>JAVJIX010000034.1:5202500-6577500 GCA_036785185.1 Paratrypauchen microcephalus | reverse complement strand
GCTTTGTACTGAAATGATCTGCGTCCAACTTCCTTGTAGATTCGGGGAATAGAAAAAGTGTCACAGTGGGTGCTTCTCAGTGAATGAGTTAAAGTCAATATATTTTAAAAATCGCTGAAACCATTTAAATTGACGTCTATTATATGTCTGTATGTATGTTTTTCAAATAAGTTACCGATCAGATCTGTGGAGAGGAGACTCCACACCTGGATTGGCATAAAATGCAAGATCAACAGTTTAATGGCATACAGTACTGCGGAACATTCCAAGTAAAGTAAATATCATCTCCATGATGGCGGATTTCCCACAGAAAAGTTACATAGATAAATAGCAATGGAGCAATAGTTAAGAACTTCAGTAGGTTTATGACGACGATTGAGAATGTATTTTTTATCCTTAGTTGTATTTTTTTATCGGCTATGACGTCGCCCAGTTGGTTCCTCCCCCATCGGTCGACGAGTCCTCCTCAAGGTTTACTTTCGGATAACGGCGCTGTCACATTAAGGCGAATTATTGTAATCAGAATCAAGATGAAAGTGTGTAGCATGCGGTCTTCAAAATGACAACTTTTAAATTGTTCTTGCAGTCTGACAGCAGCCACACGCGTGTTATTTCTGATAGCGAGGTCAATTTCTTCTTACACGGAGCTAGCTAACACTGTACGCAGCTGTCAGTAACCAAAGCGCACACGGGCTGTTAGCTGTTAGCTTAGCTGCAGGTGTCTGTCCCGACATATGATACGGACGGAGATTTCAGCGATATAAATAGCTACGGATCGTGCAAAATTGACCTCGAATAAGCTAAAATGGACAAGGAAGAAGCGGACAGGCTAATAGAAAAGGCCAAGCTGTGTTTACGTTCAGGACGGAAAGAGAAGGCGCTGCAGCTGCTGAACGAAGCCCAGAGCCTGTACCCGAGCACAAGGGCCAGAGGTAAATTTAGAAATAGCAAAATACCCACTAATGCAATCCTGCTATACGACACGAACAGTGCAATATGCCAGCTAAACGGAGCCTTGTTGACATAACTTACATATTACTGCAGTAACACAATGTATATAAATGGTATATGAATTACAGAATTATAGTTTCTCATCCATCAGTACAGGCTGTGTTTACATGCACACAATAAATCTCATCTGATTTCATTCGAAATGTCATGTTTGTACACTGTTACATCTCATGCAAGTAACCTGACATCCGTCACTCTAAAAATCCATTAACTTATGATAATGAACTGATGATCAGATTTCTTTTGTAAACACACATCAAATATCAATTAAAATTATTGGCCTGTCTGTTATAGTTTTACTAGTTTTCTTTTTGTTGTTAATCCTCCAGTTAAAATAATGTTCATACATATAGTAATCATAGGTGTTAGATTCATTTCATGTAAGGTGTCTATCATTTGATTTGCGTTACTTTTATTTTCCATTGTGTTTCCATTTTCATTAAAACATCTCTATTGTGTGTTCTTATAGTCCTTATTGAAGCCATACTCAGAAATGGAGGCACTCCTCAAACAGAATCAAACCATGTACCACCACCATCGGGCTGGAGAGATGAAGACTTTGGAAACAATGAAGGAACCAGTAATGCGAATAATACAAATAGTGACGAAAAGCACAGCTACACAGAAGATCAACGGCAGTCTGTTCACAGGTATCAAGTTCATAATTTGACCTTACAATACAACTAAGGCAGGGCTGTTTTCTTGTCTAGACACTGAGGCTATGCTTAATAACTCACATATATCTAAGAGAAGAATAGTTATTTTTTTGTTCATGATGTGTGCTGAATTGATAAAGAATAGTAACCTCTATATGCAATTCCGTGATCAAAATTACAGGATAAAGAATTGCAAAGACTTCTATGAGATTCTTGGTGTTCCCAAAAATGCAAGTGAGGAAGATCTGAAGAGAGCATACAGAAAGCTGGCCTTAAAATTTCACCCTGATAAAAACTGTGCTCCCGGGGCAACAGATGCATTCAAAGGTATTTTATGTTATAATTCTGAATAATGTACTAGTGTTCCACAGTAATCATACATTTGTGAGTTATAACAAATATTCTAACTGATAAAAGTGTTCATGTTTGATAGATTGTGTATTGCTTTGCATGAACTTATGAAATTACTCAAACATTCAAAACAATGTAACTTGTTCTTGCACATGAAGTTTTATATTGTGTTGTGAAACAGTTCTATATACAGTAAAGTTAAAGTTAAATTAGTTAAAATAGTGTTTTTGAGTTTTATCTTTTTTTTTTTTGTCTCATCAAGAAATGCTATTCTTATTCCCACTTCTACAGCAATAGGAAATGCATATGCAGTGTTGAGTAACCCAGAGAAGAGGCAACAGTACGATCAGTATGGAGACCAGTCCAGTGCTCCAGCTCCACAGCACTCCACTCACGCCCACCATCGACACTACCGCAACTTCCACACAGACTTTGAAGCTGACATCTCCCCTGAAGAGCTCTTCAACATATTCTTCGGCGGAAGATTCCCCACAGGTATATAGACAATATTCATGCCATATATAAAAAACACAAAAAGAGAAATACTGTAATTGTTAGCATGTATGTCCCATTGTGCAGGCAACATTCATGTGTACACCAACCAGGGAACCTCCTATTCCCAGTTCTACCAGCCGCGCCGCCGGCGAGCGTATGAGAGGCGTGAGGAGGTCGTGGAGGAAAACCAGAGTCAGGTTTGTAACTCACAAACTCCCATCATGCTTTTTAACACACGTAAGATGATTTCAGTCAGGGTGTTTTGTTTTGTTTTTATTATAAAATAAGGTGTCAACAAGAATTCATGGTGTCTGACATGGTTTTCAAGAATGTGTGTCACTTGTCTAGATGATTTATTTTGTTATTTAATAAGTTTTTAATTTTCAAATGTTTGAATTGTGCCTGATTAGTGGCTTGCCATTGATAAACGTATTTATCAAAAAAATCTACAAATACTTGTTACCTATTATAATATAGAATACTTATTAAATACCACTAGAGACATAGCATAATTTGATTGGTTTCTACCATCACATGATTTAGTCTTTGTTATTTAGAGTTTTTTTAAATACATTTCCATAAGCACAATAGTTAGTGGCTCTTGTAATACAGTTAAAAATAATACGCATTTTCTGTTGTCTACATTAGTTGTATGTTGCTTTAAAGACATGAATATGCAGTTTAGCACTGCAGCCTGCATGTCCTGTAACCTGATCTGTTCCCTTCTGCTGCTGATTTTGTCACAGAACAACTTCACTGCTGTGCTCCAGCTCCTCCCTGTGCTGGTCCTAATCCTCATATCAGTGTTTACTCAGATGATGGCCACCAACCCTCCCTACAGCCTCTTCTATAAACCGTAAGTCTGTTGCATAACCAGTCCATATGTAGTATTGATTGTTTTAATTGGTTAATTTAAATTGTATCTCTTGTTTCCAGAGCTTTGGGGCTGGTGGTGTCCAGGGAAACACAGCACATGGGCGTACCGTATTATGTAGATAAAAGTTTTGAGAAGGAGTACCGTGGTGCTGCACTAGACGAGCTAGAGAAGACTATAGAAAGTGACTACATTGAGCATCTTCAGAGCAGCTGCTGGAAAGAGAAACAGCAAAGTAAGTAATGAATACTCTATATAATAGAGACTATTAGGGCAAATTTGAATTATGGCAAGTAGACATATCTTTATTACCACTGGCAGAAGAAGCCTAATTGTGATGGCTACCCTGTTTTTTTTTTTTTTGTTTTTTTTTATGCATTTATTTGACAGTACATTAAACATTGCCACCAACAGGTCACCGATGTCTGCCTTTTAAGTGTTAGATGGCCAAAATGTTATGCTTAATTGCTGTAATTATCTTTTATTTTTGCAGAGTCAGACTTGGCAAATCTAGGGCAGCTTTACCGAGATGAGCGGTTAAAACAGAAGGCTGAAACAATGAGGCTGGACAACTGTGAGAAACTACATCGACTAGTGCAAAGACAAAGAGGCTAATGTGGACTGTGAGAGAGGAGACATTTCTGACTCATCTTAAACTACACATTTGAATGAGTGTAGTTTTCCCAATCTGGCTACTTTTGGAGAAGAGTGAGGAATGGTGCAGTGGTAGCCAATGCCACTGAAAACTATGTGCCTTCTCTTGAATGGTAGAAAATAGTGTTCGCATGTTAGCAGCCAGCACTGATGATGGAAGCTGTGAGATATGGTGTTATTGTGACAGTGTTGTACTAGTGGAGACACAACACACAGAAATTGCACAGTGTTTGGTTTGGAGCTGTGGGCTTGAAGGCTGTCGACTGGCACAGTTAAGGTTTTTTTGCTTTCTGTGTAACTAGACAGGGTCTCTGTTTAGCGCCTATTTGTATTTTTTAGTTTTCCTTGTGAATGTTACAACAGCGTCATCGTTTTATTTATAAGGACAAATGAAATTCAAAAACACTACCAATGCCAGTTGGCCATCTACAGTATGATGGGTCTCACTTTATTCTTTATTCTTGCTTCAAACCATTATTTCCACGCTCACGTCAGGTATTTTTTTTTTTTACTAAGGAATTCCAAAGTGTTACTAAATAGCCATGTTTAATAGTCATTTTTAACCATTATACATTATAATATGATACAAATATAGGACAAACATATTTGTATAACATTCACAATATACCATGATGGAGTGCTTAATCCTTCACACATTGTGGTAATGGATCTCATTTTTAAAATACTATCATTAGAAAATGTATTCATTAACAAAACAGACTTCAGTGTTTTGTTTATTTCTGGACAATATACTCCAGTATGAATGCACTTACATCGCTGACTAGACTGACAATTACTTCAGAAGTTCTCATTTGTACGAAGTCTGTGTCAAGCACTTTAGTTCAAATTTTATTTTATTTATTTATTGTTGCATGCGGAGCGGTTCAATGTCATGATTTTATGTCTTTACTTAATTGAAGCTAACTTCCAAGACCTCAGATTATTATTAAAACTTTAAACATTAAAACTGTGAAATTAAGACAAAGGCAACAGTGGCTCTTAGCCAACATTCAAGAAAAAATAAAAAGTTCACATTATGTTGACTACTGCTTTTTTTTTGTACATGCAGATTTTAAACTGCAAATAAGAGTCGAGTTTCATGATTGTAGGTATGATTGTAAGTTTATTTGAAATTGACAATACTGATTAGTACATTGTGTTAAACATTGAAAATAAATATATTTAAGCACTTGACATAGTTCACCTATAGGGTAACTGACCAACATAACAAGTGACAAAAATATCTCAAATACTTAGGAACACAGTGTATATAGGCAGATATCAATAGTGAATTTCATTTGATGGTTACAACTATTATGCTCTTTGGCCTCTTGATTCATTCTAAATCACCACATTGCTAAAATCCTTTATAACCTTTTACAGAGGCTCATGAAATTAATGAATAGCTCTGTTAAAGATTTAGTATTTGAATGCCCCGTAGTAACATTGGATCAATCTGTTAGTAAGCCCTGTATGTGTGTATAAATTACACATTTATACTCTATCCATTGATTTAGAGTGCAAATAAATCATAACACGCCATGTTACAAAAACTGCATTAAAAGGAGCATCCATGCAGCACTATTATTCACTGCTCAACTTGAGTGAAACTGTAAGCCAACATTTCCCAGAAATCATTTCTTCATCTTCAGGTCAGCTTCCATGGCACAGCGGCGCCCCCTAGTGCCTCCATCCTGCAAAACAACACAGTACAAATATTAGTTGTCACTATGTTTTACAAACTTTGAAAAGGAAAAAAATAGCTTTAGGGCAAGGTACTTACAAAAAGAGAAAGAAGAAAGGCAGGAGAGGACATGGAGACAGAGTCCTGCCAGAGCAAAACGATGCAGATTTAGACTCAGAAGTGAAAAGGAAATAAAGCATAATATTGGTCTTATCTCTCTGCTCTTTTGTTTAAAGGCTTTTTGACTTCAGGTGAAGAATTACGTTTTTCTTTTAGACATTCATCTAAATCAATAAGCTTGGATAAAAGATTAATACTAATTTAAGACTTTTTTTTTTGTTTTTGTTTTTTTTACCTGTGACACATCCAAGTTTCAGCCCAGATGCAATAAGTCTCAAATAGGGGACAAAACAAAAGTACTTTTACCTGTTTCAGAACCTCCCATTGGCTTTCATTTATTGAAATTGTGAATATTGGAGAGAATATTGACAAAATGAAAAAGAAAATACTACTGTATGTATCAACACACGTTTTGCAACAGGCCTCAGATCTTATGCAGTTTTGTCTAACTTAAAGTGCATGCTGTTCACCCTTGCCTCTTCTTCTGACCCCAGCTTTTGTCAAATCTTGTGAAGTAGCACCTTGTCAGTGGAGTCCTGTCTGCGTGTGTTCTCTCGACCCCCCCTCAAGCTCTTGGCGCTGATGCCTGACTCGCTGGTCTCCATGATGAGCTGTGTGGCCAGAAACTGCTGCACCTGCTCCAGGACGTCCCTCTGCATCTCCAGAGCCATGTGGTACACGTCATGGTCCAGGCTGTTGTACATGACCGCATTTTGGAACATCAACATTATGTCCCGCTGGAACTCTGCCGTGGTCCGGATCAAACCTGTCTCAATGTTCTTTTTGATGGTGGCGAGATCCATAGGCCTTAAACCAGAAATATACAATTCAATAATTTAAATGTGAATGTTAACAAATATATATAAGTATACAAAGGTTTCAGAGATATGAAAAAAATCACATTAGCCATTGCAGTTATTAACAACAAACTAAATATTTTGTCTTTTGAATGGTTTTGAATGAATAAGTTACAGATAAAGAAACTCATTACGATGCTTATTGTCGCCTGGACACAATGAAGTAAGCAAAATTTCCTACCTGTGCACAATACTATGGTATCCTGGAGCTATTTCATCTGTAACTGGCTGCAGGAAAACATTGGCGTACCTAGCATAAAAAATAATACATTTGAAAAAAAAAATGGAATTATATTAACATCATATTGTATTCAAACTGACCTGTGATTGGCTGCTGCACGCCACACTAACATAATGGCTTTCTTCCAAATCTTGTGCGCTTGTAAAGCCTCCTGATCCTCACTGCACATTGAACTGCAACAATATAAATGAGAACCTTTGAGCAAAATATTCTATTCCAAAACCTAATTTGAAACCTGGCAAATTATTATGAACTGGCAAATATATCAGACAAAACATTATGACCAGCAAGGAATGAGTTTGAAAAAAATCTTGTTTGTTGGAAACCTGTACAGTTACATTGTGAAGACTGATTCATGAGGCCTGATTGATCAAATAAGTTGCTGTTTCTTAAATTGCTTGGAAAACTAATGTCACCTAGTGCCAGAATACACAGCACATTGCAGTTTGTTGTTCTGAAGCTCCACAGTGGATAGATTGTATAATTAAAGTAAATACATTAATAAAAATACATTTTAAATTAAAGTGTATACAATTAAAATGAATTGACACGGTTTATGTTTTAAAATATTCACTACTAGGCACAAAAACGCATAAACCAGCAATTTTTCTAAAGAAAAAAAATAAAAATCAGAAACATGGCACCAGAGGTCCCATTTACTATTAAGTTTAATTGGAGGTGGCCATAATGTTGCGTCTGATTGGTGAACAAAGCAAACACTTATTCAAACATTTTTACATTTGCCTGTTTTGTGGGCGAGGCTTTTCACTCACAACTGAGAGGAGGCGGGGCTACTAGGGATGGAATCAGCGGTTGTGTTGAGTTGGAGAGAGGAGGAAGCCGTGAGACTGTATCCATCTTCACTCTCACTTGCTGCTGGCTCGAGCTCCATATCACCCTCTAGCTCTGAGAGAAAGGCCTCATCCTCCTCCCCTTTGATCCCACAATCTTCAGCACCAGTGCTCTCACAATCTGCTTGTGCTGTGTCAAAACATGCTTCATCCTTTACCTTTGTTCCCTGTAAATTTTCAGATGATACAAATATTAAATGACTTATAATACAGGTGGATCTTCACATTGTGCGATTCAGTACAACAGCTGTATAAAGCAATCATGTTTGCCCTATGTTTATTGGGTGCCATACCTTGAGACTTCTTTCTGTCAGGGGGCTATCGTCTGATAATGAATCTGCCAATATGCAAAGTAATAATATATTAGGCAATACAAACATCTTGGTGTTTGTTTGTTTTTTTTCTTGTATTGTACCTACCACGGTGTTGTGTCCATTTCTCACCCTCACATTTGATCGTTATTTTAGTTGAGATTTGACTGACTTGCATGTCCTCTGCAGACTTTCTCTCTGCTTCAGAATGAGAAGAGTTGCATGAAGACAATGATGTTTGTGATAGGCCTTTTAGTCCCCTGGGTAACGCTCCAGGGCAGTTTTCTTGACTACTGCACAGAGATGTGTGTTCAGCAGAAGCCCCTCTATTTGCCGGTAACAGCTCTGTCTTTGCCGCGGGGCTGCTCTGATGAGACGGACACTGTGGGGCTCCAGGAGTCACTGTAGGGGGCACTGTTGGCCCACTGTCCTGAGGCTGGAAAGGCCCAGAAGCCCAGGCAGCTGCCAGTGTGTGCCCACTCTCTTCACACAGAGACAGAGCTGCCTCCACGGCTGCTGCATCCAGCGCCTCTGCGCTCTCGTCAGCCTGAAGTCATGATTCATTTAATTTACAATATACACTATTAATACTATTATTATAAAATTGTTATTGCACCTTATCCTCAATAATAGCAATGATATCTCCCACTGTCTTTAAATCCAGTTCATCTCCCATGTATGCTACGTTCACATCCTCCTCACTCAGCTCAGACTCCTTCACTTCAGGAGGGCCTCTTCTGCACCCAGAGCCCATAGAGGGCATCGCATTTTGCTCTGCACACAAGACAGTGATGTGTTTAACAGTGTCTACATGTCTCCAGTGAAGTTATTCGCTCATAATAATGCAGTTATACACAGTATGTTTTATAGAGAGTATGTATGGATAGACCTGCACATGCTGAAGCATCTGTGTTCTCTGTAACAGGAGAGGAAGCAGAAGCTGCACTATCTCCACTGACCATAAAACCTAATGAGGCTGAAAAAGGAGTGGGCCCAGCCTCCAGCAGACGAGACAACATTGGTGCACCTGCCGTGTCACATACAATAACACAGTTAGCTGTTGGTCACATTTCAGATTTTACCATTGCTGTAGGAGAGAACAGTGGTCAATACTAAAAATATGATGTTAGTAGTTTAATAATAATATACATTGTTTAGTAATCATATGTACCTGGGACCTGAGGTGGTGTGCCTGAATCCACCATGTGAATAGCAGAGAGCTCCCCATCTCCAATCTTCAAAATAAACATTGAATAAATACAGTATATTCTCAAGGGCAATACATTGTGTTAACTATTTTTAGCATAGTATTTAATATTTATTATTCTTGTTCAACTACCAGTCTGGCATTTGTGGGCAAGATGCTTCCTTTCTTCAGGAGCTCAGACAGAAGAGGAGAAGGTGGAGGTGTGGCTTTCTGAACCAAAAGCTTTTTTTGTGACTCATCCAAGACTGAGAGATGGCAGCCTTCATCTCCACCAGGTCCAGAACAACCCAGCGAGATCAACTGAGCTGATCCCAAAGTCTGTAAAAATAATCATGCACTTATCATCACAAACTATGAAAAACAACAAGATACAGTATAAGTTGTATGCAAGATTGAAATGTCCCATGGCTATTACAATGGCTATTACACTTACACTTTTTGTAGAGGCCAGTTCAGAAGTTAGGCATTCAAGTGGGTCTCCGGGTGATAACTCCTGGTTTGGGGATCCACAGCTTGTAGGTGAATTTATGGTAACTCCAGAGATACGCTTGGGAGTTAACTTTAATGCCAGTCTGGCTGAAAAAGCAAGACAATTTTAACAAATATAAGTATATTAAGGCTACCATAACAGTTAGTGTGACATAGCATACATGTAGGTGAACAAGTCATTCCAACAAATAACCTTAAGCATATTGATATTATTGTATGTAAAATAATATGTAAATACCCTGGTAAGCAGTATCAGTGGCCTTTCTTTTTAACTCAGCTGCCTCCTCCTCCTCTTTTTTCTTCCTATATAAAGTATTTAAAAATATTATTGCTCCTCAAAAGTAAACACATCAAAAATATTCTGTGTGCAAATTGTGGTTTTCTTACTGTTGGATGTCTTCCCACAAATCTTCTAGTTTTGAATCAAGGTGGCCTGTCTGAATAAGCTCTGCCTCCCTCTTCAACTTCCTACAAAGACAGAGCATTTGTTTTCCGTATATATTCTGTATTAAATACACTATATTGATGATGCCTCACCTGTGCTTCTCCTGAGTTTCTTTAATCAGCTTTTTGAGCTCATCAATCCTCTCAGCCGTCAGTCTGCGCACAATCACATCTTCCACAGTTTCCACAATCTCACCTTTTTCTCCCCGCTTCCGTCTATGAATAACTAATGCTGTTATTATACACACATATTATGCTCATAAACAACATGAAATGCACACACTTACTTTGGAGCTTCTGTTGTTTCGAGGAGCTCTGAGTATTTTGATGCACAATGCTGTGAAAAAAATATGTGAAGTGCAAGATGCATGTTATTAGGATATTATAAGTGAGATTTAACAGCAAGATCTGTGAATATACCACACCTTTTGTGAAAACCAGTCAGGTGGTCTTCCAGGTTCTGCAAATGGTTTAATTGCACGACTGACAGAAACCCTGTTTTAAAAGAATAATATCAAGCATTTTACAATGTGGCTTTTTATGCCAGCAATGCACAGCATGAAGACTGGTTGCGTGTTTTCTCAGTGTATAAGCTACACAAGGGTTAACTGAGGTGGTTTAAGATTATTACAATATATCTATCAAAACATATAATACACAGTATCAAGTGAAATTGTATGGATACCAATTCTGGTCTCCACTTTTCATCACCGATGTAGCCAGGCAAAGCTTTTCTCTCACTGACCATGGCTCCGTTGGACCAATGACCAGTAACTTGTGTTCTGCAGAAAGAATACAAAAATGAAGTAAAAGCTACAGTTGTAGCCTCCACGACTCAGTAATAACTATTTGACCTACTCAAAGATTGCGCTGTCTGTGTGAGACAATACCTGATCTGTCTTGTCTAACAAAAATATTTAACATATAGGAGGAAATGAGTGAGGAGTGGTATAAATATGACTATAACCATTAAATACATCTTGCACAGGGTTGGTCCCAGACAAAAAAAATCTTTCAGGCTGGCTTCTTTCACACAGGTGACTGTAACACTGTAGGCCTTTAAACTAGCCACTAATGCACAGATCTTTTAATCACTGCAGTGTGTTGGGAGAAAGTTGAGAAATGAATAATGCTGAAAAAACAGATGTCAATAAAGAAAGAAAAATATGATAACAGATTTAAATATTGGCCAAAGTTGAAGGTTAGATCCTTCCTTGCTGAACGTATCATGCACAGGGTAGTTCTTTACTAAGTAGGAAGAATCCACGGGTTGAGTACGGAGCCAGTAGTCACAGGTCAAACGTGTGACTTTTACTGATTACCAGTAAACAAAGCCTACACAGAGATGCCCTGCTCAATCCTCGCAGGCTTCATGCGGGCAGAGGAGGCAGAGGCAGCCATGCAGGAAGTTGGTAACATTACAACACAGCGATGTGCTGCTAGTAGCGGATAGCATGCCATGATTTCTGCGCGCCTTACGGCTACTTACTTCCAACACCACTAGCCATCTTGTTGTCATCCAGATCTCGTGTGCATCTTGGTTCAGATCGTGGTTAAGCTGTCGAGAGCTGCGCTTAGAGCCTCGCTCAAATGATGTGTCAATGGGGAGCTGTGTACTTGGCCATTGAGCGCACGCCGCCGTCCTTTACTCCCATTGACTGGGTATTAGCCGCTGGTAATTTCAGGATTACCTCGCAATCTCACAGAGCCCAAAACTCTGCTTTTGTGGTAAAAGGTCGTCTCATAGCGTTAGTTGTGTGTAGTTATACCTTTGTCATTACAGCTAAAGCCCGAGGTGACAGCCAAACGAGACGGTTCTGCTCACTGTATTCACGCACGTCATTCATCGCGCCGCTCGATGCCTCTACACGCCCACCACAGTCACTGCTGCTCTGTGACCACCAAATCCTGCTGCTCTGTGACCACCAAATCCTGCTGCTCTGTGACCACCAAAACTAGCTTACTCTTGGGACATTTGCAGCAGCATTCAGTAAGTCTTTGGTAAATAACCAGATAGTATAGTTGCAGATGTAAACATTTCAGAAGAGTGGGGAAAAAATGAACAAGAGGGTAGTGGGAGGGGCAGTAGCAACACCTCCTTTTTGTTGGTTGAAAATGGCATTCAATAAAATGCATGCCACAGTCTAAATTACATTAGAGGCAGCTAAGTGCCTTATTATAGAGTTGCAATAAAAGGCTATTAATAATGGTTATGTAAATCAACATATAAACATATAAACATCTTGTAATGTAAAATGTTGCATTCATATTCTCATTCTTACAATCTTATAATCTAATATATGCTATGAATAAAACAATAGGCTCCCTTATCTTTACATAGCATGCTTACATATAAGGTGATTTACATTGCATGTGCACAAGCTTGAACAAGACTAGACTAGAAATCTGTTCAAAGTCAGGCAGTTTAGAGCTTGCTTTAAAATGTATTATAGTTTAGTTTCCAAAAATGCATAATAGCTTAGTTTATGATTACAGTTCAGCATAGCAAATTATTTGGTAGAGACAGAAAGGGTACAAAAAGTAGGTTATACACAACTTAGACTATTATCTAAGTAGTCTATAAATAAACCATAACATTGTTTAAAATTTTTATTTTTGTTTGTAGGATGCTGATGGCATCTTTGGCCTCCCTGATCCCACTGAATGGAGAGGGGGTTTTCAGATGACACACAATTATACAATGGTTGAATCATAGGAATAATGCCATACTCTATTTGGCTATTAATTTACTATGTTTATGTTTGTACTATTTATTATCTATGCTACACAAGAATAATAATTATTTTAACTATAAATAATAAAAGTGAATATAGGCCTAGACATTATTATAGTTTTTTATTATGATTATTGATGAGATTGTCATTCTAATTTTGCAAAACAGCAACTTAGACTTAGATAAACTTTATTGATCCACAAGGGAAATTATTTGGATACAGTAGCTCACTCATCAAATATAATATATAACAGAGGGTAACAAAAAATAGATGGAATAGCAAAAAAGATAGCAAGAGACCGTAATTATAAAAATTATAAGTGTATTTGTACAAATCAAAATAAAATATAAAAATAAGTAATAAGATATCTAATAAAATATACAATCACAGTTATATACAGGAGACAAGAATGGCAGTGCAATAATATACTGATTGACAGGACATAAGGTTATCCGTTACTTAAGACTGAGTTGTTATACAGTTGTAGTGAGTATTATTTGTTACATAAAGGTGAATTGTTGTACAGTTGTATGGAGTATGGTATGAATGTGTCCACCACATGTCTTTTAGATCCAATTCTCACCCTATTTTTTAAGTAATTTTATAGATCTTTTATGGATGAGCTTTTAATCCTGATGAATTGCTCTCTTCAGACAGGGGTCTTTCTCACTGCCTTCAAAGCGGCGGTAGTGAGGCCTCTGCTGAAGAAGACCAATTTAGATTTGAATGATTTTAACAACTACCGACCAGGGTCTAAATTACCAAAATTTTAGAAAAACTTGTTTTTATCCAACTAAATTATTTTTTAGATGATCACCACATTTTGGAAAAAAATCAGTCTGGTTTTAGGGTGAACCACAGCACCGAGGCTGCCTTAGCAAAGATTTTAAATGATTTTAGAATAAATTGTGATTCACAAAAGGTGACTGTGTTGGTTCTACTGGATCTGAGTGCTGCCTTTGACACAGTAGACCACACTATTCTTTTAACTCGCCTAAAACACCTCGGCCTCTCCGCTGCTGTTCACAAATGGTCCAATCTCACAAGCAGAACATTTATGGTGAGTGTGGACACTTGCTCCTCCAAGGTCTATAAAATCACATGTGGTGTGCCCCAGGGTTCCATTTTAGGCCCTGTGCTTTTTAACTTGTACATGCTCCCTCTTGGTGATGTCATCAGGAAACATGGAATCAACTTCCACAGCTATGCAGATGATACGTAGCTTTACATCTCTATGTCTCTTGTACCTTGTTTTTTTTATTACATATTTTATTATATTGTTTATTATATTGTTTATTATATTGTTTACCTCTTCCCCTGCACTTTACAACACTTTTTTTACCATGTACTATTATTGCATGTTATTAGTACTTCTTGACTATCTTAGCGAGTCAACGGTTCTTCTGATCCTAAGCATTTCATTGCATTGTTGACCTTGTGTTGATTCTGCATATGACAAATAAACAATCTTGAATCTTGAATCCTGATGACACCAGGCCAATGGATGCTCTTTTTAACTGCATTCTAGATATCAAATCCTGGATGGCAGAAAACTTTCTCCAGCTTAACCAGGACAAAACTGAGGTTCAAGTCACCAGTCCTGAGGCCCAGAGAATGAAACTTTTACCCAAACTACAAGCACAGTCTTTTAACCCATCTTCTCAAGTGAAAAACCTGGGCATCATTTTTGACTCTGAGCTGACTTTTATCCCACACATAAGAACATCACAAAAATAGGTTTCTATCACCTATAAAACATAGCCAGAGTCCGCCCCATTCTGTCTCGGGCCAACACGGAGACACTGATGCTTTTATCACCAGTCAAATAGACTACTGTAATGCCCTGCTCTCTGGTCTTCCCAAAAAGAGTATCTCAGGTTTGCAATTATTACAAAATTCAGCAGCACGTGTCCTGACTATGACGAGAGGGTGCGATCACATTACACCAGTTTTAAAATTACTTCATTGGCTTCCTGTGAGTTTCAGGATAGATTTTAAAGTTCTTTTACTGTTTTTTAAATGTCTTAATGGTCTCCGGCCTTCTTATCTTTCAGAACTGCTTTTACCTTACGAACCTTCACAGACCCTGCGCTCCTCCGGCAGCAGGCTCCTGGTAATTTCTAAAGTCAGGACACACTCACTGAGAGGCGTCTTTTCAGTACTACAGCCCTCGTCTATGGAACAGCCTGCCGGAGGACCTCAGGGCTGCAGGGAACGTTCATGTTTTTAAGAGTAGGCTCAAAACTCACCTGTTTAGCTTGGCCTTTGATTGAAATGTTATACTTTTACCTGTTTTTATTATTCATATTTTATTTACTTATTTATTTTAGGCATTTTATTAGCTTGAACTCAGATTCATCTATCATTTTTAGAATTTCCAGTGCTTCCTCTGTAGGAGCTGTGAGATTCATTTTTCAATACACTGTATACTCATATTCTGTGTTTAAGCATTCTGTTTTGCAATCTGGACGGTGGTAAACAACCTAAGAATAAGCATACGTTTTCCATAGGTTGGGGGTGTAATGGGATATCCACCTGCTCCCACATCCATCAACTTTCAGCTAACTTTAACTATTGGTTGTTGGACTCCCCTCCTGTTATTGGCTAACTTTTGGGAGCTTATGTCATTGCATACCACAGACCTGTATTTAAGACAGCAGTTGTATACGACCAGTGTGTGGGCGAGAGATGGTCATGCTGTGTGGACGATATGACAACTGAAGATGTCCTGATTACGTTTGTATCTTCTGCCTAATTCAACATTAAATGCTAATAACCTCTATCTTGAGTCTATGCCCTTTTTCCAATCCCTTTCTGAAAGGTCACAGAGCCCTCTGCACTGGGAGCAGTGGTCAGCTGCCGTGGTCTGTCCCGTGGGCTCCTGGTGGAGGGATGGTGCTTGGGCCTCATCTCTCCCCTGGGCCCTGTGTCCTGGTGGGGGGTGGTGCTTGGGCCTCATCTCTCCCCTGAGCCCTGTGGCGGTTCCTGGTGGTGGTGGTGGACAGCTCTCTGCTCTTCATGTAGATGGCTCCTCTGATGGTGCTCCCTCAACTGGTTCGCCTGTATTCAGCCTGGAGGCAGCACGGTGGCTAGCACTCATGCTTCACAGTAAGAAGGTTCTGGGTTTGATCCTCGGGCCTTTCTGTGTGGAGTTTGCATGTTCTCCCCGTGTCTGGGTGGGTTTACTCCAGGCACTCCGGTTTCCCCCATCAACACAAAAACATGCCCCAGGTAAAAATCCTCCAGCTGAGGTCCTGACCAAGCCTAGCAATAAGATCATGGAGATGGGTCCCTGGGCGCCTGAAAGATGAGCTGCCCACTGCTCCTGAAGGATCAGTCAAATGTAGAGAAATAATTTCTAGTGATGGGCGGATCGATACCAAAGTATCGATATATCAATCCTGATGGGGTATTGAATATGCATCAATCCTGGTATTAAAATATGGATACCAAGTCATGTTTTCTTACTGACTTAACTTTCAGTTTATTTAGTTCAAATTCATATGTGTTTTGTTCATTATTCAACCATTGCCAGTTGTCAGGCACTACTTTTCCTTCCGCGTTCTCACCAAATGTGGGGTAGTACGTCATCCTGCGATAGACTCACTGCTGTGAGATTTCAGTCAAAGCGGCGCGGGAGCCATGGGAGACCGCAAGCGAAGTGTGGTGTGGAGTTACTTCCACACCGTGGACGACAATGTTGCGAAGTGCAGTGTGTGCCAAAAAATGATCCGATATTGTGGCAATACCACAAATTTTAAATAAACACTTGATCATAAATCATAAACCTCAGCATGACGAAATGCTACTGACCAAACGACGACAGGAGGCTAGTCAGGCAGCTCCCTCCAGCACAGCAGCAACAGCAGTACGACAGAGGTCAGTTGCCGAGGCGTTTGAGAGAGGGAGAATCCAGGTAACCATCAAGCATGTAGAAGACTAAGAGTAGTGTATGTGAGAGGAGAATGTATGTATGTGAGAGTGAGAATAGTGATACTTCATTTGTTGTCTTTTTTCATAGGCTGCAAGTGCCCAACTTACAATAGATTGATTTATTTATTTTATTTATTTATTTGATAGGGACAATGCACATTAATGAACATAAGTATAAAACAAATGTAAATATGCCGAATTTGAGTTACAAAGCTAGTTTTCATTCGCAGTCCTTAGGCAGGCAAATACATAAAAATACAGCGTGCAATACAAGCAGCACAAACAAAAGTCTAGTGGTCACATTTGATGTATTGCCATTTTCATTTCATCAAAGATTTTTTTTCAGATATCTGGTGTTTGAATGTGTGGAGCTAAGCCCCCTGGTGGAGCTTTGCGAAGCCAAGGTATCTAGTTAGAGCCAGATTAGCGTTTTTCTGTAGTATTAAAAAATGTATGAAAGTATCAGTATCGATATCACGATTCTAACCCTGGTATTACTTGGTATCGTATCGAA
The DNA here is from genome assembly GCA_036785185.1 of Paratrypauchen microcephalus. Classification (NCBI taxonomy): domain Eukaryota; kingdom Metazoa; phylum Chordata; class Actinopteri; order Gobiiformes; family Gobiidae; genus Paratrypauchen; species Paratrypauchen microcephalus. The sequence goes on along the minus strand of JAVJIX010000034.1, from coordinate 6,560,073 downwards.
ACAAAAATAACTGGTATCACCCATCCCTAATAATTTCCCTACAGGGATAAATAAAGGATAATAATAATTTTTTAAAAAGCCTCACTTTTTACTATGTGTAGTTTTATGTATTTTTTTGTTAGTATGTGTGTGAGTATGTGTGGTGTGTTTGGTTGTGTGGTGTTGGGCAGCTGTGGGGGGCTGGTTCGGTGGGTGGAAGGGAATGTGGATTGTTTTTAATCACTGTAAAGTACATGTGTTAGATTTTTTGTATGAAAAGCACTTTATAAATAAAATTTGATTGATTGAGTGATTGATTGATTGATCGATTGATTGAATGTAGTCATGTATCTCTCACTGTTTGAGCAGAGCTGTAGGAGACTGTTGGAGAATGAGCTCCTCTGTCCCTCTATGGTCTGGTCCAGTCAGTCAGTGAGCAGGAGTGTCCATGATGGAGAGCAGTTTGTCCAGTGTCCTCCTGTCCCTCACTGTGACAAATGTCTCCAGCTCACAGCCGATCATGTGACCAGATTTGCGGATCAGTTTGTCAATCCGCCTAATGTCCCTTTTACTGGTGCTGCTCTCCCAGCAGACCACAGTGAAGTACAGGGTGCTGGCCACCACAGACTGGTAGAAGATCTCCAGTAACTTGCTGCACACATTGAAAGACCTGAGCTCTCAGGATGTAGTCTTCTCATGCTCTTTTGTAGACAGCATTACAGTTGTCCCTCCAACCAGCCTGTTGTCCACATGGTCATCAAGGTACTTGTAGCAGTCCATTATTTCCACGTCATGACCCTGGATGGTAATGGGCTTCACTAGTGTCCTCTTTCTACTGAAGTCAATCACCAATTCCTTGGTCTTGTCCACGTTTAGGAGCAGATGGTTTGCCTGGGACCACTCCACAAAATTTGCAATCACTATCCTGTACTTCAGCTTCTGTTCATCCCTGATATACCCTACCACCACAGAGTCATCAGAGTACTTCTGCCTGATGGGTCCTGATGGCAGGACCCAGAGCTGTACTGGAAATCAGAGGTGTACAGAGTGAACAGGAACGGAGACAGAACTGTAACCTGGGGGGCTCCTACATTACTGACCACAGTGTCAGATAGGGTGGTCCCCAGTGGCACGTACTGAGGCCTGCCTGGCAGGTAGTCAGTAATCCAGGAGACAATCACTGCATGCACATGGACGAGTGTAATCCAATTGCAAACGGATTGGGATCGTATCGAATTCATGTGCACAGGCTAAGGATTGTATAGAGATTGGTTTCCCGAATCCGATTGGAACCCCTGGCTTAAGCCGATAGTAATCCGCTTGGTGCTGCTTTGTGCGCGATATTGGATTGGATTGGCGTACTGCGCATGCGTGGAAATTTTCACCAAGGATTTCACCCGGAAGTGGCAGGAGGTGCCGACGCCGTCATAAGTAGCTATTGTTGCCGGAAAAGTCAAACGAAATCATGGCTGCAAAAAAAGAATGCACAACACGTACACCAATGCTGCGCCGTCAAATTCCTCGAGCGCCATCTTTGTATACCGCCACATAGTTTGTTGTGTTTTTATTGAGTAGCCATCACCCGGAAGTAGTTGGACTACAGCTCCACATAGCGTAGCGGTGCCGGCCAGGTCGCTGACCATTATCCGATTCCATGAGTTTCATGTGCACTTGGATTGAAGGACAGACCACCTGCCGGGATCGGATACCACGGGATCGGATTTGGAGAAATCCAATCCGATCCTACCATGTGCACACAGTGAATGGAGGAGCTGACACCCATCCTGAGCAGCTTCTCATTCATCAGAAAGTGCTGGATTGTGTTAAAGGCACTGGAGAAATCAAAGAACAATATCCTCAAAGAGTCATTAACACTATCCAGGTGAGAGTGAGCCTGCTGCAGAAGATAGATTACAGCATCATCTACACAAATGTGGGCCTGATAGGCAAATTGTAGAGGATCCAGGGATGGTGCCACCAGGGGTCTGAGCTGAGCCAGCACAAGTCTCTCTGACACTTTCATGTCATGATATGTCAGAGCAACTGGTCAGACATGTTATATTATGTTTTATCTTGAGCTCACAATGCTTACCTTCTCTTTATATTGTTATATAAATGCTCAAGTGAATCATGTGCCAATAAAATTTCACCTTTCATGTATTTAAGTACTAACAGTAAAAGTTACCTATGTTATTAGTGAGCATTCTGATGTTGTGTAGTTGATGTTGAGTCGAGTTGATGGGGGGAACAAAGGGGTCTGTTGTTCTGGGTCCCAAGGCCTTGGTGCATTGGAACCTCTGCTTATTAATTCATATTAGAGGAGGGGCCCATGTGAGGCATTTTGCCCTGGGCCCCAAAATTACTGTTAACTGGCACGAAGGGTTAATTTCTCTGGGTGTCCATCTTTTAACATTGATGAGTTGTTTTGATATCTTGTGTGCTTCCTGTGAAAAATGGTATTCCTCTAAATCTCTTTGAATTTATTTGATACAAAGCTGGCAATTTGAGGCTATTTGGAGTTATAGGGGGTAGTTTAAATGAAATAGAAGTTGTTATGCTCTTCATGTTTTCCAGCGGCGGTGGTAAAAGGCTATTGTTTTCTATCCCCTTATCCTCAGTCATCACTGTGGATAAGGGTTTTCTGGACCGTTTCCTTTGGGTTTCCTGCGAAGTAGAAAACAGTATTTTATGTTACTCTGCTGATACACTATATTGCCAATTGTATTCACTTACCCATCCAAATAATCGAAATCAAGTGCTCCAATCACTTCCATTGCCACAGGTGTATAAAATCAAACACCTAGGCCTGCAGACTGTTTCTACAAACATTTGTGAAAGAATGGGTCGCTCTCAGGAACTCCAGCTCCACACTGGAATTCACTCCAGTGAATTCCAGTGTGGTACTGTGATAGGACAGCACCTGTGCAACAAGTTCAGTCGTGAAATTTCCTCGCTCTTAAATATTCCAGAGTCAACTCTCAGTGGTATTAAAACAAAATGGAAGCGATTGGGAACGAAGGTGCAGAAATCGCCAACTTTCTGCAGAGTCATTCCCTACAGATCTCCAAACTTCATGTGGCCTTCAGATGAGCTCAAGAACAGCACGTAGAGAGCTTCATGGAATAGGTTTCAATGGCCGAGCAGCTGCATCCAAGCCATACATCATTAAGTGTAATGCAAAGTGTCGGATGCAGTAGTGTAAAGCACACTGCCACTAGACTCTAGAGCAATGGAGACACATTTTCTGGAGTGACAAATGGCGCTTCTCCATTTGGTAATCTGATGGACGAGTCTGTGTTTGTCAGTTGCCAGGAGAACGGTACTTGTCTGACTGGATTGTACACTGGATAGTGTAAAGTTTGGTGGAGGGCGGATTATGGTGTGGGGTTGTTTTTCAGGAGCTGGGTTTGGCTTCTTAGTTCCAGTGAAAGGAACTCTGAATCCTTCAGTATACCAAGAGATTTTGGACAATTCCATTCTCCCAACTTTGTGGGACAGTTTGGAGATGGCCCCTTCTTCTTCAATGTGACTGTGCACCAGTGCACAAAGCAAGGTCCATAAAGACCTGGATGAGAGATTTTGGTGTGGATGAACTTGACTGGCCTGCACAGAGTCTTGACCTCAACCTGATAGAACACCTTTGGGATTAATTTTAGTGGAGACTGAGAGCCAGTCCTTCTTGTCCAACATCAGTGTGTGTCAAAAATTCCCATAAGCATACTCATAAACCTTGTGTTTGTTATATCAGACTGTTGTGGTGAAGAGGGAGCTGAGCTGAAATGCAAAGCTCTTGATTTACCGATCAGTCCACTTTCCTTCTCTCACCTATGGTCATGAACTTTGGGTAATGACTGAAAGGATAAGATCGCAGATATAAGTGACCAAAATGATTTTCCTTAGCAGAGGAAAGGAAGGAGCTCAGACTAGAGCTGCTGCTCCTCCATGTCAAGCGGAAGTGGTTCTGGATGCCTCCTGGACGCCTCTGGGGCATGTCCCTCTGGAAGGAGGGCCCCAGGGAAGACCCAGGACACACTGGAGGGGCTGTTTCTCGGCTGGCCTGGGAACGCCTTGGGGTCCCCCCAGAGGAACTGGAGGAAGTGTCCGGGGGTAAGGGAAGTCTGGGAGGCCTTGCATAGCCTGCTGCCCCCGCATCCCGGCTCTGGATAGGCGGAAGATGGATGAATCTACCAAAACTATTGAAACAAAACTATGTTAAGAGAAAAGGAAAATACTTACATTCTCCAAATTCTCCAAATTTGTTTATATTTTATAGCATTACATTTTAATTCAACATTACCCCAGAATATTCTTCATTCATCCCTTGTGTCACTTACTGAACAGTCATAGGTATAGTGCATGGTTGGATCTTTATATAGCTAGACAAGATCTTCATCATTACTTAAACACTAGAAAACACATAAAGGACATGTAGGACCGGTGGTTAATCAACAGATGGTGTTGTTTCAGTACCACAATAGAGGAGTGCTGAATGAATGCTGTTTTTTTTAAGTTCCTGTTATTTTATATTATTTTTCTGAAGAGAAAACATTAACCTTATAGATTTTAATTTTAATTTATTTTCGTCCAATATCTTTACCAAAATGTAGCACTTAATAATTTAAAACAAAATAGGGTTATGTTGTCTATTCATGGTTTTCAGCTGTTGTATGTATTCTTTCCCATTCAAAAGATATATTTTATTTTAAACTGTTTAACTCCTATAACAATTGTGTAATAATATTTCCGGGTTCGATACCCGGGTCGCCCAGACCTTTCCTGTGTGTGTTCTGTGTGGAGTTTGCATGCATGGTCTGGGTTCGATCCCTGGGTCGCCTGGGCCTTTCTGTGTGGAGTTTGCATGTTCTCCCCGTGTCTGGGTGGGTTTCCTCCGGGCACTCCGGTTTCCCCCACCAACCCAAAACATGCACCATAGGTAAATCCTCCAGCTGAGGTCCTGACCAAGCCGAAGCAAGAAGATCATGGAGATGGTCCCCGGGCGCAGTAATGTGCTGCTCACTGCTCCTAATAACAGGATGGGTTAAATGCAGAACTGGAATTTCCCCACTGTGGGACTAATAAAGGCATAGCTTTCTTTCTTTCTTTCTCATGCTCAAGCTCATAGAAAAATATATCTATGTCTGAAACCCATGGGTAACAGGAAGTTGAAATCCATGAATATTTGTGTTGTTGTCTATAAATTTTCTTGGCAGACAGACACTTTTCTGTCACACCTGTGGATCTCTGTGTGTTACTGGCTTGTTTGAATGAGACCAATTAGGCAGTGATGCTAATGATGTGCCTGACATTTCACTGCCACACTGCTCTTTGCCTCCTGCCGTTGTCTACACTACAGGAGAGGTGACAAGCTCATGAAGAGCTTAACTGTTTCTCATTTATTAAATAATTGGAGGGAGTTGGATATGAGAACTCAATTACCAAAAATACAAGGAATATTAATCAGGATGTATTATTGTTAAAAGATCAAGTGAATGCTTTATCATTTTAAGAAAAGAAAATGGACCTGGGTTCTGTATCTTGTATATGTGCACACCATTGTACGTGTTTTTTTTTCTATAATTTTTGCTTATTATCTGTCAATATTGTTTTAGCTACCGCAATATCTAATAATGGGTAAATCTATTAGGGCCAGTGAAAAACATGCCACCCTGATATATTTACAAATACTGTAACAAACAAAATTATTTGCCCTTTTTGTTTGGTGTTTTTGTATGTGTGAGTTGTAGAGAAATAGCCACATGGAGGGCGAGGACCACATGCGGAGCTGTGGAGGCTGAGCCTCATTATGTGAAGGTGGGAACCTGCTGAAGACCCAGTGACTCCACCTCATCTCTCCAGTCAACTCGACAAGACTGTTACTGTAACGCGGACCGGGTTAAGACCTAAACCAAATCAGGAGTCAGTGACACTGGCTATCTGGTAAGTTATCTGTTTTTAAAATAACTGATGTTGCCTAATTGAAAAAGTAATAGTTCTTGAAATGATTTGCATGTTCCTTAATTGTAGTGTGCATGGACACAACTTTACTTGAACGCTTCTGAATTATTTACACAACTTGATCTGTTTTGAAAACAGAATTATATGCAAATTATTCTGTTTTGTTTTTTAATTTCAAAGCCACTCAATTTACTAGATTTTAATTGAGATGGGCACTCAGCTGTAACTTGCACCTTTAAAGAAAATTTAAAAAAACAAAACAAAATGAAGTTATTAACGTAAAAGTGACAAGTAAATTGTGTATCAAATGTTACAAAGTGATAACTGTATTTACACTCTGCAGGAGCGGATGGTTCCCTGCGGAGGGCCCCTCCCTCTCCCTGGCCCTCCTCGGAGACCCTCCTCTGCCACTTGCAGCTGAGACCCAGGGAGCACAATTAATAAGGCAAACTGAAACAGACTAGACACCATGTGATCTCCGGGCAATGGCCTCATCAAAACAATATGGAGTTTTTAATGTTAGTGATGGCCACAGTGACTTGCTTACCCTCCTCTCTTCTCTCATAACCTATAACATTTAACTTTTTGGTCCACAACCTTATAATAATGTTGCCTTCCTCAGGACTCAGTATCTTTTACTGACTGACTTTTCTAATGTCTCACAACATCGTGGCTATACCATCTTGTCAAAGCCTGATCCCGTCAGATCTCAGAAGCTCAGCAGGGCTGGGCTTGGTTAGTACTTGGATGGGAGACCCTGGGAAAATCAGGTGCCACAGGGGGGCGCCAGGCACAAAAAACTGTTGAAAGTGGTGTGTGTGCATGAATGATGGTGTTGGTTGGAGGGGCCGATAGCGCAGTTTGGCAGCCTTGTTCCGTCAGTCTGGCCCAGGGCAGCTGTGGCTACAATAGTAGCTTACCACCACCAAGTGTGGAATGAATGAATAATGCTCTGTAAAGCGTCTTGAGTGTGCAGAAAAGTGCCAGATAAGACTTATCTATTTATTCATGATGATTCTAACATAAACATCAGCTGATGTTTTTACTCTGCTAACAATAACCCTGCTCCCTTCTGCTTTGCCTCCTGTCTTTTCCTCAAGTGCAGTTGTCTTAACATTGCTGATCTAGCCTTTCTACTAATTTATTATGTTACAGTAAAATGTGAAAAAGCAACTAGAACAAAACATGTAATATACTTTTTTTTCATGCCAGATTGTTGGTATCAGTGCCACTGCTGTGTAGGATGTCGAATAATATGGCCAAGATTGCAGATGCCCGAAAGACAGTGGAGCAACTAAAGCTGGAGGTCAACATAGAGAGGATGCTGGTAAGAAATAATATATTCAAATTAAATGTCCTATAAGCAGTTATCTCATTCATACAAACAATGAATACATAGATTATGCAATGGGACAAGTATTTCACAATATGTAATACAAAGCTGTAATTATCTTATTTTACTTTCTGTTTTCTATGTTAACTGCACATCTGTCTCTAGTAAAAAATAAATTCAACATATTTGAGATTACAGGTAGGCTATTGCCAATTTATGTTGTGTGCAGGTGTCTAAGGCTGCTGCTGAACTCATGGCATACTGTGAATCTCATGCCAAAGAGGATCCTCTGGTCACTCCGGTCCCTTCTTCTGAAAACCCATTCAGAGAGAAGAAATTATTCTGTGTCATTCTGTAAATTCACAACAACAGACAAACAAAAACAATCACATGTTGTAAAGATGTTTATATAGTCTGATGTCTTTTTATGTGTTATATGATGTTAACCATTTAACCTTTACAATTACATTAGGACACTGGTTGTCAGTGGTTGAAAGTGAAACCAATAAAGTTTTTATAGTACAAAGGTCCGTTTTACTGCCTCTAGCTGCTGCCTCTCCCTAAGCACACTCTATGTTTATTATTAACTCACACAAATACACACATTTTCAGGCCAATCAGTATTTGTTTCTTTGTCTGCTTTTATGCTTGCCACTCACTGTGCATGATATAGAATAGTGTTACATTGTTGTTATTCAGGTTAAATCTCTCTGTAACTCCAGAAAGTACTTGTATAAACAGGATGTGGTGAAGTCTCTGCGGGCTGTGGCTGTGGGACTCTCCTTGGACCTGCAGCAGGTGATGGGTGGGGCCATCGCTGTGGAGCCGGTCGGAGCAGCAGGTGTGCGCAGTTTACGCACGCTTCTCTCACACTGACAGTGGATCCACGCACGTCTACTCATTTCACTCAACCTTTGGGAGTTTGGGGTACAAAATAAGGTAGGTCTATGTCAGCTCTTTGATTCTATGCCGCTGTCAAATGCCTGCAGGACTTCATCCTGTTTAAAATGTATCTAAAGGATTCAGAAAAAAAAAAATAGCCTTAAAGCTTTAAAGCTATTTCGTCTTATAGATATAGGATACATTTTAAACAAATTGAGTAAACGATTATATGAAAGTGTATGACCTGTTTTGGCTCGCTGATCTATGTAGGCCTTTGTTAGTGGAACAAGTGTGACATGCATGAAGTTAAACTGGACGGATCAAGAAAAACTTGTCTGACCGAGTCCATAAAACGCGTTTGGCGCTATTATGAAAAACACGGATTTAAAACAGGGAAGACATGGGTCCCTTTAAACGTCATGTTAACACAGAGACTGCATATGTACCAGACTACACTAAAATAACAAGACGGTGGACGATGATTCACGCTGAATCAAAAGCCACAGGTTGTTTGAATTTGTCTTTGCAAAACAAATTAGGCTACTAGTATGAGCATAATGTGTACTGCCAACCTCTAGGCCTATAGCCAAATGGATTAACTTATAAAAAGTATATATTTGTGTTTGTGGCATCAAAGATTGTTGGACTATTTAAGATATAAATATAATGTGTGCATTTTTAGCCATTAACATAAATGTCAGGTTACAACATTGTACTAAAATAACAACTACATTATGAAGCAGATATTATTCATGCCATTTAGAATTAAAGGTTGACTTGTCACAAACAATAAAATATGGACTTTACTCAGCAGCAAATGTCCTTTCTCTTTAATTCTGACTGTAAAAATCACTAAATAGCCTACAATATCTTTCTAGGCCTGAAAATGGCCAACTTTGGAGGACATGCCATCCCAGGGTCCTTCTTCTTTCTGTATGGTGTGTGGCTGACGGTGAAGCACATCCTCCATCACTACTGGAGGATGCATCAGCCCAAACGCATACGAGGGACGGCACCTTTTCTGAAGAAGATGCACTACTTTGAGGGAGGATTACAAATATTTGCTGCTTCTGTTGGTTGGTAACAAAAATATCAAAATGTTCAAATCTTTTAGAAAGGGGAACATGTCTAAAAACTTGGATCACATCAGCAGTGTGTTTTGTTTGATAAAGGTATACTAGTGGAGCAGTTTGTCCCAGACGGCCCTCATGCTCACCTGATCTCGGATGGGGAATGGGTGAAGCTGATGAACTGGCAGCACAGCACCATGTACTTGTTTTTTGGGATTGCAGGGGTCGCATTGGTGGCCTCCACTGCCTCCAAACTGGTGCCTGTTGGGGTGGACCGCCTTACTCTGTCCATGGCTTTGTTTGTTGAGGGTAAGTCATAAGGAGTTAAATAGAAGAGTCAAGAAATGGCAATAATTAGACCAATAAATGCCGTTATGAGTCATGTATTACAAAATATTTCCAACAGGTTCACTTTTAAAAGACGATTTATTTGCAATTGTACTATTGTATACTATAAAAATATAAATGATAATGATGCATGAGTCAATGATTCATACTGATGCATCTAAAAGGAGTTTCCTCATTGAAAACCAAATACCTGGAAAAAAAAAAAAAGTCTTTTACAGACTAATAATGAACTTGCGGTTGGGTTTTACTTTAATATGAAAATATGATTAAAATGTGTTTGTTACATGGTCTAGTATATTACATCCAATTCCAATTTGCAATATTTTAGTATAAATTAACAGAGCTGATGTTTGACAGTGATCTTGTATCTCAGGGTTTCTGTTTTATTACCATGTGAGCATGCGCCCTCACCTCGACGCACACATCCACACTCTGCTGCTGGTGGCTGTGTTTGGGGGAGCAGCCTCCACCATGTTGGAGGTTTTCAACAGACACAACATCATCCTGGAGCTGCTGGGGGCAGGGCTCTTCATTCTGCAGGGCACATGGTTCTACCAGGTCAGCCATATCACACACTGTAATGAGGATGTGACAGAAGAAATGCTCTTTCCTCTGTAATCATTAAACGATTCTGCCCTGAGGCAGCCAGACCCCATGGCTAATAACTCGATTAGATTTACTATTTGAGAAAGAACTTTACCATGGCTAGCCAGCCTATAAAACTATATTTTTAAAATCTGATAACTGTGGTTGTGTTTTAGGGTAGAACAGTATGATGCCAAGTTACATTACTAAGAAACTTTAGTGTACTTTTAAAGTCCTAGTTTGTGCACTTTGAACTCAGATTAGTGTTATAATGGTGGACAGCTTTATAAGTGACCTTGCACTCATGCTATGTTCCAGATTGGTTTTGTCCTGTATCCGCTGAGTGGGCCTCAGTGGGAGCTGGAGCAACATAGCAACATCATGTTTGTCACCATGTGCTTCTGCTGGCATTTAGCTGTTGCTGTGCTTCTGGTGACCAGTACTTCCTTTGCGGTGTGGTTGTAAGTAAACATATTTATAATGAACACCGTCATAATAGTGTCTGTTTACACAGTGTAATTTTTTTTTTCTTAAGCATGTTGAGGAGATTGTCCACAAATGGACGAGACATTGAAATTGGAATGAGGAACACTTCATCTGGTTGCAGTTCCCAGAAATCTTTGCTTCAAGAATCGGAGGAGGAATAGGCTTATTTTACAACCATTGTTTGGCTTGAGAAATTCACTATTATATTTCACTATTATTCCTCAAGTTCAATAGAAAGTCACAAACTAATACAATCTAATATCTATGTATCTGAACATTTTGTACATGTTGTAAAACTATTAACATTAAAAGTGTATTTTTGAAAATAAAGTAAAAATAAATGCATTCAAAAACAGCACTGTATTTTTATGCATGTTACATATTTTAAATTACACCACAGGAAAATATAAACACTGTAGAGAAACCAACATGTAAATACATTTGTTGCAAGAAAAGAATCTCATCAAACTTAATTGGAATATAACCCCCCAACATAACAAATATATATACATATTAGTTTTAATTTCCAGTTGGCCTAAGCTCACTGTGGAGGGGCAGGGGGAGGGTCAGGGGGGCGACTGGGTGAAGGTGCTGAGACAACAACAGTAGAGACGGCTTTGGGTGACCCTGCTGAGGCCATGTGCTGCTGCAGCTGCTGGGCTGGGACTGTTTGGATTCGAACCTATGATAGAAAGCATCACACTTAAATGACCTTGTAAAAATAGGAGATAAGCTCTTAATTTGTGTAACATGCAAAGTACGCTCACCTGAGTAGCCTGGCCCTGCTGCTGAAGCTGCTGAAACTGTTGAGCAGTGACAAAACTGACTGGCTTGTTTCCTGCAATCAGCTTCGTCCCAGCCGGCATTGTGGTCAGGATGATGTTCCTCCCTAGACCACTGATACTGCACAGAACAGAAACATGGTGAAGCATGTTAGACTGCTCTACAAATACACAAACACTTAAGACACAACTTTTATGAGGAATTACTTAGGTTAATCTTAATACTACAATCATGATCATGTGCGTGTAAAAATATATGTACAAACATGAAAAATGGGTCTTACTTTGTGTTGAGGTTTCCTTTCACTATAGGTGTTGTCACCACACTTTTACTCTTAAGTGGTTGATTAAGGACAGAGAGGGGAACAGTGATCCTGGCAGGTAACTTTCCCTGTGATGTAATAAATAATTTATATTAGAAAAGACAGGTAATTTTTTCTGTTATTTCTACAGAGTATTTAGTATTATTTTTTCTTACCGTTTGTGTAGAGACCACTGTAGCAGGGACCTGTCTCACAGTTGCCGTTGCAGTTCCTAGAGTGATTGGTGAACCAGAGGCAGCTGAGGCCACAGTGAGTCCTTTAGCACCGGCCACCACATTGGCAGCCATAGTGACCACAGAGGCAACTGAAGATGCAACTGGGGGTTTACTGCCAGTAGAGGGCGCCATTGTGATGGTCTGAGCCGGTTTAGGCGGAATCACACCAAGGCCTGGCATTATCCGAATAGTGGCGCTGCTCTTTTCAGGTGAGGAGACTGTGGTAAATGTCCTTGCTTTCTGATCAGCCACAGACACCGCTAAAGTTGGCATAAGCCGAATAGCAGTATCGCCAGAAGCTTTTAAAAGTGCAGTACCAGGACTGGCATTACTGGTGGGCACCTCTCCAGAGCTTGAAACAGAGCTGGAGGCTGTGGTGGGTGAGGGATGCGTTGGTGTCACATGGAGAGTGGCTGATATGCTCTTACTACCTGCAGCAGCAGCTTGTCCCAAAAACTCCGGCGTGAGTTTGACCGTTGCCACTGGAGACTTGGTCAGAGTTGCCATCATGTCTGGGGTAATTCTCAAGACTGTTTGGCCTTTAGCATCTGTGGTGATGGAGGACGGAGGGAGGCGGAGCACGTCTTTGCCCTGGATGCGCAGGTTTGTTGCAGTTATAGGGATACCACCTCCACATGTAGTCTTTACACCCAACTGACCAGTGATGGAGACCTTCAGAGAAATAATGAGCAATGTTAGCAAAGTTTAAAAAAAAAAAGTTAAAACAATGTTAGAAAAGGTAAAATGGTAGCTACAACTATCTGTGGGGTACAGGGTTGTCATTTTTTTTTTTTTTTTAGAAAAAATAAAAAGTAAATAAATTAATACTACTAATATAGCAAATACTTAACAGATGTCCAATTTATTGCTGGGGTAAATAAAACTTAATATCTTAATACCACTGTCTGACTTAATAAAATATGACTACATTACATACATAACAGCTGCTGTTGTAACTGCGTATTACAACTTGTGTACAAATAACGTACAGACCCACCTGTTTGATGTTTGGGCTGCTGACTCCCTGAAGCACCGCGGGTGAAGAAGGAGCATTTGAAGGACTACCAGGAGATCCTGTCTGTGGTTTAGTGACCGTTACCGTGGACACAGACAGAGTGGTGGGCACCTGGACTGGATTACTGCTGGGCTGGCTTCTCAATGGCACAGACACCACAGCCTGTACAAAACCATAAGCTTTTTTTTAAAGAGCACCATGTAACTTTTCAAGTGGAAGATCCACCACTTTTATGTCTTCACAGAAATTTTATTGTTGAACATTCCAGGCAAACCAATAAGGTGATGCCACTAGACTAAGTTACAGATCAGATCAGTGAAGAGTTGCTGTTCCCAGAAAGAATACATGCTTTTAAAGTATTTAAAAGCAAGATATATCCGTTTTCATTCCATTTTGTGGAACATTCTAGACAAAGTAATAACATCTCCATAGAGATAAGAAAGTGTCTGATCAGAAAAGTTACATATCTTTAACAATAAATATAGTTAGAAGTCTCAAACCTGTGAGATGCCCTTTCCGGCCACAGAAACGGGCATTCTGATCTGGTGAGTGGGCTGGTGCATTAGTGTGGCCTGGTGACCTCCAGGGGCAGCAGTGAGACCAGGCTGAGCAGAAACCACACGGACCTGAGGAAGAGTACCAGCTGCCAGGTGGCTCACTAAACGTGCTGCATGCTGGGACGAAACCGTCTGTGAGGCTGGTGGGGCTGCCTGACTCGTGGGCAAGATGGTTCCCAACTGAGGTAAGGGTGGTGGAGAGACAAGAAGCACACTGAAAAGAAAAAGGAAAAAAAACAACAACAACAGAGGTATAGGTAAAGGCTATGTAAAATAAACACAGGGAAAGTTTTGCCATCTTATTAGTTGTGAAATGTACATTAAAATGATTTAATAATTATAGAAGTTAATGGTTTATGTATGTAAATGGCAATATGCAAGTTTTGTGTTGTTGTACCCACCCAGGGCTAGTTTTAATAGTGTCAGGGACTGCAGATTTATTTGGTGTTGTGACTGTGGATGGCAGAGGTGACTTGGGAGTTCCAGGTGTGTTTGGGGTTGTGGGAATTGGCGACATCGGAGTGGTAACTATGTCTCCTTCGAAACATCCAAGTTTACTGGCCCCCTCTTTGCTGCCAGACTTCTGCCACACAACAAAAGAACAGAATATCTTTAAAAATTAAATAATTGAACACATGTGCTAATAAATGTTATATTGAGCAGACTCACAGCCTTTGGGGCAGGCTTGGGCTTCTGCTGCAAAGCTTTTCTTGCTTTGGCTGCTGCAGCTTGTGCCTGATGAATTCGCTCTGGACGTATCAATAAATGTGTAATAAATATTTTACTATACCCAACCTCTTTTTATTTACAGTATTATTTATATTGCTTACCAAACTCTTCCTGGCTCCGACTGCGATGCAGATAAATCCACAGTTTACGGCCAATATCGTATTTCACACAAGGGTCTTTCTCGTAGTGAAGCCGGTCCAGAGCTCCACTCACTACTGTATTTACCTAAATAACAACAGGAGATAAAACTTCTTACATTGACTATTTATAAATTACACATGGTTGATAGTAGTGGGTTTTCGGTTATTGAAAATGAGTATCAGACCTGCGCACTTGTGACTTCTGGAGCAAGAAACTGAGAGTCTTTTAGTAGTTCACAAATCTCTGCCCTGGTCCCCTCTCCATTGGGTAATCTGGCTGCAGCATCCCTCACTGTGGATAAAACAATTTACCCGTTTTATAATGTAAAATGCAACCCCATAGTACATGTCAAATTAAATTGACCCTGTGTCTAACCTAGAGACAGTATGGTCACATATGGTGGCCTGTCTGATCGTAGCAGTGTGTGTTCCCTGGCTTTGTTCAGTGACATTTCTTTGTCAAATACTCCTTTGACAGGCCCCACCACAGACTCAAATCCATGCATCCGGAAAGTGAATGCTTTATGAGGCTGGTTGTATCGTTGCTGTTCCTGAAAATGGGGGGAAAAAAAAAAAAAAAGTTTAACCAGACCTAAATTAAATTTGATTAAATTTTATTTATTTAAAAAAAATAAAAAATAAAATTATATATATATATATATATATATATATATATATATAAATAAAATAATAAAAAGCAGCAAAGACTAACCTGGATTTGAAACAGCTGTTTTTCATCTCCAGTACTTGGTCGAACCACATAATCTGTTGATCTGTGGAAAAAAATAAAATAAATATTCAGTACCACAGTAAATAACAAAATTAACATTATGTTAATCGTGCAGTACAATGCAGTATTACTTTAGATCTTAAATTTAATCTTACACTCTGGGTGTGGGTGAGGTCATTTCTAACATTTCTTCATTTTCTGTCTAAAAGCAAAATAGAAAAATTATGTTTATTCTCTATAAGTCAGCTGGTTAAAGTTGAGTTAAATTATTTCAGGTACCTTTATAACCAGGTCTTTAGAGTCAAGCCACAGTTGACATAACGCACTCAAGTCTTTCTCTGTGTCCTGGGTTGGGCCTGAAAATTGTTAACATTGTTAATACCAATAGAACAAACCATATCTATGTAAAAATAGTTCTTACCAATCCATCTCCACTGTTGTGTCTCATCTGAAAACTCCACAAAAGGTAAGAAACCACTAGGTAATGCCATGCGTCCATCTTAGGAGGAAAAACATAACTATGATATAGTTTCCCAATCCAAAGTTATAGTCTATAATGTCATGAACATACCTTTGGTCTCTCCAGCAAGAAATTGGAGTGCTTGAAGAACCAGGTCAGACCAACAAGAGGCAAAAGAAAACCATGCATTTAGGGAGCTGGCTGGAGACGACTGCCACACCTGGATTTTCTCTTCAATCTAAGACATTTGAAATGTCCAGTAAGTTCCAAAGCTTTCAAAACAGCCAAAGCAACAAACTTCTGAATTTAATACACATAATACCCCAGATGTGGTGATGGCTTCTGTTCTCAAAATGCTCTCTAACAAACTGAAGAAACTAATGGCAATTTCTTCAAGTACAACAGGGCTGATCTGACTCTCATCCACCATTCTGAAATACAGTAAGTTTAGTTAATTAATTAGTAAATACAAAAATGATTGTGAATTTTGCACACGTGTAACAGTAAATCTGGCTTACTCCTCTTTAACGTTGGCAAGTGGAGAAGAGGGAGTGTTTGGCAGAGAGTTGATCATGTTAACTGGAGGAGCCGAAGTCGAGTCTGAACCAAGAGCTTCACCAGGATCTTCACATTCCACTTTGATTGGTCTCATTTTCTTTTTCCGTCTTTCCTCTTTGATTTTCTTTTTAGGGAGAGACAGCTCGAATAATGCTGTGGGAAAAATATAAACCAAATACATTTAGCCACTTCCTGCCACCATTATTGATTATTTAGCTTAGATTTCTTCTGTTGCCGTTTTTGTTTTACTCACGAATTGGTCCTTTTCGTCCCATGTTTGCTCTTGAGAGAATATCTCCAAGGTGAACATCAGAAGTCACAAGGTCTGGATGATCCTACAAAAATATATGCCATTAATTTGGTGGTTAATTATTGGGCTGCCTATACAACACAAACTAAACTTACTGGCTGCCGTTTCCTTTTCTCCCGATGATTTTGCAATATTCTCTTAAGATCCTGTTCTCCGAGTTCTAATTTTTCTGTAAGGTAAAAATTCTTTTACAGTTGGAAGTAGTTTTAGATCATGCAAGATTACTCACCTGTTGTTTTCATGTCTTGAGTAGAGAGGCTTGGGAGGACCCGTAAAGATACTGTAGGTGTGGGGGATGAGGGCGACTGAGATGCTGATGTCCACATTGACAACTCTATAATTATACCAAGCCATATTTAGATTAGCATGTTGGTCCATTAGATTTACAGGTAACAAAGTCTAAATTCTTACCATCATCAGAAGAGGATGCATTGCTGTCACCACACTCTGCTTTAACCTCCTTCAGTATGCGGTTGAGTCTTCTTCTAATCCTCGGTTCCCGCATTTCAGCATGACTTTTACTCAGGGCTTTTCTTCTTGGTGGGTAGTCCTGACCATTATGAACTGCATAGTCCAGCAGCTCCTATGGAATCAGATGGTAAGTTATAGTGCTGAATTATGTAAGGTATTGTATGTATAGAAAATAATACCTTTCGTGAGACAAGAATCTGTTTTAGGAGCTTGTGGTAATACTGCTGAAGAGAGTACATCTGTCGCTTCCTCTGGGATTTGGCACACAATTGTCTGTACTTGACCACTTCAGGGTTGAAATAGCCATCTGTAGAGGTAGGAAAACATTACTGATTGCTTGTTTTGAAGATGTACTAAATATTATGCTATTTGACTTCACCTCGGAATAGCTTTTGTGCAAGATGAAGAGGATTCCCAAAGTGAAAGTTTCTGTCACTGAATAAATCACTGATGGTGCGATCTTGTTCTGAAATATTCTGGTCGGGAAATTGTGGCAAGAACTGGCGTAGATGTTGCCTCTGTGCATCTGACAGAACTTCAGTCCAAGTGCTTCCACTCAGCACAGAGAAGAAAATGTCAGGCTGTCAAGAAAAGTATGAATTATAATATGTATGCATATGTAAATGCAATTATAATTCTGAAGGTATTGGCTTATGTTGTGCACTGAACTCACATCTTCCAGTAGGTCCTCTGGAAGATTCACTCTGCAGTTTCCCAGCAGACACTCCTCTGTGATATGGCCACTGTTCCCCTCTTTAGAGTCAAGAGGGTCTGCCAGCATGTGAGCGATAGGATCCATTATTTATTCCTATAGACACAGACACAGTTATTACATTAAAATTATAATACTAAATAGACTGAAATTTATTGCAATGATCACCGCATTTAAGGTATATCTTTCTGAGCAATGCGCGTTGTTTACAAAGATGTGGCTCATTTTAAAACGCGTCGAATTAAAGATGACTTGCACGTATAAAGCAAAGCACCATAATTTCTCATTAAGTTAGGTACAAAACGTTTGTTTTAAGTTTCGCCATAATAAATATCTGTTTGAATCGTGCAAATGCTTTAGTGTACCAAGTGTACTTACTAATATACCATAGGGTTGCTTCTTTGAGTAACGCTATTTAAGATTCATAGATAGACAATACATCGTTATTGAAGAAAAAAAAAAACACTTGCCAGTATATTTGTTTCGAGTTTGATGTAGTTATAAATCCATAGTTTTGTCCCTAATGTGTTTGCCTTTGCTGTAGGGGGAACTATTTTACTGTGACACCGCTTTATTCTTCGTCCTAAACCCTGCGCGTACGACACCAGTACATCGCCCTCTGCTGCTCAAATGTACACAAGCTTAATTTAGGATTTGAATCGCAAATGTTTCACTTTTAAATCTCAATGTATTGTTTATTTAATTTCGTTTGAGGCAATGAACCAGCACATAGACTTTCCGTCCAACTTCAGGTGGGTTGCTGCGGTCGAAGCTTATTGGCTTTGGGTTAGGTTCTCACATTCTTTACGCATTTACATTTGATATTGGTTATTGCGGATTGTTTTATTGTTTTCCATCACATTTACAAAATTTGCTTTATTACTCACAATTGTACTCACATCAAATGATAACAGATTTGTTAAGTCTCACGCATTGAGAGTGTGACACACGCAATTCGACGTGTTCACACGCCACACATGGCATTTCTCACGCTGATTTTTGTTTGTTTGTTTGTTTGTTTTGTTTTGGTGCCCAGAAAATCGGTCTGTGTGGCTCAGTTTATGCAGGCACCGTGCGTTTTCAGTGAAAAAAACTCCCCCCCTCCCCCTCCTCGTCCCGCTCCCCGGAAAAAAAATCTCAGTTAGCGGGTGTCCCTGTGTCTCCTCCTCTGTCTCCCCCGCTGTCTCCTCCTCTCCCCCGGTCTGTGAGCGGACCCTCAGCCCGCGGTGAGCCGGGAAAGGCGCTCGGAGCCCGGTGTACTGTACCGGCTGTGCTGCGGACACACGGAGCGACCTGCAGCTCCGAACAGGTGAGTCACTCCCCGGACCGGTCCTGGTTTGGTCCTGATCTAGTCCTGGTTTAGTCCTTGTTTAGTCCTGGTTTAGTCTTGGTCTAGTCCTGGTTTAGTCTTGGTTTGGTTTAGTCCTGGTTTAGTCTTTGTTTAGTCCTGGTTTAGTCTTGGTTTAGTCCTGGTTTAGTCTTGGTTTAGTCCTGGTTTAGTCTTGGTTTAGTCCTGGCTTATAGTCTTGGTATTCTATGTAGATGAATTTTTGTAATCAATAGGTATCCGATATTTGGCCTACAGCTGTAGCCAATAACGGATATTTCCTGTTTAAATTGACACATTTATTAAAATTCCTCATGGACTTTTCACGTATGTAAAAATAATAGAATTTTTTATTTGTTTAAAGGCACTCAGAGCACGACGGGAAAAATTGTTCACTCGCACCCCCCCGCTCCTCGGGAAAAATTGTTACCCCCCTATCCCCCTACCCACTCTATCAGCCTGTTCACCTTCAGCGGATGTCTACGCCGAAGTTTACAAGTGAACAGGAGTTAACATGGGCGTAGTGATACGAGTGGAGAGAGACAATACGCAAATGCGAAATACGCTGCTGGATGTTTCGTGGACAACTGTTTCGGATGCAAATATATCACCTTTCTAACAAATGTTTTGTTTTGAGAAGAAAAACAATCTTTATTTCATGTTCCAGGGAAGTTACCGGACCTACTTACGTGGGCTCCAGAAAGCGAGCCGAACCGGGCTCAGCTGAGACTGTCAGAGGTAAGCCAGTGTCAACACACGCAACTTTTAGAAGGAAACCCATACAGATTAACTTTTTTTTTTTTAAACGCACTATCCCTTTAAGATAGTATAAGGCTGTTGATTTATTACAGGCCAAGTTGGCTCAGATGTCAGTACAAAATATATATAAATGTGAAGTAACTATGAAAAAAAACAAGAATGACCCTATTTTTTTTATGTATTTATTTATTTTGGCTCTAATTCAACATTTAAATGTGTGGAAATATACAATAAACAATGAAAGAAAATATGAAACTGTTAAGCCCTACAAACTACTTGCATTGGTGCTGAGACACTGACTGACTCCACCCCCATGTGATGTTGTATGGAAATGAAATGGTTCATCCCTGTGGCTCCTAACAGTGAGCAAGAAGGAGGCACAGGAGCTTCTAGTGCTCTTCCGCTCACTCCCATCAACTCTGTCCAGGAATAAGAGGGAATAATCCATGCATGCCTTAAAAACTTTACTTTTTTTGTTGTCATAGTGTGTGCTGAGTGTCTGGGAGCATGGCCGAAGGTGCAGATGGAGAAGAAGAGATCCAGTTCCTGCGAACAGTAAGAGATGCTGTTATACCTTTTATAGTCTTATATACAGGTTACACAATTGTCTCTCTTTGTACTACCTAGGATGATAATAGACCTTTTGGTTGTGTGTGTTAAACAGGGACTGACAGGGACAGGTGGTTTTGCCTGCATTGTTATCTATTTTTAGCTCTACGTTTGTTTGATATGTTTTTGTTTTGTCTCAAAGGGCAAAACTAGTGACAGGTGGCACGCGTCCTTCTGTAACACTGGTGGTAGTACAGTATAATTCATATTACTTTCTGACTTTAATGAATGCAGCTCAGTGAGTGGGCCAAGTAAAAGTTGCTGACTGTGTGTGTGGAAGTTTTAAATATAAAAGTGAATTTCCAAGGTCCAAATTTATCTGCTGAGAAATGTCCGTTCTAAAAATAAGGATTAGTAATTGGTAACATGAACCAGTGCACTACTGTTGAGATAATCTACAATTGAGGATGTACTTTAAATGGATATCTGAACTTCTTATGTAATTTCAATTTGTTTTTAGCAGATTCAGACTACTTTTGTGCCAGCTATGGTCAGATATAAAGTGATTACATATAGAACTTGTCTATACTTTCATCAGGGCTTTAGTTCACTGGTGAAGTAGCTTCTGGACCGCTGATCAGATTTCCTCCTTCAGAAAGCTGTGCCAAAGTGGAAGGGCATTGTGGCCTTCTAGCAGTGTACTATATGCAACACCTCAGAGTTTAAATAGAGTCTGATGATGCTATTGTTAATATTCAAGTGTAACTTGAGCATGCGTCAAGACTGTGACGTTCAACCCTGGCCTCTTCATTAACCTATTTTTCAAAACTTGAAAATCTTTGGTTTTGGACTTGTTATAGCCTGATTGTTAACAACTATTTTGCGTTCATAACACAGTGATGCCTATTGTTGACCTAAATGTAAATGTCCTAAAAATCTTAAACATAATCTTTTGACAGTTCTTTAAAATATCTCCAAATGTCAGTTTGTTTTTTAGCCTTAACTTGCTTCAGGTCTATAATTACTATGTGAGGATTAAGAGGCTTGGAGCTGGACCAATTTTACACCTGCTTTCTCTAGTCTGTAGCTGAACCCATAAACCCTCATATAATATAATATAATACTGTACTACTTCTGAACTCTTTCCTTGTTTGACTCACATATGATTACTGGTATAGTAAGAAATCTGTTGTTTCATTCACGAAAGTTACTCATTCAGCTTGTGTCCACCTCTCTTTTCTGCTTATGTCATCTGTTCACATTATCTTTCTCCATCTGTCAGCTGGACAATCTCTTAGGTGTCTGCCTTGGGTGCATTTTTGTTCTTACAGTTGTCAGAGGTGAGAGTCTGAGGGACACATTATATGCCCATTGTGGTAGCATCTATGTCCTTGAGAGCCTTATATTTTAGTGTAACTGTAAGATTGTTAGAAGATTTTATAGACAAATATAAATAATTTTAATATCCTGAACTGTCCTAAAAGTCCATAACGAAGAGCAATTTGAAAACGACTTGAAAGTTTTTATGTAACAAGATATCCAAGGTATGGAACAATTAGAAAGTTAGAAGTTGAGTTACACAAGTTAATATTAACTTAATTTGTTATGATATTTTAATGATGCTAAGTGCCAAATTACCCATAATTTAACAAACACTGCTAATTTCTGTATCATTTACCACTTATCTTGCTATTATTATTACTGTACAATAGGCCAAATATTGTTGGCAAGTTAAAAACAAGAAGAAGAGAAAATCAAAGTAAAGATCTGAAAGTATCTCTTGTCAAATGGGTTTCTAATTGTGTTAGTAGGTTGGTAGTGCATTTTGAGGCGTTGATTTCTGGCCGTTAAAACGTAAATATGTGGTGGTCTCCAGAAGAGGATGTGTGAACAGCAGGTGTTGCGGACCGAAATAGAGGCTGTAGGAGTGGGTTGTGTCCCGGAGCCAGAGAGGAGGCGGATTAACATTGGGCCTCTGACATGGGCCACAGAAATACAGTACCACATGCAGGAGGGCACATTGTTTTGCACAGCTGTCTGGATGGCTTCAGCATTTCTTCAGTTATTTATTTAAAGTTATTGACAAATCAGTAAGGGAAGTTTGGGCAAAAGGAGTTGGTGGGAGACGTTAGCAGATGCACTTTTGTTTATTCAAAATTATATTAATTATATTTTAAAGGTGCACTGTGTAACTTGCTACCTACTTCCACAGAGATATTTTTGCTTTACATGGAATGTTCCACTGTGATCCACGCTGTTTCTGTCTCACATTGACTTTTTTTTTTTTTATAGTAGAAACACCCACAATTGGATAAACACAAGAAAAATATGTTTAATGCCATACTGAGGAACATTCTAGGCAAAATAATAAAATCTCACACACACACGCACACACATACACACTCACAGACACACACACACACACACACACACACACACAAACCTTTAATTTCCTTTGACATATTGTGCATATAAAGTGTATACATCTGAGTAATAAATCAGTTACTTGAATGTATCAACCTAGCTTGCTATTTTTTCCTTATAAATCTATTTCCAAACATTTATTGTGTAATATGTCCCTGGATGTTTTTTTTAGGACGACCATGTGGTGCTCCAGTGCACTGCGTCCATCCTCAAAGAGCAGATAAAACTGTGTTTGTCCTGTGAAGGCTTTGGGAACCGGCTGTGCTTTCTCGAGACCACCTCCAATGCACAGGTATATATATTATTATTATTATTATTATTATTATTATTATTATTATTATTATTATTATTATTATTATTATTATTACACATAATAACTGCATTACTTCCATTTATATTATGTCAACATGTAGTTCAGTGTAAATGTTTATCATTTACCACTGAGATTTTCCCACTATCGGTTGTGTTTTATTTCAGAATGTACCTCCAGATTTGGCTATTTGCACTTTCATTTTGGAGCAGTCTCTGTCAGTGCGAGCATTACAGGAGATGCTGTCCAACACCTCTGTGGATGAGGTAAATGACAATAGTTCAAAACATCTCTGCAATACAATGTATTTTTATGTGATCTGAATCTTACCAAGTATTTCTATATTTGTAGGCTGTTGATCTGGACAAATGGGTAAGTTTTATTCTATTATCATTTTACTACTTAACTTTTTATTTTACAAGTCCTGGAAGTCAACACAGAGATAAATTGCTTGACCCATTTCTTATTATACTGACTGTTTTATGAACTCCCCATGCCAGTCTTCACAAGGTGGAGGACACCGGACACTGCTGTATGGACACGCTATCCTTCTCAAACACACTCATTCTAGCATGGTGAGATACCATTATGTCCTCCCTGAAAACACAACCTTTTTATTTCTATTCCTCATTCATTTTACATTATATGTTGCAGTACCTGAGTTGTTTGACCACCTCACGATCACTGACAGACAAACTAGCTTTTGACGTGGGTTTACAGGAGGACTCCACTGGTAATCTTCGCTGTTACCTGGTTTATATTTTACAAATTGTTAGATTTTAATTCAATATATTCTATGCGCAAACTTTCTCTCAGGAGAGGCCTGCTGGTGGACCATTCATCCTGCATCAAAACAGAGATCTGAGGGTGAGAAAGTCCGGGTGGGAGATGACCTCATTCTTGTCAGCGTTTCCTCAGAAAGATATTTGGTAATTTGTTATATATTATGCATCGTACATTATGAAAAGTGTTTATATAAAATTAATTTGCTCTAAATGTTCTTTAAAGCATCTTTCATATGCAAGTGGTGACCTGATGGTGGATGCGTCTTTTATGCAAACTCTTTGGACTATGACCCCTGTGATGTCTGGATGTGAGCTCGCTGAAGGTATTCCTTTTCATTAAGAAATAAACACAACACAGATTTCTTCGCTTCTGTTTATCAATACATTATTGCTTTGATGGTCAGGATTTTTGACTGGAGGATACGTGCTCAGACTGTTTCATGGCCACATGGATGAGTGTTTGGCCATCCCTGGAGCAGACCAAGGGGATGATCAAAGAAGGTCATAGTTATTCTTTGTGTTGATACATGTTATTTAATGTGCCTGGACAATACAGTAAAATCATGTTTATTTGTACTGAATGACACCACCTAAAAAAAATGACTTTGAATTGCAGAGTTGCTCACTATGAAGGTGGGGCTGTTTGCAGTCATGCCCGTTCACTGTGGAGACTAGAGCCCCTGCGTATAGCGTAAGTAGCTCTTGTAGTATCTGCATGTTAAGACTTTATAATGCCCATTATTGTGATCTTTTTTTAGGTGGAGTGGCAGTCACATTAAATGGGGCACGTCTTTCCGCGTTCGACACATCACCACCGGCCGATACCTCTGTCTGGACGAGGAGAAGGGGCTATTATTGGTTGACCCTGAGAAGGCAAATTCCAAGATGTCTGCTTTCTGCTTCAGAATATCAAAGGTCAAATTAAATGTTTCCTATGTTAACTAGTGGGAAACTTGTGTTAAGAATGCACACTAGTGTAATACTATTACTGTGTTACTATCACAATAGACTGTAAATTTCAACAGAAAATACTAATAGTACCTTAAGGTCAAATTTTGTGCTGTTTATGTTTTTTTATTTCAGTAATTGACAACCCTAATAACCCAGTTATTTAATGTAATAATGGACATTTTAGAGTCCCAGTGAAAATTTCTAAGCCAGAAAATGACCCCAGAAGCATATTTTAAAGAAAAACTATAGCACCACGCAAAAGAAACTGAAAAAACACTGCTTAACTTTTGCTTAGAAATGTGCTCTTGAACTATAGGAAAAAATTGAAGTGACCCAAAAGCGAGACGTGGAAGGAATGGGCATACCTGAAATCAAGTATGGAGAGTCTCTGTGCTTTGTGCAACATGTCTCTTCTGGACTTTGGCTCACATACGCCGCTGTGGATGCTAAATCTGCTCGACTGGGGCCTTTGAAGAGAAAGGTAACATAAGAGTAAAACATAAATTACCCCATTTGCATTGTTCACTTTTTAATCTCTGTTTTTCCAAAGGCTATTCTTCACAAAGAGGGCCACATGGATGATGCACTAACAGTAGCTCGGTCTCAAACAGAGGAGTCACAAGCAGCCCGAATGATTTACAGCACAACAGGGCTGTTCAGCCAGTTCATCAAGTAACTCTTACTCATATTTACATCTGTATTTACTTTCATTTACGGTAAAATGAAGATCACACTAAATACTGCTGCTATATGAACAACAGAGGCCTGGATGCTCTTAGTGGGAAAAACAAGTCAGCTAATCCACCGTCACTGCCCATGGACGCTGTGGTGCTCTCACTACAAGATCTCATCTTCTATTTCCGACCTCCTGAGGAGGAGCTGGAGCACGAAGAGAAACAATTTAAGCTTCGTTCACTTAAACACAGGCAAAATCTCTTCCAAGAGGAGGTCAGTGTGCCTCCTAAAATATACAGTGAGCATATTAGTAGGTGAATTCATATTATGTGGTTGTTGTTTTTATCTAATAGGGAATGATCACACTTGTGCTTGACTGTGTTGATCGACTAAATGTCTACAACACTGCAGCTCACTTCTCTGAGTATGCCGGGGAAGAAGCTGCTGAATCTTGGAAAGAAATTGTTAATTTGTTGTACGAATTATTAGGTAGGTTTTCCAAACTCTTTCTTTATCGGAACACTTTGCTCTTCATAGCATAATCTTTGTTTACATTTTACACAGCATCTCTTATCAGAGGTAACCGTGCCAATTGTGCCCTCTTCTGTGATAACCTGGACTGGCTGGTCAGTAAACTTGACCGGCTTGAAGCTTCATCAGGTTAAAAAAAAAAGAATTATTGAAAAAGATTTTTTGTATTGTGGTCTTTTACTACAAAAATGTGTTTGTAAGAAGAAACAAGTGTAATACCAGGTTTGTTTTACATTTCACAGGAATTCTTGAAGTATTGTACTGTGTCCTTATTGAGAGTCCAGAGGTGCTGAATATTATCCAGGAAAACCACATCAAATCCATCATTTCCCTACTGGATAAACATGGACGCAATCATAAGGTAGGAAAGATACTATTACCCTATCGAATGGTGTATTTATAATTGTCACAATGATCGTAATGACATAACCTTTCCCTAAATGTTTTCGGTTACTAGGTTTTGGATGTGCTCTGTTCACTGTGTGTGTGCAATGGTGTTGCTGTGAGATCAAACCAGAATCTCATCACAGAGAATTTACTTCCTGGACGAGACCTACTACTACAAACCAACATTATCAACTATGTAACAAGGTTAGTCATTTGAAATATTTAGTGTATATATGTGTGTATATAATATAATAAACTAAAACATCTTAGCTATATACCATTGTGGCAAAGACAAGAACAAATGTTCAAAGTCAAAGTTCAAAGTCAGCTTTATTGTCAAAAAACATATGTACTTTATTGTCAAAAAACATATGTACAGGTTGCACTCACAGGATTTGAAATTGCATCGCTCCCTAGGGCCACAGTAAACATTAAACATCGAAATGTTATGAATGAATGAAGTTATTTTCAATTCCTTTGTACTTGTCCAAACCAGACCAGAAATCAGATTTAATTATTGGATTATCTGATTACTCACCAAAACTGTGCCGTGTTTGTTGCCCTAAACATAATTCTGTTGTTTTCTATGACAATGCAATACAAATTTTGAATCTTACTCTAGTTATCTGTACTTAACTATCCATTTTTCTTGTGTCTTAGTATGAGACCCAATATTTTCCTTGGGACTTGTGAAGGTTCGACTCAGTATAAGAAGTGGTATTTTGAGGTGATGGTGGACCATGTGGACCCGTTCCTCACAGCTCATCCTTATCACCTACGCGTGGGTTGGGCGCTGACCGAAGGCTACAGTCCATACCCCGGAGGAGGGGAGGGCTGGGGGGCCAATGGGGCCGGGGATGATCTCTACTCCTACGCCTTTGATGGACTTCATCTATGGTCTGGTAAGGCAAACATACACGTTTGTAAACGAATTTCAGTATTATTTTAGTTATATGCAAAATAAAGATGCACTGTGTAATTATTTTTGGTGAGGGGTCCACCTTCAGCTTGTGTCCATGGCTATGTTATTTTTTTTTATTGTTTAACAATATGACATTATACTCATTAAACTTACAGTATCTATGCCATGGGACGTTCCAGGAAAGGTCTCTATTATTTTTTTGTAAAATTTTGGAATATAGGTCAATAACATTCAACTGGTAAAAATAAAGAAAGTTTAAATAGCTAATTCTGTGTTTCTCTGCAGGGCGTGTTGCTCGTCATGTCGCCACGCCCAATCAGCATGTGCTCACTGCGGAGGACGTGGTCAGTTGCTGCCTTGATTTGAGTGTTCCCAGCATCTCATTTCGAATAAATGGACATCCAGTTCAGGGCATGTTTGAAAACTTCAACCTGGATGGCCTGTTTTTCCCAGTTGTCAGTTTTTCAGCTGGAGTCAAGTAAGATAATATGATAAATTGATTTTAAACTTATCACAAACTTATAATGACTTTTTCCTGTTTCTAAGGTTTCGATTTCTCCTTGGAGGTCGTCATGGAGATTTCAAGTTCCTTCCTCCTCCTGGTTATGCTCCATGCTACGAGGCAGTGCTGCCAAGGGATCGTTTGAAGATTGAGCCCATCAAAGAGTATAAAAATGATTTTGATGGTGTCCGCAATTTGCTGGGTCCCACAGTGTCTCTGTCACATACAGCCTTTACACCCTGCCCTGTTGACACTATTCAGGTAACAAACTTGCTTTGAATCCAATATCAAGTATAAAAATAAAAATAAAACTTTGCTTGTGCTAATAAAATGTTATGTAGATTGTTCTCCCTCCTCATTTGGAGCGCATTCGAGAAAAACTAGCCGAAAATAGTCATGAGTTATGGGCTGTAACTCGAATTGAACAAGGGTGGACCTATGGATCAGTGAGTATTTTCATTGATGGCATTATCTAAACGTTTTTTGTATGTGATATAGTCTGAGCATTGTTTTTATTTTTTATTTCAAGTTCCGTGATGACAACAAGAAGATGCACCCCTGCCTTGTGGACTTCCAAAGCCTTCCTGAACCAGAGAAAAACTACAACTTAGCCATGTCCGGAGAGACTCTCAAGTCAGTCATAAATATTGTTATATATTTAGCAATGTTTCAGAAGCTACAAATAATGTTTTATATCCTTTAGGACTCTTCTGGCGTTGGGCTGCCATGTTGGAATGGGAGATGAAAAGGCTGAAGAGAATTTGAAAAGACTGAAGCTTCCTAAAACGTAACTTGCATTTTCATCATGACTTTGTACTCACTAGAAAATGTTAACAAATCAGAATTTGTACAACTTTTAGATACACACAATGTAATGGATATAAGCCTGCCCCACTGGACCTAAATCACGTGAAGCTGACTCCCAACCAGAACACACTGGTGGAGAGACTGGCAGAAAACGGGCACAATGTTTGGGCCAGAGATCGTGTTCGCCAGGGCTGGACATACAGTATTGTGCAGGTATTTTCCACCGCCCTGCATGACTCATATTTTCTTTACATATTTTGTTACATAACCTTATTGTTTCTTGTTTCAGGATATTATGAATAAGCGCAATCCACGATTGGTCCCATACAATTTGTTAGATGAAAAAACAAAAAAGACAAACCGAGACTCTGTTTGTGCAGCTGTCCGCACACTGATTGGTTATGGGTACAACATTGAACCCCCTGACCAAGAAAGCAGTAAGTGCACGTTTCTAAATGCACCTCATTGTACTTAAACATTATTGACCTAAAGATATATTATTGGGGCCAAGCAGCGCTAAGCTGCAAGGCACCTATAGTGTTTCTATTGATTCTTATTATACATTATTCTTCCGCCTCTGGGAGTCTATGGCAACCCCTAGAACCGTCTGGTAAAAAGTTGTGAAATTTGGCATGCACATTCCAGCCAGTCTCCTCATTACCCACAGCAATTTATAGGCCCCCACCCCAAACTCTCTAGCGCCACCAGCAGGTCAAAGTTGCAGGAATTTTCAGGTACATTTCTGCGTGTAACTTTTGAACCGTATGTCCAATATTCAAAAACTTGGTATTCCTGGACTCCTTGGGCGAAGCCCAACGACATTTTTCGCCAGGGTAGATTTTCTGCCATTTAGAATTTTATGAAAAACACTCAAAATGCTTCTCCTCCAATTAGGCCAATTTTGGTACATAGCATCTTTGGACTGAACCTCATCAGAAATATCCCTGGATTTTTTTATATCTCTTATCGTTTTGTCGTGACAGCCAATCAAACGCGTCCTAAAAGTCGCCAAACAGGAAGTGAGCTCATATCTCGGGAACCCTTCATAGGATTATTTTCAAACTTTTCACAGATGTTCGCATCCTTCCCAGGATTCCCCACAAAAAATTACAGGGCCCCAGCTCAAACCCTCTAGCGCCACCAACAGGTCAATTATGAAAAACACTCAAAATGCTTCTCCTCCCTCAATTTTGGACCAATTTTGCTCAAATTTGGTACATAGCATCTTTGGACCGAGCCTCATCAGAAATATCGCTGTATTTTTGATATCTCTTATCGTTTTGTCATGACAGCCAATAAAACGCATCTGTCCGAAAGCCGATGCACCCGATACTGGCCTTACACGTGTGTTGCTAGGCAACGCCCTGATCAAAGATCTTTGATCTTTATGTACCTTTGATCTGATATAGCTGCAAGCAGCAATGTGTGGCCAAGCACCGAAGGTGCATGTAGGCCTCAGCATGTATTATTAAAATTCCTGCAACTTTGACCTTAACAGGGTCTAACAGGGTCTAACAGGGTCTGATAGCCAGGCTTCCCAGGCTCCCAGGCTTCCTATGAAGGGTTTCCAAGATATGAGCTCACTTTAAAAACTTGGTATCTCTGGGATCCTTGGGCGAAGACTGATCCAACGCACATCATCAAATTAGGCTGGGTCACTGCTTGGCCCCACATTGCTGCTTGCAGCTATATTTTTCATTTATCTTTTCAGGTGGACATGGACCAGGAACAACTCGTGGAGATAAGATCAGAGTGTTCAGAGCAGAAAAGTCCTATGCTATCACACAGGGAAAGTGGTATTTTGAGTTTGAGGCAATGACTGTTGGGGAAATGCGAGTCGGCTGGGCTAGACCTTGTGTTCGTGCAGACACAGAACTTGGTGCAGATGAGTTGGCGTATGTTTTCAATGGATTCAAGGTGCAGGAAAAGACATTGTTGAGTATTTTGTTGTTAAATGTATTTGAATAAAATGACTTCTGTGTTTTTTTTAGGCCCAACGGTGGCATGTGGGGAATGAGCCTTTTGGTCGTCAGTGGCAGTCAGGTGATGTAGTTGGCTGCATGATTGACCTTACAGAAATGAACATCATGTTTACACTCAATGGTGAGATGCTGATCAGTGATTCAGGCTCAGAAATGGCCTTCAAGGACATAGATATCGGAGAAGGTAGGTCTATATACTGAAGGTTCTTAAAGTCTTTGGTCTATTTGATTGACACTGTTTTATCCTTCACAGGTTTTATACCAGTGTGCAGTTTGGGCATGTCCCAGGTTGGCAGAATAAACCTGGGTCAAAACGTCAGCAGTCTCAAGTACTTCACCATCTGTGGCCTGCAGGAAGGATTTGAGCCTTTTGCTATAAATATGAAAAGAGACATTACTATGTGGTTTAGCAAGAGCCTTCCCCAATACATATCTGTGCCAACTGACCATCCCCATATTGAGGTATATTTAGTTCTGGGACATTCACTTTGAAGTTGTGAACATTTTAAAATATACTTCATCTTCCTGTAGGTGTCTAGAGTGGATGGAACAGTGGACACAGCCCCTTGTCTCAAAGTGACCCACAAGACATATGGATCTCAAAATGCCAATACAGACCTGTTGTTCTTCAGACTGAGCATGCCCATTGAATTTCATGAGACATTCAAAGTCCCAGCTGGTACTACGCTCCTCACACGAGCCTTGACCATCCCAGAGGATGAAGTACTAGAGGTGGACCCAGATTCAGATTTTGAAATACTTAAGAAGTCAGCCTCACGCAAAGAGCAAGAAGAAGACAAAAAAGAGGCGTCAGTACCCAAGGAACCCCCTGCTATCAAAAATGGTGAAAATGAGAAGGATGCTTCCACTGAGAAAAGCAAGAAGAAAGGGTCAGTATTGTAATATCAGAAAAAACTGTAACTATTAAACATTAAAGACTTGACAGTAACAGTCTCTGTTAAATTCTGTCCATACAAAATTTGTCTAGTAATAGTTATTTCTCACTAGCCACTTTAGCTAGTTGGATTTTGTGCATATATGATTTAACCATAGAATGTATAGATTTAACTGAAGAGTTTCTAATAATTCCTCGTGATCAAAGTCTAAAAATGTAGCGAAAAAAGTTCTAAGCATGAATGATCTTGTTGAAACTGTACTGACACTGAAAATGGTTGAAAAGGACTATTCATAATTACCCTAAAATAAGATTGTCCCTGTGCATATTTTAACAGATAATGAAATATTCTGTTATCTTTTCATATTTATAGATTCCTCTTCAAAGCAAAGAAAGCTGCACTGATTTCTCCTCCTGTTGTTCCCACTATGCCTCGACTTGTGGAGGACGTGGTGCCAGATGACCGTGATGACGTTGACATCATCCTCAACACCACCACTGTAAGATCAAATAAACACTTTTATTTTCAATACTACCATTAAATATATTTATCTTACATTGTCTTTTTCAGTATTACTACTCAGTCAGAGTGTTTGCGGGCCAAGAACTGAGTGGCGTGTGGGTTGGCTGGATCACGCCTGACTATCACCAGT
Source organism: Paratrypauchen microcephalus (assembly GCA_036785185.1). Taxonomy (NCBI): domain Eukaryota; kingdom Metazoa; phylum Chordata; class Actinopteri; order Gobiiformes; family Gobiidae; genus Paratrypauchen; species Paratrypauchen microcephalus. The sequence continues at coordinate 6,527,974 of JAVJIX010000034.1, read as the reverse complement.
ATGACGCCCATTTTGATCTGAACAAAGTCAGAAATGTGACAGTCACTGTAGGAGACGATAAAGGAAACATACACGACAGGTACATCAACAGTGTCACCTGATTTTGTCAATGTTTTTAAATTTATAAATACTAATATATTTTTATTATTTATAATCAGCATCAAAAGGAGTAACTGCTACATGGTGTGTGGAGGAGAGTTTAGCAGCTCGCAGCAGACCCGAGTCAGTCAAGAGGACTTCATCATTGGCTGTCTGGTCGATTTGGACACTGGGCTCATGACTTTCACTGCCAATGGAAAGGAGATCAACACATTTTATCAGGTCATACATTACAACAGTTTTCATTGTATTAATGCTTAATTTAGAATCTGAGCTGTAGAGTAGCCAATGATTGTAAACTCAAGTAAAAGTAAATAGTAAAGTAATGTTATGCAAGTGTGAGTATTGGTGAACTACTAAGTAAGAGTAATTGTCTATACGTAAAAACGGATTTAAGTAGGAGCAAAATATCATGTCTGAATTACCATTTTATAAAAAAAATATCTACTTCTATTTAAAATGAATAATTGAGTGTTGGGCAAGTTACTTCAAAACTGTAATGCGTTATTTATTAGTTGTTGCTCTCATTTCAAAGTAATTTGTTAAAATGTTATTGTATTTAAAATGTAAGGCATTACACTACTATTGCATTACTTTTATACTCTCACCAAAATAAATGGAAATATGGATTTAGTAATCTAAAGTAATCTAGCTCATGAGGCTCATCACTCATCCAGTGGAAGGTGATGTTGTATCTGACTGAGATGAACAGGAAGTAGAGTGAGTATCGCTAATCTGCATCTTCACCCTGATCCGTGTAACCTGGGAAATCCCAGGCTGCTTTTGTTCGTTTCGATCTGAAACACAGCCTGGCAACTATGGCAAGCGAGCTCTCCCGATTCTGGGAGCCAATCAGAGAGTGGGGAGGGGTGGTAAGACGGTGACGCGTACTACGTGACAAACGGAAGCTTGTAGTTTGACAATTGTAACTGACAACTGACATGATTGGCTATGGGCTACATATACGCCAAATGATAGACATTCGTAACGCCCAATAAACGGCCGTTGGCGATCGTAAACCACACCTCCGGTACGAGATATTTCGAAGGTGGCTTCCAGACCATATCTCACTTGTGATATGGTCAGGTGTAAACCAGGCAAGATCCGTGTGCTGTGTGGATGTAAACAGACACATGTAAGGAGCTACTCTTGCCTTTATTTTTTAAAGAACATATATTCACACTGGATTAATAGCTTTTGTGGACTGGGTGTCATTATTTGCGGAGGACAAATTCTATGGATAATGTGGATGAGATGCTGCACATTCTATTTACAACTTTACAAGAGGTGTAAATATCTATTTCAGTATTTCCCGAGTTTGTATGTTGTGCCTCTGTTTCTGTCACTCCTCTGCTCCTGACGTTCTGTTTTATAGGATTGGGTCACGCCTCCCCAAACTTGGGGAGAAGCAAATCGCAGCCAAAATCTGGCAAATTCTCCTGTAGTGTGTTGCAGCCCTTAATAATACATTTTGACGTGGTGATTCACAATGATGTTATGTATCTGTTCTTATCTGATCGGACGTTTTCACCACTGATCTTGAGGTGATTTGAGTGATTTTATATAAAGAAAAACAAAACACCCACCACTTCAATCCAGGTTAAAAATGCATTATAATGCGCATTACTGACATTTGTACCAAGTAAAATATTACTATTTTCTTTCCTGTAATGCTTTACATTACTGCGTTACAGCATAAACCAATGCATTACAGTAATTCGTTACTTTTGTAATGCGTTACTCCCAACACTGAAATACAAAGGTTAAGATTTGTCAGTGATTTAACAAAGTGTCTTCTTTTTTTAGGTGGAGCCAAACACAAAACTGTTCCCTGCCTGCTTTGTTCTTCCTTCAAGTCAAAACATGATTCAGTTTGAACTAGGAAAGCTCAAGGTACAGTATATAATATTTAAATAATCTTTTTTTTTTAATCAAATACCTGAATATCTATTATTTCATTACAGAACATCATGCCAATCTCAGCTGCCATGTTTCGGAGTGAACGTAAGAATCCAGTCCCCCAGTGCCCGCCCCGGTTGGACATCCAGATGCTGACCCCTGTTATTTGGAGTCGCATGCCCAATCACTTCCTAGCCCCTGAGACGAAGAGGGCCAGTGAGAGAATGGGCTGGATGGTGCAGTGTCAGGAGCCCCTTACAATGATGGCACTTCATATCCCAGAAGAAAACAGGTTGGATATGTCAAATATAATCTAATGGTTGGTAACTGGGCAAAAACGAATGGATAATTTGGCAGCAGATAGAGTGTATCTATCTATTTATTAGGGATGAGCAATTAATCAAATTTGAATCGAGATTGAGAGTCAGTCATGTGTATAACCAATCCTCGGTCAATAAAGCATATGGTTTATAGTTGAGTTTGTACTTTGAAAGAATAAATGTGCGTTTTGTCTTAAATTGCACTGATTCTGAGTCTGTATGAGTCTCTATATATCTTACTTTAATTCTAAGGGCTATATATCTTCTTGTGTAATAACTTTATGTGCTGTTTGTTCTTGTTCAGGTGCATTGACATCCTGGAGTTATCTGAACGCATGGATTTGCTCAAGTTCCATTACCACACACTGAAGCTCTATGGATCGGTGTGTGCTTTGGGGAACAACCGTGTGGCCCATGCCCTCTGCAGCCACGTGAATGAATCTCAGCTCTTTTATGCCATTGAAAACACCTACCTCCCAGGACCAATAAGAAGTGGCTTTTATGACTTACTAATTAGCATGCACCTGGAGTCAGCCAAAAGGAACCGACTGGGAACAAACAAAGAGTTTATAGTTCCTATGACGGATGAAACTCGCAGTATCATCTTGTACCTTGACAAGGCCAATACTCTTCCTGGAGTGGGACTAACGACATGCCTGCGTCCCAAACTGCATTTCTCCTCTGTTAGTTTTGTGGGGACAAATCAGGACATTTACACCCTGAGCCCTGTGATACCTTTAGAGGTGAGGTCAAGTTGTTTTGTTATGTTAGGGCTTTTAATAATAACATTGAGATTTGGATAGTTTACACAGAGCTTTCACACATGTTTATGTCTACTTAGTAAGTACATTTAGTAGATTCTATGTTTATGTACTTACTGGTTATCTTAATTTTGTATTGGCTTTGTGTCAGGTTTATCACTCAAAACCTTTAATACCAATGTTAGAAATTATTATGATAACATTATTCTACTGTATATTACTATACTTGTAACTTATTTCTGGTTTCTAATGTTGTTTTGATTACAAAATGTCACCCAATTGAGTGGTTGACCAGTAATAATAAGGCATTTTCTTGTCTTCCAATAGACCTTGAAAAATAAGGCTTTGAACATGCTGACGGAGGCAGTGCAAGATGGAGGTCAAGCCATGAGAGATCCTGTAGGGGGCAGCGTGGAGTTTCATTTTGTGCCTATTTTGAAGCTTATCAGCACCCTACTGATCATGGGTGTTTTTGATGATGAAGACGTCACACATATATTAAAGATGCTCGAACCTGTGGTCTTTAGTAGTCAGAAAGTGGAGGAGCCTGTAGAGGACAAGGCAAAAGAGGAAGAAGAACCACCTCCAAAATTTTCAAGCAATGAGGAGGAAGAGGAGGCTTATGAAGATGATGGACTGGGTGAGGAAGATGAGGAGTACGAGTACGAGGAGGGGGAGGAGGAATACGAGGAGGAGGAGGAGATAAAAGAACCAGAGCCTGTGCTCACAGTGGTGGAGGAGACAGAACCAGTAAATGGGGAGAAAGGGGGAGAAGAAACAGAGAAAGAGCCAAAACTTGGAGAGAGTGAAACTAAACTAGAACATCTTGAACAAGGGCTTTTCCAGATGAAGCTCCCAGAGTCTGTCAAATTACAGGTATGTCCCAAACAGCATCCTGTGCAAGATAACATGTTGCTGTTTTGTTTGGTTTGTAGAGAGCAAACATAGTTTCCACATAGCAGGAACCTGGAACAGTTGCCAATTATCGTTGTCTATAATACATAAAGACATAATATGTCATATGTTATTGTGTGATAACTTGAGCATTGAGCTGTAGTTATCCAATTAATTAACATCTATGGCACTACATACTAGGGTAACGACATTAGTAAAGGTATTTTAAAGCATGTATAAACTTTTGTTTGGAATGAACCCAATAAACCATGCCTGCAGATTTGTGATCTGGACACAATGATATGCAAATCAAGCAGCTATCTAAGTAAGGCTCTCTAGTGCCTTCTAAAATATTTATTTTGAAAAATTCAAGTAAATCTGTTGTGGACAAATTACAGAGAGCTTATTTTGATGGGAAACAATCTGACAAAATTTCATCTTTTTAGATTTCACTTTTAAGAAATAAAGGGTGGCAAATCAGTTTCTATAATTATTATTATTATGCTCTCTGTCTTGTTTTTTATGCTCTCTTTTCTGCGAGGGGGGGCTGAGCAGTGAGGGACTGTGTGGTGGGAAAATGAAGGGGAGGCTGCAGAGAACATAAAGGCTGAGTCTTAAAGTAGTGTGTGGGTCTTGGTCTTGTATAATCAAAAGGAAAGTGTGAAATGCCCTTGAGAGATTACAAGATCACTCAAACATGCATGAATGATTCAGAAAATCTTTGAAAAGGTATTATTATGGGCATAATCCATCTTCTGTTTGGGCTTCTGTAATACCTTGAATACAACCCATCAATATCATTCACTTCCAAAAAGCTTTACTAGGATAATCCTGCTTTAGGGTTATTGTGTCAGTGATATAGTAGTACGGAGTTTCAATATTACTGTTCCATAGTATGTCATTAAACATATCTGTCTTACATTTATCCATTTAAGGATGTTTTATTGCTCAAAATATCTTAAAATGTGCACTTTAACTGTTACCCGATCCACTGATATGACCTGTAATCTTGTCTGGTGGTCTCACCTGCTTGTCTCCATTTCAGACACCAACTAACCCCGTCATCCAAAAAGCTGCATAGGGCACCTTTAATTTGAAAGATTATTTAGTTTCTTTAGATTGAAAATCATGTTGATTAGGTCTTGTATTTCTAATTTAAAATACAATACGTCATCGTTGCAGTTATCATGCTCCCTCTATCACTCTCCTATAGGCAATGTCTCACAATACTATAATTTTTGTGTTGTTGTTTTAGATGTGTACCCTCCTGCAGTATTTCTGTGACTGTGAGCTGCGTCACAGAGTGGAAGCCATCATTGCCTTCTCTGACCAATTTGTGAATCAGATCCAGTCCAACCAAAGGCAGCGCTACAATGACCTCATGCAGGCATTTACTATGAGCGCTGCCGAGACCGCTCGCAAGACCCGGGAGTTTCGGTCACCACCACAAGAGCAGGTACGCACATAATATCACACAACAGTTCAAACAAATTACTCTTTGTTATAATGTTTAATGATTGATTTGCACATAGGTTAACATGCTGATGAATTTTAAAAACTGCTCTGAAGAAGAGGACTGCCCTGTCCCAGATGAAGTCCGAGAGGCGATGGGAAATTTCCATCGTGCTGTTCTTGCTCACTGTGGTCAGCTTAAAATCCCCTTCTTATGTTCATTTTTGTGAAGAGTAGAAGTGTCATCTAAAATAAATAACTGAGAATACATTTTTTAAAATCTCCTGTAAAAAAATACCCAGGTACTTACTAATACTATATCTAGTATCAAAGCCAGAAACTCATTCGTACAGGTATTGATACTGATTTTTTTTTTTTTTTAGCTCTACCACAGAATAAGCCCACATGATACTATTTGAACATTTACTACTATTATGTAAAAAAATACAATTTAATGTCTGAAAAAGTGTCTGTTTTATTTCTAACGATGGTATTGTGATAACTCTAATATCTGTGTTAGGTGTACACATTGAGGAGGAAGAGGAGGAGGAAGCAGTGGATACATCACTCAGAGGTCGACTGTTTCGTCTGGTGGAAAGGGTGAAAAAACTTCGTGAAAAGAAAGAGGAGAAAGACCCTGAGCCGCAAGAAGACAAAAAGCCAAGTGGGTCTCAAATCTGCAGTCATATGTTTGTTTTCTGCATGGTCTTATACATATTTATATATTTTTCCCTCAGGTACACTGCAGGAGCTGATTTCACACACTATGATCCATTGGGCCCAAGAGTCATTTATCCAGAATCCAGAGCTTGTGCGAATGATGTTCAGTCTCCTCCACAGACAGTATGATGGACTGGGGGAGCTGATGCGTGCCTTGCCCAAAGCCTACACTATCAATGCAGTGTCAATCAAGGACACCATGGACCTCCTGGAGTGTTTGGGTCAGATACGATCTTTGCTTATTGTCCAGATGGGTCCAGAAGAGGAGAGGCTAATGATTCAAAGCATTGGGTTTGTAAAGGCTTTTCACTATTAGAAGTGGGCCATATTTTTTATACGGATGTCAAGATGATTTTGGTAATAATAATGATCATTAGGATTATTCATGTCAGAATAAATATGAAATGAAAATATATAATTTTGAGAATATGTAAGCATATATAATATTACTATTTGATGTATAATCAAAAAGTCATCCTTAATGTGAAGTGCCATTTTATCTGGTTGTTTATGTCACATTATGTCAGATTCTACGAATAATCAACTAACTGGAAAATGTGAATGAAAGAAAACAAAAGATTTCACAGTCTTTTTGCCATGGAGTCAATAATTGTGAATAATCACACAACTGTGATGTTCGTAAGATTAAAATGTAATATTGTGACCTCCCTAAATGTCTACTTGATATTTGTTATACATAGACTAAATTGTCAATCCTTTTATAATATTTCTACAGACATATTATAGCTATTTCTTATGGATTTTGGTAATTGTTATCAAAAGAAGGAGCCTTTTAGTCAGTATTGCCCACTGCTTCTTACTTTACAATTTATGTGTATTATTTATTTTTATTTTTTTATACACACAGGAACATCATGAGTAACAAAGTCTTCTATCAACATCCAAACCTGATGCGAGCTTTGGGCATGCATGAAACTGTCATGGAGGTCATGGTGAATGTGCTCGGTGGAGGAGACTCAAAGGTTCTGTATTAATATTCACACATTTGTCAACAGCTTTTCTGTGATTGCGCCATCCATTTGAATATTAAATTATACTTTTCTGCCTGCAGGAGATCAGATTTCCTCGAGTGGTGACAAACTGTTGTCGCTTTCTTTGTTATTTTTGTCGCATCAGTCGTCAGAACCAGAGATCCATGTTTGATCACCTCAGCTATCTTTTACAAAACAGTGGCATTGGTCTGGGTGAGTATAGTTAGTATTTTGTGTTACGCTCTTTGGCTTGTAGTTGTATGTACTAAAAATAAAACATATTTGTGGTAGGAATGAGAGGATCAACTCCCTTGGACGTTGCTGCTGCTTCTTGCATTGATAATAATGAGCTAGCTTTGGCGTTGCAAGAACAAGATTTAGAAATGGTAAAAATAAAAGGCAATAAAAAATCAATTATGATTTTAATTTAAAATCCTTGTTCCAGTCATTATTTCTCATCTTTTCCCAGGTGGTAAAGTATTTGGCTGGATGTGGACTTCAGAGCTGTCCAATGCTACTGGCTAAAGGTTACCCAGATATTGGCTGGAATCCTTGTGGTGGAGAGAAATACCTGGACTTTCTCCGCTTTGCTGTCTTTGTCAATGGTTAGTTCTTACATACAATTATAAATAGCCACACATTATTTTGCAAAATCAATTTTAATGTTATGTGGAATAAATAACTAAATTGTGCCTTTTTAGGGGAAAGCGTAGAGGAAAATGCAAATGTTGTTGTGCGTTTGCTAATTCGAAGACCTGAGTGCTTTGGTCCCGCCCTGAGAGGTGAAGGTGGTAACGGTTTATTGGCTGCAATTGAAGAAGCAATAAAAATATCAGAGGATCCTGCCAGAGATGGGCCATCTGTTAAGAAAGACAGGCGCTTTCCAATGTAAGAGATTATTTGTGTAATTTCTAGCTGTCACACAACTGATTGTTTATTGATTATGGTAGGTTTGGAGGAGAGGAGCAGCATGAGGAGAACAGAGTACACCTTGGGAATGCCATCATGTCTTTCTACTCTGCCCTCATTGACTTGCTGGGGCGCTGTGCTCCCGAGATGCACGTATGTCAAACAGTATCTTTGTGCCAAAAATATTAAATGGACTAAGAGTTGTTCACAGAAATATTAATTATTTTCAACAGTTAATTCAGGCTGGAAAAGGTGAGGCTCTCCGAATAAGAGCCATCCTCAGGTCTTTGGTGCCCATTGAAGATCTTGTTGGGGTCATCAGCCTTCCTGTTCAGATTCCTACTTTTGGAAAAGGTAACTACTTTGACTTAATTGAGTACTATTGCAAAGAATATTTAGAATGTGGCGTAGTATGTTATTATATCTGCATTTAAATACTGGTCTGTTTTTAGATAACAGTATCATTGAGCCAAAGATGTCAGCCAGTTTTGTCCCAGACCACAAGGCTCCAATGGTGCTCTTCTTGGACAGAGTGTATGGCATTGACAATCAGGATTTTCTGCTCCATGTTCTTGAAGTGGGCTTTTTGCCTGACATGAGAGCGGCAGCCTCCCTAGACACGGCAAGTATACAAATAAACCATGTGTTATGATTAGGGTGGGTGAAGGTTCTTCTAATTACCAGAGTGGAAATAACAAATTAGAAATACCTATATTACTGTAATTGTTTGAAAATGGACAATGCTAATTTAAGTTCTTTTTGAAGCAGTTTTGTTATCTTAGAGAATATACTCAATGGGCTTCATTTATGAATCTTTTCTTATATATTTTTTTTTCCGTAACTTTCACTTTCACAAAATGCTGAGAGAACTTTCCCCCAGATTCACAAAAGCCAAATTTCTTCTTAAGTGACAGTTGTGTCGAATTCACTAACACCCAGGTACCTCCACACTCATTTACATTTTATTTACATAGAAAATTAATGTACAGTGGTACCTCACCTTACGAAATTAATTCGTTCCAGAAGTGGTTTCGTAACGTGAATGTTTCGTAAGTTGAGTAGCTATTTCAATGGAAAAGACCTGATTCGTTCCAAGTTTGTTTTTTTTATAGTGTAACATTTTTTTATAGTGTAACACTGTGTCCTGCGTAGACACTGTAAACCCAGGACTAAACGTGGACTATACCAGGTCTAGACCAAGGTCTAAACCTGGACTGGACCAGGTCTAGACCTGGACTAAACCAGGACTGGACCACGACTAAACCTGGACTAAACCAGGTGGATTAAAGCGCCGCATGCGGGTCTATTTCCTGGTTTTGTTTCGAGTCACGGCTGAGGCGAGGAGGGGAGGGGATGTGCCTCGGGACCGCACGCAGTCCGAGCTCATGAACGAACGCATGCAAGAGCCGCGGTGGTCTAATCCTGGTTTAGACCTGGTTCGGACCTGGTTTAGACCTGGTTTAGACCTGGCATGGTTTGAGCACGGGTCTCGTGTTCGCGCCCCGTGCCGGGTCATGCTGCGCTATCACACACGTGTCCGCGCGCACACACACCGCCCTCCCCCTTCCCCCCCACGCTTCACTATTAATACATTTTGTTGAAAATCTATGAAAGTTTGAGTGTTTAAACGAGAGAGAAATGTGAGAAAAGTTTAAATCCAGTCTGAGAAAAGCTTATAATGTGTGTGGCTGGGCGCGCATATTTGAATTTTTGAGATTTCGCGTTTCGTAACTTGAATTTTCTTTCGTATCTAGAGACCAAAATTTAACGTGAAGGCGTTTCGTAACTTGAAATTTTCGTAAGGTGAGGTACCACTGTATTAGGTTAAAAACACCCTCTGAACTTCCAAATATTATTAGTATGGGTTTGATATGACGCATGAAAGGGCGAGGGAGAAAGTGACCGAGGAAGTCACGTGGAGCACCTCTACAGCTGTAAACACAGCAACAGCGGCGATTTAAAAAGTCCAAACTCACATGAACACACTCAGAGAGGGAATAAGATAAGATAAGATAAGACTTTATTGATCTCACACAGGAGAAATTTACTTGCCACAGTAGAATATTTAAGTCATAAACTTACTGAAATCAGCATGCGCTTTATCGTATTTATTGGGCTGGGGTGGGGGTGTATAAGAGGGGTGAGGGGGTCATGTGGGGTGAGGGGGGGTAAAGGGAGTGTTGAGTCCAGTGCAGTGACCAGGAGCAAGGCTGTGACAGTGGCTCATGTGGAGAGCACTGGGGCTGGGACAGACTGAGGCTCACTGCAGCCTGTATAAAGTCTGTTAGACCCAATAGAACACATGCTCTAGAAAACGCCTCATAAATGTCATTGGATCACATAGTAATATGTTTTTAGGAAATAATTAGAGAAGAATAGATATAACTTACAATCATGAGGAAATTAGAATTTTCTGTTGCATTATCAGTTCTAAAACAGTAGAATTTTTGTTCTTACGAGAGCTCCTGACTGTTCGTAGGATTTGTTCTTACAGAAGGACATTTTCAGTTAAGAAAAAGTTTTGTGAATGCCAAAAATGTTCCCAAGAAGGCCTTAAGTACAAATTTGTTTGTAAGAATGTTTCATGAATGAGGCCCATAGCTCTTGCATACGTTCAAACAATAATTTATTAGACAATGTGTAGACTATATTATATCATTCTAATGACAAATTTGCAACAAATTAACCTATTAATCTTGATTTTTTTTTTCTCATAGGCTGCCTTTAGCACAACAGAGATGGCCTTGGCATTGAACCGGTACCTCTGTTCTGCAGTGTTGCCCCTTATCACCAAATGTGCCCCCCTCTTTGCTGGAAGTGACCACAGAGCCATCATGATCGACTCCATGTTACATACAATCTACCGCCTGTCCCGCGGTCGAGCTTTCACAAAGGCCCAAAGAGACATTATTGAAGAGTGTCTCATGGCATTGTGCAAGTTAGTATAGATACAGCAAACTTTGAGTGTGCACTAGTTTCAAATGGGCTTTATAGTGACAAATATTTTTGCATTTTAGGCATCTTCGTCCTTCAATGCTACAGCACCTGCTCAGGCGACTTGTTTTTGATGTGCCCATACTGAATGAATATGCAAAAATGCCACTTAAGGTAAGAAATATAGGTAATATTTGTATTTTTTAACAAACACTTGTTATGTTGAAATATAGGTAATATTTGTATTTTTTAACAAACACCTGTTATGTTTTTATGTAGCTCTTGACCAATCACTATGAACGCTGTTGGAAATACTACTGTCTCCCTAATGGCTGGGCAAACTTTGGAGTGGCTTCAGAGGAGGAGCTTCATTTGACCCGCAAACTCTTCTGGGGCATTTTTGAGTCCTTGGAGCATAAGGTATCAGATATCAATCATTATTTTAAATCATACCATCATAATTAATTTTAATGTCCTTTTTTTGCTCATTCAGAAATTTGATCCAGAAATTTTCAAGATTTCCATGCCGTGCATATGTGCTATAGCAGGAGCCATTCCTCCAGACTACGTTGATGCAAGCTACTCCTCTAAAACAGAGAAAAAAGCCTCAGTTGATGCAGAGGGAAACTTTGATCCAAAACCTGTGGAGACCACAAAGTGAGACTAGATTTCTGAAATGAAACTTTGTCCTTATTTCTCTGATTACTGTTGTATTAATATGATGTGTTCTTGAATGCAGCACTATTATTCCTGAGCGTCTGGATGGCTTTATCAACAAGTATGCTGAGTATACACATGACAAATGGGCCTTCGAAAAGGTATGGCATTTCATGCCAGAACAGATGATGTTATTTGACTTATGATTCAACACTATGTTGTATCTTTCTCTTCTGCAGATTCAGAATAACTGGTCATATGGAGAGGTGTTGGATGAAAACGCAAAGACTCACCCCATGCTTAGACCATACAAAACATTCTCAGAAAAGGTTAAAAAAAAACAACAACTAACATTTTGGTTTTGATCTGCACAATGTTTACAATCATCCTGAATATCTGACAATTACTAGGACAAAGAGATCTACCGCTGGCCAATTAAGGAGTCCATAAAAGCCATGCTTGCATGGGAGTGGACCATTGACAAAGCCAGAGAGGAAGAAGAGTCAGAGAAAAAGAAGGCGGCATCTCGAAAGATCTCCCAGACTGCACAGGTACAGCTCAGTGTTCACTGGTTAAGCTTTTACTAAATTATCAATTTGTGATATAGATAAATTGCATACATTCTCTCTTGTAGGCAACCTATGACCCAAGCCATGGTTATAGCCCACAGCCCATTGACATCACACATATGGCTCTCTCAAGAGATCTTCAGGTATGAAAAAAACTTTAAAAATATTTTAGAATTACAGTTAAACCTATAGATTTACAAATATATACCATTGTCTATTCAGTCTATGGCAGAACAGCTGGCAGAAAACTACCATAACACTTGGGGTCGGAAAAAGAAACTGGAACTACAGTCCAAGGGTAGGAGAAAGTCTCTGAAAAACTGTGAAACAAACAATTGGCAAAGTTTTGACTTGAGTGTGTTGTGTAGGAGGTGGTACTCATCCTCTGCTGGTGCCCTATGACACTTTGACTGCAAAGGAAAAAGCTCGAGACAGAGAAAAGGCCTACGAGCTGCTGAAATTTCTGCAGCTCAATGGATATGCTGTCACAAGGTCAGACCAGTTACTTCTTTGAAATTCTTCATTCTTGGTCGTACCAAAAACACACCATTGTGATGTTATATATTCCAGGGGGCTGAAAGACATGGAGTCTGACATTTCCTCTATTGAGAAGAGATTTGCTTATGGGTTCCTACAAAAGCTCCTAAAATGGATGGAGATAGCTCAAGAATTCATTGCTCACCTTGGTAACTGTTGTAGCATTTATTCTAATTATTTAAGGTTTTTAAGATAACAATGATCTAATAATTTATATATTTTTTTTATTTTTATTTTTTCAAACCATTATTCAGAGGCCGTTGTGAGCAGTGGACGTGTAGAGAAGTCTCCTCATGAACAAGAAATAAAGTTCTTTGCCAAGGTAAAGCTGATTTTTTTTTTTTTTTCAAGTAAGGTATCACATGAAGACACAGTAGTTTGTTTTGACTTACCAAGTTTGTTGTTGCTTCATAACAGATCCTGATGCCTTTGATCAACCAATATTTCAAAAACCACTGCCTGTACTTCCTGTCTACACCTGCAAAAGTGCTTGGCAGTGGTGGACACTCATCAAATAAGGAAAAGGAAATGATTGCAAGGTAATACATTAGTTTATCATTAAAATGTAAAAAAAAAAAAAAAAATACTGTCAACTTGTTTTTAATTACAGTATTTTCTGTAAGATGGCTGCTCTTGTGAGACACAGAGTCTCTCTCTTTGGTAAGATATGTTTACATTTTATGTTAGATGACAATTGGCAGTGGGATTTCACCAAAACTTTATTTGACTAAACAGGCACTGATGCCTCTGCTATTGTCAACTGTCTTCACATTCTGGCACGGTCCCTGGACGCAAGGTAATAATACTCTTTTCACATAAACATATATGTTTTTATTAATTTAATATTGAAAATATTTTTAGGACGGTAATGAAGTCAGGGCCGGAGATTGTAAAGGCAGGATTGCGGTCATTCTTTGAGAGTGCAGCTGATGACATTGAAAAAATGGTAGAGAATTTAAAACTGGGCAAAGTATCCAAAGGCAACCAGGCAAGTCAAATTATTAACAGTGAACTTTCTTCTATTTTAAACCAATACACAATGCCAATGGCTTATTTAGTTTTTTTTATACTTTGAAGCAAGTGAAAGGTGTGTCTCAGAACATCAACTATACCACCATTGCCCTACTGCCAGTCCTTACGTCTTTGTTCGATCATATTGCTCAGCATGGATTTGGGGATGATGTTATCTGTAAGTTCAATAAATAAATACATTCAGACAAAAAAAAAGGGGGCACTAAAGTGGGTTTAACATACTTTATTGTTTTCAGTGGATGATCTGCAGATGTCATGTTATCGTATTATGTGCAGCATTTACTCTTTGGGGACTGTGAAGAATCCTCATGTTGAGAGGTAATGTAAACAAGGTTATGTAGTGGTGTTGAGTTTAGGTTATTTTAGTTTTCTTATTAGATTTACAACACATTATTATTCAGTATTTAATGATTATATTTTGTGTACAGACAGCGGCCCGCTCTTGGTGAGTGCCTGGCTCATCTCGCAGCAGCTATGCCTGTGGCCTATTTAGAGCCACACCTCAATGAATTCAATGCATTCTCCGTCTACACCACGAAAACACCTAGAGAGAGAGCCAGTAAGTAACATTCACACACACAACATTCACACTTCAATGTGATATCTGATCCATGTGGGAAAATTACCAAATGTTTGCTTCATACAGTTCTGGGATTGCCTAATGAAGTTCAAGAGTTATGCCCGGACATCCCAGAACTTGACATCCTGTTGAAGGAGATTGGGGACTTGGCAGAATCAGGTGCACGATACACTGAGATGCCTCATGTTATTGAAATCACATTGCCCATGTTGTGTAACTACTTGCCACGCTGGTGGGAAAGGGGACCCGAAAACCTCCCTGAGATGGAGGGTCGAGTCTGCACTGATGTCACTTCAGAACACCTCAATCAACTGTTGGGAAGCATCATGAAAATTGTAGTTAATAATCTGGGTATTGACGAAGCCTCATGGATGAAGAGATTGGCTGGTAAGCACTAGTTCTACACTACTAAAGTCCAGAAACGTCTTTGGTACAAATGCATTGATTAAGTGGATAAATAATTGTTGTGTTTTAGTGTTCTCACAGCCAATTGTGAGCAGAGCAAAACCAGAAATGCTCAAATCCCACTTTATCCCAACAATGGAAAAACTTAAGAAACGCACATCAAAAGTAGTGGCTGAGGAAGACCATCTGAGAATGGAGGGCAAGTCAGAGGGAGACGAGGAAGATGGCACCATACGGGATGAGTTTGCTGTCCTTTGTAGAGATCTGTATGCGCTGTACCCTCTGCTTATCCGATATGTGGACAACAACAGGTGAGCTAAAATTAACAGGACACATAATTTACTATGGTTCTTGCATATAATGGAATAAACCTTTGTTATATTTTTGCTTCAGAGCAAGGTGGCTGACCTGTCCAGACCCAGATGCAGAGGAACTTTTCCGAATGGTTGGGGAAGTGTTCATTTTCTGGTCTAAATCTCACGTATGTTTTAATAAAGCACAATACACAAGCAATGTATATAGTATCTGAATCTTTTAATGTCTTTTGATCTACGTGCAGAACTTTAAGAGAGAAGAACAGAACTTTGTGGTGATGAATGAGATCAACAACATGTCTTTTCTGACGGCTGACAGCAAGAGCAAAATGAGCAAGGTGAGTCAATCAGGGGGTCTTTTATAGAAATACGGTGTTAACGCATTACTTCACACATTTTGTATGCAATATATAATCAACTAGTCATCTGTTTTTTGTTATGATATCTCTTATATTTATGAAATAACATGCATCATCACATCATTTGTGTATTATCAGAAACAATATTTTCAGCTTTGTGTCCATATGTTTGATATTTGGGTCTTAATCTGTTGAAGACATGGGTGTTAACATTATGTTTTCTCTGGCTGCCTCTTGTCCATCTCTGTTGGGTTTCCAGGGCGGGGACTCAGAGGTTAGACTTTGTTTCTGCACGTCCGCTGTGCTCATCGCATGGCACCTCACTGTGGGGGAGCTTTTCATCAACCTCTCCAGCACACTGGCACATCTGATCCATATATTACATATAAATTATGGTCACATGATGAAGGCATGACAGAAGATAATAATAGTGCTCTTCATATTGCTTTGTATTTGCAGCTGTAGCCCTTCTTAGCCATGAAGACATTTCAATCCATGAGTAGCTCTAAGCCTTGTTAAGAATGTGATATTGCTATAGATACTATGTTATTCTTAGATATAAATAGAAGATAAAAATCCTTTCAAGCCTTACTTCAGAGAAGTAACATAGTCAGTTTGTATCCACTTACATTGGCATTAGAGCCGCACTGTCATGTAATACTCTGATCACTACTACACCCAACATGCCCACGCACAACACAAATAGATGACACTGTAGTTCAGGGACAGTTGGACAGGACGCTGCCCCCTGTAGTCGGTCCTCTGTCCTGCCAGTGTGTGAGGGGGGGAGTCTGGAGGCGCTTGATGAAAGTACTCAGCTAAAGCTGGGCTCATGGCACTGGGCTCAGGCCGGACCAAATGCTGCCATGAGAACTGTGCCATTGCCCAGACCCTCTGAGTTTGCTCTTTTTTCAACATAGCTGAGTCAGAGTCTTTTCAAAATGTCTTGTTTATTTTTTCAAGGATGGATGACATGTAGCTTTTGTAATGCAGCTTTTTGCCATTAGGGGATGATGTTAGTCTTCTCTGTGCTCTTTCTTCTTTCCTCCCTGGAAATGCCATGGCACAACATGGTTTAGTTTCCTTAATAGTTCCTGATAAACATACCCACTAACTGTGAAATATAAGGTAACATTTGCTAACTTACCTCTTCCACACAAATGTGCTTAATGACCCAATTCTAACCAACATATTAATATGTCGTTAGACCCAAAGTGATCCACTAAATGTCCCCTGTTTTTTCTTTACTTGTGTTCAGTAACACACATGCATCTGGCACTAAGCAAGCAGCTCATGTGAAGATTTAAAGGCATTCTTCTTGCACACATTTTATTTTCACTTTCATTTTGCTATGCTATCAATAAATAATTATTACAGAAATTCATAATTTTACATCTAATTTACATTTGATTAGATTTATTTCCATTAAATATGTTGGATCTAAATTTACAGCTTGCATTAACTAAACCAAATATACTGTATAATATGTGTATGATTTATGCTAATTTTGGAGGACTCTAGAAAGAGCAGACAGCAGGAGGACAGAAAATATACTTAAGTGTGTGTGCAAATAACAGCCTCATCATTTACAAATAATGCAGCTAATGCTTAAGTTGTATTTACCACTACCTAACTGACTACCTAACCCAAATACAATACACTTCAGTGTATTTGCTATGTATATGTCTTCTTCGTAAAGAAGACCTTTGTTTTGCATGGGTGTGTTTATCTAACCCTGTTCCTTCCTTAAATTAGCTGTATCCTATTGTTTCCTTATAACATGGCCCTTACCTGTAACAACCTCAAACCATGGCAGTGAGGTACAAGTCTACTGTATCAAGAACCTCAGGTTAAAGGTGCTGTCTCTCAGTGGATCAACAGCAAATATGATATTTTGTTTTTTCAAGTTAACTGGTTATCATGGTTTTGAAGGGTTTTGTAATATGGTATTCTTTATTGCTTGATGTGTAAAGTGCTTCACAATTGCCCAAGATTCTCCAAAAGGAATTAAAAAACAGCTGATTTTGGTTACCTCTTTAGCACATTATGAGAGAGTTTGAATGCTCTGTAGAACATCTCTCTGTATTTCAGGGGGGAGGCTCAGATGCAGAACGAACCAAGAAGAAGAAGCGTGGTGATCGCTACTCCGTACAGACCTCTCTCATTGTGGCCGCTCTGAAAAAGATGCTGCCCATTGGACTAAACATGTGCTCCCCCGCTGACCAGGAGCTTATTAACCTGGCCAAGATACGATACTCACTGGTAGATTTATCTAACATATCTGTAACAATAAAGGACCTGTATTTGATACTCTGGTCAAGGTAGATGCCCTTATTATTGTGTCATATCATATGCATATTGCAAAGCATTTTATTGGGCAATAACTAAAAGAGAAGCTTCCGACAGGGACACCAGTTTTTGTCTAATCAGATTATTCACCAAGAATCATGGGACAAAAAACTGCCTGATGCTATTACAGAAAGAAGATTCAGTGTTGCGGTGCAAAATGAGAAAGGACTAAGTGGGCGGGGTTAACAGTTAAACTAAAATTCCAAATCAGGTACAGGCCCTTTAATGTTATGCTTATTTTATCTCTGTATTACAATATTAAGTGACAGTCATATATTTTCAGTTCACTATATCTGTATGTATTTTGTAGCGGGACACTGATGAGGAAGTAAGAGAGTTTCTGCAGAACAATCTCTATCTTCAGGGGAAGGTACAATCATCAAATCACCTTATTGAGAATTAAGTTTAGGTTCATCCAAAGTCACTGTTTCTGTTTTAAAAAGGTGGACAATCCCTCCATGCGCTGGCAGATGGCTCTGTACAAAGAGATGGCAGGGAAGGCAGAGGACGCAGATGCTCCAGTAAAAGTTGTGAAGAGGGTCCAGGAGGTTTCTGCTGTCCTCTACCATCTTGAAGTGGTAAGTGGCTATCATGTATATTTTTATTATTCCAACTGGTGAGTAATAAGAACTAAAATTAATATCTTGATACTTTTTCTATAACAGTATTCAGACAGTATTTTTTTTACAATGCCTTAGGAATGTGCTAAAATCTTGGTTAAAGTTGAGCACAAAACCTGCCTGGGATCCACAATACAGACTTCAGTTATTGTTAATCTCCCCATTTTCAAATTGGCGTGATTGACAAGTGGCTTAGCCAATGTGTCGCCCATCTGTATGGAAACAAATAAATGAAAAAACATTACGGGGGCAGAAAAGCATTGTAGATTTCTGCAGAATCAATGAGTCAAGCACTAAACTAGTGAGATAAGTAACCCTTGGTAAATCATGGGTGACCAAGGTGCTCCTTTGTTTCATATGCTTCACTGAAAAAAGAATGACTGCATGATCACGTTTGGCTGGATTTGAGATGTGACAGAGGGTGTGGGGATCAGACTGATATCAATCTGTAGAAAAAAAACAGGCAAGCACAAAGAGAACCTTTTTGTTGTCAATAACTAATCATAAACTCAATATTCAAATTTTGGTTATCTCCAGAACAAAAATTGTGCTGTTATCTATTTGTTTATATATATCTCCCACCTCTCTTCATACTTTTGGTACCTGGTCAGTTTATTTAAAATGATAGCCTGAAACTTTGTGTAAACAGACAGAGCACCCTTTTAAGTCTAAGAAAATGGTTTGGCACAAGCTACTGTCAAAGCAGAGGCGTCGTGCTGTAGTTGCATGCTTCAGGATGACACCTTTGTACAACATTCCAAGGTAAATGAATTACAGTTTATTAATTCACTGCATTACTACTTTAATGTAAGGAAATTTACCTTATTTCTTTGTGTGCATTTTACAGACATAGAGCCTCAAATATGTTCCTTGAAGGTTACAAACGCAACTGGCTGTTTTGCGAAGGTTACGCTTTTGAAGACCGGATGATAGATGACCTCTCCGTCAGTGCAGTCATCTCATCCAAGTTCCATACTATGTCTATTTTTGTCAAATGTATGTTTTTGTTAACATCAGCTTTTTATCACAGAAAGCTTTGGAGCAGGAAGAAGTAGAAGAAGAAGAGGAAAAAGAAACAAAGCCTGATCCTCTCCATCAACTTATATTGCATTTTAGCCGCACAGCTTTAACAGAAAAGAGGTTACAAGTTGTCTTAAGATGTGAATTTTGTCATTGGTTTAAATGTTTTTTTCTGTAATCACTTTGTTTCTATATGTTCTTGTACTATAGCAAACTTGACACAGATTATCTTTACATGGCATATGCTGATATTATGGCAAAGGTAAGTTCTACTAACGTGTGTTGGATGTGATGATCCTAGTGAAAATATATTACTCAACCTTGTTTTATTTTGTAGAGTTGCCATATTGACGAAGAGGAAGAAGGGGGAGATGAAAGTACAGAGGATGAGATGTCCTTTGAGGTGCGACAGTCAGAACTGGTAATGGGCGGCGAGGGGCTGGGACCAGGACACAGCGGTAGCTTTCGACGCACGAGTGATCCATCATCAGACATCACTGCACTATCACATCTCTCTGTCTTTCCTCCCTCTGTTTGTCTTTAGTGTGTCTTTGTTTTGAATTATTTGGACCAATCCAGTTCACATCATATGGAGTGTATATTGAGTTGTAGAGTATCCAATTTATGCCTTGCCATTTACGTAATAATTAACACAACTGAGTTTTGAATTGAATAAAAGAAAACTGCAATTTTGCCAATAAAATCTTTAAAAAATATTCCAAAATAATTGGATTGGACCAAATTGATTAACAGTTATTCAATGCAAACTGTGTACTAATACTAACATTTACTTTTATTGAGGGGCTTACTTAGTCACTTAGTAACCTGCCTGGTTAGACTGTTATAGAAAGACACCTTTAAACACTATTGGCAGTTACTACAGTTATTAGTGTGTTTAAGGTTTGTTAAAGAAGCATAGTAAATATTTATCTACCTTTTTCAAAATCCTGTGTTAGAGCAAAATGTTGCAAATTCTATTTGTTGGAAACTACACTGTAGTCAATTGAAGAAAATATTGTGATGCAGTTTAAACTTATTTGAGAAAAAATGTGAGTGCCCCAGTGGATCTTATAGTGATAGATTCAGGTGCTCATCCTTTGGAAAACCTTTGAAGTCCTTTGGAAATGTACAGTAAATAAAGAGAATAATTCATTCTGATATTAAGCAGGCTGCCCTGATGAAGAAAGGTCAAAACACATTGGTATGTCTCCTAAATAATTCAGATCTTTAAATTTAAAAACAGAGTACCTCAGATCATTCTTCTCTTTTTTGCTGTATAGTTTACTGTATTGTTTGTAGAAAAACCTCTTGTATGTCTTAAAGCTCATATCAGACTGGGTTGGACATGTCATTATGACATTACCATTAAGACATCTACATTTTAAAAGCTGAAAGCAAACAGATATTTAAGTTCCTCCTCCCAGTTTATATAGCTGTCTGTCTCTCCCTCCATCTCTCCACGTCATGTCGTACGTTGTCATAACAGTGTTTATTATTAATGGCATGAACTGACCAGTGTCCCTCCTCACTCACATAGTCAACTGACAGACTACAGATAAGAAAGCCAGATAAGCCTAGTACTCTCAATGCATACATAACAATCCCTCTACATTTATGATGTGCCGCATACAGATGAGTCTGGAAGAAAAGGATACAGGATAGACTTGAGGCCCCTGCACTCCACATAATGGGTAAACCAGGGCCAGGCATATGTGGGAGGGGGGAGGCTGGGTGGTATGGGAGGTGGGGTGTCTGAATGGGAAAGTGAATGAGTGAATCTCATGATATTGTATATACAGTATATATATAATTCTTAGTCTGGTTAACACCTGACCATATCACAAGTGAGATATGGGTCTGGAAACTCGCTTCGAAAAATCCCGTAGCGGAGGTGTGGTTAGCGATTGCCAACGGCCGTTCATTGGGCGTTATGAATGTCTATCATTGAGCGTATACGTAAGTCCATAGCCAATCATGTCAGTTGTCAGTTCAAACTACAAGCTTCCGTTTGTCATGTAGTACGCGTCACCGTCTTGCCACACCTCCCCCGCTCTCTGATTGGGGCCCTAAATCTGGGACTCTCGCTTGGACGAGTTTCCAGGCCGCCTTCCAGTTCGAAACGAACGGAAGCGGCCTGGGAATTCCCAGGCTATATAATTCTAGCTTTTTCTAGCTACATACTATAATGTATAGTTATATAATAAAATATAGACAAATTTGGATATATTATAAGAGAAGTGCTTTCTGTAGTCCAACGTTTGCTAAATGTTGCAAACGTGGAAAAGTAGTTTAAACACCTCATATTAACAAATGAAGTGGACTGAATGTGTGAAAGAGTGTAATAGTGTTGATGTTATTGAGTAACCCTAAAAAGTGATTAATAATTATAATGCTGTTGGGCCAGAGGTAAGTAAATACTGAGAATATTTGTGTAAAAATATAATGGAGATATATATTTTATTGTTGTTTATGTATTTGGATGCCTCAAATACATAAACTAATTCCATTTGAGATGTTAATTATATTGTTTGTTAACTAGAGACTTTTTATTTAAGTATATTAATTATCATATATTAATCTTCAGGAAAAAGAGATGGAAAAACAGAGACTGCTGTATCAGCAGTCAAGACTCCATAATCGCGGAGCTGCAGAGATGGTCCTTCAAATGATCAGTGCCTGCAAAGGTTTAAATCACTCTAATTCTTTTTTCTCTTGTTTTATATTTCATCTTTAATCATTATTGTGTTCTATAGGTGAAACTGGCCCAATGGTGTCCACAACTCTTCAGTTGGGTATCTCTATTCTGAATGGAGGAAATAGTGAGGTTCAACGAGTAAGGCTCTGAAAAAATAGACTCAGTGGGAAGGGGAAATAATAATTTTCTCAAAAATGTTATTTATATTAATTGCGTTATAGAAAATGTTGGAGTATTTGAAGGACAAGAAGGATGTGGGCTTCTTTTTGAGTGTCCAGTCTCTGATGCAGACTTGTTGGTGAGTTTATTATTCAGTACTGACTAATAGAAACATTCATATCAACCGTTACTTTATCTTGCAGTGTACTGGATCTGAATGCATTTGAAAGACAGAATAAGGCTGAGGGGCTGGGCATGGTTTCAGAAGAAGGCACGAGTAAGTCTCAGTATACAGTACTCTATATACTTTTTCTGGTTTCCCATGACATTTCATAAAGTTAAATATGGACAGAAGGATGCTAACATGTTGTCCTAAGCAACGCCAATATTTTAAATATTGTATCATATATTATATAAACACTATATACATTGCTGGTTGGGTTGTTCATATCATCCTTAACTGAGAAAACAACTGATCTAATCAATGCAGTTTCTATCAATAGTCTTATTTCCTGGTTACGGATTGTCTTAATTGAATGGCCAGTTTTCTAACCTTAAATTAACATTTGAGTTAAGCCTGGTAATAGCTTGCTTTGTTGTACAGTGTAGCTACATTGGACTTGATTGAACGTTACCGACCATTTTGTAACCTAATTGTGGGGCCCCATTGATAATTCTTATAATTTTCCATGGAGTGGTGTTAATCCTCGTCCTCATCTTAGTCGTTTTCTGTTGTCAACAAACTGATCCTCTCTCCCTTCCCCATGATCACTGCCACCTCTCCCTTGTCCCTCGTTTCATGGTCCTCAGACATGAACCTAGATCGGGGTAAATCACATTACTATCCACCTGTCTCTCTGCTTCTCCCTCTCTTTCTTCTGCTCCTGTCCCTGTATCGCCATTTCTTCTGTCTAAACTAACACTTTATTTCTGCCAAAAGGGGACTGGCTCATCCTGTCCATCTTCCATCTCCATTTCTTCAATTCTGTTGTCATTCATTTACAAAAGGAAATGAATGAATGATCTGATCTAATCTCACTTAAAACCACTAAACCCATGAGTGGTGTTTTACTTATTTTTTATCTGTTACTGCCATTTCTACTCTGAAGAGGGAAAATCATCATGATCAACAATTTCATGGTCACTTGATTCATATTAGTCATGACTTATGGTTTGATGGACACTGACCCAGTCTCTCCTCTTAACTCTTAAAACGTTTGGATGTGCATGTATTTTTTGCTTACTCTGCCTATGGCTATAGGGCCAAAAACAAGAAACGACCCTTTAAGAATGTGTGCTGCTTAAATCACATGAAATGGTTAGACTAGTTTGCTGACTAGCTGTCCAGGTTCATTGTGTTTTATATTTGTTTGTTTGGGAAAATACAGTTGCTTAGTGTATATGTTATAATACTATTATATGTGTTGTATTGTCATATTTATGTCATATAGTGCTGTTTTGTATGGTAGCATAATATTTCAGGTATAAAGTGTGGCCATTAAGTCATGAGAATGATTATTTTAAAATATTTAATTGGCAAAATAGATCTTAAGTCATTCTTTAACAGTTCTCCATAATTGATAGCATGCTATCTACAACAAAAATGTCCCAAATTCATAAAGAAAAAAAGTTTATTTGAATAATAGAGTCCACGAGCTTATCACTCCAAGACCTATTATTTTAGACATTTTAAAATATCATTCTCTTTATTTTATTACCAAAACAATTAATACTAACTAATGTGACTTATTTAAATTTATGAGAAACCATTACTCTGGTGTGTGGTTTTGCAGTGTGGCATACTAAACCTCAATCAGAGATTGTATGGTAAGTTACAATTAATTGATTTGATTACATTTCTTACTTTTACCCACATTTCACATATTAACATAAAAACTCTTTGTTCTATTGTTTAAACCTGAATGTAACATCTTCTTCATTTCTTTTTAGATGAAAAAGTCATGGCTGATGATGAATTCACATGTGACCTCTTTCGGTTTTTGCAGTTGCTTTGTGAGGGTCATAATAATGGTTGGTTTGATCATATCAAAAGAGTGGTCAATGATACATTCAAATACAAAACACAATTTTCTAATATATCATTACAGATTTTCAAAATTACTTGCGTACGCAGACGGGCAGTACGACCACCATCAACATTATCATCTGCACTGTTGATTACCTTCTTCGACTTCAGGTGCAGTTAATAATTTTATTGGTTTACCAAATCACAGGAGTTGGAATTGTTAAAAAAAAGTAATTATTTGTTGCATAAAAATACCATGATATTTTCCCAGGAGTCCATCAGTGATTTCTACTGGTATTATTCTGGCAAAGACGTCATTGATGATCCAGGCAAAAAGAACTTCTCCAAAGCCATGACAGTGGCAAAACAGATTTTCAATAGTCTCACAGAATACATACAGGTGAGTCTGAGAGGAATCCCTCTCATTTATATTGTTGTCATGTTTGTAAATACCTTTTTTTCAGGGACCGTGCACTGGCAACCAGCAGTCCCTAGCTCACAGCAGACTGTGGGATGCAATTGTTGGTTTCCTTCATGTATTTGCTCACATGATGATGAAGCTCGCTCAGGTAAGAACAAAAATAAACTTTTATAATGTTATAAAACACAGTTTTAGTTTTTTCTGTTGATAATAAAGAGCAGTAAAATTATAAATAGATATTTCAAACACCAAAAAATAAACCCACACTCCCACATGATGATGGATAATAAATATTTTTGTTTAATATGTGGCTTCAATAAGATAAATGAGCCTGGTGGTATTGCATCCAAGTTATTTAGTGTGGCTTTAACATAGAAAAGCAAATCTCTTTAATTACTTTAGTTGCCGCTAGAATTGTGCTTAAGTATTATATAATCTTCTTAATAATATATAGTATTGACAGAATAAATCTCTTATATAAGGAGGTTGACCTATTTGCAATGACGGAGACATAAGTCCCATAAACATGGGGCTTGATATTGTCAGAAACACATTTATTCTGAATAAAAATTGATGGGCCAAAGCTTATTACACATATTGTCTATTTGCATAGAGCCTTCTCATTGAAAATAATGGATTTATTGATAAAGTCACTTTGGAATCCCAAGAAGTATTCACACAGTTTGTTTGTATCACCAGTATGGACTGGCTTAAAAGTGCTTCCACACTTATATATTTAATCAACTTGTCAGGCATAAAATACAATGTGAATCAGTGCATCTTCATACACTGTGTTAGTCTAATTTTGTTTTAATGGAATTTATCAATGTGAAAGTGTGGAATCGCTGCAGACCATATGGTGAAACACCTTACAAATAAAAGGTTAAAATACTTTGAGGGAGTCTCATAATTGAAGTCATTCTTCAAGGATGACTATGGCGTACTGCCTTGTTCAGTGTACTGCATGTATAACATTGTACAGTGTAGCGCATAGCCTTACTGCATCCTGAAGTCCCCAGCTCAGCAAACTCTAACTCATAATTCACCTAACACAGCTCCAGCATTGTCAGCTTCACCCATTCACCCTTATACATACACACATTTAGGCCCGAGGTTATATAAATATTTAAAATGTGCTGACAAATACATGTACAATGTTCAAAAGCTGAATAATAATTATTTAAACTGTCTTCCACATGGTCATTGCAGGGTAAAGTATGTATCTATTTCATTATCTATTGATGTGATCATGTGTTTACTAGTTCAGTGTTGGTTTCTCTTATCAGGCTGTTTTAGCTCACCTGCTTCAACAATACAACTGTATACTGGTTAAATGCACTTACCTCAACAGGGTCATCCTCTGAGTCTCATTTTGTAGCAGGACAAAAAGCACTATGTCACCAAATGGGGGGTGTGCAATTGATGAAGTGGTGCCATTATTTTACATTATCATGATATGTTGTGGGGAAATATATATTATGTTTCATTCTGGTCTAACACTAATTTGTTGAGTAAATAAATTAGATTTTTAAAATTAAAGCAGGTGAATGCAAAACTCCCTGAGGAAGGGTTTTACCTTTAACCTCCACTGTCGGTTGAAGTAAACACTTTAATACAAGATAATTTGACATCCACCCTGTGTGCACACGTTTAACTCAAGTCAGACTTCACTAAGCTTCTCCTAACATCTAATGTAAATGATCTGCTTTTGCTTGTTGTGACGTGTTTGTGGCTACTGTGTTGCTTGAGCTACAGCATAAAGGGCATTTTTTAAAAAGGTATTTACATTGTATACATTTAAAACCTGAGTAAATATGGTTAACATTGTCATGTTCAAGTTAACAGTTAAAGGTAATGCAGTAGTATATTTTGTCTCATTGGGCTCACTGCCTTTTGATGCACTGCAAAATGAAATAATTTGTTAAAATCAGAAGCGCACATTCAAAATTAGATTCTGAAATTGAAATATGCTTTTTGAAAGACTATTTTCCTTTTTAAAAGTACAAAGTTAGGCTTAGCTTTCTGAATTTTTCCCAGCATGAATTTGAATTTCCCTTTCTCCCAAATGTGAATGTTTTCTGAGCCCAGCATTTTAAATTTGTTATTAAATACTGTTATTTGATGTTCTGTTGAAATTATTGTGTGATAACCACACCTTCCCGACAGTTTGTTCCCATGTGACAAATGATCACTGCATCTTCATGAACGCTGTCTGTTTTTCATTTTGATGTTTTGATATGCATTAGAATGTACTGTAAAGCGATTTTCTCTCATCAGGACTCCAGTCAGATTGGTTTGCTCAAGGAACTTCTTGATCTTCAAAAAGACATGGTTGTCATGTTGCTCTCACTGTTAGAAGGTAAAAAAAAAAAAAAAAACTTTTTAGTTTAGCTTTGACATTTTCAACAATGCTGTGTTGCTTTTTCAGGAAATGTGGTGAATGGCACAATAGCCCGTCAAATGGTGGACATGTTGGTAGAGTCATCTAGTAATGTTGAGATGATCCTCAAGTTTTTTGACATGTTCCTCAAGCTCAAAGACATTGTGGCTTCAGATGCTTTCCGTGATTATGTGAGTGATCCGCGGGGCCTCATATCCAAAAAGGACTTCCAAAAAGCCATGGACAGTCAAAAACAATACACTCCCTCTGAGATCCAGTTCCTCTTGTCCTGCTCTGAGGCGGATGAAAACGACATGATACACTATGAGGAGTTCGCCAGCCGCTTCCAGGAGCCTGCGAAGGACATTGGCTTCAACATTGCAGTGCTGTTGACTAACCTGTCTGAGCATGTGCCTCATGATACAAGACTACAGAACTTCCTGGAACAAGCCGAAAGCGTGCTCAACTATTTCAGACCATTCCTGGGCCGTATTGAGATAATGGGTGCGAGCAGAAAGATTGAACGAATCTATTTTGAGATTAGCGAGGTCAACCGCAAGCAGTGGGAGATGCCTCAGGTGCGAGAGTCTAAGAGGCAGTTCATATTTGACGTTGTGAATGAGGGCGGCGAGTCGGAGAAGATGGAGATGTTTGTGAACTTCTGTGAGGACACCATCTTTGAAATGAACATCGCCTCACAGATCTCAGAGCAGGAGGAAGAGGAGAAAGGTGAGGAAGATGATGAGATAGAAGAAGTTGGAGGTGAGGGAGGACAGGGTGCAGGAGCTGGAGGGGGTGAAGAGGAGAGTAATGGAGAAGAGATACCGCCAGAATCCAGCTCTGCTTTTGCTGACTTCATAAACAGCACTTTAAGCTTCTTGAGCATTTTCACCTTTCGTAACCTTCGGCGTCAATATCGCAGGATCAGGAAAATGACTCTTAAGGAAATCGTGGTCGCTCTGTCCGTGTTCTTCTGGACCATTCTCATGAGCATCCTTCACTTTATCTACAGTGTGTGTAAAGGCATCTTCATGATCATCTGGCAAACCCTGTTTGGAGGTGGATTAGTTGAAGGAGCCAAAAATATTACAGTGACTGAAATCCTAGCAAGTATGCCTGACCCAACTCAAGACGATGTGCATGGCGATGGTCCAGGAGAGCTGCGGACAGGAGAGGAGCAGGACACAGGTGGGGTCATGGACACAGGGGAGACTGGCAGTGGAGAGGAAGAGGAAGAAGATACTCAGGAGAACGAAGGAGGAAGGCTGCCGGGTATGGATGCTCCTGGCGGGCTTGGAGACATGGGCATTGAGGCCACTGTGGAGCCTCCTACACCTGAAGGCACCCCCATAACCAAGAGGAAAATGGCAAGTCTTTCAAGTTAATTGTTATCTTAGTATAGAAAATATATTTGTTTGATTAAAATTGCATGCTAAATTAGACCTGAGCGCCAGAAGCTGGCAAAGGGCCTATTAGTATTGCAAAGCGATATTCCTGGTAGGTGGCGACAAGAGGGAAGGGTGTGGGGCAAGGGAAAAGATCAGAAATCATTGAAATTGATTGAAAACTGAAGAAGAAGCAGACATCCTAAAAATAGACAGGGCAGTATTACTTAATACATGTGAGTGTGCGTCCAATAGTGTGTGGCAATGTTTTTGTAGAGTCTGTGAGATAAGCGGCAGCTATCGGCTTTGGACGTGTTTTTGCAGAAACAAAGTGAAGTCCAGTTGAATCACATTTTCCAGGAGAATTGATTACAAAAGGGGAATTTAACATAATCAATACATTTTAGAACCCAGGCAAACAGACAATTTGCCAGAACTCTGGTTTCTGTCAGATCCCCACTTCCTGCAGGTCTGTGCGACTCGCAATCCTCCCCCTGGCACGTATGATAATGAATACGGACTGAGCCGCTGTTCCCCACAGTTCCAAATCCATTTATCCCCGATGGTATCTAGCGCCAGGTGGATCCCACAGATGAATGAAACGTTCATCTGTGTTTTTCCTTCGGATTTGAAAAATCCTAAATTATGAAGTGAAATGACGCAGTTACTCCCCCATAGTGACGATGGACTCTCTACAAAAATGTAGTTTGCTAGCCAAAAAAAAAGCAGAACATTGTTCTCATATCAGAATATTATTCTTTCTTTCTTTCTATCTTATTATTTTTCTTGTAGCCAACTTGCCCAATTTTCACCCAGTGAACAGTGATGAAAACTCTCAAAATTTTGCCATTTGTTAAAACTTGCGCTTCTCACGTAGAATCATGAAATTTGACACAGAAGTAGACCATGACAAGACAAGGAAAAAATACTACACCAATGCCGTCCGCTCCAACAGGGGTCAGCAATATTGGTTTGCTAAGCATGAGTCAGCCCTTTTTGTAAACTTCATACTTTTATGCACTCCTCCTAGGGCATTCACCTGATTGAGCTCAAATTTAATACACATTATCTCAAAGGGTGGTACATCCAATTTTTTGACACACATCTTATGGTTTCTGAGCAGTGAAGTGACAAAAAAATGCATAAAATTTGGGAGATTTTGTCTCCCCTCCCTGCCCTAAAGCTACTGAATGTGAAAAATTAATTTGATGCGTTAACACCCCTCTAAAGACTAAAGACTAAGACTAAATAAAATTTAATACAGGGAAAAAAAATAGGTTTTTCAAAAATTTCTGAACTTTTGCACAAAATTCAATTTTGCCATCCTGATCCAAAAAGTCAGTGACACCCCTGCCATATTTTTTACGACATTCTCCATGTTATTCCAATGGTAAAATCGCCAAATCGCACAAACTTTGGCCGAGTTCATTGAAATTTTAATTGACCTTGACCCTGAACAGATACAACAATTGGTGCAATAGCGCCCCCTAGACAATTTGTATGGAACAGTAATGTTTTATTTGTCATAGATATACAAAATTTGGTACCCACATTTGTGACATGCTCTCAATTAAACTCAGTGACCTTCACACCCCATTTACATTGTGATGCCATGGCGACAAGCCAATGGGACATCCTTAAACAAACTTTGGCGTAGCCAAACCAAATTTGGTAGCCAGATGTGTATTTTTCTGGGAAGGTTAGGAGTTAGGGTAAGGGCTAGGGTTAGAGTTAGGTTTGGGGCTATGGTTAGGGTTACGACTAGGGTTAAGTTTAAGCTTATAGTTATGTTTAGGGTTAGGCCTAGCGTTAGGGTTGGGGCTAGGTGTTAGAATCGTGGTTGGGTTTATGGGCATTAGGGTTAGTGTGGGGTGTGACGTTTTTGGGGCGCTGCATTTGCAGGGCGTAGCTTTCTCGGGGTGCACCTTTTGCGGAGAACGGCGCTTGTGGGGCATGGCGTAGACGCACACAAGGGGCGATCATTGCGTTGTCTTTTTATTCACAGCAACCAGAAAAGGCCGATGGTGCTCAGAAGCCTCCTGAACCTGTTCTAATTGAAGAGCCCCCTCCAGAGCCTGAGAAGGCAGAGTAAGTAACCGTTAAACTGCTATTTATTTAGAAGCAAATGCTATTGTTTACTCTCTGTTTATTTTGTTTAATTTGTTAATCATTTTATATGTTGTGTTTCTTACAGTTATGTAGTCTTTTTTTATGGTGGTTGTTTTTGTTTTAGTGCTGAAAGTGGTGAAAAGGCAGAAAAGGAGTCTCAGGCCAAAGAAATCAAGCAACCCGAGGAGCCAAAGAAATGTGCCACCAAAAAAGAGAAGAAAACAAAAAGAAGAGGTTTCCAGATCTGGACTGAGCTTGAGACTCAGAGGAATAAATTCATGGTATTTGATCCTGTTATCATATTAACAACTACAAATATATATATATATATACATATATATATATATATATATATATATATAGTGAAGTAGTTTTCACCATACAATCCCTGCATGCACGCTGATGCTACCTACATGAAAACATGAAACATCGGTCCCACCACTCAATAGACACCCCATGCCGCTGAACCCACCCTGGGTCACTGCGCGACATGCAAACAAACAGCACCGTGCGACAGTGGCACCAGCCGCAGCCCGGCCGTGCAGGTGCGAACGTGGACCACAGAACAACAGGCAACCACGCCCGAGTACAGCACGGCCCAAAAGTCCCAGTGCGAGTGCGCTCCCTAGTACAGCAGGCATAGGGACAGACAAACACAGTGGCGCTAACTGGAGATTACTGGATGTCCCTCATAATTAGAACTACCTCAGGATCACAGCACATTATTTCACCCACAGTGGGAACTTCAGCCGGTTTGACTGTTTTGAAGACAGAAAAGAAGGACTTCGCTGACACAAAGTTGTCTCACTGACAATTGTTATGGTTTGCAATGAAAAAACATTTGCACAAAGCGGCGCCTATCCACTTTTCATTAAAATATTAATGATTCAAGGGACAAAAATATGTGATTAATTTGTGATTAATCGCGAGTCAACTATGACATTCATGAGATTAATCGCTATTAAGTATTTTAATTATGTATGTATGTGTGTGTGTATATATATATATATATATATACATATATAAAATAACACATGTATTTCTTTTGTGCAGAACTACCTGTCGAGGAACTTCTACAATCTGCGCTTTTTGGCTCTCTTCATCGCATTTGCATTGAACTTCATCCTTCTCTTCTACAAGGTTAATGATATTTACAGCTCATATTAATTGTTCTCAACAAATATATTTTACTTACTGTTGTATTTTTGCAGGTGTCTGAAACTCCCCCTGAAGGAGAGGAGATGGAGGGCTCTGGATTCTCTGAGGGTAGTGGTCTTTTCGAAGGGTCTGGTTTGTTTGAGGGGTCTGGAGACTCTGACGGATCAGGACTTGGTGAAGATGAGGAAGAGGAAGATGTGCCAGTTTATTATTATTTAGAAGAGAGCACTGGATACATGCAGCCTACTCTGTCCTTCCTCGCTATTCTGCATACAGTCATCTCATTTATCTGCATTATTGGATACAACTGCCTCAAGGTAAAGTTAAAAATAACACAAAAAAACATAGTAAAGTTATACACAAAATCAAATGTTTAGCAGTAGTTAGGAAGGTGGTTAGGTGTTTACACTTTCATTATTTTCACTTTTCATTATTCACTCTTTAATCTCAATGTATTTATTTTTTATCTTTAATTTTTATCTTAGTTTTTATTTAAATATATTATACTAAATATTTACTGTATTATAATTATGAAACTGTATGAATGACAAACTAAGACTAATTTAAAACCGTCTTTCAGATTCCACTGGTGATTTTCAAAAGAGAGAAAGAACTTGCCAGAAAGCTGGAGTTTGATGGGCTTTACATAACAGAGCAGCCGGAGGACGATGACATCAAGGGCCAGTGGGACCGACTGGTCCTAAATACACCGTACGTTCTCCCTCTCATCTGTGTAAATCAGCTTCTCTTACTCTGGAAATATTTATAGAGGCAAATTTTGTCTTACAGCTCATTCCCAAACAACTACTGGGACAAGTTTGTGAAACGAAAGGTATACTAACATTTGTCTCAAATTTAACTCTTCATTGGTCCATTGAAATAGATTAAGACAAGTGATCAACCCTGTGCTCATAACAAGGTCCTGGACAAGTATGGTGATATCTATGGCAGGGAGAGGATTGCTGAGCTCCTGGGAGTAGATCTTGCTTCTCTAGATGTCAGTCAGCAGCATGGGAAGAAGCAGGGAGAACCAGACAACTCAGTATTCGCATGGTACACTACATTCTTTACATTTCAAACCTATGGTACACACAGACAGAACATTCTTTCCCTGATCTTCACTTATCTGATCTCAGGATGACCTCTATTGACCTCAAGTACCAGATATGGAAGTTTGGCGTAGTCTTTACAGATGGGGTAAGCACATGAGTTACAGTCATGCTCGACTTTGTAATAATTATAAGATATGGCTTAAATACTTTTTATTTTATTTTTTTCCTTTTTAGACCTTTCTTTATCTGTGTTGGTACCTGATCATGTCTTTGCTGGGGCACTACAACAATTTCTTTTTTGCCTGCCACCTGTTGGATATTGCAATGGGTGTCAAAACCTTGCGTACAATTCTGTCATCTGTCACACACAATGGAAAACAGGTACTACATAATAAAATCGAGTATTTTTTCATACTGTGATGTTCTGCTGACTCTTGTGTTGTTTGTTTGTACACAGCTCATGATGACTGTGGGTTTGTTGGCTGTGGTAGTCTATCTTTACACTGTAGTCGCATTCAACTTCTTCAGAAAGTTTTACAACAAAAGTGAAGATGAGGACGAGCCTGATATGAAATGTGATGACATGATGACTGTAAGTTATTTTTTATGTAATAATTCATTAATTTTAGAATTCACCAGAAAAATGCTCAAATGTGTCTTTAAATGTCTTGGTTGAAGTATCGAAAGTAAATGGACTGCAAAGTCTAGATGACTAACCTTTTTGTATTAACATCACAAACACACAAAACAAAATATTCTTACGTAACTTGAATAAACAATAATTTCACTATTAAACTGTGCCCCCTTCCTATCCCAGTGTTACCTGTTTCACATGTACGTGGGAGTGCGTGCTGGAGGCGGCATCGGGGATGAGATCGAGGACCCTGCTGGAGACGATTATGAGTTGTACCGAGTGGTCTTTGATATCACCTTCTTCTTCTTTGTTATTGTCATTCTGCTGGCCATTATTCAAGGTGAGAATATTATTCCTAAAACAAGATTACAACTGCAAACACTTGTTAGAAATAGTTGAAATATGTATTTTTTTTACAATTACTTTAGGTTTGATCATTGATGCTTTTGGAGAGCTGAGAGACCAACAGGAGCAAGTCAAAGAAGATATGGAGGTATAAAAGTACTGACAAGTTTATATCTTACCATTGGTATGCAGAAAAATATATTTTGTTATTTTCTTTTGATAGACAAAATGTTTTATATGTGGCATTGGGAGTGACTACTTTGACACTACGCCACATGGCTTTGAAACCCACACTTTTGATGAACACAACTTGGCCAATTACATGTAAGTCAGCCTCTCTTCTTAATGCTCCTTATCTACTTTGGACTTGTGACTATGTTTTTTTTCATCAGGTTTTTCTTAATGTACCTTATCAACAAAGATGAAACTGAACACACAGGCCAGGTCAGTCATATGTTTAAAAATAGCATGCATTTTTCTTTGTTTTAGCATTTATCTCTGAACTCAGTCTTGAATATATGTAATTTTGTTTTATTTAGGAGTCATATGTGTGGAAAATGTACCAGGAGAGATGCTGGGACTTCTTCCCTGCGGGAGACTGTTTCAGAAAGCAATATGAAGATCAGCTTTCTTAGTCTGACCTTAGAGACACATTTATTCAACTAGTTAATCATTCCCGGCCTTTTTGTAACAAGAATTCAAATGTCAAAATTTCAAATCAATGATTATGTGATGACGACACTGTATATGTTCTACTCATTAACTATAGTAATGTCAGTCGTGGTGTCTCTATATAGCTTATTGTAAGTGTTGGTGTCAGTCCATGTTATTTGTTCAAAAGGACTTTTTAGTGAGTGGTTATTGAAGCTATTAATTATTTTTGTGTATGTATGTGTCTGTTTATCACATATGTATTAGAATAAATTTGACTTTGATATCAGTATCTGCTATGTCAAAAGATTGATTTCTTACAGACGTCTGAAAAGGAGTCAAATCAGTGGAGTTGCATTGTATATCGTAATGTACTGTAAATTAATAACATGCACCTCGTTACACTTTATAATTTATAATTTAACAATGAATGTATTGTATCTTAATGGCCTTCTATTCTTAAAATCCTTCTGTGGACAGGTGCTGAAAATAAGTATTTTTCGTATGACACTTGAACGGTCCATATCAAATAATCACCTTACCATTATGTATTTAGCAATTTAGCCAATGATCAGGTGAGGCAGTAATAGATTTCACTTTCATACAAATACATATACTGCATTTAACAGTTTTCTACTGAGACTAGGTAACACAGTTGATAAATATTCAATTAATACAATTATTTTATGTGAGTGAGGCTCTTTCAACCATTTGAATAATTACATTTATTTGATTTGATAAAGATGAGTAGGCATCAATCATGAAACACACTGCAGTCAAGGCTAATTTGCAATGTCCATCCCAAAAAAGGTTTTTTCAAAACTAGGTGACAGTGGTTTAAAGATGTGTGCACTCTTCCAACAACCTGAAGGTCAACAGTTCAAACCCCGCAAAGCATAGAGTACTGTTTAATGTGTCCTTTGGCAAGACATCTCAGTCATGTTTCTATCATACACCTGCATGGTGGTGGTCAGAGAGGCTGAAGGAGATGATTGGTAGCCTCGCTTCCATAATTCTATTCGAGGGCAGCTGTGGATAGTGAGGGGATAGGACTCTTACGTTCCTCTGACTTCTATCTAAGCCTACTTGTTTTGAAAACAAGTATATTTTCTTTCATTTTATGTATAGACATTTTGTATGGACAAGGAGACATGTTGCTCAAACAGATCAAATAAACTAAAAACTCAAGATTCAAGAGAGTTTATTATTGTCATTGATATATAACAATGACATTATGTTTAGAGCATCAAACACTGCGTAGTTTTGATGAAAAGTGCAATGTACAGGTGCATGGTCTCATCCAATAATCCCATAAATAACCCCAGTGTAAAAGGCACAATAATGAAATTCAGTGCAGCACATATGTAATAAACACTAACAGTCTTAGCAGCACGATGAAGGGCATAACATGGACATACATTCATCCATCCATCCATTTTCTTCCACTTATCCAGGGCTGGGTCGTGGGGATAGCAATCTAAGCAGGGACTCTCAGACTTCCTTCCCCAGCTCCTCCGGGGGACCCCAAGGCATTCTCAGGCCAGCCAAGAGACATAGTCCCTCCAGCTTGTCCTGGGTCTTCCCCGGGGCCTCCTCCTGGTGGGACATGCCCGGAACACCTCCCGAGGAAGGAGTCCAGGAGGCATCCGGAACAGATGTCCGAGCCACCTCAGCTGCTCCTCTCAACGTGGAGGAACAGTGGCTCTATTCCGAAGTCCTACCATGTGACTGAGCTCCTCACCCTATCTCTAAGGGAGTGCCCAGCCACTCTGCAGAGGAAACTCATTTCGGCCACTTGTATCCGCGATCTTGTCCTTTCGGTCATTACCCAAAGCTCATGACCATAGGTGAGGGTAGGAACATACAGTAGAACGTAGACAAGTAAATCGAGAGCTTTGCCTTTCGGCTCAGCTCCACCACAATGGTCCGATACAGTGACCACATCACTGCAGACGCTGCACTGATCCACCTGTCAATCTCACGCTCCATCCTCCCCTCACTCATGAACAAGACCCCGAGATACTTGAACTCTTCACCAGAAACAGGTCCGATTTACTGCCAGCAATGCGAACACAGCTCCTGCTCTGGTCATACAGGGACTGGACAGCCCTTAGCAAAGGGCCCAGGACCCTATACTCCCGGAGCACTCCCCACAGAATACCACGTGGGAGACAGTCGAATGCCTTCTCCAGATCCACAAAGCACACGTACACTGGCAAACTCCCATGCACCCTCGAGCACTCGATAGAGAGTATAGCGCTGATCCAGGGTTCCACGGCCGGGACAAAAACCACACTGCTCCTCCTGAATCCAAGGTTTGGTCGGATTCTCCTCTCCAGTACCCTGGAATAGACCTTACCGGGAAGGCTGAGGAGTGTGATTCCCTGGTAGTTGGAACACAACCTCTGGTCCCTCTTCTTAAACAGAGGGACCACCACCCCAGTCTGCCAGTCCAGAGGTACTGTCCCCAGCCGCCACGCGATGTTGCAGAGACGTGTCAGCCAAGACAGCCCCACAACATCTAGAGACTTAAGATACTCAGGATGGATCTCATCTAACCCCGGAGCCTTGCCACCGAGGAGATGACTAACCATCTCAGTGACTTCAGCCAGGGTGATGGACAAGTCCGCCTCCGAATCCCCAGCCTCTGCTTCCTCCTCATCCTCAAAGTATTCCTTCCACCGTTCGACAACATCCCCGGTCGAGGTCAACAGCTCTCCACCTGCACTGTAACAGTGTTGGTGAAGCACTGCTTCACCCTCCTGAGGTGTTGGACGGGTTGCCAGAATTTCTTTGAGGCCATCTGATTGTCCTCCTCCATGGCCTCTCCAAACTCCTCCCAACCCCAAGTTTTTGCCTCTGCTACTGCCCGGGCTGCAGCACACTTAGCCTGCTGCCGGTACCTGTCAGCTGCCTCAGGAGTCCCATGAGCCAACAAGGCCTGATAGGACTCCTTCTTCAGCCTGACGGTATCCCTTACTTCTGGTGTCCACCACTGAGTTCGGAGATTGCCACCTCGACAGGCACCACAGACCTTAAGACAACAACTACGAGCGGCCGCACTGACAACAGAGGCCAAGAACAAAGCCCACTCAGACTTCATGTCCCCAGCCTCTCCCGGAATGTGGGAGAAGCTCTCCTGGAGGTGTGAGTTGAAAGTGCCCCTGACACAGGGCTCTGCCAGACGTTCCCAACAGACCTTCACTACGCGCTTGGGTCTGCCAGGTCTTTCTAGCTTCCTCCTTCGCCAGGGGACCCATCTCCCAACCAGGTGGTGATCAGTTCACTGCTCTGGCCCCCTCTCTTCGCCCGAGTGCCCAAGACACACGGCCGGAGGTCAGATGACACGACAACAAAGTCGATTATCGATCTCCAGCCTAAGGTGTCCTGGTGCCACGTGCACTGATGGACACCCTTGTGCTCAAACATGGTGTTCATTATGGACAAACCGGTCTCACAGCCAGAGGATACATGCTTGTACATGTTTGCTAGTCTGGTTGTTCTCGCCTGTATGAACCTACTGTGAATAATAGCTTATGACCACTGTGACTTGAAAAAAATGCATTCTAGAGCACCGAGAGTATCTTGAAAGGTGCCATACCCTATAAACCCAAGGTATTGAATTTAAAATGTAATGTAATAAAAGTTTTAAATTCATCCCCTAGCTGCATGGATCGCTGCAGCCATTCCCAAATCATTTCTATGTTTTTGTGTATTAAGCAGCTAAACTGTGGTTTCTGTATAGCACATCCCATCTGAATGAGGATTAGCCGTGAGCATTAAAACTCACAGAGCCTCATGTTCTTCTGCTCAATAGAACTCGAGCTGCGCTTTGTTTCACCACTGCAAACATGAATGCTACAGGGATACACCAGGGGATGCTTCGGATGTATGGTGAGTACTATATTTACTATAGAATTACTATAGGATTTCAATAAAAATGACTTAACTATATAGGCATTATTCATAAAAATATGAGTCTTTCCGAATAAACATTTTATTATGGGCTACTTGTGGTCAGTACATGAATCTTTAAAAAAAAAAAAATTTTAAGAAGCAAACTTTAATTACCGTCTATACATAATAATGAATGTACAATTCACTGTAAAAAACAAACAAACAAAAACACACACACACACACACAAACATTAGGTTATATCTGCTATATTGTATATTTCAGAATTTTGTGTGTTTTTTTTTTGTTTTGTTTTTTGGGTTTTTTTTTTTTTCTTTGTAAGAGTTAATTTGGTTTGTGTCCAGATGTAGATGTGTGAATGGGGCAGTGTAGTTGGTTGAAAAACCCATATCTAATCTTTCAACCATCTGACTGCCTTTAATCTTTAGGGATGATAGAATGACTCTAATCCTTTTGCATGCTGCTACCAATGTTATGATGTCTGTGAGGATGATACTTAGTAATGATTGGATGTCACTTTCTTGAATATAATTTAAATTTTGCTATATGACTGTATTGTCTTTGGCATTCAGGTGGCTTCCTTTTCAAGCAATGGAAAAAAAGGTTTTTGCTCCTGACTCCTGGGGGCAACCTACTGATCTACCATGGTACCGCATGTCCCCCTGATCAGCTGGTGTCCCTGCAGAGCGACTGTCAGGCCATTGCAGAGGGCAAAGACATCCTCAATCTGCCCAAGTTACCCTCAGGCGGGAGCCGGAGCTGCTGCTTCGCTCTCATACTGCACCAGAACAAGCATCTTTTACTCCTCACAGACACTGCTGCAGACTGCAGGTAGCAGTGGACATGATAAATTGTGATGAATGAATCATAATACTGTAGTTGTTTAACATGTCTTTCTTTTTCAGTCAGTGGCTGAATATATTGAAAAAGGTGAAACAGGTGTGTTTTGATCTTGATTATAGCTGTTGTATTATTTAAATATGTGCATTAACATGTGAACACATATTCCCTTCAGACCGTGTCATCCGCAGCCATTCCCTGTAGGAGGCATCAGGTGCCACTGCACATCACTCTCAAAGATTTGAGGCTGGAGCAGCTCTCAGACAGAGATCCACCCACTCTTCCCATCCAAAGCACAGAGGCTACCTCCCCAGCAGCGGGCACCTGTGGGTCACCAAGAGAGGGGGGTGGGTCAAATGAGTAAAAATGTTTTTTACTTTAATTTTTTTGTACAGCAGTAACTTGTATGTTCATGTTACAGGCAGGAATGTTCTGCATTCTCAGCAGTTCAGGGGACATACACATTCAATGGGATGTCTGCGCCATGGCACGATCAACAATGCCCAGGCTATGAAGGCTGTATATTTGCTGATGGGAGGGGCTGCTGCCTCCTCAGCTTTGGGTTACGTTGGCGCATGCTCCCCCTCTAATCTGGAGGCCAAAGCTCCTGATTTTCCACCCAACTCAGAATACTCTGGCATAGACCTAACTGGGACGTACCACACCAACAGCCCAGGACTGGACTCTCCTCACTTGAACACCTTTGACTTCGAGATGGCCAACGCAGACTTTGATGCCTTTGATTGTGGGGGGTTTACTTTCTGATTATGTAATCATATTTGTATACACTTTAAATATAAGGTCTAACATAAAATTGTTGTTGCGATATCTAGGCTATAGGCTACACACTAGCATCTCTACTTTTTAACCAAATTATTCACTAATTAATCTGTGGTTGCCTGATGATTGTTACTGTTGTAGTGATATGTGGGTAGGATATCATGTTATGATATGTTCTTGGGGGGAAGGACAATAAAGGAAGGCTTCATCTTGACTTGAACATGGCTCTGCCTTGCCTATATTATGAACCCATAAAACTAGCATAGAATACTGTATGGTGTCAGAAGTGGTGCTGATGATTTTTTGGAGAAGATTCGAAAAGACAAGCACGAGTCACCAATGGCAGAACATCCAAAAGGTTAAAAGTAACCACGTTAGCAGCAGCTTGCAACTCAACAGTCTGTGGGAGCTGACAGTAATTAGTTGGTCACAGCACCATAATAACAGCTCAAGATGGCACAGTATTGTAGCCAGGGCTCTCAAGTCTCACGCATTGAGAGTGTGACACACGCAATTCGACGTGTTCACACGCTCACACATGGCATTTCTCACGCTGAATTAAAAAAAATAAAAAAAATTTGTGCCCAGAAAATTGGTCTGTGTGACTCAGTTTATGCAGGCACCGTGCGTTTTCGGCGACCACCGGCATGAAACAGGAAAGGAGGACACTTGTGTCCAAAAAGGAGGACAAAGGCCCTAAAGTGAGGACAACTTTTTGTTTTTTTCCCCTTGGGGGGGCTGTTGTAATGCTGGATATTACAACATGGAGAGTTCGTTTGCTCCTTTGATTCGGACCTTTTGGGCTGGTGTGAATAAACACCAAAAGTCTCGATCCGGAGCAAACAAGCGGACCGAGACCACCTAAAAAGCTCGGTCTCGGTCCGGTTCCATACGAACTCTGGTGCGGTTCGTTTGAGGTGAGAATGCAGACCGGACTCGATCCGACTGTTGTAATGCTGGATATTACAACATGGATATAGCCATGTTCAACGTTTACTGTAAATCAGGGATGAAAGAGCTTTTAGCGGATCTCCGCTTTTTTGGGGGGGGGGCATTTCGGATGTCGCGCACAGGGCTCCAAGGAGCGCTCAGGGAGTTAGTGTGTTTGCTCAGACACATTAAAAATTTGGGGGAACATTGGCCATGTCCCAATTCCAAGTATTACTAGTCGCAATAGAATAATATTTTTGTCTGTAGGGAACAAGGAGCAGACCACCCGGCTCATTGAGCTGAGGCGGGACCTGTTCCATTTCGCAGACGCCCATGTGATCCCCGGACTGCACTCAGGGCTCAGCGAGTATGCACCGCAGACTGAAACCACACTCCGAACCGTGCACTCGCTGAATTGGGAAACAGCGAACATCGCAGAGTAGCAAGTGTAAATAATGGGTGAGGATTTATGACGATTTATGCAACGGTGGCCAACGAGGGTCCGAAAGGAGGACAAAATGTAAAAAAGGAGGACACGTGACAGACGGCCGGACCGACAGCTCTAAAACCGGACTGTCCGGACGAAATCCGGACGAATGGTCACCTAACTGTCAGTGAACGACAAAATGGAGAACCATCAGGTAATAACTTCATTTATACTGTATCTACTAACTCTCATTAGTTGCTTTGTAGTTTAAGTTTGCTCTTTAGACAAACATTTACACAGGGCTCTGTGTAAATGCAATCGCCATTCGACGATTCACACGGCTTTTCTCACCCCCCCCACCCCACCTCATACAACAAATGTAACACAAAGCACCTTACAGTGATTAAGGATAAGAAGATTGACTTTTATTGATCTCACACAGGAGAAATTGTTTCTACATCTGACCCAGGGACCATCCCTGTGATTTTGTTGTTTAGGCTTGGTCAGGACCCAAGCTGGACGATTTTGGGCCCTGTTCTATTTTCTCTGTACATGTTGCCTTCAGGTGCAGTTATCTCAAATCACAATGTGTCCTTCCATCTGTATGCAGATGATTTACAAATCTACCTGCCAGTTGTCCCTAATTCCTCTGACAGTCTGGAATCCATCAACAGTTGTTTAGATGATATTAAAATGTGGCTGTCCCAGAATTTTCCCTGTTTGAATGAGGATAAAACAGAATGCATTGTGTTTTGAACATCAACCTTTCCAGTATCTCAGGTCCTGGTCTTGTTGCTTTGGGCCCCCACTTTAACCACGTTGTCAAAAATTTGGGGGTGAAATCGGATAACAGCCTAAAATCTGTTAAACAAATAGATTCTGTGGTCAGAGCAAGCTTCTTTCAGCTCCGCCTCCTGGCAAAAGTTAAACCCTTCTTGAGCCATGGTGACCTGGAGAAAGCTATCCATGCCTTTGTTAGTTCCCACATAGACTACTGTAATGTGGGGATTAATCAAGCTGGTCTTTACCGTTTGCAGCTCGTGCAAAATGCTGCAGCTCGTCTGCTCACTAACAGTCAGAAACATGACCACATCACCCCTGTCCTGTACTCCTTGCACTGGCTCCCTGTCCAGTTCAGAATTCATTTCAAAATGTTGATGTTTGTTTTTAATCAAAAAAGTCAAAGTCAAAGTCAGCTTTATTGTCAATTCTGCCATATGTGTTCAACATACAGTGAATCGAAATTTCGTTTCTCTCTGGCCAAGTAGTGCAAAAAAGACAGTGCACAAAATACAATATAAAGACAAAACACAACAAAAACTATTCAAGACAGAGATCTAAAGTTAAACTAAAGTCTAAGATCTAAAATCTTAAAGCAGTGCAACATAATAAATAGATACCTATATTAGAGCTGGGCGATACGGCCTAAAAATAAAATCTCCGATTAAAAAAAAAAAATCTGATTTCCAATTTTAATCGATTTTTTTCTCTGCCCTACTCAAAAACAAATAACAGATGACAAACACATGGCTCAAAACAATGCAACGTTCTTTTATAAAACAATTACATTACACCTAGCATCAATTAAGCTGTTATTGTTTTAAATATACATACTGTATATAATTTCATTTTCATTTATTTATTTCATTCGTTAAAACAAAACAAAAATAACAGATGATGGAATAATTATATCCGTCTTGACCGTTCTCCGCTTGCAAGTGAAAAACTTAATCTGTCTTGGTAGTGTTGTGTATCTGGAGTGAATTTTGGATCTTTGGGTCCATCTCAGGAAAAATGGGAGCAAAAACAAAAGTGTTGCGTTTATATTTTTGTTGAGTATATATATTATCAACTTTTGTGATTCTTTAATCTTTAGAAATGAAGTTTCAA
This sequence comes from Paratrypauchen microcephalus, assembly GCA_036785185.1. NCBI lineage: Eukaryota > Metazoa > Chordata > Actinopteri > Gobiiformes > Gobiidae > Paratrypauchen > Paratrypauchen microcephalus. The sequence continues at coordinate 6,484,754 of JAVJIX010000034.1, read as the reverse complement.
ATGTGTACGTGACTTGTGATCATATGTTTTGAGTTGCAGAAATGTCAGATATCTGAGGGGAGACGTGAGCAGACAGCTTGGCTCCTCCACTATCTAAGTCACAGTGACATTGTCACTGTGATAGATGTCATATCTGGAATTATCCAGATGAGGGTCATAGCGCGTAGAAAAAACCCTAACAATCCTAGGCTCTATTAGGTAAAACGTGGACTAGTGTCCCTCTATCGGGTGGCGGGTGAGTCACTGGCAGGTAGTAAAACACTGAAAGGAATAGTATCCTTCTAACGGGTGACAGGTTAGTCACATACAGTTAGTAAATTACTGAAGGATGTGGTATCCCTTTATCGGGTAACAGGTTAGTTACTGGCTAGATAATAAAAGACCGTGAAAATCGTAATCAAAGGAATAAAAGTTCTGTGTGAAAGTGTGTATGACTGGAATTACAGGCCGTTAACACTGTAATTCATAGAAACTGTTCAGAATAATACAGTAACGTATTGTAGATGCAGAGGCAAGATTTTTTCCACCTGCTCATTGCACTGTGACAGGTTGAAGTGAAAAATACTACAATACTGATTATTACTGTCTGAGTGGAGTGGAGTGGACCAACATTCCACAGGCCACAATTGACAATCTGATAAACTCTATGCGAAGAAGCGGGACATTTTTAACGGATTAATGTAAGAGTCTGGTTAATGCACCGGGCCCGCGTCTCACCGTGTCTCACCGCAGCGCACCATGGGCAGTTCGGCTCTGGGCCGCGCGTATTCCGCGCGTAAGCCGTCGGGGGGGACACGTTACGCACAGACGGAGACACCGGGACTGGAGTAGGTGCGTCTCAGAGGAGACGTGGCACCGGGACTGAGGCTCAGGACGTGCCCGGGGGACAGCGCGTCTGCTCCGGCCTCCGCTCGGACCGCACGGTCGGGAGCAGACGCGCCAAGGAGCGCGGGGACGGGGGGGGGGGGGGCTGGAAACGCGCGGTGCCTGCATAAACTAAGCCACACAGACCGATTTTCTGGGCACAAAAAAAAAGAAAAAAAGAAAGAAATCAGCGTGAGAAATGCCATGTGTGGCGTGTGAGCATGTGAACACGTCGAATTGCGTGTGTCACACTCTCAATGCGTGAGACTTGATAGCCCTGCGTCTATCCTTCCCGGCCAATCGCGGCTCGGGACCGTCTAGCGTTCTACGTGGCGACTTGCGCCTCCGGCCAATCGGACGCGAGCTGGGCAGGGCCCCCCCGTGCCGGGATCTGCGAAATGAGAAACCTCTCATAGCATTTACCATGGAGAGGAGAGGACAAGAGGAGCGATTGATTTGACTATTTAAGGTAAGACGCGTATTTTCAGATAGCGTGATAATTTAAAACGGACCGCTTTGTGACACAAAAGCTACTTTGTTTTTTTACGTAGAGGGATAGGAGAGCTCACAGACGTAAATACGATAGACAGTTGTCGCTCGCCATTGGCCTACTGGAGTCTAAGGTTATGTATTGGCGACCTGTGGATTGGTCTGGGAGTAATAATACAGCTTATGATATAGTATTATAGTTATAATAGTCATAATATGTTATAATATATATATAATAATATATAATACACGTGTTTATCATAAGTTATTATGATATAGTAGTATACTTATAATATAATCCTGGGGCATGGAGGGATTTCTATCCAAACATTGAAGTGACCTTACAGTCTTTGTCTTCCCAGAAGAGAATGGATCCTTTGATGCCTGTTCTGTGCATTCTGGACCCAAGTGTGCCCAAAGACAGGCAACAGTGCATCATGAAGGCAAACAAGGAGGCCAGGACACCTAAGCCCGCACAGATCGACAGCAGGCTGAGAGACCCCAAGCTTATGAAGAAGATAATAGCTGGAGTCACAGATGCATGCCCATCTTGTGTTTACTACTGTCCAGGCATGATAACCTAATGCACAGCACTGCAACTTTTTTCTTATTTTTGCCTTCAGCTAAAAGGAAATGCCAGCTACTAATCACAGCAACCCCAACTGGGTCAGCTGATTATAACCTTTGGCAAATACAGTGGCAAAAGTTTTAAAATGGCTGGTGGAAAATGATGGGTACATCAAATAGTAAGTATGGCACACTAAATATGATCGACATGTGCACAGTTTTGTTTCCGATGAATAATGTCATTTAATATGTAACATGTATTTCAGTCTCCTTGAACAACAGCAAAACTGCCTCCGCCACCGCCACTACCACCAGCGCTGCCAACACCACAGCTCTATGCCACACTCCTGTTCAGCCAAGTGCCGCTTGCAGTGTCCGGCCAAGTGACATACTCTGAAGTGTCCAAATCGTCTACATCAAAGGGACTTTCTGGAAAAACTTTTGACACCTTCGCAGATTTTAAGAAGGTAGGGGACGAACTCCAAGAACAGGCCTCTGAGTCTTGTATATTTAGTTATTTTTTGTAACATTTTCTACTCTGTCTGTTACCACCATGTTGTTATTTGTTATTAAGTATTTTATTATAAGTATTTATATACTATTTATTCTTGTGTTTTACTGTTTTATACTATTTATACTTCCATCATATTGATTCTTCCCATTGTTATTACTATTACATTGTTACTGTTACTGTGTAACTGCAACTTTATTGTCTGTTGTCTCACTGTCTATTCATTGTCTTTATTTATTGTATTAGGCCTACTTATTTTTTTATTTTATTTATTGCCTGCAACTGCACTGTTACACTTTTTATTTGCGCTACCTGCTTTGTCTGTTGTCTCACTGTCTATTTACAGTATTTTATTGTATTTATTGTAAATAATATTCAGTCTTATTACACTTAAATGGCCTGCTCCATAGATGTTGCCTTTCTACTCCCTTCCTGTTTGACATAATTTTGTACTGATGTCTTTTAATGACTTAAATATGCCTTATACTGTTTTGCTTTCTTTACATCATGCACTTTAATCATTAAAGTGTCTTGAATTACTATAACAGCGTGTTGTGTCATTTATTTAGTAATCTTATATTTTTTTATACAGACGTGTGAACAAGTGTGATTTCAGTAATTATGAGATATGTAATGTTCTTTGCACAGCTTTGTAGCCTAGTGTTCAGTGGTCGTGTGGCACGTTCATTAATGTCTTAAAACATTTAGACTACCATAAATCAATCTGCCGTCATAGGGACCTCACCTGGTATCAAACATGCCATTTCTAAAAGTAACTAAAACAACAACAATAGTTTAATAAAACTTTTTATTGATTCCAAGCAGGACCAAGACAGATAATGTTACAGGGGTTGTTAAAAAGTCTAATTTTACACAAATAATCATACAGCTCTGTCTTGGTCCTGCTTGGAGTCAATATATTTTTTTATTGATTCCAAGCAAGACCAAGACAGATAATGTTACAGGGGTTGTCACAAAGTGTCATTTTGTTCATTTACAAATAATCATACAGTCCTCAGCAGACATCAAAAGCACATCCTTTCTAAAAATAGCCACCACCACAACAACAACAGTGTATTAAGTTTTGTTGTTGTTGTTGTTTTTTTATTCCAAGATGTTTCATGGGTGACAACATGTCATTTTTCCTCAATTATGCATTGCACTAGAGCAACTATAATAAAATAATAAATAAAATAAAACAAACATTTGATGTTCAGCACCAACACTTATGTAATATACTTATATAAAAAATGAAAAAAAAAAGATGAAATATGTCACAAAGTGTCTAGATTCAGCACTCCCAGTCCCAGTATTATGTCACAAAGCACTCCCAGTCCCAGCACCTGGTCCCGCCTTGTTGACAGCTCACAGACCTATGAGAGCACAAGAAAGGTTTTACGTCCCGCACATCATTCACACCCAGGGCCGCTTGCAGGAGAGGTCCTCACTGATGTGCACCCCCAGGAATTTGGTGCTTCTCACCCTCTCTACAGCAGCACCATTAATGGACAGTGGGGGGTGCTGGGTGGGGCCTCTCCGGAAGTCAATAACAATCTCCTTGGTCTTTTCAACATTCAGAAGGAGATCGTTATTGCTGCACCACTGGGTCAGAAGGCTCACCTCATTCCTGTAGTTTGTCTCATCATTATTAGAGATGAGACCCACCACAGTCGTATCGTCCGCAAACTTCACTATGTGATTGGTGCTGAACGCTGGTGAGCAGTCATGGGTCAGCAGAGTGAAGAGCATCGGACTGAGCACACAGTCCTGGGGGCAGCTCCTGTGCTCAGTCTAATGCAGCTGCCGCACTGCCTGTGGCCTCTCACTGAGGAAGTCCAGCAGCCAGTTACACAGTGAGGTCTGAAGCCCCAGGTAGTCTAGTTTAGTGATGAGCTGCTGATGAGCTGCTTATGGTGTTGAATGCTGAACTGAAATCTATGAACAGCATTCTCACATATGAGTCCTTAATGCAGTCAATGGTCTTGCACCTTCCTACTTGTGTGAGATTTTGACCCTTCACCAACCCAGCAGAGCTCTACGCTCTGCTGGGCAACATCTGCTGGAGGTCCCCCGGTCCCGGAGCAAACATTGGAGTGATCGTTCTTCTGCAGTGTCCGGTCCAAAACTCTGGAACTCTTTGCCCATTGAGCTACGTTCCATCAGTGACCTGCCTCTGTTCAAAGCCAAACTTAAAACCTACTTATTTAGAATGGCTTTTAACACTTAATAATAATAATAATTAATAATTAATTGCATTTATATAGCGCCTTTCATGACACCCAAAGCGCTTTACAGTTCATTGTTCATTCACTCCACACTTGGTGGTGGTAAGCTACTTTCTGTAGCCACAGCTGCCCTGGGGCAGACTTAGTGGCCCTGTGACACTTTCTTTATTTTAATGGTGTAATATGCTTTGTTGACCTATTTGTATGATGTTTATTGTTTTTTTTTATCTTGTTTTTAATGTTGTACAGCACTTTGGTTGGCTTTGGTTGTTGAAAGGTGCTATAGAAATAAAGTTTGATTGACTGATTGATTGATTGAATAAATACAGGATCATTAAAAAATAATAATTATTATAATTATTAAAATAAATAAAATAAAAATCTCACATGTGGCTGTCAAAGAAATAGCCACTGCCGATGTTCTGTCAAGAGCACCAGTCACATGTTCAGGGAAGCAACTAAACGAGGAAGAGATTGATCTCTATGAGGACGCCATCATCATCAGCATTCAGAAAAACACCAGCGTATTTGAAAGACTTTGTTACTTGAGTTGAAGAGAGTTGGGGCAGAATAATCCCCATCTTTAGATCAAGGGTTTGGGCAGTCTACTCCATCCCCTTATTCATTTAAAAAGTTGTTCATATTAAAAAAAAGGTCAACTGTGTTCTATATTAAAGAAAAAAAACTATTTGTATTGTGTTGCTTTAATGCTATTGATGTTTTAGAATGTGCAAATAAATGTTCCTGATAAGAAAGTGGGATGTAGTGCTAGGTAGGAACCCATGTTCCCGGGGGGAGGGACAATGAAGGAAGGTTCCATCTTGACCTGAACATGGCTGTACCTTGTCTCTATTATAAACCCATAAAACTAGCATAGAACAACTGTCTCTCAAGTTTATAGCTCAGGTTTATAGCCCACCTAACAGGTTTATAAACAACTATCTGGACTTGATCCTATGACTTAGACAAACTTTATTGATCCACAAGGGAAATTGTTTTGGGTATGAATACAAATTTTGCCTTTTAAAATGGGTTTGTTATTCCACTGAGTCTTCCACTGAATTGCATAATAAAACATCATTCATAACCTAAATACTGTATGTTGAAATTATTTGATATCACAGATTGTCTTTGGTGGAAAGATACAATAACCAGTCTGTTGATGGGGAAAATCAACAGTAATGTTGGTCTGCACAAAAAGTAAAGATGAGGCTGCAAAACTGGAATGTGCAGAAGGCGTAGGATTTACACATACGTGGTTATTTAAATCAGTAGAGATTGATAGACACACCTCCTTATATCCCTATATCTCTTGGGATACACGTGTCTGTACCTGTCCATTATGCTTACCCTAACCCTAACCCTCCACTTCGGGATCAGGGCTGGCTGTGCATATTTATGACAAAATGACATTGTTGGTAGTGGATGGGTGCGGGGACTTCCTGTACTCTCGGAGTGGATAGGCTGCTGCTCTGCTCGGGTTACACTGCATGATTTTTGTCACCGCCCCCTGCCGCAGTTGCCTGCGGCGGTGCTTCGTCCATTCAAAAGACAGGCTAAACACACCTTACGGACGACTCCTCTTATTCCCCAGCCCGTCTGTCCCAGGCATGGATGACGGCTACACACCGACATGGCACTGCAACATTACACCCTCGACGTCTGTCTCTCCACGCCAGGTAGGAGCTTGGAGGACGGGCACCATCAGGGCAGCATGCTAGCTGCTAACTAGCCTGCTAATATTAACCTGCTAATGTGACTTTGTCCTTCAAAACAAAATCGTTTTATTGACATGGATTTAGGTCAGCTGAGGGGGTTTACATGTCCATAGGGATAAAGGATCACCATTCGTGCTAACGATTGGGCATTGTTTATTTATTTTTTTATTTTGGAAATCAAATGGTAAATGCACACTTAATGGCCAACAACATCCCCACATCATACTGTACTACACAACACTCACTAGAAAGAGCAGGGATCTGTTCATTGAAGCTGCACATGTGAGAGGAATAGTCTTGGTAGTGAATGCATTTGTGCAATTTTACTTTCAAGTGGTAGATGTCTTATTAAAAAGGTTACTTTGAGGGTAGTACACGTGTTGATCACATGTCAATGTTATCAATAACATTGACATGTTAAGCCTGTAATAGCATGTGAATAAACCAGCAGTCCTGTATGCATATTTGTCTTCCTTCCAGTTGACTGTGACTCCACAGTGCAGAGCCTCCTATCCATATTTCATGAGCAGGAAATGACAGAGACTTTTCATGACACAGATGGACATGGTTGCCTCGCCACCTTTGTGGGCAAGAATGGCCGGTGAGTCTTTATTTATTACCATTATTTAAAGAGCTATTAAACACATGACAATGAGGTCGCTAAGCTGACTGAACACATTATATAAATATGTGTGACTGTTGTGCAAATATAAATTAATGCATTTAATTCCATTCGAAATTAGCTACTTAAGGGTTATAAATGTGCTCTGGATATTTTAGTAATTTTACATATATTATTCTTTAAACAAATGTATGGTTGAATATTACCCAAATGTGTTTTGTGACTGTTATTTATCATTTAAAGTAATTACAAAATGGCTTTGAAAAAGCACAAGTTTAATAATATGAGACATTTTGAATCAACAGTGGCCAGTAGATCATCTTATTACACCAGTTTATGAACCAAATAAGATATTGATTGAAACAATATCTTGGAATCAATATCTGATCCATCAAAATGTTCAGTATCAGCACCTATATCCAATGCCAGTATCATATTGGTGCATCCCTACTAATTGTTTATGGGAAAATCATCAGTAAAGTTGACTTGTACAAAAAGTGAAGAGCAGGCTGCAAAACCTTCAGGAATGTGCAGAAGCCAGTGATTTTACACATACCTGGAGCAGAGCTCATTATCTGGAGATGGGATCCTGACCGGTTGAGCCAGCAGAGAATGAATCCCTTGAGGAGGCTCAAGGGATTCATTTAAGTATCTCTTAACCTTAAATTAATCTTACCCAAGACAGATGATTGTTGTTTGTTCTTCATGTTGTTTGTTCTTCAAAAGACTTTCTTGCCTGTCCTGTCCTTCAATCCTCTCCACAAATGTTTGGGTGGATTCAAGTCTGGTTTGTGGCCAAGGCAGTGTGAACATGTTTTGGGTCATTGTCAAGTCTTACACCGATTTAGTTTGCACAATTGTGTAATGGCATCACAGGTATAAACAATTAAACCTAACCCTACTAGTGTGAAAATTTAGAATATTTTCTTTTTTTTTGCTACAGAGTTTTGATGCTTCGTGTGCACTCCCAAGGCTTAGTCACCATTGATCTGCAGTGTTATGACGATGATAACATTGTGCAACTAGACAATGTAAGTGTAGCATCAGTGAGAATGCCACTTTCTATTATACAGCACATGTAATGTATAATGTATATGTATGTCAATATTTATTCACAGCTTTTAAATGCACTGGAAAAGAAACTTAAAGTTCTCTTAAATGGCAATATTACAAGGATTAAAAGGTAACTTTTTTTTTTGCGTAATATGCAATGTATTTATTGTGTTAATGTGAACACTGTGGTTTTATTTATAGACTCCCTCCTCTCAGGCGTGGAGCAAAGGTGGACAGGTACTGGCCCACAGCAGATGGCAGGCTCATAGAGTATGACATTGATCGAGTGGTGTATGAAGAGGATTCTGCATACCAAAACATTAAGATTCTCCACTCTCAACAGTTTGGGAATATCTTGGTCCTCAATGGTGACGTTAGTAAGTGCTTTTGCAATATTTCATCTTAAGTGGATGTTCATCCTTAAATGAGTGGTTAAATAACATGTTTCATGCTTTCTTGATAAATGCTAATGTTGTTTTCCTTGCAGATTTGGCAGAGAGTGATTTGGCATATACCCAAGCTATTATGGGAAGTGGAAAAGAGAATTATGCTGGAAAAGAGGTGTTAATTTTAGGAGGTGGTGATGGGGGAATCCTTGCTGAAGTAGTGAAACAAAAGCCAAAGATGGTCACAATGGTAGAGATATCCTTTAAGTACCTATGGTAGTACCTATGGTAGTAGTAGTAGATGTAACTGTAATTATATGATATTTTCTTAATGAAATGTAAACATTGACCAGAAAGTAATCGACGGGTGCAAAATGCACATGAGGAAGACTTGTGGCAATATTCTGGACAACTTGAAGGGAGACTGTTACAAAGTAAGTACTTTTTTGACTTGTGGATTTTGTAAACTCTTAGTGGTTTTAAAGTTTTTTTGTTTTTTTTTTACTTGCCCTTTCCAGATATTGGTGGAGGATTGCGTTCCTGTGCTGAAGAAATATGTTCATGATGGAAAGACATTTGATTATGTTATCAATGATCTTACTGCTGTCCCAATATCCACAGAGCCAGAGGAGGGTATGTATTCATTGATTTTATTTCTCTGCTTTACTCTTAATTTGTAGACTCTTAAACTTTTCTGGTTTGTTGTAGATTCCACATGGGACTTTCTGCGTCTTATTTTAGATCTGTCTATTAAAGTCCTTCATACCACTGGGAAATATTTCACACAGGTAAGCTTTGTTTTTTCTAAACCTTTGCCATCTAATACATTTTCCTTCAATATCCTCACAAAAATGTATTTTAATAACCTGTTCACTTGTCAAAATGTGTCAAACAGGGGAACAGTGTGAATCTGACAGAGGCACTGAGTCTGTATGAAGAGCAGCTGGAGAAGCTCTCGTGTCCCGTTGGTTTCTCTAAAGAGGTCGTGTGTGTGCCCTCCTACCTGGAGCTGTATCCTTTAAGCACTTAATCATAGTCATTCATGCATGAGTTTGATATAATGTATAATATAAAGTAAAACTTAAACAATTTAGTTTTCCTTAATACTTAACGTCAGATGGGTTTTCTACACCGTGTGGAAGAAATAATATTTTATCTGCTTGAATGCCCGCCGCTCAAATGTGAATGCTCCCATTTCTGCTGTGGCATGTTCAGACTGCCAAAGACTGATCTGCAGTGTACAATTTTATTGCTTTGAAATAATACAACATATGTTGTAAACCCTTTTATTACAATTGTAGCTAATGCACAACCAGGTTTAATCCAAACTAAAAACAGTTGATTGTCACCCGAGAGTTTCCTGCAACTCTTGGTTAATTAAAAAGTTTTGAAACTGTCTGAACACACCTTAAGCTGAAGGTAACTGTTTGACTTGCCCCCCGTCATCCTCTATAATATGCAGTATGGATTATGCTTCCGAGTTTTACTGCTTTTAATTGTTTTATTTTGATGCAGCTCATTGGCTTATGTTACTTGATAATGAATGTCCATTTGCATGTACTTGTATTCTTGCTTATAAACACTGATAAGACACAGATGTAGCTCATCTCACAAGTGTTTACCTTTTTTTACTTTTTACTTATTTTTGAAAATTTGACATTACTTGAGTTGTCTTATAAGGCCAATTACTACTTTCAACCCAGATGACGTGGGTTTTTAAGATGTTATTGTTTCTGGCACTCAAATGTGATTGTTTGGGGTGACAAAATGTGATGATGCCCAAAAAGACTGTTGTCCGAATGTGTTTTAAAAGGGAAATGGTTCCACACTTTAATGCCGCCTTTGGGTTTATGCTGTTTTATGTTTATTTTGATTTTGTTTTACATTTTTTAACGACTGTGTTTTAGGTGCATGTAAAGGACGGTGAATGTAGCTGCATATACAGTACTCAGTTAAGATGGATGAATCTTGTGGGGACATACTTTTATTTATTCATTATGATTTCACCAAAAGCTCTGTTGTCCCACTTTAGTGGCCATTACATATTAAATTGTATTTTGATGGAGAAACTGTGTGTACTGTTTTATATCATGGTTATGATCGAAAATGTTTTTGTGGGATACTTCTAAGTTAATTTGTTACTATTTATTTAAACAATGGTTATCTTTATACAGCAATATTTATTCACATATAAAATGTATGCACCAGTACATATTGCTCCCAGTGCTTTTCAGAGCATACATGTCTAGATGAATTTAAAATAAAATAAAATCAGGCAATATTTGAAATAAATTTTCCTTAGTTAAGAGTCCATTAGTGGGTATTCAATTATGAACCAGCGGCATTTATCTTGTTAGTGTATCTTATGTATGTTTATTATTTTTGCTTTGCATATAAGCTCTGGACATTAATTTTTACTTTTAACCAGTAACAATAATATAATAAAAATAATTTGTACAAATATATATTTTCTCATAGAAAAGAAGTGCATGTTAATAAAGTGATTACAGTGTTAATTATTCATTCATTCATTTTCTTCCGCTTTTTCCGAGTTCGGTTCGCGGGGGCAACAGTCCCAACAGATCTGCCACCCAGATCTCAATACACCAGCCCCCATGGATCCTCCTGCGGGTGGTGGGTCCACGGGAGGCAGTGTTAATTATTTGTTCAAAAATAGAATAAAATAATACTACATTTACTTCCCTATCCAGTCTGTACATAGTACTGTGACTATAGGCCTCAGTACTGACTGTTGATCTCGTTGATTACCACGTCCATACTGGGGTCTTCATCTGCTGTAATTATATGATCAGGATGGGGATTCCCTGAAACAACAGTATTCATGGAGATCAGTTTCCTGGATTTTTGACAGTTCAAAAGATAAAATTAAATTGAAACCGCAAACTGTAACTGGTGTTACATAAAAACTGCAAAACTACATTCTCTCTGTCTCTATCACGTAGCTTGTGTAACCATATAAAAGTCTTACAAGGAGTTAAGATACAGCCCATTGTCACATATACACATGAAAACAGATCAGACCATGAGGGCTCACATACCATAGCCATTCATGTGGTCAAAGCTATCACTGACGAGGTATGAAGAGGAACTGGACTTGTGGGATTTGGATGAATGAGATGCAACTCTCCTGATTGACTTCTGTCCAATTTTCTGTGTTGCGGTACGGCTCCACTCTGACAATGGAAAAATAGTGATGAAGAAGTAAATAATCAGACAATGCACAAGGATAATAGGTGAGTGAGAGTGTTTCCACAATTCAGTTCAACCTCACCTGAATTTTCAGCTAGTCTCATTCTTCCACAGCACAGATAGGTCCTCCACTGTCTTCGCACGTTTTCTTTTATAGCGCAGTGAAACACAAATATAAAGAAACCTACAGGACAAGGAAGATGTAATGTAATAAAAAATGTTTCACCTGCCTCGCATTCAGTCAAAAAAAACATGATAGCCAGTAACCAGTGGCCACTACTAACAGGTATCACACCATCTCAATTTTATGTTGTAAAATGTTTTGTTTTTTTTACCCCCTTCTTTTAACAAATGTTGTCAAAATCCATCCAACACAGTAAAGAAGAGACATTTCTCATTATGTTATGCCTGACTGGTGTAGATTTATCTCAAAAAGCACTCACCTTGTAAAGAGTTGAAGATGGCAAAGAGATACATAAACGGAAGGTTGAGTGGTCCCCATGCAAAGAATGCAAAGCCCCAGGCGAGGCCAAGGAGTATAGTTATTCCCAGCACACTCCGGACATCCTGGAGAGTGGTCCGATGTTGTAGGTTCTGTGGGTTCTGCCTCTTTATTCGACACAGCTGAACCAAGACCACAATGAACATGATGATGTTGAAGAGAAATATTATGCAGAAATAGGCCACTACTGCCACATAGAAGGCTATGTCATTTTTTATCCAACAACTGTGGAGTAGAGAAAGGAGAGGAATTAAAACAACTCACATAGTACAAGTATATGTACATATATGGTCTTATGATATCACCAATAGTGCAACCATTGCAAATCATTTAATACTTCTAAAAACATTGCAAGGGAATTTTATGAATATGTACTTATCTCTTTAAGCTTTTTTATCGATTCTAAATGTATGCATTGTGTGTTTTTAGACTGTGGTGTGATTTGATGATGGAATATATTCGTATAAGGCAATGTCTAATAGGGATTCTCGTGACCAAACAAATACACTAATAAATGCGTAGAATACTGTATATCTCTGTTTGCTAAATCTTTATAATAACATTGAAATGGAATTATTTATTTTTAATTTCTTACATAAATATTTCCTGAAATCCATAGCCAGAATTACAATGAATAATAAAGGAGAATTTTACAAAAGACTCACAATTCATCCGAAGAGCCATCTGAAAACTTCCCATAAGACACAAGGCCATAATTGTCTTTGTCGATTGCGATTACAATGATGACCACTATCATAGGTATTCCCCATCCAGCCAATGAGAACTTGACCATGTAGCGGGATATGTAGCTGTTGAACACTTTTACGAGGGCTATGTACATGTGAACAGCCTCCAGCCCCATCCACGTGAACGCCACCAGCAAAAAATAGTGCAGGAACCAAGCAGTGGAGATGCAGAGGCCCACTGCAGCAGGATAGAGAGCCAGCCAAGCATCTACCAGGAACACCAGGTTTAGAAGGAGCAAGGCAAAACACAGCTGGATCAGGATTTTAGAAGGAATGTCTTTACGTAGTTTTCTGCAAAGTGCAACAAGAAACCAATTAGAGAACATTACTCACACTATTTAAAGAAGCATATTACAAAACTAGGTATATCTTATGGTGCCTTGTATTAATAGTTGTGATTGTATATAATTTCAATAATAACACACTCACACCACATGCATTTTTAAAGGACCCATATTACACTGTTTTCTGATCTATGTTATAATGTTTCCTCATCACAAAGTTGAGTTTTATTTCATTCACACATGTTTAACACACAAACTGAGCATATTTATGCTGAGTTCTTCTCTCAAACTGAAAACACTTTGTTCCTCCCTGTAATTCATTCATTCATTCATTCATTCATTTTCTGGGTCTTGGGCAGCAGTCCAAGCAGTGTTCTGCTGCCCAGAACACAATGCACCAGCCCCCATGAATCCCCCCGCAGGTGGTGGGTCCGCAGGAGGACGGCTCACGTCACAACAGGCCTTGATGTATCTTCTGCCATGGCAAGGTGGGGTTAAGTGTCTTGCCCAAGGACACAAGCTGGGATCACATGCGGTCAACCCGTCAAGAGCGGGATTAGGCAAACGCTCTACCAATTGAGCTACCCCTCCCTGTAATGTCATGTGGTAATACAGGCAGGGCTTCACTGTGTTTTTAAACTCCATGGACTTTCATCTCTACTGCACTAAAGGCAAAAGGGTGCTGTTAACTTGAAAACTACCACTTCATGACATCACAAGGTGAAACAGAGCATTTTGAACTTTGGAGATATAAACAGATTAATAATAAAGGACGACTCAAACATGTGTCAATAAAACAAATACAGCTACAGGTATATTTTTGAGGAGATAACATTATAATATGGCCTTAAGCTCACAAGGGGCAATTTTGCGTAACATTGGACCTTTAACAGTACTGCTTTGCATGATTTGTTGTTTATGGGTCTGTGGTATTGATATGTAATTTTATGACATTTTGATGAACAATAACTCACTCAAATGCTAAGTATGTGAGGAGGGTAACAGCCAGGAATATTGCAGAGATGCCACAGCCAATGTATGTAATGAAAGTAAGGATCGTGGCCTGAACTCGACTAGTATTCTCCCCCCTGGTAGGATCCTAAGACAATAAAATACATAAATAACATTTCATAATTGTGTCTTTTAATCAAAACTTTCATGTGGTTAGGATTACTTACCAGAAGTATTCCAAAACTTGTTAAGTGGTTGCAGCCACAAATGGTTTCAGTGTCTGTACTGCTGAGGACAGAACATCCTTTTGAATTCCAACCGCCTGATCCATCTGAGAAATAAATATGACTAATATTGTTCTTTTGTTGTTTTTTTTTGTCATTTTCTCATGATCTATAAAAACCTACCATTAAATGTGAAATCCCAAAAGGCGCATGAAGCCGCATAATTGGCCTGGAATTAAAATGAAGAAATGGCAGCACTTAGAGTAATACATGCACAATACACCCCCCCGCACAGATATCAACATTTACCAAAGACTTATGTATTTGAGAAGCAACTGTGACCTAAAAAGACCAGATTGCTATTTATGTTCATTTATGTCCATTTATAGACTACAAAGATGAACAATACTACTAGTACTGGCACGTTGTAATCTTACAAAGATGCACAAATATAAAATAACTTACGGGAATAGGTTGTATGTTTCTTAGGTTGATAATAATATTGTCCTGCAGTCCAGAGATTGTGAAATTGGAAACACTTGCTCCAATTATCCCACTGTTGAGTATTTGTTTCCCCAAATTTTTGTCCTGTAATAAAAATTTAAAAAATCAAACAAACAAAAAAACGTTATTTCAGATGCTATGTCTGTCACTATTAAGATTAGCCTTTGTTTCTTGTTATATCAGGTTGGTGTAGTCATTGTTCAGTCCTGGTTCAGTACTCCTTTTTGTTTACAGCAGGGGTCATCAAACTTAGGCCCGCGGGCCGACTCTGGCCCACCACGCCCTTTTGACCGGTCCCCCAGCGCTTCTGCCCCCCACCACTTGAACTGGCCCTATGAGGCAATCCTCAAAAAATGTCATGGCTTATTTCTTTCAATTACTTTTTGGCAAATAATAATAAAATAATGTAGATTTTTTCAATTAAAAAATTATATTTATTTGAAGTATTATATGATTATATGATGTATTTAGATTTGCTACCAATTCTTTTATGTATTTATTTTATAGGCCTATTTATTAGATTTTTATTAAATGCTGCACATAATTATTATTAATACAATTGTTATGAATATTATTATTGTTAATATCAAGAGGCCTACAATGTGTAATTTTTCACTCTCCTTTGCCAGTGTCAATCACCAGCTGTTTCTAACCTTGACAGTTTCTTATTCTTGATGTTATTGGGTTTAGAAAATAAATTTAATATCTGTGGTATTTCAAATTAAAACAAAGTGTGAAGTACTTTTGCAAACCACTAGTAAACAAATGTGTGCCAGGAATTATGTGCTGATATAGTATTGTTGATGGCTGTGCCAGGCTAGTCATTTCTGCTACACAATGAGGCCTGCTGATGGTCATTTTGGTCATTCTGTTATACAGCCTACCCGACCCCGGCCCCCCATCACACTCAGGTTTTTTTTTTTTTACATGTTTCACAATTGCCCTTTTGGTTCTATTTTGAGCCATGCATTGAACAGTTTTATTCATGATTGTGGCAGCCTAATTGGTGTGAGTAGTGAGGAGCAACAGCTGTATACTCTGTCTAAAATAATCAACAGTGAAACAGTAAACCTGAAATAGTGTGCTCTTTTGGTAGAAGTTGAACTGGACCCTGGAGACCATCTGTCGTTCCTCAGCTGAGAGGTTTTCAGTAAGGTTCTGGGGCAGCCTAACAGAGCCTTGAGGGAGGGAGGAGTCCTGTCTCAGTGCACGTGTGCCACTGGACTCCACCTGCAAACATACGGAACAGGTGCAGCGCTTATTATAGGTACATGACGGTACTTACAGAAAAAAATCATAAGACACTGAAAACTAAATGTAATATTAATATTTACATTTAATGTTAGAACTTTAGATGTCCTTTGAAATGTTTATGTTGTGCATAAGATAGTGCTAATCTGAGTCAAACACAAGGATCAACATTTAGGCTAAATGGACACAGTAGCGCACTAATCACAATATACACAATATACTAAAAAAATAAATGGTAATAATAAATTCTAAATAAGTAAAAAAAAAGGATAGCAAGAGACAGAGCTAACATTCGCAATTTCAGAATTCAGAATTTCACGAGTAAAATTTTTGTACATTTTCCCTTTTTGCTAGGATACTTAGCTTTAGCTTTTATGTCCCATTTTGTGGGAACTTCTAAAATAGCTTATAACTGAAATGTTTAAACATTTTTATTACTGAAATGATAAAACATTTCAAACATGTTTTGACATTTCAGATAATGTTGCCCTGTGTTACTGTTCTGGTCAGCTCTTTGCAAACACGATATTCATCACAATAAGAACAAATGTTTTTCCAGGTAAAAACAATGGAGAATTATTGTTGAATGAATGCACCAAAGATAATGCCATACTATGGAACATTACAATAGGCCTTCCATCTCCACAAAGAGAAGCAGATGGCATACCCCACTAGAAAAGTTGCTATGTGCTGTTCTCAATATAATTTATAATATCAAGTAGCCTACCTGTACATTGTTTGGATTTGAGATGGAGAAATATGTTTCCTCAAAGTTTGTCCCATCTGCCTCATGCACAGAAAGTGCCACAGCTTCACTCAGGAGGGACTCCGTGGATTTACTGAGGACCAACTTCTGACCAACTGTATCAACTATTCCCATGATTCTAAAAGAGACAAATGTCAATAAGGTTCTATTGTCACAAACTCTTGTACATATATTGTTCATAATAAACCAAACCTGTTTTTGGAGTTAAACACCGCTTCCAGAGTTGCATTTTGAAGATTGCTGACGATATTTACACTGGTGTTTCCTAGTGCCAGACTAACATTTGGCCCCGAAAGAAGAAATTCTAGTGCTGACACTATTTGGTCAATTTGACTGGAGTTCAGCTTAGAGGCATCTTTGGTCATCTCCAGTAGTGCATTAGCTGCTGCCAATTTGTCTGCTCAATAGATCATCATATAAAAATGAGGATAGAAGATTAAGACATAGGCCTAGTACAAACACTATTAAACAAACTAATGCAATTAAAAGTAATCTAAGTAAATTAAGTAATAAATGGCACGGTAGTCTATAAATGACTACTTACTAAACATCAAATGTTACAAAAAATGTCCCTCAAATGACCAGAGGAAAATAATAATTGTGTTGATTTGTTGGATAATCAGTTTAGTCAATTACCTGTACTTGGACGAGTCTCATATGCATTACTAAAAAAACAAACAAGAAAAAAAAAATAATGATAGTTAAAATGTTTATCATAAATTCACATGCAAATGACATTTCAAAATCTTACCATGTTGGACTCGTTGGTTCTGTATGAACACAGACTTCTTCTGAAGTATCACTGCATGTGTCATTTCGATTTGGCAGAAGACCTTATACGAGCAAAGACAATATTATGGACCATTTTGTATATATTAGGACACTACAATATTCATTATTATTAAAATGATGATATATAATAACTATTTAACATATTGTGATGGTATTTGTGTTACCTCCTCTTCCTGCGCATTTCCATACCATGCTGAAGTTGGAGGATGATACATTGGCTGAACAGAGAGTCTTCAGGATGCAACAAGGGTCAACATTCTCCTTCAGTATTAAAGTCACGAAACAAGTGGTCTTTCTGAACAGATAAACAAATAATGATATGGTGGGACTATTATAGCTTAACATAATTTAGTTTAAAAAAGGGAACAAATCTTACACAATAGATGTTTTGTCAACACAGTCTAGCTCAAAATCCTACAAAAAATCCAAAGAGATATTTAGTCATTTGCTGTAGGTGCATTTAATATTTTCTTATAGGTGCACTATGTAATTCTGATGGCATTAAATGTTTCCATCACCATGGAGACAAAGCGGTGACACCACTAGACACCAGAAGTTACAGGTCAGATCTGTGGAAAGGTGATCCCGACTCAGTAAGAATGCATTTCTCTCAGTAGAAATGCAATGGTAAGTAAAATGCCATACTGAGGAACATTCCAGGGAAAGCAATAACATCTCCATGAAGACAAAAGTCCAAACTCCACCAGAAAAGTTACATAGTGTACCATTAAGTATTTAGTTTTTCTTACTTTGAAAAATCCTGTTGCTTCTCGAGCCAGCCGTACGAGCTTGTCAGAGTTTGGATTGGGATTATTTGATGGTTTACCCTTTCCAGGTACTGTAGTGACATCCTCTATCGTGGACGTCACATCTAAAATTGTTGTTCTGGTAGTGCCTGCTATTGTGCCAGTAATAGTTGTGTCTGCTTTTGGCGTTGCTGAACTTGTTGTACTAGTACTGGCAGGTGCACTTGTAGT
The DNA here is from genome assembly GCA_036785185.1 of Paratrypauchen microcephalus. Classification (NCBI taxonomy): domain Eukaryota; kingdom Metazoa; phylum Chordata; class Actinopteri; order Gobiiformes; family Gobiidae; genus Paratrypauchen; species Paratrypauchen microcephalus. The sequence goes on along the minus strand of JAVJIX010000034.1, from coordinate 6,466,112 downwards.
AACTGCACGTGTACTAGTACTGGCAGGTGCACTTGTTGTAATTGCACTTGTAGTAATTGCACTTGTAGTAGTACTGGCAGGTGCACTTGTAGTAATTGCACGTTTACTAGTACTGGCAGGTGCACTTGTAGTAATTGCACGTGTACTAGTACTGGCAGGTGCACTTGTAGTAAGTGCACTTGTAGTAGTACTGGCAGGTGCACTTGTAGTAATAACACTTGTAGTAGTACTAGCAGGTGCACTTGTAGTAATAACACTTGTAGTAGTACTAGCAGGTGCACTTGTAGTAATAACACTTGTAGTAGTACTAGCAGGTGCACTTGTAGTATTAACACTTGTAGTAGTACTAGCAGGTGCACTTGTAGTAATTGCACTAGTAGCAGTGCTAGTAGTAGTAGTACTGGCAGTTGTATTATTTGTTATGTTTGTGGTCAACATAGCAGTGCTTGTTGAGATGGTGGGTGTTGTTGTATTGACAGGAGACCCACATGTTTGTAGATTGCTTTCGAGCACTGGCTGAAGCTGAAAGAAATATACAACACAAATCATATGACTATTATGTATATATTTTTTAAATCCATTATTCTGCTTTACATACCCAGTCAATAATGGCCTGTTCATTTATTTTGGATTCTGTTGCTTCTACTGTGACTTCAATAAAATATACAATATTTCCTGCAATAAAAATACAAACAGTAAAGTAACCATAAAATAAATGAAATGTTTTATCTTTGAATTTTACTGTTATCTGTCCATCTTTTCTGGCAGTTTTACCTTGACTAGCCTTTGTGGAGACAGGAGCTGCAAAACCTGGTAGGGAGAAAAAGTATGATCAACAAGGCAAATTCTACACAGGGGAACAAGGTATGTATGACTGGGCTTTAGAGCGAAAAAAACATTTGCACTGTTGTCATGGCAATAAACAATTCAAAAGTGATTATTTGAAAGCTGAAGTGAATAAATGAGAAGCTGAACCCTGTGAAGAGCACTATCCTGCAATGATAAAAGTACACTACCAGTCACCGTTCAAGGTTTTATATATATAAAATCATCATATACAGTGCATCTGGAAAGTATTCACAGCACTTCCATTTTTTCCCCACATTACAGCCTCATTTCAAATTGTATTAAATTAATCTCTAACCTCAAAATTCTACACACAATACCCCACTATGACAATGTGAATTTATTAAAAATAGAAAAGTAAGAAATCACATTTACATAAGTATTCACAGCCTTCGCTTAATACTTTGTTGATCCACCTTTGGCAGCAATTACAGTCTCAAGTCTTTTTGAATATGATGCCATATGCTTAGCACACCCATCTTTAGGCAGTTTTGCCCATTCTTCTTTGCAGTAATTCTCAAACTCCCATCAGGTTGGATGGGAGACGTCTGTGTACAGCCATTTTCAGGTCTCTCCAGAGATGTTCAATTGGATTCAAGTCTGGACTCTGGCTGGGCCACTCCAGGACATTCACACAGTGGTTCTGAAGCCAATCCTGAGATCTTGGCTGTGTGCTTCGGGTCGTTGTCCTGCTGAAAAATGAACCTTCGCCCCAGTCTGAGGTCAAGAGCGCTCTGGAGCAGGTTTCCATCCAGGACATCTCTGTATATTGCTGCATTCATTTTTCCTTCTATCCAGACTAGTCTGCCAGTTCCTTTCAGTTCCTGCTGAAAAACATCCCCATAGCATGATGCTGCCACCACCATGCTTCACTGTAGGGATGGTATTGGCCTGGTGATGAGCAGTGCCTGGTTTCCTCCAAACATGACGCCTGGCATTCACACTAAAGAGTTCAATCTTTGTCTCATCAGACCAGAGAATTTTGTTTCTTATGGTGTGAGAGTCATTCTGGTGCCTTTTGGTAAATTCCAGACGGGCTGCCATGGTCCTTTTACTAAGGAGGGGCTTTCGTCTGGCCACTCTACCATACAGGCCTGATTGATGTAGAGATGGCTGTGCTTCTGGAAAGCTCTCCTCTCTCCACAGAGGAACGCTGGAGCTCTGACAGAGTGACCACCGGTTCTTGGTCACCTCCCTGACTAAGGCCCTTCTCACCCGATCGCTCAGTTGAGACGGCCGGCCAGCTCTAAGAAGAGTCCTGGTGGTTCCAGACGTCTTCCATTTACGAATAATGGAGGCCACTGTGCTCATTGGGACCTTCAAAGCAGCAGAAATTTTTTTGTATCCTTCCTCAGATTTGTGCCTCAAAACAATCCTGTCTCGCAGGTCTACAGACAATTCCTTTGACTTCATGCTTGGTGTTTGTGCTCTGACATGCATGGTCAACTGTGGGACCTTATATAGACAGGTGTGTGCCTTTCCAAATCATGTCCAACCAACTGAATTTACCGCAGGTGGGCTCCAGTTAAGCTGTAGAAACATCTCAAGGATAATCAGTAGAAAAAGGATGCACCAGAGCTCAATTTTGAGCTTCATGGCAAAGGCTGTAATATATTTATGTAAATGTGATTTCTTAGTTTTCTATTTTTTAATAAATTCCCCCCCCAAAAAAAAGTTTGTGTGTAGTATTGTGTGTAGGATTTTGAGGTAAGAGATTAATTTAATACAATTTGGAATGAGGCTGTAACATGACAAAATGTGGAAAAAATGAAGCACTGTGAATACTTTCCGGATGCACTGTATATCATCATATCTGACCTATCCTTTCATCTGGTTATCTATAAGCACAAATAAATCATATTATAGTAAAATTGCACACACATATAAATCAGCTTATGACTAACTGTTAAAAGATTTTACATCAACAATCACCCTAAATATGTAAATGAATCAAGTTAGTTAGCATCAGAACATTAAATAATTGAAGACATTGTTTAAGTAATTATATAAATATTTACAGCAGTTAGGCCAGCATAACAGTGTTACCATGGTACTCCCAAGATCCCCTAAGCTAAATAAACTGTGACTGAACCATCAGTTATACTGGGGAATTTAGGTAGTGTATAATCAGCTTTTATCCACTCATCAGATTAACGGTGTCTTGATAATAAGAACATTAAAAAGTAGGTTCAACACAAAATCTTAACAGCATATTTGGTTTGTCAGTTACACCCTTTCTTCTTGTTAGCAGAAGTATAAAGAAGCAGAAGTATAAAACAAAAGCTACATTGCATCTGATACAGTAATATTGTATTGTTATTTCCACCTATTGTGACATCTATGCTTTAACAACAGAGACTCGAAGAACAGGTTTCCCTTAAAAATTGTAAGGGCATGGATGAATGCGCACATTACAAAGCTGGGCTGGTATGTGAGGGATGTGAATTTTAAAAATAGAACTTTTAAATCTATGTAACTTCTAAGGACACATTTTACCTGAACATAGCACAAGAACCAGGTGTATCCACAAATAGTGTGGGAAAGAAAATCTAGAAATGACAAGGAAATAAGTTAGCAACATATTTGGTCTGTACCCAGAAAGAATCAAATGCTTTCATTTTAACTTGTTTGTATTTGCACTTGTATCTAATCATAGTCACATTAAATGTGAAATTTGTAATGTTTTAGTCTTATCAGGCAGTAGACTTGGTCACACCTAGAAATATAAAGCAAATATTATTGTAATCTTTTTCAATAAACTGTGGTTACACACATTAGACTGTATAAAGCTTTCACTAGTTTTTCACTAAGCGTTGCATAATATAATGTCTGTGCAATATACTTTTAGTATTCAATTATAAATCAGCAGTACTGTACAGATAATAAATAAACAGATGTGTCTTTCTATTTTTGTATATTATGATGCAGAGTTTATAACATATTGATTGATCCACATTCATAGAGAAAAGGCTCTACCTGAGAGACAGTACCACCATGTGTCGCGAACGGCCCACTCTGGATTTGACCTCCGAAGATTTCATGGCTTTCTTCTCATTTTGGTGAAACATTAAAAGGTAAAATCCAAAAAGTAAAATCCACAGACAAGATGTCTAGCTTCAGTTTTGCCTCACAAGAAGTCAGTCTACTAGCAATTGTACAACTGCGATTTTCTCATGACATTATTACCTGCTTAAGATCCACCCCCAAAATGGTCAACAGGTAGGCCAACTTCTTCTGTCAAAATCTGTCTCTACATTCAGCTATTGTGTAGGACTGAATTAATTTCAAAAGCATTTGATGCTTAATACACTTAGTATTTTGTCAAATAAAAACACATATTAATTCAGTAATAGCTGGGCAGTTTTTGTTTTTTTTAAACTTTTCTCTATTCACACGTCAAGGTGTGCCTCAGGGTGTGCCCATGTTTCCAGGGAGACATTCAGAAACACTTCAAAGCCTGTGTGTTGAGAAATGTCTGTGTCACACACACACAAGTCACACACCAAACTCTTTGTGTGGCTGTCCTCTCCTGCACCTGTTACCCGGGTTTGAATAGGAGAAACAGGTCCTACGAACTAATTGCAAAGCCTATTATTACAGATCATTTTTGGTCATTGTTTCACATGTATCTACCTCATACATTTGGGCTACACCCTATAATCTGTACTGATCTAATCTGGGTGAAAAATGCAAAGTTATTATTTGCACTGTGAAATGAGCTCAATTTAAGTGCAATGGAAAAAAATAATCATTGGACTATGTTGTTTTTAAAACCAAGAGTATTCGGCTTGTATATTGTATATTGTATTGTATTTATTTTTTCATCTGCACATCCGACCAGGCGTAGGCTGGTAGCCCCTGTTTCCTTGTGTCAGTTTCAGTCATAATGAGTCATGGACTGGTAGATTTTGGTTGTTAAAAATGGCCCTTAACTTTGGTGTTTTTTTTGTGTGTGTAGTTATATGTACGCACACAAGGGGGTGCTATACATACACAAAAACAATAGCCTTCGTGAGAGGCCATGCAATTGTTTGTCAATGAATATTGTGACATCAGTAAGTGACAAAATGTACTGTATTCTGTTGTCTCACATATATTTTAACAGGTAAAATGAGCATGTAGCTCATATAGAGCATTTAGAGATATGACTAAGGGCCGTAAAACTATATTTTCACTGCTAGACGTTTCTGTTATGGATAAAGATCTAGCATTTCCAGACTTTCAGTTGCCTCTCCGATGTAGGAACAATGCTGAATCAGCATTCTGCGTGGTTTGGTAAACTGTCTGCTCCCTTAGAGCTGGATGAAAATAGAATGGTATGACCACCAATTTTAGGCAGGTGTGTTAATGTTCCCTGACCATAAAATGTCAGTACAGTTCTGTCCTTGTGCTCCCCCTAATCAAAGCTGGGCCTCTTCATCACATTATTCATCAGTCAGTTGTGATGAAGTGATCATTTGTCTGGATTTACAAAAGCATATTGTTAGCAACTCAGTTTAACTCAATATGTGATGTATAATCCCCTCTTCCCATTTGGTCCCCCTCCAGCATTCACTAATGGTTATTATATTATGCAAAATAAGTCCATTGTATTTAGGAGTGTATATTTATTATAGAAGTTGCACACATTTACAGTAGAAAACAACAGAATACATGACCTTAGTCTTATAAAATTCATGGTCCTAACGACATACTTATTTCATAAGAAAATAAGCACAATGTCACAGATAAAATGTCCATACTGTGCAATCCACTGGCCCCAAAGGGCTGTCCTATGAGTACAAGCTCCAGTAGATGATATTGAAAAGCAAGTATGTGAGGGGGAAGATTACTCTGGAGTAGGAGTCGATCATGTAGCTGTTGCTCCTGATGAAGCTGAGGTGGCGTTTTAAAGGGGCTTTACAGCGGAGCCGTGTGCGCTCTGTGGGGGTGGAGACAGTGGAGTTACGTGCCCGTGTGTTCCTCCCTGTGTTTGGGCTACTCTCTGGGAAAGGGGTCAAGTCTATGTCACTGTCATGGAAACAGCCATCAAAAGCCATGGCCTGTGTGTTGTTGAAGGAAGCAGGCACCTGTGAGAGAAAACATTTCAGCCATACACAATCAACACACTGCAGACAATGAAATATTCTTATGCCACAGCATGAAGTGCTACAAAATGTAGGTGTAATCTGACAGTAAATTACACTGTGAGAATAAAGGAAGCTTCCTGACTTGGTTTAGGCTTGAGCGTAGTTTCAACCTTGTTACATCTAATCTTGTCCTGTTGTAGTCCTGTTTTATTTCATCCTGTTGTTTTCATCCTTGTTTAATCCACTTTCACAGGATGTTTGGACAAGCTATAATTGTATATTAAAAATAGAATACAACCAGATTTTCAATGATTGTTTTATCTCTTAATAAAATAAATCTTAAAGCAATTTTAATAACTTAAGAGCAGTTTTTTTTGTAACTGTTACAATCACCACATTGACAAATAGTCATCATATTTGCCATGGTTTTATAGTGTTGTTACTTTTGTGATAGAGAAATTGATTAACATATTAATCTTTCCGACCTTTGCCTGTTTGAGTTTCTTCATCTCCTCTACAGTTGTGAAGTAGTTTACTGCTGCGTACTCGATGACAGACAGGAATACAAACAGGAAGCTGGCCCAAAGATAAATGTCCACAGCTTTGACATAAGACACCTGTGGCATGGAGGCGGACACCCCAGTAATGATGGTGGACATGGTCAGGACTGTGGTGATGCCTATACACAAAAAAATAACTTTTAACTATATTTGTGTGTGTGTGTGTGTGTGTGTGTGTGTGTGTGTGCATGTGTGTGTGTGGAGATATATATAGTGGAGGAAATAAGTATTTGATCCCTTGCTGATTTTGTAGGTTTGCCCACTGACAAAGAAATGAACAGTCTATAATTTTATTAGTAGGTTTATTTTAACAAAAAGAAAATTCAGAAAATAACTTTAAAGAAATTATATAAACAGATTTGCATATTATTGAGTGAAATAAGTATTTGAACCCTCTAGACAAAAAAACTCGGTGTCAGATGTTTCTTGTAGTTGATGACCAGCTTTGCGCACATATCAGAAGGAATTTTGGTCCACTCTTCTTTGCAGATCATCTCTAAATCATTAAGGCTTTGTGGTTGTCGCTTGGCAACTCAGAGCTTCAGCTCTCTCCATAGGTTTTCTATAGGGATAAGGTCCAGAGACTGGCTGGGCCACTGCATGACCTTAATGTGTTTCTTCTTGAGCCACTCCTTCGTTGCCTTGGCTGTATGTTTTGGGTCATTGTCATGTTGAAAGATCCATCCACGACCGATTTGTCACTCAGGATTTTAACGGTACATGGCTCCGTCCATCCTCCCGTTGATGCTGTGAAGTTGTCATGTGCCCTTGGCAGAAAAACACCCCCAAAGCAAAATGTTTCCACCTCCATGCTTGACGGTGGGGATGGTGTTCTTGGGGTCATATATTTTGGTCTCATCTGGCACCTTCTCCCATTCACTCTCTAAATCATTCAGGTGTTCAATGGCAAACTTCAGGCGGGCCTGCACATGACTTAATCTTGTGTGGAACCCCAGACTGAGGTCAATTGATGGTAATTTTGTATTTCTTAAATTTTCAACTAATTGCACCAACAACCAGTGTCTTGCTTATGGTTTTGTAGCCCATTCCAGCCTTGTTCAGGTCTACAATCTTGTCCCTGATAATCTTACATGGCTCTTTGGTCTTTCCAAAGAGAGTTTGGAGACTGATTGATTGACTGATCCTGTGGACAAGTGTCTTTTATACCGGCGACTAGTTAAAACATGTGTCTAATTCAGGTGAAGAGTTGATTAGGAGTGTCTAACTGGTCTGTGGGAGCCAGAACTCTTAATGGTTGGTAGGGGATCAAATGCGTATTTCACACAATGAAATGCAAATCAATTAATATATTTGTAATAATATGATTTTCTGGATTTTCTTTTTGATATTCTAAATCTGTGTTAAAATAAAGCTACCATTAATATTATAGACTTTTCATTTTCAGTGGACAAACCTACAAAATCAGCAAGAGATCAAATACATATTTCCTACACTCTGTATATATATATATATATATATATATATATATATATATATATATATATATATATATATATATATATATATATATATATATATATATGCATATCAGTTTCATAGCAGTTCATATCATTATTAGTAAAAGATGCTTTTGAACATACACAATAATCTTAATAAGCCTGAATAAATGTTTTATAACTAATAGCTGAGTAATCATAACTAGCATACTGTAGAAACCTAAACCAAAGTTTTACCAACAAAATATTAATGTATATTTTATAAGAGGCTATATAAAATAACTAGTTTAGTCTACCTAGAGAGACTCGAGCCGGTACAGCCCTCCGGTCGATCCAGAAGGACACCCAGGACAGCATGACCATGAGCATTGTGGGAAAATATGTTTGTAGCATGAAGAAGAAAATGTGCCTCCTCAGAATAAAGCTTATATAGAGCCGATTGTACCACCCTGTAACAGAGAGACAGCATAGCACTGACATAGATGTGAATGACATACAGTATGTAAACAGATTACTAGTGGCTGATGTGTCTTGTGCTGGTGTTATGAAATAGTCTGATGACACTTTGGAAATTATTTCAAACACTTTTCCTCCCACAAGACAGAAATGTGACAGCACAAAGGTGGTGTTTAAAAATAACACCCAAAGTAGACGAACTAAAACCGATTGTAATGTTTGTCATTGAAGATGAAAATATGCATTGCTAAATGAAGTGAACACAATATAATAGTAGATAATTGCTTGTTTAAATCTCAAAAGATTAGAATATCATGAAAAGGTTCAATATTTTTTGTCTCTCATTTCAGAAAATCAAACCCTTGTATTATATAGACTTGTGGCATGTAGACTGAAATATTTCAAGAGTTTTGTGATTATGGCTAACATATAATGAAGGCCAAAAATTATATTTTAAACAGAAATGTCAGGCAGTATTTTAATTTCAGTGCTCAATACTTTTACCTGAATTACTGCATCAATGCAACGTGGCATGGGGGTGATTACTCTGTGGCACTGCTCAGGTGTAATGGAAGCCCAGAATATTGTGAAGCTCCCTCAAATTCATGAATGGATGTTGCCTGACAATCCTTTCAAGGCCGGGGTCATTCCTTTGGCTAGTGCACCTTTTTCTACCACATTTTTTCTTCAACTTAAATTTCTATGAATATGCTTGGATACAGGCCATTGTGAACAACCAGGTTATTTAGCAATGACCTTTTGTGGCTTACCCTCCATGTGGAGGGTGTCAGTGACTGTGGCTCAGAAAACCTTTGCGAATGTTTTGAGCTAATGAGCTCAAAACGTTTGACACCATAACTTTCCAACACTGAACTTTTTCAAAGTAAGACACTGAATTTGGGGTTTTCATTACCTGTAAGCCATTACAAATGTCAACAAATAAAAACTTGAAAGCTTCACTCTATGTGCCATGAGTCTATAATACACTCAACAAAAATATAAACGCAACACTTTTGCTTTTGCTCCCATTTTTCATGAGATGGACCCAAAGATCCAAAATTCACTCCAGATACACAACACTACCATTTCTCTCAAACATTGTTCACAAATCTGTCCAAATGTGTGACAGCGAGCACCTCTGCCCCGCCGAGACAATCCACCCCACCTCACAGGTGCGCCACATCAAGATGCCGATCCGACATCATGACCAGTGCACAGGTGCGCCCCAGACTGCCCACAATAAAAGGCCACCCCGAAATGTGCATTTTTTCTTTATTGGGGGTCTGGGGACTCAGAACCAGTCAGTATCTGGTGTGACCACCATTTGCCTCATGCAGTGCAACACATCTTCTTCGCATAGAGTTTATCAGATTGTCAATTGTGGCCTGTGGAATGTTGGTCCACTCCTCTTCAAAGGCTGTTATGGACGAAGAACACAGGTGCATTTTATTGATGGCATTTTGAATGCACAGAGATACCGTGATGAGATCCTGAGGCCCATTGTTGTGCCATACATCCATGAACATCACCTCATGTTTCTGCAAGATAATGCACGGCCCCATGTTCCAAGGATCTGTACACAATTCTTGGAAGCTGAAAATGTCCCAGTTCTTGGATGGCCAGCATACTCACCGGACATGTCACCCATTGAGCATGTTTGGGATGTGCTTGACCGGCGTATACGACATCATGTACCAGCTCCCACTAATATCCAGCAACTTCGCACAGCCATTGAAGAGGAGTGGACCAACATTCCACAGGCCACAAATGACAATCTGATAAACTCTATGCGAAGAAGATGTGTTGCACTGCATGAGGCAAATGGTGGTCACACCAGATACTGACTGGTTCTGAGTCCCCAGAGCCCCAATAAAGCAAAAAAAAAAAAATGCACATTTCGGGGTGGCCTTTTATTGTGGGCAGTCTGGGGTGCACCTGTGCACTGGTCATGATGTCGGATCGGCATCTTGATGTGGCGCACCTGTGAGGTGGGGTGGATTGTCTCGGCGGGGCAGAGGTGCTCGCTGTCACACATTTGGACAGATTTGTGAACAATGTTTGAGAGAAATGGTAGTGTTGTGTATCTGGAGTGAATTTTGGATCTTTGGGTCCATCTCATGAAAAATGGGAGCAAAAACAAAAGTGTTGCGTTTATATTTTTGTTGAGTATATATTGGTTTAACTTTCTGAAATAAGTGACAAAAAATATTTAACTCTTTCGTTATATTCTATATTCTTTAAGATGTACCTGTATATACAGATCTTAAATTATAATCAGTAGTGAAATTAGTGCAATTTCTACTATATACGTCTTACATACCAGTGCTGCTGTAGAAGGCGAGCCCGAAGGAAGGCTGGAAATCCTCAATGAAAAACTGTGAAAGCACCATCTCATCTGTCCTCAAGGAGTCATTCCCATTCTTCCAATAGAGCATGAGGTCATTCTCATTGTAAGCATCTTCAACAACATGTGAAAACAAGACTTTGTGGCACAACTATTCAATTAATAATTCTTCCCCTCCATCAGGGTCCATGCTTTGTTTTTGTTTATTTCAGTCAGCCTGAGTCTAAATATATCCAGATCAGATCTCATTAAATAACAATCAAAAGTAATCAGATTTACCCATCTCTTGTGTAAAATGGTAATGTGGGTCACATGATGGGGTTATTTTTAGTTGATTGAAATTCTGTTTACAAGCAAGAGCAGGTACACAAAATTGAAAGTAAATATTATATGATAAAACACATTCATAAATGAAGTTGGTTTTTACTTACAGCTTTCCAGCTCCAGTGAGCAGTTCTGTGTGTCCAGTGGGAAACTACTGAAGTCCATTGAACACAAAGCAGTCACTGTGATCCTAAAGAGTAATGAAAGTGGACAGTTGATATTGTAAGAAGAAGAAGAAGAAGAAGAAGAAGAAGAAGAAGAAGAAGAAGAAGAAGAAGAAGAAGAAGAAGAAGAAGAAGAAGAAGAAGAAGAAGAAGAAGAAGAAGAAGAAGAACTTCTTTATTCATCCCCGTAGGGAAATTATTTCTCTGCATTTGACCCATCCTTCAGGAGCAGGCAAGCAGAAGCCCTTAAAATTGCATAAAATAGTGCATGTTTTTTTTTTAGATTTGATGGGGGACGTTGGAGTGCCTGGAGGAAACCCACCCAGACACAAGGAGAACATGCAAACTCCACACAGAAAGGTCTGAGTGACCCGGGAATTGAACCTTTCATACTGTGAAGCATGAGTGCTAGTCACTCAGCTGCCGTGCTGCCTTCTTCTTGAAATATTCAGTTAAAAATGTATTTAGTGTTTATTTATCTTTTGTACATAAATATTTTCATGTATTATTATCATTATTATGATATGAGCATATTAACTACATTTTTATATTTTCTGACCAAGCTAAATCAAGTACCGTACTTTTCGTACTATAAGCTGCACCTGACTATAAGCCGCACCAACCAAATTTTAAAAATTAAAACCTGTACATATATAAGCCGCACCTGACTATAAGCCGCAGGTGTCCACATTGTAACTTGAGATATTTACACAGAAAGATGGTACACAAAAGGATTTTTTATTATTTTAATTAACATAAATACAGTGGTACCTCACCTTACGAAAGACCCTACAAACGAAAAATCCAAGTTATGAAACGCCTTCACGTTAAATTTCTCTAGATACGAAAAAAAATTCAAGTTACGAAACGCGAAATCTCAAAAATTAAATTAATGCGCGCTCAGATGCACGCTCAGATGCACGCTCAGATGCACGCTCAGATGCACGCGCCGTCCGGGTCTGGACCTGGTCCGGTCCTGGTTTAGTCCAGGTCCAGTCCAGGTTTAGACCTGGTTTAGACCTGGTCTAGACCTGGTTTAGTTCTGGTCTAGACCTGGTTTATTCCACTTTTAGTCCTGATCTAGTCTCTTAGCCAATCAGGACGCAGAACACAATGTTACACTATAAAAAAAAATGCGTGAAAAGTCCCTCAGTCGTCCAGGTAGAATCCATGATCAAAGGAGAAGTTCAATTTGTCAACTGGACAAAGTTTGTTTGGTTGAAAACGTTTCGCCGCTCATCCGAGAGGCTTCGTCAGCTCTGGTTATTGTACTGGTTAGACCCTGCTTATATCTAGCTGCCGGGAGGCGTCATTAAACTGAAATGGGGGAGTTAGACATAACTTGTCTCCCATTTATAATGCGATTCTTAGACCAGTCAAACAGAGCCAGGGCAGAGGGGTGGAGAGGGTCATTAGACGTTGGGGGTCGAAACTAGCCGTCAGAGTAATTTGAAAAACAAAGAGACAGATTAGGGGGGATCGTTTTCAGAGCTTTGTCATTGTAGGGCGCGCCTCCCGGCAGCTAGATATAAGCAGGGTCTAACCAGTACAATAACCAGAGCTGACGAAGCCTCTCGGATGAGCGGCGAAACGTTTTCAACCAAACAAACTTTGTCCAGTTGACAAATTGAACTTCTCCTTTGATCATATAAAAAAAAATGTTACACTATTAAAAAAAAAAACTTGGAACGGAAAGAACGGAGCCTCGGAACGAATCAGGCCTTTTCCATTGAAATAGCTACTCAACTTACGAAAAATTCACGTTACGAAACCACTTCTGGAACGAATTAATTTCGTAAGGTGAGGTACCACTGTACCGGTACGTGCTTTTTCGAACAGCGCCTATGGAAGCAACACGGCAGAAACACGGTAGTAAAACAAATGGCCAGCCTGTAGCCTCTGGAAGCCTTCAAATAAAATTTCAAGTTTAACTTTAAGGGTAAACCCCCTGAACTCAAAAAAGTCACCATCTTCTTCTGAAAGTTAACACTTCACTGTGATTGGTTAAACCCAGGTGTCACTCACTCCAAGCCTTACAGAGGCTAATCAGTAAGAAAAGACAGTGGGGAAAAGTGCCTTTAAGGAGAAGTGGTGAATCAAGATATGCCGATAGAACCAAAATAGCTGTCATGGGGATGACAGCTATTTTGGCTATTTTTACCATCATATTGCCCAGCCTTACTTTAAAATGTCAATTTATTTGTCAGAATGATTGCAATATTGCTAATATGCACCACTGATATTGACTGATAAATTGTATAGAACTATGTTTTTCTGGTCCACAATGTGATGGCAGGTTTCTACAAGCTGTCACTGAGATGCCATATTGTCAACATCTGTGTCTGAAAGAGATCCATCGGCTGTGGAGGCTCATGTTACTGAGGCTGGTAAGCTCTTCTAAACACACTGACCCCTCTGCGTGCTTTTTAATTGTCTGGTTACATTGAATGACACACGTTTGCTTACCTGACATTAGAGGTGGGAGAGAAATTAAAATCACAATATCTCAAATTAGAATATCGAGTGAATTGTCTATAATTAAAATGAAACTATTAAAAACAATCATGCACCTAACAAGGGTGTAAAGTTAAGATATTTCAGTCCGTTTGTGGTCACTTTTAAAGGTCCTATATTACACAAAATTTATTCATGTGAACTTTTCAGTCATGTTGGAATGAATGCCTCTTCATTAACATACCTGGAGTTTGTTTTTTTTCATTCACACATGTTTGAGTTATCCTTTATTATTAGTGTGTCGGCATGTCCGCATCTCCAAAGCTCAAAACGCTCTGTTCCACCTTGTGATGACATGAAGCAGTAGTTTTCAAGTTAACAGCACCCTTTCACCTTTAGCTCAGTAGAGATTAGAAATTCTAGGACTGAAATTATCCAAATGATTCTTGTGAAGGTGTATGGAGTTTAAAAGCACAGAACACTTCCTGTATTACAACATGACAACACAAGGTGGAACGAAGTGTTTTTGAGAAGACCTCGGTCTAAATATGCAGGGTTTGTGAGTTAAACATGTGTGAATGAAACAAAACACAGCTCCAGGTATGTTTTAGATGAAGAAACAACATTGTAACATTGATTAGAAAATAACGTAATATGAGCCTTTTAAGGTCCATTCACCATTTGTGCAATATTTGATCCTCAACCAAAACTAAAGATGCACTGCCACATTTCAGCAGATTCCCAATGCATTATTAATATATTGTTTGAATATTGTTATCAACATAATGAAAAAATGGATATTCAAAAATATATACATTTTTGTCAATATGACCCTCTCCTACCTGACACTGTAGAGGATGTGGCCATCTGGATACACCCTCAGCATGATGTTCTCCATAGTGGTGTCATGGATGAAGGAGCGTTTGGAGTGGACAAAGAACACATCAGGAACCCAGATCTTCTTCACAAGCCGAGCGTCAAAAGTCCGACTCTTGTTGCTGCTGGAGGGGAAGGCCAGGCGGATGTCCTGCCAGTAATGCCTCAGGTACAATGTCATGGTGAAGTCCTACAATAATTACACAATGTAGCTCAATATATAAAAACAACAAACAACAACAATCAATTAACCACACACATAAACAATTGACAATGGCAATAATGAGCTACAAAAATGTAACATTTAACAGAGTGCAAGTCACAAAAACTTTTTTGCACAAGTAAAAGTTATTGAAGGTAGTTCAAATTTTAACCTAGAAGCTGTCAGTTATAATTCAGTTATGATCAGCTGCCTAACATGAAGCACTACACAGAATAGAGGGTTTGTTGTGACACTAGCACTACTGTATATTTTACTCTGTGTTGATAATCTTGAAATTAAAATTAAATTATGAATATTTTCAATTTCTACTGGCCTCTGTAGACCAGGAACAGATCCACAAGAGCCATAGCTTTAAACAAGATCTTAACCAAAAATGGAGCACTTGTGAAACATATAATGTATTATGCTTTTTGGGATATTTTTTTTTATTAAACCATAACAGATTTCATAGTTTCTTCATTTTAAACTATAATATTGCTCTGAAACAGATGAATAATAGAAACAGTTTCACTGACTTCCTGTTCAAAACTACAGAACACATGGTTTTATTGTTTGAAATCTACACCTACATGACCCAGATTTTAAAATTTTTACAGAGAATGTTATAGAGCAGTGGGCGGAGAGAGGGGATAAGTGAAAACTGAAATACAGGACAATGCAAGATCACTCACCATGTTGACTTCAGATATGCTGTCAATACTTTCTACCTGAACGTCAATGCCCACGGGGAGGGCGCCACCTGCCAAAGATTAAAAGATAAAGTAGTAACATCACATTCACATGCTGAAATGTCATAGATGTTTACGTGTTAATCCTAAACTATATGTGTTTTAGAGACGGCAAATCTAAACATCTAAAGAAAGAGGCATTATACTGGTCCAGCATGAATCATCAGCTTTACTATCATCCTCCTAATCCTCTGAAGCCTGTATTGTATAGTGACATCACACACTAACAGCTATTGTTGCAACACTCAACACTTGTACTTGTTTTGTTATTTTCTCATTGTGCAATGCTAGGAGCTTACAACACAGAGATCATAGATTAAATATGATATATAGGCAGCCGTATGCCATGAGTAGAAAAAAATAGAAGTATTCTGTTTTCCTAATTTACACACATTTTATTTCATCTATTTCAGACACCCTTTTATTCTAATGCAAAAAGTTTTAAGATAGAATTGACATCTTCATTAATATGATTCTAACTTTCATGTTATTTTATCGGGATGGGTGACATTTCAGTTCCAGTATCAATATCGGGCGATATCGAGTCAATCGGCATTTGATACAAATATTTTTTGCACGGCCCCATTCTCTGAGAGCCCTTTTTGAACAGACTAATGAGTAAAAATGGAAATAGAAGAGCATGATAAAGCTGTTCGTAACAAATGATTACATTTTCCAAATAAATACATTTTGTTATTATTTTTTAGAAATGTGAAAAGTGATCTTTAGTGCAACTTAAGATAAAGTTGGGGACCTTGCTATGGATTTTAGAAGCTAAATATCAGTATCGGCCATAGCAGCAGGCCAAATAGCAAATATTGATATTGGTGATTATTTAAAACATTTATCGACCCATTCAAACTTTGAAAATAGATTCCGTTAAAAAAACAACAACTGTAAACCAAAGATTCTTCTAATCTTACCAGCTGCATATATTATATGTAAGCAGGAGCAGTGCCCTTTTGTTCCTCTGCAGCAGAATAACACAGTGAACATTTAGTGTGGTATAGACAGCATGTTCTCTGTGCCATTATCTAATGAAGATCAGAGGATTATGGCCATACAGATATAAGCCTGTCCATTTTTTTACAAAGATGACTTGCAACATATATTGCTGATCTGCCAAACTGGACTGAAAAACACTATTTCTTATGACAAAGCTTTCTTTACAGGGAAAGTGTGGTTAGTACTGATAGTAATATATAGTAACTTTTTACTAATATGCCTGAATTCAGTCACTTTTAGCTACTCTTGCTTATTCTCTGGATGCTCTAGTCTCTTCATTTTCCATTTTCTGTGTGTAATCATTTCAAAACTTGAGCAGTTTTCTAAAGCAGTAGCATTTAATTTCCTCCCCAGAGATTTAGACAGTTTTATCTGTTATCAGTCAGTCAGTTATCCACTTGGCTCTTTTTAATAAAGTAATCCACAGCCTATATTTTATCAGTAAAAGCTTATGGTTTAGAGGAACACATTTGACATTGATTTTTTTTATTTTATGTTAAATGGCAATTATTAACACTCTATCTAGTTTATGTTAAGGAAATTAATATTGAAAGCCATTTGTTTTTTAAAAGGACAAAGTAAAATCAAATAGTAAATTGTGAGTCCTGTGTTCACGTGTTGAGTGAAAAGAATCTCACCTCCAAATCCTGGTCGCATTGCAAAGTCATGGTCCTCTATTCGAAGCAGCTGCTCAGACTTAATTAGCATTGACTTGGTGCTGTCGAGTTTTTTCATCTTAGAATCCACTCGTCTACAACACAAATAATATATGTTGTGAAACTTTGCCCCACTCTTTTGAATACACTTGAACAGACATCTGGTGTTGGAATTAGTGCTGCCTTACTGGACTTTAGCACTCTGATTAAAAGGAAGAGCCTGAAGGAAATTAAACATAGATACTGATCTGACAGTCTTCGAACAAATTAGGGCAAGAACGATTGATCAAAAAACACATTTTTTCCCCACCAGCTTTCCCTTTAATCCCATGATTTTAATCAATATCTGCCCTCTTTTAAGAACCTTTTGGAATAACATGCAGGGCTTATATCAACACATTTTTAAAGTGTCAGAGGATTTGTCAGTTTAATTTATATAACAAGTATGACACAACTTTCCCTCAAGGGACCTCAATTTAATCTGCTCAGATCACAGCCTCACAGAAATTAATTGCATGATGTGAAGTACAACTACATGCACTATTACATAAATGCCCTGGCAAAACATAATCAAAAAAGCTTTTTGAATTTGCAAATTTTGTTATTGCTCTCTCAATGGTGTCTGTGACCTTGCATGATCCTGTAACCTGTAATGCCCTCTTCAATCCACTTTCACTATAATGGGAACACATCTTAATTACTAGAGTTATGCAACCACACTGGCAGAATAGTAAACGTGCGTTAAACTCAGAATTTTAGGCAGCTACCAACACAAATATTTAGTTTAGTTTTCATCTTTGCTTACCCAGTGTGCTTCTGCTTAACGGTGTCCCCCAGGTAGTGCTCCTTGTGCCTCCTCTTGAAGTGGCCATTGTTGAGCTGCGTCACAGGCCACAGTCCGGCCATGCACATGACTCTGAGGGCCAGCAAAACCAATCTCATGGTGAGGACCGAGAGCAGCCCTTACACCTCGTCAGTGCCTATCCCAGGGAGGTGGCTCCACTGCCCCTGTCCCCTCACTGCGTCCATGTCCCATCAGCTGCACTCATTCTGTCACGAAACGCACACACCAGCTCATTTTGGCTAGATCTGGCTCTCTCATCTCCGCAGACATGCAGAACATCAGTTGTGTGTGCAGCGCTTAAAATCCAGGCATCCCTGGGTTAACACTGATTGTCACTGTGTCCTCCCCACACGCTTACATCTACGGACACAGCATGGCATTGTTCCCACCCCTCCATCTAAAGCCAAATATCAATTTATTCCTATAATGACAAAGGAATACCATTAATTCTCTCTCTAATCTTCTTAACTGTGGTTGGTGAAATCTTTTAGTAACCTACAAACAGGAGGCAACAGTGGGCGGGGAAAGGGATAATGCCAGCGGCCGTTTCATCATCGTATCGTATCGTTTCATCATCTGTATTTGCTGACAGTGGATCAAGTGCACTGGAGCCTGGTACAACTCTTAGTGAGGGAGGAATGACCAATCCCTTTCACTCAAGACAGATGTAGCACTGGCATATGCTATAGTCAGAAGACACTTCACATTCACAACACATTCCTAACAGCCACATGCCTCCATTGGCAAGAAATATTGGATATTTCAACATGAACTGTATTTCCTTTACCTTACCTTTATATATTTTACATATATTTATTTACTATTCATATTTCATATTCTAGTTTTGTTTGCCAATTTCAGGGTTGTTCTCATTCTCATTATACAATAATGTTCAGACATAAGCAATCTTTTGCTGCTTTGAAAAAACAGATCCAGAATATCTACATTATCTGTAAATATGTACAGAGCCCCTAGCCCATATTTTTCATAGAGTATATTCTGTAAAGATTGTTTCTATTGATTATATTTTTTTTACATGCTTTTCTTTATCTTATTTACCCATTTTAATTTTTTGCATGCTCTTGGCATTCAGGGTGGACAGCAAAGTAAGAATTTAATTGTACAGGGAAATGTGTTTCTTTACTGTGCATATGACAATAAAAGCTTTGAATCTTGAATCTTTGAATCTTTAGTAATAATACAAAAGTGTAATCATGAATAAAGTAAAGTAAAAAAAAAACAAAAAAACAAAAAAAACGTCCACTTGAGTGGTAAGATCTGTTTCATCTGGATCAAATCTGATCATAGAGGCAGAAATGAGCAGCAGCATCTTGAAGAATAGTTCACGTGGATCATGGGTCTGTTAGACATGTGACCGTAGCACACAGGACCACAGCTACTCATGTTATATCTGGGAAATGGGGAATGTTGCACTTCTGAATGCCTTAATATGCATATAATCCTCCTGACTACCAGAGAAAAAAATGTTTTCCAATTTTTTATTTTTTTGGTTTCCCCAGTTATTTAGAGGACAATGACTACACTGAAAACTTTTTTTTTCTTTTTCAAGTTTTTATTTGAAAAATACAGCATATCCACTGTAGTGGACATCGGAAATTTATTGACGTACAAATGTATCAATTTCCAATCCAGGAACCTCAGTGGTTTCTTGCTCAGAAGCTGACACTCAGCTTTGCATTGTAGCCATGCATTGCTGATTGCGACATCAAAGAAGTGGAAAATTACCCGGATTGTCCATTTCCAAGTATGAGAGGCCATCTTGTAGAAACTAAGCATCCTGTCAGCAAGATCCACACCACCCATGTTGTTGTACTCAGCAATTGACACTGGTCTTGAAACTTGGACAAACCTTTTTTCTTTCTTGGACCATCTTCTGCATAGGTCCTGAGGCTCAATGCCGTAGGCAGAGGAGCACATAACCACTGGCTTGTTGTCAAACCATGTAATGATAGTAAGTTCAGGACTTCTTCTGACCACCATCACAGTTGCTCACACTTGCTTTCTTTTTGATAGCCTGATCTTCTGTTATTTTGCAATCCCTGGGGATTCTGTTTTTCATTATAGTCCCAGTGCCTGCAAGCCCTTTCTCTGCCAGGATGTCCAAAAGTTTGACTGTAGTGAAGTACCTGTCAAAGAACAGGTGAGAACCTCTGGGAACAGACTCAGCCAGAACTGCTTGTTCTCCAACGCCCTGTCCTGCAGTGACATTGAAAGTGGTCTTCCCCTGGTAGACAACAAAGTCTAAAATAATCCCGCTTGGTGTAGCCAGAACAAACACCTTCAAGCCAGTTGGATGTGGTTTCCCTGGTACATGTTGGCGAATTGGACAGCGGCCAGTAAATGGAATCATTTGCTCATCGATCGACATTTTGCCTGTTCTAAGCTGTCTCAGACATCCCTGCCTCACTTTATCCAGAATTGGCCTAACCTTCCACAAAATGTCTTTCTTTTTCCTCCTCAGACACATCAAGCTCAATGACAAGCTTAATAGAACTCCTAAGTTTGTAGAACGGATTTCTGGTCATGGATTCTGCTACTATTTGAAATCTGGTCTTTGAAGCCCAATACATTTGAATGTTTGGATAACCCAAACAGGCCATTTAGATGGAGTACCCAAAGAAAGTCTTCAACTCTTCAGGGGTAGTGTTTAGTGATGTTCCAGAATGAAGGACTCCACGTTGGTTTGTGCACATAGCCATTTTTTCAAACACAGAGTCATCAATGTACTGTTCAAAATAACAAAGTGGGGTCCAGTTTTGGCGTGTTGTGGCATCACTGCTTAGAATAATTGGAACATCATCTAGTTGGGGGTTGAATCTTAAGGAAAATAATAAAAAATGTCGTCTTTTCATTTTAAAGATTACACTCATTGTTATAGTAAACTATTACAAAACTGAATTATTCTGAATAGTTTTTTTTTTTTTTTTTTCAAAATTATTTGAATGAAATAAATATATAAAATACATTGTAAAATACATAATACTAAGAGAGGACAAAGTCAAGATGTACATTGTAGTCTTGCTCCAGAGCGGACGACGACTGGACACTGACACTTCTTCCTCTGCTTGTCCTGTCTCAACCTCATCCTCAGAGCTCTCTGATTCCTCTGCCTCTCCCTCAAACAGTGGATCTTGGTCATCATCATCAGTCAACTCAATCTGAGTTTTCTCCCACAATTTGTAGAAATATTCTCTCTGCTCCTGACCTAGAACCAATTCTTTCAAATTTGAAAAAATAAATACATGACTCCAAATGTCCACTTCGTAGGACATGTGTTAAACACTCAAATTTCATTGTAAAATATTGTTACTTTACTTCAAAAATGGTTTTAATGTGTTCATTAGACATTCATACAAATATAACAATGCAACTTTGATCCAAAATTTGCTTAATAAAAAAGGTATACCACTTACTGTTCTTTTTTCCATAAAATGTGGTTGTATTGATGGCACACATTTTCCTTGAGGAGGAGGAGGGTCTTTTCAAAGCTCCACCCTTATAAGTTTGGTCTCATTTGAAAGCTCTGAATGTCCTCTTTAGATCACAGAAGGAGTTGTTTAGGTAATGTGCAGGGGGTTGGAAATATTTTAGAAAAGAAAAGTCCACTAGCGAGGACAAATATGAACTATGGGTAGTCAGGAGGATATTACTGATATATAACATTTGGCAACCCTCACTTGAAAACAAGGAAAAAGAATCAAAAGAGTGATTTGTGTGCTGTTTCTCTAAAGTTTAATGCAATAAAGAGAAACAGCGCAAAAGTGGTGGGTGAAGGCATTACCAATCGCTAAAACAAAGGGTCCCAGGTTTAGTAGTTGATTACGGATGATATGATTGCAGTTTCCTTGAACGAGATGACAGGAATGTTACTGGAAAATAAAATACAATTAAAAAATAGCTGACTTTAAACTGTATTTAACTCATTTTAAGGCTTATGTAAATTAATATTTATTGCAAACCTTTTACTGTTTCCTAGCATGAAAGCACATTATGAATTGCATCACTGTAAACCGACACAGCATAGTTATAAGGGGCAGATAGTACCATTCTAACCTATGACACTCATCTGTGCCTCTAGAGGTCACTATCTACAACTGTTTTGTTGTTGTAGTTATTTTTTGTGGGTCCTAACATCCCCTAGGTGCTATCATCGTAGATAATATTAGTCATTAAAATATAATAATACATTTATATAACAAATACACATATATATTCCCATTATTTAAACAATATATTGTTTTTATTAATTCAGAAATACTAATTGTAGAATCCACAGCACCAAACTAGTAGAAAACAAATAATAAATAGGTACATATATTTTGGACAATTATTGGATGCTAATAGTCAAATAAGAAGAAACAATAAGAAACAATGTCAAAATAATTGTTTTTTAATGGAAAGAGAGAATATAAATATAAATAAGACTTTAAGTTTATTATTACAATTATAAAGATGTTTGCATTTCCAGTTAAGCACTGATATCCTCATAATTTAACAATATATTTGTGTATCAGTGCAGTTACAAACTGTAGCGTTCACAGTAGCCCTGGTTAAACTTCTACCTACCAGGTTAATTAGTACATGTTTGTGATGTTGCACAGGATGTTGTAGAGGTGTGCAGACACACTTGGGTGCATTCACACTCACAGATGCAGATTTGTGTTCCAGCTGCAACTCTTTGGGACATGGCACCACTCCGGCCTCTGCTGCTTTTTTTCCTGGGAACTCTCCCACTGACAAACTCAAAAGGTACAGTTGGACTTTCAATCTGTGTAATTTACCAGTATCAAATCAATTACATGGCATAACATTGTTAAGAAAAGCAATATTACTCAAGATGTAAAGAACTATGCAAGTGAATAATTGTGTAACCAGTTGGTATTGTTATGAGCTGGGATTTTTAATTCATTTTTTAGCTAACAGAGTACACATGTCTGTGTAACTTTTAAAGTGATATATATGGGTAATAATGCATTTTTCAAGAGCACAACTTAAAAAAAAAATACATGTGTACAATGTGTATCTTTCTTCTAAATTCCTATACTTTAGTGTCCACACTGATTGTTGTGGACAGCTGCAGAAATACTCCAGCTTTTATAGAACTGGCCTGGCCTATTAAATTCTCAAGACTCATGTCTGCTTTTCCATTCGGACCATTGTGCGTTTTCATAATATCAAAATGTTGCAATTTTATAATTAGTTTTAACATACACTTACATAAGGGGGCACTCTGTAACTTTTCTCGTGGGAGGCGGCAACTCTTCATGTTACACCTGCAATGTTCCTGAGTGTGCATTAAACATTCTATTTTGCATGTATTCAAATACAGGTGTTTCTATTGCTCAGAAATACCTTGAAAAATGTGTTCATACTGTGAGCAGGATCACTTCACAGATCACAGATCAGAGCAGTAACTGGTGTTGTGGCATCACTTACTCATCTTTATGAAAATAGATTCTTTTAATGTCATATGAACATTCTAGACATTCTAGTGAACCCTTCACCAAAATGACATGGTGTATCTTTTAAACAGCACAAACACATCACAGGAAAACACCTTGCATGATGTTGGAAATTGCATTAAACCTCATATTGATCCTATATTGATACATATAGACTATAATACTCTTGATGTTTGCTGTTGGTAGTGGTTCTTCCTGATGTGAACGTGAGCTGCCTGGTGCATGAGGACTGCGTGCTGCCCTGTCCCTTCAGGCCCACTGGCTCTGTGGTCATTCACTGGTACAAACAGCAGATCCCAGTGCACAGCTTCTACTACAACAAGGACCAGTTTGGACTCCAGAACAAACACTTCAGCGGACGCACCTCACTGTTCAACTCCCAAATCCCACAAGGCAACGCTTCGCTACTTCTTAAGAGGGTCAAAGTTCAAGACAAGGGCAGGTACAAGTGCTACACTAGCACCAGGAAAGGCAACCAGGAGGTCTACATCAACCTGGATTTGAAAGGTACACTCATGCTATAAAACATTGAGCTTTTTCCTCAGCACTATGCAAATCAAGAGGCTAAATTACTTTACCAATCGTGACAGCAAAGTGGAACATTTTCTTCTCTCAACTTTCCACCCAAGCTATGCAGTCTTACAAAAAGAGCTGAGCAAAAACTTGTGTTAATAAACAGTTTAATGCTATAATTTGCACTTTTCTTGGTAGAGCACATTTTAAGTGGACAAGGCTTTGTTTCATAACCCAGGCCGTTTGCATCAAGGGATTTGCTTCCTGTGGACTGTCTATACACTATTTATACAGTAAATTCCAAAATAGATTTCTAGTGTTTTAAAAACATCATTAAATACTTTGTGTTTTGTCCTCAAAGAGTCATCACAAATGTCCAAAAGAGCACTAATGCACTACATTACAGATTTACAGGATTGGAGCATTTTATAACCTTTTCTAAAAACCCCTCATTACTCTGACGCCAAAAATATCTGCAATGAAGAGACTGTAATAGCAACAAAGTGAAGTTTGGTATGTGCACAGTTTTAGAAAGTTTTTGTAGCTTAAGTTTTTGTAGCTTTTGTACCATAAGGGAAATAACACTAACCCAGCCACAAGGGTGCACATGTATTGACCCAATCGTAAGATCCAATCACTGTCATCAAAGATATCATAGTAATTTATAGCAAAGGGCCTATATTACAACATGCAAGTGGAAAATATTACTACTACACTACTAAATAGTGGTGGAAAGAGTACTGAAAATGTGTAGTCAAGTACAGTAGAAGTACAATTACCTGAAAAATGTACTATTTCACCAGCTTATAGAGGGACAGAGGAGCTCATTCTCAAACAGGCTCCTACAGCTCTGCTCAAACAGTGAGAGAAACAGGGCTACATTTATACCATACTCGCTATACAACAGCTCACCCTTATGTAACAGAAAACCCTATGTCATGTTAATCACAAATTCTTTGCACTGTTTCTTCTTACAACCTCTTGTATATAGCCGAGATATATTTACTCTATTCCTTGTTCATATACAATTCTTAGGCCTTATTTGACACCAGTCCCTTGCTATTTTTGCTACTTATTTTGAATGTATTTTTACCATTTATATTTTTGCTCCTTTCTATTATATTTATTAAGATCTGTGAGCCACTGTGTCAAAGAATTTTCCCTTGTGGATCAATAAAGTTTAAGTCTATTACAGTAGCGTGAATATTTGTAATTGTAGTTACGTTCAACCCCTGCTACTACAATTACTAATTGCTTATTCTCTTTCAGCCCATATCCAGACAGTTCTCTTGGTAATGACAGATGAAGCGGTCACCTGTTCATCTTCAAACATTTACCCTGTGCCACAACTGACCTGGACGACTAACCCGCCCTCAGCCCAGGAGGCTTTGGACAATTTCACCATCAAAATCACAGAACACAAAGGACTTTTCACTGTGGAAAGCACTCTAAGAATTGTGGGCAATCTATCTGATTTCACCTACATGTGCACATTTACATCAGCAGACAATATGCAAGTGTGGACAGCCTCTCAGAAAATACAAGGTAAATTTGGATTGTAATTATTATACATTTTGATTGTACTAATTGCAAATATCTAGGCAGATTATAACATGGCAGCAGCATCATGTATTTATTTTCTAGACATGTGTAAGACAAAGCTACTGAAATTCAAACAAACAAAAGAAGTTAGATTTAAATAATAACTTGTACTGGGCATGGGTAAATGTTAATACACAGCCATACATACATAAAAATACACAAAACATGATTCAGTTAAAAGCCTTGGTGCTCCCAGAGGTCTGAATAGAAGGAGACTACTACTCAGACCGGTTCCAGATGATAGGCAACAGTAACTCAAATGACCTCTTGTTACAACCAAGGTCTGCAGAAGGCCACCTGTGAACCACAACAGCCCTTAAACAGATGAGTTCCCACAGTAATAGGCCACACATACTTGTGCAGTGATTTGCAATTGGTTTTATGTTGGATACTCTACCCTGAAATTGTAGGTAAGTTTCAAGATTTTTGTGCCCCCATTGTAGTGGTTATTGTTTTATAAAAGAAAAAGAAGAAGAAGAAGAAGCAACTTTATTGATTTCACACTGGAGAAATTCCTCTCTGCATTTAACCCATCCTGTTATTAGGAGCAGTGGGCAGCACATTACTGCGCACAGGGACCATCTCCATGATCTTTTTGCTTCGGCTTGGTCAGGACCTAAGCTGGAGGATTTTACCTACCATGCATGTTTTGGGTTGATGAGGGAAACCAGAGTGCCCGGAGGAAACCCACCCAGACACGGGGAGAACATGCAAACTCCTTATAGTATATTTGTATTCACGTTATTGGGTTTAAATTTGACCATGTTTATGTTTATGTTTATTTGAGCAACTTGCAGGTTCCATTTAAGCAAAAGTTCACAAATACAAACTCAAAATACAAGCAAATACAAACTTATGTCACATGTCTCTGCAGTTCCTTTTGCTCAAAATGGAGCAGGTGGAAGTATAAACTTATGTACTCCTGCTCCATATTCTCACACATTCCATATTGACAGCTACAATATAATATAATATAATATAATACAATGTACATTTCTCACCATTGTCCTGTACATTATATATATATATATATATATATATATATATATACTCATCTACATATACATACACATATACACATACATACACATATCCATATACACATACATATATATATATATATAGACCATCTACCTCTAACCTCAGCTAAAGATGGTGTTTGCTAAATATTTGACTTAAATGTTAATTTAAAAGGAGAGGTGGTTCAATACATGTAATTCTGAATGGAGATTATTATGTAATAAATGCTTATAACAAAAATTGAACAAACTTGTGTTGTAATCCCTTTTCAAGTATTACCAATAATTTCCCAGTTTGAAATAATGTGTACTATTATGTATTTTGTTTTATTTGTCTTCAGAGAATATAATACAAGAAGAAGGTCATACATTGTCCATTCCCTGTGTTGCCCCGCACATTATCCATACCTACTCCCTTATTTGGACTTTTACCTCTTCCTCTGAACCTGTGGTGATCGTGCGCTATGACAACCGCACCAGACTAACCTTTAACCTTTGGGAGGGCCTGGCAGAACTGAACCCAGACCTGCTCCTGATCAGCGATGGGTCTCTCCTGGTCCACAAAGCGGAGACAGTGGAGCACTCAGGGATTTACACCTGTGTCTTCTCTAATGACCAAGGCAGGCACACTGTGATAACCCACGTCAACATCACAGAAACTCCTATAAGTAAGACAATACTGACTGGATATGTAATACAGGGATCATATTTTGGTATTAAATTATGTTTTATTATTCTTAACAGGTACAGATGAACAGAGAGTGCAGCGTTCACGGTGGAGCACTGTTGCCTCCGTAGTTTTTGTTTTAATGGTCGTCATTGTGGCTCTTCCTCAGTGTATAAGACAAAAAGGTATGTAGCATAGCACTGTTTTTAGTGCTCTTTTAGTGCTCTAAACCAGTTTTTAGAAGTGCTCTAAACCAGTAATTTGTGTTCACGTGACCTCATAAAATTCTTGAAATCCTATAGTTTAAAAGAATTCTATGGTGGAATTTGCTCTCAGAGTGCAGATATGTTGACCATGTTTACAATAGTTGAACATGAATACAACTCATTGTTGGGTGTATGTAACAAAGAATTGATAAAATGCTATTTTAAAATGATGGAATAGAAAATTGTATTGATAATATTCAGCTGAGTAAATGCAATCATGGTCAAATGGTAAACAGATACTATTTACAAAAGTTGCAATGAAATATTGTTATGTTGACTTATAATCACATCTTATGTTAATATGCAATGTCATAAACAGTAAATATGTCTGATTATTTATTTATTTATTTATTTATTTATTTATTTATTTATTTTTTCCAGAAATCTCAACCCAGACAGTTTCACACACTTACAATGGATCAGCAGATATCCATAAAGTTCTGAACGCCACAGCTTCATATCAAATTGTGCACAGCGGTGATGGCAAATCTCATGTAGAAGAAGTGGAATTAGATGAAGAAGTACGAATTGTGCTTTCACCAGAAGGTTTGAAGAATGTGGCACCAGAGACACAAGAAGCAAATGAACAAGAAGAAAACATTGTTATAATGAATGGAAATGATGTAGTTGAGCCTCAAACTTCCTACATAGTGACTTAAACTTAGACCCTTATTCTTTTCATCAAATTAACTCAATTGCCTCTGTAAGATAACCTTTGCTTAGTGGTTTTGAGAGTTATCTAAAAAAGTCTTGACTATGTTAATTGACTTAATTGCTAGTGTGCTCCAGAAATAGGCTTTGGGACTCATTTAGTCATTAGTGGTCACTTTAACTGTATTCTCTTTGGGCTGTTTATGTACAGTTTATGTATTACTAGACATGTGTTATTTAGTTTATTACAAGAAGTAATTTGTGCATTTGCCAATTTAAATTTTTCAACTGTACTAGACTGATATTACAATAATTTGTAACCATTTAATTTATAGCCATAAACAGTCACAAGCCACTGTGCTCTTTTTTGTGGCCCACAACTTAGATAAATCTTAGATCTTAGATAAATGTATCTAATTTGGGTATGGTAGGGCATCTGACTTAAAATTCTATGCAAATCACTGCACAACCAATTAGAGACAGGCCAAAAATATCCAAAGCAAGCTGTTCTGTAATCAATGCACACTATATTCTTCATGTATTTGAGTTTTAGTCATAAGTTACTAACCTAATTTACTCTACTTTGAGGGTCACTTCTAACTTTTGATATGACTATCGATGGCGTGACTCAGACTTCCCAACAGCTGCCGCAGCCGATTGCACATCCCACTCCCAAAATGTGACACCCATTTCTCCACTTGTTCCCCCTCCAACCTTCTTTTTCCACACGGCTCCAGCCAGAATCAAAATTACTCCACATATGGTTTTACTCTTGTTTTTTTTAAACAAATACAGGCCTCACACACATACTATAGATTTCACTATCCCTATGAGGACCATTAATGCTAAAGAAAAAGTTTAGGAAAAGTTACCCAACCTTGATTGTGTATATGGAGATATTTAAAGCTTGGTTCATCTGCAGTGGATACCTTGAAGTTTCTTAAAACGTCTAAGAATAACAAGGGCTGAGACGCATTCTTGGGTGGTCATACGTTTTTGGCTGTTGTTTCAATGTCTCTTATGATAACATTGACATAACTCATTCCTCAACCCTTAAAATTTAAACCAAATGTGACTTGTAATAGTTTAAACCCTTACATGTTTTTCTACCACAGTAGTTTTAGACAATGCAAGCATCAGAAAATGTATATTAAGTTTACACTAGACTAAACTAACCAGTGATGGAGAAACCAGGTCAAAAGGAAAAGCAGAATTTAACCAGGACTAAACCAGGTCTTAACCAGGATTAAAGAGTGGAATGCTGCTATAGAGTGTCCATAGTGTCTCGGAGAGTAGTGACTGTGTAATCAGAGAACCAAATCAAATGCATAGGATGTTAGTATTGGGGCATGAGTAAGACTTTCATCAAGTTATATTTATTTTCTTGTGGCTTATTGTACCACAGCATTCCTCAGAATACCAAAATCTGAATGTAATAATGTAGGGTTTGGACCAAGAGCACTTAGTCATTTGAAATCCCCATTGCTCTACAGACACACACTTTCAGTCAAAATTGTCAGTGCGCGATGAATGCAACATTTTTGTTTTTTACATGTTGGTGATATTCATTAAGTATGTCACACTCCCCAAATGTGACAAAGATTTGTTACTTGATTTGGGTTGTGAAGAGAAGAGAAAGATGATGGAGGATCAGACACAGATGTAATAGTGTGTTTATGTATGTGCGTTTTTATGACACACTAACGTCTGGAAGTAATCATGTAGTCTTGCGGCGCCCCACAGCCCCTCTCCCCATGATGTCATTGAAGGTTTGTGCCTAATGGTCGGAGATCGCAGTCAGAATGAGGGTCTCATGTTCATTCCTTTCTCAAAGCTAACCCATTTTAGTCTGAGACTGTTGATATAACTTTACATTTTTTCCCAGTCAGATCAAAAGTCAACTCTTAACACTCAAGGTTGCGATAGTGTTTGATTTGAAGTCATTTCTGTGCTCTTTCAGCAGTTTGTTTTGAGGAGGGGGAGAGATCTTGGCTCTTTCTCAAACATAGTTATAACAGTATGCACGGGCCCCAGACCGCCTCCACTCTACAGTACTGCTGAAACAACAAACTCAGGAGTCTGCAGTTTTTACCACTTTCCAGTACATGGGAATACTTCTCCACTGTGGAAAATATACATTATGTAAAAACCTGCTGTGGCTTTGGTTTACAATTACTTACAATATTACAACTGAATGCATGCCTATTCCCTGCAATATAGATAAGATACCTTTGTCAACAAAACAATATGAACATATGAACTGAAATAGAGTTTTTATTCAAATGCTAAATAAATAAAAGAATGGGGTGAATGATTCTATTGCTGCTCTTGACATAGGCATCATTGCTTTAGCGCCCATAGATCAATGCTGCTGTTGTGTCCTTGCGCAAGACACTTAACCCATCCCTCCACTGTTTACATACACTGGTGTGTGAATGTGTATGTGAGTGGTTTCTTGATATAAAGTGCTTTGAGTGCCTTGTATAATAATTTGACCATTTACCAAAAATATTTAGTGCAGCAAGGAATTTCAGGTGTGATTAACTCTTGATAGAGCACTATAATAATAATGTTTTTATTCACCAACAGTTTGCAGTTTATGTTTAAGAGCTTTAAGAACAATACATGCTTCGTGCACAAAATGTAATACGAGAATGGGAAATGGTAGACTATTGTATTGATTACTTCTTGGGGTCAAAGAGCACAGTTAATCTTTTGAAAATGCTGATTGTTACAAGTGAATGAAAGGCAATGTATTGATTATAAAATGTGATTCTATGAAAACAAAAGCTGTACTGTAATTATGTAATTGTGTAACTTTAGTCATGTTTTGTCATCAAGTGAATTCACTATTGTTTGTTATTGATCACATCTCACTGATGGCCAGTAGGAGGCGCAATGGTGCACTGGGGCTGATGCCGGGCTGTAAACACTCCCCTCCTGGAACACATTTTGTGGGAGTAGGTGGGAGGGCAGAGGGTCTCCTGTCTCTCTTTGTCATGAGAAGACTTTGGACTTCTCTGCCGTTCCTTATGGGGGGAAAAAAACATTATCATGAGTGAAATCGTACAAATGTAGCGCAAAAAGTCACGAATATGGCAAGAGGAGAAGAAAGGTTCGCGATCAGTGGGGTCTGATTGGCTGATCGATACTCAGAGGATGCTGCGGGATATGTAAAGACGTTTTGGAAACAGTCAGGTAAGTCATCATAGAGTTTTCATCCAAGATTTGTTATTGTTATTGTAATGTTATTCTTTCACCCAACTACGGTTTGCGCAACTTTTCAGATTTTTGTGTTTAAAAAAAATATTGAGCTGTTGCAAAATAAGTGGGTCAAAAGTCACATTCATATGAGAAGAACATTAATGATGATAAAAGATAGTTAAGAATATGAATTAAATCTAATGTCAATTGCTCATAGTAGTGTCAGTTTGCCATAGCAGCCCAGCAGTCACTCCAGTCCAGTGCCTAAGTTTTGCTAAATGAAGCCTTAATTAGTTTGATGTAATCATTTCAGTATTTCTACATTTTCTTGATTGCAACCATACCAGATGTACTCTTGGACCCAGCATTTGAGTATCATTGCTCCAGCGTACACTTCACACAGTAGTTACAGACAGCACCCTATAGGAGATGCTTGCAGTTTATCTCTGTGGGTCTTTCCTTTATGTTATTGGTGAATATGCCCTGCTGCTCTGTAGTCCGGGTGATGCAGTAAAAACTCCTGCTCCTCACATGTGGCAGGGGCTCGCTCTCCCCTCTTTTTCCAGGAGGTTTGCAGAATGAACTCACGCTGATTGATTGTGTGACTGTGTAAAAGGATACCCCACTTCCTGTATAGGCTCTCGCTCCAGACGGCTCACCAGAAAACCTTGGACCTCTCTCTTCTCTGTCTGGAGAGACAAGAAACTGCATCATTTTTATGTAATCAAGTTGTTTTACCATGGATATTCTTACCTCCACTTTGCTGAAATGTCCAAAATAGGTCAAATAATATTACTCTTTCACTTGACCTTTGCCCTCTGGGGTCATCACCACAGCCTCCTGATATGCAGTAATTTATATGTTGGATGTTACATAGTTTATATGATGCGTTTGCGCCTTGGTCTGTCAATTGTTACTTCTATCCAAATGTCACAAAATGGTATATTGGAAACTTATGTGATACCTAATTACATCACCTTATGATTTTGTTGCAGTTTTAGGGAAAATTGGGGCTCTTTAAAGGGCCCCTGTTACACTATTTTCTCATCTATGTTATAATGTTTCTTCATCAAAAACATACCCGGAGTTGTGTTTTGTTTCATTCACACATATTTAACACACAGATCCTGCATATTTAGAGTCAAACAGACAACACTCCTTGTGATTTCATGGTAATGCAAGAACTGCTGTACGTGCTCTACTCCATACACCCTCACTAGAATCATTTGGATAATTTCAATCTCCACTGAACTAAAGGTAAAAGGTAACTGTTAGCTTGACAACTACCACTATTTGACATCACAAGGTGGAACAGAGTATTTTGACCTTTGTAGAGGTAAACAGACTAATAATAAAGGATGAGTCCAGAGCTCAACATAGATTACTGATTTTACACTGAAGCTTTTCTCCGTAATTGCTTATCTATGCCCAAATATCATCCCTATTCTTTTTCCCCATGCAGCTGTTTAAAGGAAAATTAACGTTTTTTTTTTTACAATCTGAGCCTTCTTTTGGCAATAAAACAAGTAGTTTTACTCACCCATAGCAGTTTGGTGTCAATTGGAGCAGTATTGCAGAACTTATGTTGAGCCGTTCTGTTCTTCTATGATCCCGTATCCGTTAGCGTGAGTGCTCGGGGCACTGATTTGCGGTGTCCAAATAACACAAACTTTAGCACTTTTCAAATCACAGAAGATCGCTGTGTCAGGGTAGACTTTTAGTAGATTCCAAAACGGCCTGAAACCCGATATCGCAACAGAAAAGTAAAGTTCAGAGCGGTGTTAGCTTCTTTCGGACTAGCGGTGTTTACAAAACAGCTGAGTTCACGCATGCGCACTGTCCTCTCTGATGACGTCATCAAATGAAACTATAGCTGGATATCGGGTTTCAGGCCGTTTTGGAATCCACTGAAAGTCTACCGTGACACAGCGATCTTCTGTGATTTGAAAAGTGCTAAAGTTTGTGTTATTTGGAGAGCGCAAAGTAATGCCCCGAGCATATGATACGAGCACCATGTTAACGGATACGGGATAATTAGTAGAACAGAACGGCTCCAACATAACTTCTGCGATACCACTCCAATTGACACCAAACTGCTATGGGTGAGTAAAACTACTTGTTTTATTGCCGAAAGAAGGCTCAGATTGTAAAAAAACGTTACTTTTCCTTTAATATTATCTACTCTAGTGTGAATCTTAATGAGAATATTTGTTAGAACAAAACCCTTTTGTCTCACTTTTAAATTAACTTTTCACCCCAGCAGCAGTGACCATAGGACTCTCCAGCTCCTTCAGTATTCCCAGACCGGGACTGGCCTGACTTTGGCTGCTCTTTCAATGAATTTTGGGGTCTCTGAGGGAACGCTTTGGGCGAGCGCTCAAGTGTCTGGGACTAAAAGATCAATTAAGCTCCTGGGCAAATGCTGCAGTCCAGGCCTCAAGTGTTTATTTGTGACACTGAGCCAAGTTTCTAAAAAGACAACCTCTGTGTCTGCTTTACTAATTTGTATTTGTTTGGGACTTTCTTTGTTTAAAAAAAAAAAGAAAAAAAAAAGAATTGGTTTAATGTGTGAAGTAGTATGAACAGGACAGGCTTTTACATTAACTCCACAAATCTGATCATTATCTGATTTCTGGTGATTATTGAAATGTCACAGTTACATCTGTTGTAAGTAATTTGATTTTTGATTGTTCACACGTGTTTATTAGAAGTACAATGTGCGTTTTGTATTTGTAAATAATCTACACACAGCAGACAATGTTTCTCACCATCTTCAACATATCAGGCCTTAACTCAAGGTGTTCATAACTGTTTATTTATGGATAGATTTCATTTTCATTTTTTATTATGGTATATTTTGGATAGATTTCATTTTCCCTCCCTTATATCTGTTTTTCCCCTCACACAGTAACGGCCTCATCCAACTGAAATCTGCAGTACCGGGCTGTATTGGAGAAAGGAGGTCAACATGAACAGCAGCATGCTTCCTCAGAGGAGTTCAATGAATACACTCGGCTACAGCACAGGTACCACAAAGATTAGCACCACAAACAGTAGTATCATTTCAGCATCATCTCTATAAAATAAAGATAATATAAGATAACTGAAGTGTAACATAACAGTATTTTTATGTGTGACTTTTTTATATTTCCTTTAACTTAATATCATGACATGAAACTCTGATTAAAAGTTACTAGCAACAATTATATATGCCCTTTATTCAGATTACACTCAACATTTTTAAATGGCACAATGTTGTTTCACAGACTATTATTTGAACCTAAACGTTTTTGTTCACACTTTATTAGTGATGATGTCCTTTAAAAGTGCATTGTGTAACTTTCTGGTGGACGGTCCGTCACCTGCTTGTCTCCATCAAAATGTTATTGCTTTGTCTAGAATGAATAAAACTTATCTATTTCCATGGAGACAAGCCCACAATGCCTCCAGGCCAAATTACAGGTCAGATCTGTGGAGAGGTATGCTCACTCACTGTAGAAATTGATGTTTTTTGTAGAATTTTTGAGCAGTAAAACACTTGTAACACCTTGAATAAATGCAACATAGATTAGATTCATGCCATACTTTGAAACCTTTCAGGCAAACCAATGATACTATCTTCATAGAAACAAATTTGTGGCAGACCCCCTACCAGAAAGTTACACAGTGCACCTTTAACACGTTCCCATGATGTCATCACTTGTATTCTCACTGAGTCTGGTCTGTTTTCATATTGCAGTTTGGTCATAGGTCCATAAGTGACATGCACTGTGGCTGAATGTGCCCTCAGTGTTACGTAAATGTACATTTTTGTGTTCTGATCCACCAACCTCCACCAGCCTTTTCCATTTTTAGAAGACGCACTTGGACTAATGTTTGTGTTAGATTTTGAAGAGTATCATAGAATATTCTTCCCTGGTATTCCCCTCTTACTCTGCATATTATGTCCCGCTGAATCATTATTACAGTAAACCACACCATTATCTGCTCTGGTAAAAAAGCAAGGGTCCGAGATATTTATCCTGGTCTGTCTTTTTTTTACCAGTTAGTTCTCTAGATACTGCTGTGAAATTGTGAAATTACATGGAAATAATAAACTAATGCAGATAACAAATTCTGTTAGATATAAAGAACCACTGTTACTCATAACTAGGATCCACCCCTGCTATTGCTTGAAAACTCCAAAACCTGTCACAATATAGAGCTTACATTATCATACCTTTCCTGTAGACTGTGTGAAGTTGGAGCCGAGTGGCCCATCTGTGGGTGGGGCCATGAGGAGCGGTCGCTCTAAGGCGGAACTTCAGGAGCTGATGGAGACACTACAGCGCAGGAAAAGTGCTCTGGAGGCCAGTCTGAGGGCAGCAGAGTGTAGCAGGAAGTACCTGAGTGTGCCCTCTGCCGCAGGATCCCAGCCCCCTCGGCCTTTGTCGGCCCTCAGCATGGACCGGCCCCCCTCCACGTCCAGGATGCTCGCCTATGTGTCCAGTGGAAGCAGTGTACCTCCCTCTCCTCGCCAAGGGGAGCGCCAGATCAATTCCAATGGTGTTCACCATCACTCGCACTCTCGCCACCAGTCCCAGGACAGTCTGCTCTTGTCCAGTGAGGGAAGCTCTCTGCTGTCCCCTTCCTATGACCCTGTGCCCCGTTCTCCTCGGATCAAGAGTGGTGCAGCCAGTGTCCCCTCCAGTCCTCGTATGGGCCGCAGACTCTACTCCCAGGTTAAAGCAGGGGAGTCCCGCCAGAGAAAGTACTCCACCGGATCACTGACCAGTTTAGGTACTCACAGTCGCTCTCTGCCTCGCCTCCACAACCCTGCTGACCCTCCCACACTGTCACTGCCCTTACGTAACCCTGCAGTGTCCCACAAGGCAGGGGGCTCTGCTCGGAGAAGTCTATCCTCCTTAGAGCAGCCTCCTGATGTAACTGTCCCGGCCAGCATGCCCAACACCCCGCGGAGGGCCAGCATGGCCTCTCTCAGCTCTCTGGGTGCAGACCTGGATGGGACAGGGTTAGACCTGGGCTTTGGAGAGAGGAGGATGTCCTTTGGGAAGGGGGGACTCAGCCCTGGACAAAGAGTTGGCAGCATCAGCTCTCTGAATGGGAAAGAGGAGCTGAGAGACTACCATCAGCACCAAAGAGACGAGCGCCTTAGGGAGCAGAAAGTTCAAAGACTGGTGAGTTTCTTTGTCATGTTGAACAAAAATCAAGAGTTAAAGATTGTATTATATATTCAAATACCAAAACTGATGACAGCACATAGAAACTAATGCTCTGGGCTGTTGCAGGAGTGTCAACGCCTGGAGACCATTTTAAACCTGTGCACGGAGCTGGAGAGGGACACTTCCAGTTCAGCGGTGTCCAGCCTTCAGAAGATCAACAAAGAGTTGGAGAAACTGCAGGTCTCGGACGACGACTCTGTTTTTTCAGACTCACCCAGCAGCAGTGCTCCTGACACCTGCTTCACTCCCAAGACCCAAGACTACCCCCTGAGTGAGGACCCCGCGGTGGGCCAGAGGGGTCAACAGAGCACATACAGCGGGGTCCGGTCACAGTCACCTGCAGTTAGCCTTAACAGCAGCGCCCCGTCGCCCTCCACACACCACAGAATCAAAGTAAGGGCGTACCACACACACACACACCAGAAAACGCAACACTAATGATTAGTGTTCTTAATTTGTAATCAGTAGAAGATTTTTGTTCTTTTTCTTTTTATTATCACAATTTCTTGCTATCCTTTCCATCTAAGTAAACCAAAAATTATTGTTATTGTTGTCACACTTTGTTTTTATATTAGTTTGTTTATTTATAATGTTCCCTTTCCAAGTTATGTACCTCTTTCTCTTTCACAAAAGCCTTTATAGCAGGTTCTGACTGAAGTGCCTTAGTAAATAATATGCTTTTTCAGGGAATGGTCATTAGTCCTGTTACTAGGAACAAGTGGTTTCTTGTTGTGGCATTAGTTTCACATATTGATGACAGACAAACTGATGGGTGTTCTAGACAGTAATATTAAGCTTGAGAAAATGCTTCACTAAAATCAAGGGGCTTGATATTGTGTAATGTGTGTCTTAAACTTCAACACTGAGCTAAAACTAAGCAGACCCCTTACCAGAAAACAGCACATTGTATTTATTATGACTTTTCAACAGCCTTTTCAACTGTGCTAAAGGAAAATGTCTCAAAGCTGCTTAGAAGTTGTAGTATACAGCGGAAAATATAATAATCATGATAATGGTGGATGATGTGGTGGTGGTCTTCCACAAGAGGCTTCCTGTTTATGTGGTTTTGAAAAGTGCGTAATCCGGAAAAACACTCATTATTCTGAAGAATGAGAGGGAGATACCATGCCGACCTTATCAGAAGTAAAAACTTGACACAAAGTTAAAATCCAGACATTGACTCAATCCTATGCTTCAATATTTCAGAGGGTGTTAAATATGCAAAAATGTCATGCAATCCTGTAACCTCTTCAAATGTTTAGCTGTGGTGACTCCATGGAAAAACAAAAAGCAGCCAAGGATATCCTAACAGTTAAACATCTATG
Organism: Paratrypauchen microcephalus; assembly: GCA_036785185.1. Lineage (NCBI taxonomy): Eukaryota > Metazoa > Chordata > Actinopteri > Gobiiformes > Gobiidae > Paratrypauchen > Paratrypauchen microcephalus. Next base: position 6,428,154 of record JAVJIX010000034.1, on the reverse strand, counting down.
TATACTGTGAAATAATATAATAGTAATATTGGACACCTGGAGTTGATCATTGACTAGGGTAACCCACTTTCTTAGCCGTAGGGTCACAGTGTGTGTATGTTGTGCAGTTTATAGCACTGTTCTTCTGAGTCTGTGGCAGAAACGAATGGCACGTCTGGTTTTAATGATGAAGTCCTAGTTTCGCTCCGCTGCTCAGCCTTTCAGACCCTTTAAGGAGGGGGAACAGGAAATGACTTTATCCCACAGAGAATTGGCCCATGCATGTGTGTGTGAGCATGTGCGTATAAGTACCTGTGTCTTTTCCAGATGTGTAAACTTTATACCTTAAACTAACAGATGAACAATCTTAACAAAATAGAGCTTGTAGTTTGCACATCATCACCAAATCAACATGTTTCCTGATCTATCTACACGTCCTTTAGAGAAGCTGAAGCGATTTTCTGTTATGTGTCTACAGTGACAGATGTTTACAGATCCTGGTACCTTCTCTTCATCTCCCACATACCACCACAGCCTCTGACTCCTCTCACAATAGTACTCCAATGGTTTTAATGTTTGCCACGTTGTCGTAGCTACTTCAAATTATTAAGTTGTGGGTGTTTTTTGTGATTTCCTTCTGGGCGTGCAACAGCATATCATGTGCTCACTGGCATTTAGTGATTTGTACACTGATTTGTACTGTAGGAATGAGGAATTAAAACAAGTATTTTCCAAACTTGTGAGCATGAGATAAGCCTCATGAAAGTGCTTTTTAAGATTATAATTTCTCACCAGCTTAAGTAAATATGAACAGTTAAACAACATAAACTATTGCAAAAGGACTTTTAATTATGGGGACATTAGCACTACCAATATTTTTTTTTTGACTCAAGCCTGCTCCTAGTACATTGATCTCCACGGCTAGATGTGTGTCTTATTGTGGGAATGAATGGTTGCTATTGATGTAGTATTTGCTGTGATGGGCTGTGTGGGAATTTTTTAGACTGACTGGTAATGGAGGGCACATTTCCATTGCAGTAAGCTGAAAAGAATCTCTCTTTGTCAATGCTCCAAATTTGGCAGAGATGAAAATGTACAGCTGGTGCCAATAATACGCTAAAATCTATGGGTCTTGGCGGGTGTGTCTGTGCAATAATCGTAGAGGAGAATAGTTTTGGAGTCTGTAAAACAAACCCTTTATTTGAATTCCTGATTTTACTGCAGGTCTTGGAGAGTGTGCAGCTAAAACAGGAAGTGACACAGATTGAAGAAGAGCGCATCCAGGTTCTAAACAACATCGAGGAGCTGGAGCAGAAGATCAAAGACCTGGACAACCAAATGGAGGAGTCCATCAGAGAGGTATGAGGTAGAGGCCAGGGGGTGCACACTGGCACAAGTAAGGCATAAGGAAGCGTGATGTGTATGAAAAAACAGCATCTTCATAAATGAATAAAGCAGATTAAACTGTCACTTCCAAAACTACAGGTAGTTCACCCCACGCCTTCTCCTTTATGCCAGTGTGGTTAGAAATCATTATGATTTTAACAATATAATTACTCAACTAATAAAATAATTTGCTCATTTTACTCAAATCTAGACCACTGGTTCTCTCACTTTTTTATATCATTGGCTTTAATAATTGGCATTAATAATTGGCTTTTTGAGTACTACTGTATCTAAACCAGGTCTAACCCAGGACCATTACAGGTCTAAAGACTAAACCAGGTCTAGAATGTAATTACACCTTATCTGCAGTAGACTAACCCAAAAGAGAACAAAAATGTACAAACACAATTAATGCAGAAGAATCCAATCTATTTGTTGCCAAATTTACTAGTATTATAGTGTATAAAAATCTTTTGAAATTCAAATACCATTTGGGGTGCTCTGCCTCAAACACATGTGAGACACTTGAATGCTTTATTTGAAAAGGGCAGTATGGGCTTTCTTCATAAGTGGAGTGATGTTGTATTGATGTGGTGCAGATGGAGGTGGAGCGTGCACTGTTGGACGGGGAGCATGAGTCTGAGGTGTCCCAGTTAGAGAGAGAGAAAGAGCTCCTGGATCAACTCAAAGAAAAGATTCACAGCATCGAAAAACCAAACGGCCCAGAGAAGACAGAGGTAAAATGAGACAGTTACATAAGAGAAAATGAGCATCTGGATTATAAATACAGCAAGAGCGTTCTGCAAATTCAGAAATAAATGTCCTCTGCATGAAAAGGTCTTTGAAATGTGCAATATGTTTTCTGGTAGAGGGTCCATTGCCTGCTTGTCTCCATGGAGATGTTATTGCTTTGCTATGCCATGAAGACCGGCAGTAGTGCTGGTCTCTTTCAGAAAAGTTACATGAGCCTTTAGATTCATGAAACAAAATACTGCCAGGAGTAATACTACTACTGTGTTATTACATGGTATCATTACACCTTGTGCTGCTGGCCTAAAATCACATTCAAAGATTTCAGAATTCATTTAAGTTAGTAAACTTTGATTCAGTGCATAATTTTAAAAAGGAATAGTCTCAAGACCAAGTGGTATTTAAATTAATGTCTACAATTTGAGGGGATTAAATAAAGCACAAGAAATAGTTAGATTTAAGAAATTTTATACATAATTTGCCACAATTATATGAATGTATGTAGATCTTGACCTTGTTCTGCATAATCCTATTTTCAGCTGTTTTACTTTCCCAATTTAGACAAAGAGTCCGAAAAAAGCCCCAAGTAGTTGCCATGTGTTAAAAAACTAGTCGCTGCATCTGACTCTAATCTGTAGGGCAGTAGATTTCTGGTATATTTAGCGAGTAACTTCATATATATAACTATGAGAAGCATTAGAGGCTCTCTGCCCAATTTTATATAGATAGATTTTTAATAGATATATTGTATAAACAGGTCTTGAGGTCAAAATATGTCAGCTGTGTGCTCTCTATATCAAATTGTCCAGGAAGTGTGATGCTAGTTGTTTTCTGTGACAGCAAAAGTTGAAAAGTGCTTATAAACTCATTGTGGTGAATAATTTGGATGCTAGGAGTGCATAAGGTAAATGAGGTGTACCTCCTGACCACAATAAACCATTTAAAATGAACTGGTTATGATTTCCATGTTTTCAGAAGTAAAAATCAGGTACAGAGCCTTCAAGGAGTCAGCGGATATTACACGGCTCACTGCCTGAAACAGAAATGGATCTCTGATGTATTTTATTTGGGAATTTTATCTGAGTTATGTGAATTTAAATATCTATTTCTCCTTCAGGAGGTTGAAGAACAGGCCAAAAGTTTGGAGGAGTTGGATTTTCAAAAATTAGAACGAGAAATTAACCAAGACGAGGAAAAAGAGAATCAAAGCCAAGAGTTGCTGCGAGAGATTGCAGAGTGCCAGCGCATTTCTGTCACACGCAAAGTAAAGTAACATTCATATTATTTTTATACTGGAAAATAAAACTTGTAATTAACCATAAAGTCATGGTAATAATAGTGTTTTTGAAGTGGTATGTGGATAGAGCTATGCGTTTTTTCAGAGCTTAGCAGGTTGTGTCTTCCTCCACTGCCTCTGAATATAAAGGCCACACAGAGCACCATTCACTGTTGTTCTTTGCAGGAAAGGATTATGACACTGAAGAAACAGTCCACACAGATTACCTTGCAAGCACAGCAAGAACGAGACAACTTCCAAAAAGAGAAAAACAATTTGCTTGTCATGCTTCAAAAAGTAAGTTAGAACCCCAGGGGGCTTATAATAATGTGAATATTAAAATTATTAAAATTATATTGTGTTCATTATGCGGGTTCTTGCAGGAAAAAGAGAAATTAGCATCTCTGGAAGAAAAGTATGCTGAGTTATCTGAAGGACACACCTTCGCTAACAACCCCATTAAAGAGGTAGAACTCAAATCAAATATAGTCACACAGCAGAGATGGTGTGAGTTTGTTTTTAATGTTTTGGGATTTTCCCAGCATTTGCACTCTCTGAAGGAAAGGAGAAGGAGCAAAGAAAACTCATCCCACCACAGTGACAGTCTACCTCACAAGAGGAGCCAGCAGATCCTCACATCCTACAGCAGGTCTATGGGACATACACTGCCCCCGAAGGTCAGTACTGTTATTACACTTTTAAATCATCTGTTCTATGAGTAATTTTGTGAAGGCGCAGAGATCTTTAAAGAATATTACTAAAAGTTACTTAAACTACTTAAAGGTATTATTATTTAAAGTCTGACTAGTCATCTCAGAAATGTGTATTTGTGGGAATAACTATATTTAGTTCTAATTTATTAAACTGAGAATATTAACTATTAAAAAAAAATAATAATACAGAGTGGCAAATGCACTAATGCAAGTTGTTGAATGTTCATTCTGACAAGGCTTTGCCACTACCCTATATCCCTATATACACTGCCTGACAAAATTATTAGGACAATGGCATAATTTGTGATGCTGGGGTACTGAGCCAACTTTTAAATGTATCAAGCATTATTTAATGTGGTGTACTTAATACTATTTCATCGCATTTATTCAATTATATTATCACACGTTCTCATATTTTCAGATCACTGTGCACAAATCCATTTGTGGATGAATATTACTCATGTTTTCATGGGAAAATAATAGTTTGAACACTCAATTAATAATACTTTAAAATCAACTCATATCATAGAGTTCTTGAATCACCCCATATGCATGATTGAAAGGACAGACAGAATTTGTAAAGCTGTGATTAAGGCCAAAGGTGGTTATTTTGATGAAAAAGCTATTTAACTTGATATTCTTAAATTTTTGCAATAATATGCCTTTACACATGATGAAATTTGCTTTAATATGTCAATAAATTCATTTGTTGTCATTACCAATATGTGTTGTTATCATTATTTATGAAAGTTCAGAAATACACAAACGTCCTAATACTTTTGTCAGGCAGTGTATATCCCTAACCGTCCTCTGTCCCTGTTCAGGCCCACCCCCCTCTGTCTCAGAGCTCCAGCTGTGGCAGTGTGCTTCCTCCAGGATTCACCCTCTTGTCCCGGGACCTCAACACTCGCCGCCTGCAGAAGAGTGAGTCTCATGATGCACTTGCCGTCTTCTGTCTCCATAGTAACGTGTCCTCTTTTACATTGGGTCTAAACTGACCCAATGCATCAAATACATGGTGGAGTGCATTGTGTCAAGTCTACAAATCCAGAGATGGGGCAACTACTCTCTTTTTCATATGAAACTTTTCAGTTGTGTTCAACAAATCTGACTGATGATTGTTTTATTGAGTGTTATTTCCAGACAGGCAAATACAACAAATTGCACGTCAATGTTGGTTTATTCTTTCAAAGTCAGTGACTAGTTTGACTAATTTGATGAACTTGAATATTTTGGTTAAAGAACTTCAGACAGAATAGTGCTTGCATCTTAGGTTCAATTCATCGCCCGATGTATTTGTGCAATATTTTTTTCTTTCAGACAATAATAACCACATCCAGATGAGCGATGAGAGACAGAGGCGGAGCGACTTCTGCAGCCGGATGGTATCAGAGCCCAGCATGTTTTTGGACTTCTCCTTCGTCGACAACAGCCAGACCTCAGACACAGTCAGCGTGGACAGCTCAGACAGCCTGGAGACCAGCTTCTCAGCATGCTCCCCGGACAATATATCCAGGTCAGAAACACTATGGGAGCTATCATGAAGGCCTTTGATATGTCTGTATGTCTCAAAAGATCTAAGGTACCAGAAATGTGAAAGATTGAAGTTCAAGAGGATTGTATCTGATTTTCTGTATAACTCACTTATTCAGTCCAGCTGTTCTTTCATGCTGTTCAACATGCATTTGACCAATACAGTCTTTTAAAATTATGTTTCATCAGAAAGTTCAAAATTCAGTAATGAAGGCATCTGGAATAAAAATGAAAATTAATTTAGTGATTAACTGACTTAAGATCTATATGCTAAAAAAATAAGCAAGTTTGCTTTTCTCTTACAAATGATGGAAAAAAGCTTTCTGAGCTTCACTAAAGTATAATTTCTTGTAAGTATGTAATATAACATGTAATATGACGGTACATAAAATTAGCAACTATTGTAATTGGATTTTGCCTTCATCAAGACACTTGAAGTGTGTAAGTACTTCTTGCTTGGACATTTTGAGGTCATTTTGATGGTGAATTACATTCAAGATATATGTGGTATATTAAATGTATTAGGCGTCCTTTGTTCTGACAGTTACGTTCTTCCAATGTTTGACAATCTTGTTCCTATTAGTGCGAGCACATCCAACATGGCCAAAATAGAGGAGATGGAGCGTTTACTTAGAGAGGCCCAGGTGGAGAAGCAAAGGCTGCTGGAGCATCGAGTAACTATCATTCTGTAATTGGTGACCATATGCCAACTGTATACATGTGTGTGTTTGATGCTAAGCCCTGTTTACTTTATGTGTAGGAGCGCGAGATGGAGATTCGCAAGCAGGCCCTGGAGGAGGAGAGGAGGAGGAGAGAAGAACTGGAGAAGCGGTTACAAGAAGAAACAAGCAGACGACAGAAATTGGTGGAGAGAGAGGTGAAACTACGTGAGAAGCAGAGGTCGCAGGTATTGGAACTATACATGTGATGCTTAGGTTTAGTTGATGGATTTAGTAGATTTGGTGTTACTGCCCTGTAAATACTGTAAGGGACTTGGACTTTCCAAATCCTGGAACCAAGAAATCTGCTTCACTAAAAAAGCGACGCATGTTTCTAAATGTTGAATGCAAAAATCCAAAGTGACGCATGTTTCTAAATGTTGAATGCAAAAATCCTCTGCAAGGATTTCACATGGACTTAATCTAGAATCAACAACATATACCCCAGGATTAATCCAGTTTGCCTAAAGACAGAACTAAAGTAGGTTTATGGCAGCAAAGGACTAATATGGGATAGTTGAAAACAAATCTAAACTGTGTTTCCATATGTCTGTGCATCTACAGTCCCGCCTCCTGTCACGCTACCTCCCAGTCAGGAAAGATGACTTTGATCTACATGGACACATCGAGGCAGCTGGACACAATCCAGATGCGTGCTTTCATTTGGCCATCACTGATAAAACCTGCCGGGGTTTTCTGGTCAAAATGGGCGGAAAGATCAAAACCTGGAAGAAGCGCTGGTTTGTCTTTGACCAGAACCGCAGGACACTCACTTACTATGCAGGTGAGTGCTTTTATCCTGCCTTATTGCATAAACTATAAAAATAAAATTATCACAACATTTGCATGTCTATAAAGCAGTGGTTAAGACCATGGCAGAGTTTTATCAGTCCTACACAAACCACCCTGTGTTTATGTTCTCTACCACAGACAAACATGAGACCAAGATGAAAGGAGTCATCTACTTCCAGGCCATAGAGGAGGTGTATTATGACCATTTAAAAAACGCACACAAAGTAAATACTCTTGTGTAACTATGTATCTGTGATTTTATAAGCCCACATCTATAAGACAGCCTCTTGTCTCTCTCCAGAGCCCAAACCCTTCTCTGACCTTCAGCGTGAAGACCCATGATCGAGTATACTACATGGTGGCTCCATCTCCAGAGGCCATGCGTATCTGGATGGATGTAATAGTCACAGGTGCTGAGGGACACATGCACTTCATGGTCTAACACATGAACTTTGTCTAGCAAAGGACACCACTCTCCTTCCAAGCCTCATCTATTGGAGCACAATACAAAGAGCTTGTCATGTTACTGTAACTACAGCTCACTGAATGCCACTACAAAAACTCATAGGGAGTGTTATACACCACTTAAGCTAAGTAAGCTACTCAGCCAATATTAAGTATGGCTGTGTATATTAAAGGGCATTCATTGCAGTATCCAACTGCCTTACAGCTCACAATTCTTTTTGATACACTATTTCAGCTTTTATTCTATCCTTTGCATTTATATTATAAGCTTCATTTGAATGTTATATCACATTGTTGCAAAAATGCACATATTCTCTTTTACCTCATATTACTTCCACCCAAATCAAGACTTTTTCACACAGAGTTTACAATTACCATGAACAATGTTAATTTTGATTGAACCTTCATTCAGCATCTTTCAGATACTGATTGAGTTTAAAATTTATTTTACATGTATTTATAATTATTTGGCACTTTGTAAGTTGTATTTTAGACGCATATATAAAAACATAACTTTTGACAAGTGTGCAGCCCGTGCCTTTTATTATTAGAGTAGACAATGGAATAGTCGACACTGCAATGTCATAACACCATCATTGCACTACCGCTGTTCACCGGCAGAGGGCCTCAGTGCTGCTCTGCACTGCACTACAGTGACGCAATGCTTTAGCTGACCGTTCGTCTGTAAATGATGCGTCACGTTTTAAAGGGGTCAAAAATGCGCATAGAGTCGACTAAGGGAATTAGCAGACATTGAACTCCCTTTAGAAAAAAAAATCTTAGTTTTTGTTAGTATTTATCCTCTTATAGAATAATCTTATAACAGCAGATTTGTATGTTTTTGATGTATATAGTGTATTCATCACTTTTAACCGGGAGTGAGCAGCTGTTGACCCAGAGCGGTGCTGACACAATTTATGGATGAGTTGTTTTCTGTGCTGAATTTTTATTTTAGAGGATGACTTATCCTTACACGGCTTGAGACAAAAGAAATGCTTTTTTAAAAATACATTTTAATATTTTTATGTCTTTATGTTTTATGTTATGTTTTTACCAGAACAAGCCATTCCAGTGATAAGATGCTATGTTTTATAATTAATTCTCACAATAAATATTTTCACTATTTGTGATGATATGATTGCAAAAACATCCTTATGATTAAGTTTATTTTACATTTTGAATTCTAAGACTTTAAATGTGCTGAAGTGGAAATCCACTAATACAGTAGCTTAATCATTCCCTCTTTATTGCCCCACATAAATCTATATTGGCTGCTAATTTCTACATATACACATTGATACAGTGAGTAAGACCCTTCTTAAGCCCCGCCTCATTTACCATTCTTGTTCTCCTATTGGTTGACCTAGTGGGGTTGGCATGGATACTCAGAATGAGGCATGCTAAATTAGGCTCTTAAAGTCTCTCCAAAGGCAACACATACACAAACACATACACTTTATAGAGTACAAACAGAGTGCTAGGATGGCCCCACTGCATTGTGTTGTGTTATTAGCAGAAGTATGACAACCACATTGCTCTTAATCATGTGAATGCATCATGACAAAGCGGTGCATTCAAGTGTCTGTTTGAACAGTATCCCATAGTATGGGAGAGATTTGTAATGCTAAGTATTTGTTTAATATTATTTTTTTATTACACTTGCTAATATTGGTTGGCTGATATATCAGGATGTTTGGACTTTTTGGTGTATTGGCTATGGGCTTTATATCTCCAGCACAGGTCCTTATTTAGTTTTGGTCAAACTAGTACCTAAAATACATGCAAAGCTTTATTTTAACACTTCATGGACACTTTAATATGATTAATATGGACAAAATATGACTACAAAGCTCTCTTAAATGTTTTATGTAAAACAGGACTTTACAAAACCTTTTCATAATTTTCTTTTGTATATTTGTATAGTTGAATTCTATTGTGTTTACAGTCTGTTTTACAAAGATAAAAGGTTATTTGTGATGATCCTTTCAGTAATTATCTGTTACTCTCTTGAGTGAGACCTGATACACATTTACAGTAGGTGCCCATAAAAAAACACTCTGATCCTCAATTGCAGGTGTTTGATGAATACAAGCTTTATTTGAGTTGTGTCTAGCCCTCAGGCGTTTTCTGTTCTTTTCTGTGGGATACGGTTTCAATCTCTATGGTCAGTAACAGCACCTGACGCCTTCATAACCGCATGTTTTTTTCCTCTGCCAAATGATTGTGTTCTTCTCAGCTTGCCGCCTCTGGCCCAGTGATACACAGAGGTCTTTTTGTGTCACCTCCGCTGTGCTTTTTATTTGTAAAAAAAAAAAAAAAAAACCCTCTTTGTACTTCTTATTCTTAACATCAGGCTCTTCTCTGCATCCATCCCCATGACCCCTATCAGCTTCCATATGTGAGGTTTTCCTCTCACCACTAGAGATTAGTTTCAGTCTGAACTTTGAAACTTTGAATAGAAGTCTGTTTTAAAGCAACTGGGCCTTGTTTCTATGTGTAGTTTTACATCAGATATCATCTCAACAGGAAATATTATGTAAGTTTGATCTTATGTGTGCATTGCAAAGATAAGAATAAAACTAAATTCCAACAAAACCAGGACTAACCCAGAACTAAACCAGGAACTAAACAATAGCAAATTTATAGAAGGACTAAAGTAGGACTCCTCCAGGATTAAAAATGATTATACTGGGCCCTAACAGAATCAGAATAACTTGGTCTAGACTCTTCAAAGGATCTAAACTAGCATGCAAATCAGGACTAAGTTTGGACTAAACCAAGACTAAGCTAGAACAAATCTAATTTAAGTAGGCCCAAACCAGGACTCAACCAAGAATAAATAGGGTCTTTATTTGGACTAAACCAGGACTAATCACTAAAACAGATCTTAACCAGCATGTGTGTACTAAAATTTGAAAAATGCAGAATTAAGCTTTAAACTCAATTAGTAGCATTATTCTGCAGGCCAATTGTGTAAATGTTGCACTAAGAATAGCAGTGACACATATTCCCATAGTTGTCTCAAATGAGGTATGCATGTTAAGTGGTTGCCTCACATCTGATTGGACAGCCGCTACTAACATTCAGGCTCTGTCTATTCAGGTCAGTGAGCTTGGCCTGTGAATGAAGTTAGTATGATACTGCTCTGTGGGCCATTTGACAGAAGGATGCATAGCTACTGTAGAAAATCAGGGTCTGTTGAGGAAAGACAAGTGAAATCATCATCACGTGAGCGACTTCAGGAAATTATGTAATTGTGAATTTTGTGATAAGCATCGCAATTATATTTTCGTTTTGGGAATCTGTTAAGTTCACATTGTAAACATGTTGACAAGTATTAGCATTTGAGGGAAATGTGAACTAATATTAGAATCCCATGCATTTCAGAATTAATTTGTAGAGGTAGACTTCAGGGTTAGCTGATTTTTTACATAAGAAGACAGGATATTTTTGGTTTGAGGACCTGTACACATCTTTATGATTATATCTGGATTGTTGTAATACTATTTTGTTTCACATTAAATCATGCTTTTGAATAGTTTTTTTTTTTTTAATATTTAGGTTAAAGGGCCCATATTACACTTTTTAAAAAAAATCTCTTTCATCTCTGTCATCAAAAACATACCCAGAGTTCTGTTTCATTCACAGGCTGAGTTCTTCTCTCAAACAGAAAACACTCTGTTCCACCTTGTGATGTCATGTGGTAATACAGGAAGTGCTCCACTGTGTTTTAGACTTCATACACCTTCACTAGAATCATTTGGATAATTTCAGCCTCGGAATTGCCAATCTCTACTGAGACATAGATAAAAGGAGCTCTTAACTTGAAAACTACCACTACATGACATCATAAGGTGCTTCGGAGATGTAGACAGACTAGTTACTTAAACATGTGTGAATGAAACAAAACACTCCAGGTATGTTTTTGAGGAGCTAAAAACATTATAACATGGTTTAAAGGAAAAGTAACGTTTTTTACAATTTGAGCCTTATTTCGGTAATAAAACAAGTTGTTTTACTCACTCATAGCACTTTGGTGTCATATGGAGCATTTCCGGAGATGTTTTAGATTAGCGTTAAGCTAACGCCGTTAGCCTAGCGCGACTTATAGCCATAGCTCGGGGCATTCCCCGAGCATGTAATATGCCCCGTGCGGGCTCCAAATAACATAAACTTTAGCACTTTTCAAATCATAGAAGCTCGATGTCTTTAGTCTACGATTTCGTTTGGTCAAAAGTGGCCTGTAATCCGAGATTTAGCCATAGTTTCGAGTAGATGAGGACGCCAGTGCGCATGCGCGGAGTGTGCTCTCAGCTCCCGGGACCCAAACATGGAACGCATAGCTGTAAACTATGGATAAATCTTGGATTATAGGCCACTTTTGATTCAAATGAAATCGTAGACTAAAGACATCGAGCTTCTATGATTTGAAAAGTGCTAAAGTTTGTGTTATTTGGAGCCCGCACGGGGCATATTACATGCTTGGGGAATGCCCCGAGCTATGGCTATAAGCCGCGCTAGGCTAACGGCGTTAGCCTAACGCTAATCTAAAACATCTCCGGAAATGCTCCATATGACACCAAAGTGATATGGGTGAGTAAAACAACTTGTTTTATTACCAAAATAAGGCTCAAATTGTAAAAAACGTTACTTTTCCTTTAAAGCTCACAAGAGTCAATTTTGCGTAATAGCAGCATCTAAAATATAGTTGGAAAGGTCAGTATTTTCAGTGCTTGAATTTAATTAAGATATCATGTTAGTAACGACTTGTAATATTTATTGATTAAATAGTAAACAGAACAACATAGCGGAGAGACAATACACAGATACTGCTCTTGTCCGAGAATAAGTGTGGCTAAGATAAGCATGAATTGGTTCAATACCTACTCCCATATTAAATCCAATGTCCATTTAGCCATTTATATTGTCCACTTCTAACTGGGAGGAGGTATTGGCAAGCCTTTTGCACAGCTCACATTGAGATTTGATCACATAATTTACTGTAAGTACCAGCAGACAAATACATAGGCGCTATACAGTCCGAAAATGTGCAAACAATAAAAATAATAATTGTAAGTTTTCTGCTACATACTGTACATCCATATAGATTGGAATGTTTGGATTTTGGCTGTAGTTAATCATTAGTAGACAGTAGACAGTTTATCAAAGAGACTTGTTGGAAAGAAAGACAAAAACTGTTTCTACAAAAATGGAAGTTAACAAAGTAAAAAAAAACATTTGTCTGTTGGAAAAGCACCTCTTACAAAGGAGTATGTGTATTATAAGCAATACTGTACCGGGACCATGTTGTTCACTGAAGTTACCAATGCTGAACCAAATCTTTCCTGAGACATGTCCAAATTTAGACTTCCTTAGGCTGCCCAGAGAGATGATTTGTGCTTGAGTCTATATTTACTGTTCCTGTTTTGTCGAGAAGCTGAGAAATGAGCCGAAAATAGCTTAAAAAGACTTGCATTCAGAGTCATTGATCTTGTCCATTATTCTATTTCCTTATTTGTGTGGTACCGCTTTGAAGTGCTGGTTTGGTCCCTGCTGCCCTCCTCACTGGAACCTTAGACACTGGGATCTTGGTTCTGTTTGCTTGTGGGATTTGAGAACCATGTTTTACAGGGATTTTGGAGTCACGGGGAGAACAGGTGGGAGCCTTTAATTGCATCTGGCTCTCCTCTTGGCTATGCTTAGAGGTGACCACAGCAACCTCAGATATAGCAATTTTATCTTTGCTTCCACTATCATGTGAGTTTAAAGGAGAGGTTGGTTCCTCCAGGGCGGCAGATGTAGTCGTGTCCTTATTTGCCTCCTCCTCTGTATTCTGGCTAATGCGTACAGGGATCTTACCGACTCTGCCCCCACCAACTACAGGTATTTTGCTCAGCCCTGTGCTATGTCCTTGCGATGTCCTCTTTTTATTATCTTCTTTTATCTGATGTGAATTTTCTTGCAGGATGCCACGAGATTCTGGAGTTCTAGGACTTTGGATCAAATTGCCATCTACCGAACATGCGTCGCTTTCTATTTTCTTACCCAGGCCATCCCGAGACAGCGGGGTAGAAGAGATGGGGCAAGAGGAAGTTTGAGAGAGTGCAGGGTGGGTGAAGAGAGTAGCAGAAGAGAGAGGTATTTGAGGTGACGATGCGGAGATTTGTGACGTCGGCATGGGCATCTTTGAAAGGAAAGAAGGCATTTCAGAAGGTGCTGGAGAAGTTTTAGGTTGTGAGATAGACAGAGGGTCTTCTTTAGATGCAGAAAGTGAGGAGAAGGAGGGGACTGAAGAGATCTGGGTTAAAGCAGGTGTGGGGATAGAGTTAGAAGACCAAGTAGTAGCAGGTTGAGTCGGAATTGTCCCATTTAAATAAACAGGCGGAGCAGAAGTGGGCGGGGCTTGACTTTTTGATACTGTAGGTAGTACCGATTCAGACGTTATTTGGGTCTTAGTGAAAGTTGTTGCTGTTGAATTTGAAAACTCACTGACAAAAGATGATGTTTTGTTCAGATCTGTTGTATAAAATTGGGTAGGTGTAGTTATATTTGTTGTAGACACTGATACTGTTGCAGAGATAACTTCTGTCGACGGAATCCTTGAGGAAATAAGTGGAGTGGGAGTCATGGGCTTGGCTGTAAAAGGATATGACATCGATACTGTCACTGGGATTTTGTTGAAAGAGGTGTCTGGTAAACTGCTTGACAAATCAGGTTTGGAAGTTGAAGTCAGGGTGAATGGTACAGTTTTAGGAGGGTTAATTATTGCTGGAGGTGATGTGGATACAAAGCCCATCGATGATACTGTTTTGGGAGTTTCACTTGTCTCAGATGCGAGCTTGTTCACTGATGAAGTTAAAGTTGGACTAGCCGATGGTGCTTTTGTAGCACTGGCTGGAGTATAAGGTGGAGTAGATATGGTTACTCCCAAAGTAGTTTTCATCGTAATTGTCGGGGAAGACAAAATTGGTGCGGAAATGTTTGTTAATGGACTTGTTGATGGTTTTGTGGCAGCTGTTGTGACATTTGTTGTTGTTGTCTCATTTGTTGGTTTGATGGTTGGTGTTGTCAAAGTTGTAGATTTGGTTAAAGTGGTGATGATGCTGCTGGGTTTCATAGGAGAAGATGGTGCTGGTGAAGAAGGCAGCGTGGTGTGAAATGAGTTAACAGCTTTAGGTGAGACAGGTTTCGAAAATGACGTGGTATGTGAAGGCGAGGCGGCAGAGGAAATGGCCACGCTGGCTTTGCCCCACTCTGCTTCTACATCCGCCATGATGTCCCCCCCTCCCGAGATGGAGTCAAAGGTCAGGAGCGAGGAGATGTCAGCCAATAGTGTGCTCAAGCTGGTCTCACCGGGAACCATGGAGGCCAACATAGGACATTGTGACTCATCTGGTTCACCGCCCGGAGTTTTAGAAGGGGATGTGGTGGAGCTGTCCTGGGCTGTTATACTCTTGTTGGTTGGCTCTGAGCTTTCTGTCCCGGGGCTGTCCAGTGAATGTGGTTGAGATTTGGGGGTCAACGTCAAGTCCTCTTTGATTATCTCCACACTGTTACTTCTGGACGACATTAACAGCGGGCTTGGTGGTACCTCCTCTTTCTCATCCTTATCCTTTGAGCGAAACTTAACATTTCCAAATAGACCCTTAATCCCCCGGCGCTGGCGTCCTGCGGGCTGGGACACAGTTTGTATCCTGCGGTCCCCCACTCCCCTCCGACCCCCTCTGAGGATGGAGAGGAAGCCCAGGGACTTGGCTGAGCTGGCTGAAGAGATGGAGGTGCGGGCATGAGCGGCAGCCAGAACGCCATCTTCGCCCAGTGGGCCCTCCTCTGTCTGCTCCTCATCTCCGTCAGCCTTTTCTCTCTCCTGGTCCTCTGTGTCGTTAGCAGCAGAGTCTGGTACATCCAGGGTTTTGCTCCTGTGTAGTGGGGACTTGTTGTTTCCTTCACTTTTGCTTCGAATAGAAAAGATGTTACCAGGCTTGCGCTTCCCAAACAGCTTGAATCCCTTTCTGATTTTTCCGCTGGACTCAGGTGGTGGAGGTTCTGCATTCTCCGTTTGCACGTCCATCTTCAGTGCTTTGTCCTCCAGTCAGTTGTAAATATAAATAATTCCTTAGGGAGCAATCCAGTTTTATTATCCTCGTGAAGCCTTATGTTACCTCAGCAGCACGCAACGTTACAGTCTGTGTGTGTCCCTCCCTCTGTCTGTCTTGCCATCCAGCTCTTTCTCCTCTATTTCTCCCTCTAAGCCACTCCCCTTTGCCTCATTTTTTTGTCTGGCTGCTCTCTGTGGGTCTCCATGGAAACTGAGGGGCTAAGCAGCTTTCGTCAACGCTGCGGAGCCAGGGGCAATCAAGGAGGCACCCTGAACACTTCTCTCTCTCCTCTCTTCCTCCATCCCTGTCTGATGATTGTTTACATAAGGGCCACAAACAAACACTCCTTTAACACGGCCAAATTCTGAATTTCTCATTGATCCGGCTTTATATTTTTATTTATTTACTTGTTTATTTGAAGGACAATGTGCAGGTACATTAAAAAGATGGCTGCACCAGATTTAGCAGAATGCTAATTTCCATCTGTAGTCCTTAACAAACATTAAAAACATTAAAAACAATTACATATAAAAGGTGCAATACAAAATATATAAACGCCTTTATCCTGGTTGATGCTGAAGATATTGGGCAAATTGTGGATAACAGGTTTAACCATCAAAGGGCATTGCATCGCAAAAAATTGGTGACCTTTTAATTAATACTAATAATGCATTACATTTGTATTGCACTCCTCTCAAAGCCTGTCTGGTTGAAGAGGGAAGAGAGATTTCTTAACTGCACCACTGGCCCCTCCAACCATTCACACATCACATTCATACATACTGGTACTGGTATAGTGATACTGTTGTACTGTATTTCATAATCTGATGAGAAATCTGCTGTTGAGAGTTGTGACTTTCTGAACATCTTGGTAGTGTAACCAATGTTAGACAACAATGAAGCTATTCCAACACATTCTATAAGTTTTATGGCATCTACTTGTGCCGTTTGAGAAATTGGTGTGATGTTGTAAACAAAACTATTTTTGTTATCATTTCCAGTTTTTAAATAATTTGTGATTTTAGATTTTGGGTAATCACATTTCCATGATCAGTTATTAATTTTAAAATATTGAAAATGTACACTCCACTTATTTAAGTTGTTTATGGGATTTTTTTGTATGTTTTTTTTTGCCATAACTTAATTTACAATTTTATTTTCTGTGTGTTTTTGGTCTGCGTAATGTCTGTAATGTGTAATGCATTTGGGCCAATGTAGTACACCATCACCTTAAGTGAAAGTGTGGCAGGATGAGAGGCAAGCACTCCCTCTTGTGGAGAAAAGTTGTTGACAAAAGCAGAGTTTGGTGCTATTTATGGCACACTTTTGTCATTCTACAGCTTTAACAAAAGAAAGAATTGGAGCAGCTAACTCTAAAAATATAACAGTGGTATCAAAGCAATTTGAACACCAGAGATATTTATTTCAGTTTGTATTTTATACTTACTATTCAGTTACCAAAAAGATAAATACTTTTATATATAAAGGGACATTTACAATTGATTTACAGTACAAAGAGAACCTTTTAGGATTTAGCTGTTTGATATAAAATAAAAGTCTGGGACACACACGCAATGTAAACAGTTATTTTAGCATATGTGTTAAAGTTTGACATTTAGAGTCCCAAAATAGTTGTGAGTCTTATACATCATGCTCCTCAGAGGGTGCCTTCAGGGCCACACTGCCATTGTGGGTGTTGTCCTGCTCCTCGTGGGAGTCGTACTCGCGTCGATATAAAGAGCGTGTGACCAGTGTAATGATGAACATCTCCATGATCATCAGCTGCTGACTGAGCACTGGGAAAGAAACAACACATACCAGGTGGTAACCAGGTTATTTATCATTACAACATTACAAAAATATATGACGGTGCTTACTGGAGCCACGGGCCGCAGAAGAGAAGGGAGGGGAACAGGCAATTGTCCCATCCAAAGACAAGATGTTAATGATGGAGGTCTGCAGCTGACTAAGGACCAGGACCAACTAAAATGACAACAAACAAGAACGACACTATGAGTAATGGATGATTTTAAGTTCAAACCAAATAACTTATCATTTTTGAATAGACCTGTCATTGACCTACTGGAAAAATTACAGAAGATCTTAATTTCTTGAGGATTACCACAATAATTCATCTGCCCACTTTCAGTGATTTACATTTTAATTGGTCGTATATTCAGCACAGATTTATATTGTTCTTTTACAAGCTTGACAAGTTATTTGAACTTAGTATTTTGTTACTTATCACTGTACACATCTAGTGGTGGTAACCTATTTTTACTGCCATAGCTGCCCTGGGGCTGACATAATCATGACTACCCATCTGTGCCAGTAACAACCACAATCAATCAGTCACTTATGTACCACATTTACACAGGCCAAAAATAATGCATGATATATAATAATAATATGAAAGGTTATTATAAGGTTTGAACCACCATCCAAGCCACTATCCCCACATTCTATAGGCCAGTAATGTTTAATACAGATGGAGGCAGCTAAAATAAAATTTAAACAACTTTTTTTTTCTTGGGGCAAATTATTCATAAACGGATAAGGTTCAACATTTGTGAATTTATGTTTTGGATATTTCCAAAGTACAGTGCACTCAATGAGAAAATCTGTCTCTTTCCCCCCCATCTATGAATATGATATCATCACATTCAAAAAAGAGATTGATCTGTATTTCTATATAAAAGTGTATAATAAACAAACACAGAAGTTTAGCACAATCTTTGATGCATATAACTGACCTGGTACATGGCATATTTGGGGACCATCCTGAGGTGCCGCAGCAGCCCTTTCGTGTTCATGAACATGATGCCCACAGGCCAAAGGGAGATGATGGTGAGGACTCCTACGAACGGGTTTATCCAAATGGTTGCTCCAGTAATGTCCAGCTACAAGCGGACACAAATCACATCCAGTTAAATCTTGTCACAACAATAACGTACTTAAATTTGGCAGTATGTATGAAAAACCTTATTTTCTACATGGGGATGATTGATGTTTTGCCTGAAATGTTCCACTAAATGAATTTAGCAATCTTCTTCTAGAGGGGACTATACCACAAATCTTTTTTTTAAATTTTTTTCCAGGCAATAAAAATGTGTGAAACTGAATAAAGGATAACCAGATACTTAATACCATACTGTGGAATATTCCAGGTAGAAGTTGGCAAACTTACACTGAACCCTTTTTATTTACTTACATCTGCAGGATCAAAGTTTCCATTGGTCCACAGAATAATGGAGAGAATTGAGAGGACTGTTTTAAGGATGGCGTATTGCAGAGCAGCCAACTTCAACA
The DNA here is from genome assembly GCA_036785185.1 of Paratrypauchen microcephalus. Classification (NCBI taxonomy): domain Eukaryota; kingdom Metazoa; phylum Chordata; class Actinopteri; order Gobiiformes; family Gobiidae; genus Paratrypauchen; species Paratrypauchen microcephalus. The sequence continues at coordinate 6,409,133 of JAVJIX010000034.1, read as the reverse complement.
AGAACAACATGCGCCTACAATAGCAAATATCAAAATAGGAATTATATTATTATCCTTAATACAAAAATATAGCATTAGATTAGGAGGGACTGGTGACTGCTATCTTCTCTAATTCTATTCTAGATTGGCCATCATTGTTACAAATTGACTTGAGTGATATTTATTATTATTTATTACTCCTAAATTGAGGCCTGGGTAACTTATCAAGTTCATTTCCATGTCATTTCTAATTATCAATGATTGGTCTACCACCACTTATCAGTCTATGAAAGCATGTGGTTTAGAAGAGAGTGCAGAAGAAGAAATTGGGCTTTTTTTGTGTTAAATTTCCGTTTATGCACATCAAATCAATATATAAAGCCATTTTTATTTATTTTTTTTTATTTTTTTTTATTTTTTTTTTGAAAAGTAAAAAGTAAATCAAATTGTGGCCATGTCACCCAACACCCTACATAAACTCATATTGGATTTCTTTTTAAAAATGACATTAGCCAGTTAAATGTGTATTACCGGGACATGGGCACTTTGGGCAGGCAGACGCAGCAGCAGCAGCACGGTCCTGTACTGATCTTAAAGGGTTGACCAGAAAACCTTTTCAGAAAGCCACTGCTGCCCCCCAGCTCCTCCACTATCAACATGAGGACCTTGTACACCACCACTGCGAAATAACTGCACACACCAAGTTTTACAGTCCCATAATATTAATAGTTTTGTACAGTACAGCCAGAGAAAAGCCTATAAAAATGCCTCTGAATGTAAGATCTTTGTACGTGGTCTGTGTAATGATTCATCCACGTTTTATTTGAGGACATAATCTCAAGGACAAAACAAGTTATTTTATGTATTTATATCATGTGTCGAAATAATGAAGAGAGGGAGTCAGCTCACCAGTTTGATGCCATATCTGTGAACATGACTGCTCTGGGGATCCACAGCCCAAAACAAGACAAGGTGGCAATGCACTGAAAAAGACAAGTGAAATTAATTTGAGGTCTGCATTTAGGTCATTGTGATGATTATGATCTTTCAAATTTTAGCTGTTAACTGTCAGATTTTTAGATGTTTTAACCTAGTGGTTAGTTTAATCCTATCCACACAGCAAACAAAACAAAAACAAACAAAAACTGTCAGCATAAATAAGATAAAAACATTTTCACAATGACATCATAAAGTAGTTACTCAACCCCAGAGACATGATTGTTTGAGCCAATAGAACAATATGGCATGTTTTTGGGTCAAATCCCCAACAAATAATGCTAAGGTTCAGTGCCCTCCATATGAAATTATGACATCATTAAATTCAAGAAGATGAGCATGTGTTGTACTTTCTACATTTCTTGAAGTCCTGAACTACAATATATTTGGGTTTTTACTAAATTCAAATGTATTTGGATTACTTTAACCCAGTCTTTTCACTTGTTATGGATACCGTTTTTTGTTTAAAAAAAACATTAAAAATATAGTGTATTGAACTGTTACATCCTCATTTTCATCGCCTTAAACCCATAAATAGGACTTACAGGTGCTGCTCCATTGATCCAGATGATAGTAGTCTTTTTAGGGTATGGCAGGTTTCTGTAAATATACACACAGCAGTCCAGATACAGCAGCAGTGAGAGGCAGGACATGAAGGTCAGAATGGAGTACAGGCAGATTCCAAACACATCCAGTTCTACAGGGAAAACACAGGGACAAAATGGAATGAGAAGAGAAGGCTATCACCACAGATTCCTCATTCTCACTTCCATTTACATTTTTAAATAGTATTTGTTTGCTTGGTAGTTTACCATTGAACTACAGTTAAATAAGTTAAATATGATCTTAATTTGTTACAAAACCTGTTTTACATGGCAAATGATCATCCATTAACATTTATGATATGTTAAACCTTCTTTGATTGTACAAAAACATGAATTGGTATCACAATAGTACTTTCTCACCTCTTATCACATCAATGGCCAGTGGAGGCTCCTGTAAACATGATGGATGAATTGTACTATTTATCGTCTCCTCCAGATTGTCCATGCTATATCTTAAAAAGTCTAAACCACAAAACGGTCAGAAGTCTGTGATCTGCACTGTTTCAACAGTGGAGTGAAGGAATGACAGCTGCTCTCAGCACAAAACATCCAAGTAACTTATTCATCCATGGTGTTGGGCTATAACAGTGAAGACACACAGTTCAGTGACCTACACCAGTATGAACTTTGACACGGCGTGCCATTTCCTTTACCAGAGGAATAAATACTATAATATTGTAAAGATATGACGTACACATAGTAAATCAATCAAGTGTTCCAATAACTTCTAAGTTCAAAGGTTGTTAAGTGTCTGGTTTAAATATTAAAATCATTAATGAGGGTGATTTCTTAAGAAGCTTTTAGTCAGTGCTTGAGTGGTGAAGTAACTCCCAGGTCATTCACCCTCAGAGGACGCCTTTATCTCTTACAATAAAATTACACTTAATCATACAACTGTACTTTGCAACAGTAAGTTTTAGAGTTATTCTACACTTTCAGAGAAATTTGTCCACTGCTTTTGGTGCGTTCTTCAATGGGGTTAGACAGCCATAATGTGCCACATGTCTTCAGCACAAGGGTTAGCCTAATGGACAGATTTTATAACCCCAAACAATTAATGTACAAAATATTTTTGAGATAAAGTAATAACTATCTACCCAGTCCCTGTTACATCACCCATTTGAGATAATAATAAGGTGATGTTAATATAATAATGCTAAGAATAAGAATTCCAATCTAAATACATAGAGTTTATTGTAACAGCTAAGAAACAGAAATCCTTCAACAGGTTCTCAGTAAAACGCTGTCTTATACAAAACCGATTACTTAAAGCACATCATTAGTTCTCAGTCAGAAGCAAAAGTTTGATCAATTAAAATGAGGGCATCTTACAGGGCATGTCCATGTTACACAAAATACATAATTCCACTTAAATAAATGTAAAATTAAAGCATTATCTTAAACAAATTGCCAGTCTTTTCCTTGGTTGAAACCATTGCATTATTCAACAAAATACACAGATAAATACAACTTTAAAACATATATATAGTATGTATAAAAAAATAACATTAATTTCATTTCATTACAGTGCAACGATTTGGTCAAGGGTTTTGTTTTGTTTGGAGTAAAATATAAACACAGTGGCTGAACAACATAAAAACAAAAATAATACATGTAAACAAATTCTTCAAATTGACATCATTATTTAAGAAACTGTTGCTTAACATATACAGTCGTAGTAATACTGGTCCATTATGAAACAATGGCTTGAGTGGCTTTGTACAAAACATTCAGTTTAACACAGGAAACCATATTGTACAAAACAGTACTCCAAATGTTACAGATGCTGGAAATACTTTTTTTAAACAAAATTATTTAATTAATTAAAATTATGGCAGCAATGCATCTTTGTGACAAGGACCAATCACATTTTAGTATATGGCAGGATACACACGGGTTATGTTACAGTAAATGGAAATTTCAACATCTGATCAGTCATCATTAATTTATCAGTATCATAATTGAATCCATCATTCTCCCAACAATTTCACAGGTTTTCATAAACTAGTGAATGACATAAAATAAAAATCTTTTGGCCTTCATATTTTATATTTGTGGGGGGCACGAAGAAATCACAGAGGATGGTTAAGGCATTACATATTCAGTTTTAGCTTGAATTCTAAGACCTGAACAAAACAACAATTAATGGGAAAAGAAAACATGTAAACAGCAGCAGAGACACTTTGTCACTCACTATGGCTCATTCTCTATCGCCACAGAGTCTGCTTGTCCTTTCAAACAAAACAAAATTAAAATGGTTCCAATGTTCATAATTACTGTAAAGTAAAATTAAAACATACCTGTTTTGCTATTGTCCAGTGTATGTTGTACATTATTTGCAGGGTGACACATGTTTGTTGCACCATCCATAAGGCTGCAACTAAAATCCATACACATTATTTTAACCTTATCAACATTTGGGTATTTCAGACAAAGTATTTGACTGACCTCTTTCCATTTTGCTGAAGAATGCTGTTGGCATGCTCAGGATCTATATGAACCAGCCTGGTAACAAATGAATGTCCATCTCCAAGGCTGACAAAACAAAATCACCCACGTTAATGTTTTGAAATGCTTTTATAAATACATCTTGAAAAAATATGCTGACCTGGAGAAAACAGGGAAGAACCAGTACTTTGCCTGATCACCAAAGACCTCCGCAACATTTCTTCTGAAGCCTAAAGAGAAGCCGTTTTTGTCTGGTCCATTGGTAAAAACAGGGGCCCTGAAAGCCTCTAAACATACAAAAAGCAATTAAAAGGCAATTAAACCATTTCATAAGAGTAAACGGTGAGTAAAGGTACCTATAGTGGTCCGGTTCTTCCCAACGAGCCACAAGTGATAGCTGAGCAGTGAAACAATGCTGATGAAAAACAAAGCTGCCACAAAGAACAGGAATAAGATGTGGAACTTTGCGTGAGTTTCAGGAAGAAGTTTCTGAAATCAGACACAATACAGAAAGGAATTAAACAAAGCTATTTGGTAAGAGGTTTCTGGACAGTGTAAAAAAAACAATAGCAATTAATACAATAGATGATAATTTCTTTAAAACTAAATATAACATGCTCGTATTGCCTAGTTTATCATATTAAAAGTGAATAAAAAAAAAGAGTATTGTTGCAGAGTATATATGTAAAATATGCTTTGCAGTTGTTTTTAAGTGGTCCCTAAGCACAACAAGCTTCCTACCACTGACTCGTGTGACAGCTAGTAAGTGAACAGTGTGTACCATGTGAACAGTAGCACCAGATAACGCCTCACATGACACTTGTAGTAGTTGTGTGGTTTTTGGTTTTGATCTTATTTTGAACACATTTGCTGCGTAAAACTGCTGTGTCAGTGACAAATTGAAAAGAAGAAGTCCTTTACCTACCTTCCAGAATTTGATAAAATATTGTATTACTGTGGCACAAATGACGACGCAGTAAAGTGAAGCATAGCCCAGAAATAGAATGAAGAATTTATAGTTTGAGAATCCAACACAGTTATTGACCCTGAAAAAAAAAAGACAAAATGAACAAAGACAGTGTAATATGTACCCATACAACTGAAATAAATGTTAAAAGGACAATATATGAAGGACACAAGAGTTTACCAGGGGCAGTGGTGGTCCATTTTTAGCACACATCTGCAGGGGAAAAGCAGACAGGAGGCATGAACCATCATTTATGAGAGCATCGCCTAAGTCATAGTAACTATATATGTATAAAATGTCTTTGTATACGTATAATGGACTTCTATTTAGTCTGACACGAGCAGGAAAACCACTCACCTCTCGCACGTGGAGCAGTGATGGCAGCGGTCTGGTTTGATTACTTGGCAAGAATTACAGTATGGAACCGCTATTGACAAAAAAAGAGCAATTACTTCTTCTTACTTAAAGATTGCAAATTGTGCGGTTAATCATATTTAAACTGTATTGTGAGGATGTTGTTTCAATCTATTGTTTATAGTTAAAAAAAAAAGGAATCAAAATGTATCCAGGCCAGCTCTACTTAATATACTTTGTGATAAATTACATCTACAAAGATTAGAAGGGAAAATGTCTCTATTAAAATTGTGTTTAAGCGAGCCCAGTTTTGTTACACTGTAATCCTGGTTTAATTTTACATGTGTCAAGTGTGTAGGGTCACAAATGGCATCTATTTTTAAACAGATAATATTTATTCTATACAATGACCCCTTTTGTTTCAGTTAAGACATTATGAGTCACTACAATGGGAGTCAGTATATGACAGAGAAAATGAGCCTAAATGAACCAGGGTCCCAAAGGAAATGTTACAACTTGCACCTGAGCCTTGTGGAAACCCCAGATGCACGAGTCACTGACAGAAAGAAATAAACAGCTTATGTCACATACAAGGTATATTATGATATTGTGTTTCTGGGCATTCTATTCACAGGTTAAAATAAAAAATAAAGAGTATTCATGAATTTCTAGTCAATGTTTATAGTATTTTAGAGCTAATGTTGTTCAGTAGTGTCATGGCTTACCTCCTCCAGCAGTGCGGGTGTACACAGGTAAATTTCGAACCACTTTCTTCAAAATCTCCTGTTGTACTTCTGCTCTTTCCTCTTTTTCAAACTGGTCTTTCTCTGCTCTGGGCAAACTAAACTGTTAAGAATATAGAAGAACATTTAAATAAGCTCAAAAGACAATAAAACTATGGAGATCTAACTCAGAAAGCTACTTACTGCTTTGGACGGTTCAGCTGGTGTTACCCAAATGGTTTTCCAGTATGACCAGATGAACATAATGAGGCAAATATGGAAGATGACCAAATAACTGACTGTACAAATAGAATAAAAGTTTAACCAGGATGTTGTGTAAATATTTTTAATTTTTAGGCAGCAAAGGTAAGACCAAAAAGTGTAATGTTGTGTATAACTTACTTCTCTCTGTATTATTTGGGATTGTATCTGAAGAGGAAATAAAGACAAATCATTACTAAATTAGACATTGAGTAATTCTATGTATGGCAGTGCAATTAATCTATTTTTAATTGAGACTGAGATTCAGTCATGTCTAATTGTCAGTGATATGGTTGCTTTTTTTAATCAAAGGTCTACAACCAATCCTCTGTATGTAAAAGCATCTAATTTAGAGAAGAGTTCAGACTTTCAAGGAATAACTTAAATTTATGTTTTACATTACATTAGATATCTTTCATTTTTACAAGAGAAATATTGAATTAACTGTATTCATCTTGTTTCTACACATCCCCCATAGTCTCACGCCACTCCTCCATGTGGCAGCAGCCTGGTACGACCAGCATTGACCCATTCACAATAGAGAGCTTTGTGTTCCTGCACTTATACAGAACTATAATGTACAACATACATTAGACACTGTGCCACATCGTCACTTGTGAAATGGTCTAAATAGTGCTGGGCATTTACAGAAAATAAAATTATATCCAATTACTTAAAAAAATAAAATAAAAGGCCCATATGTGTATCTACTTAGTAATAGAATAAATACAAATAGTACCACTACATTTTTTCAATTATGATGATTTACTAGCCTATAACATTACCTACTGTCTATTACACATTATTATTATTATTATTATTATTATTATTATATATTTATACCTGCTAATTTGTTCGTACAGTATTTTTTTCTGAAAACTGTACAGAAATGTGGTACACACTTAAATAATATCTTTTCAGGTCCACAGTAACTGTATTAGTATATCTGTAATGACTGATGATGAATAAATAAAGTGTGCCATGATGACACTATTGAACAAAGTTTAACTTAGGTTTTACATGGGCATAATACATTTTTGCTGCCATAAACATGTTTAAAAAAAGATTGTTTTAGGGTTAAAGATGATTTTCATTCCCATCCTAAAGGAGGAGTCTAGTGGCGTTTACATGACATCCTCTCGTTCAGCAGCAGCTTGACAAAGTTGTTATCGATCATTAAACATACAACACTGTAAACAAAATAAGAGTAGAAAACAAGTGTACTTACAGACACACAGCTCTATGACATAGGCGTAATAAGACCAGCCGATGACCAGGTTAATAAACAGAACAGGTACCCAGTTTAAAGCCCGTTTACAGCACCTTAGCGCGTGAGAGGGCGCCATCTTTAATCTGCAGGACGGTTTGTCGGCACGGTTAGCTGCGTAACGTTTACAATACAGTTTACAATAAAAACTACAACTCCCAGGATTGGTCGGCATCTGGAGCATGCGCAGTTTTACTTGTTTCTGTAAACAAAGTGCACGTTTCGCTGCGGTTCTAAAACTGTGGTACGGGGCCCGTGTACTCTTCGGGTACTGGAGATTCAGGTGGTAGTAAGGACATTTTTTTATATTCAGCATTTTATTTAGATGATTTAGTCCAGTTTTGAGTTAGCCTTTATGTCCATAGCGTGTCCTGCTTGTTTGTCACCAAGATTCAAAGCTTTTATTGTCATATGCACAGTAAAGAAACACGTTTCCCTGTACAATGAAATTCTTACTTTGCTGTCCACCCTGGATGCCAAGAGCATGCAAAAAATTAAAATAGGTAAATAAGATAAAGAAAAGCATGTAAAAAAGTATAATCAAATAGAAACAATTTTTACAGAATATACACTATGAAAAATATAGGCTAGGTGCTATGTACATATTTACAGATAGTGTGCAACATTGGTTTTATGTGCAACTGTCAGTAGTAAAAACGGGGTGTAAACATTGTTGATATCGTGCAAACAGGAAGTGTAAACATGGTTGATATCGTGCAAACAGGAAGTGTAAACATTCGAGTAGTTACATGTGCAGCTGTAATCTGACAGATTAGTTTAACAGTTGGTCAATAATAGTGCAAATTACTCATGATTGTGCAAAGTATAGGTCAATCAGTGTCCAGGAGAGGGGGCTGTTGCTCAACGGTTCAAGAGTCTGATAGCAGTTGGGAAGAAAGAGTTCTTAAGTCTGGCAGTCCTGATTTTCACACTTCTGTACCTCCGGCCTGAAGGTAGGAGTGTGAATAGTCCATGTTGGGGGTGGGTGGGGTCTTTGATGATGGAGGCAGCTCTCTTGTGGACTCTGCAATGGTAGATGCTCTGCAGAGACGGTTGAGGAGTCCTTGTGATCTTTGTGGCCATGCCAAATTTCCTCAGCCTCCTCAGGAAGTACATTCACTGTTGAGCCTTCTTCACCACCTGTGTTGTGTTGAGTGTCCAGGTGAGATCATCACTGATGTGGACCCCCAGGTATTTAAAGGTGCTCACCCTCTCCACCTCAAGGTCCCAGATAAACAGTGGCTGATGAGGTCTCCTCTCCTTCCTCATGTCCACTATCATCTCCTTGGTCTTGTCTGTGTTGAGAGTGAGGTTGTTGTTATGATCATGATGAGATTTAGATTACAGATTTAGATTAATTTATATAGTCTGTTGAAGAGAGGTACTGTGATGTGACTGTTAATTAACATTGCAAGTGCCAGGCCATACGGTATGTTAAGAGAAAAGTGATATTTGGTAATAAGTGAAAAATCAAGTTGAAGTCAAATAATTTTATTTATTTTTCCAAAAAAGAGGGGAAACAAAATAAGCAAACCTTATTTTATGTTTTATTGTCTTCACATTCAGAGCGCAGAATCATTCAAATGGAGACAAATGGAGGACATTGAAATACAAAGACAAAATTCTCATATTAAGGTGCTATGTAGGAGTGGTATGGCAGAAGTTACCATGCAGTCAATCTGTCTATGATGTTATTTTATGTTCAAAAAAAATATTTTTTGTTCCACACATTAGATGCTTATTGCACATGTTTGCCATAGGTGGAGGCAGATTTAACTGAAGATCTTGAGCCCCTTTTCTGAGAAGATGCTGATGGAGAGGAAGGTGGACTGAGAGACGAGGAGGGAGACAATGATGGGGTGGAGTCTGGAGATATGGAGCGTCGTCTGGTGGGACTGCTGCTGGGAGAGGCCCGCGGCGACGAGTAAGGTGAAAGCACCTGCAGCATCCGCCCACTCCTCTCCTGGATAGCATGCTAAACAAATACAATAGTAGAGATACAGTCAAAGCATGGTTTAATCAAAAGACCAAGATGGTGGCGCGGACACATGTAGGGGCTCCTGTCGGTCCCAACGTTACAGTGTTTTCGTGTGTCACACACACAGCACGCCCCCCATCAACAGGGCTGCTGTGGAGAGCGTAAGCAGCACCAACTTCCTGGGTGTGCATGCCTGCCCTGCCCTCCCTCCCCCAATGACACTGCTGCTTAAATTACACTTAATGGACACTGACACTTCTACTTAAATGACACTTAAATGACACTGCTGCTTAAAAGACACTTAAATGACACTGACACTGGTCCTTAAATGACACCACAAGTCTATTGAACTTTTGCTATGGGAATACATATGTGATGTTTTAGTCATTGTGTTTATTGTCTTGTTTATAAGATGTTTAATGTTCACTGTGGGCCTAGGGAGCACTGCAATTTCAAATCCTGTGTGTGAAACCTGTACATATGGTTTTTGACAATAAAGCTGACTTTGATCTTACTTAATCTACTAATGATCGCCTTCACATTTACACATAGCTATAACTTTGCACCAGCTATGCAAAACACACTAAAGATATAGAAAATACAGGTTTTGATTGTATTAGTAAGCTATATTTATGGTTCATTATGTAAGTTTCTGGAGGTGGCATGTCACCTGCATCATTCCATAGAAACTCCATGGAGGTGGAGAAAGGTTTGTGGAGATGCAAACCAACTCAGAGTAACACATATTTTTCAGTGCTATAAACACATCCAAAATGAAAATAAACAACAAAAAAAACAACAACATGCTTTTATTTTTTTCATATAATGAAATTTAACCTTACCCAAGCTCCATCGGGACCAAAAAGCTCCAGAAAGTTTCCAATGAATTCTCGTGATTTTTCTTCCCACTTGTGAATCAGATCATGGCTCTTCTCCTCCACTTTGTACACAAAGCTTTTGGACTTCTCCTCCACTGTGCGGACCGTCTCTTTTACTTTGTCTACCTGGTTCTGAAGTCGATATTTATTCTCCTGTTTAAGAGACATGATACTCGTTACTGACTGAAAAGATGTTATGCTACAAAAACATCTCTTTAAAACAAATTGTTCTCACATTAATGAAGCCAACATTGAGCTCTCTTGCTGTGTAGCCTCTTTGCAGGTTACGTCGGACATATATGTCATAATTTCTAACTATCCTTGTGATGAGATCAGATGTAGAGATGCCCTCTGTTCGCTCAGTGGCCACAAACATACCTGCCATGTAAAAACAAACATATTAATGGCTCCGTTCATTTTCTGTTTAAAATGATTTACAAAACAGTGTCTCTTCACCTGCTTCCTTGATGTGCTTATACACATCTTCTGATCCAGCAGACGTGTAGGGGATGTCATCATGGGCGACAAAGTCGATCTAATAATATAGACCTGCATAAGTACCCTTTATATTTTATTTTGATTAGGGCGTCATTTTTACCTTATGTAATTTGAGGAAGTCACTCGTGAGGGTCCAAGGAGCGTCCCGAACAACTTCATCCACATACCGACAGTGTGTGAGGGCGTCATACCGTTCATCTTCTGACATCACAGTAAACCCTTTATATCTGTGGGTAAGTTCATCGCTGCAAACTAATGACAAAATCAAATATTATTGAACTTATTGACATATAATTTAACAAAGATTTTGGAATTTAAAAGTACCTCCTACTATGAGATGGGTGTTGGGGAACAAATTCTTGGCCTGCATCAGGGCTCGAGCATGTCCCGAATGAAAAAGGTCAAAAATGCCATCAGCGTAAACCCGTACAGGACGATATGCTACAGCAAATTATGTCATATTTTATTTTTCATAGTCATAACATGGCATGTTATGTCTTTTATTCACTCATCTTGAACACGCCTTACATAAACTCCCTCTCTACATTTGAATGAATATTTTGTGTACCTGGAGTGCCCCTCCGCGCTTGGGTGATTGTCAGTTTTTCAGTCTCAGCTTCAGAGCCTGTAGGCTTTGCAAAAGGAGCTGGTTCTCTCAGCGCCTGAAACCGCAAATGAAAACTGTGATTGGTCCAGATTTCCTCAGAAAGGACACTGTTCTTCAAAATACACCTAAGGGTATTTCCACCCCCTAAGTGCATCCATTCTTTGAACATGTGTGGACTTGTATTGTGAGAAAGAATGTAACATGACAACATCCATCCTACATTATCATTAAATATATTTGGCTCATATCTTCACAACATAGTAAACTGCAAGCAAAGCACTCACTTTGCATTTTATCAAAATTAGATACATAATAGTTGTAAAGCAATTATCATACAAATTAGTTCTGGACTGTGTTTTCTGCAGATATTTATTGTCCATAGACCTGCGGCTTTATCTGCAGTGACAGAGATAAACTGTACTTTAAACTGTAAAATGCTACACTAGTGTTATACACTGGCCTGGCGAACATAAAAATACAAATATTTTATCTACACTGTACATTTTACTTGATTATGTTTTGCACCAAAAGATTATATTGTTTCTTGTGTGCAGTGATTTGCATGTTGACTGTTAATGAGTATATATAGTCTATATAGTATAATGAATTACAACATGCTCTCTAAGTTATATTCTGTGTTTTATTTTAATGTTACATTTCTACACAGTCTAGAACTACTTGTACTATAACTTACCTTTCGTTGGACTCTTCTTCGGTTTTGAGTGGCCTGTTGCTGCTGATGGGCATTGTTATTTCGGCCTCGTCTCCTCCCTGCCATGGTCTCAGCCGGTGAATGACACAGTACAGTACACGGTACAGTGAGATCAGTAACTCCCTGTTTAAGTGCACAGCCTGCTGCCTGCTGGCCTGACCCTGGTGACGTGTATGTAGTGGGCAAAGTTCACTCCAGAGGCATAGATAATCAATAGTGTGGAGTGTGGAGACATTCTCATATTTCCAAAGAAAACAATGTGGCTGGAAGAATCTAAACACAACAAACAGGCCAGCTGGAAACTTGCCTCAAAACAGTGTGTATAGATTTGTTTTTAATCTAATAGTTTGAACATTCAGAGCATGGTGTAAGTGAAGTTACACATGACATATTACATCCCCTTCAACAGCCTTTGGAACCAAACAGTATGATCTGCTCTGAGCATTTTAAATTTACATGGTGTACAGAAGATTGTACCTGCTGTTATATAATGAGAACAGATACTGTCAGTAACTTTGTTTACACTGTCTTTGTACTGTGTAGCAATTATTCACTTTTATAGTATACTTCTATATAGTTTTCATCATTAATACATTTTAAACATTATTAATTACACTACTGCCCTTAATGCAATTTTATTTACACCACATGTAAAGGAAAGAACAAGTTAGAACATTTTACATCCTTGCTGTTATTACTTCATGTAAAAAATATATTCATATGTTGCTAAATGCTTAAATGTTGGTCATGAACCTGCTGTCTGTTTTTACTTACTACATAGAAGGGTATCCATAGAAAAGACAAAATAAAAATGTGATAGCTAAGGTAAAAGTGACAATATCTTGAAAAAGTCAAAAATCAGACTTCAAATATTGAACTGTCAGAAAAAATAAAAATAAATTGTTTTCCCTGGAACAGACCACTTATGGATTTTCTGGGTGGAGGCACTGCTCTCTGGTGTCCCTTTACTATTTTTAAAACAGGCCTGTTTGGTGAATGAATGAAACTGCTCCTTGAGGGCTTGCTCGTGTGATGCAATACAATAAATTCCTTCCCTTCACAAGAACAAATCGCCCAGTTTTGTTTTCTATATAATTTTGCTCATTGTAAAAAGACTATCCGAGGCGCGATTATTGCTAGTTGAAAACTTTACCTCACATAAAAGCACAAACTCAGTTTGTGATGCTTGGGACAGGCTTGTGACACAAGAGTCTGATACTTTTTTTTTATACAGAGAAACAGATTATTACACCCTGAAATAGGGTTGTCAGGAGTATTAAAATCAGATACTAGCTGATACTAAAACCAGAATTAAAACTAGAACTAAAACAAATCACATAAATAGGATAACGTTTGACCTTTCCTGAACAGTTATAGAAAATTCTTGAGCTTTATCAGAACTATCATAACATTACATGGTTACATGTTATAAAGGAAATCCTTGTGGCAATTATAGAATCATTTGCAGTATCTACATTATTTTTTAACTTAACATTTTCTCAGCTGTTTAGATCCATATCCATATATCTTACGGTAGAAGAGCCTTTTCACACACCTTTAAATCACGTTTCAATTTTTTGGCGATGATTTACGATTACAAATCATGTCAACACCCACAGAAACTGTACTTAGATGTACTTATCTGTACTTAGATTCTATCACATTGTCCTTTTTTGTTCGATTACTTTACAACTACAAATACTGGCACAAGGTTAATATTGTTTGATGTGATTATTGTTTAACCAATGTACATTTTGTGATTATGCAGATGACATGAATCTGTTACTTTGGTTGTGATTTTGAGCCATACCAGAGAAACGCACGAACATGCTCTGCAGTGGCCTGACCGGTTTGAGGCGATATCGCTGGGCTGAGATCACCTGCACTTTGACAAAGGGGTGGTGCTTCTGTGTGAGAATGCAGGGCGGGGATACGACATCAGACTTCTTTCTCTCTCCTCAAGAAACAACTGCGAGCAAAATATGAAGACGCTACACACTCAGCTCTGACTTACACGGTGAGCAGCCTGGAAACACTAGTAAGGAAAATGTTTCGTATTGTTGTTGTTGTTGTTGACGTAGTCTCATCGGAGGGCTGGGAGTGGGTTACGTGTAAACCTGAGGCTAATAGAAACTCAACAAGGAGCAAAGGTTATGACTTTTATGACAGTTCACTTTTGCCTTGAGAAATAAAAGAAACAACAGAAGAAGCGCGCTATTGTAGATTCAAAAAGTTAATAAGACGTCATTTGGAATGGTTTAGTTGTGATTTGTCAAGAGATACAAGAGTTATTTCTTGTTTTGATTCTCGTGTGTATTGTATCAATATCAGATATAATTTAGTCATTATTTTAAATTTCTTTACAACTTAAGTAAAAGATAGCCTACAAAAGGGTAGCAGATGTGTTATTTGCTTCCATATAACAAATGGGGTTTATAGTATTAGTAATATTACAATACAGTTTAATATAGCAGTTGATTGGAATTACTTCTGTCTTTTATCTTACACTTTTTTATTGTTTATCTTATCTTATGAAAGCAGTTTTATCAGCTGGTTGCCATGTATGAAGCACATATTTGTTAAAAACTTGACCAGGGTTGTGGCATAATACAAAATTAAACAATTACAGTGTAACATATTACTTATTGTCTGACCTTAGGGAACACTGTTTGCACCATTGTAGCAGTGTAGCCAAATTCTTTTGCTACTGTTGACTTTTACACTGCATGTGTTGTGTTTGTAGAGAAATTTCTCTCCGTGTTGGTGAAGCATGCTCCTGTGGCAATATTTGACACCTGTGCTGCTGATAACTGTTCAAATATGCAAAGGTAAGTCATGGCACCCACACAGCTAAACAGTTTCACTTTACCAAGGGTTCATGCACTACGTATGTGTTTGACAGTTAACTGTTGTTTCTGGAAAGAAGCATTTGCAGAAGTGGAAATTCTCATGAAATTGAGTGACATTAAGAAATCATGGAATCAATAATGGCATGTTAGTTTTGATTTCAGCTTTTTATTTATGTTTTTTCAAAATAATGACTTATAAATGACTTATACTTTTAATAATAATAATGCATCAGTTTTATATAGCGCTTTTCTGGACACTCAGATGCTCTACAGCAGGGCTGCACTGGGACAAAAAACGGCCCTGGCATTTTTGGCTCAGAACGGCCGGAGCACAACAGACTAATTTATGTATGTGTTCCCCAAAGTAATGTATTTTACTATTGTTACGTCTTGGCCGACGGGAAACACTTTCTTCACTACAGGGTTTGTAGCATCTTGCTTTGGGTGGTGATTTAAAAATTCTTGCATTCTAGCAGGCTCTGGACAGGAAAAGTAGTCTAATCTCTCTTCTCTCTCAGCTTGGCTTGGCTAGACAGGAAGAGGGACAGATTATTACAGTTTATGAAGTGATAAATAGAAAACCTAAAAACCTAAATTAAAAATAAAAATATTGGGAACTACCTGGAAAAACTGTGGAACTATCTAAACCATCAAAACATTTAGTATCTTTAGGTTACATTTTTATTTTTCGATAATGATCAGATAAATCTCATACTAAGGCAGCACGAGGCAAGGCAAGGCAAGATGGCTGACCGGAAGTAATGATGCTCTGAAATTGGCCTATTCATTGTATGATTTGTATGGAATTTGTTGTTTATCAAAAAAGGTCTGACCAATATGGATGCCACCAGTGGAGTCAGTAGTGTGGAAACATTTACATGATTAAAAGGTTTCTTGTTAACCTAAAGTGTATTCTTAGACTTAGACAAACTTTATTGATCCACAAGGGAAATTGTTTTGGGTACGGTAGCTCACTCATCAAATATAATATATGATATATGATATATAACAAAGGGTAAAAGAACAAAAAGAAAAATAGATGGAAAAGCAATCAAAGAGCAATAGACCTGTGTCAGATGACATAATTATATACATAAGATAATGATAATAAATATATATGTACAATCAGATTTAAATAGAAAAGTAGTAGTGAAATACAAAATACAGTATCAAATATGGTGTACAGTACCAGCTGTATACAGTTGTAAGGAGTATTATCTATTCAATCAACATGGTTTGTTTTTTAGACGCGATGTAAATATATTCAAGACCACTGTAGATAGCCATCTAAACATTTATTTTTTTTAGTTAGCTGCCCACTAGCTAGTTAACTACATTTCCAATCAATTTACTGTATGCTAAAGTGGGCTAATATCATGAGGGAAACAATAAATGATTAAATGATTTAGGGTGACCTTGTTGTAACCATGAACATGGATTCTTGTTAATATGAATTATGTTCTTAGTAGAGACAAATAATCACTAGAGCTTATACAACATTGTCCGGGCTAGTACCTCACTGCAGATATTTTGAGCACTCAAACTTTAGAGCTAGCTGACCGGCTACTGCATCGCAACCACTTGCTATCGCAGGATAGCGGCGAAATTCGCCGTTTTCTATCCATGCGGCATGCCTGTCCATCACCTAAAAGTCTCGGTATTATCCTCGGGTTCCCTGTCCACAGTCTCTGGCTGCTCCTCTCCCTGTCCACCTTCAACCTGCAGAGGATGTGGAGGTTCCAGCAGCCCCTCCAGAGAATAGAGCTGTTATTTTTGAACACTGCAGTGTGTACAGTGAGGCTTTTTAATCTTTTCGCCCGCAAATTCTCCGCACCTCCTTTCTTCCGCTTTTCTACCGCTCATTCGCTCAACAGTATGATTATGAAACTGGCGAGGATCAGCACGGAGAAAGGGGTGGGACCGCTCTCATAAGCTTCTATATCCTCATTGGTTTAGTCTACTGTCTATATTGAAGATGGACCAATGGGCCGCATCCTCTAAATTGTGGGCCAGTCTCTAAGTTAAAAAAACAAAAACAAAAAAAAACAGCATCGGCACCGGCCCACCAGGAAAATGCCCGGTATGCCAGATGGCCAGTCCAGGCATGCTCTACAGGGCATTTGGACACACCTTCTCATTCAATGCATTTTCTTTATTTTTATGACTATTTACATTGTAGATTCTCACTGAAGGCATCAAAACTATGAATGAACACATATGGAATTATGTACTTAACAAAAAAGTGTGAAATAAGTGAAAACATGACTTATATTCTTGTTTCTTCAAAGTAGCCGCCCATTGCTCTGATTACTGCTTTGCCACACTCTTGGCATTCTATTGATGAGCTTCAAGAGGTCACCTGAAATTGTTTTCCAACAGTCTTGAAGGAGTTCCCTAAGATGCTTAGCACTTGTTGGCCCTTTTGCCTTCACTCTGCGGTCCAGCTCACCCCAAACCATCTCGAATGGGTTCAGGTCCGGTGACTGTGGAGGCCAGGTCATCTGGCACCGTACTCCATCACTCTCCTTCTAAGTCAAATAGCTCTTACACAGCCTGGAGGTGTGTTTGGGGTCATTGTTGAAAAATAAATGATGGTCCAACTAAACGCAAACCGGATGGGATGGCATGTCGCTGCAGGATGCTGTGGTAGCCATGCTGGTTCATAGTGCCTTCAGTTTTGAATAAATCCCCAACAGTGTCACCAGCAAAGCACCCCCACACATCACACCTCCTCCTCCATGCTTCACGGTGGGAACCAGGCATGTACAAGCCATCCGTTCACCTTTTATACGTCGCACAAAGACACAGCTGTTGGAACCAAAGATCTCAAATTTGGACTCATCAGACCAAAGCACACCCCTGCCGTGGAGAGCAGACGCACTTTCTTCTTCCTCCTTATCTTGCTCTGTCTGATGTCTATTTCTCTCGTCTCGTAATTTTTCGTAATTTGTCTCCTGTTGGAACAGATTTTCGAAATCCTAAATCATGAATTGGAGCTGGTCCCACAACGGTATTGGCATATTTTTTTCATGGAGCAGTGCCGGTCTGGAGAGCCGGACAGTCCCAAGGGAACTCGCTGCTAGATACACGACGTTTTGTGCGTCTGGCACCGCTGTTACTGGAGGACACGAAACGATTACTATTCGAATTTTGATGGCAGGACATCTGGATTGGCCTGGAGGATGTTTTTCTGACCCATCACTAATTGGAGCCGAGCGGATAAAAGAGCCCCGAGCCGCCGGAGGTCATTTTACACGATAGTGGGGCTGTGGCGGACCAGGGAGGACGAGATCTGAAGGGAAAAACAAACTGAAACACCTGAGTTGTGGAAATCTCTCTGGCACTGGATAACATCTCGGATAATGGATGTGGAACTGTGTGGAACAGCGGCTCAGTCTGCGTTCATTCATCATACGTGCCAGCGGGAGGATTGCGAGTCGCGCAGACCTGCTTGGTGGCATGAAGTTGGGGTGACTGGCAGAAACCAGGGTTCTGGCAAATTGTCTGTTCGCCTGGGTTCTAAAAATGTATTGATTATGCTAAATTTCCCGGTGTAATTAATTCTCCTGAAATTGTGATTCAACGGGACTTTGTTTTGACTACATCTTCTGCACAAACACGTCCAAGGTCACAGCTGGGGCCTTATCTTACACAGCAATCTACAAAAGAAAACAACACATTCCATTCGGCTCACACTGACATTTTTATGTAAAACACTCTGCCCTGTCTATTTTTTTAAGTCTGCCTCTGCGTCAGTTTCCAATCAATTATTGATTTCCAATCTGACCCCCCCACCCCACCCCCCTTCCTCCTGTTGCCAAAGAATAAGATCACCGTATGTTTACCTCTCAATTGTTTTTTCTGTCATTACATGTTGTAAAATTGTCTGCATCTTTTTTTCTACTCTGTTGTAACCAAGTTGGCGCCGCGAATGGCCGCCCTGGTGCTCGGAGTGTCCGCTCCAGGTATCGAAGCGAGTTCCTAATGTTGTGAACATGTTCACTCATATGGCAATAAAAACCTTCCTGAAAAACCTTCCTGATTCCTCCCTGAACCGCCACAATGTATGGAGTATGGTATGAATGTGATGGGACATTCATACCATACTCCATACAACTGTACAACAACTCACCCTTGTGCAATAGATAGTATAACACTCCCTAGACAATACTCCCTACAACTGTATACAGCTGGTATTGTGCATCTTATTTGATACTGTGTTTTTATATTTGACTACTACTTTTCGATTTAAATCTGATTTGTATATACTGTATATATTTATTATCATTATTTTTATGTATATAATTATGTCCATGTTCCATCTATTTTTTTTATTTCCATCTACTTCTTTGCCTTTCTTTCCTTTTTCTTTTTTATCCTCTGTTATATATTATATATATAACAGAGGCAGAAACCAGGGTTCTGGCAAATTGTCTGTTCACCTGGGTTCTAAATTCAACTCAATTCTCCTGAAAATGTGATGCTTTGTTTTGACTGCATCTTCTGCACAAACACGTCCAAGGCCGACAGCTGCGACTTATCATGGCACTCTACAAAAACATTGGCACTCTATTCGGACTCACAGACATGTAGGATCTGCCTCTACTTCAGTTTTCAATCAATTTAATTGATTTTCTGATCGAAATTTCGAATTACTCTATGTACATGTAAATATGGTTTTTCGACAATAAAGCAAACTATGACTATATATTATACATATTTGATGAGTGAGCTACTGTACCCAAACAATTTCCCTTTATATATATAAACTATATATGTATATATATTATATATATTATTGTAGGTATAGTTACAGTTTTGTGACTGAATGAACTAGAATTATAGATTTAACTTAATTTATTTTATTTTATTTCCACAGCGCAGACGTGTGGGGAGTTTACCGACTTAGACTTAAAACATGCCTTCCTTGGAACACATCTCAGAGTAAAGCTGCTCCTCTACACCAGAGAAAATCCATCATGTGCTCTACAGATGTCCCACACAGACCTGTCGGCCACGCCTAGTTTCAATGCATCTCGTCCAACCACCTTCATCATCCATGGGTACCGTCCCACTGGCTCTCCTCCTGTTTGGATCGATGAATTCACTCAGATGCTACTGGAAAGAAAAGACATGAACCTCATTGTGGTGGACTGGAACAGAGGAGCAGCCAATTTCAATTATGTTAAAGCAAAAGAAAACACACTAAAAGCTGGAGAAAACCTCACAGCCCTGGTCAAAGTCATGCAGGTAATGTTGTGCAAACATTTGTCGTCATATAATAATAACATGCCTTTTGCTTGATTGTGGTTTATACTTTCAGAATTATGGTGTTTCTCTCGACTCTATTCACATCATTGGAATCAGTCTTGGAGCACATATTGCAGGTTTTGTTGGAGCCAACTTTAATAGTTCAATTGGTCAGATAACAGGTATGATAGAAACATAATATTGTTATGATAAAATAATCATAATAAAGACTATTGAATGACCATCGTTTTTGCTGGCAGCGCTGGACCCTGCAGGGCCTCTGTTCACAGGCAGCTCTCCAGAACACAGGCTGGATCCCACTGACGCTCAGTTTGTAGATGCCCTGCACACTGATATTGATGGTCAGTCTCCATTGTAGAGCTTTTACTCACATCTCAATGTATAACACATTACAGTATTTTAACATAATGTCTGTATTTTCAGGCCTGGGCTTCAGACAACCTGTAGGCCATATAGACTTTTACCCCAATGGTGGCACAGACCAGCCCGGTTGTCCAGTCACCATCTTTTCGGGTATATATGCACACAAACATGTTCATTTTATAAATTTTCTAAATATATGACTGTATATATGCTGTATATAAATGCATTCTTTTCTCATTAGGAGGTGCCTATTTCAAATGTGACCACCAGAGGTCAGTGTTTCTCTATATGCAGTCTATAAAGCCCACCTGTAAGATTAGGACATATCCCTGCAGCTCCTACAAAGACTTTCTGGATGGGAAATGCTTGAACTGTGAGCAGTTTGGGCCTGCTGGATGCCCCATATTTGGTTTGTTGATTCTCTATTTACTCCACGACATTAGGTGCATTCATTTTACCTTCTATAACGTAAATAAAACTTTATGATCATTGCAGGTTATGATGTTATTGAGAGAAAGGATATCCTTGTGAAGATGAGCCAAACTACAACTTACTTTAAAACAAATCCACAATCTCCATTCTGCAGTAAGTACAAATGGTGTTCATTTACACTGCATTTTAATAATGTCTATTTTTATTCTAATTTTATTTATTTATTTATATTTAAATGTACATTCTCAGTGACAGCCTACACAGTTGATATAGTGACATGGAACCAGGAAGTACGTTTTGGATATATCACCATTAAACTTCACAGCGGCAGCAATGAATCAGTGGCCACCACTGATCAGTAAGTTAGTTCTGTGTTTTAACTGTACAACATAATAAATTGCACACACAAGCCTCTGTAAACCTCATATGGATAAATTAAGAAGGCTTGTCTCTGGAAGGGCATCAAACTTATTACTCAAAATATGAAAAGGCATCAGAACAAGGAAGGTGTCAACATAATTTAAAAATTACAGATTATCCAATCAAACAGGAAGATCATTTGGGAAAAATAAACTGAACTTATAAGGAAAGTACATTCAGTACATTTAACAACTTTATTTACATGTTTCAGTGGAGCAACAAAGTTCAAGAAGTTCACAAAGACCCAGATGTTGGCCCATTTTGATTCTTACATTGAGGGTCCGGTGGACAAGATCTCTCTCACCTTCACCACTGGAAATATCTTGAAGCCCCAGTATAAACTCCGTGTTCTGACACTACGACTGACTCCTGTGGAGACCAAAGAGAGGTACACCAAAATTAAATAACTTTTGTCTGTTTGAAAATATTGAAAATTGTCTTTTTCTCCCCCAGGCCTTTGTGTCGATATGATTTTATTCTTGAGGAAAACCAAAAGAAATCAGTCAGGCCTATTCCATGTGAGGATACCAACTTCTAAGGACTGCACCTTCCAGGTTATGTGTGCCAATCGGAGAGCTTTAGGGTCTCGACCAGGAAATCTAACTGGACTGCAGGACAATCCAATCATACAGTATATAGTATCTTATCATTAAAATGTGATGACATGTACATTTTTTGAGATAATATATTTTTATAGAGTATTTTTTAAAGTATTTGTTTGTATTTGTAATAATTAATAAGTATTATTTGTGGATGTGTCACTATTGTTGCCAAAAATAAACATTGCTTGTTAAGAATTCAACAAAATAATTTTATTTTTTGACACTAAATACAGATGCGGATCTGCTGTCTCAGGCTCAATAAAAACAAGTACACGGCAGCAACAAATAACAAGACATATTTAGTTAGCTAAAATACAAAGTAAAAGGTTTAAACATTTTGAAAATAAAACAAAAAAAAATATTTAAAACTGAAACTAAATCATACTGAAAAATTATACACATTCATCATTCCTATTTTCTGCCTTATTTGGGCATGTGCTTCTTTATGCGTTTGATCTCCATCTACAAGAAAGGTTACTGCAGTTAAACACAGTTATACACAGTAGGCCATACAGTGGTACCTCACCTTACGAATGACCCAACAAACGAAAATGTCAAGTTACGAAACGCCTTCACGTCAAATTTTGGTCTCTAGATACGAATGAAATTTCAAGTTACAAAACGCGAAATATCCAATCCAATCCAATCCAACTTTATTTATAAAGCACTTTAAAAACAACAAATCACAAAAATTCTATTAATGCGCGCTCAGATGCACGCCCCGAAACGTAAATACACTTTATCAACACACACGGGGTTCTAGAGGTGGGAGAGGTCCACGAGGTAGGACAACTTTGTATTTGGCAATTGTTCTACATGTTTTAGGGCTGTAAATGCCTCACCACACACATTCTACACTTTTCTCAGAGGGGAGTTGGGGTTTTCTCGCATTTCTCTCTCGTTTAAACACTCAAACTTTCATAGATTTTCAATGGAATGTGTTGGGGGGGACACGGCTCAATATAGCGCCGAACGTGCGATGGAAGCGGAGACACAACAACACATGATCAGTATGGTAAAACTCACCTGTCTCACGACGGTCTAAACCCGCTCACGTTCCCTTAGTGAGTGAACAATCCAGCGCTTGGTGAATTCTGATTCACAATGATAGGAAGAGCCAACTTCGAAGGATCAAAACATCCATACAGCGCAAGGCCGCGCTACAGCAGGATGGTGCCGTGGCGCCCGGGCCGTGCCTCCTCCTCGGGGCCGCGGGCCCGCGCTGCTCGGCCCGCCCGTGCGGCTCACAGTGTCAGCCCCGAGCGAGACCCCCGCAGTCTCGCCCTGCGGGGCTAGCAAGGAGCGCAGACACAAGCAACGCGCTCCTCCAACGGCATTGCCATGTTATAATAATAACAGGTCCAATCCAGGTTTAGTTCTGGCCAGACCTGGTTTATTCCACGTTCTTTTAGTCCTGGTCTAGTCTCTTAGCCCGTCAGGACGCAGAACACAAAGTTACACTATAAAAAAAAAAGTTACACTATTTAAAAAAAAAAAAGCCTTGGAACGGATCAGGCTTTTTCCATTGAAATAGCTACTCAACTTACGAATTTTTCACGTTACGAAACCACTTCTGGAACGAATTAATTTCGTAAGGTGAGGTACCACTGTATTTGTATGTATCCCTGCACAGCCCACCTGCAGCGTCAAGCGTATTTTCTTCTCCTCGTCCAGCTCGTTCATTAACTGCTTTATTTCTTTACTGAAGAAAGAAAAAAATCTGCATCATAATCATTTCATCCCATTAATAAAATAATTCAATGTTATGCCTTTGCTTTCCATTTCATGTTCATATAAGTGTATAAGCTTAAAAATATGGGGTACCAACAAGCCAAGTTGCAGGTCAGATCTGTGACTTTTTATAAAAAAAATAAAAAAAAAGTTTGTTTAGCAATAAAAACAACAGGAATCTGCAAAATAGATGAGTTTAAAGTCATACTGTGGAACATAGGAAGGGAAAGCAAACGTCAACATTACATTAATTTAAATGTACCGTGTAACTTAACTATCAAAGCATCAGCATTCGTTTACTAGGGGTAATTTATGTAAGAATGGAATATGATTCCAATAATGTAAGCTAACCACTCTGCCACCATGCATGCACAGTTGATAGTTATAACTTGTAAGTACAGACAATACACTGTATGTGTTAGTTTATTTTTCAATCACTTGTGTTGGGCCTTCATCTGTTCAAACTGTCCCCTCAGGACTGTCAGCTCAGTCTGCAGCTGCTCCAGGTTCGGTGGTTGTGAGGAGTTTGCTGTTGAGTTCTCGCTGGTGGGATGGTGGTTCCTGCTTTGTCCAGGGGGAACTGTCTGGTGGAGAACAGCGGACAAGGCTTTGGGAAGCAGAGAGGAGAGGGAATCACCCAAACTGGAAGCTGGAGGCTCTGCTTTTGATGTTGCTGGCATAGACTAGTAAAAAAAAAAAAAGTTTATTCCAGATAATAAGTTATACTTGTTGTGCAGTAGGTCTGTCCCAATCATTGTTGTAATAACTGAATACATGTACTGAGGACACATATTCAGAAAACTCATTTTAAGTAACTGCATTCAGGTAAAAATTCCACCTAAAAGCCACGGACCACTCCTTTGAGGACACTGAGGTACAGATCTCAGCCACTGCAGATCTATTAATAAACTGTAAAAAAAAAAAAAAGGTGTGGTAGTTTCAAAGTAATTTCACTGTAGTTAGCTCCTCCCTTTAGGAAGATATAGGAAGTGTCCACCAGCGTCTGACCAGAACTGAAAAAGCAGCCTGGATGAGCTACAAAACATATTCGACCAAATAAACTTTTGTCCAGTTGGCAAATTGATTTTCTCCTTTTGCCAATGAACAACAATATTGAAATTACTTTATGCTATTGACACAATAAAATATGGTTCCACTTACTATTTATTGAACCATACAAGCCGAGATAGTAATTATCATGACAGATAGTTATTATTGTGACAGGCCTATTGTGCAGTTTGACTTACAGTGTCAGACTTTTCCTTACTTGAATCTTCATCTACACATTGGTTATTTCCTCTCTCTGATTCCATATTCACCTGTAAGACAAGATTTAAAGATTTCTGATGACTGAATTCAATTTAAATTCATCATATTGAAAGTTTAGTAGAAGGTCAGAGCCAAGAATGAAGTTATCTAGTGTTTCAATGAGTTAAAGTTAAAATTATCCCAAGGACACAGGCCAAAACAAAACTCCCATGTGTTACAGTAGAATGAATTATCAAATGATATCAGTGTGGAGTGAAGAAATGTTACACACATTGAGTCATTTTAATGGTGATAAAAATGAACAGTATATACGGCTATGAACGGAATACTTCCCAGAGTCTGGAGCTCGGACAATAAACTGCTGGGCTCATTTGTTTTTTCTGTCACTAGAGTCACAATAGACTCGAATTCTTCAGTATCTTTAGAATAAAATAAACAGTTCAGTTTTTGCTCTCCAGGTTATTAAGGTTATAGTTATGAGGCTTACCCGGAATGAGGAGTGAACTATAGTTGCCCATCAAAGACACACAGAGGAGAAGACTAGGAGAAGGGTAGACGCTGCTATAACAAAACTACATCTATGAGACAAATGACAACACCAAAGTAAACCTGTTCTCTCAATGGGCTTATTTTTCTATGGAGAACATTGAACTGAATCTTAAGGATCATAAGGAGCTAAGTTTAGTTGCCATTTCAAAGACAGCTGTTTGTATCTGACAGTTGCAGAAAACAAATGTGTAGGCTACTGTTTACAGCCCCCCAGTACACACTGACATAGACACAGACAGGCTCTAGTGTTCACTAAACCAATTAACAGATTATAGGGAGCTGAGGATGAGGCTCTCACCTTGTTTTTGCAGCTTTCCCGTGGAGAAAGTGTCCCGTGTGAGGAAACTCGACACCTTCCATTGTAGCTCACTGAATTGTCGACTGTGGCTGTGTCGAAGAGAGTCACCGCTAAGTTTAGCACATCCAGAGCTGTGCTTCTGAGCAAATGTCTGAACAGGGTGAAGGGCGACAGTTTTGTTTCAAATGCCAAGCTTAAAAGTGCACAAAGGAACTTTTCTGATGGATGGTCCGATACCTGCTTGACTCCTTGTAGATGAAACCCTTAGCAAAAAGAAGTTTATTCAAGTTTCTGCTGCCCAGAACACAATGCACCAGCCCCCATGAATCCCCCCGCAGGTGGTGGGTCCACAGGAGGACGGCTCACGTCACAACAGCCCTTGATGTATCTTCTGCCATGGGGGCTACCAGTGTCCACAGACACTGGGGGCAAGGTGGGGTTAGGACACAACGGCACAACAGGACAACAGCAGCGCTCATCTGTGGGAGCTGGGATCACATGCGGTCAACCCGTCAAGAGCGGGATTCGAACCGCCAACCCCGGGATCACTACCAATTGAGCTACTGCCGCCCCAGTTTACTTGTTATACTTTAAGTCTGCTTGGCATATTACTTGTATCTTACTATTTATATACTTGAAATATACTCCTTAAAGTACTCTTAAAGTTTACTCATGCTGTATGTACACAAGAGTGTGATGCCTATACAAAATCACAAGACATAATGTTGAAAACAAGTTTGATATATTTTCAAACATACAAACAAAAACAAAGACCTATGAAATCAAATAGTTCCTTACTAGAGAAAATAAAAGGAAAAAGTGCACACAAGCTGCATAAAGATAATGCAATTGAGCACACATACTGTATACTCTTAAGTTTTAAACTCCGGCATTATATTAATATATAAATTAAATGCTAAGCACGATTCAATGACTTGACTAAAGGAAAAGTATATGTTTTAGTTTTAAAGTATAAGTGTAAGTCTTAGTATAAATGTACTTAGTCTTAGACTTTGTTTATACGTTTCAGTATAAGCCAAGTATACTTTACTATACTATTCTATAAGTATATAAAATATAGTTCATAAAAAGTCAACTTCAAGTATACTTCCTCAGTTTTAGTATAAAATAAGTATACTCATAGTAAACTTGAATAAACTTCTTTTTGCTAAGGGTAAGTACATTTATACTAAGACTTACACTTATGATTCATGGGGGCTGGTGCATTGTGTTCTGGGCAGCAGAACACTGCTTGGACTGCTGCCCCCGCGACCCAGAAAATGGAAAAAGCGGAAGAAAATGAATGAATGAATGAACAAGTAAACTAGTAAAGTAACCAAAGTTTATAAAAGTATACTTAAAGTATACTTAAATAAACTAAAAATAGGAACTTGAAGTACATAACTAGTACAATGGCAGTATATAGATAAGTGTACTTGTGGTATACTTCAAGTATACTAGATATTGATAGTATATTGATGTGTACTTCTTGTATACTTTAAAATGTACTTTTGTATACTTAAAATTAACTTTAAAGTATACTTAAATACTTTTATAAACTTAAAATGTTCCAATTTAATACAAAAAAGTATTAAATTAGTATACTTTCTAGTACACTAAAAGTACATAGTCTGTAGTATACTTTCTATACTTACACTGAAGTATACTTAATAAACTTTAAGTATACTACTTTTTGCTAAGGCGAGCACGCTCACTGTAACAATGTATTCATAGCAAAACATTTAATTGAAACAATTATTTTTATTAGGACTACTGTGTAGCATGGCTAAGCAATAATCGCAACAGAAATTGGCAGGTGGCAGATCCTCACAAAGTTCCACTATGCATCTTTAAATCAGGATTACTATCAGACAGTATGGTGGTATCTAGCTCATTGTAGGCCTATTGAGAAATTAATTTGATGAATTAATACACATGTTGACATAATTATCATAAATATGATGAATAAATTAGGTAAATGTTTTAAAATAGACAAGGCATCTCAATGAGTCACTTTTTCCACAACTGTTTATTCAAACAGAAATTACACTTTCTTCAAAAAGACACCAAAAATAATAATTCTTTTTTTTCTTACATACACTGTATCACCCATGCCCAAATCTTAGCCCCAAGTATTAAAAGATAATCATATGACATACTCAATCATAGCGTAAAAAAAACAAAAAAACACTTCGCTAAACACTAAATACCCACGATATCGTCATGTTTATTAAATCAATGTTTAGTGAGACATCAATTAAAAAGTGGGGAGTGTGAAGGGAAAACGGGCATAGTTACTTTGTGTCAAACTAAAACAAGAGCTTAGCCATCTTAAAAAGATCAACACATTAGCACTTGTCTCATATATACAGGTAGAAAATGTAGAAAAAGGTGCTCACAGCAACAAAGGTCATTTTGTTGTTCAATGGGACCTAAAAAAAGATAAAACCATCCAAAATGTCACAATATGAAAGTAAGAATCACGTTCAACCTTTTTAACTGTACTTACCGTAAGGGGTTCACCAGCGCTGATCAGGACCTTGACTGTACGATCCACGCTGACGCATCACTCTCATGTTGCGATATTTGGACACAATACTAAGACTTTTTCTAAATGCTGGTCTCTGAAAACGGTCCTTGAAAGATAAAAAACACATGGTTGAATTCTCACAAAATTATTGTCCCTAAACAACTGCTTCAATGAAAACAATCAAGCAGCGGAATATACCATTGGTGGGCCAGGTCTTCTTGGTCCAGAAGGAAAAGGCCTTCTGAAGAATCCATCTGGTTTGTCCGGCCTACAGTCAGAATAGCCCCGGTTACGATCTTCAAACGACCTTGTGAATTTGTAGTTTCGGCTGGTTGATGCACTTTCAGCTCCTGAACTCCTTTCTACAAAAGAAGGAATTCACATGCACTGAAATTACAGTAGTGTTTCCCCTGACTATTGGCATTATTTTTACTGACCAGTTTTGGAGTTGTGATCCCGTGAAGGAGAGTGGTCCTTCGAAGAAGAACCTGCTCCAGATTCCCAATGAGACAAAACAACAAGGTCATCCTTCTTTGGTGGCGATGATCTAAAGGGAGAACAATGATGCCAGTGTTAAGAAGATCCTGATAGAAAACTGACCTTTTAAACCGTTTTTAGATAAAATGTGCGTTTCTTGCTTTACAGTAGTTTAGGAAACATTAAGTAACAAAACACCCATCAACTCTTCAAGAATGAAGGCATAAAGACATCATACTTGGGTACTTACAAAACCATGGGGTGTCCTTGCTCCTTATCCTATTTTGAACCTGAGCTTTCTTCGTTACATTTTGTTATAGTAGAAGTAATTCTTCAGCGGAACGTATATGAAGCCACATCTAGATGTTGCCAGAAATCTTCAAATCTTCCTTTAAACCACTTTTCTCCATGATGCGACACTTGATGTGGTGGTGGTGATGAATGATTGACATGGCATTTCATTTTTTTCCCCTTCCAATCCTTCTTGTGAATGCAGATTTCAGCCCATCAGACAAAAACATCTTCAGCTTCACACTCATCATGGAAGAGATGCATTTTTAAAAGTAGGGCACCATGAGCAGGACTTTGGACCTTTTCGTTGACATTGATAGTGATTTGCGTTGTGCTCATGTGGAGACATTTCTTGTGCAGTCCGGATGAGACATCATGCCTTTAACTTTGGTTGTAGGGTTTTAGCCTGGACTG
Organism: Paratrypauchen microcephalus; assembly: GCA_036785185.1. Taxonomy (NCBI): domain Eukaryota; kingdom Metazoa; phylum Chordata; class Actinopteri; order Gobiiformes; family Gobiidae; genus Paratrypauchen; species Paratrypauchen microcephalus. The sequence goes on along the minus strand of JAVJIX010000034.1, from coordinate 6,379,365 downwards.
GATTTATCTGAATATCAAAATGGTCACCATTTTCACATATCTACAAAAGTGCACAGCCTTGTTTATGAAATGATCATTTTGTTTTTCTCCCAATGTAAAACTCATTCATGGTATAAAAAATATATCTAATATTTTGAGTCCTTTGTAACAATGCGTTATGGGATATTCTTCTTATGTAATCTTCAAAACACACCCCAACATGTTGCACAGATATTGGAGCCATTTTGGAGCCATTGGTCACAGGCATGATTCTGTGCTAAAGGAATACTTCCTCCAGGTTCCTCCTCTGTATGCTCCAGCATACCTCCATGTTGGCCTTAGTTTTGTTCTGTGTGCAGTATCTTTAACAATACAGGACATGGTGCATCTTTCACTTTCCCAGGGCTATCCAACGGACATTTCAAATTTTCTCTAAATTGAACACAGTGCCGGTGCAATCGTTTAAAGAAGCATACTCTTAAAACGGTTGTTTTACTGAATACATGGACAAATTATACAGCTTTTAAAATGGTGCATCTTTTTGAATGTTAGTGTGATCAAATAAATGTATGTGAACCATCTTTGTCTTCTGTGCCACAATTTGCCTGGTTTCTTCATTATTTAATAAAAGGATATTCGGTCATTATCAGTCATAGCCAGTTTCCACGGTAACGTGTAGTTCATGTTGATTTGCAGTACAAGCTTTTGTTTAGATTGATTTTGTTTGTGTAGAGAGGCTCATGATGAAGTTCCATCTTTACCCAGAAATTGTACATCGTTTCCCATTGTTGTTGTTCAGGGAGTTCATGTCATTACCTCTTCTGCACTGAATAAATGTATTCCTCCAGGCATTGCATCTCACCGTCCCATAAAATGGCATTAAATTCTGGTGTTCTTTACAAACATTTTGCACAAACTTAACTTCTGCTCATTCCACTTCATTCAATATTCAAATATGGATAACATGATGATAAGAGGTACTTTCAGACTGATTCATCGTGGCACACAAAGCCCAAATATCTCCATTCTTTTTTTCACCCATCATCAAGCCCCAGTGGACAGAGCGAATAGGGAAATACTGTACCTGTGCGAGTTCACGGACCGGCGAGACTCCACCTGTTCTTTTGAGTCAGAGGAGGACTGGCTTGAATTGCTGTCAGTCTTGGTAGGTGACTGTTTGGGTCTCGTCTCCCTCTGCTCTGGTTTTCTCAGGGGCGCTGCGCCAGATTCAAATCTCTTCTTTCTCAAAGCAAGGACCGAGCTAAAGCTGGCTCTGGCTTTGAACGATGGAGGTAATCTCAGCTTCATCAGAGACTCCGTTCTCATTTGTCTGCTCTTGATCAGGAAACTTCTGTCTCTTAGAGACAAAGGCCGACCAAAGGGCCTTGCCCCAAATGGTCTGGGACCAAAAGGCCTGGTCCCAAATGGTCTGGGACCAAATGGTCTGGGACCAAAGGGTCTGGGGCCAAAGGGCCTAGGAGCCAGAGGTCTGGGCATGTTCATGAGCTGTGGCCTCTCTCTTCTGGGGTGCTTTACGTCATCATGACCCATGGCATGGTCTGAAGGGTGCGGGTGGAGATCCGATATCCTCCTCTTGCGTGGCATTGGCATATGCCTCTCGTGAGGGGGTGACTGTGGGGGGGCTCCTTTCCATGATGGGGGTCTGAATGGTGGTGGGTGAGAATGAGCATCCCGCTCTCTACTGTGGGATCTGCTGTGCTGCCTCTCCATTGGTCCACGCTGCCGCCTGGGGTCTTGCTCAGCCCACCTGCATATCCATCAAACACAGACATGGTTACATTGGTAGCTCCGTTGCCATGTTATTGGGAACCGGAAAATTAACCATTATGTTAATCCACCCTCTTATTATGTTATGACAATGCTTTAGCAGACATACATTTTGAGGATAGATTTGACACTATTGCAAAGATCCTCCCATTAACCCTTTAATATAATGAGTTGAGACAGGGAACACATTTTTTTTTATAAAAGAATCACGACTGGAGGGCCCACTTAGTACTGTTAACCCGCTGAAGCCCCAGCATCACTTGTGTACCTCTCTGGACCTCTGCCATGAAACTCTCTGGGACTCTTGTCATTGTGAGAAAATGCTCCTGCCCCATTCCAGCGCCTCATGTGTGAGGGCTCATAGGGTCTGTCTCTTGGACTGTAGTTCGTAGGAGGTTCTCGACTCCTCAGCTCTGGGTGAGAAAACCCTGGGTGCCGCTTTCCTCTGAATGAGCCCCTGAAGGGCTGGGGAGGGCCAGGCCTCCTGTCTTCTGGATGGCTGTGAAAATGCCTGGGTGATGGTGACCTGTGACCAGGGGGTGGGTGACTGTGGAAAGGTGGGCCTCTGTGTGCTGGACTGCGGGGGTGATGCTGGCTGTGGGGTGACCGGTTTGGCCTGGTAGGAGAGGGTCTCCTCTGGTGATGTGGTTCCATTTTGGAGGGGTAAGAGTGATAAGAATCCTCATTTGTAGACCTCCAGTTGTTGAAACGAGACTCTCGGTGCTCTCCCACTGACGGGACCCTTTTCACCATCGGGGGCCGCCCTCTACCTCGGGAGTCTTTCCAGTGAAGAGGAGGGGGCTTTCCATGGAAGTCATGGTTGTCTCTTCTTGACCTGTAATTACTGTCACTTGATGATCCCATGCCATCGTCTCTGTAGGGTCTAAACACAGAAATAAATACATTTTAGCAAGGTAAATTAGTATGGCATAAAGGTACTTATAAACATTACCTGGGCTTTAGGCGAGGTGGCCCAAAATGTGGACGGACCATCTTTGAAAGTAAAATGTGCCAAGTAGCTAAAAATAGAGAAACATCGAATTATTATCAAAATGGGTCAAGTCGGGCTTGAGTGATTGATAGTGACATTTTTGCTGTACACTTGAGGAAAAACTATAAAGATATTCCATGCCGAAAAGTACATCTTATCTACATGTTATCAACAGTCTTTAAAGATTAAAGGTCTAAAGATGGGTGACAATAGAACAATCCGTTTCAACGATCCACATTTTTTTTGCATAATATCATCGGTCTGAATTATTTCTATGCCTTTTTGTTGATCCTGTTTTTCCATGAAAACACATCTCGCTGCAAACGCTATAAGCCGAGAGAAAGGCCAAGCGCCGTGACGCATTTGGGCAGCTCACGGTTCTATTTTTGGAAAGCAACGGTCGACGTATTTTCCGAACAAAGTCAACGTGTGGTAGCTTTAATACTCGATAAATACGTGTCTGTATGCAGGAAACACACATTAAAAGCTGACCTAATCTTTAAAAATTGGGCCGCACCTCCATTTTACAGGGCGGGCCTAACACTGCATTCAACCGAAACTAACACCCCGAAATAACACTATCTCAGCTCACAGATCCATAATAGAGCCTTGAATTGCGGATCATACAATGACAATCAGCTACTCTGAAACCATTTAAGATTAAAACTCACAAAAACGAAAAGTCTGTCAAAGGATGTGCTGCACAACCAACTTCAGCGTCTGCTCTGCCGAATGGTCGAACGCCTCTGTAACTACGCTCTGCAATCACGGCATACCAACATACACCGGAACACGCGCCCCTGTCGGCCTGGAGTATAAACTGCGCCTAAATTCTCTTCAATATTTATTGTTAGATGGTAGCTGTGGTTACAAACAGTAGTCGAGTTGTAAAATGAAGCCAGGGGTGGTGGTGAAATTTCCCCCCAGAAAACAAACAAATTCAATAATTCAAATAATTCAATAATACACAGGATATATGTTATCACACACACACACACACACACACACACGCACGCACGCACGCACGCACGCACGCACACCTTAGTTCTGGCTCAGACCTGGTTTAGACCTGGTTTAATCCTGGTTTTGACCTGGTTTAGACCTGGTTTAGTCCCGGTTTAGAACTGGTTTAGTCCTGGTTTAGTTCTGGTTTAGAACTGGTTTAGTCCCGGTTTAGTCCTGGTTTAGAACTGGTTTAGACCTGGTTTAGTCCTGGTTTAGCCCTGGGTTAGACCTGGTTTAGACCTGGTTTAGACCTAGCTTAGTCCCGGTTTAGACCTAGTTTAGGCCTGGTTTAGTCCTGGTTTAGACCTGGTTTAGTCTTGGTTTAGACCCGGTTTAATCTTGGTTTAGACCTGGTTTAGTCCCGGTTTAGTCCCGGCTTAAAATCTCCCAGTTTTGTCAACTAATATGTCCCTTTGATGCAGAAATATTATGATAATAATATAGCTGCAAGCAGCAATGTGGGGGCCAAGCACCGAAGGTGCATGTAGGCCTCAGCATGTAGGCCGCATGCAGGGTCTGACAGGGTCCAACAGAGTCTGACAGGATCCTGTTAGACCCTGTCAGACCCTGTTAGAAACAGGGTGCTTGGCCCCAATAACTCACCCCATAAGAACACGGTCAGCTCCGTAGTTTGCGGTGTGCGATAATTTGCGTGTCCACGTGTATGCGCTCCGGAGAAACGGACATATCCCGAGTCCCGAGGCGAGTTCCTTCTTACGTAGCATTAATGTAGCATACATATTTTTTTAATCTTTTGTAGCATACATATTAACGGGGCTCGTCACAGCTGATCGGCGAACAGGCGCAAACACAACAACGCTAATCTTCATGATTGGCGGGAGCGCGATTGGTGGGTATGCTGCAACATGACTGGAAGCCAGAGCGTAGTTCGGCCTATGATTGGCTCTTGGCACTGGCCACGATTCATGTTGGTCACCTATTTTGACTTCAAAACGCAGAATTTCGCCAAAAGTTGAGGGATTTTCATGCTTGATTGATAAAATGCCACAAGGAATGGAAGAAGGGATGCCCGATGTGGCATCCTCCCTGAGGGAAAAAATAGTCAAAATCATCCCTCTTCCAAATCGGGCATCCCTTCTTTAAATCATCTTAATCATTAAAGGTCCAAAAATCCCACATTTTGGTGGGTTTTTTGGACATTTAAGATGATTTAAATGATTTGAAAACCACAAACACTGATGTGAATAATCAGAAGGCCCAAGATCAAGAAGAAATCAGATGATATTACTATTTTCATGTAATTTTAATCAAAAGATCAAAGATCAAAGATCAAAGATCAAAGTCAGCTTTATTGTCAATTCTGCCATATGTGTTCAACATACAGTGAATCAAAATTTCGTTTCTCTCTGGCCAAGTAGTGCAAAAAGACAGTGTACAAAATACAGTATAAAGAAAAAAACAAAACAAAAACTTTCAAAGACAAAAATCTAAAATCTAGAATCTAAAATCTGAAAGCAGTTCAACAGAATAAATAAATACCTATTTACAGATGTCCAAAATGTGCAGTGTGCATCAAAAATGTGCAATGGAAGATACAGCAGTGAAATGGTAATGTGCAATAGAATGTGCATTGAAAGTAAAGATAAAAATAAATGTGCAACAGTAGTAATTCCAGTACAACAACAGCAGCAAACAACAGTAGTAAAATTCCAGTAGTAAATGTGCAACAGTGCAACAGTAGTCCTTAGCAGCAATTTTAAGGTGAGAGTTCATCTTCCTGACAGCCTGGTGGATGAAGCTGTTTGACAGTCTGGTGGAGTGGACCGGGAGATTCCGGTACCTTCTCCCCGAGAGCAGGAGGCTGAAGAGGCTGTGTGAGGGGTGGCTCGGGTCACCCACAATGCTGGACGCTCTGCGGGTGAGGCGGGTGTTAAAAATGTCCAGGAGGGAGGGGAGAGAGGCACCAGCGATCCTCCCAGCTGCATTCACTATGTTCTGCAGGGCTTTCCTGTTCTGTTCAGTGCAGCTCCTGTACTACACAGTGACACACAGGATGCTCTCTATGGTGCCTCGGTAGAAGGTGGTCATGGGCTCCAGCTGTCCTCAGTTTGCTGAGGAAATAGAAGCGCTTCTGAGCCCTCTTTGCCAGTGAGGCAGTGTTCGTTGTCCATAATATATAACTAGAAAAAGAACTAATTATTTTTGGGAGTGCATGCATCCACAACCATTGTTGATACTGGTTAAAATAGATAAAGGTTACATTAGGTTTAGGTTAAGGTTAGGCAAGTAGTGACTAAAGTTAAGGTTATGATTGATTGATTGATTATGATCACTTTCCATTAAAATTTACATTTGATTTACATCAAATGTAATATCTCCAAAAAGGCTGAAACCCCAGTATAATAAAAGCATCAAAGCTTATACGTCAACTGTTTAAAAAAAACAGACAAAACTATATCATTGTACATTTTATTCATTCAGATAATTGTGATTGTAGTGAACATGCGCAAAGGGCTGTCATGACAATATTGATACTGAGGGTTTTGATGGTCCTGGGTGATGTAAACCAAACAAAAACATGGCTACACCACTACACTCTTTACAGGCTACACATTTTCCATAGTCCAGTTAGATGTGCATCAAATAGGATATACACTAGATATATTGTTCCAGCTTGTCTGAAACACACTTATTCAAATGAATCAAAGCTGTTTATCATGTTACACCAGCATTTGTTGTTGCTCAGCATTTACTGTGTCATGAGATTTGTCCACTGATTTAAAATAATACAAATTCCATCACTACTCCCACAACTTCTTTCATCCAATAGCTGGACCCTTGCATGCACATTTATGATGAATACTATACAGCAGTTTATTAATGCATGCACATACATTTTGTTGAAAGGCTATGACTTCTTAAGTGCTTTTATAATAAAGCTGTGTGAATAACACAGCCAAGCATATTTCACTCTTTGTATTGAAAGCATTTTAGGGAAATTCTAAGTGTTTCCTAAAAAGGGATGTATAGTTTGTCCTTTCCCTGACTATTTTAAATATTTGAATAAATGTTTTTTTTATTTAAATGTAAAGATATTCTTTTCATAAAGATACAGTTGATATTTCAACACCAACCAGTATGGCTCAACTCCTATGAAGAAAGCAGCAAAGAGTCCAAATGTTTGCAGGTGAATCACTTGGACATAGCTTGTCAGTTACTTAACAGTGAGTTTATTTGGGGATGGAGGTGACTTCTTGACCAGTTTTGAATCTGACATTGGGCTGACCACGCCTTGGATAAGATTTTGGTTACAGTCCCCAATATGGTTCTGAGGGGAGAGCCGTGGGTTCACACTTCCTGTCAGATCCATCAACTCTTCAAGGGCCTTGCTGTTACTCAAGCCACTGTTTGGCCCATCGTTTACTGGAGAAAACTCTGGGATTGAGATGAGTTCTTCCTTTGACACTGGGCTGAAACACAATACAATAATTTTGAATGTCTGTGAGCTATAGTTAAAGATGCACTTTCTGATGGAGGGTCTGTCATCTGCATGTCTCCATAGAAATGTTATTGCTTTGCCTAAAACTTTACACAGAATAGCATTAAACTTGTCTACCTTGCACCTTGTCTACCTTTTTATTTTTTATATATTTTATAGTTTAGATAGATTTTAACATTTAAAAAAACAAAAATAGACAAAACAAAAACAAAACCCCCTATACACCCCATGGATCATTTCATGGAAGTAGTAACAACTCCAAGGAAACAGACCCTCCACCAAAAAGTTTCATTGTGCACCTTTAATTTGAGGCCTATACACTGACTTACCTGACTTCCATTGACTGCACCTCATCTCCAGAGCTTGCAGCGGATACATCCAGAGGTGCGAGTTTGATGACCGGGGTAGTGAGCTGTCCCAAAGGGAGGGGGGTCACTGCAGGTTTAGTCACTTGATTCTGGGTCGCCCCAGTAACCTCAGCCTTTGACACGTGAAGAGTTTGCTGTCTGCTAACCTCTGTGGTCACATAACTAGTCTCACTTTTCACCACTCTCTTCACCAACTCCCCAGTGCTTTCCCTTTTAACTGCCTTGTTTATTTGGTTTGTCATTTTTATATTTGCATTGCTCTGCTTGCATTGATCCATGTCTTTCTTCGGGGTACAGTTCTTGTTGTCACTGGATTTCTGGGTCTCTTCCAGCTTTTGAATATCCACTTTTAGAATAGTCTCTCTTTTGGGGTTTTCCTTTTGATCAGTGTTCAGTACTTCCTTCTTCACTGAAGTGCTAACTGCTTTATTTTCACTTTTAGTTTGCACCTCAACTTTTTGGTCTGTTTGCTCCATCTCTTTGCCATCAACACTGGCTGGTATTTCCCCTGTAGAAAATAAAACAACACAAAGGGCCACAGTTTACTCGCCCTGACCATCTTTAATACGCATTCAAGGCCATAGAATTTTGTATTAACAGCAGGCAGGACAGGCTCATGCTGCAGAGCTGGTCCCTAGTGGCAGACTCAATAGATTCTTCCAAGGGCGTTTTCAAGAGGAGCTAATTTTACTTCAGTTCCCAGGGCGCAGCCCCCTATAGTAAATCGTGTCCAAACGCAGCAGATCTATGGACACTGCACCATATTCCAAGCATGTAGCTCCATAACATAAGTGCAGTTTTATAATGAGATCTAACACTTTATCTTCTTGGCTTTTCCTCAAAACAAATAATAATAATTATTGTGAAGCCCATTTTATCAAATTTTTCGCTGGACTGCTTGATGTGGACCCCGGTTTGTGGACTTTTCGTTCATGTTTAGGGCCTCAAAATTGCATTTGAATATAATAATAATAATAATAATTAAAGCCGCAAGCGGCGTTGGTCGGGACCTCGCACCTCCGTTTGTTCGTCTTACTGAGACGCACAGCCATACGAAATTTCGTGTGCCTGGCACAATTACCTCACTTCCTGTTGGGCGTGGCCATGACATTGTAGATACCCTGTCAGAACAGACCCTGTCAGACCCTGTCAGACCCTGTCAGACTCTGTTAGACCCTGTCAGACCCTGCATGTGGCCTACATGCTGAGGCCTACATGAACCTTCGATGCTTGTCCCCACATTGCTGCTTGCAGCTATATCAGACCAAAGGTACAAAGATCAAAGACCTTTGATCAGGGCGTTGCCTAGCAACAAATACCTCCCATTCATAACTCATCACTCCCATTCAATAAATACCTAACTTTATTGATCCGCCGTATCGTCATATTACCGCCTATTTGAAAATCCTTCGCAATTTAACATCTCCAACGTCTTAAGATTATGTTCACCAAAATTTAAGCCTATCTGAGGTACGGTGTAGGAGAAGTGTTTCAAATTCCATTCTATGTCAAATACCCCAAAATCACACAAAAGGCCAATTATCTCACTTCCTGTTGGGCGTGGCCATGACATTGCAGTGAGGCATTTGTTCGGCTTATTGAGATACACGTCCCTACCGAATTTCGTGCGCCTATCTTAAACGGTATGCCAGCCCCGAAAGACAACGCGCTAGGGGGCGCTATCGAGCTCCTGGGGGTCACTGGGGGACGGGATTTTGTGTGGTCGTACTGGCAGCACTTTGTGATGCCCGTGCAAAGTTTTGTTTTGAAGCATGGGAACATGCTCAAAATTGCCCCAATTATCTCACTTCCTGTTGGGCGTGGCCATGACATTGTAGATACCCTGTCAGAACAGACCCTGTCAGACCCTGTCAGACTCTGTTAGACCCTGTCAGACCCTGTCAGACCCTGTCAGACCCTGTCAGACTCTGTTAGACCCTGTCAGACCCTGCATGTGGCCTCCATGCTGAGGCCTACATGAACCTTCGATGCTTGTCCCCACATTGCTGCTTGCAGCTATATCAGATCAAAGGTACAAAGATCAAAGACCTTTGATCAGGGCGTTGCCTAGCAACAAATACCTCCCATTCATAACTCATCACTCCCATTCAATAAATACCTAACTTTATCGATCCGCCGTGTCGTCATATTACCGCCTATTTGAAAATCCTTCGCAATTTAACATCTCCAACGTCTTAAGATTATGTTCACCAAAATTTAAGCCTATCTGAGGTACGGTGTAGGAGAAGTGTTTCAAATTCCATACCTAACTTTATCGATCCGCCGTATCGTCATATTACCGCTTATTTGAAAATCCTTCGCAATTTAACATCTCCAACGTCTTAAGATTATGCTTACCAAAATTTATGCCCATCTGAGGTACGGTCTAGGAGACCCCCCACTGGGGGTCCCCCAGTGGGGGGTCTCCCAGGGACCCCCAGGTCCCCCAGGGACGAGACTTTGTGTGGTCGTACTGGCAGCACTTTGTGATGCCCGTGCAAAGTTTCGTTTGTTTTGAAGCATGGGAACATGCTCAAAATTGCCCCAGCGTGTATGAACAAGAATAATAATAATAATACGGAAACAAAGCAACAACAATAGGGACCTTCGTCCCCCTTCGGGCTCGGTCCCTAATAATAATAATAATAAGAAGAAGAAGAAGAAGAAGAAGAAGAAAAAGAAGAAGGAGAAGAAACCGTGGAAGAACAATACCCCTCGCCATTGACTAAAGTCAGTGGTGAGGGCCAGTAATAATAATAATAATTAAAGCCGCAAGCGGCGTTGGTCGGGACCTCGCACCTGCGTTTGTTCGTCTTACTGAGACGCACACCCATACCAAATTTCGTGTGCCTGGCACAATTATCTCACTTCCTGTTGGGCGTGGCCATGACATTGTAGATATCCTGTCAGAACAGACCCTGTCAGACCCTGTCAGACCCTGTCAGACCCTGTCAGACTCTGTTAGACCCTGTCAGACCCTGTCAGACCCTGTCAGACTCTGTCAGACCCTGTCAGACCCTGCATGTGGCCTACATGCTGAGGCCTACATGAACCTTCGATGCTTGTCCCCACATTGCTGCTTGCAGCTATATCAGATCAAAGGTACAAAGATCAAAGACCTTTGATCAGGGCGTTGCCTAGCAACAAATACCTCCCATTCATAACTCATCACTCCCATTCAATAAATACCTAATTTTATCGATCCGCCGTATCGTCATATTACCGCCTATTTGAAAATCCTTCGCAATTTAACATCTCCAACGTCTTAAGATTATGTTCACCAAAATTTAAGCCTATCTGAGGTACGGTGTAGGAGAAGTGTTTCAAATTCCATACCTAACTTTATCGATCCGCCGTATCGTCATATTACCGCCTATTTGAAAATCCTTCGCAATTTAACATCTCCAACGTCTTAAGATTATGCTTACCAAAATTTATGCCCATCTGAGGTACGGTCTAGGAGACCCCCCACTGGGGGTCCGCCAGTGGGGGGTCTCCCAGGGACCCCCAGGTCCCCCAGGGACGAGACTTTGTGTGGTCGTACTGGCAGCACTTTGTGATGCCCGTGCAAAGTTTTGTTTGTTTTGAAGCATGGGAACATGCTCAAAATTGCCCCAGCGTGTATGAACAAGAATAATAATAATAATACGGAAACAAAGCAACAACAATAGGGACCTCGTCCCCCTTCGGGCTCGGTCCCTAATAATAATAAGAATAAGAATAAGAATAAGAAGAAGAAACCGTGGAAGAACAATACCCCTCGCCATTGACTAAAGTCAGTGGTGAGGGGCAGTAATAATAATAATAATAATAATAATAATAATAATAATAATAATAATAATAATAATAATAATAATAATAATAATAATAATAATAATAATAATAATAATAATAATAATAATAATACAATCTCACTATCATTATTATTACATATCTTTGCATATAGGATCAAACTAGCCACTATAATCAGTGTTATACTGAAGTAAGTGAATACTGAACTGAATACTCTCTCTAGGTGGTATTCAGAATACAGTTACTTTTCTAAAAACCAAAGGAATATATTACAGTTGTTGATCATTTAATTTTGTCTTCAAACTCCACAAGCCAAATAATCACTGAGAAAAATATGCCCATGATTGGCCCATGTATCAGAATATACAAAATAAGATACAAAATAAATTTTAATGCATACAAAATTTAATTTTAATCACTGAATATAATAGGAGAAATGATATAATCTTTGCTGAAGATGCACTATTGTTTTTTGTGTGCAGTTAATGACATGCTACTATGCCTACATATGAAAAGACCAAGAGGATAAATCATTTTAATCAGGCACTGCATATGTCTCAGTGCAAAATCAATCGCAAAGCAAATAATAGAAAATATGAAACAAAACTCAACTTGGCTGGAACCCAAAGAAATGCTATGACCATGATTTTTCAAAACCTTCAATAAGGCAATAAAGTAAGACTGGAGTAACTGCTACATGCTTAATAACAAAAGTGAGCATAATATGTTTTAAAGGCAAAGAGAGCAGAGTGGATAAAGCATGGGACGGTAGCAGACACCAAAGACCAAGAACAAGCGACCCACTGACCTGTGTCTGCCCCGGCACTGTCCTCCACCTGCTCCAAACATGAAAACAGTCACACAAAAGCTACAGGATCAGCAATCCTCAGATTTAATGAATCAATAGAAAAAGCAAAGCAAGTACATTTAATAAATATCTGATTCCAAAATATATATTACAAAAACATTGAGGAAAAAGAACAAGGAAGAAGAACTGTACAAGTTCACGTCGATACCTTCAAGTCCCCTTCCCCTTTTCGTGTTCGCTTCATTATTTCTTCAACTCTCTGCAGAAAGGAAAGATTTATTACTTTTTTATTTAAAACCTTGACATTTCAATTACGTCTAGTATTTTCGTTTTCCAGTGTAATGAACCTTTTTGCGGCTCTGTCTCTCATCCTCTTCCTGTTGCTTCTGAAGATCTCGCTCTTGTTGTTGACGTCCAGCCTCTTCAGATGTCAGCATTTTGGCCTTTTCCTTTGTTGAAAATCAAACAAAACATCATAATAACTATCACCATATACTGAATGGCACAAACATGCATTCTATACGATATAAATGTTTACCTCTTTCCCATTTTGTACCAGCTGCTCATTTTCCCCATTTGTTTTATTCACACTGTCATTTTTCAGATTTTCTATTTTTTTAATCTCTTTTTGCACCTCAACTTTTGCTTCCTGCTGTTGAGCGATTGGCTTCTTCACTTGTTCCTTTTTCAGTCTATGTAGCAAAGTAGTACAGTTTAGAGTTCATAACTCAAAACACTTAGTCATTTAAAATAACCCACCTTTCTTGCTCTTCCTGTGCTCTCTTCTTCTCCTCCTGTTCCTGTGCTCTCTTCTTCTCCTCCTGATCCTGTGCTCTCTTCTTCTCCTCCTGATCCTGTGCTCTCTTCTTCTCCTCCTGTTCCTGTGCTCTCTTCTTCTCCTCCTGATCCTTTAGAGCTCGAGCCAGGCGCCGATGTTCAGCTAACAGCCTTGTAGCCTCCTCTTCATTGGTTGTTCCCGCTGCCACCTTCCCAGAAAATGCACTCGGGACAGTATCTGTTGAGAGATGCTTTTTAAAACTTTCAGCCTCTAACTTCTGGGTTGTTGTTTTTTTTTCTTCATTGCCCTTTTTATTACCTACACATTTTCCTTTGCTTATTAATTCATTATTTTGTTATGTTTTATTTGGCTGGGACAATAAACAAACCACACAGACCAGACATAGCTACCGCCTAATCCTAGTCAACGAACAGAGGGAAAGTGACAGCAGGTTAACGGTTAACGTGTACAGGTAAGTTATAAAATGGCATGCGAGGATCAACAATGTCAATCTTTATCTTTTTTAAATCATTCATCTATTTTCAGTGTAAAAATAATATTAAAAGTTGCACCTTTGTTCTTGTCTGCTTCCTGGACATTTGGCTGAGCTCCTTTGTTCCTTCTTTCAGGAGAATGGTACTTTTCAGTCATGTTCACTTTTATTCCCTGAGGAGGAACACCTTTAGTTCTGGGATCAGTGCTGCTTCTTTCAGCTTGAACACTCCTCTGAGGACTTTCACTTTTAGAGAGTTTGTTGTGTTTTTCTTTCACCTCTTCTGCCTTCTTAATCCCCTTTGACATATTTGCATTTTGCCTGACTGGAGAGTTTTGGTTTTGCTGAAAGTTGTTGGGTGAATGAGAACGCATCTGTGACACAACCCTGAAAAATGTATTAAAATATTTTAGAAGCAAAATAATAATAACTACATAATAGCATAATAAATATACATTAATTCAATATTGTCCTACTTAGATGTAGGAGAAGCTGTGTGTTTGACTGCAGCCGGAGATTCAGACCTCCTCAAAGGGGAACCGTAACCCGGAGAAGCATTTCTATATTTCTGAAAGCGTTGTTTCTGCAAATTCAACCAAAAAAATAAACTTAATTATATAACAATAATATTTATTCTGTGTGTTGTCATGTGAACTCACTTTTGGGGTGTTTGGGGTGGACTGAGAGCCTCCTTGCAGAACTATTCTGCTGTGATCTATGTGGTACGGGGACCTGTGCGGGCTACAGGGCGCTGCAATGAGAGGTGATTTATAAAAGCAAATTAAATCTAAAGTGATTTCTTCTCGAGCTCTGCACAAGTGGGGAGTGATTGCATTTCATAGCCTACACACTCACACAGCAATGGGGTCTTAACATGCACCAAAAAAGAATGTTTATGGCCACTGAACAGAGAGACACAGCCATCAAAACACATTAAGCTTGCTGAATTTATTACACAGCATGGTAGAAATGTGTGTCCACTTTTGGAAATAAGTAAGCGGTTTCAGAATAGTACAATTTTTTTGGGACAAATTTATCAACAAAAATCCAATAGAATAAATAAGTAGAGCAAATGGAAGCATGTATGTCATGCCTTAGCATTAACCTCACCCACAGACAAGCAAATGACAGTGAATGACAGAATGGAGAGATACATGTGGGCAGGAAACTGGGGCAGAACTTTACCAGATTCGCTGACAGCAGGAATAGGGGAGGCAATGCCATGGGGAAAGGCGGAGGCAGCGGAGGGGAGAGAGGCATTCTCACAGTCACCTAAAGGCAGCGGGCGGAGCAGAGCAAACAACGCATTATCAGTAGTTTATCTAAGGCATCAACATCCAGATCTATAGAGATGGATGGCAAGTCATTCACAGCAACGTTTATGTTGGGGTTGAAAACACTTGAAATAAAAAATATATTTATTAAGCTGTAATTTAATGTTGTATTTGTTTACTTAGATAAATAAAAATTATGTTAATAATAGGGTTATTTTGGTTATAAATAATAGGAATAATTTTATATTATACCTTTAAACCAATATTACACTGCTCTGATCACAGATATTCATACAATAGATGATATTGTATGTAATTCCCTTCTTTGTGCTTTATTCCAGCCCATGCAAAATAACCAAGGCAAAGGAAAGACACAGTCCCTCACATTGTGTTAGATGTGGGATGCGGCAAACTGCATTCTGACATTATAGGCATTCCGGTTGTTTGTGTGCAAAGCCAGGCCTACCTGGGTATCCTCTGCCCCATCGTCTGCTCCTCTGCTCCAGCTGAAGACTGCGCTCCAGAGACCTCTTCATCCGTGCCTCCAGTCTCTCCTAAAGTACAAGCTCTGTCATACAGCTCTGTCTTACAGGTATCATTTTAAAAGAAAGGAAAAAAAAAAAAAAAAATACAATACAAATGTTTCATTCATAAATGGATATGACAAGTCTTGGGTAAAACTGTAACTATAACATTAATTACTCAGTTGTGTGTTTTGACATAATTATTTTATGAAATTGTATAAATCAGAAATTAACTAAGTACATTTTATACTAGATGGCATAATAAAACATTTACTGAATAAAGAACAAAGTAATGCACATTTTAAAGAATTAAATAAAGCGTTGTTTAAGGTACTGTTTATGTTGATGCATTATTGATAATTGTGTTTTACATTTAGCTGATTCCTTTATTTTATCTGCAATATTTTATCTATCAACTAGTTTTCTGTCCTTCTTGGTGTCACCAGGATCATAATTACATGCTGAATAATATTGGTTACTCTGCTAAGCCCTCAGCCCCATAGGCTCTGTGCAGTGCCTGACCCTCTCCTCCTCGAGCTGCTGCCTCCTCTTCTCCTCCACCGCAATCCGGCGCTGCTCCTCCCTCAGCCTCTGCTCCTCCAGACGCCGGCAGCGCTCCTCCAGTGTGCGCTCATATTGCAGTTGTGCACGCCTCTCTTTCTCTTTAATCAACTGCTCTCGGGCCGCTGAAGCACAGAAGGCAAACTCTGCATTGGTTTGGAGAAAACGTTTAACAACTCCACAAATGCGCTTTTGGATTAGATCTGATTCAAACCTGGTTCAGTGGTTGTCTAGATTTGCTTAAGATTAACTTGCGGTTTCAATTTTTGCTTATTGCTTAAGTTAAAATTCTGATTTAGACCTGGTTATCCCCTTTAATCGGATCTGGATTAATAGTAAGTGATTTGTGCCAACCTAGGTCCAGTAAAGTGTGAAATCTTTGGGCAAATGTAGAGCAGTGTTATGGGAACACGAGACCTACTTTTGCTAACTCTTCCGTCTTTACATCCTCTGAAGCGAAACATAAATCAGTGAACTCTGACACATTATCATTGTGGAGACAGTGTATGTGAGGATATTCTTGACCAGAGCTAAAATTTAAACAAAGAATCTAATACAGAATTTTACTGTCCTTAATTTTGAGACTTGTTTACAGTATATTTACATTTAAATGTTCAGTAAAGACTGGTGTATTTATGTACCACAAATAAGTAACTAATCTAATGCAGGTGGTATGGTATTCATTTAATATGAATATGAATGCAGAAAATATGCCAGTGTCAGATTGTCATTCTCCAAAGGACTCTGAGCTGTCCATGATATGAGTAGTTCATGCAGCTTTTGTATTTGGTTCTTTACTTTATCTTCTTTTATGTAGGAACATAAATAGTTTTAGTGTGAGATTAAAGGCTACAGAGGAACCTGTGCTCAGTAAGAGCAACAACGCTGCATATCTCCATTTGTCTGCTTCAGGGCAAATAACTGATAAATGTCAAACATCTTAAAAAGAATGATGATTTGATGGCTTACCAAGACTTCTCTCTCTTTCTTCACGCCTTTCTTTGGCTAAACGAACCCTGTCGTCAGTCTTCATGTAACCCTCTGGGACTGAACAGAGATAAAAATAGAAATCAGTGAAAGAAGATTTTACGTAGTTTATTTAAATGATCATTTTGTGTCACTAACCTGCTTTGTTGCTGTTGTTTACTTGAACATGTAAAGGAGATGCATGACCATTTATTTGTGGCTTCTTCTCAAGGTTTGATGGAGCTACAAAGGACCAGAAGAGTGAGTTATAGAGGAGACTCAGCATCTATATGTTACTGTCTGACACTACAGGCCAGTGCAGTGGTGTAGTGCTGACTTGTTACCAGCAGAGGGGAATGGGAAGTCTGTGCAATCTGCTCAGTGTTACTAAACAGCACAGTGTAAAATGCCAACAAGCCCCAAGCCAAGGACACTGCTGTTATCGACTATAGAAACAACCAGGGAGCAGAGTAGACCTTAATAAGAGCAACATATTGTCTATACTGATATTCTATTTTACAGGCACCAAACAACATCAAATTACAATAGCATATTATATTCAGTAGATGTAGACTAGAGGGGAGAATGAGGGTGTTACTTACTAGTTTTGCCAGTTCGAGCCGGAGAGCTGTGACCATTTGTTGGAGATTTCTTTTCAAGAAGAGAGACTGAAGGTGGTGCCATCTTCTCCTCTAACCAAACAAATACATGAATATATTTTTGATATCCAATAGGGAGTGTGATTTATATTATGCACTTTCGAAATGTAGCTTTAATGGGGCAAATCATTTTCACTATACTAATTTGAGAACAAAATGCAGAGCAACATTCTTATACAGCAAGCAAGTGGCTTTGTTTAATCATGTGGTCATGTTTTGACTAGGATGTGGAGTAATTCAGCTCTGGAAATCTAGCTGATGGTGTATGAATAGGCACATTTGTTCAGTGATTGCAATGAGCTGTTCTGAGTCAGATTAATTGGCTATTTGTACTCTTTTAATCTTTCTCTCTAATCCTGTTGTATTTCAATATAACATTGTCTGTTGTTGGGCTACTAGTAGGCTATAGACTGAATCAATGAGACCTCTATTTGTCACTGATTTGATAAACTGATTGCTTATTATTAGCTCACATAAATATTCTTCTCAGTCAGGGGGTGTGGACCATTTTAAATAACTATACTCCCACTCCAGTCCCATATTCAGAAGAACTTGGTTCGGGTTTGGGTTGTGGTGAGATCATCATCAAATAGCATTTGCCTTTCCAATTTGTGAATGAGCTATACAGCATTCTCCAAGATTCTGCTTCTGGCTAAGCATGTAGGGTGGCAGTTCCACGGCTCGCTTAAAATATTTACAACATATGGGCCTAGGCAAAGAGAATCAATCCGAATCAGAGAATCAGTTTAGGTATATAGTTTACCTGGGTTCGCAGATGATGCAGTTGTTTTCGCCATTGTAGTAGACATGAGCTGTCCCCCCAACAATCTGCAGTGACGCCAGTGCAGTTATCCGTTTCAAAACGCAGCAGAAAATGAACGCAGCAAATGGAAAGAAACAAACGGCAACCAGACACAAATGAGCCAGATGCTGCGAAGGTCAATAAGATGCCGATGCCGATAATGGAGAGGAGAGGACAAGAGCTGGGGCTGGTGTAGCGGATGCTGCGCACTAAATCACTTTACCACCGACCGACCCACTGTGCTGTGCGTGCATAGAGCGTTACTGCGTAATATGGAGCTCTCCGCACTGTGAGCCCTTCAGCTCACAAGCACACAGAGTGAGACGTGCAAAGATGAATTTAGGCTCAGCTATATGTTAAAAGACAAAGAAAATATACAGTATAAGCCGTAACAGCAGCCGTTTACCAAAGCCACATCTTACTGACAGCAAAATGAAAGAAACAATGTTCTATTATTAACGACAAACAGATAATGCTTATAATCTCACATAATCGTTATAATTATATCTGATTTATTCACACCCCAAGATCAGAAAGTACGTGCGCGCAATGTGAAGTGACCACGTGTAAGATTGTTTTGTTTGTGCTGATAAACGAAGCGCTGCCAGGAGGTGGCGCTGGAGGTTTGTTTGTGTGGAAAGTTTAGAAGAGAAAGGCTGTGAAACCGGAAGTGTGCGGTGGTGTCAGAAAAGGACGGGAGAGAGAGAGCAGGCTGAAGCTAAAGATGCTGACCAATATCTCCAATGTGCTCAGAGCCTGCGTCCAAAGAAATGTAAGTCAGAGCTTTGAACAAACAATATGATCTTAGCTGCACATTGTGTTATGGGAGTAAAAAGACCAGGTTTCTTCCAAAAAACCCTGTGGTTTTCTGACCTTGGTAGGCCGATGATAGCATGTTGAGCTAACGCAGCTAAGGTAAACGTCTTCATAAGTTAATTCATTGTTTTAATAATGTCATTAAATAAAACACTATGTAACTTTTAGTAACATGGATTCTCTATGCATTCCACCAAATCCCACCACGCAAATATCTGTTGTACTTTCTCCAAGAGGACACTTAAAGGGATAGTTCGGTTTTTTTTTTCCATGTGAATCTGTATGGCATCCCCTTCAGCAGTGTCGTGCATTAACACTGACTTACCCCTGACAGTGTCCTCTGAGCCGAGTTCTGCCCCGGTTCTGGCGCTGACGAAAGTAGGTCCGGCAAGTTAGCGGGGACAGTTAATAAAGCTTGTTTTTCTTCTCAAAACAATGTTTGTCCAAAAAGTGATATATTTGCGTCACAAAACAGCAAATATTTATATTATATTTGCACACGAAAAAGTCAGAAGTCATAATCGCTTAGTGCTATTTTCTCTCGAGTCGTATCACTGCGCGCCTGTTATTATTATTAGCCTGTTCACTTGTAAACATCGCCGCTTACAAGGCTCAGGACACTGTCAGGGGTAAGCCAGTGTTAATGCACGACATTGCTGAAGGGGATGCCATACAGATTCACATTTAAAAAAAAAACAACGAACTATCCCTTTAAAGGGATAGTACTTTTTTATGTTAATTAAAGGGATATGCCACCCCTAGGTCAAATTTGGGCATCTCCCCACAGTCCAGAGACTAAAATAAGTGGTGGAAAGCGTTTTCCTGCTCACCCAGCCATTGTCCGAGTCTGTCGCCACTGACCGCCGCAGTATCTGGTGCTCCTCCGCCTTAGACTGGAGTCTAACGTAGCCAGAGAAAGATTTCGGCCAAAAGGAATTAATTTGCTCGATGCGTTTCCCAATTACTTTGTGTGTAGTGCGCATTCATATCGAGTGCAAATAAATGTGCAAATCAACACGGAGAGCTTGCCTTGGTCATTTTGGGTGGGAACTATTTTCCAGTGCGTAAGAATACAGCCGTACCACGCAGCACGCTGCCAGGGAAGGGAGTTCCCCTGTTGCAAAACGTGGTGCGTGATACGGCTGTATTCTTACGCACTGGAAAATAGTTCCCACCCAAAATGACCAAGTCAAGCTCTCCGTGTTGATTTGCACATTTATTTGCACTCGATATGAATGCGCACTACACACAAAGTAATTGGGAAACGCATCGAGCAAATTAATTCCTTTTGGCCGAAATCTTTCTCTGGCTACGTTAGACTCCAGTCTAAGGCGGAGGAGCACCAGATACTGCGGCGGTCAGTGGCGACAGACTCGGACAATGGCTGGGTGAGCAGGAAAACGCTTTCCACCACTTATTTTAGTCTCTGGACTGTGGGGAGATGCCCAAATTTGACCTGGGGGTGGCATATCCCTTTAAAGGAAAATTAACGTTTTTTTTTACAATCTGAGCCTTCTTTCGGCAATAAAACAAGTAGTTTTACTCACCCATAGCAGTTTGCTGTCAATTGGAGCAGTATCGCAGAACTTATGTTGAGCCGTTCTGTTCTACCAATGATCCCGTATCCGTTAGCGTGAGTGCTCGGGGCATTACTTTGCGGTGTCCAAATAACACAAACTTTAGCACTTTTCAAATCACAGAAGATCGCTGTGTCAGGGTAGACTTTTAGTAGATTCCAAAACGGCCTGAAACCCGATATCGCAACAGAAAAGTAAAGTTCAGAGCGGTGTTAGCTTCTTTCGGACTAGCTGTGTTTACAAAACAGCTGAGTTCACGCATGCGCACTGTCCTCTCTGATGACGTCATCAAATGAAACTATAGCTGGATATCCGGTTTCAGGCCAGAACAGAACGGCTCAACATAAGTTCTGCTATACTGCTCCAATTGACAGCAAACTGCTATGGGTGAGTAAAACTACTTGTTTTATTGCCAAAAGAAGGCTCAGATTGTAAAAAAAAAAATCGTTAATTTTCCTTTAATCTGTATGGGTTTCCTTCTAAAAGTTAAGTGTATTGACACCGGCTTACCTCTGACACTCTCAGCTGATCCCGGTTCGGCTCGCTTTCTCAAGCCCATGTACGTAGGTCCGGTAACTTCCCTGGAACATGAAATAAAGCTTGTTTTTCTTCTCAAAACAAAACTTTTGTCCGAAAGGTGATATATTTGCATCCAAAACAGTTGTAGCTGTATTAACCTGTTAACCTTTAGTGTACGGCAGATGCGGTCCGCCGCAAGGGGAAGTTTAGAAGTGAATAGGGCAATACAGCTAACGTGAGCGCAGTGATATGAGTCAGCAGACACAATACGCGATCGCTAAGTTCGCTGCTGGATGTTTCGTTGACAACAGTTCTGGACGCAAATATATCACCTTTCGGACAAATGTTTTGTTTTGAGAAGAAAAACAAGCTTTATTTCATGTTCCAGAGAAGTTACCGGACCTACCTACGTGGGCTCCAGAAAGCGAGCCGAACCGGGATCAGCTGAGAGTGTCAGAGGTAAGCCGGTGTCAACACACGTAACTTTTAGAAGGAAACCCATACAGATTAACTTTTTTTTTTTTTTAAACGCACTATCCCTTTAATGTTTCCTTATGACAATTTATTTTGACATCTCAACTTTGTTATAAAAATATTTCAGGAGACGATTTTAGGACTGCTCCATTATTTCTTACTTTTTCATATTCCAGGGCGCAGCAGCGGTCATGTCAGCCCGCACCTACGCTGATTTCACCACTGAAGCAACATTTGAGATTAAGGTGAGGCCAGGTTATTCTTATATTGTGTACACTGTAAAAATGACATGGTATCTAAGTGTTAAATGTGTTAGTAGAAGTGTGACACACATAAACTGGATGAGGCCCCTGCCACTGAAGTGGTGATGACCCGAGATGAGGGGCTACAGTATTACCGCATCATGCAGACCATGAGGCGCATGGAGCTGAAAGCCGATCAGCTGTACAAGCAGAAGATCATCAGAGGATTTTGTCACTTGTATGATGGCCAGGCATGTGATCATTCTCTCTTCTATGATTCATATGATCTAAGCCTCATTTCCATTATTAAATCACATTTCACATCTGTTTGTAGGAGGCCTGTGCCGTTGGTATTGAAGCAGCCATTAATTTGTCTGACCATCTGATTACTGCATATCGGGCCCATGGTTATACCTATACTCGAGGGGGAACTGTGAAGGAGATCATGGCTGAACTCACTGGTCTCTTTAGAAAAAAATGTTGATAAAACGTATTTGTCCTAATGAATATTTATGCCCTTATATTTTGTGTTTACAGGGAGAAGAGGAGGTATTGCAAAGGGAAAAGGTGGTTCTATGCACATGTACTGTAAACATTTCTATGGAGGAAATGGAATCGTTGGTGCTCAGGTATTTATTTAAAAATGATAGGCAGCATTAAAGCTATTGCACTCCTACTATAAAACGTCTGATTTCAAGTAATGACAAACATTTCTTTATTTATATAGGTTCCTTTGGGAGCAGGTGTGGCTTTGGCCTGCAAGTATCAGGGCAACAATGAGCTCTGTGTCTGTCTCTATGGTGATGGAGCTGCTAACCAGGTATGACATGATATGAAAGGTATGGAATTATTTTCTGTGGGTTTCAGGATGATAAAAGATCTGAATGAATATTGCATATAAACAGGAAACAGAAACCCATGAATAGTGTATTGACTTACAAATGTTTTACTTTTCATAGGGTCAGATTTTTGAAACCTACAACATGGCTGCTCTTTGGAAACTTCCTGTCATCTTTATCTGTGAGAACAACAGATATGGTATGGGAACGTCAGTAGAGCGTGCAGCTGCCAGCACAGACTACTTTAAGAGGGGAGAGTTCATTCCTGGTCTCAGGGTAAGAAATCACATCACATTTTTAAAAATTGTTAAAAGACAATGTAATACAATACAGTATGGCATAATATATCATCACAGTTTATTTCAATGTTGTGAGACTAAATTAAGAGTGTATTGTGCTTTAAGGTTGATGGTATGGATATCCTGTGTGTTCGTGAAGCAACACGGTTTGCAGCTGATCACTGTCGGTCTGGAAAGGTAAGGCCCTTTGCTGAAGCACAGATAAAATAAATGGTTATTCACGTACTTTAAACGTCCTGCTTACTTGTTACTAGGGTCCTATCCTTATGGAACTACAGACATACCGCTACCATGGACACAGCATGAGCGATCCTGGTGTGAGGTAAATCAAAATTCAATACAGGGGGTCCTCGGGTTACGACGTTGATCCGTTCTTAAGACGCGTCGTAACCCGAATTTCGTCGTAAGCCGGATTTTGCCTTTGATCTTCCAACCAAAGCACCAATAACCTTTCCATCTCAATAATTAGACCGCTACGCTGCTTGGTTATCACTGTCGCCTTCATAGGAGCAGATCAGAGCCCACATCAGGTACTTCCGCCCACATTGGGCACGCACACGAGGCTGTCTTCTTCTCCCTACAACCACAACAGAGCGTATTCTTCCGCCGTGCGCCGCGCGCCGTTCGCGTTTGTTTACATCTCTTACCACGCTAAACCGCGTAAGACGGAATGACGCGTAATATATACATATTTTTTTTAATGGGGGCGCGTTCGTAACCACGGAACGTAACCACGAAACGTCGTAACCCGAGACCGTCGTAACCCGAGGACCCCCTGTATTCAACTCCACAGTTTAATTGCTATTAACGAAACATCACATTTCAGTTTTGTAACACACTTCTAACAGAAGTTCTGAAACATTGGAGTCATTTGGCTTTATGGTGGAGCCTTTTTATAGATTGAAATGGTACATTTGTAACTTTGATTTTGACTTTGACCACCTGCTTACAGTTATCGCACACGCGAGGAAATCCAGGAGGTCCGCAGCAAGAGTGACCCTATTTCTCTACTGAAAGATCGCATGCTGAGCAACAATATGGCCAGTGTAGAGGAGCTTAAGGTACTGTTTCTGTTTATCTCCATATATTTTGATAAACAAAATGTGTATTGTATGTATAAAAATGTATTATATTTATATACATTTAAATATCGTATGTCTTTTGTGCACAGGAAATAGATGTTGAAGTTAGAAAAGAAATTGAAGATGCATCACAGTTTGCTACCACAGATCCTGAACCACCACTGGAAGAGCTGTGCAATCACATCTATCACAACAACCCAGCTATCGAGGTGCGTGGCACCAACCCCTGGTCCAAGCTCAAATCTGTTAGCTAAAATGTTTTGTTTTTTGTTTCTATGTTACCTTTATTGAGTCTTTATAATGATGTCCCATCTGTACATCCGCACAAATATACTGTTGTAATATCTTTTACCTATTACCCATCACCCATACCATCAGCAAGTCATCTAATAGTATATCGAGCTTCACAAGTGGAAGTCTTGAAAGTCATATATATATAAAATCTTGCTGATGTTTAAGTATTTCTTGTTTGAATTCCCATTTTGCCTTTTTCTTTTACACTCCTCGTTACGTAAATGTTCCGGGTCAGTTCTGTTCTGGGTACATAAATTTGTTTATACACAATCATCTGAAAGGGATCTTAATTTTGGCTCATCCATCTCTGTATTTTATGTTTTAACTGTTCCCCTGTATACCACACTAAGCCCAAGTAATTAAACTATCCATACATAACTGTGCCAAGTTCTGCAACTCGGGTATGAAACAATAAATCAAATATGGTGAACTACACATGTACATGAATGCCATGCCTGTCAACATTACATATACAATTAATGATTGTGTTTTTGTTTCATCTTATATTTACAAATTCCCTAACCTCGAAAGGTGAATTACCCAGCAAAGGAAGACCAGTTTAAAGTTAAAATGTGGAAACACCTATATGGAAGGGGGGAAAAAGTAAATGACTGTTACATGAAGGGAAAATGGCCTGTAAAGAATGACTCCATGAAAGTAATGGTTTTATCTGTGGCATGGAAAAAATAAAAGACTCTTTAAGGTATCGGATTGGCTGTGGATCTTTTCTTGCCTCTGGTGACTGGAGTGGATTAGTGTTGTGTATTTTAAATTCAGTTTGAGGACTCTATTTAAACTATTTACACGCTACACAGCAATTGGAATAGCTTGTAAAGTCCAGAAGATGGCAGTAAGGCTGTTCAGATACTCGAATGGAAAGGAGAGGAAGACAAAACTAAGGAAGAAGGGCTTCAAACTGTGCCAGCGAGTGGTGACTACGTGCACCTGGAGCAACGCCGCAATGGAGCTTTTGTTGCAGAGAAACTTAAAGACGGATCTTTTCTGTGCCTTGTGCACGTTTCTGCTCTTCATCACAAAGATCACTTCTGCAGTGGAGGATGGCGCGAAGAACTCCCAGTGCCACAACTACGCGGGAGGACACGTCTATCCCGGGGAGGCTTTCCGTGTGCCCGTGTCCGACCATTCTCTGCACCTCAGCAAAGCAAAGAGTGAGCCACGTTACCTGAGCGTTTATCAACTTTGGGCATCTTTAGCCAAGATTTTATTCTCTAATCACTCTCATGCATATTTTAGTCATTTACAGAAAACGACTACTACCTGTAGTTAAACCCCATATTCTCAGTAGATATTGACTGTAATCCATCCACAAAGGCTATATGTTATCACGGGGTTTTATTTTTAAAATTAAAGGACACGTCACTCTTTAAAAAAAAAGCATGGTGATTTGTCCACCACTGTAACACATGACTTTGCATGGCACATCTCCAACACTGCTCATACACTAAACAAGAATCACACAAGAGCAAAAAGACCAGCTCAGCATTCAAGTGCCAGAGACAGCAACGGGTTCATTATTATAGAAGCAACTGGTTGTCTCCATTAAGGCATTTGTATTTGGTATGGTTTGGTACATGGAATGTTCCATAGTATGTGATTGAAACTATTAAGCCTTTAATTACATTTTTGTTGCTCTAAATTACTGTGAAAAACTTGCATTGTTATTGTGTGTGGTTGCTTCTTCCCAGATCTGATCTGTAACTAGGCGAGACAATGTGGTAGTGGAACTTCCTCTTGAAAAATTACTTATTCCGTCTTTAATATGACATTTTACAGTTTCTAAGCCTGCCCCACATTGGGAAGGAACAGCTGTTATCGATGGGGAATTCAAAGAGCTGAAGTTGTCAGACTACAAAGGCAAATATCTCGTGTTCTTCTTCTACCCATTGGACTTGTGAGTAGCGATGCTGGAGTTGAACATTTGGTCTCATTGGAACAAGTATTTGTGAGTGTCATTTCTTTTGCAGTACTTTTGTTTGTCCCACTGAGATCATTGCATTTAGTGATCGCGTGCACGAGTTTCAAGCCATCAACACACAGGTTGTTGCCTGTTCAGTGGACTCTCAGTTCACCCATCTGGCCTGGTGAGAGCCACCCAAAATTGCAATAGATCTTATAATTGTGCAATTATATTATTGATTTTATCACATTTTTATATACACAGAAAATGTATAAAAAGTTTGGTTATTTATCAGGATAAACACACCTCGAAAGCAAGGAGGTCTTGGACAAATGAAGATCCCTCTGCTGTCAGATCTCACTCACCAAATCTCCAAAGACTATGGTGTTTACCTTGAAGACCAGGGACACACACTGAGGTGTATATATAATGGATAATTCAAGAACCTGGGTAGGACTAAGGGTTGTAATTGTTGCTTTGGCTTGTCAAGGGGACTTTTCATCATTGATGACAAAGGCATCCTGCGGCAAATAACGATGAATGACCTGCCAGTGGGGCGATCTGTAGACGAGACTCTCCGTTTGGTCCAGGCCTTCCAGTATACTGATAAACATGGAGAAGGTATGAGTGGAGTCTTTATTGTATTGTAGTTGCAATGACCCTAGTTAGTACAAGGTAACAAATTATTTTTTATTGTCCTGCAGTGTGCCCAGCAGGATGGAAGCCTGGTAGTGACACAGTGAGTATCTTAGACATGGTGCTGTTTTCTTTGTAAAATATGTCAACAATTATCATAATATTCTTTTGTTAATAGTCAGTTTGTTTGTATGGTATTTACATTTACTTGTTTAATTTATTCACAGATCATTCCAGACCCTTCGGGCAAGCTAAAATACTTTGGGAAGTCCAACTAAGATGCACTTATTCCACCTTACATTTGGTCTAATAAAATGTTTGTCTTAAACAGCCTGTTAAGATGAGCCTTTACTTTATAACCTAAGGGTTATTCTCTCTCTCTCTCTCTCTCTCTCTCTCTCTCTCTCTCTCTCTCTCTCTCTATCTCTATCTCTATCTCTCTATCTCTATATATATATATATCTATATATATCTATATATATCTATATATATCTATATATATATATCTATATATATATCTATATATATATCTATATATATATCTATATATATATCTATATATATATATCTATATATATATCTATATATATATATATCTATATATATATCTATATATATCTATATATATATATCTATATATATATCTATATATATATCTATATATATATATATCTATATATATATCTATA
The DNA here is from genome assembly GCA_036785185.1 of Paratrypauchen microcephalus. Lineage (NCBI taxonomy): Eukaryota > Metazoa > Chordata > Actinopteri > Gobiiformes > Gobiidae > Paratrypauchen > Paratrypauchen microcephalus. Next base: position 6,351,732 of record JAVJIX010000034.1, on the reverse strand, counting down.
TATATATCTATATATATATCTATCTATATATATATATATATCTATCTATATATCTATATATATCTATATCTATATCTATATATATATATCTATATCTATATATATATCTATATATATATCTATATATATCTATATATATATCTATATATATCTCTATATATATATCTATATATATATCTATATATATATATCTATATATATATATCTATATCTATATATATATATATATATATATATATATATATATATATATATATATATAAAAAGCAGAAATGTTAGTCTGTAAAATGTTATTTTGAAAAGTTTATTAAAGACCATATTTTAGTGTCAGAGTAACAGGTGGACTACTTGGTTTTGATGGTTTTGTGTACACCTATACATGAGTCCAGAATGAATGGTGGGGGGGGACAATTGATAAACAATTTAAACCCAAATTTATGTTTTAAATGGGAAAAATCCTCAAAATGTTACATATAACAGAAAGCTGAAACCTAAATCCAGAATAAGCTGAAAAGTAAATAACTCAAATATTCTGCATATTGTAGGTTAATGAACATAATAGGGGAATTAACTGTCTGCTGACAATATATTTTTATGTTTTAAACATTTTCATTTCAATTATTTCAATTATAAGTCATACAATTCTATTAAAGTATATGGATGAAAGTATATGAATTCATACATTCTACTCTACAATCTGTGAACAGATTTTGCTGTATCCAGGCTAGTAGATGTTAAATATTTACATCCCCATTTTGTTCCAGACCTAGTTAATCGTTTCCTTGAAAAACATGACCAAGAGGCTGACACCGGAAAATACAGTTTTGCAACCTTATAAGGGTATAGACGACACTCCCGTCTGTGCTTCAATATCGTCGGTCTCCGGAACATAAATGGGCGTTTCTTCCCTAAACGTGAATGCCTCTTCTCTTTCCACGCGGAACTGTCAACATCCGGTCTAACATATATGTCAAAATAAGAGTTGTACATTGTGCTGCTCCGAGTGGAAAAGCAAGAACTTTTCTTTTAACTTTTCTTTTTCTTTGAACTTTTCTTTTTTAATTCAAGACTTAATCTCCACAATGCACCGACCCACAAACCTAACCTTATACCTTTCACTGAATGACACACAGGCCAACATCTATTAGGCCTAGGCCTGTCTTTGCATCTGACAATGACATTTCATATTTCCTGTGTATACTGTATTCCGACAATGGCCGACTTGAAGTAATAATTATAATATCACCTGGGCATTAAGCAAATTAGTTTAAATTGATACAAGCATTTATGTACAATCAGACAGCATAGTTCACATAGTTTACAACACACATGGCTGAATTTGGATATTTTCAATAAAGACCAAAGACCATTTATTTCATGTAGTAAACATAATTGAACTTTATTTAAATAAACATGTTTGCATCACATTTCTCTTTTATTTGAAGAATAACACACATCAGTACACACACACACAAGAAAAACATGGACAAAAAGGAAGAACATAAGGCACTGCAATATACGTGGCAGGCTGTGTACATTACATGAGTTAGTGTGCAATATAGAATAAACTCTTAATAACTTTATGGGCTTATAATTAAGTGATGCAGATTTGTGGATTTTGTATAACATAGATGGGGAGAATCTTATGACGCCTAATTGGTGGAGGTGGAGGGATATGTGGTCTATGTGTGTGTGTTTATGAGTGTCTGCATTAATTTATTTATTTACTATACTGATGGGACAATATTTAAAGGAAGGCCATGATATAGGATATGCAGTATGTTGTAGGCTGTGTGCAGTACATGAGGTAATGAGGCAGTGTGCAATAGAAGATGAACACTTGTGATTGTGATGCAGATTGTGGACTGTGCATTACTTGAATACTTCTCTGTGTATGCATGTGTTTTGCTTATAGTGTGTAAACATGATTTTATGTGTATGTACCCGTGCCTAACAACAAAGGCTTATCGGTCAATCTAAAACATACCTCCATGATGTACAACAGTTTTTAGATGGCTTTGCATGTGGGTTTCCACCCTGGCACAGTCATCCTTGTACTGTGGACAGAAAGGGCAGTGGAGCAGTGTGCCTACCTGGTCCTGGCATCTTTCTAACAGCAGCTTCTGACCACTGGGCAGTGATGACCAATGGAACTACAGTGAAAGGAAGACATATGGAGAACAGTGACAAAATTCAAATGTATTCTTATACCATCTTACTTACTGCTGCTTGAATTTGCTGCGTTAATGTGTTAAACAAACAAGCAACACAGATGCTTAATGCTCTACATCTTCACTTTGAATGACGTTTAGAAAGAAACAAATGTGCGTTGTGATATGTGACAAAACACGATGCCTAGTTTTGTCAGTATTTAACTTACTCTTAAGTAGTCATTGAAATAAAACAAAATCTATTCCTCCGTGTGGCGTTTCCCGAAAGCATAGTTGCTAACTTAGCAACTTTGTTGGTTTCAATGCAATTTTCCATTGCCAGCCAATTAAGTTATTCAGTACGTGTACATAAACATAAAACATAAACATAAACGCCTGTCTAGCTGTAGAACTACGGCTATGCAGCCTATTAATAGCTCCGTAGTCTCTAACCAGACTAACGCTAACCGACTTGTTAACTTGGTGCTTTCGTTGTCACCGGAGAGGGCCTATTCACATTGTTGACAATGTTTATGAACATTGAGCATGACGCTGGAATTGCTCAAACTGTACAAATTAATGATACTTACGGACATAATCTACGGTGACCGAGGGGTGCAAACGCGTAGCAAAACCGAAAACGCGCTGCAAATAGATAAACGATGCACAGCTCAAAATGATGAAAACCAGAAAACACCTGCAAATGAAAAACGATGCATAATCGCCACAAGACAACAGAAGTGCTCCAAACCTGAAGAGGGCGCTCTCAGTGTAACATTGCTCAAGGATCAAAGTCAGCTTTATTGTTGAATACCCCTCGGCCACCGTACAGAATTGGCAATAAAGCTGACTTTGATCTTTGATCAATACACTGAGATCGCACTCTTCAGGTTTGGAAAGGTCCTAACTGGTTGACTAAACGCTACAGGACCGCCCATTGGGGAGTTTCTGTGTCCCTCCTCCTGTGTTTAGAGCAAGTGCAGAAGGAAGTAGGTCTCATTCTGTGAGAAGCAGCCAGTTTTTCAGTATATGATAGTTTCCTATTTTATACCGGGGGGTAAACTCCTGAGGAGCGAATGAAGAAACAAATCCTACTTTTGTTTACATTCAGAGGACTAGTAAGCAAAGGGAAAAAGGGGAAAAAAAGAAAATGGCCAATTTTATATTGAGGAAAGCAGAACCCAAGGATGTGACCGATATCTTGCGACTCATAAAGGTACGTGTAGTTAGTACGTATAGTGTGTGTGTGTGTGTTTTAGCTTTTGTATTTTAAAAAAATTGTCTTTTTGCTTATCTAAGTAGTTTGTTACTCACATGAAAACACTTGTGACTACCTCTTTTGTATCCAATTTTAGGAACTTGCCAAATTTGAGGAAATGGAGGAGCAGGTCAAGCTCACAGAAAAAGGTGTTGTTTTTTGTAATTCTATTATGGTATAAGTAAGTGAAGTTAGTGAATATTGTGAATATTGTGAATATTAGTATAGTGAATATTAGTATAGTGAATATTAGTATAGTGAATATATAGTGAATATATAGTGAATATTGTTGCCCTCAATTGTAATATGTATGATATAACCAGATCTTCTTGATGATGGCTTTGGGGATCATCCATTTTACCACTGCCTGGTTGCTGAAGTACCTAAAGAACAAAGCTCACAAGGTGGTGAATTGAAAATTACCTTAAAACTGCAATTTTGAAGTGCACTGAACATTATAAAGAAGTTTTTATTTATTTTTTTTTAACAGGTTACAGTGTTGTAGCCTTCGCAATGTACTACTTTACCTATGACCCTTGGATTGGGAAACTGCTGTATTTAGAGGACTTTTATGTCATGGAAGATTATCGAGGTATGTTAAGGTCATTTTTATAATTGTAAGTATGTGAAAGTACTTTTTAAATATTACATTGCAAAGTGCAAGCTCTATTCTTATTATAAGACATTTTATTTCCTCTAGGCTTTGGTATTGGCTCTAAGATCCTGAAAGTGCTCAGTGAGGTAAAGTTTAATATTTTTGAAATTTGTAATTAAAGTAAAAATTGGAAAATGGAGTTCTTTCTCTCAAATGTAAGATTATTCATTTCCTTCTAGATTGCTGTTAAGACCCGCTGTAGCAGCATGCATTTCATTGTTGCAGAAAACAACACAAAGTCCATTGACTTTTACAAGCGCAGGGGAGCAGCTGACCTGTCCTCTGAGGAGGGCTGGAGACTTTTTGCAATAAACAAAGAGGACCTAGTGAAAATGACTGCAAAATAAAATGTATTACTGTTTTGATGACATATATAAATTATTTTCATTACATAAGAAACCAATCTTTAAAATTTGAATTATATAATTAGTTTGTATTGCCAAATCCATTGCCTAATCCACAAAGCTATAGCGATATCAAGTTATGTAGGCATATTCTGATTCATTGTCTCAGAACTTTTTTTATGTTTCATTATTTTATGACTTAATAAAATGAGACTGACGTCTACCTTCCAGTCCTTTTTTCCCCTTTTATAAAGAATTCAGACACATCTTAATGCTGCTATTGTTCTTTATATGCTTCCTCTATAGGCAAGTTCTGCACTGAGTTCTGTTGTAAATTATATTGAAAGTAGACCTATTTTGTCAGCACTCTTTTCTTTTTGTTTCATTGTCTACAATAAATGCAGATGCAAATTATGGCACACCTCCATGGAAACAAGCAGCTAAGTTACAAGTCAGATCCGTAGTGGAGGTGATATAGCTCAGAGATTGTATGTTTATTAATATATTGCTGAGGAATTAAAAAGTAAAGTAAGTAAATACACATTGTTATGGTTAATGCAATACTGTAGAAAATTTCAGGCAAAGCAACACTTCTGTAGAGACAAGCAGGTGGCAGAAGATGTATATATGTACATGTTGCACCTGCGACTGTGAAAGTTATTTGCATTTTGAAGTATCATCTAGGCTATGTTCTGTAAAGATCCTTGTGTGTGCACTAGAAATTAACATGCAAGTCCTTGCCAGTTCCTTCATAAAACAACCTGAGCAAAGCAAACAAAGGGCACTGTTGGCATATATTGCATCGAGGACATAGTGTCCCTCTGATATCATGAGTTAATTGATTTATAACCAGTTACAGGCTACTGGCCTAGGCAATGATTACAAAGAGATTTCAGTGTCATTTAAGATTCTGTATTTTCTCCTTTTGGGTATTCAAAAAGTTTCTATGAAACTCTTCTGTGAATCACAAGAGTAGCCTGTGTTATTAAGTGTTTATTCACTGTACACTACAATGGTCTCAGAAGATGGGTTTTGGTCATCGCAGACAGGATTTAGTATTTTTCGCCAAAAGCAAAAGTCACAAATACAGAGAAGTAGACCGTCTCCCGCATGTCATAAGAACACGTAGACGAGACGAATCAATCACAGGCCATAAATAATGGGGATAATAAAGGCCCTGGGTGGTTTGGCAGTGTCTTTGAAGGCGCTCACTAATGGCCTGTACTCTGTGGTAGTAGTGCAGGATTTCCAGCAGTTGTGCCCAAAGGTTCTTCCGCGTTTTCCTGCCCTGTTCTACTGTGACGTGTTGTGCTGACGGCGGCCTTGGCGCTGGAGGAGCGGGGGGCTGTAGCAGGACAAGACCTGGCTCTAGACGCTTTCAGCAGAGCTCCAGAAGAAACCCATAACCCCTCCTTCTCTGCCTCTCTGCGGCCCGCCCAAATAACACAAAATCCCGTCTGAATCGTGCCCGAGTCTGGGGAAAGCAGCGGCCTGGGGAAGGACGAGGGAGAGAGGCCGTCCCTGCAGTAGGAGAAATCTGGTACGCCGCTCACATTTGCTATTTCGAGGCCCATATCGAGTGATGTGTGGTTGTATCGCCTTGCCTTTGTATGCATGCAGAGCTTTGCTCTTTATTCTCTTTGAGAGGCCGCAGAGGGTTGGGCCTTTTCAACTCAGGCCCAGGCCTCGGCGTAGGCCATAATTGGCGATATAGGCCTATCCGGTTAGCTCGCTTGTCTGCACCAAAACGCTTCGCATGCACGCATGAATTTACTCCGTAGTTGTTTATACTTCATAGATTCCTTATGGCATCCTGCACTGTAAAGAAATTATACCATCGCGCATATTCCCCCACTGTGAGATGCGCGTTTCAGCCATTGTTAAATTAGCTTTCGCTGGATAGCAGGCTAACAAAATGGCGCATGCTGCTCTGACTGAAAGACGCTGTGGAGAATGTGAGGGATGTGTAGCCCTCCTCCCCCTGGCTGAATGCTACTGATACATTTACAGACTATTATGCACTGCCACATTTCTGGACATGGTAGCGACTGCACAACTTGAATACATCCTAAACATGTTTAATACCTGGTGAGTCTTCACAGACGGTTGTGAGGTTGCCTATGAGCTCTGTGAGTAATAAACAAGGCTGAGCAACCGTCTTTCACCGGTTATGTTCATAAAGGCTTAATCTTAATACTCTGATGTTAATTGTTTTCAACCACTTTCTTTCACCTGAAAAAGGGGGATTGTGCTTCCACTGAATCAATGAATGAACACGAGCTCCACTAGCCACCTCTGTTTACATCAGCATCCTCTTTCTCCAACCTGTATGTTGTATAGCACTGCTTTCCTCAATCTTTCCTCTTACATGGGAACTTGAAATATCTGATTGCACGTTGTTCTGTCATAACATTGAACATAAAAATAAATACATACATAAAAATTACGTTTTCCTTTTAAGCATCACTGGCTTTGTTTATATGCACACCAAAATCATCTGATTATCTGATTTTTAGACCTAAATGACTTTCAAACTGCAAAATCTGATGTGAGTAATCAAAAGGACCTTGATCAGTAAGAAATCATAATTATGCAGTTTGCATGTCATTTTAATAGTCTTTTTAAAAAAAAATCACATTTTAAGTGCGACTTGTAAACACACCCATTGATTCTTTATAACACATGTCTAAGCTGGTTTTTAATTTGACTCCTGTGTTGTAATTATGTGAGATTCTTAATTTCAATTGTTCTATGACGTTTGCATGACAATCTAAGTTTCCCCATAATTTGTTTCCAGCTCTCCAGTAACAAATGCAGTGCGAAGACAATGGATGAGGATGACACCAGGCTTTCTATACAATCCAGCGAGCCTAAGTTAATACTACACGGATCGGGTAACGCATACATTAACGTGTTTAGACTTTTCACAGAAAGGGGACATTAAAGGGAAAATATAGTTCATTGGTTCCCAAACAAATCTGTATAAATTAACTATGCCTTTATTTAGCTCATAGGTTCTGAAATTGGGGATCAGGTCTCGAGGCACTGACATGGGGTCGCGAGATGGCTTGAAAGACATAATTTTAGATACTAAATATACAATTGGTTAAAATTGTATTTGTACATTTAATGAAACTGGTTAAAATAAATGCAATTAAAACAGGGTTTTAATGTTTTGCATTACAAACATTAGTTTCTTTAGCAGTTTGGGTCCTGGGCTTGTTGCGTGGGTTATTTTGGTGATCTCATCCTGAAAAGTTTTGGTTTAGATTGAATTGAAGACTTCTCCTTTTTCTTTATCTGTCTTTATCTGCAATTTGTATTTTGGGGTATTTCAAGAAGCAGGATTCTTTTGTTAGCCAGATAACTTACATGATAGGTGGTAATTTGATGAGTGAGCTACTGTACCCAAAGCAATTTCCCTTGTGGATCAATAAAGTTTGTCTAAGTCTAATGATTCTGATGATGGCTAAATCCGTAAAATTGAAGATGACTTGTAATTTGTATTTGGTCAAGCCCGCACAAGTATTAAAAAATAACATAATGTTATTTATTGGCTTGTTAACTGGCTAACTAGGTAATCCTGCTTCTTGCAGATGAGGGTGGTGCCGGCGGGCAGTTTGTTGTGGAGCTTCAAGAGACTGTGTTGGTATCAGAAGGCGAGGGGGAAGGCATGGCGGTTCACAGGTTTGCCTCAGAGGAGCTAGTCATCCAGGATGCAGTTGAGGATGTGGTTTCTGAGTATGTACACTGCGATGAAGATGAAGATGTTGCTGTAGAGACCTGTGTGATGGCCCTAGAGGGAGACGAGGAAGGAGTAGCCATGAGTGACATCCCAGAGGACGGCTTGGACCCAGAACAGCAGGATGAGGACCAGGATGGCTGTGAAGACTACTTGATGATATCTTGTAAGTGCAGATTTTTATCTAAAATGAGGGTAATTCTCATGATTTCTTTAAAAAAAAATTGCCTGTACTTTTAAGTGGATGAAGCTGGTAAAATGGTGTCTGAAGATGGGACAGAAGTGACAGTAGAGGGAGCTGTGGAGGATCATGAAGTGGAGAAGGACGAGGATGGACAAGAAGTCATCAAGGTGTACATCTTTAAAGCAGATTCTGGAGAGGACGACATGGGTATGTACTGTCTTTGTCATTGATTTTGAGGTAAATTTTATACAATTGTAAGCTTTGTGATACATTTGTTATTATTCATCTTCAAAAACATTTTCCCTACAGGTGAATCCGTAGACATCAGTGACAATGAGAATATGGCATTGGCTGACTCTGGACATCCACTCAGAGAGAAAATGGTTTACATGTCTGTAGGCGACTCTAGACACAATCAAGGAAATCATGGTAAGCTATTGCCAATTTGTGAACAAAGAACACAGAAAGTCTTCTGTATAAAATACTTCTAGGCAACTATGAAATTCATGATTGATTAACCATTGATTACAATAATTCTATCACTTTAAGAAGCCAGCAGCCTGCTCGTTCACGTTGTTCAGCTCCATGTGTGCTCATACATGCACAACATTGAAAGGCATCGAGTTTTGAAGTATTTTCATTGTAATTCATTGTTTTTGCAATGCAAGAAAGTAGCCAGGCTTAAGTTTGCATAATCGCTCAGTTGTCCAGGTAGGATTCATAGCAAAGGAGAAATTCAATTCTGTCAACTGGACAAAAGTTTTGATTGAAGACATTTGAGCTGTGAATCATCATTGAACTAGGACTGAATTTCTCCTTTGCTATGTCGGCGATAAAGTCCTGTCTTGGGGAAAAACCTTCCTTTCTGCTCTCTATAGGTGAACTAAATAGAAGGTTGGCATTAATCCTTAATCGGGCTTGGTAATAGTCAAAGTTGGTTAGATCTGGTTCAATCCTACCTTCAGGTCTGATCACTGCTTATGAATTAGAAAGGTTTTATTGCCATATGTTTGAACATGTTCACAACATTAGGAAATTGCTTTGGTACTTGGAGCGGAATAAAATAGAATAAAATAAAGTAGGAAACTTAAATGAACAAATTTGCAAGAATATAACAGTGCAGGTGCAGGTAGTGATCAGGTGCAAAAAATCCAGCACAGGGTCATGTGACTGACATAGAGCGGGGGGTGGGAACAGTCCTAGTATTATTATTATTCAAAAGTCCGAGAGCAGAGGGGAAGAAGCTGTTTTTATGGCGAGAGGTTCTGGTCCGAATGGACCGTAGCCTCCTACCTGAGGGGAACAGGTCAAAAAGTCTATGACCAGGGTGAGAAGGATCGGATGCAATCCGACCTGCACGTGGGAAGTAAATTTATCTATTTAGTCGTTTTTGTTTAAAAACATCACATGTTAAAACGGTGTTCTGCTGATTTTGTGAATTTATGTAACATTACTCTTGGCTTAAAGACTTTAATTTAAAAAGTAGGATGGAACCAATACTCTTCTGTCCCATTGTTGTGTACAGCGGACACCAGTGGACTAGGGGTGGGTATTGGCAAAGAAGTCACGATTCAATTCGAATCACGATTCATATGCCACGATGCGATACTATCACGATGCATCACAATACTTGAATTATTGCGATGCATTGCAATATATTCAACATACTTCAGTGAAAATGAGGATAACTTGACTTAAATATCAGTGGCTGTGTATCTGGGTAGTGTCTTCAATTGATACATAACTGAATTTATTGAATAACAAAAACAAATAAACCAAACCAATAACAAAAAAGTGCATAGGATTTTTTCTAAAACAAAAAATGATGTTCAAACATTTGCCATTTTGGAGGTAGCTACCATCATAACAAACGATGCCCTTTCACAAAGAAAAAAGTGCATAGGATTTATAAACAAAACAAAACTAATAATTATTTATTTATTAATATTAAATATTAAATTATTAATAATAATCAATTTTTGGCATCAAGAATTGATGCAGTATATTGTGAAAGTTAGTATCGCGATGCATTGTCATGACGATTATTTTGCACACCCCTACAGTGGACCCGCCCCCACTCTCTTAATTCTGAGTGGAGGGGGAGAGATGGGACCACAGCCAGCTGATGTGGTAACCTTGCCATAGTTATAAAAAGCTTTTTCTATAGGTACTGATGACGGCGAGGGTTGTGAAAATCGTAATGGGGCAGCAAGCGCACTGCTGCACATTGATGAGTCTGATAGAACTGATGAACTCGATAGACAACGGAGCAAGAAGAGGAGGTCTGAGCCGCGGCAGGTGCAGACGGGTAAGTCAAACTCTGTAGTGTGCGGTATTTGAAGTGTTAGTCCTGCCTGTGCTGCATTTTGGTAAACCAAATGTCACTGTACCACATTCTTGGTATTGCTGTTTATATGCATGTAAAAAAATGATTCATTTTTTTATTTTGTCATTGTTGTTTCCAGCCATCATCATTGGGCCCTATGGTCAGCCTCTAACAGTTTATCCATGTATGCTGTGTGGAAAGAAGTTCAAGTCACGTGGGTTCCTTAAACGGCACACCAAGAACCACCACCAGGATGTTCTGACTAGGAAAAAGTACCAGTGCACAGACTGTGATTTCACTACCAATAAGAAGGCCAGCCTCCACAACCACATGGAGGTGCATGCTCTGAGCAGCAAAGCTCCGTTTGAGTGTGAAATATGCGGGAAGGAGTTCCACCAGCAGTCGGCACTTTTCACACACAGATTGCAGCATCAAAGGGAACCCAAAAGCCAGCCGCCACCACCTCCACCCTCCAAATTGCACAAATGCAAGTTTTGTGACTATGAAACTGCTGAGCAGGGGCTGCTAAATCGCCACCTCTTGGCTGTGCATAGTAAAAGTTTCCCTCATATCTGTGTGGAGTGTGGCAAGGGCTTCCGTCACCCATCAGAACTTAAAAAACACATGCGCACACACACGGGCGAGAAGCCCTATTCCTGTCTCTATTGCGACTACAAATCTGCTGATTCGTCAAACCTTAAGACTCACATCAAGACCAAACACAGCAAAGAAATGCCATTCAAGTGTGAACGCTGTTTTCAGACTTTTGCTGAGGAGGAGGAGCTAATCCAACATGGACTGACCCATGAGGAGAATAAAACCCATCATTGTGCCCACTGCGATCACAAAAGTTCCAATTCCAGTGATTTGAAACGCCATATCATTTCTGTCCACACAAAAGACTATCCACATAAATGCGCAGTGTGTGGGAAAGGCTTCCACAGGCCATCTGAACTGAAAAAGCACTCCCTATCCCATCGCAGCAAGAAACTTCACCAGTGCCGACATTGCAATTTTAAAATAGCAGATCCTTTTGTTCTCAGTCGCCATATCTTGTCTGTCCACACAAAAGAGCAACAGGCATCTCCTGAAAAGACTGAGCCCAAGCGGCCAGAGGCAAATGCTTCAGCAGTCTCGCCTAAAAAGTCAGTGAGTGGCTCCAGTGGCTCTGGTCCTCCAGCCCGAGTGAGTGCAGCCAGCCTGGCCAGCAGTGTCACAGTAGTGATTGGCAAAGGACAAAAGGAGAGAAGAATTTACCAGTGCCAGTATTGTGACTACAGCACAGGGGATGCTTCAGGGTTCAAACGCCATGTCATCTCCATCCACACAAAAGACTATCCTCATCGCTGTGAGATCTGCTCTAAAGGTTTCCGACGGCCCTCAGAGAAAAACCAGCACATTATGCGTCATCACAAAGATGTGGTCCACACAGAGTGACTCGAAGCAGCCAGATACTGTGCCACAGCTTAGAACTGTTTTATTGTACTACACACCCACCAGGCACCACTCAGAAAACATCCACCTGTATACAGTGTAGTGTGCTTGTGCTGCACTTAGTCCATGTTCTTTTCAACTTTGACATTCCCAGGCTTGTAGGTCTTCAATTGTATACACATGTACATAATTTTAGAAACCAACCCTCCCTTGGACATGCACTTGAAACAGCATGTCCCATGTGGTGACAGTTGCATGGCAGATTGTGCAGATGTCTTTGTAGTAGGTACACTTTTTACTTTTGTATTCATCAATTTCCCTCAAATGCAAAGTGGTAATTGTTTGCATCAATAACAAGTGGTAAGTTACAAACAAGTTGCTATATTGTTTCCAGTAGCACTTGGTTAAGTAATGGCGTGTGTTCAACTGTGCATGTGCCCACGGAACGGTGCAGTTCTGTAACTGCTTACTAATCAGTTCAATTATGCAGTATATTTCTTTTATGGACCAGAACAATTGCCCAATCCTGTTGTAGTAAAATCTTCATTAACAAGCCAAAAGGCTGTCATATTAACCGTTTTTATCAAAATATTTTCTTAATTTAAATTGAGCATTATAAAAATCACTTTGAAAGGTGCTTCATTTGTGTTCAGTGTGAATGCAGCATCAGAAGAAGGGTGTGAGAAGGGTGTGCAGTTTTCTGATGTACTTTTCATAAAAATGAAATGCGCATCAAGATGCAAAGTCAAAACCTGGTGCTGGTGGGGTTCTGCTTTTTACGTTTTCTCATGTGACCATCTTTGTTCTCTATATATTTATTTCCTTGTATAGTTGAGTGTAACTAGACCTCTATGGGACGTAAATTATTGTTTTGTATACAATATGTACAAAGCGTGTAGATGTAAACACTTGAAATGGATTCCGAACTGTGTTGTTATGGATGTACCACAACATACTTGTTTAAAAATAATAAAAAGATGTGTTTTTAGCACAGAACCTGTTCATTGTTTCACAGTTCACATGCTAGCAGTTGTGTAGGTTAAGGCCATTATTTAAGACATGCTGCCAAGGCTGAGGAAATGTCAAGTGGCCTAAAGTCAGCAAACCAATTGTGATTATAGTTTATTAAAAAAAATATACAAATATTTTTGGAAATGTTTTTATTTAATACCTCCCCTGTCAGCTACACATTATGAAATGTTTGTTTTGGCATTGTGTACACTAAATCTCTCATCTTTTATACAGTTTATTTTGATAATTGCTAGTGGTCACCTGTTATGTCCTTACGCTCAGCACTTTGCTTGAGCTCTTACACTAGACTGACCACTGGTTCACAAGCTGTAAACACATATGCTCCCTAAACATTTGCTCAGATGTAAAGCGGAGAATTTGAAAAACAAAGCAAATATAAAGGTACAGTGTGGGTGGTGTGTTGGTACAGAGTTCAACAGGCCCTTTTTGTGTTGAGTTTGCATGTTCTCCCTATGCCAGGATAAGTTTCCACTACCACTAAAAGCATGTAGATTAGCGCTCCTGACAACGAGAATCTCAGTGATACTTTGCTATTTAAATAAAGGTCAATAAATGAATAAATATAACTTTTTGGATGTGGCATGTCACCTGCATGATTCCATGGAAACAAAGTTAAAATCCTTCAGCACATTTTATATGGAGATAGGGCTTATGCCATAACATGGATTATAGACTAAGCAACAACATTTTCATGAAAACAAGCAGGATGCTGCCCTCACCTAGGCCAAATAAGAGTCAGGTTTGTGGAGATGCAACCTTGCTCACAATAAGGATGTATGTTTTTCAACCAAAATAATTAAAAAGGGGGAAAAAAAGCATGCTAGTGCAACATTTTTATCTTTTTTGGCTAGTAAATGACATACTGTGGCTTTAAGGTTAGTCTTATTTATAGAATACTCTGGACATTTTGTGATAAATATAAATAAGTAGAATCACAGCTGCACCTTCCAACAAAGGTGAAGAATTCAGGCAGCTCTGTCTTGGTCAGGTTGAAAGTTTTTAATAAGTCTGCACTCCACAATGCACAAAGTTAGCAGCAGAATCACACTCAGTTTGATAAAACCAATTTTCTTGTGCAATATTACTTCATTCTTTTAGGACACTTCAGGTTCTCATCATCTGGTGGCCCACTTAACCTTATCACTAGTGTAATTTCGACAACCAAGGCCTAATTTGTTTTACTGACATTGAAGTGGAGGTAGTTGTTTATGTTTAAGTTTATGGTTGTGTTGTTGTAATTCATAACTGAATTATCATCTTTGAGTAAAGCAAGTAAAGGCATCAGTGTCATCAGAATATTTGAGGTATGTTATGTTTGTGGAGGGACTCTTATTGTCATTTGTGTAGAGAGAGTGTAAAGAAATTGGTTAAGCAAACACCCCTGTGGTGCACCAGTGTAGAGTGAGGGCAGAGGATGCGGTCACACCCAACCATACAATCTACTGTCTGTTGAGAAGTGGATGAGGTGGATCAGTCTGGTGGAGATGTTGAGTTGTTGCAATTTTGGATCATCAGGTGCCTCTGGAGGCAAATCAAATAAACTGTTCATTTGATTTTTCACCAGTAGATGGCAGATGTGAAACCTATTCCCCCCTTCCCTTACCTGACCTTTTTCAGGCTCAGCTGTGCTCTTTGGTCATCTTCTGTAAGGCCAAAGCTGTCACACTGTCACACAGCAGTAACATAGATAGATCATCTATGGTGATCTGGTGAGTTTACAACAGGGCCGGGCTGACATATTACAGATGGCTTTAGTGCACCATTTTAAAGATACCATTATGGTTAAAGAACTGTTTTATTTAACCCAGTAAATGTTGTGTATTTACAAAAAGAACAAATAAAAATAATGCACTAAAACATGGCTAAACTAATAAAACCAGTCAATTTAGAAAATAAAACTTGTCAAAATAAACTATACTAACATCGTTAACAAATGTATTGAAAAAGGATAAAATGGGAGCTTTCAGTTCTTCTCTTTTCTGATTCCTGATTTAAAATAAATACATTTTTTGGCAGCATTGAAAATAATTGTCCACCGTCTTGCTTTCATGCTGTGCCATTTTCCCATCTCACCTTTCCTCTCACACCTCAGACGTGCTGATTGTGTGAGAATTTGTGATGAATTCAGTTGTATCACGGTTGGGAAGGTGGGGCACTACTAATTATGCAGTAAAAACACAAAACTAGAACATGCAAAATGGAGAAAAAAAAATACACTTATTAAAATCACACTAATACAGGCTCACTAGTCTAGATCACTAGATACAAACTTCTGAACTGTTCTGTTCTGGATGTCTCACAGCCCCGAATATTGGCATTACAATAGTGTATACTTTAACTAATTGTAACCAACTGACTTCACATAAAGACTTGTTCTTGTGTAGTTCTCAAGGGAATTATTCAGAAGGACAGTCACCTATGGGGAAAAAAATACATATAGTGCATCAGTGTAAAAATACATTTTGAAAAAAACTTTTCACACTACCATTCTTAGGCAAGATGACCACATTTTCTGGGAGGACCCCATTCACCAAGGCAAACTGCTTGAACTTCTCCTGTATAGCTGAGCTGAGCTCTGGTGCACGACCTATAAAAAAATCTAATTATATGAAGGTTTTTCTTAGATAGAAAACAATGACAAATTCTTACTGTAAGCTTTAATGACAGCATCTGAAGTATCTCCAATGGTCCTGACTGTGTAAATCAGTGCATACTCATCATACTTAACATCCACTATCCGCATGTCATTCATACTGCCATGGCCTGACAAAAAGAACATATACTGTATACACAAAATTGCATCTGGACATCTTGTTTAAAATGCATCTAAATGTTACAGAGTGGCACTCACCGGCATAGGTGAATTTTCCCGGTAGATCAGTCTTCTTGGCCAAACTGTGCATTCTGAAGCAAGTGCCATCAGGGCTGCACATATAGTTAGTGTCTGATACTGTATTAAATGAGCTCTTTTGTACAACATTACTTACTTGAGACTTTCAAAGGGCATGTCTAGGTCCCCATCCATTGGTGTGAAAGTTGATGTGCCTGTTCCCATGGTTACCTTATGTATGACGAACCACTGAGCATTAGTCGCAAATCCAGTCAGGTACCATTTTCCTGACATCTGACAAGAGTACAATATCTTCGTCAGATAGTTGCATTTTTGTAAACACATACATGAAATTCCAACTTTGATATCATGTGAATTCATCTTTGGCCAATTTACAATGTAATAAGGCTGACCCATAATGTTAGTGCAAGTGGAATATATGACCACTGATATGAATATCTTGAAAGTGAAATTTATAGACATATTTCTAAATATTTTTGCTCTTTTGCATCTAATGACATAGATTATTGCAATTATTATGTTATTGGGCCACAGCAAGTGCTCACTATAGATATATTAACTGACACTCAGAAAACTTGCTTCTGCCCCCGTGATAACTCTCCGTTCGTGTCTTAGCAACGTAAAGGCTTGGTTGGCCCACAACTTTTTAAGTCTAAATGAGGGAAAAACTGAGGCTACTGTGTTTGGTAATACTGACCCCCCATTGACTTGGGTCCTCTTAAACAGCAAGTAAAACAAATTTAAAACCATTTAAGTGAATGTGTTTTTTTTTTTAATTCATTTGCAGCTTTTATCCAAAGTTAAACCTTGCTTATCTTTGACACTTTTATCTCATTGCTTATCTTGTTCAGACTATTGGAATGCACTTTAAATCTCATCTTAACACTCAGTTTTACTCTCTACGTTGTTATGTGGTCCTCTATGTCTTTTAATTATTTTACTTATTTATTGCTATTTTATGGTTTTATTGTTTTGCTTTTATTTGAATTTATACTGGTTTGATTGTTTTAGGACTAGTATGATTTATTAGTACTAGTAGAATTATTTTTTGCCATTATTCCTTTTGTGTTTTATATTTTATAATCTCTGTACAGCACTTTAGATACAGCTTTGTTTGTATAATGTGCTATATACATAAAGCGGATCTGGATTTGGATATGACAATATCTGATATCAAGTTCTGGACTTTAACTAGAGTTAAAAGACAAGGTTCTGTGAATATAGAAAACAACCAGTCAACTATTAAAATGCCTAGAATATCTCTCACCCCCTCGATGCTGAAGTCTGGCTGTGGCAGGACGTCTGCAGATGCCCAGAAGAAGCAGAGAGTTAATCCCAGTGCTGTGGTGAGGAAGGTCATATTGGCAGGTTTTGTCTTTTTCAGAGAGAGAAGCTCAAATGAAGACTCTGCAGACCATCTTTTTATAGAGCAGAGAGAGCCCACCTTCCTCCCTCCCTCCAGCATAAACAGGCATGCCCACTCAGCATGGAGCTGGGATCTGTCCATGCATGACCGTCATGAGTAGACCTAACAGCAGGATACTGTCCCACAGGACACAAAGGAATCAATCATAATGAGTGACAAGTTTCATTTTGATGTATAGTTCAATATATTCTTGTTATTATCTACTTTAATAACACAATGTGTGTTGCCATTGTGCCAATTCAGTGTCTTACTGGAACCCAGTCCCTCCCACTTCTCTGGTTCCAGAGTTTATCCCCAGTGTCAGCAGATGGAGCAAGGCTGATACATTTGCTTTCATGGTGATGAAGGAAGCACATTGACTATTAGTAAACTCAGATTTGCCTGAGCTAGTGCTCTAGCACAGTAATTAGTCTAGGGAATGCGTACCCACCAAATTTATAATGTGAAGATGGGGGAGCTTCGTGGATTTTAACGTGCTGACATGGTGAGGAATAGGGGTTTGAGCTCTGGAGGGAGATGAACTAAATGTGCAGGATTTTCCTTCATGAAAAAATTCCAAATATACGAAGCCTCTTTAGTCTCCTAAACAATAAAATATTATCTTGTTTGCACAGGATAGGCTCTTGTATAAAATCATGCACAAAGTGACCTCACTTCTGTGTATTTCAGTGACTCCAACAAGTTCTTCTCTCAGCAGTTCTGACATGACATCCAATGTGCATAGCATAATTGAAAGGAGGGCCATGTACGGAAAGGCTATCGGTTCAGTTGAAGTTCATTTTACCTTTTCAGATTTAAGCTTCAGTATAAAAATATTGTTCCCTATTCCACAGGTATCTCCAATATATCATCTTGGTGAAAAGAAAATAAATCACTACTAGAGTTACAACATCCTTCGGCCTAAATACCATGCCAGTTAAAACAAGTACAGCAAATGCCCCTAAAACATACATATTTCCTGAAAGTTATGTTTGCACACATATGTCCCCTATATGCATAACAGTGTCATGGGCAATATAGCTGAGCTATTTATTTGATAATAAGCAATTAATGATCAAATAATCCGGAATCCCAGGTTAAATTTGCTTTTTGGGGGGTGAGGGGCAAACAACAATGATGAGGTCAGGAGTGCAGAATTAGAGGATGGTAAAGTTTTAGAGCAGACTAGATGCACTCACTTTGTCAGAGTTGAAAGATCAAGATGTCATAGATGAAACTAGAAGCTGACTCAACTACCACTGCACTGCTAAAATTTACCAATGATCATTTCTATAATTTAGACAGTAATAAATTAATGGGTGCTATCTTTATAGATCTCACAAAAGATTTGACCTGGTTGACCAACACCAACTCCTGGACAAACTGAATCCAAATCCAAGGCCATGGTTCTTGACTGGAAAAAGGTGGCTTGACCCCTCCAGGTGGGTGGAGAGTCTCTGCTTCAAGTGGAGGAGTTCAAGTATTTCAAGGTCTTGTTCACGAGTGAGGGGTGGATGTGAGATTGACAGGCAGCGTCGGCAGTGCTGTGGTCGCTGTACTGGACTGTTGTGGTGAAGAGGGAGCTGAGCCAAAAGGGAAAGCTCTCGATTTACCAGTCAATCTACATTCCTACCCTCACCTATGGTCATGAGCTTTGGGTAATGATGGAAAAGACAAGATCGCAGATACAAGTTTGCTCTGCAGAGTGGCTGGGCACTCCCTTAGAGATAGGGTGAGGAGCTCAGTCACATGGGAGTAGCTCAGACTAGAGTCTCTGTTCCTCCACGTTGAGAGGAGCTAGCTGAGGTGGCTTGGGCATCTGTTCTGGATGCCCCTTGGACACCTCTCTTGGGAGGTGTTCCGGGCATGTCCCACAGGGAGGAGGCCCCAGGGAAGACCCAGGACATGCTAGACGGACTATGTCTCTCGGCTGGCCTGGGAACGCCTTGGGGTCCCCCCGGAGGTGCTGGAAGTGTGGGAGTCCCTGCTTAGACTGCTGCCCTCGTAACCTGGCCCTGGATAAGTGAAAGAAAATGGATGGATGGAGTCTGGCTGGACTCTGATCTCTCCAGTGTTGTATAAAGTACTGGAAAATCAAACTCAAGTAAAAGTATAGGTACCCCTCCCAAAAATGACTTTGGTAAAAGTCGAAGTCACTAACTGAAATGTTACTTGAGTAAAAGTCTTAAAGTATCTGGAACTTCTTGTACTTAAGTATGACAAGTAATGTAAAAATAAATGTACTCGAGTAATGTAATTAAAAGTACAAGTAAAAGTATCAAGCAAAGGCAGTCTGAATTTATATCTGAATAGCCTACAGCTATGCCTTCCCTTGAGCCGAAAAAGCTAGGTAGCCTGTTAGCTCCAACATCGTCAAATACGCTTTGTGCAACCGAAACAATGTCACACAAAGTTAATTTCTACATGTTATGCTCAAGGTTTCACAACAGTGTCTAGAATGTCCATGCTATGGTTACTGAAATTGGAATATAGACGCTAACAATTTCATTAATCTAGAACTTACTTTGATGTGTCTCTTGAGGTTGGACGGGGAGTTTCTGTAAGATAGGATTTCCATGTTTCTTGGAAGGCACAAGAGGCACTTCATTCGATAGGACGAATCCTTCATATCAGCGTAAGAGAACATTGTGTTTAAGTACGACCAGGGATGCTCATCGTCAGGTCCCCCTTCATTTATAGCCGATGTGGATGCTGTCTCCTCTTCCGTCAGGGATGTTGATTGATTAAACTAGCTGCATGAAACCAACAGGTGTAGGCTGATTGTCATGTGCAAGTAGCGAACAAGCCCAGGCACGTCCTGACTTCCTTCAGTCAGTGGAGGTTTTTTTTGTAACGAGTAACTAAACGGCACATTGAAAATGTAACGGAGTAAAAGTATGCAATTAAATTTGGAAATGTAGTGAAGTAAAAGTAAAAGTAATACATTTTTTAAAAACTCAAGTAAAGTACAAAGTCTCCCAAAATGTACTTAAGTACAGTAGTGAAGTATTATTACTTCGTTACTATAAACACTGGATCTCTCTTTTAGGTCAGGTTGTCATTGCAAATGAGAAGGTGTTCTCAATTGACTTACCTGGTAAAATATTGAATAAATAAAATATTATACCAATCTATACATTGTTTTAATTTCCACATGAGGAAGAGAATTCCTACCCATTTTAGATTGATGTAGAGTGATGTGCCCTTATAGGACACGTCATTGTGAGATGTATGAACAGTTTTTCTGGCTTCTGGCCTCAGTGACAAGACAATATCATTGGTTTCAATTTATGTATTAATGCATTAACTTTAATTACCCCGTCTGCCTAAAGTAGTATTTCTTACATTTCCATTCTTCTCATAATTTACGACATACAGATCACCCTGGAACTCTGTAAATTTGCTTTTCAGTTTAAAGCTCCACATGACTGGAATAGTGTACCTGCACATATTTGTTCTATAACTTTATTTCAGTTGTTTCAAAATGCCCTTTTATTGCTTCTTCAAAATATCTGCCATTGTTTCTATTTTTTAACCTGTAATTAATTTTACTTATGTACAAAGCAACTCAGTTTTTGTAACAAGTGGGGAGGTGATACGTAAGCGCTTGTGTGTGAGTATGTGGGCATGTGTATACGTGTGTTTAAATCTGTTTTATTTTGTTGTTTTGCAATATGTTTTCTTTGTCGCTGCTGTCTGCTGTTTAATTGTTGAACTTGAGGACTCCCTTGAAAATGAAATGATTCACATATCAATAGATTACAATCTTCTAATTTGAAAAGGCTCGTAATCTTGACTGTGTGGCAGTGGAAGTGCATGAAAATCACAGTTATTGTTTTCATAATGTTTTCACATTTTCACATTCACACTTTTTAGCCAAACATTGACTAAAATAAAAGCTTGTTTTTAATTTTAGATTGCACTGAATAACATAGAAACACCAGCTTGCTGTGAGTGGGCTTCTTTGTAACTAAACTGACTCACTTAAACTTAAACTGACTTATTTGGCCTAGAGGAGGGCCTCCACCTACTTGTTTCCATGGAAATGTTTTTCCTTTGCTATAATATTCCACAGCATGGTAATAAAACTTAATCATCTCAGTGGAGAATGTTCTGAAGTATTGTTTTAACTTTCTATTTCTATGGAATCATGCATGCAGGGGATGTACCACCTTCAGGAAGTTATAGATGTTCCTTTTTTAACCAATAAAATATATTGAAGATTGGTCACTGTAAACCCAAACTTTGAACATAGGTGTCGTTGCT
The DNA here is from genome assembly GCA_036785185.1 of Paratrypauchen microcephalus. Taxonomy (NCBI): domain Eukaryota; kingdom Metazoa; phylum Chordata; class Actinopteri; order Gobiiformes; family Gobiidae; genus Paratrypauchen; species Paratrypauchen microcephalus. The sequence goes on along the minus strand of JAVJIX010000034.1, from coordinate 6,330,085 downwards.
TAATCTTTTTTTTTTGTTTTGTTACAATTATTGCTCAAGCCACAGTCGTTACATACTGGCCTGTATAGTATATGTAATATATGATGTATACATGAATAACTGCTTGAAATGAGTGAAATTGAGTAAGCCATTTAGAAAACTTGTTTTATTTCAGTTTAATACATCAAACAATTGATTGCATGCACATCAAGTATGAAATTATTAAAACTGTGCAAAATTACATTACGTACATTGGATATCAGTGTTTGTTGTAGCCACTATCTTATGTCTTTTGAGCTGCTCTTTGTTTTGTGTTGTTATGCTTTTCAGGCAATGCATTTGTAAACTAGACCAAGTCTGTGTGAGTGGCCTGAGAGGAGGCCTGTGTCATGGTGAGAAACTCAAGCCAGTTGTGAGTGAATCCGTGTGAGTGCTCTCCTGTGACCAGCACCAGTCTACACAGACGCCACTCTCCTGTGCCGCTTCTCAGGGCTAGCTGAGCCTCGCGCTCCGTCACATTGAAGCTGATATTTAGCAGCTGCACCACCATCAGGTAAAAGAGCCCAGCTGTGATGATTCCACTGAACCACACACAGGTGAAGCACAGAGCTGTACTGTTTACACAAACACATCAGTCTAATAGAATCAGCTGTATCACATATCATAGTAAGTGATCCAGAAGTTACCTGTAGTGTGAGTAAACTCCTGGACAGTAGAAGGCAGCAGTCAGCGCATAGTGCCCTGGGCAGATGCTGCGCAGAACCAGGCTCATGCCATACACAGATGTCACCAAGAAGAGACCCAGGGTCAACAGGAAACTGCGGTGGTTGGATTGACCCACACAGCTGTTTATCCTGCAGCATCTCATCAAGACAGACAAAAGAATGCATTTAAAGTACATACAACTCCTTTTCTTACTCATCAATATTACAATTACTCTGTCACACACTTCAAATCATACTGTAAGGTATTTCTAACGTTATAAAAACATGAAAGGTACTTTTGTGGCCTTGTACAGAGTAGCCCAAAATAGCATCAGCTTGAATCTCTTGCATAAGACCCACCAGATGCAGTGATGATCCAGGCGTTGAACACAGGCCCCACAGGTTCGACAGTGTCCTGCTCGTGGAGGTCTCATGATTTTGCACACAGGACACCGCACCCACTTGCCTCTATTAGAGTTTTTTGTTGTTTGGGACTTTACATCTCCATTAACTTCTATGATTTCATGTTTGTGTGTATTGTACAGATCTGGGGTGACAAATCCTGGGCCCCTTTTGGTATTGATGAGAGAGATGATGGTCAGGATCATGCCAGCGGTGACGGTGCAGAGCTGTATGTGGCTGACATCCCCCCGAGGCAGAATCTCTGTGATGAAGAGGTAATACATGTAGGCCAGAGAGTATAGCGCCAATGTGAGGAAGAAGAGAGTGCGGCGCCTCTTTTGGTGAGTGACGTAATAGTACCAGAGGACAAGGACAGGCAGGGCAGTCAGGACAGTCACGCCCAAAAGAAAGTGTAGAGCTGCAATTTGGAGGATGAGAGGCAATAGTACCAGAACTGGGATCATGGAGATCTCCAGGTTATCTATTATGGCCCGCAAAACTGGAGACTGGAAACCACATTTGAAGTGTTTGCTCTTCAGCCAGCTGTACAGGGCAACAGAAAAAAGCCTCTGATCAGGTCCTTTGAGAATTGTAAGAGAATATGTCTTATACCTTTTGGCATACTTAAAAAAAATATCGGTACTTCTTGACCCTTCTCCATTATCATATCATCATGTTTATTGAGGCTACCTTAAGTAGCACAAGGAAAACCCTTTTGAACTTAGGTCCTCATACTGTCAGATGACAGTGATGCATACTTTGACTTTGAAGTAAGATAATGTAGTCTACCTATTATTTCATATGATCTCCAAAAGTAAGCAACAGTTTATATACTTAACAACACAAGAATATTATTACCTTCTAAAGAACAAGGACACTATCACCGAATCTATTTTGAAGTATAGCCAATGTAATTCAAAAAAGTAAACTTATTATAGGCATCATTCATTCTTTAAATACTATAGTTGTTCTGTTTTAATAATTCTGTTTTAATAATTCCCGCCCCTACCCTCATTTAATTTTTTGTATTCAATTAATTGGGTGCTATACAAATCTAGACATTTTATACAAGTTTTATAGCAGCCTGTAGAGCAGTTGTAACAAGAGAGTCCAGCAAATGTCGCTCACGTGTTGTAAAGCACTTTGTAACACTTTAGACCAGAGGTCTTCAACAGGGGGGTCGCGACCCCTAGGGGGGTCGCGGAGGTACTGCAGGGGGTTCACGAAATCTTTTGATTTCACTTTAAAATAATATAATTTTATATTTTATAGTGTAAAATACAGTATTAACCTGTGTATTATTTCATTGTATTGGATGTACCATAACAGAGCAGCAATGTTTATACATGACACTAAGCTCAATTTAATATAAAACACAATTCTATGCCGTATATATAGTAGGGGGTCCCTGGCCCAGTTTGCCATCTGTTTGGGGGTCCCTGGCCTGAAAAACGTTGAAGACCCCTGCTTTAGACTGTCTCACCTGTTAAAAGCCTCATCCAGGTCTTCACAGTCGCAGCACTGGGAGAGATCACACTCACAGCAGCACATCGGGTCGTCAGGCTCAGGGGCCTTCAGCTTCTCCCACTTCATCCTGGCTATGGCGGTTTAGAACTAAAGGGGCACTATGTAACTTTTCTGATGAATGGTCAGCCCTCTCTTGTCTTCATGAAGATGTTATTGCTTTGTTTTTGTATTTTTTTTTAGAAATAAAAACACCTGTAACAAAGTAAATGCAAGATAAGTTTTAATGCCATTCTCTGGAACATTTCAGACACAGCACAAATCTCCACAGGGATATGGTGGACCGTTCACCCAAAAAGTTACATAGTGCACCTTTACATATCAGATCACAAAAAGAAATAAGCAGCTTTTTGAACACAGAGTTAATAATTTTATATTACATTTATTTACAATGTAGAGAATCTCAAGTGGGTGTATATATGGTTGTATGTGTCACCCCTACTGCAATATCTGAGCAAGATTTGCAATAACTTGGATAATTAATGTGTATTACCAGCTTGTATAGGACTTTTTTTGCACTATTTCTTTCTATACTCTGTTGTAAATATCCTGCTGTGTTGTATACAGTGGTACCTCACCTTATAAAATTAATTCGTTCAAGAAGTGGTTTCGTAACGTGAATTTTTCGTAAGTTGAGTAGCTATTTCAATGGAAAAGGCCTGATCTGTTCCAAGGTTGTTTTTTTTATAGTGTAACTTTTTTTTTATAGTGTAACATTTGTGTTCTGCATCCTGATTGGAATAAACCAGGTCTAGACCAGAACTAAACCAGGTCTAAACCTGGACTGGACCTGGACTAAACCAGGATTATCCCGGGACATGGCAGTGCCGTTGGAGGAGCGCGTTGCTCGTGTCTCCGCGCTCCTTGCGCGTTCCGCGCTAGAGCTAAGAGGCCGAGAAAGACGCTCTTTCAGCGGGAATAAGAGCAGGGCGGGTTCTGGTTCTATGTGACTTCCAGAGCCAGGGGGCTGACACTGTGAGCTAACAGGCCGAGAAAGGTGCTCTATCGACGGGCAAGACCGCGGGGTCTCGCTTGGGGCGGGCTCTGCTTCTATGTGACTTCCAGGTCTAGACCAGAACTAAACCAGGTCTAGACCAGGTCTAAACCAGGACCGGATCAGGTCCAGACCCAGACCATACTGGGACCAGACCAGATCGGCCCGCGCGGGCGCCGCGGCTCCATCCCGCGCCGTGTCAACGTCGCTTTTTGATCCTTCGATGTCGGCTCTTCCTATCATTGTGAAGCAGAATTCACCAAGCGTTGGATTGTTCACTCACTAATAGGGAACGTGAGCTGGGTTTAGACCGTCGTGAGACAGGTTAGTTTTACCATACTGATGATATGTTGTTGCAATAGTAATCCTGTCTCCGCTCCCCTCACACGTTCGGCGCTATATTGAGCCGTGTCTACCCCCACGCTTCACTATCAACACATTCCATTGAAAATATATGAAAGTTCGAGTGTTCAAACGAGAGAGAAATGCGAGAAAAGCCCAACTCCAGTCTGAGAAAAGCGTAGAATGTGTGTGGTGAGGCATTTACAGCCCTAAAACATGTAGAACAATTGCAAAATACAAAGTTGTCCTACCTCGTGGACCTCTCCCACCGCGGGCCACCTCTGGAACCTAACCCCATGTGTGTTGATAAAGTGTATTTACATTTTGGGGCGTGCATCTGAGCGCGCATTAATTGAATTTTTGAGATTTCTCGTTTCGTAACTTGAATTTTCTTTCGTATCTAGAGACCAAAATTTGACGTGAAGGCGTTTCGTAACTTGGATTTTTCGTATGTAGGGTCTTTCGTAAGGTGAGGTACCACTGTACATAGTACTTAAATGTCTACTTAAATGTCTGCACTGAAGTGAGATGCTTTCAGTCTCATTGTGAGCATGTATAATGTAAATTATATGTGTGAATAGTGACAATAAAAGGCATTCTATTCTATTGTTATGCACTCAGACTAGGTTACGGCATAGTTATGTATTGGTTCACACAATTGCAGCTAGTTCAGTCTCTCTTCTCTAAACTCTGAAAATCAATGTAAATGATAAATGTGTGATGAAAAGCATTTCTTGTGAAGATTTCTTAAACAACCAAGAAGGATCTAAACATCTGCATTGATTTATGTGTACTGAAGATACACTTACACTTACAGCACTCTGCAGGAATTCCAGGAGGCTGGCTAACCACAAGCCCCACTTAAACAAACTCTTTAACTCTTTCCTACCCTGTTATTGTGTAAAAGCAGTCTCACACAAAAGCACATAGCAGACCTATAATTTCAGTGTGAAATATCTGGGCTCTTTTCTTGTACCAGCCCCCTGAGTTTCTGAGCTAATTTGTTAAAACAAGATCACTTGGTCCATAGGGATCCTCTAATTGGACCATGCAGAAAATCCTCATCACTTAATGAATCTGTATGAAATATTATTATCAAATTCACTTTTGTTAGAATGAAGCATCCGCACCTCTTTATGTCAACTTACTTTTGTTTCTTGCTGAAGATTCTTCGACTAATTATCCAATTTTCATCAAATATATCCTTGCACTGATCGCACCATCTCCACGTACTCAGTATATTTTTATGTCTTTTTTCAAGAGCAGTCTTCTTAAATTCCTCTTGACAAGTGGTTTTCTACACCGCCATTACAGTGGTACATCTGCAGAGTCACTTTTCAAAGACTAAGTTGCTCAAGTTACATTAAATTCTCCACAAGTCATTTCTCAGGCATACCTTGGCTGCTTTTGCTTTAGACCTCTAATTCTGGAATTTGCTTTGATAAATATAGGCACGAGTTCAACTTTTGGAGTGAAGGTGATCCATGGTGTCCTTGTTGCAGCTCGTCAGCTGTCAGGGTGTAGACTGAGGTCCTCGACAGCCACAGGAGCAGTTCTGATAATCCAGCCATTGAGTTGGATACAAGCTCATATCAGAAACATGACAGGCGCTCATAGGAGGAGGAGAGTGAGTGATGAGCTACAGAGCTGCCCCACCCTCTGGAATCACATTTCCTCCAAACAGCAACTTGACCCTACAACTCTACTCACTTAGAAAAGTCTAGATGGTAGTAGTCAGGTGAGCAGAGTACTTTTACTTGAGTAACTTTACAATAATATTGTACATTCCTGAGTATATTTCAGACACTTTTGCTGAGTAAAATATTTTAGAGTGAGTATTCTTAATTGAGTAAAAATTTGGTTACTCTTCCCACAATAAGTAAGTCTGTAAGTGATAAAAGTTTCATGTTGACAGTTTCCGTTTTTGCACAGATCCTTCAATATGATTTTGTTTTTTTGTAGCCTATACTTTCAAAATACAAAGTTGAGTGCATTATTTAATGTTCTTCCAATTACATTAACTTATAAATTAAATTATAAATTAGATGTTATGTTGGGATAGGTGCTGTTACAATTACCCTTACTAGGGTAGTGGCTTACCCAATATGTTTTTACTCATACTTGAGTAATTTTTAGTTAATATTATTTTGAAGTAATAGTACTCTTACTTGAGTGCAATTTATGGCTAGTGCTATTGCATGTAGGCAAACATTAAACATTTAGAAAACATGTATTGTAATAGTGATTGAGGTTAACATCTGAAAATCATTTTATTTTTTATTTTTTTATTTATTGGTAGTATTTTTTATTATCCCTGTAGGGAAATTGTCCATTTCATTCATCCTTTCATCAGGAGCAGTGGGCAGCACATGGAGCCCAGGGACCTATCTCCGTGATCTCAGGCTTGGTCAGGACCTCAGCTGGAGGATTTTTTACCTATGGAGCATGTTTTTGGGTTGATGAGGGAAACCGCAGTGCCTGAAGGAAACCCACCCAGACATGGGAAGAACATGCATACTCGACACAGGAAGGCCTGGGCAACCCGGGATCAAACCCGGAAACTTCTTGCTGTGGTTTGCATGAATAAACATGAACAAAAGTTCATATCTGATTTTATTATGTTATCTAACAGTAAAAACTGTATGTGAGATATTTTTTTAACATTAACTGCTAACTGAAGGATGACAATGGGGAGACAGTTGCATTATCCTCTGAACCCTTTTAGCTTATAGTTGGATGGACACTGAATCAATGTGGAGAAAGGAGGCTGCATGAGCGCCTGTGGCTTATACGTCCATTAGTCTTGATGGAGGCCGGAACTCGAGATACCAGCTCTAATCTATTTTAGAGAAGAAATAATGCTGAGAGTAGTAAGACAACAGACTGACAAGCATAACACTGAACATTGTGCATCAGCAAATTGAATAAAGATGGCAATTCTGACCAAAAGCAGCAACAAGCATGGTGATTTTGTGGAGATTAGACTAATTTTTTATACACTACACTGTTTCATAAATATGCATAAATATTACATATATATGTTTTTGTTTTAATTTAAGTCCACATTTATCAGCAATGTCCTGATTTAGTAACGTTATTTTGGAACAATAACAAGTGATTAATAATTTGATCACGCTCACTGTCAGTCAAATTTCATTTTTCATTATTGTCGATTGTTACAATGTGGCTGTGGCTGTGTGGCTACAGTGAGTCACTTCATTCTTTACATGCAGGAGTAGTAAATATTATTGCTGACTTGAACTAAGGTTGTTGACGTGACCGTGTTTGAAAAGTGTCCACCAGGGGGCAGCACACTAAAAGTAAAATGATCCTGCTCATTGAGAATATTGCTCTGAATTAATTATGCATTATAACAATACAAAAGTAATGTAGTCACACTTTTACATCTGCCCTCTCACTCTCGATTTGCAAGGCACCTCAGATGACCAGTAGGCCTACATTTATAGAAAGATATAAGTTGTGCACCCAGGTAATGTCTGTCTATGAGAAAGAAAATAACATATACTGTATAGTTTCACAATTCATAATTTGTGATTATTTAAAATATTGTAGAGTAATATAACACATTTCAGCAAAACGTCCAAAAATGTCCAGAGTTTCAGCCCACCAAGATGTCAGCCATCAAACCTACATTGTAACTCATACCTCTGAAGTATTCAGACTGTGTGGGACAATACTAATTTTGTTAGTATGAAATAATGTTTGCATTAGACAAAAATATTATAGAAAATGAGTCTGCTCTGGCAGCCAGGGTTTGATAAGTTGGGACAGAGCAATCACCAGACATGGGACCAAGTCACACATGTGCAAGTCTCAAGTAAGTCTCAAGTCTTCTTACTGCTGGACATTTCAAGTAAGTCCTCATTATTGGGCAAGTCAAGTCAAGTACAGTTGCAAGTCACAGGCACACAATGTCATAGTCAGGAGTCAAGTCAAGTCCTGTAATAGGTCAAGTCAAGTCCAAGTCAAGTCACCTTTGGTGTATTGTAATTTTAGCTAAAGAATCTGATCTCACGGGAAGAGTCTGTGAGCAGCAGGTTAGCGCAGGCCTCGCTTGTCGCATTTGCCACACCTGAATTATAGTCACACAGTCCACATTCACAGAAATATTTGTTTCCAGAAGGTGCCAGATATGTGACTGTGTCTCTGCATATTAAAATGTTCTCATAGTAGATACCAGCACCAGTGAGATAGCTGCCAACCTAAACCAATAAAATATGTGATATTATTTGATTAAAAGACAAAACAAATTCCCTCTTCATGTCACTGTTAAGAGCCTATTGGGATATAGATGCTTTGATTATTGTCAATGACCCAAAATGGAGCCCATGGCTCATGGCAGAACCTGCTATCACAATGGCTGAATACATAGTACCTGGTTCAAAGACACCATGATCCTGGATTTCTGAAATTTAGGTTAGAGTAGAATCCCTCAGTCATCCAGGTAGAGCAATGGCAAAGGGGAAATTAAATTTGTCAGCTGGACAAAAGTTTATTGTCAGCTCATCCAAGCTTCAGAACTAAAGAAGTAGCTGGGATGAGCTGTGAAACATATTCAACCAAAATAAACTTTTGTCCAGGTGGCAAATTGAATTTCTCCTTTGCCATGAAATTTAGATTAATTTGTCCATCTTAATTTAGTAAGAACTGTGTTCATACAAGAACTTGGCACCCTACTCCAAATATGTAAAAGGTGAATCTGACAGGAGCAGGACAGATGCGGGGCAGGTGGCACATTGCTGCAGATAACACTATTATCAGATCGAATGAATTCAAATCAGGACAACTGCAGCAAACTGAGCACAGTGTTTTTAAGAAGGACACTGGGATCTAATGATCATCTGAAGAGGTTTGAGGCTGAGCTATTTATGTAATGATCAGTCTAAAGACTTTAGACTTTATTGTCCCCAAGGAGAAATTCATTTTCACGCACACAGAGCCTGTTTGACATACACACCAACAACACAACAAACACAAACACATACAATAAGCGTTACAGCACACTCAGCGGGGCCTGTTGTTCAAAAATGTGACAGCTGAAGGGATCAGGCTTCTGCCAAAGCGGGCCCTCCTGCACCTAATCGCCCTGTACCTCCGTCCTGAAGGCAGAGGGGTGAGGTGTTCCTGTAGTGGGTGAGTGGGGTCCTGTTCTATTGAAAGTGCAATGCGTCCAATAGCCCTGTTGTTGAGATCTGCAAGGTTGGGTGTGGGGAGTCCTCTAATTTTAGCAGCTGTATGAGTTACCTTTGTATATGGAGAGGGGGGGGGCATTTCAGATGTCGCGCACAGGGATCCAAGGAGCGCTCAGGGAGTTAGTGTGTTTGCTCAGACACATTAAAAATTTGGGTAAACATTGGACATGTCCCAATTCCAAGTATTACTAGTCGCAATAGAATAATATTTTGTCTTTAGGGAACAAGGAGCAGACCACCCGGCTCATTGAGCTGAGGCGGGACCTGTTCCATTTCGCAGATGGCCATGTGGTCCACGGACCGCACTCAGGGCTGAGCGAGTATGCACCGCCTCGACTGCAGGCTGAGACCACGCTCCGAACCGTGCACTTTCTGAATTGGAAAACGGCGAACATCGCAGAGTAGCAATTGTAAATAATGGGTGGGGATTTATGACGATTTATGCAACGGTGGCCGACGAGGGTCCGAAAGGAGGACAAAACGTAAAAAAGGAGGACACGTGACAGACGGCCGGACAGACAGCTCTAAAACCGGACTGTCCAGACGAAATCCGGATGAATGGTCACCCTATGCCGGGCATGTGTGTTGCCTCTGCGCTCCCAGCGGACTGGTCCCGGGTGCGTGCTCCTCATCTGCGGCTTGTCCTGCAGAGACGTCCCTCCTCCTCCTCCAACCTTGTCCTGGGCGTCTCACAGGTGCTGCTCAAACAAGAGCTGAGTGCAAAGTTTAGCACAGAACGGAGCTTATAAAACAGCAAAGCGTAAAGCCTAGACTTTTTAAAATACAAATAAAAAATGCAATTCAAAATAAAAAACATAGCCTAAAAATATACTGTATTACACAACCATAATAATCCAATTAAATATAGCGCAAAAACATTGACAATCACACAGGGCAGTGACCTCCAGGAGACTGTCAGAGACGGACTGTCCGCTGACGCGTGCGTCATGATGTAAGAGCGCACTGTGCTCCTGTTGCCTCGTGCCAGCTAGTGTTTTGAACAGGGCATGTTTTGAACTGCTCCCGTTGCCTAGGAGACACTATATAAGCGCGTGTTTTGAATCATCCATACCCCTGCAAATTTTGCAATTTCAGCTGTGCTCGATGGATTTCTAAGAAAGATCATCATAACTTTTTCAACCGGATTTCTTCTGACCATCCCCTCACTCGAACAAGACACTTGAGTAGGGAAAAAGGTGAGGTTTGTCTATTTCTCTGTTCACCTTAGTCCAGGCATGCCCAAACTATGGCCCGTGGGCCAAAGGCGGCCCTCAGACAAATTTTTCTTGGCCCTCAGGCTTCCAGGTGAATTGGCCCAAATTACCTTGAGCAGAACTTTAAACTGCAAGTTTTCTTTTTAAATCTACCTCAATAAGACAATATTTAATATTTATTGTGTGGTTTTGAGGATCTTAGCATGAATAAACGACTGAAGCTCGTTCTAATGTGTTAAACGTGCATATATTTCAATTATTGACTGTACTGAGCACCAGTCTATGGCCCACGATTGGCCCTTTGCTTCGTCTGCCTTTAGATATGTGGCCCTTGATGAAAAAAATTTGGACACCCCTGCCTTTGGACAACCCAAAACATGCATGATAGGTATCCTCCAGCTTAGATCCTGACCAAGCCGAAGCCGTGGCGGACTAGGGAGGACGAGATCCGAAGGGAAACGCAGATTGAACTGAAACACCTAATTTGTGGAAATCTGTCTGGCACTGGATAACATCTCGGATAATGGATGTGGAACTGTGTGGAACAGCGGATCAGTCTGCGTTCATTCATCATACGTGCCAGCGAAAGGATTGTGAGTCGCGCAGACCTGCTTGGTGGCATGAAGTTGGGGTGACTGGCAGAAACCAGGGTTCTGGCAAATTGTCTGTTCGCCTGGGTTCTAAAAATGTATTGATTATGCAAAATTTTCTCCTGAAATTGTGATGCAACTGGACTTTGCTTTGTTTTGACTCTGCTTCTGCACAAACACGTCCAAGGTCACAGCTGTGGCCTTATCTTACACAGCACTCTACAGAACAAAACAAGACATTCCATTCGGCTCACACTGACATTTTTATGTAAAACACTCTGCCCTGTCTATTTAGTAAGTCTGCCTCTGCGTCAGTTTCCAATCAATTATTGATTTCCAATCTGACCCCCCCCCCCCACCACCCTTCCTTCTGTTGCCAAAGAAAAAGATCACCGTATGTTTACCTCTCCAATTGTTTTTTCTGTCATTACATGTTGTAAAATTGTCTGCATCTTTTTTTTCCTACTCTGTTGGCGCCGCGAATGGCAGTCCTGGTGCTCGGAGTGTCTGTCCGCTCCAGGTATCGAAGTAAGTTCCTAATGTTGTGAACCTGTTCACTCATATGGCAATAAAAACCTTCCTGATTCCTGATTCGTGAAGCAAGAAGAACATGGAGATGGTCCCCGGGCGCAGTAATGTGCTGCCCACTGCTCCTGAGAACAGGATGGGTTAAATGCAGAGATGAATTTCTCCAGTGTGAGATCAATAAAGTTGCTTCTCTTCTTAGTCCCAATGGGATTTGACCATGGAAGTACAATCATACATATGACCATTGACCAATGCTGCACAATTGCACACTGCTCGCACATTCTCAGTACAAGATGCAGCGCACTGTAAATTAATTAGATGTATAAATTTTTTTTGCTGTGTAACTCAGTGAGTGACAGGTGTCTAGCCAATAATACCATACGATTCACTTACGCTACGCAGCCAATCATGGCACTGACAGTACTTGTGTACGTGCCCTGCCCATACACGCTATATAACAGTATAGACCCCTTTACTGTTAGTAAACAAACGTGACGTCAGTGGCATGCGCGCGCATGCCCGACTCAGAAGCAACCATGGTGGACCATAGCGGAGTATCTGAACTATAGGGAAAGCTACATTCAAGAGCTCACGTTGAGCAACGGGGTTCGACTACCAGATCCTTATGCGATCATGGAGTGGCAGTACGGCCGTAGAAAGTGGCCAGATTTACAGTGGCCAGATATCCACTGTTATTTAGTCGAGAAGCCCAGCGTGTATACAAGAGAGAAAGTGCGCGCATACAAATCCATGGATGCCTACCAGTTTGCCATGTGTGGCCATGTACAGGAGGTAAAATACCACGATATCGATGGGGAGTTTCTCTGTAGTATCTTCCTTCCTACTACCAGCTTTCCCAGTTGGCTTCTCCGCCACGGCCTGGGGCCCCTTGGGGGCTGACATTGCGCCATCCGCCCGGGGGTGAGCAAAGCTCGTGGGGAAAAGAGAAAGCGCCCCCCCCTCAGCCGGGATACCAGAAGGAGGTGAACTAACAACCAAAAGGAGGGGAAAAGCCAAAATAATCTAAAAAGTTCAAAGAAAAAAATGAAAAAAAAAAAAAAAAAAAAAAAAAGCCCTAGGGAGCTCACCACACATACGACCGTGTACAATGCTTGGGCTATCATCAACAAGCTACGTTCTGACCGCCAACTGCACTTGCGTTGCGGGGAAAGTAACATACTACGACTTAATTCACGAGTCACAGATGTGATCTCAGTCATGTCAAATGCCATTTATGATGGTCATGCGAAAACTTATCATGCATTTTAACAAAGTTATTCATGTTCGTTTACATATGTCTGTCGTAGAGGTTACCCGGTTAATGTCTTTGTGGTGTCCTGTGCTTGCTAGTTAATCAGCATGATTAAACACCATTCAACACCTGGGCAAATTACCCTAAACAAGCAGCAGGTGTTCACTTGTGTGTATGTCACTTGAATGGTATGAACTATCATTTATTCCATCTGTTTCTTTTTATTTGAGTTCTTCTCTTCTATATCTTCGCTGGGGTTTTATGGCAGCAGTGGCTTTTTTTGAGTCGGAACTGCGCGTGCATTCAGTGATGACGTAGCTTTGAAACTGGTCTATAGCAGTGGAGCTAAAATATGCTAATGTTAACCAAAATTCCCCCTAAGGTGCGTGCATGCAGCATAAAATAAAATCTAATCTGAACTAGTAAACAAAGCGCTGGTTAGACGCACGGAGTGACCAATCTGATAGTTTGCACACGTGACTGTGACACGCGTCAGGGAGAAGCCAACTACAAACAGACACATTTCCACGTTTCTCTCGCTTCCTTCAGTATGACCGTAGTTGTAGTTGCACATCTCTGCGGGTAAGAGCGGCAGGTCCGCCGCCCGCACACACTTCACGGAGGGAAGAACACAGGAAGAGGAGACAGGTAGAGCCATAAGGAAATCTTCCCCTGTTTACTTTGTTTTCATAGTTTTTTGTGAGCCAAAAAGACGAGACTTTTTCAACTCACACAAAATTAGGCTATTTAAACAGGCTAATGATTAAAAAGCAAAATATAAAGTAAAAAGTATAATTTATACTTATTTTGGAGATCATTATGTTGGGAAAGATTACCCATTTTATGGCCTATAGGTCCTACAATCCATAAAATCAAAAAAAAAATCTCCAGCAATATGCAGGCTATATTTATCAAGCTAAAAAAAATCTCTTAATGTGGTTTTACAGATTTATACACTGCTCATTTATGGGAAGAAAACATTCACCTGGGCATATCCCATATTTTTTTATTTGTATTGTTTTTATAAGTTATTCAATTAAATTGAATTAAAGGGATATGCCACCCCCAGGTCAAACTTGGGCATCTCCCCACAGTCCAGAGACTAAAATAAGTGGTGGAAAGCGTTTTTCTGGTGACCCAGCCATTGTCCAGGTCTGTCAGCACTGACCGCCGCGTTATCTGCAGCTACTCCGCGTTAGACGGCACGGTAGCTGAGTGGTTAGCGCTGAGTGGTTAGCGCTCTTGCTTCACAGCAAGAAGGTTCCGGGTTCGATCCCCGGGTCGCCCAGGCCTTTCTGCGTGTGTTCTGTGTGGAGTTTGCATGCATGGTCTGGGTTCGATTCCCGGGTCACCTGGGCCTTTCTGTGTGGAGTTTGCATGTTCTCCCCGTGTCTGGATGGGTTTCCTCCGGGCACTCCGGTTTCCCCCATCAACCCAAAACATGCACCATAGGTACCTCCAGCTTAGGTCCTGACCAAACCGAAGCAAGAAGATCATGGAGATGGTCCCCGGGCGCCCTAATGTGTGTGCTGCCCACTGCTCCTAATATATGTATATATATATATAGGATGGGTTAAAATGCAGAGAAGAATTTCTCCAGTGTGAGATCAATAAAGTCACTTCTTAGACTGGAGTCTAACGTCGCCAGAGAAAGACACTTTTGTTTTTGCTCCCATTTTTCATGAGATGGACTTAAAGATCTAAAATTCATTCCAGATACACAATATTACCATTTCTCTCAAACATTGTTCACAAATCTGTCTAAATGTGTGATAGTGAGCACTTCTGCTTTGCTGAGATAATCCATCCCACCTCACAGGTGTGCCACATCAAGATGCTGATCTGACATCATGATTAGTGCACAGGTGTACCTTATACTGCCCACAATAAAAGGCCACTCACTGAAATGTGCAGTTTTGTCTCACAGCAAAATGCCACAGATGTCACAAGCATTGAGGGAGCGTGCAATTGGCATGCTGACAGCAGGAATGTCAACCAGATCTGTTGCTCGTGAATTGAATGTTAATTTCTCCACCATAAGCCGTCTCCAAAGGCATTTCAGAGAATATGGCAGTACATCCAACCGACCTCACAACCGCAGACCACGTGTAACCACACCAGCCCAGGACCTCCACATCCAGCAGGTTCACCTCCAAGATCATCTGAAATCAGCCACTTGGACAGCTGCTGAAACAATTGGTTTGCATAACCAAACAATTTCTGCACAAACTGTCAGAAATCGTCTCAGGGAAGCTCAACTGCATGCTCGTCGTCCTCATCGGGGTCTTAACCTGACTCCAGATCGTCGCCGTAACAGACTTGAGTGGGCAAATGCTCACATTCGATGGCGTCTGGCACGTTGGAGAGGTGTTCTCTTCACGGATGAATCTCGGTTTACATTGTTCAGGGCAGATAGCAGACAGCGTGTGTGGCGTCGTGTGGGTGAGCGCTTTGCTGATGTCAATGTTGTGGATCAAGTGGCCCATGGTGGTGGTGGGGTTAAGATAAGATAAGATAAGATAAGATATGCCTTTATTAGTCCCACAGTGGGGAAATTCCAGTGTTGCAACGCACAGATCAAGAACAGCAGGAAAAAGTAACATGCAATATAATAAATAAATAAATAATGGCCTAGGATAATTTTAAAACTATACCTAAAAATAGACTCTGGATTATAGGTGAATATTTGTAAGTGCAGATACGTTGAATGACATGTTAACATTGTTCGTTGTACAGTCTGACAGCAGCAGGAAGGAAAGACCTGCGAAACCTCTCCTTCACACAGCGAGGGTGAATCAGTCTGTCACTGATGCTGCTCTCCAGAGCCGACAGAGCGTCCTGCAGGGGGTGAGACTCATGGTCCAGCATAGAGGTGACCTTAGCCAGGACCCTCTTGTCCCCCACCTTCTGCACTGAGTCCAGAGGACAGCCCAGGACAGAGCTGGACTTCTTGATGACCTTGTCCAGCCTCTTCTTCTCCCTCTCTGTGATGCTGCTGCTCCAGCAGACCACACCGTACAGGATGGCTGATGCCACCACAGAGTCATAGAAGGTCTTCAGGAGTGGCCCTCTCACTCCAAAGGACCGTAGTCTCCTCAGGAGATAGAGCCGACTCTGGCCCTTCCTGTACAGTGCGTCTGTGTTATGAGTCCAGTCCAGCTTATTGTTCAGATGAACACCCAGGTACTTGTAAGAGTCCACTCTCTCAATGTCCCTTCCCTGGATGTTCACTGAGGGGGCAGTAGAGTGGCGTCTGCGGAAGTCCACCACCATCTCCTTGGTCTTCCCTGCATTGATGATGAGGTGGTTCCGCTGACTCCAGTCCACAAAGTCCTGTATTAGTCCTCTGTACTCCCCATCATCGTCATCCTTGATGAGACCAATGATGGCGGAGTCATCAGAGAACTTCTGCAGGACACAGCTGTCCGTGTTGTGTCTGAAGTCTGCAGTGTAGAGGGTGAAAAGAAAGGGCGCGAGGACAGTGCCCTGGGGCGCCCCCACACTGCAGGTCAGGAGGTCAGACACACAATTCTTGGCTCTCACAAACTGGGGCCGGTTTGTGAGGTAGTCCAGGATCCAGTCTGCCAGGTCACAGTCCACACCGGCGGTCTCCAGTTTGTCCCTGAGGAGCAGTGGCTGGATGGTGTTGAAAGCACTGGAGAAGTCAAAGAAGAGAATCCTCACAGTGCTGCCGGGGTTCTCCAGGTGAGACAGTGAGCGATGCAGCAGGTAGATGACGGCATCCTCCACTCCGATGCCAGGCTGGTACGCAAACTGCAGCGGGTCCATCGCTGAGCTCACGGTGGAGCGGAGGTGGCCAAGGACCAGTCTCTCCAGTGTCTTCATCAGGTGGGATGTTAGAGCCACCGGCCTGAAGCTGCTGAGGTCTTTAGCGTGCGGTGTCTTAGGCACTGGTACCACACAGGAGGTCTTCCAGAGTTGTGGCACCACCCTCAGCTTAAGGCTCATGTTGAAGACATGCTCCACAACTCCGCACAGCTCGTCTGCACAGGACTTAAGGAGCCTGGAGTTGATGCCGTCTGGTCCTGCTGCCTTCCTCGGTCTAATCTTCTTGAGCTCCTGTCTCACCTGGGCTGCAGAGAATGACAGTGGCCGGCTGGGGGGATGGGTGAGTCCATGTTTGGTGGAGGGCTGTGGAGCAGAGGTAAAGGTGTGAAGAGGAGCAGGAGTTCCCCATTGTCCAGCTGGGGAGGTGGGAGCTGGCAGCTGGGTGGGGGAGGGGTGCCGGGTGATTGATCAAATCTCCTGAAGTGAGCATTGAGGTCATTCACCCACTGCAGGTCCCCCTCCATCTGGGCAGGAGGTGCTTTGAAGCCTGAGATGGTCTTGAGACTTCTCCACACCCCCTGGATGTTCCTCTCCAGTAGCTGTCGCTCCATCTTCCTCTTATGGCTGGCCTGGCTCATTCTGATTTCTCTCCTCAGCCTCTTCTGTGCAGCCTTCAGCTCCTCCTTGGTCCCTGACCTAAAAGCTCTCTTCTTCTCCTTCAGCAGAGCCTTTATGTCAGGGTTAATCCATGGTTTATTGTTTGAAAAACACCGCACCGTTTGGGAGGGAACGATGTTTTCAAAACAAAAATTTATGTAGTCCGTGATGCATTCTGTCATCGCATTAATGTCCTCTCCATGGGGGTCACAGAGCTCTGTCCACACTGTGGTGTCAAAGCAGTCTCTCAGAGCCTCCTCACTCTCAGCAGTCCACTTCTTCACCACACGGGGCACCACAGGCTGTCTGTGCACAATGGGCTGATACACAGGCCGCAGATGGACAATATTGTGGTCAGCTCTACCCAGGGGAGGCAGTGGGGATGAAGAATAAGCCTCCTTGACGTTGGCAAAAAATAAATCCAATATTTTATTGTCTCTTGTGGGGCAGGTGACATACTGGGTGTATGTAGGCAGAACAGTTGCAGGAGATGCATGGTTGAAGTCTCCAGAAATCAGGAAGAGAGCCTGTGGATGCTTAGTTTGGAGTGTGCTCGTACAGGAGTGCAGTGTGTCACGTGCTGTCTCAGCATTAGCAGAGGGAGGAACATACACAGCGATCAGAATCACATGTGAGAACTCTCGAGGCAGATAGCAGGGCCGTAAGCTAATGGCAAGCAACTCCACGTCCTTGTTACACAGCTGCTCCTTAACTGTACAGTGTCCAGGTTTGCACCACTTCTTATTTACAAACACAGCCAGGCCACCTCCTTTTTTCTTCCCACTGTCTGCTGTCCTGTCCGCTCGCAGCAGGTGAAAGTTGTCCATGGCAACAGCTGAGTCCGGGATTTGCGGGGTTAACCAGGACTCCGTGAAAACCATGACGCTGCAGTCTCTGTATTCCCGCTGATACCGTGCAAGCGCCGCTAATTCGTCCGTCTTGTTCTGAATAGACCGCACGTTTCCCGCGATGACAGAGGGAAGCACAGGTCTGCAGCGTCCTTTCCTTTCCCGGAGTTTGCGTCCAGCACGTCGGCCTCTGCGCGTCCTCCGTAGTAGCTCCTCCGGGATCTCATGGCGGTCACGGGGGCGCACAACTGCGCCGCGCAGCGCTAACAGCTGATCCCTCGTGTAAACAATGGGGGCACGTGTCCTCACGCACATAGCAACGCACATAGCAACGGTGAAAAAGTTAAAATCCAGAGAAAATAGACGTTGAAATGGAGCAGAAACATCGCGTTTCTGAAGCACTTAGCCTTATACACATAATCTTCAAAGTGTGCAAACGAACAAGCAGGTAAGAGCAGAAAAAAAGTTGGAAAATAAGGGAGCGCGTTGCAACCAGCTCCGGCTCTCGCCGCGCCAGATCAAAAAAAAAAAAAAAATTATGGTATGGGCAGGCATCTGTTATGGACGAAGAACACAGGAACACAGATGCATTTTATTGATGGCATTTTGAATGCACAGAGATACCGTGATGAGATCCTGAGGCCCATTGTTGTGCCACACATCCATGAACATCACCTCATGTTTCAGAGATAATGCATGGCCCCATGTTGCAAGGATCTGTACACAATTCTTGGAAGCTGAAAATGTCCCAGTTCTTGCATGGCCAGCATACTCACCGGACATGTCACCCATTGAGCATGTTTCAGACCCCCCAGGATTTTGCGGGCATTTTTTGTGATTGTTGCGGGCTAAAATGCCTGAATTTGCGGGAGCTTTTCCAAAAAGTTGCGATGAAAGTTGCAGTGCTTTTAAGGTTTTTGTTGCGATTTTGTTGTGGGAGGAAGTGAAAGTTGTGATAAATAGTTGCGATTTTCGCTTTTTGTAATTAAAATTAAGTAATATTTTGAATACTGAGTTATTACTGACAAAGAATAATACAAAGACACAGAGATCACAGATATGGTTCTAAAACAACCTTACCAACATTGAAAATAAATTACTACTAGGAGGGGGACTGTTTCGCCCGGTCTTTTGCTGTTATTTTAGTGGGCAAATGGCGCCGCAAACATGTTTCTTTGCCATTAGAAGCCGTGTCTCAATTACCAGAGCGCGCGGCGCGGAGTGTGGCCCGAAGGGCATGTGCATCACACATTTCAACAGTACACCAGCGCGACGACTGCTGTCTCACTTCTTTTTTGTCCCATGCGCAGTTAACACGTGGTCCGAAGACCACAGTCGTTAAGCGGTCTGCGGACTGCAGTCTGGGCTGAGCAAGTGTGCACCGCCTTGACTGCAGTCTGAATCCCCTTCGGGCCGCGCTCCGAGCTGTGCGCTCTGGGAACTGGGACACGGCCGCAGTTTCGTTTTGTCACACGGAAGTAAGATAGAAGGAAGTTGGTCGGCGTTCAATGCGTTGCCGATTATTGGTCAAAATGAGTAAAAATTGCGGAAAAGTTGCGGTGATTGGTCAAAATTGCAACACCGCCCTGAATTTGCGGGGATTGGCTGAAGTTGCGTTGAAGTTGCAAATCGCAACATCGCGAATTCCTGGAGGGTCTGATGTTTGGGATGTGCTTGACCGGCGTATACGACAGCGTGTACCAGCTCCCACTAATATCCAGCAACTTCGCACAGCCATTGAAGAGGAGTGGACCAACATCCCGCAGGCCACAATTGACAATCTGATAAACTCTATGCGAAGAAGATGTGTTGCACTGCATGAGGCAAATGGTGGTCACACCAGATACTGACTGGTTCTGAGTCCCCAGACCCCCAATAAAGCAAAAGAAATGCACATTTCAGGGTGGCCTTTTATTGTGGGCAGTCTAAGGCACACCTGTGCACTAATCATGATGTCAGATCAGCATCTTGATGTGGCACACTTGTGAGGTGGGATGGATTATCTCAGCAAAGCAGAAGTGCTCACTATCACACATTTAGACAGGATCAGTCCAGAGGCGGTCCTGGCTCACCCCTACATCACCCTGGACCCCCTGGCTAAAACATACAGCAAGTATTGGTACGTATCGTACGATGATTGCTTTATCTTCTAGCACTACTACAACTGTTATGTACTGTTACTTATACGCGTGGTGGAAGAAGTATTCCAGGGCTCTCAAGTCTCACACATTGAGAGTGTGACACACGCAATTCGACATGTTCACACGCCACACATGGCATTTCTCACGCTGATTTCTTTCTTTCTTTTCTTTCTTCTTTCTTTTTTTTTTGTGCCCAGAAAATCGGTCTGTGTGGCTTAGTTTATACAGGCTCCGCGCGTTTTCAGCGAAAAAAACTCCCCCTGCTCCGGGCGCACGGTCCGGGCACGTGCTGAGTGCTGCAGCCTTGGTCCTTTAAATACAGTTGTAGCGTCTTGTCCATTCCTAACTCTTTAGAAGCTCCAATGAAGTTAGTACCACAATCGGATAAAAGTTTTTTGGCAGGACCTCTCAGTGCAAAGAAGCGTCTTAGGGCATTCACACAGCTGGAAGTGTCCAGAGACTTGATCTCCTCTATATGCACGGCTCTCGAACTCATGCAGGTAAACATGATAGCCCAGGATTTGCTTTGTGCTTGTCCACCTCTAGTACGTCTGGTGGTTACCGTCCAAGGCCCGAAAACATCAAGGCCGACGTAGCTGAAGGGAGGACATGCTTTGAGCCGTTCTGGAGGAAGATCTGCCATGCGTTGCTCTTCCTGTTTTCCACGGAGTTTGCGACAGATGATGCATTTGTGGATCACTGAATTAACAAGTCTTTTTCCACCTAATATCCACAGACTTGCTGCTCTGATTGCCCCTTCTGTCAGGTGACGATCCTGGTGCTTGACTTGCTCGTGGTAGTGGCGCGTGAGCAGGAGGGAGACTTGGCTGTCTTTGGGGAGAATTATTGGGATCTTTTCAAAGTTCTCGAACTCGGAATGTTTAAGTCGGCCTCCAACTGAAATAAGGCCATTGTTCAGGATAGGGCTGAGTTTTAGCATGGGGCTCTGTTTGGGGATTGAATTACCAGCTTTGAGGGCACACAGTTCTTTTCCAAAAGCAGCCCTTTGAGTCTCTTGAAGAATGACATGCTTTGCTTGAGCCATTTCGTCTTGCGTTCAAGGTAAGTCACATTTGTGCCATCCTTTGCATTCACTGTTTGGGTTAGTGCCATTGAAGGATTTTGCGATGTGTATGAGGAATGCTACTGCTGTAACTAAGGATTTGAAGTTGGAAAAGCACTCAAAGGGTTTGCAAGTGAGCGTTTGGACGTGGGTAGTGCACGTTTTTACTTGTGGCCTGATTTCACAGTCTTTGTCTGGTTCAACCAATTCAAAGTTTTTGGTTTCTTGTTTTAACTCTGCAGGTGGACAACGAAGGAAGGATGGTCCAGTGAACCAGATTGTTTTGGTTAGTTGAGTTGCTGTCAGTGAGCATGATGCATGTGTGGCAAGACCGGTTTGGAGGCCTGGGCTGCAGGTGCTCTTACCTGCCGTTCCGTGGCGCTGAGCTGGTGGACTATTTAAGCGCTCCTTCTCGACCGCTCCCCCTTTTTGCCCACACGTTCTTCCGGGCTCCGCGTGGTGTCTGCTCTCCTACAGCTCAGGTAAATTCTCTTGCGTTAAACCTCTCTCTGTGTTACGACCAATCCTTATAGCGTCATCTTGTTTAGTGTCGCTGCTTGGCCGTATCTGCGCCACATCCCACACTCTACTACCGTGGTCTGTGTCGTACAGGGTGTACATCAATTCTACCCCGCAAAGGTAATGCATGCCCGATGCCCCTTTGTCCATTCACCCAAGCCCTAAATTATTAAATCCCCCCCCGCTCTGCAGCGCTGGCTGTGCGCCGTGGTGTCCCCTCTACACTGGCATGCACCTTGAGGGGGTGTAGTGGGCCGGTCCGTGCGCGGACTAGAATCTGTAGCCGCGGTCTGTATCATATTGCCGCGTGATCCCGTCTGGAACTGCGCGCGGTTCATTTCCAAAAGCGGTAGGTTTGTCTTGGGCTAAATCCTCTGCTGCAGGCTCACCTTGTAATAAACTTAATTTTTCCAGGTGTCAGAGTGGCCTGCAGCGGCAGAGCGCACCACCAGTGCTGTTTTGTTGTTTTATTGTTTTGTTTCACTGATTATTTTGTTTGGTGTTTGCTTATTTGTTGTTTTGGCTGTTTTTGTTTAACCTTTTGTTTTGTTGTGTTTTTTTGTTCTTCTTATTGTTTTGTTTGTCCCTGCTTAATTATTGTTCACTGTTGGGTTACTTACCCCTGTTTTAAGGCGTAGCTGCTTTTAATCAATTGAAATTATTACAAATAGAAGATAAATAAATCATTGTAATCAAAGGAACCCGGCTTGCGCTATTTCATTATTGATAACTGGACCTGTGTGCCTTACACATTGTGTATGGTGGAGTGTCCTGGTATTTCCAGGTGGCGTTGTTGTCTATTTGATTAAGTCTATCCACTAAAATTGCCCCCGCCCCCCCTCCCCTTCGTGCCACACATGATCTGCGGGGTTTTCCTCTGTGCGCACATAGTGCCACTGTTCTGGTTTTGAGGACTGACGAATGCGCTGCACTCTGTTGTGGACATATGTGTAGAATCTTTTTGATTCATTGCAGATGTAGTCCAAGACCACCTTACTGTCCGTATAAAAGTGAACAGCGTCAAACTGTATGTCCAACTCATCCAGAATAAGATCGGCCATCTCTACAGCCAAGACGGCGGCACACAGTTCAAGTCTTGGTATAGTGGGTTCTGACTGGGGGGCTAGTCTTGCCTTGCCCATAACAAATCCGACGCCAACTTTGTCATCTTCATGCACTGCTTTTAAGTAGGCCACAGCACCAATAGCTTTGGTTGAAGCATCTGAAAATAGACATAGTTCTTTGTGTTTCGCTTAACTGAGGGAGGTAGATGTGTACGTTCTTGGAACATGGAGATTTCTTAAGTCTTTGAGAGAATCTCTCCAATCTTCCCATTTACTTTGCTTGTCTTCCGGAAGTGGTGTGTCCCACTCAGGTTTCTGAAGTGAGTTCTCTGAGTAGAGCCCTTCCTTGGATAGTGACTGGTGCTAATAGCCCCAAAGGATCAAAGACACTATTTACAGATGACAGGACACCACGCCGAGTGAATGGTTTGCTTGTGGTAGCCACTGAGAAGGTGAAAGTGTCTGTCATTGTTTCCCAAATGAGACCTAGACTTCGCTGTGATTGAGTTTCTTCGCCACCAAGATCTAGGTCTTTAACAACTGCTGCACAATCTTCAGGGCAGAAAGCCTGCATGACTGCCTGTGAGTTGGAAGCAAACTTGTGCAAGCGTAGGTTGGACTCAGCAAGTGACGCTTGAGTTCTTTGGAGCAAGTCAATTGCTTTGGCTGGAGAAGGCAAAGAGATCAGGTCATCATCGACGTAAAAGTGCCTCTCCACAAACTTGACTGTGTCAGCCCCATAATCTTTTGCTCCTGCTTGAATGGCCTTGCGCAGTCCATAAACAGCTACCGCAGGAGATGGTGAGTTGCCAAACACGTGGACTTTCATTTGATAATCAATTACTTCCTTGTCCTTATGCCTCCTTATGCCTTCCTCATTGTCCTTATGCCACAGAAAACGGAGGTAGTTACGATGGTCCTCGCGCACCATGAAACAGTGAAACATCTGCTGTATATCGGCCATGATCGCAACGGTTTCTTTGCGGAAACGAAGGAGCACCACAATAAGACTGTTATTCAGATCAGGGCCAGTAAGGAGCACATTGTTGAGGGAGACACCAGAGTGCTGGGCACTGGAGTCAAAAACTACCCTGATTTTGTTGGGCTTTTGAGGATGGTAAACCCCGAATGTTGGAAGATACCAGCACTCTTCTCATTGCTTTAGTGCAGGTGCTACTTCGGCATGGTCATTGGAGAAAACACCCTTCATAAACTCCACATATTGTTGCTGCATGCGGGGTTTCCTCTGCATATTTCGTTTTAGTGAAGAAAACCGACTGAGTGCTAGCTCTCTGTTGTTTGGCATTTGCTGGCGAGGCTCTTTAAATGGAAGAGGGGCAACCCAACTATTATCATCGTCTCTGTACATGCCCTTGTCCATTATCTCTAAGAAGAGAGTGTCCTCTA
Source organism: Paratrypauchen microcephalus (assembly GCA_036785185.1). Lineage (NCBI taxonomy): Eukaryota > Metazoa > Chordata > Actinopteri > Gobiiformes > Gobiidae > Paratrypauchen > Paratrypauchen microcephalus. Next base: position 6,305,855 of record JAVJIX010000034.1, on the reverse strand, counting down.
TGGAGGGAGCTAGCTTATTGTCATTTTCAGTGTGGTTAAAAACTGTCTGTCCCAGAGTTTGCTCTGGGGCTTTACTGGGCCTGTCTGCATGTGGCATTTCTTTGAGTTGCAGAAAGTTATCACATTTTCCAAAAACTGTGGGTCGGCCATTTTCAAGAATGACTGTCTTGAATGAGTTAACTGTTACCTACACACACCTCCCTGATTACCACCCACCCTAAATCTAGGCGCTGGGCAAAGGGTGCATGATGAGGGCCATTGACTTGTTTCCTGACTGTGTGCACGCAAAACATCTCTCCCTAGTAGCAGGAGTATTTCTGCATTTGGGTCTAGCTCTGGAATGTGCTTTGCTATAGACCTGAGGTGTGGCTGGTGCAGTACAGCACTTGGACTAGGGATCTCACTTCTATTATTAGGAATATCCTGACATTCAATAAGAGGAGGCAGTGGGATTACCACTGACCCATCTAAAGGCTCAATTTGAAAGCCTTCAGCCATTTTGCCCCATGTTTCAACAAGGCCAGAGCAGGTTCTCAAGTTGTATCAGACAGGCTTGTTTTTAACATTGAACAGTTCGAAGAACTCAGGCCTAGCTAAGGAACGGTTGCTCTGATCATCGAGGATGACAGAAGCTTTAACAGCACTGTCTTTGTAACCTTTAGGGTACACCTTAGTGAGACATATTTTGGAACAAGAACGACCCCACTGACCTGAACCGCACACTTCCGTACAGTTTGTAGTTACCGCAATGCTCTCAGAGCCTTCTCCCTCCCCGCCATCCTCTTGACCAGGGTTAGGAGCCTTGTTGGTTCGTGGTGGAGGTCCAGGATGCATGACCATGTCGTGAGTTGTACTGTCACATTCAGAGCACTTTACTGTACATTTACAGTCCTTGGCAAGATGAGTGTCTGAAGAGCAGCACTTAAAACAGATACCTTTCTCCTTGAGGAAGGCTTTTCTTTCATCCAGTAGTTTGTTCCTGAATGTCCTGCACTTCTTAAGGGGGTGAGGTTTATTGTGCAGTGGGCAGTTCTTTTTAATGTCCTTATTTGGGGGTGTAATGTTCGTCTTGTGCACAGCGATTGTTTTTGCAGAAGTGACATTTTTTAGGTTGGGTCTTTCTAGTTTCAAATGTGCTTGGCTGATTTGTTGGTTGAAACTTAGATCATTGCGTTTTTTCAGATGGTGAAAAGGTGTTGCCTGATTTGAGCTCCAAGGTGGATAATGGTTGATAAGACCATCCTAACAGATCACACGTGCTGTCTGGCCACAATTGCCACTAGAAGACGGCAAACCGGAAGTGGAGCGGCAAAACCGAAGTGACAATATTCCGCTATTTTATCTTAATCCAACCCATAAATGTAATGAAGTATCGCTGAAAATTACCTCTAAATAACAATAGAGCCTATCTAAGATTTTTTTAACACATTTTTTTTCTGAACATGAAATTAAAGAAATGACTTATTAAACAAACAATTGCCTTAAAAGCAACACATATACATATACAGGGGGTCCTCGGGTTACGACGTTGATCCGTTCTTAAGACGCGTCGTAACCCGAATTTCGTCGTAAGTCGGATTTTGCCTTTGATCTTCCAACCAAAGCACCAATAACCTTTCCATCTCAATAATTAGACCACTACGCTGCTTGGTTATCACTGCCGCTTTCATAGGAGCAGATCAGAGCCCACATCAGATACTTCCTCCCACATTGGCCACGCACACGAGGCCGTCTTCTCCGCCCTACAACCACAACAGAGCGTATTCTTCCGCCGTGCGCCGCGCGCCGTTCGCGTTTGTTTATGTCGCTTACCACGCTAAACCGCGTAAGACGGAATGACGCGTAATATTTTATTTATTTTTTTAATGGGGGCGCGTTTGTAACCACGAAACGTCGTAAGTCAAGACCGTCGTAACCCGAGACCGGCGTAACCCGAGGACCCCCTGTACAGTAACATATACTTTCTATATTACTGCTACTACTAGGCCTACTACTAATTAGGGGTGGGTATTGGCAAAGAAGTCACGATTCAATTCGAATCACTATTCATATGCCACGATGCGATACTATCACCATGCATCACGATACTTGAATTATTGCGATGCATTGCAATATATTCGACATACTTCAGTGAAAATGTACCAAAAAAAAGAGGATAACTTAAATATCAGTGGCTGTGTATCTGGGTAGTGTCTTCAATTGATACATAACTCTGAGCAACTCAATTCATAACTGAATTTATTGAATAACAAAAACAAATAAACCAAACCAATAACAAAAAAAGTGCATAGGATTTTTTCTAAAGCAAAAAATTATGTTCAAACATTTGCCATTTTGGAGGTAGCTACCATCATAACAAACAATACCCTTTCACAAAGAAAAAAGTGCATAGGATTTATAAAAAAAATAAACAAATAAATGTATTTATTTATTAATATTTAATATTTAATATTTAATATTTAATATTTAATATTTAATATTTAATATTTAATATTTAATTAATAATAATCGATTTTTGGCATCAAGAATCGATGCAGTATATTGTGAAAGTTAGTATCGCGATGCATTGTCATGACGATTATTTTGCACATCCCTACTACTAATGCGTATTTTAACTTAAACTCTTTCCTATGGTTTGGAGAGTAAAAAGATCCAGCTCCAGGCTTTGGATCTTTACCAGCAGGAGCAGCCATCCACCTCTCCACCTCCTCCTCATCCCCACAGACTCCCACACACAGAGGCCTCACAGAGGAGACAGAGGAGAGAGGAGCAAGAATCTGCACGGAAACAGACCAAAAGAGATGCTTCCGTTTTGGTTGTCAGGTATGTACAGCTTGTGTCCTTGTGTCCTTAGGCAATACACTTCACCCCCCTGTGAGCTTGCTGTATAAGAGGGATGATGTGTGTGGTATGGCTGCCACATCTCTATCAGTCTGTCCCAGGGCACCTGTAGCTTTAGGGAAATGGAAAAGATCATAATCTGGGTTATAGAAATTAAGAAATCTTGAGTCAGTTATTTATTTACAAGTAACATGTGCACACACCATGGACTGAATAAAGAAGTGGACTAAGTGAATGTCAAATGTCCCCCATGAGCTACAGTTATAGATATAACATTTGGAGCTGAGTCCCATATTCAGAATAGGAATTTATTTATGGTCAAAATAGCAAAAACACCAGGATCATATAGAGTGAGTTAATATGAAGATTTTAAGAACACAATGACAAGACTCAATGCAGCAGTTACAGAGAGAGTGGTGACAATTTTTCAATGTAAAGCCAGAGTCAATGGAGCCAGAAGTGCCTCCATGCTCATGTTTGGAATGCAGTAGCTAGCGGGTTAGCTATGTCTATTTATATACACAGTCTACAGGGCACATGTATGCAAGCGAAAAAGGAGAACTTTGAGTTCAGTTGTTTCGATTGGTTTGTATGAATGATTCACAACCTTTTTGTCTTGAAGCTCACGTCACCAACCCAAAACTGGACCTCCCCTTTAATGCACCACATGATAAAACTAACTAACTAGTATTTATTTCAGATCAGTGAATATTATTTGAAGTGTTTTAAATTCCTATACAGTGGTACCTCACCTTACGAAAGACCCAACAAACGAAAAATCCAAGTTACGAAACGCCTTCACGTTAAATTTTTGTCTCTAGATACGAAAGAAAATTCAAGTTACGAAACGCGAAATCTCAAAAATTCAAATAATGCGCGCTCAGATGCACGCCCCGAAACGTAAATACACTTTATCAACACACACGGGTTAGGTTCCAGAAATAACCCGGAATAAGAGAAATCTGCGAAGTAGGAAAACTTTATATTTTACAATTATTCTACACGTTTTAAGGCTGTAAATGCCTCACCACACACATTATACACTTTTCTCAGACTTCTCACATTTCTTTTCTCACATTTGTCTCTAGTTTAAACACTCAAACTTTCATAGATTTTCAACAAAATGTATTAAATAGTGAAGCGTGGGGGGAGACACGGCTCCGGAAGCAGCGCGGAGACAGGAGCACCGCCCGCAAGGAGCACCGTGCGTGACGCGCACCGAGAAGCACCGCGCGCACCGAGGAGCACCACGCGTCACGCACCGAGGAGCACCGCGCGCACCGAGGAGCACCTCGCGCACCGAGGAGCACCTCGCGCGCACCGAGGAGCACGCATCCCTAGTCCTGGTTTGCACGACCGGCACCGGGTCTGCGAGCACGAGATAGAACCGTGGCGCCCGGACCGCATCCTCTGGAGCTCAAGCCATAAAACCAGCCGCACGGCACGTGGTGGTTTAATCCTGGTTTAGTCCAGGTCCAGTCCAGGTTTAGACCTGGTGTAGACCTGGTTTAGTCCACGTTTAGTCCTGGTCTAGTCAGGACGCAGAACACAATGTTACACTATAAAAAAAAACAACCTTGGAATGGAAAGAACGGGGCTTGGAACGAATCAGGCCTTTTCCATTGAAATAGCTACTCAACTTACGAAAAATTCACGTTACGAAACCACTTCTGGAACGAATTAATTTCGTAAGGTGAGGTACCACTGTACCCAGTTTTCAATCATATGTGAGGGATTTTTTACCATTTACTTTATCTTTTTTTTTTTTTAAATGACCTGACCGTTCAAATTGGGAACTAGTCATCTATATACTAAGTATGATGGATTTTGATCTATAGAGTATCAAAGTATTTTACATTGTGATTAAAAGTAGTGAAAACACATGTGGATAGTTTTTTGCAATCCAAATGGGTCAACTGCTCAAATCAAGTTATAGTGCAACACCAACCCTCACCTTAAAATATTTTGAATTGAGCTAATGCTGCTACCAGACAACATATAGACAAATGACAAATGACATTCCAAAATGCTTGCCGTGAAATGCATTCTTTCCACTGTATTTTAAATGAACACCTTTGTCTCTCTTACAGCTCAGTGCAAAGATCTGGAGATGTCTGTGAAGAGTCTCCATCCCAAATGTTCAGAGGGAGGAAGAGAAGAATATTGAGCTGGAGTCTGCCAGTGCAAAGAGAGATGAATAAGTCATCATCCCTCAGTCTCCAAGCTCTTCTCCAAGGAAGAGGAAGAGGAGGCACAAGGAAGAGAGCGCCCTGGACTCTGTCTGTGAGAACAAGAAGACAAAGTTGAAGACAATGCCTCCTCCTCCTATGGACCAGATGACAACTTCTCCTATGAGCCAGAAGAGACAATGCCGCCTCCTCCTCCTCAGCCAGACGATGCCTCCTCCTCCTATTGAAGAAGAAGAAGAAGAAGAAGAAGAAGAAGAAGAAGAAGAAGACAGACTTTATTCATCCCCGTAGGGAAATTATTTCTCTGCATTTGACCCATCCATCAGGAGCAGCCAGACAACACCTCCTCCTATGGGCCAGACGACACCTCCTGCTAAACCACACCAGCCAGACCAAGCCTCCATCAATAAAGGGTAATGCAAATAGACACTGTAAAGGCTCTTTTATTATATTGGTAAAATGTGAAAAAAAAAAATAACATGGACTTTATCTGGGAGTGACAGATTCATATGGGATATTATAGGAGAATTCTTTGCCTAAGAGAGTACCCTTAATTCTGACACCATACCACAGGGTTTACCTTTACCTTACCTTACCCTCTTTTGTCAACTTGTCATAAACATTCATCTCAACTTTTCTTTGCCATGACTGCGTTTTAGTTTACAGTTGTATTCTGAAGGTGCTTTACATAGATAGATCTACATTGATATATTATATATATTTACATAGATATATTTGTCAAGACCATATTGTACTATTCCTCCTTAAGTTTCTGGTTTGTGTCTTGAAACGTTGTTATGGCTTAGTTATGGTTTAGTTATTCCACTGTATACAAATTATTTTGTTGCTTTTATTGGTTTGTCTTGTTGTATAATTTGTAATCATATGTTTGTATTGTATTGTATGTCTTTTTACCCACTTTCGTCCATCAACATGCAGGACCAAATGTGCAGAATGTGGCTACAGCTGTGCAGCAAGTCTACCCTCTCCTGTTTAAGTGTCAGTGACCTGTTCATAGGCCTGCCGCTGTAACAGACAGGAGCACAACCCAGGGTCATCGAGAGACCTCTTCTCCGCTGCCTGCTCCACTGTCCTCACTTGTCTCTTCTCCTCTGCCGTCTGGTGGAAGAAGAAAGAGAACCCATGAGGAAGACCTAGAGACAGTGGCTATTGACATGACTTCTCGTTCCCTCTCAAAAGAAAGAGCTCCACCCAGGGTCATCAACCTTAGAGAGCTCCTGAAGAACAGCCCATGTGAGAGGCTAACACTGAGGGAGATCCGGCCAGTCGTCTTACAGGTACCAACTGTTACATCACACTACTGCTATCACCATGGAAACAAATACATGCCATTTCAATATGGAGGAAAAAAATATGTAATATGACTTTTAATAATATAACTTAATAATATGACTTTTAATTCTACAGTGAAAAAGCACACAACATTGCATTTACACAACTCAAATCAAAATTATTATTAAAACTGTAAATTCATCCAAATGCACTTTGCAAGCCTTGTTATATTGGCTTTCTCCTTAAATCAGTTGTGATTAAAGATAATGACCATTTTAACATCATTAGAGAAAAGTCCAGACTGGCTCTATTTTTGTTTCGTAATCAGTTCTTACTCAAATGAATTTCAGGACTTGAAAAAAGTCTACTACTGTATGTTCATAATCACATCTGTCATGTACTTGTGATACTGATGCTGTCTGTTTTTTTAGCTGACCTCTTTGGACCCTGCTTGGCATATTATTAGTCAGGGAGCAAAAGTCTCATAAGCTCAATAAAACGGGTTGAACCTGACATGGTCTGTCATACTTTTTGTGTTTTTGTTTGTTTGTTTGTTTCTTTGGTTTTTTTTTTTTTTTTTTTTTTGGGGGGGGGGGGGGGGGGGGGGTAGTTGTCATCAATTAAAAATCCAACCATATATATTTAGCATGGTTGTTAATGTCCACATTATTAAACTTCATGGCCTAACCATCTTTTTAATTTCAACATAACTCTGTTCTCCAAATGGAAATGTGTCATAAGAAATATAATACAACAAAATAACTTTTATGTCATTATTTTATTGCGTCAGATGACAACTATTACAACTTTAACAGAACAAAATATACATAGCCTCGACATAAAAAACGTAATCTCACAATCTCACTAGAGACTGCAGCAGGCCCTCCACTAAAAGTTAGTATGCATTGCTATTATGGCCCATACACTTTTAACATAATTTGTTTCAAAACGGTGTAGCCTACTCAGTGGTGAAAGTCAGGGCTCTCAAGTTTTGAGCGGGGTCGTGCGTGAGACTGCGTAATTTCCGAGGAGCGGGGGGTGCGAGTGAACAATTTTTCCCGAGGAGCGGGGGGGGGGGGGGGTCTTGAATTGCGTGAGAAATGCCGTGTGAGCGTGTGAACGCGTCGAATTGTCTCTCTCAATGCGTGAGACTTGAGAGCCCTGCTGTAAATGTTTGTCTAAAGAGCAAACTTAAACTACAAAGCAACTAATGACAGTTATATAAATGAAGTTATTACCTGATGGTTCTCAGTTTGTTTTATCATCACCGCAGTGTGCGCTTAGCAGCTGAAATTACACTCTACAGTCTGCCCAACAACAGAACAATCTATTTTCTGACTGGCTGAAAAGAGCGCGGCGCCTGATAACTGAGATTTTTTTCTGGGGAGCGTGGCGGGGAGGAGGGGGGAAGTTTTTTTCGCTGAAAACGCGCTGTGCCTGCATAAACTGAGCCACACAGACCGATTTGGGCACAAAAAAATTAAAAAATAAATAAAAAATTCACCGTGAGAAATGCCATGTGTGGCGTGTGAGCGTGTGAACATGTCGAATTGCGTGTGTCACACTCTCAATGCGTGAGACCAGTGCATCACTTTACCGTGAAAAAAAAAACCAAAAAAAACCCACACTTTTTTTTATGTTTTACACCTTTTTCATAGATAAATAACTTTTTTAATATACTTAATTATTTCATATTTTTTTTAGTAAGCATAAACCCTCTCTAACAGGTGCAGGCAGTGCGCGCCAGCCTTAAATCTTCTACCAGTGCGCAGCACCGCCTCGCAATGGTTTAGGCACTTTCACGGCTACAGTCAGATAAGTTTTGACGATCCTTGCTTAACAGACTGCAGATATCTCTGCACGAGAGTTTTGGGTAGCTTTCAGTTATTCTCGAATGGCATAGTGTGGTTGTTTGTGTTTTCTACTTAAATAGCGCACCTTACTTTTTTTTCAAATGTGGGGTTTGGCCACTATTAACCATATTCTCTTAGCGGTGCTGCGTACTGGCTGTGAATTTTATACCGGTGCTGCATTCCGGTGCGCACCGCTTTACTTTCACCACTGAGCCTACTTTAACCTACATTTAGGCTGCAAATGGTTACGCAACGGATATCTGTCATCAGCCTATTAAGCTATCTGACTTACTCACCTTTATTATAGTTTAAAACAGATTTTTTTTTCATGGGAGGAATTTTGTGCCATTGCCATTGTGGCGTCTACTGCGTGTGGATTTAATAGATAAGTGATCTGGAGCCTCAGGGCATCCTTTATGTTTAATGAAAACTTGCTGCAATCTTTTTTGCTCCAGACCAATATTATGGCGACATCTGCTGGTGAGAGTTAGCGCTGTAATACCAAGGAGGATAGTGAACATTTAATTTATCTACATTTACAAAGCCAGTTTGGACATTTTCTTCATTTATTCAGTGTCCACCATCTGGTAAAGTGGAACTATCAAGCTCACGGATATGCAAAACATAAAAGAAAAGCTGATCCCACTTATTTTCAGATTTTAAAAAATGTGGATCAATTTGCGCTCCACACATTTTTGACCTAATTACAAGTCCCTGGATATAATTTTAGTGAGATATGACATGTGTCAGATTGACATGGGAATTGTCAAGATCCAACTAATTCAGCTCAATCTACTGTCTGTCATCCCTTCAGAGAGCAGGTATACCTATTCTTATACCTAGCTTGTTGACATTTATAGTGAGAGTAGATTAGACAGCAGAGGTCAAAACTACAGAGAGCTGTTTTTTGTACTTACATATGTGTATTCCAAAGAGTTCAGAAACAGATTCAGATTTAATATGCGGTAAGGGAATGAACATGACAAGACAAAAAAAGGAAAATAAAAAATAACAAAAAAACTATATGCGGATGACACAGTTTAAAGCGTCACATCACATGCCCTACTTTCATATATGACAAATATAAACATTTAGAGTCGCATAAATGCATAGGCTTATTTTACCCATTTATCTACTTGAATAAACACTAATGTAATGTGATATATACAATTTTTAGACAGTAGACCTATTTGAGATATCATATTAACCTTTATGCATTATAATGTAAGCTGTGGTGGCAATGTAAACATTTTATGAAGCGTGAGTGGGTTGTGCATCAAAACGTCCACTAGATGGAGTCAGAGTTGGTGCTTCAGACTGTCCTGGCGCTTGTCCTGAGATGGTCCCACAGTTTTCAGTCTGACCACTCGTTTCCCTCCAATTCAGAGTCATCTTCAGAGTCGCTGTACTCCACTGCAATCCGACGGGACAAGATCGTCGCCACGTCATTACCCACTGGCTCCCACTTGTTTTGCTCTTCTTGCTGCTCTTGGACTTTTTTCAACTGTATACCTTTTGAAATATAGAATGATTAATGCACAATAATGTCAAAACTATGTTTTTTTTTTCAGCTGAATTGTTCAGAAATCCACAAACTGAACTGTATTATGTGTTGGGCTCACCCATTCGAATTGCAGATAACAGATCACTTCTAGCATCCCTGACAGGCGGTGCGTCAGCTCGCCCACTTTTGCTGTAGTCCCGTGGATGTGGGGGTGGGGTGGGGGGAGGGAGAGGTGGAGGTGGGGGTCCTGGAGTTGCAGGTACAGGTGGGAGTGTGTATCCAGGCCCTACGTGTAGAACTCCATTATGGGACGGAGACAGAGCACCAGGAGGGCCCCCAAATGCTGTCTGTACAGATGGGATTTGTGTACCCGCACCATGAGGAAAGAGAGTGCTGAGCAGACAAAAAAAAAGGTGCTTTTAATTAATTCAAATACAGAAATTAAACCTGTAATACCCACTTATTTAATATGAATGATTGATTAGATCCAGCATTAAAAGGCACAGCAGACAGAAAAACATCTATTGGAATTGGAATTGGAATTGGAAGAATAAAGTCATAGATGCAGTTTCAGGTTTTCTGAGCCAACTGTCTAGCCATTAGAGCTATGCTTAATGCTTAGAGCATGTCAACATTAAGAAACACGTTATTTTATTTTATTTATCTTTAATTGAATGGAAATGGCCAATTGTGTATCTGTTCACACAGAAATAATCAAGTATTTGGTGAACGGGGGAACTTAAGTGCCTGGACACAGAGAGAACATAAAAACTACACACTGAAGTCCCAAAGAAGTTCGGAAGTCAAACTCAGACATTTTTGTTGTGAGCCATGACTAACCACTAACCACGATATGCTACCATACTGCCTAAAAAGTTCTTTTGCTCTCACCCGCAAACCAATAATAATATAATATGGGTGGTCCAGGTATGCCTGGACCACCCCTTTTTTACGTGCACACTTTTGTGCTCTTACTTGTATTCAGCAGGTGGATGTGTTACTCCGTTCATTTGTTCTGTGAAGGGTGGCTCTACAGTGGAGTAGGTTCCTCTCTTGTAGTTGACATCAATGCTGTGGTATTCATGCTCTACAGGTGTTGTGGAGTGTGCGTTCCCTGTCACGTAATCGGGAGACTTGGCAAAATTACAAGCTGCATGGACAGGCACTGGTGGGATGGGATACTCTGGAAGATCAGGCCTGAAAGCACAAATACAGAATGTAAGTTAAAGATATATCCAGTGGAGCATCATACTCAGTACAATCAAAAGAGGATTTTTAAATAAATTTGCCATTTTCATAAAGGCCAAAGACAGTCACTCACTCACAATATTCCTTTCATTTTATGTAATGTATTTCATTACATAACCTGGAAGCAACACATTTTGGTATATTGTCCCCATTGTTCTCTACATTTACCTGTCCTTCAATGCCACTAGAACAATCCAGAAGCAGTAAGCATATGTGGTGCAATACAGGACACTCTTCAGATCCAGATCCTGGACTAGGATGAAGGTCAGTAGTTGCTAGAGGACTAGCATGTTGTTAATACTACTAACATATTTAAAAGGTGCACTATATAACTTTTCTAGTGGAGGATCTGCCACCTGCTAATCTAGATGTAGATTTATATCTTTGCCTTGAATGTTCCATAGTATGGCATTAAACTAATATGTAGCATTTTATTACTAAAAATGCATTAAATTCATATTGTGAGTGGATTTCCCTTTCCACAGATCTGACCTGGACTTCATGCCACACGATGGAACATTTCAGGCAAAGCAATAATATCTCCATGGAGACAAGAAGGCCCTACAGCAGAAATGTTGCATAGTGCACCTTTAAAATATACATTTTTTTCCTTCTGTCATTCAGTGATTCTCTTTGGAAAACCATATCCTAATCCAACCTTCCGTGTTTTATCCACCATTTAAGAAACAGGATATGTTATGCATAAAATAATAGCACTACACTTCTCCAAACACAAACCTTCCGTCTGGAGAGAGGGACCCCTCAGACAACGCCCCTTGACGCAAACTTTGTGGATGTCGGTGATTGGGACGCAGCTCTTTATCAAACGCCATCATGTTCCATTCCTGCCTGCGGTTTCGAGCCTTTCTCACTTTTTTCACCTCTCGTTGAATTGTGTTACTGTCCACACAACGCTTTTGTTCCTGGAAAATTGCAAAGTTAACATTTCAAACTGTTTGACTGCTTTTATATTTGCCTGTGCACCCACCCTTTGTCTTCTCCTTTCCTTTCTCTTATCCTCAGTATCATGCAGCATTTTTTCCTTCCACAATTCGAAAAAGTATGATGGGTCTGAGTAAAACTTCATTGCATCTGTTGAGTCTTCTCTGTTTTTGAAAGCAATATGATATAGTTAGTAAATGCTTATGTGACCTGACTTATAAAAAGTCCAGTCGAACATACCTGTAGGCAGTCAGTGCACTCAGGGGAGGGGCTTTGTCGCTGGTGTTGTACATGTCAGTCACAGAGGTGGGAGTACTACCTTTGGATAAAACCTGCTGATCCTGAACAGTGGAGCTTTTGAACGCTTTCCTCATATTAATGTCCTGAAGAGAGACTGAAGATGGAACAAAAGTTACAAATTAAAAATGTACCCCCTAAAACATGCAGAGCTGGTTACCATGTGACCAAGGCATGCAGGCACCCATAGTTGAGCTAACCTGGACTGGCGACATGTACCCAGCTCCTTTTGTGAATGTAATTTGAGATAAAAGACTACACAAACACAAGCCACCTACCCTCTTCTATATTGGAATCCAGTTGAGTGACTTTGATTGCCAAGCGATCAATGCGGTCCTGTAGAGAGTTTGCACGCCCATAAAATGTATTAGCCTCATTGAAGAGTTCTCCAAACACATTTTCAGCATGTTTGCCTTCAAGAAACAGATGAAGAAGGCAAAAAGTGCAAGTCAGTGTTGTATTAGTTCAATGCTCATCCACAAATAGTGAATTATATACAGAATTGTTAAGTGACGCAATACAATACAAGACAAGACAAGAAAAATAAAAGCCACAAGCAGCAATGATCGGCCCTCGCGTGTGCCTATGCTGCGCCCTTCACTAACCCTAATAACCGTAAACCCCAACCACTACTCTAACCACTAGCCCCAACACTAGGCCTAACCCGAAACGTAACCCCAACCTTAAACCTAACTCAAAATTTGTACGATTTGTTGATTTTACCATTATAATAATATGGAAAGTTTATGTCATCATTATAGTGACACCATAAAAAAATCAGGATTGGGATGGCAAAATGGAATTTTGTGCAACAATTCAGATTTTTTTTTGAAAAACTATTTTATTTTCTCCTATATAAAATTGTTTGCCTGGAAGAATCCATGACTCATCGCTGTACCAGCGAGTGAGTCTGGTAACGCTTGATCCACAAAATGCGCTGCGGTTGCGCGTAGACAGACAGCTAAGTGAACCAATCAGAGATTGCGCCATCTTGATTCAAAACTGAGGCGGAACTTCCGCTGCCTAAGAGTGACTTTGCGGGCAAAGGCGGGGGCACTGACGTCACCATCTTTGAACGAATCAGAATCGCGAAGTCCGTTTGGAACCGGAGGAGCGAGAGTGGATGGAGAGTGTCCAAATGGTATCGCGGTGTATAGGAAATACAGAGAGATATCATTTGGCTGGCCAGGTAATAAAATTGTATTTCAATCTGGAGCTGTTAACGCACCAAATCCAATTTTTACACATTCAGTAGCTTTAGGGCAGGAAGTTTAACAACTGTTTCAAATTTCACTGAAATCAAAATTCGTTTGTGCAAATGGGAGTCATTTGTAGATATCAAAAATTTCCCAAATTTTGCTCAGTAAGACATGTGTCAAAAATTCTGATCACTTCTGAAGTCCCGCCCCTTGAGATAATGTGTATCAAATTTGAGCTCGTTCAGATGAACGCCCTAGGAGTTCGTAAAGTATGAAGTTTACAAAAAAGGCTAACTCATGCTTAACAAACTTTAAACCAATATTGCTGACCCCTGGTGGAGTGGACAGCATTGGTGTAATAGTATTTTTTTTTTTCCTTTTCTTGTCATGATCTACTTCTGTGTTAAATTTCATGATTCTACGTGACAAATTTTTCCCTTCATTCCTATACCCTAATGCATTTTTGTGTTTGGAGGCACTAACATGCCATTTCATTTCTTTTCAGAAAATGGAAATAGCCAAAAGTTAGAGAAGCATGAGTTTTAACAGTTGGCAAAATTTCATGAGTTTTCGTCATTGTTCACTGGGTGAAAAATGGGTGAGTTGGTTAGGGAAAAAAGAAGAAGACCAAGAAGAAGAAGAAAAAAAGATTAATATTCCCATAGGAAAACAATGTTCCGCTTTTAGCTAACAAACTATACATTTTCAGAAAGCTGGGATTCCTACGTCATGGTGAGGGTCGCTGTTGTCCCTACGGGCACGTCACTTCATGTCAGTTCACTTCCCACTAGTACCATCGCTTTGTGATACTAATAGGCCGTTTGCACTCGGGCCTAATTATTCAAATCTCTTTTCCACTATTTTACTGCATGGCTGTACAAAACCAGTCTCTTCATAAGTGATTTATATTTAACAACAAAGCATCAAATCAAAAATGTCATAGATGAACCAACTTTCCAGTCACTCTTTATCGTGCTGGTCGTACAGACCTTTATGGTAAGCTCTAGGCTCCTGTAACTTCACTAAATCCCATCCACACTAATCCTTATGTATGGGGCAGATGTCCAGTGTGTATCAGGATCCAAAAATAGTATTCTCATTACACTTCTCTCTCATTTTTATCAAATGCCTAATAATATTACATTGTAATTGTAATAATCATATGACTGCCACCTTTTGATGTCATTTCACTAAATGTATTACAAGGAATATAGTTATACTTTTACACCATGTGTGTCAATTAAGACAAACCCACCATGTATCAGTAGTATTATTTTGTACATCAATCAATCAATCAATCAAACATTTATAAGGCGCTTTTCATACATCATAATTTTACATAGACTTTTAGCATAACATTCTTTCTCCATCCATTTCTCTATTGTAATTATAATCCAGGGGCAAAGTCTAGTGTCTAATGAGGCCCATGCAAAGTAAATTGCTGAAGGAAGGCATCAGATTTCAAATATACACTACATAATAAGTGCATTGATGAATACTGCACAGAGTGGTCTTACTAAGACTGCTGAGCTGACGGATGATGGCGGACAGTGTATTATTGGTGACACACTCCAGCTCGTTGGCGATGCCATCCGGCACGGTGCCGTGGCATAAGTGCCGAGGGATGATGTTTCTCTTCACAAGAGGCATGAGCCCTCCTCACACTGCACATGTGAAACCTCAAACAACAACCTGCAAATGACAAGCAATGCATTAACATCTGGTTTTGAGAAACATGAATGAATCAAATGTGCCAACTGCATTAAACATCATAATAAAAGCTCCTTTTCCTGAATGTTTCCATTTAGCACTGTCTCTCAAAAGGGTTCTCTTTCTGTATTAATTTGCCATTTTGTCCAAAGCCCATTTTGGGTAATCACTGGACAAAACCATTTAACAGATGCAGTGTTACTAGTGTTGTGAGAAAACAAATGGTCAGAAAGCATTTACAGGTGTGTGTGTGTGTGTGTGTGTGTGTGTGTGTGTGTGTGTGTGTGTGTGTGTGTGTGTGTGTGTGTGTGTGTGTGTGTGAGGGATTTAAATATTATTGTTTGGGTACAGTCTTTATTTATTTTAATTTATGCAGAAGATGGCATATTTCACATATTGCCAGGTGCCCAAATATATTTTATAACGTATGTTACATTTATAACTACTTTAACTGAGATGAAATAAAGCCCTGTCATTATATTTGGGATGTTTTTATTTGTCACTGATTTAGTTTGCGTTCAGGATTTCTATGACATCCGGATGGGATCGGGTTCCCATCATGCTGTGCGCGCTAATCCAAGCGCACCACGGTTATTGGTTACTTAATCAACTAGCACTATTCCACTCTTCCACTCTTGTGTCCAGTAGTAAACTACTGTCAGAAGAATTTGAATGCAGGTTTTTCTACAATTACACAGTTGTTGTGTGTAATATTTTACCTTACCTGACATTACGCACAATGGCGCTGGTTAAAGTTTTGGTCTAACACGGCGCTACGCGGTTGTCGGTCCATCTCAAGGTAATTTCCTCAGGAGCAGTAAACTGTATTATCCAATCTGTCTCTTTCCAACTGGTCTACAGAAATGTCACTTGTCCCCGGTCTACTATGGTCGTGTGCCGTCCACTAGTCTCCGCATCCTCTGAAAACAATCTCTGCTCCACAGCTTGAGCCTCGGGGGATTTGACCAGATTTACGTCTGTCATCCAATCACATCCCTAATGCCAGCCGCGTGCCGTCCTCTGCTTTATTTTGGTAGCGGCTGTATTAGTGTATTAGTTCTTATATTTGGACTACGAGCATCCTTCTATGAATTAAATTTGAATAGGCTATGTCTGGGATTTTAACCATTATCTGAAGAGACACATTACACAGGCCTTTGGAGTTGTAAAGTACAGTAAAGTACTGTAGTTCTAATAATTATTAATGAAGGCTGCTGTTGTTCAACTAGAACGTATTCTAACATGTCTAAAACAGAAATTTTACTGTATTTGTCAGAAAGTAAACTGAAACACCAATCAATACAATAGAGAACCAGCCAAGCATTGATTTTCTAATACACGATAAACCAGCACATGTTGTTACTGACCTGCATAGAGAACTGTAGCTCTATAAAATATAGGCTGCACATAAATGAACAATTATCATCATCAAACAGATGGGATGTAGTATAGTTAAGTTTAGTTCATATTTCACATAGATTGAGGGTCTGTTACACCCACTTCTCCTATTGGCAAGCTTCTGTCTATGCTCTGAGTGAGTGACAGGTGGATTTAACCAATTACAATGAAGTGTGAAGAAACAGAAGTTTGCTAGAGTTACTTCTTAATAGCATTACCTGTCCGTTTCAATCTCATCTTGTTGTTTACAATGACAATAAAGCATTCCATTCCAGACATACTAACAGCATGAATCAGAAATTTGTGATGATGATGATGATGATTTTTTTTTTAGCGTATCTCCTACCCCTATAATATATGCACATATTGACTACCATCTTTTGCAGTGCTTGTTAATGAAGATAATCCTATAACTATGTCCTTTTGGGTGTTATGGAAGTGTACTATTTCCCAGGGAGCTTCTCTCTGTTTTAGGCAGTGCCATAATCTCTTGGCAGCCTCATAAGTATTAACCCCAATACTGTACTTACCTCCCCATTATCGCCATCATTGACCCCGCTGTTTCACCAAATATGGCCAAGCGCTAGCTTATACCCACTTACAGCATAGCCAGCAAAACACTAACAGCCCTACCATCCATTATGTTCGGTCTCTCAGATATTTGTCCTTGTATTATGGCTTTCTAGTGTCACTCAATAATATAGACGCCTGCCAATGCTGGGTCTGTTATTACTCGCTGATAGTGTTCCTGCCTCATAAACACTGAGCTGTGTCATGGGCCTTTTGTTTTTATGCAAGGTTGTAAAAAAAAAAGGGTTATTACAATAAATGTATAGTATTGTTGTACTTGTTTTGCATAAAATGCCAACAAGTACCATGCATTAACACATTTTGTGTTACCATTTAGACACACAGACAGGGAATGAGTGACCAATGTGAGCATGCCATCACTACAACTCAAGGTAATCTGCAATATACCTTTAAGCATTATTATTAAATATTCAAATGATAGTTATGCCAATTTGTAAAATATGTCACATTTTTACTGAAGTATAATAATATTAGTCTGAGGCTTTGGGCTTTGTTTTGTCAACCTAGTTTGTATAATAAAGTTACAATATTAAATCCAGCACTGTTTTATACTGTAAAGTTAAAAAAAAAAAAAAAAGCAGATGTAAAAACATGCAAACTTTCTGATAAATATTAAGTTCCCATTGCTATCATTATTTCATTGTTTCAGAACTTTAAATAGCTGCAATGTAGTTATTGATAATTGTGCAGGATTTATCAAAATTTTTGACAGTTGTATTGCAATATGGGTTTTATTAATGAGTAAATGAACAGCTATCTTGAATATTTATAATATCTTTCAGAAATTACAATTTGAAATTAATTGTGTATACAACAACTCTGTTTTAACACAACCAGAGAAAAGGCACTGGAATAAAATCTACACTAAGCAGTTAACAATTGAGTATTAAGTATTAACCAACTGTTTTACTTGAGTCTCCTTGACAATGAATCTATACAAAGGCCTGAACCTTAAACTTTCCCATAGCAGCGGCAGCACATCACACGTCAGGCTGTATCAAAAGCTCCACAGTTCCTGAGGAGCGCCTTTTGAGGGAGTGACTCTTAAAATGCCTCGGCTTGTTTGTCTCATGGTATAAGTGGTGCGCATAGCCATGGAAAGATCATTAAATCACTGTTTTACCACTTGGCTTAATCCCTGCAACAAAAGAGAAGATACAAAAAAGAAGAAAATAGGGAGAATAAAACTGTGTGAGCTTAAGCAGAAAGTTGATGGATCTAAACTGACGGCTCTGTTTCCCAGCGTTACTAAGGAGAGTTAAGTATCACTGCTCCATGTCCCGGTACAGAGAGAGTCCGGACTGCCCCCGGTACTGCTGCTGTGGTCAGAGGAGCTAGTGTCCTCTGATGCAGCCATCTGCCGGATTACTCAGCAGGATAGGTTTTTATAGCGAGCATCCTATTCACATCCTGCCCACAAAGGTTTACATGAAGGTTGCACTCGGGTGCAGTTACAATGGCAGATAAAATAAGATTTATCATTTTTACATCACCCCCCAGATCCTCTCCCATCTTTTCTCTATCCGACTAATAGAAGCAACTTATATGTAGCTTTCTTATCATGGCATGAAAGAGGATCTAATACGATGCCACTGTCTGCTGCTGTTGTTTTTGAAGCCCCACTGACAATGAAGTGGTGCCCAGCATTAAAAACACTAGTACGTGCCAAGTGCAATTGTCTCTCCTAATAGGCATCAGCAGGCCAACTTCTCTGAGTTACCATACAGGTGAACTCATTCCTGGGAAAATGTGTTTTCTTTCCCAGCCTCGTAGGCGCGATGGCGTCCCCTTTTTCCTTGGCCTAACGGGATTAGTCGTGCCAGTGCTACCCCGGCTGTCACGGTACTGTCTACTTCCCATCTCTCTTCTGGGCCTCTAATGTGATTAACCCGTTCCCTGTGGTCCAAATGGTTCTGGAGGCTGAGGGAGGGGGTCTTCAGGGCCATAGGGGGGCACCTTCTTGGCATGTTCCTCCTCAGACCCAACTTCACCATCACTGGTACCTTTGTCAAGTAGGAAGGACCAAGGTCGAAAGGTCCTGCGAGTCTACCTAGATGTTTACATGTGGAATTGACTATTTTCTGAATTGTGACGAGTGTTGACTAAAAAGAAGCGAAAGGGGACTTTCTCTAAATCTTTACCTTTAAGCAAGAGCTGTAGTAGACGAGAACTTTTTAAATGTTAACTTGAAGTACTGAATCGTCTGTTTCTTCATAATGATACTAGTTAGTTGGCAATTAACATGTTCTAAGGGGAATCTGCCTAGGCTTATTTGTATGTATAGCTTTCATGTCCATATGCAGCACTGAATATTTACTGCTAGCTTAAGTAGAGGCCATTATAATTACATACGCCCATCATCTTGTCAAACGTCAGTGTTGCCGTGCTTTGCCTGTTTAACAAATGTCACGCTTGTTTTGGACTCATCTGTCTCCAGTCGTCTCCGGGGCATCTGGTGCATGCAGAGGACCACATGGCCTTTGCCACCGCACAGAGGGAGCAGCCCAACCACACACCCATATACAAAACCCCTTATAACCCGAGAAACACTTCTTTAGTTGTGTAGTGATACAGTGCACTGGTACTGCAGCTATAGGTATGATAATGAGGGGGATTCTTACATTCATTTAGCCCTTACAGTAACCCCTGGGATTACCATGGTGTCAAGACAGTGGCAATTAAAATCCTATAGATCTCTGTGCCCACTTGTTAGAGCCTGCTGTTTATAACACACAAGACAGTTGATGTCTGATTTTCACAAGACATCTACTGTTTTGAACAAAAAATATAGACAAGCAGTAGTAGTTTTGTGAGATAAATATGGAATATACTTTAGTTCACCCATTTTATGTAATACACAAAGCACTTAGAATCTATTTAACAACAAATCATTTTATCACACAGAAAATAGTTTCACATGTTCACACACAAACTGCAGTGTCCGTTGATGAGTTTGCTTGGTTCCCTGCTGTGCGAAAGACAGAAAAATGACAGGTCTTATACAACAGCATGGCCTCTCATGCTGGGATCCAGGGCTTTTCACGTGAGTACACAGCCTCGGTCGGGCGACACCATGAAGAATTAGCAGTCTTAATTAAGATTTTTTTACCACTCAGCATGTGCTGTCCTTATGCGAGACAACAGGCTTCAACGGACGGGCGGGGCATGGCGCATCTTTAAACAGCTGCCGCAATTTTAACAAATTCCATTTAATGAGCATTCAATGCAAAGTTAACATGTGACATCATTTTGATCTACATTCTCAATATTAATGGTCACAACTGTTGAAAATGTGACTAGACTAACTTATACTTTGAGTTAGGTAGAGTTATGCTTTATACGTTGGTAAAAAAGCAATGGGCAAACAATTCTACATTGTAATGGAAAGACAATATGATGCATGAGGGGGTGGTGGCTCTTGTGAGCAGATTTGGTGGGTTTCCAATCCTGATATCCCGCTCTGCACCATGAAATGGAAGGTGACACTTATTGTATTAGTGAGAGCTAATGAGTGTCTAAACGCCTGTGTGATTGTGTGCGCCAAGGAATCTCATCGTGTGTTGGGTGGTAAGAAGAAAGGAGCTCATCTCTGAGAGCAGACGAGGCTCAAAGTGCAGCCACTGCTGTTCTCAGAGACACGTGAGGACTTCAGGCCTCATAATGCTAATAGAGCTGTAAAAACCCAAAAATGAACATATAATATGAAGACATGAATAGTTGTCATGACTTATTAATTTTGGTCTAAACTACAAAACAGATTATCAGAACATTTTACTGTTTGAGTTTGATAAAATGCTTCTTTATGTACATCTCAATTTAAAGGTGCAATATGTGTTCTGGTGCATGGTCCGCCACCTGCTTGTCTCCATGGAGATATAACTGTTTTGCCATGATTATTCCACCGTATGGAAATAAACTTGGTAATCACAGTGAGTCGAATTAATAGATCTATGGAGAAGTGAGTCTGTACATGGTAAGAATTCATGCTGAGATATTTTTGAGCTATAATTGAACAAATGCAAGGGGAATATGTTTAAAGCCCTACTGTGGAACATTCCAGGCAAAGAAATAGCATTTCTATGGATACATGGAAATAGTGGACTGTACACCCTAGAAGTTACATAGTGCACCTTTCAATATAAGAGTTTTGTTTTACTTTTGTATAATTTTGAAATGTTTAAGGACCTTATTAATATATGTGGTAGGACATTAATCATTCACAAACTGAACACAAGAGAAGCTAAAGCTAATTAAGATATTGTTTGTTCTACAGGAGTAGAGGCCTCACTTTTCAGTTTTCACCACTAGGGGGATGTCTACTCATGTAACTTGAGCTTGGCTGTCTGTTTATAGTCTTTTTGCTCTCTACAATAACTTAATTATTATTCTGAATTACTTTTAGTCAACTGACATATTAACAAACCATATTAACATGTTTGCTAGCTTGCTCAAATTGGCATTGTAACAGGCTCTTAATATTTCATATAGCAATAAGTGGCATGACAACAGTTTACATAATGTGTAAAATTGAACTACTTTTTTACTACCTTATATTTGCTTAGAACCAAAAACAAAACATCCAATCATCCAATCTCACAAATTGCTGCATGTGAAATCTCCTTAAATGCAAGAAGCAATGAGTCATTAAAAATATCCTCAAAGACTGGAATTCTTGTCATTGTTTGCAGCTTATCAATGGTCTAATTTGTTGCAGATCACAAAGGTGCACTTTTCTACAAATGCAGACGATTTCCACAGGCTGGTCCAATGGGAGGCTGTCCACCACTGGCTCATGGCCCACTGGAGATGTGATACTTGAGGCAGCGGAGAGCTGTGGTCTACAGGTCAGTCCCGGTGCACTCATCTGAACGTAACTCAGGTTGACACAATTTGACACAATTTGACCTCCGCTGGTACCCCTCTCCTCAGGCCTTTGTCATCACCCTCTCTCCCGGGAGTTGCATTAATAAAATCCATGTGGAGTCTATAAATTTGCTAGTCTTCTAAGCTCTCATTTCTCAACATTTGCTTTTCTATTATTCCCCCAAACTCCACATCCATTCAGTGTTGGTCCTTTGTAGGCATTTACTGAGACTGAGGCCCTGACAGAATAGTTCCCTGGGCCAAGCCTTCAAAGACCCTTTTAGAAGCTTGAATAAAGTGCCTATTGTCTTCAGATTAACTTGTTTGTCCAAACATTTACAAACTGTATGTAGGGTTATAAAAATGTATTGACTGTAATGACATCTGGCACAGTGCTAGCCTCATTCTAAACTCAAATACTTCATAAAGTGTTGTTTAGCTGGATTCCAGGATACCCTCCATTTCACTGATGTATAGAAATAATGATGAAAAGATTTTACAGTCAGATGCACCACAAAAGGTAAATATGTTTAAAGCGGCGGTGTCAAAGAGAGGCTAATCTGTGCTTTCTTCTTTGGCTTTAACCTTCACTCTGGGTTGTGATCTTTTAGTCAGGCGCTGTCACCTGCCTGTCGCCTGCAAGCTTCTCCAGCTCTTATTTAGTAATGATGCATTTGCCTACCATTAAATAAAAATAAATACTATTAAGTTGAACTGGTCTTTCCTATTGATTCCAGGTAGACCATGGTACCAAATAATTGTAATTAAAATAATTAAATCTCATATTTCAGTCTTAACACAGATAAGACTTAGACAAACTTTATTGATCATCAAGGGAAATTGTTTTAAGATATGATAAGATATGTTTATATGTGTATTATGTTTATATAAGATATGTTTATATGATATATTTAAGATATGACTTCTCATGGACATGTTTAAAATGTTCATTGTGAACTGAATTCTGATTTTAAAGCAGAATCTGATCAAAATTGCACTAATATTTAGTAAAGTATAGTGCATACTGAAAATACTGCATTAAAAAAAAAAAATTAAACTGCACTGTAACTGCACAGTACTTAATAGTGAACATACCAGACAACATTTAGTCATTTTCTGGTTGTTTTCATCAGCCACCTAATCACATTTGCCAGTTTTCCAGTTGTCTACTATGCAATGCGTGCCTATTTAAATTCTTTTAGGAAAAGTCTGGACAAAAACACACACTGTTTGGACGTAGCAGGTGGATGATTGTGCATGGTTGACTGATTGGAAATAAAAAGATGTCCTAAAGAGTATTCAGGATGAGAAAAGGCCATTTCCTAATTAGGATTTGAACTGTATTTACTTGTGCTGGATCCACCACAGACCAGTATCTTTTCATCAGATGTGGTGTTTATGTTCTGGGTGCGAATGGTGAGGTCCGGTGGTGCAGGTGTACACAGGCTGCAGGGTAATGATGAGACTGTGGCCCTGCTTCTATTCAGCGCTTTAACAAAATAAAGCATGAATACCGCCCAACAAAGACACACTGAAAAGAGATATTTAGAAGTATCTATATGAGGAAGTAATGGTCAATAAGACACGTTTAAAGGCTTTTATCTTCCAGCTTTACTATTAATATTAAATTATTATTCTTAATTACTCACTGTTGTCATAATAGTGTTTTAATTACTCACTATTGCCAATATTGTCTATAAAAAATATTTTACTGCAAAAAGAGATGATTAAAAATCAGAAATGTGTATTTTTCCAAACAATAGTGAAATATAAGGTGATATTTGCATTTTGAGGTTAAAGGTGCACTCTTTTGATAGAGTCCATTTTCTTGTTTCCAGATGTTTCCATATTTTTTGTAATTAAATACATGCAAGGTAAGCTGTATGATTTTAATGTCATGCTGTGGAACATTTTACAGAAGCAGGTGGCAATAACCGGGCTTTTGCCAGATTAATAGTATTCTACACATCAATCTGGGATGGTTTTCGAAGCGATTGGAACTAATGATCGGAGCGTTCAAACAAATACTTCATGTTGATTGGTCAAAGTATCACGACAGGGAACAAGCTGGAAAATCTAATGTCGAGAGAAAAGCATGTGCATCTTACCTGTCCACAAATGCACAAAGCGCTTCCCTCTGCATGTTTTTCAAAAACAAAATAGTCAGTATTTCCACGTCTGTTGTTGCCTTTTTTTTTTTTCTTTTTTTTTTTCCTGCACTGGCTTGTACTCAAACATACTAGTCAATGCGAGACTAATCACATGCAAACAATTCAGCTGGAGCTTTACAAGACAGATTCTCAAGAACTTGTGAACTCACATTGTGAGAATCTTGGGGCAGAACCCAACCAGAAAAGTAGAGTACATAAAGTACCTTTAAATGATTAACATTGGTGTATAATGATGATCTACAGCTGTTGCTTTTCTCTCATGTAGAGCCAATAGATCATCTGAAATTCAGGGAAGGAGCGGAGGATGGAATGGGATGGGGGCATGAAGCTGATTTGCCACAAAACAATCCTACTCCAGTATGTGTGTACAGTCCCTCAGTCGTCCAGGTAGAATCCATGGCAAAAGGAGAAATTCTGTTTGTCAACTGAATGAAAGTTTATTTGGTCAAATACATTTCACAGCTCATCCAAGCTGCTTTTTCTACTCCAGTATGTGTTCTGCACTCACTCACTCAAAATATCACACATAAGAAGCTATTACATGTCTGGTCTTCTAATTTCAAATGGGAATTAAACAATATATAATAAAAGAAAATAAATCAAAATCAAAGGACCTATCCCACCTAACTACTAAAGGGACTAAATTCTAATGACCTAAATAGAGGCAATTACCATTGGAAATGACTTCTTTGTGGTATATCACAGTTGTGGTTGGAGTAACCAGGTCAAACAAGTGAGTTGGTGTGAGGCCCAGCTTGAGTTTAGAGGAGTCTCTGCTGGAGTTAGGTTAGAGCCAATCTCTTCAACATGATCCTAAGAGCCTCAGAGTGTGGTTCAGATGGTCATGCAGTCAACAGGATTTAAACAGCCTCCACCAGCTTAGTGTTGTAAGACCTGAGATTAACATGAGCCTAAAGGTGTGTGTTACTCCAGAACCACAGTTTAAGCCAGATAAATGTTTTAAACAGCACATTTAAATTTCCTCATATTTTGGTTGGAAGACAACACAATATAATATGTTAATTTAATTACAGAGAATTCTCTCAATGGGGTAGCAGTATAAGTGAATGATAAATATGCTGTAGTTGCGTAAAGAAGCCAGAGGGTGTCACTGTATGTACTGCATTTATCTTGACTTTGAGACACGTTACCTTAATAGGACTGTGTGCAGGATTAGCTAAACATAATCAATAACGTTATGCTACTACTATAGATGATTAATTCTCCAAGATTTATTTTTTGATACAAATTTGAAAACCATATCATTTGTGGATTTTATTTTAAACTACAATTTTGTTCTAAAAACATTTACTTTGCTTTATGTGAAATTCTCCTTTGGATGAAAATTGTAATGTTTTAGATAAACATTAGTTAATTCAGGCTAAAATGTCTGTTTATTTTCAATGTTATTATAATAAATATAGACTACTTTTCATAGTGTATTATGTAGTATATTAAACAGCATTGATAATAATATATAATAATCATAAATAATGTTTGTAAATGTGGGAATGAATTAAAGGTAAATTATAATTCTAAATTATAAGTTTAGATAATTGATCTATTCTCCTTTATTATAATTTTTTGTTGCATGTATCTAGTTTAATGGTTTTTATACTTATTCCTTTATTCTCAATTACAAATTATAGTTAAATACAAAACATTAAAATAAACACATTAAAAAGAACATTTTTTCCCAGTAGAGAATGGTTACATGCACCCTACAGTGAAACATTACGGGCATGTCTTGTTTAGTGCAGAGGCCATTTGACCTCTTCCTCCTTTATGCCATAGGAGCTGCTTTATAGCCTATTCAAGACAAACAGACTTAGTGCAGAGGTAGAGACACTATAACCTTTAAATATCTATAGCTGTTTTTAATCCAAATAAAATCAAGGCTAATGCTTCATTACAAGGTATTTTTACATAATGATCCTCATGCTTCTGCTGTTAATTTTTTTATTAACACAATTATGGGGCTCTTAGTGGACCGGGTCGGCGGGGTCTAATTACCGCGTCCTGTGGTAAATAGTTGGAGGTGTCTCTGAGCATGTAGCCTCAGAGGTAAAGAGGCAGCCATGGGCCATACTGAGGCAGGCAATTACTGGATGAATTTCACTTTAATAAATGTTGAGCTACATTTGGAAATTCAGATAACAGAGCTTTCTGCCTAATGGGTGCTGCACTGAGGCCACTTGAGCAAGAAAATTATCTGAAAGAG
The DNA here is from genome assembly GCA_036785185.1 of Paratrypauchen microcephalus. Classification (NCBI taxonomy): domain Eukaryota; kingdom Metazoa; phylum Chordata; class Actinopteri; order Gobiiformes; family Gobiidae; genus Paratrypauchen; species Paratrypauchen microcephalus. The sequence continues at coordinate 6,279,535 of JAVJIX010000034.1, read as the reverse complement.
GGTTTAATTAACACAAGCTGCATGATCCAGGAGCGCGTAACAGCATGCTAAGGGGGGGGGGGGGGGGGGGGTCATCAGTAATTTTCCTGCCAACTTTTCTTTCACAGGTGTAAAGTGGAGAAATGACTTTTGTTTTTGCACATTAATGCCTGCTGTCATATCAGCATAATGAGCGTCTGCAGAGAGTCAGACAGCAAATGATCCGGGGCAGGTTTAGCTTTGAGAATCTCACAAAAACTTTAAATGTCACAATGTGTAACTTTTGTTCAGATTATGTGGGATTGGTGAGACAGTAACTATTATCTAGGTGTTTCAGTGCTGTCGTGAAAATTATTTAGAAAAGTTTTAGAGTAATAACTCACTTCATGACTTGCAAAACGATACCGGATATTCTTTAACATTCCAACAAAACATGTAATTTTAGGTAAACAAAGACATGGTAATGGTAAAATTTAAAACAACACGGTCCTTACACTGGTGGACAGGTCAAATATTAAATTAACAATTGTGAAAAATTCTATTTGTTGGCCTATCGGTATATATCGCTGAGCCCTGTAATTAACTCTATGTTGTTTGATGTCCCCTTTGGCCCATAGTTGCCAAGAAACACGAACCATGACCCCAGATGAACAGATAAATAATTCTACATTGCTCCACTGGCACTGTGACTTCAAATGGACATTTACTCATGGGATGTTGTTGTCATAGTTTTACTTTTGTTTGCTTTTATTATTACCATTGAAATTTCATACCATTTATGTCATATTATTGAGTAAAAGAACAAAAAATCTCCTATAGGCCATGTATTTTTAATCATATTTTGTTGTTTTTTTCCATTAAGGCCACATGCAAGTCGGGTATTAGTTTACATTTTCTAATACACCAAATGAAAAACTATTTGCTCTGACTATAGATGAGAAGATGCAACAAAGATGAAGATTTGATTCAAATGTTTTATACTTCAGATCTCCCTCGTATCAAGAGCTGCTGCCCTGTTGAGCTTGTTCTCCAAACCACTAACTTCACCTTGACCCTGACCTGACCTCTGCAGGTGATAACATGAGAACTCTCCAATATTTATGGTATGTGCTTTGTCCATGATCTGTCAAAATGGAAAACGGCTGTTTGTGGATGTCCCTAATAACATATACACACATCACTGAAAGCATTTCTGTCACTTCCCTGGTAGTGGTGCCTGTAGGCTTCCTCTGCATATTGTGTGTTGTGCCCATGGCTTCTGTTTGTGTGGAAGTAGTGTGGTGCGTGTGTAGTGCATGTGTAGTGCGTGTGTACTACATGTGTAGTACATGTGTAGTTGGTATATGTGCTGCAGGTCCTCCTGGTTCTCGGGCTCATGGTGGTCTCCCTCCACTCTCCAGTGCAGCTAAAAGCCCTGAAACACAACGGTAATTGCCCAATTAGGGCCCTGGCTCCGTGGGCCGCCGAGCACTATGCGCCTCCACATGCTCACAGAGTCAGATAATTGAGCTGAAAGCAAATGAACGGATGGCAGACAAACAAGCTACTAGAAAATAATTACTTGGAGTGTTTCTTTTCAGTACCTGTACAGCGAATTTCATTATTGTCAATAGCCTCTAAAGCTGCTCCAAACGCCGGTATTTGTCATTTTCATAGAGACTTGATAATGACATTAATTTGTCTTAATGGGTCGGCTCTATTGTTAAAAATAGTCAAATGAGCAGAAATTGTCTTTCCTCGGCAGGTAGAGAGGACTTCAGCACACTCCCGGCAGCCATGAGGAGATAATTTGGTGTGCTTGTCAAATTTCCAATAATTTGTTATATGGAACATGAGTAATGCTAATACCATTAATGTCCATTTTCCTCTAAATTCATTACTGCCCTTTTTCCCTTTTATGTTTAATGCCTGGAACATTTTTTGTGAGCGTGAAGAGGTTATCCCAGGACTGACGAGAGAGCCTTGTGCTTCATCTGTGGACACATAAACAGTGATAAACACTGAACACGTGCTAAAGAGGAAAAGCAAAATCACGTCTTTGTCCAAAACAGACCTAGTCTTATTATTTCATGTGGTTTTGTTGCTTAATTCATCCCTTTCAACCACAAATATCAGCAAACAGATACAAATAACTTACAACAAAACAAGTAAGCAGTAACCAAAATGGACTGATTTAAGTTATCTCAAAACAAGGAATTATTAGATTATTACTCCAAAATGGGCACCTTGCTAACCCTATCTAAATTTAGACATTTTAAGCAATAAATGTAATAATTATCAGTATAGCACAATTAATGCATTTTTTTTTCTTTAAATAATTCTGTGTGTTTAAAAACATACACACTTTACTGGCCTGACCATTAAAAACTAAAGCATAGGATTTAAAATCACAAAACATACATTTTCACAGATTAACGTCACACTGCAGAAGTACATAAATAGTTGTTTCAAATATACATGGTCACAGTAATAACCATAATACATTATGTGTGTAATATATTTATATTGAAGCTCTACAATGATTCTACAGTTTCTACTATATATATATATATATATATATATATATATATATATATATATATATATATATATATATATATATATATATATATATATATATATACTATGATATATATATATATATATATACTATGATATATATATATATATATATACTATGATATATATAGATATATATATACTATGATATATATATATACTATGATATATATATATATATATATATATATATATATATATATACTATGATATATATATACTACCTTCTTGCATTTGGATTTAAAAGACTACAATTAAATAATTAAATAGATCAAGTTTCAAAGCATTGAATGAGCTGTGCGTGCTTTCTGGTGCTTTAGTTTTAAAGTATCTCTAACATGCGCACACAACAAAAGTGGTGGTGCTTGCTGTTGTGCCTTCCAGCAGTTGTGGGTTCAATTCTCAGATCTGTGGTGGTGGATTCTGCCTGACTTTCTCCTGCAGTCTAATTGCAGTAAGGTGAATAATTGACTCTGGTCCTTTGCCTTCCCTGTTTGTGTACTCAGCGCACCTTCTTGCTTCACTCATGTTACAATATTATTCTGTACATTTCGTAATTGGATAAAGTTTGGATATGGGGATCTGATTAAAATGAATTGCAAGGCTACACATAGTATATTGACTTGAAATCGCAATGATTTGCAAAGAACAAAATATCTTTTTATTATAGAATTATTTCCTACCTTTTTATACAAACATGTCCTAATGATCATGGGACTTTTTTATCAGTTCATATTTCAGTCTTCTACCAAATGTAATTTTTCTATAATGGAGTTTACAATGTGCACTCTAAATCCTATTTTTTAAACATATATCTCGAATATAATTACAATTTGCTATTTATTTTTCCAAAATCGTGTAATCCTAACTAATTGCACTATATTTTATGTATTAGTTCTCCTTTGACATAGATACGGCTTCTATTTATCTGAATGTAAATATGAAAGTAAAATGAGCTACTTCTAGCCCTATAAGTGATGCTTTTAGCTTGTAAATGGTGCTGATGTCGTCGAGTGCTGGACCACAGAGGATACTTGTTTGGCAGAGTCTATGAGTCATGTGTATAGGGTTTGGAGCTTCTTACACAACCCAGTGTTGAGTAATACTTTTTAAATAGAGATGTATTTGCTTTCCACAAGTCCCATGATAGGAAATTAACTTATAAGTATGCATTATCTGTGGATGATGCGCAGCAAATAAAAAGTGGAGAAGAGGTAGCGTATAATGAGTATGGAGAAAATAGACGTGGATCAGCTATATGTAAAAGTTCAGTTGGATGCTATTAAAATGATAATTGAATAACAAACCAAATTTTCTCTGATATATATATAATAAAAAATAATACAAAATCAATCACATTTTGTTTTGTTTTGTTTCATAGCTAAGGAGAACGAGCATTTATGCCTGATCTTGAAAATCGTATTGACAAAAGTCAATCTATTAAGTGATTCTAGTTTGGATCATTTTCCTTTCTTTGAAACATTATATTATAATGTTAGTTTTAATGTAGTGACTGTACGTGTATCCTATTAAAATAATTTTGAATACTAAAGGTAGTTGTAATGTGGATGATAAAATACTGAGAAAAGAACAATGTGCGTGCAGCTGTATTTTCCTATTGCGGCTAAATGGCCGTAGAAAAGCACTAAACGCCCAAAAGCAAGCCTTTAATTAAATTTAAGGGACATGCTTGATGCTTGATTTCCATAATTCATTGATGGTGTAACTCCACCTGCTTGGCCTGTGTGCCCGCTCTGGGAGTGGGTGAATGGTGATGTGTGACACACTCCTGATGAAAAATAACACAGGCCTCAGATCTGCACAAGGCCCGATGAAGAATCACTGACTTTTATTGGTGCAGAAGAAAAGGATGTGATGAAAGCGTCAAAGGCCCAGGCAGAGAAAGAGGGATTCAGAGGGAGGGGCGGAGGAGTGCAAAACAAGGGGCCATCCATCACACCAGGGCCCAAAAGACACATTCCACTGGCCTTCAACAGGAGGATACATTCACTCAACCGGCACAATAGAACTGAGAGAGACTCTAGGAGAGGCGGGGAGGAGCATCTATCAACACAGCCTCATCCATACACTCCCAATATACTCCACTCAGCTGATTGACTCCCATATCACTGCAAGAGAAACAGTCAAGAGACATACACTACCATCACTTATATAAGGATGGAAATTGTGATGATATGCAAATGCACTGACTAGGTAGATATTTTTTAATATCAAATGTCATAAACCAGGAAACACAAAACATGTATTGATTCAAATGGTAAAATAGAAAGTCGAACTTGATATGTTATATAGTTATAATAGTATTTGGAATGTATTGTAATATCTGGTTGAAAACTTTTACTAAGATAGATAGATAGACTGGTCATTAGATTAAGGCATATTCTAAAAGCAGCGTATATTCAGTGTAATCTGAAATACAAATGCCTGTAACCTTAGTAAACCAAAATGAACAAACCAGTTTATGAATTTTTTTAATCAGCTATGTAAAAAAATTAAATTCAATAACATTCCAACTAGGACTTAACTTGTGTTTTAATATGAACATTACTTTTTTGATACATTAAATAATCAAAACATTTTCATTAAATGTCATTAAAGTTGTTGTCCCTGTGTCTGTTGCTGTAAGTCTCATTAGGTAGGGCCCTGCTGTTGGACACCTCTGTCTGTCTGCGTTAGGGGCCGGCCGGTCGGGTGCAGGAGGAGGGAGCAGGTGATGGCTTTGGAGAGCACTCATTTACACTCGTCTTTCTGTGGCTGAGCAGCGTGAAGAGGTGGGAGAGTCGAGGGGCCTGGCGTGAGCTGCACCTGCCACACGATCAATGCTGAACTCTGACCCTGCTGCCTATACCTTCCACAAAGCACTGCTAGCACCATGTAATAGATACGTCATACATGAAGCCGTTAAGCATGAGCCAAAGTGCAGGCATTTACATACATCTGCTGTTTATGGTTTTTACACGACGTACTTAAAAAATCTGTGAGGGGGGGTCTACCAGTCAAGCCCAGGTATTTTACTTTATCCAAAGGGGGAGTGAGACATCGCAATTGCTAATATAAGATGCAACACAGACACTCAGCAAATGAGGAATTGTTAAATATTTTCTTGTCTATTTTTTTGACATGCTCCTAAAACCCATTCCTCTTGAAGAAGCAGATGTAACAATGGACATGTATTGGGTAAGATGATTAACTTTCCAAATTTTTATAAAAAAAAATAACTTAACAAATCAATTTTTGACTGCTCTCCCACTTTAAAAGCCCTAAAGCAGCTTTTTCCCATCATTTGTGCATTATGTATTGCACAAAAGAGGCCTCTTTATTTTTCTGAGTTAATATGTAGATGCAGACGGCTTGTCATAGCATTATGCTGCTGCTCACTTTATTCATCAACCGCCCACAAATGGGCATTCTTTGAAACACAGAGGGCCATTTGAAGTTTTTAGGGTCCAAAAGTGTGAACGTTGGTGTCAGAGAACCCCTGGTCAGGCCCTGCTCAAAGCCACTGTGTCAGTTTCTATGGTAATGGGGAAATAGTAACTGGGTCTAGCAGCGTCCTGCCGCGTGTCGCCTCTTCAATAGACTGCATCTGCAGAAAGTGAAGGGCCTGTGTGATGAGCAGTGACCCGGCAGCTCGCGGAGCACATATATGCTCATATAGACTTTGTATGAGCTGTCCTTTCACTGCTTTATGGTGATCTCATGAGAAAAAATGAGTTAAACATGAAGATATTTGCCCATTCTGTCAATGATAACAGGAGAAGTTCAATTTGTCAACTGGACAAAGTTTGTTTGGTTGAAATAAATTATAATTTCACACATCAACTTCTCCTGTTATCATGGATTCTACCTGGACGACTGAGGGACTTTTCACGCATTCTGTCAATGGCACTTTGGGAGAGACACAGATGTCAATAGAAGTGTGAACTGTGAAAATCCTGACAAAAGTGGTCTTAAAGAAAACTTGGACACAATATGCATGAGGAAGTAAAGAAGATAACCTACTGCACTGGGAAGCTATTTAATGGCAAATATGTATCTTGGATCCACAGTACTGCAGGTGTTTTCCTCTCCCAGGAAACTGCCTGAAGCCTGGGAAAGCTTTCATTAAGTTGAAAAGAGAAGAGAGTCAGCTCCATCAGTTTCTCTAAACACTGTGTTTGTATTATCATTGAAACTTTTCACTTTCACTCAAAGAAATCAAAACAATTTGAAAACAATAGTGACTCCTGAAAGGAAGCTAATGTGAGCTGAAAGGGGAGGAAATGGGTGAAGCGGCAGGAGGCCATTAATGAGAAAACCATAAAGTTTAAGGAACTTCACTTTTAGTCCGAGCTTCCTTTAAACCATCAGACTGCTGTCGACAGACTCATACATATCCTGCTGTTGAGAGAGACGCACTGACAGTGCCTTGATCATGCACCACTGAGCTGAAAATGAGTTAGTAATGGCTACATGTGTTTCTTGTGGGGCACTACCCCCGTCTCAGCTTCTCTAACTCTCTGACCTCTCTTCTCTCTAACCCTTACCCCCCTCTGTGGTTTCCCATGGGCTGCCAATTCATTCAATTAACTCAATACACAAATACCATATGCTTAAAGATGTTTTTTCTCAACCATGCATGAACACTTGGCAGCTGCACAGAATTGGCACTTTTCAGTGAATTTATTTCAACAGTGAAATAAAAGGTGTTCTCACTCCTGAAATGTAACAAACTGTTTACTCCCAACCAGTTAATGAATAGCATCAGATGCATAACTCTGGGAGAAAATGAGGCTAAAACGTGAATGAGGGAGGATCACAAAAGTGCATGTGTGAAAAGCAGGGAGGAGCAGTGCGATGCATCAGAAGTTGTTCTCGGTGTAATTGCGCTTTGTTTTCCCACAATAAAGTCTCCCTCACGTCGGCCGCAGCATCAGACTTGGTCCAGAGAAATGAGCCAAGGAAAGGACTGAAAAAGACGCTTTGCATTCTGGCTTTTGTATTTTCGACAGTGTCCATGAAAGAGCAACAGACACAAAATGGAGAACAAAGAGGGCTATGTGGATGAAGGCACTATCTCTGACATCTCCGGCACTTTGAACAACTTGTCAGTTTGGACACTAAGCAACTGCATTCTGTCACAGTTGTGTACAAACCCCTTGAAAGGGCTGGCTGACCTGCCCATATCCCTTTATTGGAGTTCAAATGGCAAGAGGCATCCTTTGTGTCTGAGAGAGTTCATTAAATTCATTGGTTTGACCTGTTATTTCTAGGCCAAAAGTCTGATGATTTGGAAAAATGTGAGTCAGCCATACGTAATAGCCTACTGACCTCGGCAGGGTAACAAACCCTTTTGAAGAACATTTCAAGGCCTTCGCATGAATAGGGTCAAAGGGGAAGTTTGAGACATATCTATGGCAGAACCAATGGATTCACATCAAAAGAGAATTTGAAATCATCCGAAGATATTTAGAGCACTAATGGCTCTGTGAAGTTTTTATAACTATACTCTCACTAAAAGACACTCAAATTATTTTCCTCCATGAGAAATCTGTGAAGATTTATGAAACTTTTGATGTCAGCAGATGCTCAGAGAGTTCAGAAGTTCTCACTCAAGTTCATGGAATGGTCAGCCTAACATGGATCAGGCATTTTTTTCCTTTTGGGCTTCAGTTTTGTTAAAACTGCCACTGTGGCTTTTGAACATACAACATAAGGGTGGACATGATATGATATGACACTGTGACAGTCTGCCAATTTGAAACAATTGTGTTACATTGTCATTCTGTGGTTTTCTGTTCTGATCTATCGGCTCTTAAACAAATGAATAATTTCCTTTTTACTATTTTGTGAATCTATATTAAGAGAGCTGAGAAAACAAAGGTGGATTTTGTGCTTGATTAGGTGATAACGATCACTTAACGCCATTGTAACGCCATTGTCAGACAGCTGAGGAATGCACTACAGATCTTTTCACTTGACCTCTGGAATGACTCTAGGAAAGATGCATACAACATTAAAGAGTGTATGTGAAAAGTCCCTCAGTCGTCCAGGTAGAATCCATGATCAAAGGAGAAGTTCAATTTGTCAACTGGACAAAGTTTGTTTGGTTGAAAACGTTTCGCCGCTCATCCGAGAGGCTTTGTCAGCTCTCTTAGAGCTTAGTCAGAGCTGACGAAGCCTCTCGGATGAGCGGCAAAACGTTTTCAACCAAACAAACTTTGTCCAGTTGACAAATTGAACTTCTCCTTTGATTAAAGAGTGTAGGTACCTACACAATGACACAAACAAAAACATAGTTTAACACACCTTTATATGTATTTCTGATGATTATTATGTGAATATCCATTCATTTTTTAAGACAAGGAGGAGCATTTTTGTGTATTATTTATGTTTCTTTTTTAATTCATAAGGCTTGATATTTTTTATTTTATTATGATTATGATTATTATTATTATTATTATTATGATTAGTAGTAGTAGTAGTAGTAGTATAATAACATTATCATACGTTTGAATTGGTCAATACTTGGAGGATGGTTGTTCTAATATAATAAAGAAAATTCATCCTTTTTTGATGTATAGTAGTCTCTCATGTGATTGTGTGCTTTATGTTGTCTAGAGTGGTTAAATAAGAAATATAAGAAAATAAGCCCAATCTATTATCACTGTTTTAATATTATTACTATTAGTTTGTTACTACCAGCATCTTACCATGGCACACATGGAAATTTGAAAATTGTATGATGGCACTCAAATTGAGTATTGTGAGACTTTCTTGTTGCTGATGACCCTGTGGTTATTAGGAGACAATAGTAAATAGAGTGAGTCAAACTGTGCCAATGTCAGCATGACTTATGACTGTCACCTTCAGTGCACACATAGGCCACTGCTGGTTTGTTGTTAGTTATCAAGTACAGTGGTACCTCACCTTACGAAATTAATTCGTTCCAGAAGTGGTTTCGTAACGTGAATTTTTCGTAAGTTGAGTAGCTATTTCAATGGAAAAGGCCTGATCCGTTTCTAGGTTTTTTTTTATAGTGTAACTTTTTTTTTTATAGTGTAACATTTTGTTCTGCTTCCTGATTGGCTAAGAGACTGCAGAGCCAGGACTAAACGTGGAATAAACCAGGTCTAAACCAGAACTAAACCAGGTCTAGACCTGGACTGGACCTGGACTAAACCAGGACTGGACCAGGGCCGTGCGGCTGGTTTGTGGCTCGGGCTCCAGAGGACGCGTTCCGGGCGCCGCGGTTCTCTCTTGCTCGCAGACCCGGTGCCGGTCGTGCAGACTAGGACTAGGGGTGCGTGCTCCTCGCGCGTGGTGCTCCTCGCGCCAGGTGCTCCTCGGTGCGCGCGGTGCTCCTCGCGCCAGGTGCTCCACGGTATGCGCGGTGCTCCTCGCGCCAGGTACTCCTCGCGCCAGGTACTCCTCGCGCCAGGTACTCCTCGCGCCAGGTGCTCCTCAGTGCGCGCGGTGCTCCTCGCGCCAGGTGCTCCTCGGTGCGCGCGGTGTTCCTCGCGCCAGGTGCTCCTCGGTGCGCGCGGTGCTCCTCGCACCAGGTGCTCCACGGTGCGCGCGCTCCTCGCGCCAGGTGCTCCTCGCGCCAGGTGCTCCTCGGTGAGCGCGGTGCTCCTCGGTGCTCCTCGGTGCAACTCGTGCGTCGCGCACGGTGCTCCTCGCGGGCGGTGCTCCTGTCTCCGCGCTGCTTCCAGAGTCGTCTCCCCCCACGCTTTACTATTAATACATTTTGTTGAAAATCTATGAAAGTTTGAGTGTTTAAACAAGAGAGAAATGCGAGAAAAGCCCAACTCCACTCTGAGAAAAGCATAGAATGTGTGTGGTGAGGCATTTACAGCCCTAAAACATGTAAAACAATTGCAAAATACAAAGTTGTCCTACCTCGTGGACCTCTCCCACCGCAGGCCACCTCTGGAACCTAACCCCGTGTGTGTTGATAAAGTGTAGGCCTATTTACGTTTCGGGGTGTGCATCTGAGCGTGCATCTGAGCGTGCATTAATTGAATTTTTGAGATTTCGCGTTTCGTAACTTGAATTTTCTTTCGTATCTAGAGACCAAAATTTAACGTGAAGGCGTTTCGTAACTTGACATTTTCGTTTGTTGGGGCTTTCGTAAGGTGAGGTACCACTGTATTAAATAACATTTACCTCAACAAGCGCTCACAACTATTCCCTTTAAATACTTTGTGGCTTGTAATTATTATACAAAAAAAATTAAGTCAAATTATGTCCATAATTAGGGGAGACCAATTTTCCATTTAGCCACCTCTTTGCATTTGCAAGACTTCCTAGCGAGTATGCGTACAAGGTGAACCTGCAGATTATATTCAATTCAATTTCAATTCATCATGGTCCATTTTTTAAAACAGATAAGGACAGTGACAATACAAAACAATAAACATTTATGTTTTTAAAATACCAGTGTCTCCACATATTGGACTGACATCGTATTGCACTGAGTCTCAAATTTGTGAGTGCCGTCATTATTCCATTGTCTGATTTGTTCAGTCTGCAGAAAAAACTTTACATTAAAGTTCTGAGTACAGCTGGCAGAGTGTTCACTCGTGCAGTAACAAACATCCCACTCGTCCATCGTGGCCTCCTCAAAAGCATCACTGTAGGCCATCTGCAGTCTTTGCAAACTGGCTTTTTTGTAATTAATCCAGAGGTGGGTTGTATACAGTGGTATACAATATGATTTAAACAATAACAACTTTACATCATTTGTACAAGAGCCAAACTTATGCATAAGAGTATTTGCTTGAGCATAGAGCATCCTACATTGAATTGCTTCTATTAAAAGTGAGTTTTTAAAATGGAAAACATAACATAATCAAATGGAAAACATAACATAATCTGTATTATCCCTAAAACTTTCAAGGCCAAGGACATCAAACAAAACCCTGTCTTGATTGTACAGTTAACTGTCAAAAAGGCTCAAGCGTGTAATTGTTAAGCAAATTGTCTGGCTGTTATCACATTGTCTTGTATGCAGTGAAATGACTAACCTACCATAAATAATAGTGTTAAGAGCTGCCTTTGTGTTTCCAAATAATGCATAGATTTTCTAACTTAAGGACTGGACCATATGTCTCCTAAAACACCATAACAAAACCATTCAGATCTTTGCTGGGTGTATAAAATTACCCCTGAATTCATTAAAACAATGTTGGACATTGTTTATTTGTACTTTATTTATTTGTTGGCATATCTTTGACCATGTTTTGGCTAAAGTGAAATATAATTGATCTAATTTGTGGCCCTCTGTGAGTTAAACAGCACTTGTACATAATTATCTCCCTCAAAGAGCTCCTCATCATCAAATAATCACTCTTCAGATGTTATCAGTGCAGACAAAGCCCACTGTTGGGTTCAGTGTTCCCAGCTGGCAGAGCACTGGTCATGCTTGTGTCTCTAGTCCGGCTCACCTGTGGATTTGTGCTGGTCCCGCCTGCATCCCTCTTTTAAGGATTCATTACTCCCTAGACTCTGTGAATCTAACCATATTGGCCCATTGAGCTGGTACTTGTGTGTCATCTGTTTGTCTATTGGACTGGTGTTTGTGGCGAGCATATGAATGATAATCAGCCTTTGTGTGCGCAGAGGTGCAGCCGGAGCTGAGGGTGTGATGTTGCCTCAGGGGCAGATTAGGAGGGGCAGTCACAGCGCTCATACACGCAGCGGCCAAACCCCAGAGGGACCTCAAATCCTGTTACACTGTCAGCTAAAACCATCATTTGTATTAGACATGTGGGTGTTTAAGTGTGTACATATTAAGTGGAATGGTGTCTTAAACTATGAATTATTCATCCTAAAAGAAAAGGAGATATTGACTACATCTCCATAAACAGACTGCTCTCTTTTTGTCATCAGGCACGAGATCTTTGGAAATAATTGTGTAAAAGCCCCTGAAAATGTGCTTGTGCAGAGGCACAGCGGGTCCTGGTCCGCGTTATCATCGGATAAATCTGAGTGATGGCAATTGTTCAACTTAATATCTTATAAATAATTTACTATTTGAGGGGAGTGCCTTCCAAAGCTGGAGCTTCATGAAAACACAGCTGTATGCAGTGTTTATTTGGTATGAAAAGGAGCTTAACCTATTTATGGGCCACAGCACATTCGATTTTTTAGAATTTATATTGCACTTGCTTCACATTGCGTAATGTTTTAGGTTAAAAAATAAACCTAAATACATTATAAGTATTCATACGAACCCTGTGTGTTGTGCCTCAATCCAATATACACAGTCAGAATGCTCCCTCTCATAAATTATTATGTATTTGAGATAAAACATATCATTACTGAAAAAAGTGAAAGGCACACAAGTGACTTTTACTCACAGCTTATATTTTATGTAAAACTCCAGTTCACCATAATTGTGTGGTTATGGTGAGTGGGCTATTTGCTCCCATTATTTATCGGTAACAAGTGATTGTGGAGAGCGAGATTCTTTGCACTTCTGATCCGCGCCTCCAGAGGGAGGTCAAAACTATTTGTCAGTCTCCAGTTGGGATTGCAAATTAGGACAGGCTCCCTGCGCGACGACCCATGAGCCCTGCTGCTGCTATCTGCGGGACTACTGCTGTACACTATTACGCACACAGGAAGGTTTAATGCAAAATGACACGATGAAAGGGAACACCAAACCACCTTAGCCGACCACGCGGTGACATGACTTAGCCTAATATGCCTAACGTTTAAAAACACACATGAGCCCAAAAAAATCAAGGAAAAAAAAGTTTCTTAAAAGAAAGTAAAACTGAAAAGAAAGTAAAGCCCGAACAACAAGAGGGTAGCTCACGGAGTTGGCTATTTAAAACTTGTTCAAACACATTTTGAATATGCAGCCAGTTGGGAGAACGCAGGCCTTTTCCACAGTTGACTAGATGTTACGGTTACTCCACTTTGAAGGTGTTGTTCGCAGTGTTAAAGTGAAAGAAAATGTTTTCCTATTACTTAATTGAATGAGTGTGAGGTGGGGGCTTGACGCGCCGCGCACTGAGCTCCTCTATGACAGAGTCGCCTTTGTTGCGTCTATCCGCCGCTGTCACACACTTTAATTCGACTCTCTTTTTCTCTCATTGAAACCGCACCACAATGACATTCAATAAGGGCCGCAGAGTGAAAACCTGGTTATTTTTACATATTCTTTGGGCCAACTCGGCAGGGGCCCGGCCAAAGGAATGAATCAGAGCTCTTTAACAGCGCAGCCTCCGGGCGATCGCTTGTCCTTTTTTTGTGGCCAAAAATGACACATTAACCTTCAGGTGGATGTGCGACAGCTTTACATTCAGCTGTAGCGTTTATGTTTGTGCTAACCTGTCAGTAAAGCCACACAAGCCACACAGGCCTCAGAGATTTAGAATGAGGTGAATACGGGGAGCCTCTTTAAACAAAACTAATGAAAAGAGAATGCCGCAAACGAGACTCCATCATGGCTCATGAAAATGTGTGTTGTTTAACCCGCGTAAAAGTTAGGCTATAGGCCTACAGGCCTATGCCTGTGTTTTTAATTCACCTCATTCTTTAGGTGGGACTATAGTTTCAGCGTTGTGGATGAATATAAATAGGCTATAAAAATGTATTTTCATAGTCCAACCCAAGTTTATGCAGGTTTCCCCTAAATTGAGATATTCAAGCAGTTCACATAACTTTAATAATATGAACTTGCTAGACTTATATTGTATTTGTGTATTTAACAGTACATCAGTTCAGTATGCTTCATGAGAGTTTGTGCAGCTCATGATGAAATGAGAGATGATAAAAGGGAGAATGGGCAGTGCCGCCTCTCGCGGCGTGGGTGGGGCTGACAAGAATAGACTACATTATGCAGTTCATTTAGTTAACAAGTGAAATAATGGGGAAGCGTGCAGTGGGAATGCCGAGAGAAAGGCACAAAACCCTATTGAGCGTAACCGTCACATGGCCGAACCGAGTCCACGCAGCTATTTAAACCCCGCGCTGAGCGTTCAGCACCACTTCGCTGTCCACGCCTCGAGGGCAACACTTCTCTGACGCACGACAGCATCTTTCCACGCGCTTAACTGCAAAACTACAAGTCTGTAACAATGCCTCGCTCTTTCCTCGTGGACTCTTTGATTCTAAGAGAAACTAATGAGAAGGGGAGCGAGAACAACCCTCCGCTCTTTCCTTATGCTGTGCATTCTCCGCACCACCCACACGCACTGCCAGGAGCGTGCCACTCGCGGAAAGCCGGGCTGTTGTGCTTCTGTCCGCTGTGCGTCACCGCCACCCAGCTGCACCCGTCACCGCCCGCACTGCCGCTGCTGAAAGCGTCCTTCTCTCCGTTCGGCTCCCAGTATTGCCCCTCTGCACTGTCCCGCCACTCCACCAGTAACAGCGTCAATCTGGGACACGCGCCCAGCCTCTACCAGGCGACCTACTCGGTACCAGACCCTCGCCAGTTCCACTGCATCTCCATCGGTAAGTAAAGCCTCAACAAGGCTTTCCAAAACTTTCCAAAACAGTTTCTTTTTTTAGTGTTGGTAGTGTTGTCAGTATGGCTCAAAGTCTGTGTTTTTTTTCCTTCACAGAAAGCAGTAACGGAAAACTTCAGAGCAGCAAGCGCATGCGCACAGCCTTCACCAGTACACAACTTCTGGAGCTGGAGCGCGAGTTCACTTCCAACATGTACCTATCCAGACTGAGACGCATCGAGATCGCTACGTACCTGAACCTGTCTGAAAAACAGGTGAAGATTTGGTTCCAGAACCGAAGAGTTAAGCACAAAAAAGAGGGCAAGAGCAGTGGCCCACGGACTGGTTCTCATAACTGCAAGTGCACCGCGGCAAGATGCTCAGAGGAGGAAGAGGACGACATGCCCATTTCTCCATCTTCATCAGAGAAAGACGACGTGGACTTGTCTGTGTCCCCTTGAGCGTCTCTTACAACCCCAGCACTTGTTTTTAAAGTACCAAAAAAGACTGCTCATCTGTGGTCAGTCGCTTGTATATAAACAGAGATTTTTCTAATCAGGCTTTGTCCTGAATATTGTATAGATGTATACACGTTGTACGCTTTCTATGTAGTTTTTTTCTGAAAACTGTTAAATTGTTGTTGCCAATACAAGGCAGATTTGTAAAAAAACAAAAAACAAAAACAAAAAAAAAACAAATGATAGAGACAGCAGTGTTGTGAATATTATGGGTTAGACATGTATTTTGTAAAACGGAGTTTTGCGTTGAAAGGCTCTGACATAAAATTGGAGAGTCAGCCCATGCTGTCAACGAGACAAATCTCAAATTATATCTTCAATGTGATGGAATAATATTTATTTATTTAAAATGTTGATGAATAAAATATTTCTGAGCTGTAAACGATCTGGTCTGAGTATTTACGCACTCTTGTGGTACACTCTTGCGCGCGTAAAACCATGCGTATTTAATGACACTGCAAAATAAATAGCCTCTTAGACAAAAATGATATATACAATATTAACAGTACCAGTATCGTTATTATTGATAAATGTCAATATTAAATGCCTACGTAGTTGTTGGGTTTATGTGCATTTGCATCACTTAACTCAAGTTCAGAAATCCACGGGGATCAAATTGACAGGATAATGATAATGATATTTATTACAGTTGTTCTTTAAAGCTTAGAAGTAGGTTTAACCATTGGACCAAGACGCAGCTGGATCTTAAAGCACTGAATGCGTAAAAGTCAGGGCTCATAAAGGCTACGGGGTCGTTACGCGCGTTTTCTCACCGGGACATCAAGTCTATCTTACATAGGGACCACTCTGTTTAAGTGATCCGTCTCGTGTGACTGGCCTCATAATGACTATAAGCTTGTATAATGTTGAGTGCATCTCTAGATATTGATCTAACATGAAAATAAATGAGGGACAGAAACGATTTGGTGTCAATGACCTGCATTGTTCCGCTGTCAGCTCGACTCTCAGCTCGATGCTCTACTTTATTGACACTTAAGTGAACTCTGCCGAGAAGACATTTTCACAAATACGACCATATATTTAAAGATTCAAAAGACAAAACAAGATTAATAATCTCGTCACTGATCCCATCGCCATTCAAATGCAGAGGCAAAAATGCTTGCTCCATATCACTTTTACTCATTTTCAGAAAATTGCTATGTATGAAAAACGTGTTCACATATAATTTTCTCACAGCATTTGAAATGAAATATACATTTATGTTCATGTCGACTGCAGTGTGGTTTAGAATGTCGCAGAACTTTATTGCAGAAGCGCATTGTTCATTTGTAGGCTACATGTATTTTACGCACTGCCCCTGCTGCACCGTGAGTAACACTTTTTACTCAGAATAGTGTTTACTTGGACTAGATAGTTGTAAACACTATTTATATCACCAAAGTTTTTGGCTGAAGTATACTGAAGGATGGAATAAGACCGATATATGTTGTACATATTGTCGGCATTAGCGTGCCTTTTCTGGACGCTCGATTCCAGTTGCAAGTTTCCAGTTAATTTCAACTAAACGATTTTTACAAACCTCTAATATTTGCATCTGATTAGATGTATGGGATTAGACCATTTTGTTAATTGCACCATAAAGCTCCATTTTGCTCACAACGCACTGTGCAAAGCGCCCTTTATCCGCTCAATAGCCTGGGGGTATGCGCCCTGGGGGAGCTTATACGCTCCTGCTCCAAATGCTCAAATTATTTATTCTTAATTTTGTGCCGATCAATTCATTGAAGCAAAAAGGACTACGGTGTCTTTTAGAAAAGAAGAAAAGGGGATTGTGGACGTAACCTTGACGGAGCAGAGAAGGGCTCCCCTGACGCTGGAGAGCCGCTTGAGTCAACAGGCGCCCATCTAGCAGACTCGCCCTTGTCTTTATTCGCCCTAATTTTTTATTTACGGCTTTTCTTTGACATGTCTCTTATCTATCAGATTAAAAGAACAGCTTGTAACAAATCAGTCTGCACGATTTACAACAGCATTAAAAGGGGACAAAGGGAGCAGGCAGTCAGTACCTGAGAGTCTGGTAGACGGCGCGGCGCTGCAGCTGATTCGATGGTTTGAAAATACGCACGAAACAAAATACTTGAATCCTGAAAAAGAGCCTTTGTACGTTTCTTTAGAAATCAAGCAATTCTGCATGACAAAGGACAATTAATAAGCCGTCTTTTCACGACCAGCAGCTGGTTTCCCCGTCAAGGAAAGTTGGAAAAAATTCAGACTGAATGCGCGCAAAAGCCCTTTGCGCGCAGACAGCAACCCAAGGTGACCCATTTGGCACAGTTAAAATAACCAAGCCGGAGTAAAAGCGAGGGAACTGTCAAAAACATTTAAGCTGAAATATCTTGAAATTGCAAATCCCTTTATGTGGAGGGACGCTGCCGATGTGGGTTAGTGGTACAAAGGAGGTGGTTAAGTTGGAGAGGCTTTGGAAACGGACACGTGGCTTCTCAATGAGAGCTCTTTTGGATCCGCGTGGCTTTCTGCGGCACTGCACATTCACTCAGTTTAAACTTGTCCTGCTCAGTAAAGACTCCTTATTTGTTAACCATTTACCTGATCAAAATGTATCTATATTTTAACAACTTTTGAATGATTTTTATGTTGACAATTCCAATTTACATAGGATATTTGCTTCATCTTTACATTCATGCTGTGGAGTTATTCAAACTTTTTGGCCAACAATTTGAAATTTAGTTTGTTAAACATTTTACTTATTTTTTCTGAGCGCATCTGTTTTTATTACAAATGTTGTTTCATGTCCATATCCTTCAGCTGCAAAAATACAGACACAATCCTTTACTCATCCAGCTTTCACTGTGGCCTGTTAACCAAGTGTCATTACAAATCCGTTAGTGTCTTAGTTCTTTAACACAAGAACTTTAACACAAGAACTTTAAGCTGTATAAGGTCATCAGTGATGGGAGATGGAGTGGCACGCAGCTTTCCCCCTCTTCGTCTTCTAATTGAATATTCAACGCGCGCACCGTACCTCGCCTCTGCGTGCCTTTTTCAGTGTGTGCACAGAATGCGCCTTTTAATTCCTCATACACTGCCGTGTCAGAGGTCGAGAAATAATGAACTGCGCGCACATGGAAGTGACCCCAGCCGTCACCAAACGTATCTGAATGGAACAGTTTACGCATACTGTTCTAATACGGTGCCATATCACAACACACGATGTCGGCATCGACGTCTACTTTGCACAAAGTTTAATTTTCGCTCGCGGTTAAATATGCAGAATAGACTGTGCGCTTTAATGAGCTTTGGATGCGTCATGTGATCATTCGGTAGGCCTATTTTAAGTGGTTTATTTTAATAAAGACAATATTATATAGCCCAATAAATTTCAATGTCTATGTGTTTTGTTTTTTTTAAAGTTCAATGTCACATAAGTACATCAGTTGTGTGTGATGAGCTCACAAGCGTGCCACTGCCATGGTCTACAGATTAGAAGACCCATTGAAATACCAACATTTCTTCACCGAAAAGCACGAATCTCACGCAGAATGTTACACAAATAATATTCTAAGGGTTTTACTGTTGTGTATTGTTCTCGTTAGATGCTGAATGTATCATTAATTGAGTTTTTGAACTCGCCAAGCTCGTCTCTGTCTTTTCATGAACTCCAGGCTCAAGCAGTGCAGAACAGGAGCGCCATCTGCTGGTAACAATCGATACCAAGATTTTGCAGCGCTTCACCTCAAGGCTTCTACTGTTAGGCCCATTTCTTTACCATAAATTTGAATTTTACACTATTATATAAATATGTTGAAAATACATTTTAATGTTCAAGTTTTTACAAATTTATTTGAACAACAATACAACAATACTTTTTTTTAACAATATGTAGCCATATCAATTTCCAAATCATACAGAGTTAGCCTACAACATAATTTACAGTATGAACACAAAGCTTTAAAATGTGGAATAAACACTGGTCATTCGTAACACATTTGGTCCTTTAACCCTTTGATACATGTTTTAAAAAGCACACCCTTAGCACTGTCACTGAGCACCATAAATACTCACCACACACATTCACAAATACTGAGTTGAATGAAAAATATAATCAAAACATATGTTAAAACCTTCAGTAAACTCTCTGTAAACCACTCTCTGTAAGACATTTTATATTTTATATGGAATTTATTTTAGGAATAAATAGTACATTTACCGTCAACATAACATCTTAAAACCTTGGCAGTTATTGGGCTTGTTTTCAGTTTTTGTGAATGACAAATGACAATTATAGAGTTACATTAAATACAGTGGACTCCTATAAACAACAAACATTTTCCCAGTGTTGAAAGATAACAATTTTGTAGCTTTAGACAGATGATATAATCCTTAGTATTAGTATTGGTAATACTTTTAAGTAACTCACTAACTAACACTCAACTGAAGATTCATGTAGGCAAGTATAAATAATGAATACAATGGACATGATGTTTGTGTAGCTTCACCTGGATAATAATATACTGTAGCAATGGATGATCCCAGTTCTTTTTGCTTTGTTCCAGGTATTATTAGGATCACTATAATTTCAATGCAATCACTATTCCTGCAATTGGGAACCTAGTTCCTTTAGAGGGGATATCAAAGCCTAAGGAAATGTTTTGTTACTAAATACTGAACTTAACATGTAGGGGAAAAAACATTTTTGAGATGTATGAGGAGAAGGCATATAAAAAAACTATTCATATAAAATAAAACTTTGCAGCTAAACTAAATTATCATTTTCAAAATGTCCACTATAGATCATTCACTTTTTCAAATTGTATAGCATACGTAGCATATGTAGTAAACCATTGTTGTTTGATTATTTCAAGTTCATACATTGTTGGAAACCATGTTGGAACAACAAACTGAAGCTCCTCTCAATATGTCCTGATACAAATTGTATACAATTTAGTTGTGCAGTCACTCAATCTGCCTATGGCTCCTGCTGTCAAAGATCATGGACCTCCTCTGTGGTTGATAGAAGCAGCTGGTTGAGGTCTCTAGTCTCTGTCCACTTTTTGGAATAGTCATTTTGTTTTGTACTTGTTCGGTCGCCCTGTAGTTCTCAGCTGACGTATCATTGAGACTTTTGATGGAGGAGAGTTTCCCATCATCGCCAGAGGAGGGGTAGTCCATGATGGGGAATGGAGGACTCAGCAGGATCAGACTTTGAGGTCTCTGTCTGTTCCTAAATGAGGATCTCTGTAGAAGGTTGGACTTGTTTGGACGAGGAGCGTCCACAAACACCTCCAGACTGGGTGTGTGTCTCCGTGTTATGTCCGGTAACTCCGTTGCGGGCTCCATTGTCTTCTCTACATGAGCAGCTTTGACAGGTTTAGGTGCTGGCTCTTTGTTTTCCAGTTCCTCTTTGAGTTTGGACATGACAGGTGGAAGCAGTGCATTGGTTTTCTCTTTTGCACATTCCTTTTCTTCTTCATTCACTTTGTCTTTCTCAAGCCTGGAGTGAGGTATCTGGCTGTACTGTACTTTGGGAGGAACCACGGGCACAGCTTTGGCCTGGCAGGTTTTTATCATGAAGGCTGTGCGCACTGAAGACACACTGACAGGAGCCGAGTTTCTGCGCAGTGGTGCCTGGTTATCATTCAGAAATAAATCCAGCTCAGATAAGCAGTTATTTACAATCCCTGGCTGTGTTCCCTTCAAGCAAAACTCTGGTGAACCAAGGTTTTGCTGGTTTGAAATGTCTCTAATGCAACGATGTCCCAAATCTAGATTAAGTGAGTAGGGTCTGTGTCGTGAAGTAATGTTTTCCTCTTTTGTGTCCAAAGCAGCCGCCTCATGAGACAACTGCCTGTGAAGCCTTTGACATGATGCTGTATTCTTGTGTTTACTCGAGATGTGAGACTTGTGAGCTTGTGCTGTGTTGCCTATCCTTGTTGGCACATACATCCATTTAGGATCTGGTTTAGTGCCTGGAGGAATATTCCCAGAGAAGCTCTTTGTCAGAATGGTTTTAGTGGAGGATTTGTTGATGTCTGATAGTGCTGATGAACTATTGCGTTCCTCTGGGACTGTAATGCCCCCCTCTGACCAGGGCTTTGTTGACAGTTGTTTGAAAAGCTCCTCCACATCTGGGGAGTGGAGTGGACTGGTCACCCACTGTTTGGCTGAGTTCAGATCATCCCAAGGCTCCACCAGGTCCAGCTCTTCTGCGTGTCCATCTTCATCCTCCAACTCCAAAATGCTCCTCCTCTCTTCCACACATACCGAAAGCCTTGGTGCGCTATCAAGTTCAAGAACAAGGTTTTTCCTGAGTGGCTCTTGTGATAGACTGTTGTTTTTGTGAGGAGGCACCGCAGGAATTTCCAGTGATTTGTGAGTTGAAATATCATCTTGACGTAAAGGAGGTGACTTTTCTGCTACGCTATTGTTTACAGCTATTATTTTTGGAGGTGGTTGATTGGGTTTCTCTGTTTTATTAGTGATTTTAGATGGCTGTATGTTTTCTATACTACCAGCCACAACTACATCAGTGTCTTTATGCAGAGAAAACAATAGGTCCGATTCTGAGGGCTGTTTCTTGGCCGATTCTGACCCGGCCTTCTGAAGGTTCAGTGATGACAGTGAGGACATTTCTTTACATAAGAGTGTTAGAGATGGAGAGCTTTGGCTGCGTTTGGACTTGACATCAGGATTCAGTTTCAAACCATCTAATGACTTCTGTGTCCCAAAAACAGGCTTAAAAGTTTCATCCAGTAGCTTGATTTCTGGTTCACTTATCTTTAGCTCTGGACGGAGGTCAGACAGATGTCCTTTCTCAATGGAAGATACAATTTCCTGTAAAAAGAATACGTTCTGAAACACTCAGTGACAACTAGGTGTAAAATCTGATCATTTCAATAGTCAATTAAGCCAATTAATAGAAAACAACCCCTGGTACACATGTGTCAGTTAAATGTTGTATTTGGAAGACAAAGTCAAATTCATTTGAAAATAACTCTTTCAGTCTTAAACATTTTTTCATTTCTTTTTGTCTTTGGCTCATTAGTTTGACCTTTTTTGAATAATTTTCTTTGTAAAAACCTACACAAGTGTAAACAATCATAAATCAGATTACTCTAATCAGATCTAACATTCACATGACATTTCAATAATATGATAACTTTAGGAAATCAGGTAATGGTCTGATTTATTGGTGTGCATGTAATCATAAAACAAAAAGTTGTTTTTTTTTACCAGTTTCTTAGGAGTAGATTGAATGTGCAGATTGTCTCCACAAGAGGGCGCCCTCTGCCCTGCACTCCCACTGAAGGAGTCTTCAGATTCACTTCTTTGACTCCCATGTGATCCATCAATTCTTGAATCTGAATAAAAAAATCTTATTAGTTTTTGCTGAAAAGAACAGAAGGCTATTAGTTAAACAGTATAAGACAGCTCACCCTCTGACTGGATGGAGCTGCCCTCTTCTCTGTTGATCTTCTCCGTCTCTTCCTGCCTCTTGGATTCCTGTTGTGTGACAGAGCTGTTCTTTCCGCTGATGCCCGGCTCAGGGATCTTTTTGGCCAGAGTTCTGCAGGGGGTGCTGTTGGAGCTGATGACGGCAGACACACGCAGAGGCACAGACACAGCGAAAGGTTCAGAGATGTTGAGAGCCCTCCGCTGGTGTCGTGGAGAGGACTCCAGAGGGAAGAAGTTCCCGGGGAATGAAGGGCGTGAGGAGGAGCTGTGGGATGAGTACAGTGTCCTCCTGCTTTTAGGAGAGGTGGGCTGGAACCCTCTCATGTCTTCTCCTTTGAACACCTTCAGCTGCTCTGGCAGTGTCTTCTGTGCAGGCAGTGAGGTCCCCAGTGGACTGTCTTGGTCCATGTGAGCAGTCCATCCCGCTGTAGCTCCACTGGCTCTAATCCCTTTAATCTCCCAGGTTTGTTCATCCTCACTCAGGTCAAACAGACAGTCTGAGCCCAGTGTCCGAGACTTAACATCTGGAGCAAAAATGCTGCCCGGTCCAACAGGAACACGGCCTCCAGTTCTGTCATCGTCTGGTCATAAAAGAGCAGATGTGAATCATATGTTTGAGAAACTTTATAGAAATGTATCTTGATTTTGTTTTACCTGTTGGTAAAGAGCACAGTGACTCCATGCTTCTGGATTTTCTGCCCTTAGCCTTTTCTGTTATGAAAATAATGGGTATTTTAATCATATTGTATTTAGATTGTTCATAATGGCATTTTCACTCGGTTCAAAACATTTGAATTTATTTATTATCAACCTAATATAATAATATGTCTCCTTGTGTTTTTGATCAATTATACCAATACTGGATATGTATATAATTGCACTGCAGTAAAAAATACTCTTGACAGAAACCTTTGCACCAATTTATAGCCTGCATGATTATGACAAACAGGAGTAACATCATTATGTTCTTCTAACCTGTGATCTCTTGTCCTCTGATGAACACACTGCCATTGCGGCTCAGTTTTCCCTTCGAATCCACAGATCTTCCCAAATTAAAAATTGATTTCCACTTTTTTGATTTTCCAGAGAATTTCCTCCTGAAGAGAGATGACACATGTTAAACATCTAATCTGGAAAACAAAATAAACAACAAAATAGGTTATGTCCGTACTTGCTGTCTATGTCGATGACAGTGTGGTAGAGCTGGGCAGTGCTGGGGTCAGGCAAGCTGTTCTCTCTCTGACGCTCTTTATGCACAGGATGGTTTGGACTTAAGGATCGCGCCTGAGCCTCCTCCAGACTCATCAGTTTCATGGGTCCGGAAGGTCCACTGATGGGCAGAGTGGCATACTTTTCCCCAAACATTAAACCTAAAGAATATTCACTTGTATTGACAATCTTTTCCATAATTGTATGTATAGATTACAATATAATGTTATGAACCTTACCTTCTTTGGGCTTCATTTGGAGGGAAACACCATTGAAGATCTGCTCCGTGTGGTTGAGGATAAACTCAATGACTGACTGCTGAACTCTGACTTCTTGAAACGCCATGTCCCCATTACCAGAAGAAACCTCAATATCTTTTGACCTAAATTACCACAATTATGGTTTGGTCAATCATTTACTTTGAACTTGGCCATTATGCTTTATGCTTCTACAGAGAGTTAGACTTAGACAAACTGTATTGATCCATAAGGGAAATTATTTGGATACAGTAGCTCATGAGTGAGTCAGACAAGAGATGTATCAGTTTTTACCTGAGCAGGTTGGGAGCCCACACCAAAGCCAAGTTTCTTGTGTGCATGTTGGTCTTTGAGCTTAAGGTGGCGAGGCAGGCCAGGTGCTTGGTCAAGTACTCCAGAGTCCTGTGGATCAAACACAGTTCTTCTCTATAACATAGTCTTCACAAAGTCTTTACAAAGGTACTCTATGTTAATAGTGAGATGTGTAAACTGAAGTAGCGTGAATTGAAACAGTGTGAACTATACCTGAAATGGGCATTTGGCAGTTCTTTGATGACCTTCTGGATGCGGGCAAGTTTTTCATGATCCCCCTGGACTGAAACTGCTTCCTGTAACAAATACACACAGATACATTGATTTTAAATATGTAAACAATAAACTTTTCAGACCAATAACCTATATAAAACAAGCATATAATAGCATAAGACACATGACAAAATAAAGATTTTTCATTGATAATAGAATATACCATAATGACGCTGCACACTCGACCTTTATGCACAGGAGGCAAGAGTTTTATCCACTCCCCCCTCTTTTTGGTCCACATTGCCTGATCACTCCAACACTGCAGTACTGTTCTCAGGCAGGAGGCAGGCATGAGTAGCATGAGAAATACTGTATAAATGCCCAGATATGCAAATGACCCGGGTAAGTAAACAGAGAGCTCCACAGTGCAGCATTCCTGTTACTCTACCTCTGTGGACCCTTTCACATCTGCAGGTAGATTATGAAACGAGGCCAATGTATTAAGTCTAAATTTATAAACGCTCAGAACAAGTTACAGAGGAAATATTTTGTGTCCGCAGATCTCATATAGTACATGCTTGTCATAAATTCACTATAGGTTGATTTTGATACTCACAGTGAATTTTGTGTAGAGTTCGTACGTGAGCAGAGGATTGGGAAGCTCCCTGAAGTACAGCTTACATAAGGAGCCCACACAGTGGATGTCCTGGAGGTACACTTCCTTAGTAAGGTCAGGGCAAGCCTCAGAGCAGAATTCCTGCCTATATCCACACAAACACACACAGAAGCGTGAATGATTTGCCCATTAAACACATTAAACCATAAACCATAGAAAGAAAAAAGAGAAAAATAACTGTTCAAGCTGTCATTAACTGTAGAGAATCTACACTGAATCAACGATAAATGGAGATATTACTCATTTACAGAATAATTTATTTTAAAGTTTAACATTTTCAATTATTTTTCAGATTTCAGATTCAGATATTGTGTTCATTTATCCAAAATAAGAGGTTTTTGAATAGGTTTACACATTATCATGAAATTGTTCTTTTCTGTTATATTTTTCCTCAAATAACCTCTTGAATGTTGCTACTTATAGTAGTTGCTTTTGTTTAAGTGCAATATTACAAATTAATTTTGTGATTGTAGAATGAGATACACATTCAGTGCAAACTACTACCATGGGAAGGATTCCTGTCTAGTTGTTTGGTTCATTTCTTACATTATTAGAGTTGTAGGAGGCACCAAAAACCAACCAGTTAAGCCTTTACTGATCTTGAGAAATGCAAGTGAAAAAGTCAGCCCATTTTAATGACATCCACACCTCATAATGTGTATTGTTTAACATAATTTAGACAAAAAATAATTCAGATGTTTCAGACATTTCTCTTATTTCTTATGTAATGTAATTGTGAATTGTAATTGTGTAGCAGTGCAACAAGTGTTGTTCTTTAATTTTACCTGAGACGCTGAATGTTTGATGTGACACCCGACAGTCTGTAGATCCCATCCACAATGCCATGTTTCTCTATGAATTCTGCACACTTCTTCAGGACCCGAGGAACTTGAGACAAATAGATACATTAATGCTATTGACATTTATAATTATTCAACAGCTGACTTTTTAATTTGCAGAGTGTTTAGCCAGTCTTCAATTTTCTGTTTTACAATTGGGAAACTATTGCACATGTAATTGTACTCTATGTGTACAGGGATGTCTTGCTCTCTACTCCTGAGGCCCGTGATTGTAGGTGGACATTGGCAGGAAGTTAAAAATGGTTTGTTTGTTTCAGAGGAAGGCTGACACACCCAGCCCTTGTAGCCGGTATTACTTACGACATTTCCTCTAATAGAAAAGTGCTTTTGAAATCTTAACCACTGACCCACACAACAGCCCTTTGGTATATCAGATTTAGCACTCAAGTTTGTTTAGATTCAGCCAGTGATTTACGCACTGATTCTGGTCTGGCCACTACTTCCTCTTTCTCGCACCCAAAATAATGATCATGCATTACTAAATATGGGAAGGCAGAAGGATGTTGAAAGTGTGAATCATTGACAGTGAAACAATGCTGACATAGACAGTGGTTGTCATGGTGACGTCATAAAGATTTTGAAACCTAAATGCATATGGATTGTCAGTTTAATGTAACTGTGTTCATCTCCAAGGGGAATTAGACCTTTCTGTCACAAGACAACACATTTAGTTAAGCATATCTTGGAACTACTATTGCTGTTATACTGCCCTTTACTTCAATATACTCTGTGACCAAATAGGTATGATCATTTTGTTGTTGAAAGGAGGAAGAAAGAAGATATTTGTGTATTTGGAGCTCAGCAGAACTCCTTAGATAAGCTCTCTGAACTGACAATTCTTACTTTTACTAAATGAATGAATGCTGTTCTGTCTGGTACTGTATAGATTTTTTCCCCAATGGAGAGAATGATAGTTTACTCTTTCTCTTAAAATATTCTCAATTATAGCTGGCAAAGCTCTAACGCATACAAAATAGCTGTCAACTCCTTTTTATGTAAGCTCTGCTTGTAGTTGGAGACCAATTCACTTACAGACAGTAAATACACATACAACAGTAAAAGGGATAATTTTCCAAACCTAAGCAAGTCATTTAAAATCCACTGTAATTTCTTCATAATAACTGCAGGGAATCTGCAGCCTTTACATTTTCATGAATTAGGTTTAATTAAGAGTTTTGGTAACATGCCTGTGGTCTAACCCCGATGAGTCCCAAACACGACTTTACTGCCTCTGTTTGTTGTTTGAGCTGAGATGGACTGCTGCTCTGTACAGAGTGAACAATGTGGGACAGATAGGAGCTGTTTGTGAGTTCATGATGGTCAATGGGGAGGTTGCAGCTACTCCTCAGTGGCTGACTTTACAAGAACTCTTCTTTTGTCTAGCTTTATTTACATTCCTATAAACTTGAGAATAGAGCTGTTTGTTTTAACGTTGTATGTGCTGAGGCATTAGGAGTCTGGGTTCAATTTAAGGACATATTTATCATACAACTGCTTAGATCATGTCAGGCCAACTTTTATGGAAATGATAGGTAGTATTTTTTAAATTGGCAAACCAGAACATTACAACTATTTAACTGTACTATTTAATTACTATGATTGATATATTTGAAAAAATTGTCTAATAGTAATGGCCTTAATATTATCAGTTGTAATGTACAACAATGGAGGATTCCTTTGACAAGAGAAGGCAAGAGTGTCAGAAAAGTGCATATTTGGCATTTTTTATACAGTATGTCATACTCTGCTTAACTGTATTTTCTCAGATTATAAATAAATAAAAGGAGGAAATTTTTCCTGTGTTTAGATGTATAGGAAATGTTCTAACCACAAATAATAATAATAAACATTTATATAAAAACATTACACTTTGTCATACAGTTTGTTTTTTTTGATTGTTTTTATGCTAAATAATTGCTAAATAGATACAAGTAAAACCATATAATATATTATAAACTAAGCTCTCAGTTTTGTCCCAAAATAAAGACTGAGGTTCTACTGTCTAATCTTTATGCATTTTAATGTCTATCAGTATCAGTGGTGGAGGGACTACATGTCTGCTGGACATCCACCAAACTGGAGCACAATGGGACACCTCCTCCCTCACTTCCTGTCCCGCTTGCCCTGCTTCTTTCTCTCCGCTCATGTCCACCAGGTCCAGCGGCCTCTTCCTTAAGTTATTTTCAACCCTATTCATTCAGCCTGTCACTGCACATTGTCATTTTATAATTTTCAGGAAATGCTGTCAATGTTAAAAAGGTACCAGCCATTGTATGCTTTGGACGGTCTAATTTGAAATAACTTTTTTGCTTTTCTCATCCATAGTCACCGCCCAGTCTTTTCTCACTAATACATTGTAGTCAGTATAATGATTTAAAATGTGAGAGAGCCCCACCCAGTCATATATGAGCTTTTAATCCTGCCACTGGTAGAATGAATGAGTGTGCATAAACTAAAACACAAGTATTTCTATGCACTGTAAGCATTTCCAATGAACTAACCTATACTCACTTTACTTTTTCCAGTGAAGCAATGTACAAATACATAATGATCAATGTTGTCTGTTCTTCTAAACTGGCTTGTCTACACAGCTTTACAGGATCTAACTTATATTTCTAATAAAGTCTATTAAATTTTACCATCTTTACCATCTTCTCCTGTGCTTTGTAGATGCTCGATCAAGTCACAGCCGAACGCATTGTCATTAGCCTTCTTTTTAGACTTCTGCTTGGACGCCTTATTCCTCATGTGTCTTCTCTTAGCTCTCCCAATGACAAAAACCTGTATATCCTTTCCACAGATCCATATGTTAAAATGAATCGGTCATAAGCATTGAAAATCCCAGCTTTAGACTCCTGAAAAGCTTTCATCCACTCCCAGTCTGTCTTCAAAGTGACGTCACGGTCCCAGCTTTATTTGGAGATAGTTGTGATCATGATCTTTTGATGGTAGTTTGTCAGTATAGGACGTGGCAGTGCTGTGCTGTTCCTCCGAAGGCTTCAACAGAAACAACATTGGACTGGCTCTGAGTTTCCTGTTGTTTTTTTAGCCCCAGTTCAGTCGCCCTGCTCAGTTTTATCTCCTCCTCTTTCCCTTCTCTCTCACAGACACACAAGCGCCTTTCACAGCTGCACAGAACCACCACACACTGCAGCAGCTCCATAGCTCCAGTCAGGGCCAACAATTTTATTAGTGTAATGTAGGCAGCATGAAATTAAATGTTTGTAAATGTATGTTCATGTATTATTTTTTCCTGTGTGCTATAGTTTTCTCTGTATTTCCAAATAGTATTGAAAATAACAATATAAACATTAAAATTTTCCAGTGAAGACTACTTATTTAGTACTTACTTAATAAAGCATGTGTTTTGATCAAACCGAATGTATCAAATGAAAATAGTGTTTTCCATAATTAAAAACATATAAAAATTCAAACAATATCACATACATTTCCAGTGATTAGGAAGAAGTAAATGATGTAACTCCCAACCCTGTGGACTTTTGTTGTTATTGTAGTAGTGAATGATCCTACCCAAACAGCTGACCCTTGTACATCATCTGATGAATTTATGGTGGCCAAACTTTTGATGGGAAAGTCAAAATCCTAAGGTGCCTTTCCTGAATGCTCCCCATGTGTACGGTTTCCGGTTGGGACCCAAAAACAAAAACACACAGAGATTCGGAGGGAAGTGGGAGGCGACTGGAGCAGCGGACTGAAGGGCACAGAGGGGAAACATGGGGGAGGGCAGGGGGAGAGGGGGGCGAGGGTGAGGAGATCTGCGCCACATGGTTCTTGTTAGGAAGAGCTATGCATTTGTACATTTTTGAAAGCATGACGTCATTAGCCAGACTATTTCAGGGTGCGAGTGAGGGTAATGAATCAGTGTTGCAGGTTTGAGACTCATTTTGGGCGTAACTCGCTCTTTCATAGACTGGACTATTCTCAAAGGAACCACAAACTGAAATGATTAGTGAGATTATTTTATGCAACGTTATCTGGAAGGCCACGAAGTTTAATCAACATCATGAAAACAACTTGGCCCAACTAAAAAGCAGTATGAAATAATATCCTAACAGCCATTTAAACTAAACCAAAATAGTTTTATTAGCAAGATTAACTGTAAACAGCTTCTGTTACACCCATTTAAATGTTACAGGACTATAGTGTTATTTACTCGTGTGCTAGAGATGCCTGCATTTGAAAATCTCTATGACTCACAGTATTTATTTCCTTTAAACAAAAATAAGAAAAAAATACAAAACTTAAACAAATGTGAAATGTAGCTGTTATTTATCCCACAAGTAATTACAGTACCGTTTTAAAAGCTTAAACATTAGGCTTTCAAGGCTAACTAGTAAATAGTCTTACTGGGAGCTGATAGCTGAACCAGTAAAATTTTCAGTATTGAATAGGTGCATCACTAATATGTAATCACTAGGATTGCACAGTATTGCACTCAAATCAAAATGTGTGTAGGTGCAATTATCAAATCACAAATTATGCATTATTTGGCGATAGAATATCCTTAATAAACAACTAAATCCTGTCTAACTCTTTTTAGAGCATGTTCTAAAAGGCATTGAATATGTATGAAATGAGCACTCCCAACAGAATCCTTCTTTTTAAACATAAGCCACAAATCTAATTACAATTGCAATACTTTTTTTTTTCCCCTGAAAATGGTACAGCCCTAACCCCTCTGTAGTTTTACTGAAACGCATCTCACAACTGTAACTGTAACATCAGCATAGATCAGTGGTGGTCTGGATCACAGTTAAGAAACAACTGTGAAACAATTGATCAGATTACTTTAACATCAGAGTATTTAACATCATCTACAGTTTTATCATACAAATGCTTGATTATGCCCAATGCATTAAAGTCAAAATAAAATAATCTGAATGGGGAGATTTGGTAATATGAAGCTTAATTGCCCTAGTAATCAATAGTAGGAACTGAAATTGTTTGTTTTACTCCATGCCATTTCTCTTCTTAAGATCTAGATCCAAAAGACATGAAAATTATCATGGGACACGCCGGTATGCAACTTGTTGGGCTTTTAGATACAAACAGACTAGAGCAAGTATGCTTAATGCATTAATAAAACACACTGGCATATGACCACGTACAATACTGTTACCACTGGACAAGTGTACATTATACAATGGATTCATTCTATGGATTTCTACACAGGAATTACTAGTTTTATCTCTTTATCATAATAATTTTGTGATAGTGACAGTCTGTGCTATGTCTATGAACAAAGCTAACTGTAAGATTCCTTACTCCTTGTCTCCTACTCCAATGAAGCATTACACATCCCTCTGTGACTTACTATATCGAGCAGTGCACTACTGGCATTTGTCATATCTGAATGGGTGAGATTGTGGAGTAGAGTCTGTTCTGTTTTGTGCAGATTTGTAGATATTTGAGTGCTCCGAGTGTTTTGTGAATGTCACATGTGAACATGATGACCAGGCCTAGGCCTTGGTGGGACAAAGGGCTGTATTCTGCTCCATAGGAAGAGGAGGTGACATCATTCTGTCCATACAAACACTCAGACACCCTGCTCTTTCTCTACACTGGTTAAAGAAATGCCTGAGCTCAGAACAAGTTTCACTGTATCTGGATGATTTATGCTACCGTATGAATAAATGTGCTGCATGTCTTCAGCCTTATGTAATGTTAAAGCCTTGATGTTACTAAATGTGGAAAATTGATGCTAGGAAATTCATGCAAATAATGAATATTCTGAAGAACATTAAGTGTTAATAATTAAAAATGTGCCCAACTGTAAAAATAAAAATGCATCACTAATTCAGTTTTGTCACCTTGAAAAAAGCTCATTAGCTCCCCTTAGTGGTTTTAAATAGTCATACAGCCAAATTTCATCACATCTAAAAAGCAGGTTTTGTTTTGTTCTGATATGCATTGATGCAAGGCTGTCTGAGCCACTTTTCTTTTGTGCAGAAAATAATTATGTTAGATGTCTGACAGACCACTGGTCCAGCTAAGAGCAAGCTGTGTATTGGAGCGCCTTTAATTCACAGCAAAGGTCAGTGTTAGTAATTGGTTTTAAATGTTTACTGTGGACATAGATCAGTGCTATACAGACTAACTAGTGTGTATAGTGTATAATGCAGACACATCTCAGAAAAATACAATTTATTCACATTTTGCGAAGAGTTCTTATTAGTAAAATGTGTATTTTATAATTCCCTTTGATCATTTTATTTTCAAAGAAAATAAAAAATAACAACTCTAAAACCCAACACCCAAGCTTGCTTACTAATATCCACTCTCACAAAGCTACATGTTCAATCACATTCTGGATTTTTTTATAGAGTACAGAAAATAAACAAAACTAAACAATGGCACATAAAATTTGATCACCTTTTCACATAAAAAGTATTCAGTCAGGGGTAATGTGACATGCTTATTTAAATGGCATAAATCCACTATAATTGACAGTGAGTCAGTTCACTGCCTAAGATTCAAGTGTTTTTTGAATAACTTTTTTTTTTTTTAACAAAATATAAATCTAAGACATTTAACAGGTACAATTTGTTAAATTTCATATATTTAGGTATTTCTTTCTAGGCAGCATGCAATGATCAAAGGAATGATAATGTAAATTTTACACATTGGTTTGTGTAAAAGTAACAAAAATTGGCCCGAGATCATTATGTCATTTTAGTATTAAATATACTTATTCCCATCACCCGTTGCACATAAGGCTCTTTAAACATACAAATAACACATGGAGTTCAGCAGTTACATAACATTCCAGATGATCACAACCAGATGCCCCTTGATTCTGGCTCTACATGTCCCTCTTAAGTCAGACATTAAAAGGTGCATTTCAAATCAATGGATATGTAAAAGAAAGAACAAAAAGAGCCAAGAAGGCAGAATGTTAAAGGGATAGTGCGTTTTTAAAAAAAATGTTAATCTGTATGGGTTTCCTTCTAAAAGTTACGTGTGTTGACACCGGCTTACCTCTGACACTCTCAGCTGAGCCCGGTTCGGCTCGCTTTCTGGAGCCCACATAAGTAGGTCCGGTAACTTCCCTGGAACATGAAATAAAGCTTG
Source organism: Paratrypauchen microcephalus (assembly GCA_036785185.1). Classification (NCBI taxonomy): domain Eukaryota; kingdom Metazoa; phylum Chordata; class Actinopteri; order Gobiiformes; family Gobiidae; genus Paratrypauchen; species Paratrypauchen microcephalus. The sequence continues at coordinate 6,245,965 of JAVJIX010000034.1, read as the reverse complement.
TTTTTCTTCTCAAAACAAAATATTTGTTAGAAAGGTGATATATTTGCATCCAAAACAGTTGTCCACGAAACATCCAGCAGCGTATTTCGCATTCGCGTATTGTCTCTCTCCACTCGTATCACTACGCCCATGTTAACTCCTGTTCACTTGTAAACTTTGGCGTAGACATCCGCTGAAGGTGAACAGGCTGATAGAGTTAACATGGGCGTAGTGATACGAGTGGAGAGAGACAATACGCGAATCAGAAAGCGAGCCGAACCGGGATCAGCTGAGAGTGTCAGAGGTAAGCCGGTGTCAACACACCTAACTTTTAGAAGGAAACCCATACAGATTAACATTTTAAAAAAAACGCACTATCCCTTTAATAGGAATCTCATTTAGCATTTGTAAGTTAGTACATGAAAAACACTAAATAAACAATGTAAACTAAAATGTCACATCATTCAAAGTGACTAAGGCATAGACTTTAAACCTATATATTTAAACCTGTATTTTTTTCCCATTGGTATATTATCGATTTTGTATTGTAGAGATAAGAAAAAACAGGCATGCTGTGCCAATGTATGTGTTAAATTGTTCTGTCACCTTCTACAATAAAACAATAAAAGTTTTAGTGTTTAGGTACAAAATGTGGCATTTGAGTTCAGTTGCACACTCTGTTTAAAACTAAATAAGAAAGTTTTGGTTACAGCAGCCATCCCAGGCTAAATAAACGTCAGCTTGGCTTTCCGATGTCTACAGTTACATTCACATAAAGAGGCATCCTCTCAACAGACAGCGTCTTATACGAGCAGCTATTCAGTCCGTCCTTTTTCCACACTCGAGGAGTTCGGCCCAGCAACCTCATCCTAAAAACAAAGAGAAACAGTCACAACAACCCAATGTTTTCAAAACTTAGTTTATCAGTTTAGAATCCTAGCTTGGCACACCTGTCTTTATTTATTTCATTTCCACTGTCCCTCTTGTGGAAAACCATTGTGTAGCGAGCAACGTCAGCAGGAGGCCGCACAATTTTCATTTTCTGCAGTTCCACCCTGAATAAACAACTTACTTTCTTTAATTACCAACAGTCACAACTATCACCATTGTTGAAGAATATGAAGAATGTTTTACCTAATACGAAGATCATCATCCTCTCCACCCCAGCCCCAGTAAGTGTTTGAGAATCCATTCACTTGAAAAAACTGGTCTTTAGTCAGGGCTGTGACGCCCCCAAAATATCCTTTATAACGCAATCTGAAAACAATGAAGAAAATGAACTTGGTTATAAATGACACTGGACAAAGTATGTGTAGAATCTCACAGTCATCCAGGTAGAATCCATGGCAAAGGGAGAAATTCAATTTGTCAACTGGACAAAAGTTATTTGGTTGAATAAATTTTGTCCAGTTGACAAACTGAATTTCTCCTTTTGCCACTGGACAGAGTAATTTGAAAGGTTCTAGTTGTGTATGACTTACTTGTATCCTGTTACATTACGGCCGACCACCAAGTGTTTAGGCTGCTTGTCACACAAATATAAATTATGATCGTTTTCAGGCACCAGGTCCACATCATGAAAAATGAAGCAGTCCCAGCTATGGTCCTTCAGAGCCTCCAAATAGCCAACATTTAGCAACTTAGCTCGGTTAAAGGTTGCATCTCCAGCCTGAAGAAAAACATTGAAGACTTCAAGGTAAAAACATAAAATAATGGTAGATAGGATGGTCTGGTGTTTTATGAGCCTAAAAACATGCAGTGCATTGCAGTGACATACCTGCTGGATGACATAGATAGTGTAATGAAGTTGCTGGCGTTGTAGAAAAGGATGGAGGTGGTGCAGGAGGTAGAGCAGATGTCTCTCTCTGTTTCTGTGAGGAATGAGGATGGCCACACTCTGTCTCGCGTTACACTCTTTGGGCTCAAACTCGCCCTGTGCCACTGCTTTGTTCTCACTTTCTACTTCCTTTAGCGTCAGAGAGGACTCAAAGGTCAACTTCATGGCTCCCTCTATATCACATGAAAACACAGTGAAACATACACTTAAGTACAATTGTGTTTTCCTGTAGCATTGCACACCGTTTTAATAACATTATTTGATTTCAGATGTTTTTATTCCACCTATTACAGTACAGTAGTAAATAGTATTACAGCATTTTACAGAATTAATAGATGGCCTTGTTAGACATAGTTAGATATCCCATACTTTGATCAAGACCTGTTGCAAGACAAGTTGATTTAGTTTATTAGGGGGCCAAGCACCAGAGGTGCTGGGCACCCTCTAGGAATCGTATTCCGTTGCCTAGGCGAGTTGCCTAGTAACCCTTTGATCTTTGCTTTGATGTTCGGGTCTCAAAGTTATTATTATTCTTCTAGTATAGGAAGTCTATGGCAGCCCCTAGAACCGTTTGGTAAAAAGTTTTGAAATTTGGCATGCACATTCCAGCCAGTCTCCTCATTACCCACAGCAATTTATAGGTCCCCAGCTCCAACCGTCTAGTGGCAGCAGCAGGTCAGAGTTGCAGAAATTTGTCAACTGCCTAGCAACGCACCTAGCAACCTTTGATCCGTCTTTGATGTGTCTGTTCTGACAGGGTTAGACCCTGACCCTGTCAGACCCTGTCAGACTCTGTTAGATCCTGTCAGACCTTGTTAGACCCTGTCAAACGGTGCTTGGCCCCCGCATTGCTGCTTGCAGCTATATTTTGTCTTGTTACCAAAGACAGTGAATGTGAGTATGTTACATAAATTGCTGAATAACACAATATATTACATTATGCAAGTTTTTTTTATTATGTTTTCCCATCTCACTTAGGAAAAAGACATTGTGTTCTGTTCAGAGTTCAAAACATTAGCAGACGAGGCAACAAATGACTACCAGGTGAGTTGCGCTACTCTGCAGCAGCCTTGTGAGCCTGTGTTACAAGTGGGCTTGTGTTTTGATGTTATATCACATTTCTGTAAGTTGTCTTGTCTCTGACAGGGCAATTTTTAAAAGTTCTGTTAGTTGAGGAACTTAAAAAAGCTCCAAAGTGACCACAAGATGTCACTAAATGCCTGCCATTTTACATCACTACAGCTTCCTTGACAGCTTGATTGCACATCAAAGCATTTTCTATCACTGAAGAGCTCAGGATTGAGTCTTCACATGTTGTAGAATTTTCAGTTTCAGTTTTAATTTTCAGTCTAATGTTAAACCACATAACACTTCTGATTCATTCAAAAGTATACTGACATTAGTGTGTTAAATGTATTTGTCTTCCAGAAGTAACCTAGCAGCTAACAGTTTTTCCACAGCTCCCTTTTGCTTAGTTTTATTTACATCATAAATTTGCTTGCTAATGTAATATGTTAAGGATATTTTGTTGATTCATCCAGTAATGTAAAGTTTTCAATAGGGCTGGGTATCATTAAGAAGTTGCTGATACAATACATAGGCCACGATACGATATGTATCTTGATACAGTGCACTTTTGGTTCAATACGATATATTTCAAATCGATTTGATATGGTTCAATAAAAAATAATGGCTAAATGATGGCTGTGATACTAAAAGTCTTTGTTAAATCACCTCTTGTGCAAACTTAATGAAACACACCCATTTTAATCATCAAAACAATGAAAATGTTGTTTTACAAAAACAAGTTTACTTCGTCTGATACAGCACTACAGATTTGCTCCTTATTTAACGTTACTTAGTAAAATATACAAGTTATTTAGTAAAATATGCTCTACTGAACAGTACAACAGTCCCAGATACCAATACTGTATCATTACATTAAACGATACAATATTTAGATATTTTTGCACACAGCTAGTTTTCAATGTTTGATCCCAAGCTCTATTGCCTTAAATATTGGCAGAAATACAAAGTAAAGTGAAGGGGGTGTAGGTGAACTTACTTAGAAGTGGAGACTCTTTCAGGCAGTCGTGCTTTGGAGGGATTGTTGGCACATTTTTAGCGACCACTGTAGCAACTATTAGTTTCTCCCTCAGAGTGTCTCCTTTTACAATAGTCCGTGGCGTGGTAGAGGAAACCTGGATACTCTTAAAAGTGTCCCCTGAAAATGTTGCTATCCAGGCCAGCACTGATAAAGTCAGAAATAGCAGCAAAAAATATTTCCCACGGCGCAATATCTTACAGACTGATGTGCAGACACCCATGGCAGAGGAAAGTGCTGATAATGGCACTGTCACTTATGGTTTATGAAATGTCTTCAGCACAAGACATGTCACCAACAGTCATTCAAACAGTCTTTCCAAATTGGTTACTCCTCTGGAATAAATCATGTTTTAAATTACCTTAAGGACATTACGGAAACTCCAAATTCAGGTCAGGATGTCTGTAAAAGAGTCTGAAAAGAAAGTTGTGAAATTGGTATCAATATTGCTACAGACACATTCCCATTAATAGGACATAGTACATTTGATACTCAATAGACAATAGCCCCTAGTAAAAATGAGATGTTATCTAAACAACACAGATAATATTTACACCTTCTGCCTTAGTCTCATGTGTTTCCTTTCATTTAGGGATACACACACAATTGAAGAGGCCAATGGCTCATGGTAAGGTTACACCCCTTGTGTTCACTCACATTACAGAACAATGGTATTGCCCAGTGATTTTACCATTGCTGCATAGAATACTGGAATGGCATGATATGGACAGATATTGTTATGGAATCCATTTTATGTGATTAATGTTTGTAGTAATGGACGTTAAACTAACAAAGTGAAGTTCATTAATTTGAATGTTAACATTTCCTTTTTAAAAAGTGGAGTACTTGTGTTTCTGTAGTACTGGCTAATAACCAATTTTGAAGCACTGTGTGAAAGGTGCTATAGAAATAAAGACTTAACAGTGCAATGAACAACATATACAAGAACAGATTTACACAGTCACTAAAAGCTCGTCTAAAAAGCAGTGTCTTGAGCTGCTTTTTAAGAGTCTATACAGTCTGCCTCATGGAGGGCTAGGGGTAGGGCATTCCATAATTGGGGGCCACAGGTCCCCCCCGTGTTTTAAGGAGGGTCTTTGGGACCATCAAGAGGCCCTGAGCTGAGGACTGGAGGGTGCGGCCTGAGGTGTAAGGGCGCAGTAAGTCACTGATGTACTGGGGTGTCTGTCCATTTAAAGCTCTGCAAGTTAAAATGATGATTTTAAAATCAACACAGGACAGGAAGCCAGTGCAGTGACGATAAAACTGGTGTGAGATGCGTAAACGTACTATTACAACAGCCAAACAGTGACCACAAACTATTGACAACTCACATGATTAAAATATATCCTCATCTGTCCCCATCTTCAGAATTATGAAACAATAATTGAAATCAAAGAATAACGATCAAAATGTAAACACATTTCAGAAACAGTATTTATTAAACTAAATCAACATTGCCACTACAAGGTTGATCGTATTAAAAAACATATTACCGTGTCAATGTCAGCTCCAAACGGTGTAATAAATGTTCATCCAGGGGGTGAAATTCAAGCGTGCGCTCTTCTCCCCAGAGTTAGCTTAATGCTAGCGACAACAGATGCAACTTTAATGAAAGTGCTGTTTAAGTTCAGTATTAGCCGTGTTAAGTGTCTCGCTGTTCCTTTGGCGAAGCACAACAAAGACTTTTTTTCGTGTCAAGTGTCTTGATCCTCTCCGTAACTTCACAAACAGAGCTCATTTTCTTACCTTTAAAAAAAGCAGTGGCTGCTGCTCTGGCTCAACCCCATAACATTACATGCCCACTTCCGGGTTGAGCCTTTCACAATAATAACATCTGTAGCGCAACGATAAATAAATGAATATATTTTAATCGTTTTATAATAAAATTTACAATTTGAAATATGGTACTTTACTTACTTGCTTCATTGGCTAGCCTATATGTAACCTAGATTAACCCTATTTTTTTGTTTATTTGGCCTTTGCCTTTTTGTGTGTTGCCATTGCAAATCCTCCACTTGGTTTTATCACGGATGCCCTTCTGTTACAATTCACTTTGCATAGAATGGGTAATGAGGTGTAGGGTCTGTCTCTGACCCTTGGACACACCAAGGAGGGATGACCCTCCATTTTCCAGGTTTTCAAACCACTAGGCCTAATTGTTAATACATCAATAAATAATTCAATAAAAAAAATAGCTGCCTATATGTTCCAAACTGGGGGAAAAACATATTTAGAGTAGCCTAAACTTGGCTTAGGTCCATTTTACTTGGCCAAAGCTCAGTGTTTTGTCAGTGTAGTCTGAGATTGTCCAGCTGCTCCTCTGACCAGTGTGGGGCTGAGTTCAAGTCATTTCAGCAGGCGGTCACATTCAGCCTGTGGGAACCTGTGGAACTGGCCTCTGGCCCCTTTAGTTTTGAGACAGAAATGAACTGAGGACTTTAACAAATCAGCTTAATGTCTTTAATTAATTTGAGTATTAAGTATTTAGTGTAGTCTAGAATTTAATAATTGTATATGTGCAGCTTTTTTGTTAAATTGTGTGACATGTAATTTTCTTTAACATAATATAGTGGTAAATGGGATATAGCCCTAATACTTATTTTGTATTTATTTTAATTAGGCTTCCAGGTAGGCACAATCCAATCAATTTCAGTCAGTGTTTATTTGTATAGCAAATGTTGTACATTTGTACCTTTTTGGTATGCTGTACATAATAAATGAGTAGTAACTCACCACACAAAGTAAAAACAGTAGATCAATAAATATAAAAGAATGAAAAAGGTGGTATTCAAATATCAGTGAAAGTAAAGTAAGATACAGAGAAATACACGCTTCAGATATCTGACAATATGCAGAGTCACATAAAAAAAACAAAAAAACGTTTCTGATTCCCTGACAAAAGTCTGAAGGCTGTTTCATAAGCAGGAGTCTGAAGCGCTCCTCATAAAGATAAAGGTTTATATGGAAAGGTCCATAGTGGAGTTATCGTTAACATGTGAGACCGGCCCACTGTATTTGCAGTTGTCAGAAACCTGTGATAGGTAAGCACATCACATTCTCTAAGACTTCACATGTAGCTGACACAAATCAGGATGATGTTTTTATCTACAAATGCACTGGAACAAAATTAACTACTTCATTTAAATGTAATTAAATAATGTACTGATTTAATTCTATTTCTTATCCGTCTACACATCTGTATGATTTTTGCTATCATACAAATTGTAAAATACTGTAGCTTTTATTATAGTTTTTTTTTTTTTTTTTTTTTTTTTTTTTTTGGCAGGCGTGTGCTTTTTTATTGACACTGCTATTCACAGAATGCTAACTGTAAAAGTGTGCCCTGTTTACATGATAGAGCTCCTGCGTGACTCCTCAAAGCTCAGAGACAGAGTGACTGTCCCGCTGCCCAGGCTCACCCTGGGCCTGGAGCTGGGCTCACTGTCACGCCCGTTAGTTTTGAGGCTGATGGAGGAGGAGGGAGAGGGGGTAGATGACCCTCCAATGCTGTTTGACTTTTTTCGAGAAACAGCTCCATGTTTTAGGGTCGCTTTTGCTGCCACTTTGAATGCATGGGCTGCGGTCCTGCACCGGACCTCTTCAATGGTGTTTCTGGAGGGTTTGAAAATGATGATGTAGACTTTAGTGAAGAAAATACAGACCAACAGCCCGAAGCTGGATGCCAGAATAGCAATGACCTCTACAGCAGACACAAACTTGCCATAAGTGCTGAAGTAGGCAGGGATGAAGGAGATCCACACTATGAAGAAGATCAGCATGCTAAATGTGATAAACTTGGCCTCTGTGAAGTTTTCAGGAAGTTTGCGTGATTTGAATGCAAAGAAGAAGCAGATGGCAGCCAAGAAACAGGTGTAGCCAATGAGAAAGCCCAGAGCCATCATGGAGCCTTCATTACAAGTGATGAAAATAATCTCATCGATGTCATGGTTTCTGTAGCTGGATGGAGGTGCATTGTACAGCCACACCACACAGATCATCACCTGGACAAAGGTGAAGAGAAACACCAAAAGAAACTGCAGGTTCAGCCCCCACCATTTACGATGGAGGCTTGTGGGGATCTTAGCTTCAAAAACCAGAAGCACTCTGTTGGTTTTGACCAGAATGCAAGAAATACAAAGGACAAAACTGATGCCAAAGGCAGGCTGGCGTAAGCGGCAGGTCCAGTCCTGAGGCTCCCCGATGAAGATGAGACTGCTAGAGAAGCAGCAGATTAGAGAGAAGAGCAGGACATAGGACAGCTCTCGGTTTGTAGCCTTCACTATTGGAGTGTTTCTGTATTTGACAAACACTCCTAGGATAAAGGTTGTCAGGACGATGCCTAAAACTGCACATATAGTCAAGGCTATTCCAAAGGGCTCAGTCCAAGCCAAGAACTCAATTTCCTTCAAGAAACAGAATGTGTGGTTACCGGTGGACCAGGAATTATTGGGGCACTTTGTGCAAACACTGGCATCTGTAAAAAGAATGTTAAAAGATGATTTCTTTACGCAACAAAACATACTGTAAACCGGAATCATTTTGTACCTCTCTGATTGCTGTACTCTCCGTCTGAACATTCAGTGCATTCAAAGCAGCAGGTGGGCATGCTGTCAATAATGCCCTTCCTTGTGCCAGGTTCACAGTCCTCACTGCAGTTTGAAAACGGCACCTGTGACACACACAATAAAGATAGATTTACATTCTTTGTATTTTAATTGTTGAATTTCATGTGACTTACCTCAGAGCTGTGCCCATTCCACAAAATCTTGGCCTTGTTGATGAACAATTTGGCTCCTTTTTTATTGTGCACATTGTAATAGCCCACCTCCTCAAACAGGACTGAGTTATCTTCTGCTGATCGGTGCCAGTTTATAATGGTATAGTTTGCAGGTAAGTCTGTGTTTTCATCAAAGTGCACCTTGTCCCCCACACTGTTGGAGTAGTTCAGATGTCTCAGTTGTTTAAGCACCTGGTAATGGGACCCACTCTTTTAGATCATTATTTGATATATGTAAAATTTGAAAATATTGGTTAACCTACCTGCCATGCTTCAATTTTCTTAATATCTGCACATGAATTATTGGCAAAAAGTCCCTGTCCAGGTGTACAAGTGAGGATGTCCTGTAAGGCCTGTGCTATGGAGTAGACTGCCACGTACACATTGTAAGAGATGCGGAGGTGAGTGAAGTCCAAGTATGGTGTCTCCACATGTGTGATGTCCTCATCCCCAGTGCACAGAGGCCTAAAGCTGGTGCTGTCATTGTCACTCTCCTGCAGTCTGGGGCTGTCCTCCAAGTAACAGTTAAACGTCTCCTCCCAGAACTCCCTCACAAACTCATTGTGGCTGTCCTTCTTTGGTTGCACATGTTGTAAGAATTCTTTGAATCCAGGAATGGCTCCTGCTTTCAGGACAAATCCAATAGTTCCTGCTACTACATTTAGATACTCCTGTTTTGCAATGAGAGAGGAGCTCGCCCATGCCTCACTGGCCAACCAAATCCTGTCGGTAATGTTCCTTCTCACCATTTCTTTAATTAAAGGTTCAATGTCCGGTCCACTGGCAAACACAACAATCACTTTAGCAGTGGAGTTCTCAATCCTGTCTGCCAGAGCTTTAATCTCATGTTCTTCAAAATATTGTGAGATGAGTTCATTCAGGTGTATGCAGATGTCCCTCTCCTCCATCTCCTTCTCAAACTTCTCAATGCCTGGGCGTCCATAGTCATCATCTGAGGCCACAGCAATGACCCAGTTCCAGTCAAAATGCTCAATGATGTCAGCCATGGCTGTGGCCTGGTACTCGTCATTGGGAATGGTACGCATGAAAGACTTGTACTGGTTCTTGTTACTCAGCAAACGGCTGGAGGAGGCATAGCTGATCTGTAATAGAGCATCCAAAATAAGACTTATGCTGCTAGATGATTATGAATTTTTTTAAGTTAACGAAATCTATGTTTTATGTTTGTAAAAGCTGAAGAGTAAAAATATACAATAATCAGTGATGGTCACTAGAATGCTGGAAAATATTTTACTTTAATTATGTCGTATATTGTTCTTTCTAAATAGTGTCTCACCTGGGGAATATAAAACAGGCCTAGAAGGTTGGCAACTGCAGTGGAAACAGCTGACCCTGCCGCTCCCACCACTGCAATGGTCGATGGTATGTGGTCTGTACAGTTACAGAATTCATCTAGATTGAGGGAGTCGATCTTGTTCTGTGCTACAAAGCTTAAAGTTGCCTCCAAAGCTTTAGACACTGTGTTGCAAGTATCAAAGATTCTGTATCCCAGTGTGATGTTGGGCAGTAGGGTGCTACTGTTGTTTATCTCTTCAATGGCAAAAATCATGGCCTGCAGCCAGCGGAAACCCCGGAAATTAAACCTGTGACAGCAACCAATCATGAACAATATTCAGACCTTTTGTTATATAAGGACATTTTATATTACCTGACACATTGTGTAGATTGGGGCCGAGCTGCTAGGTCTTGGTCTTTGGATGTGACCCCAAAATGTATTGGGAATAGTCCACCAAGGAGAATGTTCCCTGTCATCTGAGCTCTTTGATGGGGTCCATATGTTGAAATGACACAACTGGAACTCAGCAGTGTCAGAAAATACAGGACCAGTCTCATCTTTGTGCTCTTTCTCCTTTACAACTCAGTATTACTTTTAACAAGCTGCTCCGCCATCAATGTCCCTCCTGTGTCCTGCTGATCATGTTAACATTATAACCTCAGGAACTGCAAAGAAATGAAATAACAATACAATTTTATTACTAGTTAATAATTTTTTATGAAGTCCCTTAAATCCAAGACCTATTTATATAACTTTTTCATCATGCTGGTACACAGTACCAAAGGAACAACATTTTCATGGAGACAAGCAGGAGGAGGCCTCCTCCTTTAGGCCAAATAAGAGTAAGGCTTTAGATGGAAGCCCGCTTACAATAAGGACACATGTTTATGATTTTCAGTCCAACAGGAATAACTAAATTAAAAACAATTTTAGACTATTAGGCTATTTTCTGGAGAAAGTGACATACTATGGCTTTAAAAGTGTAGTACATATATGTGATATTGTGCTGCCCATGTTCTTGTAAACAGAAATAGTGAAAAGTAAAGTCACAGTCTACTGAGCCTTCTCCTGCTTAGGTCTGGTCCCAAGCTGTGACCAGTCAACCCCGTCTCCATGGTGAAAGCCACTGCAGCCGTGCACTGAATCTGAACAGCACTAATGATATTAGGCAGTACTATTGTGAAGTATGGGCCACATATAATAGCAATACAAAATAAAGTTAAATCATTTATTAGTGTTAAAAGGTGTGAAAATATTTAACACAATAAGACCAAATCATGTGTAAATTCACTAGGTAAATTCTTACTGATCCAAGAAAGAACGACAAGTGACTGAAATAAATTAACACAATTTTAGATCATGCCTATGAATAAAAAACACAGCAACAAACAAATTATATTCAAGAGAACAAAAAAAAAAATACTTACATTTTACGAAAGTTAGTCACATCCAAGTTTTAGGTTTTTCCCCAAATATCCCAGGGGCTAAATGTACTGGACAATAGTGTGAGCGCCTGAGTTTGTACGTGTGGATCAATTATTAACCAGAAAGGGGAGGGCAATTTCCCTCTGCTAATGAAGCAAAGGCCCCAATCACACAATATTTAGAACTGACTATTTTTATATCTCTGCACTCAATGCACATGTTTTGTTGAGTAATGTTTCTCAAATTGTTGCCGATTTCAGATGTTCTCCTGCACCTTTAGTGAGTTTGATGTTACAAAGTCTTGGAAGCAGTGGATCGCACCTTTATGTTCATCAAACAGAGATGTGTCTTCTGCTCTGTTGAACCATTATTCAGTTGGTTGCTGAGCAGAAGACAGTGGACACAACAATTACAATTTACAACATGTAGGTCCCATTTTAAAGCTATATAAGTCTAATTTATTTTAATGCAGACAAAGCATTTTAGCAATAGTCAAGAATAATATGGAAATTATCTTTGAGAGCAAGTATGCTTAAGGGTGTTTTTGAGGGACAATATAAATTGGATAAAGCCATTTCTATTTCAAACATGGACTAAACCACCACATGGGCAAAAAAATACTAGGTGTAAACTGTGTCATTGCTCAGTATACCCAAAACGCCTCATGCCACAAATCATTCAAATCGTAACCTTTTTCAAGACTAGCACACACCTCCAAAATGTAACATAATGTGTAAAAAATGTTGGGCTGAGTCGACTTCTCAGTGAATGCAAGTGTCTTGACGAAGAGCAAGGTTGAGGAAGGATCAAACGCATTTCTACATTCAAAAGGTAAGGGTCTCTCATCAAGTTAATTTTAATAGTTATGCTTGACTTTGATATAAAATTGTATAGGCCTTCTCATCATGTTTTAGAGTGACAAATATTTTTCGATGTCATATCTGAAAATATTGACTTTCATTCTATATTTTACCTTCATAACATTTGTATAATATTCATTATGCATGTTACATGTTCCTTTTTAACTTTTTAACTTTTTTTTTTTTTCCAAATGCGGCCACACAAACTGCACACTGCAATTTGGCACAAAGCATATTTTACTTTTGATTAGTGCTCTGTGCTTGGTCTCAATTCTACCCATGAGTTTGGCCTTTGCCATAGCGATGAACAATTTAAAACAAAATGTTATATCCTTTAAATGGGAGTCCTCAAAATGTTGCATATAATAGAAAATCCATGAGAAAACTAAATACCATAAATCATTATGGCCATGATATGGTTAAATTGGATTGTTGTCTAACTACAATAGTTTTATAATCATGTCTTTATTTTTTTATGGACACTGTTTCACCAAATTCTGAAATCTGATAAATATACCACTATTAAACTTCTATTGTTTTGTACAGGATGTCTGGTGCAAAGGTTTTGTCATTCCTCCAAAGCCTGTCCCGTAGGAAGCCTCTGGACCCTGAAGGAGAAGTGTCCAATTTTAAGCGCTGTTTGACCACTCTAGACCTGGTGGCTCTTGGCGTTGGCAGCACTTTGGGGGCTGGGGTCTACGTCCTGTCTGGAGAAGTGGCTCGTACTGTGGCTGGTCCTAGCATCATCATCTCCTTTCTCATCGCAGCCATAGCATCTGTATTTGCTGGACTTTGCTACGCTGAATTTGGAGCTCGGGTTCCCAAGACTGGCTCCGCTTATCTGTACAGCTATGTGACAGTGGGGGAAATATGGGCCTTTATAACAGGCTGGAATCTACTCTTGTCATATGTAATTGGTAAAGCATCTAGAGCATATAATGCATGTTTACATTAAATAATGATACACCTAAGTACATTTATATTGATATTGGATCATATTTAGGGACTTCCAGTGTAGCCAGAGCTTGGAGTGGGACCTTTGATGACCTGATTGGAAAAATTATTGCCAATTCTCTGGGGAAACATGCTGCTATGAACTTACCAGGATTAGCGCCCTACCCAGACTTCTTTGCTGCGGCCCTCATTATGCTTCTGGCAGGTAAAATACTACTTCATATTAGACAGGGTTAATTAATGTATTAAACCATAATGCACCATGTTTTCTCTATAGGAATCCTTGCCTTTGGTGTCAAAGAATCAGCCATTGTTAATAAGATTTTTACAGCAGTGAATGTAGTGGTGTTGTTGTTTGTGATCCTTTCTGGATTCATTAAAGGAAATATTAACAATTGGTACATTGGGGAAGAGGAGCTGAACGAATACAGGTATGTGCTTAGACATAACTAAAAATAAATAATGTTAAACTTGTTTCAATTGACAAAAATACTTTTTTATAGAAAAAATATATCTGTCAATGTTACCACCAACTATGGGTCTGGGGGCTTTTTCCCATTTGGATTAGAAGGGACTTTAGCAGGAGCAGCCACTTGTTTCTATGCATTTGTGGGATTTGACTGTATAGCGACGACAGGTAAATTGTGACTGGCTGTGTTATGTCAATATTCTAAAATGTAAATTATTTTCACTTTTTTTTTAAGGAGAGGAGGTGCAAAACCCTCAGAAGTCCATCCCATTGGGCATCGTGTCCTCTCTACTTATTTGTTTTTTGGCGTATTTTGGCGTGTCTGCCGCCCTCACTCTGATGATGCCATACTTTTTACTCAGTGTTCACAGTCCCTTACCTGTTGCCTTCACATTCATTGGGTGGGGCCCTGCTAAATATGCTGTGGCAGTGGGATCTCTCTGTGCACTCTCAACAAGGTAAACACTCTTTAAACCAGAACATATTTTAAAAGAGTTCACCCTAACCTTATAATAATAATAATTCATTGGATTTATATAGCGCCTTTCATGACACTCAAAGCGCTTTACAGTTCATTGTTCATTCACTCGACACTTGGTGGTGGTAAGCTACTTTCTGTAGCCACAGCTGCCCTGAGGCAGACTGACAGAAGTGAGGCTGCCAAACTCTGACCACCTCCAACACTCACACACATGCCACTTTCATACTAGGCAAATGTGGGTAAAGTGTCTTGCCTAAGGACACAGCGACAGCTTTTTTCAACTGGCGCCCCACTGTGGCACCTGGAATTCCCAGCGGTCTCCCATCCAAGTACTAACCAGGCCCTGCCTTGCTTAGCTTCTGAGATCTGACGGGATCAGGCTTTGACAGGCAGGCATGGCCATGTCCTATTAGCAGCAGTGGGCAGAGTAACCAAAAATATCAGGCACCATTATTTCAGAATAAATGTAAAATAGAGGAAAAACTGATATTTTTAACATAAAACTGTCATATACTGCACAGTCTGATGAGCTAAATATTACTCAAGTAAAAGAATTCGTTCTTCAAATTATTTTCCTCAAACAAAAGTCAACATTTGGGAGTAATATTAATCCTAGAAGTACACAAAATGTAAGTAAGATGTGAGTAACTCATTACCCACCTCTGCCTATCAGCCTCTTGGGGTCTATGTTCCCCATGCCTCGAGTGCTTTTCGCAATGGCCAGGGATGGACTTCTTTTTAAGCCCCTCAGTAAAATGAGTGACAGACAAAGTCCTGTTACAGCAACACTGGCCTCAGGGATTGTTGCAGGTAATGCATTTCTCTGCCTTTACTTCTTTGAACATTATTACCAGTATTTTGCTGTTGTGTCTTTGCAGCCATCATGGCATTGTTGTTTGATCTGAAGGCTCTAGTTGACATGATGTCTATTGGGACTCTTTTTGCTTACACTCTTGTGGCAATATGTATCCTCAAACTAAGGTACATCATGAGCCTACTGCTTATCCTTTAAGATTTAGGCTGTGGTGGATTATTTGTATATGTCATTTCTACTGCACTCTTTTTCAGATATCAGCCAGATGAAAGTGATGACTCAACTTCAAACAAACCAGAGCCATTGACAGTACATGGACTGCTCTGTCCTCCTCTGCAACCCACAGCACGGACATCTAAAAATGTTTCAGTTACTGCTGTTTTCATTAGTAGGTCTTCAATTATTTTGTTTTGTTTCATGTGTATGAATAGGCTCCTATAATCTTGACTTCAATCCCATGTATCCCAGTCTTTTTAGTAATCAGCCTAAGCATCTTCATATCTGGTGGTATTGAGGCCCTGCATGCTCATCAGTGGTGGATTCTTCTCTGTGTATCTGTGAATGTATTGATGCTTTTTGTTATCATACTCATAATCTGGAGACAGCCTCAGAGCCAGACCAAAGCTGCGTTCATGGTATGCTTTGATTCTAACACACATTCAGTTGTGATGTAACATTTAGTTGTTTTGTATCTTTATGTGCAGGTTCCATTTGTCCCCTTTCTACCAATACTGAGCACCTTTGTAAATGTCTACCTAATGGTTCAGCTAGGTTCAGACACATGGATCCGGTATGCAGTGTGGATGGCCATAGGTCTGTTGTAATTTTTTAATACATATCACACATAAATTACTAATTTGAGCATAACATTGACTCTTATGTTTTAATAGGTTTAATTATCTACTTCTGTTATGGTGTTCAGCACAGTGTTCAGAAACAAAGACTTCAAAGATCATGTGATGAAATTACTATTCATAACATTGCTGCAAATATTGAGCCTGGCATGGAGCATGGATATGAGTTTAAGACATAATTTTGTCCTCCATTTGCTTTTTTGAAGTTTTGTAGGTAGGATATAGTAAAAGGTATGTTGTCTATTTCATATATTATCCATGTAGTACTGTAGAAATTATGTATTAAAATGTTATGCTTCAGTATTAAATGTTTGGTTTAATGTCTGGTTTTGCATCCATACACTATGCCCATACCTGCCATATTTTTTTTTAATAGATCCAAACGCAAACGCAAGAGTAAAAGGAACTAATAAAAGAAGGCTTTGTTTGAGGGAACCGGTTTTACGGCGGACTTAAAACAGCCAATCAGAGCACAGTGAGTAAGCTTCGTGAGCCAATCAGCGCCCGACTTTAGGACGGAGCCGCGTTGTTCAAAAAAGCAGACGAGAGGCGAACTGGAAAAACAACTCAGCTGTTTGAGAGACACCGAGAGAAAAGCGTGTTGTACATGGGTATCTAATAGGTTATAAACAGCCTGCAGACTTTTAATCCAATTACCTGTTTAGATTTATTCAACCAGTGCACTAGGACATCGGTGGACGTGGTGAGTGAAATAAACTTGAATCTTCTCCTTCTCAAGCTAACCCAGCGTTCTAACTCTAGGCTTAGCTAATGGTATTGTGTACGGTTATTCAAAATGTTAAGTCAATAATGGTTACTGGCTAAATTATTATGATATATTATTTTGTATTACTGAAAAACTGAACAGTCTTGATGCAAACTATTATGAACGCATTTTGTTTGCTAGATCTGGGTTCCTGCTTGCTGCTTAGTGAATGCACTTTGCTTAATAAATAAAACTAGATGGCAGAAACATTGTTAAGATGAACATATGCTCTTATATAGAATCCTTCTTGTCAGGAAATATTTTGATTAAAAAGTACATGATTTAGATTCATTCTCTAAAAATCAGTTAATCAAACTTTATTTATAGAGCCCTTTACAACATTCGAGGTGACCAAAGTGCTTCACATTAAAACTCATAAATATAAAACGTACAAAATATGAAACAATTAAACAAAACAAACTGTCACTGCATTACGGAGCATTAAAAGCCAGTCTTAATAGGTTAAAGGAAAAGTAACGTTGTTTTTTTTTTTACAATCTGAGCCTTCTTTCGGCAATAAAACAAGTAGTTTTACTCACCCATAGCAGTTTGGTGTCATTTTGAGCAGTTTCGTAGAAGTTATGTTGTAGCGTATCCGTTAACTTGAGTGCTCGGGGCATTGCGGTCTCCAAATAACACAAACTTTAGCACTTTTCAAATCATAGAAGCCCGATATCTTAGTCTACGATTTCGTTTGAAGCAAAAGTGGCCTGTAATCCGAGATTTAGCCATAGTTTCGAGTAGATGAGGAGACTGTGCTCTCAGCTCCCGGGACCCAAACATGAAACGCAAAGCTGTAAACTATGGATAAATCTCGGATTACAGGCCACTTTTGCTTCAAACGAAATCGTAGACTAAGATATCGGGCTTCTATGATTTGAAAACTGCTAAAGTTTGTGCTATTTGGAGCCCGCACGGGGCTTATTGCATGCTTGGGGAATATATTATATGCCCCGAGCTATGGCTAGAAGTTGCGCTAGGCTAACCGCAAATCTAAAACATCTCTGGAAGTATTCCATATGACACCAAAGTGCTATGGGTGAGTAAAACAACTTGTTTTATTACCGAAATAAGGCTCAAATTGTTAAAAAAAAAAAAAACGTTACTTTTCCTTTAATAGGTTAATAGGTTTTGAGCTTGGATTTAAACCGGCCAGAATCTGTGATGGTGCACATATTGGAAGGCAGATTGTACCAAAGTCTGGGGCCAGCGACAGAGAAAGCCTGATCACCCCCAGTGTTTAAGCCTGGCTCTGGAGATATCAGAAGCTGGTTGTTTGACCTTAAGGTTGTTTGAGCTGAGGAGAGACATGAGTTTAATGAAATAGGGAGTAGCAAAGCAAGAGCTTTAAAGGGACAGTAGGATTGGTGGTGCATTGGTGGATGGTGGGTATTGCAATTCCTGTCCTAGCTACGGCAGACCTCGAGGGTCACCCGGGCGCGCCGTAACGCGGACAGCTCGGCGTACCCAGAGGTGGGTTCACCGGCAGCTGCGCACGAACCGCGCGCACATCTGAAGCGCACCCGGCGTTGTGCGCGGGTGGGGGGAATCGGGAACCGGACCGCGGAGGGCGGAGGGTGGTTTGAACCCGGGGTGCGGACCCGCGCTGCAACAAAGCCCCAGCTGCGGTAGGTACTATGCCCTTCTTCTTTTCCTCTTAGGGGCCGTTTAGACGAGCATGATTGCGACTGAAAACAACAAAATATTCTATCGGAAGTGTCTTTCATTTACACGGCGGCGGCGCCGTCGGGCTCTGAAACCGCAAAAATCTGAAGACTCTTTCCAGAGTGTGGAGTTTTGAAGACAGCCCGGGTCGCGTCTCCGTCTAAACGGCAAGAAGCGCAAAACATGTTCACGTCACATACAGCTGACTGGATGCGCCAAGCCGGTAAAAACAATAACAATATGTCGCAGGTGACAGAGGCGAGTTTGGACAAGACCGGGGAGAACCAGTCAGTGGTGGGACAGTTTTGAGAATGGATTAGTTGCTGACAATGCTTGGGTGGAAAACTTCAGAATGATTAAACAAGCTCTTGTTGGCACTTCTGGGCAGTTCTGCGCACTTCTGTGCTGGCATATTGTGAACTAAAGTCATAACTGATGCTGGGTTAGCGTTGGCTCTTTGGGCATTATTCTGCTCTGTTATCTGGCATATTGTGGAAACACACACGCGCATGCGCTCGCAACACACACACACACAGCTCTGATAAAACTGCAGGCATATTCCCATACTTTCCTCTGTCCGAGCACCACCAAGTGCACTTGTCTGTGTTCTGTGTTTCTCATAGTGCTTTAGCACTTTAGCAGTTTAAGTTGCGTTACCACCGACTACCGAGGTGCTCTTCTTGTGCATTTTATGCTGTGTGGCTCTGTGCTGGTTGACATGACTGAGATACGCATTACGTGCCTGTCCGTGTATAATGTAGCCTATAGGCTCCTCTCTCCATCACAATCCTCTCTTCCAACATAAAATGTATATACTATATATGCATAGTTACATTGTTTGTAATATAATATTTGACCTATTAATATGCTCACATTTTACAACTGTCAAAGTGTACTTTATTGTCAATTCACTATGTAACGGGCATTACACAGGACTGAAATTGTGTTTCACCAGACACCAAATGTGCAATCTAAGTAAAAACACGGACACACACATGCGCACATACACACAGCTACACTCATGGACGTGAAGTCAAGTGTATACAGGCATCAACAATAAATAGACATTAGACATACAGGTAAGCATATACTCTTCCAACAAGAAGGAAAGTTCGAGGTAGAATGAAATGTGCAAAAGTGAAGGTGCAATTTGTAAAGTGCAAGAGTGCCGAAAGCTGCATGGACATCACTGTGTGTAAGATTGTTTTTTGGATGTCATTAACTGACTGTACCTGTATATTTATATTTAGTCATTCAGTGCCTGACCATTTAACATGACCCCTTTTTCTTTTGTCAAGTAAAGATGGCGCTGACTCTGCTGTCTCCTGGATTTCGCTCTGATGAAGACGATGAGATGGCTGTTTTTGAGTCCACTGCTGCAGAGCATGGGGGTCTAGGCAGACCTCGGCTACCTGAAATCTCTGTGATTTCTCCAGGTCTCGACAGACGGCCATCGACCACTGAGCCTGTTAGTTTTACTCAATCATTCAAGAACCTGTATTTGAGTGAGCTACATTAACATTCTAATTCTTACAGTTACTGACCATGAAGCAGTCACTTGGGAGACCAGGCATTCACGAGCAAGTAAATCCTGAGAAAGTAAAGGTCTATCTGCGCATCAGACCTTTAACTAAAATGGAAAAGGACAGAGGGGAAGAACAAGTAAGACTTCTTTGTAAATGTGTTAAATTACAGGTTTATAGCCTAGTACTAGTACATTCTGATAATGTGTCTCCATTTTAGGGCTGCGTGCTTGTCCAGGATGAAAAATCTCTTCTCCTAAAAGCTCCAAAAGAGTCTCAGAACATGAGAAATGCAGAGCGAGGCATAGCTCAGAGCATGCACAAGTTCAGCTTTTCAAAGGTAATTTGCAAATTGATAGATTGTAGCCCATTTTTACATATTATTAAACAATGTTTAGCCATATTCATATCTAGAGTGTGATCTTTTCAGACTATAATGTGTTTCTCTCCATTTCTTTAAGATTTTTGGACCAGACACTACTCAGCAGCAGTTTTATGAACATACACTGAAAACAATGGTCAAGGATGTTCTTCAAGGAGAGAACAGACTCTTGTACACATATGGAGTCACTAACTCTGGCAAGACCTATACTGTTCAGGGTGTGTATGCTTCGCATAATGTGTCGTTAATCATGTAATAAGTTAAATAAATGATGTTCATTTTGGCTTATTCTTTACAGGAAATGGCAGAGAAGCAGGCCTTTTGCCTCGAGCTCTGGTATCCATGTTCCTGAAGCTACAGGGCCGTCTGTATGGAGGAATGGACCTGAAACCTGTCATGTACCAGGAAATTAAACAGTTAGACCCCACAGAGGTTAAAGTGGAGGAAAGTCGCAGAAACTCACTTCTCAAAGAGGTACAAGGACGGTCATTATATGGGTGACTCGGTTGTAAAATTAATATTTCAAAGTATTATCAATTTACCAACCATATGCTTTGTATATTTTGTAGTCAAGTTAATACAGTCTTATTTTTTCTTTTTCTCTTTTTTTAAAAAAATCAAAATTCTAATTTAAATAGCAGAGAAAGAAAGCGGTATATATATGTGAAGAATCCCTCAGTCGTCCAGGTAGAATCCATGGTAAAAGGAGAAATTCAATTTGTCAACTGGACAAAGTTTATTTTGAAAACGTTTTGCAGCTCATCCATTTTTTGACAAAAATAGCCTCTTTAACTCCCCTTTCAAACCAGAGAGGGGAGTTAAAGAGGCTATTTTTGTGTATATATACTAACAAACTATGTAGCTTTAGAAATGGGTAGAAATATATACTCTGCATTTTATTGTGTGTTTATCATTTATTTATCTGCTGCTTATAATAGGATGATGGTCAGATGTCTCGTCGCATTGGAACAACCACTGTGTGGGATAGTGGCATTGGAGGATTCTCATCAACAAGTAACTTGGTCACTCAACTCGAAGGTTTGTAGAAAAGCTTTGGGTATGTTACACTAAAAATATTTGATATTAACTTTTAACCATCCTAACTTTTTTTTCAGATGTTGACAGTGTGTGTCTGGAGCTAGACAGCCTTTCCAACAGTGGAGGGGATGACCTGGAGGATGGGGTGCAGTTTTCTATCTGGGTGTCGTACTATGAGATCTACAATGAGTTCCTGTATGACTTGCTGGATGCGTCGCCCTCAGTGCAGCCCAGAAAAAGGGTTACTCTCAGACTTGGTGATGACAAGCAGGGCAATCCATATGTAAAAGGTAAGATTAAATATACTGCAGTAATAATTGGCTCTGTGCACAACAGCATCTGGCAACCACACTGTTAGCATCACCACTTCCTGTCCAGTTTTATCTCTTTGAGGTTTTTGAAGAGTTGTGTTAAAATGGATAAATAGATAGGCAGTGAACAGGAAGCTGCAGGTCTTAAATGAATACTGGAGCTGAGAACACTTCTGCTTATTAGAAAGGTAGATGTGTGCCTCAATGCTAATGCTAATTTATAATGAATAAAACAACATTATAAACAGAAATCATCTACATATGAAATAACTGAGTAGGCTTTACTTCAATTAATTTGATTTAATGGGTTGTTTCTTATATGATTTTAATAAAAGTGACCTTTGTGATTTACTTCTGTAGACTTGACATGGATTCAGGTTCGTAGTGCTGAGGAGGCATGGCGGGTTCTCAGAGTTGGTCATCGTAACCAAAGTTTTGCCAGTACTCATCTTAATCAAAACTCTAGCCGCAGGTATTGGTGGAAATGTATTATACTTTTATTGAAGTTTTCAGCTTGTGTGACATAGGTGATATTAACTATTTGTCCACTCTAGTCACAGCATCTTTTCCATCCGCGTTCTGCATGTTCACCCAGAGAGCGTTTCAGCCCAAACCATGCGCATCAGCGAGTATGTTTGGTACCTTTGGTTTTCTATGCTTTTTTCCTTCACTTTATTAATATCTGTCTGGTTTATGTTCTAGATTAACCATATGTGATTTGGCTGGGTCTGAACGGTGCAAAGAGCAACGTGATGGTGAAAGAATGAAGGAGGCCAACAACATTAACACCTCACTGCTGACACTGGGGCGATGCATTGCTGCTCTGCGTCACAACCAGAACAATAGGTAAAGCATTTGTAGTCATTTGAGTTGTACTTTTTGTGTCAGAAAAAATGTAATCTTATTATTTTCTGCGTATTTTTTCAGGTCCCGTCCTCCGCAGGTTGTGCCTTTTCGTGACAGTAAGCTAACTCGTGTGCTGCAAGGGTTCTTCTGTGGTAAAGGAGCCTCCAGCATGGTGGTCAACATCAACCCCTGTGCTTCAATTTATGATGAGACTCTACAAGCTCTCAAGTTTTCTGCAATTGCTACTCAAGTATTTTTTTCTGTATTTTGGTCATAATCAGTTTTGTCTTGCCTTGTCTAACTCTTTCCAATATATTTTTAGTTGGTGCATGGCCCGTCAACCAAGACCAGAGTGGCTTATATTCTGTCCCTGCTGCGTGAGCCTGCAGCTAACGGTAATGACAGTACTGTAATAGAAGAAGAGGAAGAGGACAGTGATATAGAAGATGGAGATATCACTATGTTAAATACTGAGGTAACATTTAACCTTTTACTAGACCTGTCTGTTATGATAAGTAAGGCCTGTTCAAATCATGCTGATTTCTGTTGATTTAGGCCCTGCTGCAGGCCATCGACATCCTGAAAAAAGAGGTGCAGCGGCAGTGGGAGGAAAAGGAAGTGCTAGAGGCAAATGTGCGAGAGCAAGTGGTCTCTGAGATGATGGAGGTTATCACTGGGATGCAGAACGGTTTCAGGTGAGGGCCAAAATTCTATTAAAATCATATTAAACATAGCAAGGTAAAGGTTGTATAGAGGATTTTTCAAGGAATGAGAAATCCAGTGACCAAACACACACACACCTCCCTAAGTAGAAACGCCTCTCCTCTTTACGTTAGAAATCATGTTTGTTTACAGCCAGTGCGCGTTCAGAATCGCTGTTGCTGCTGTAACTAGAAGTAGTGAACTTTATTGATTCTTCTGTATTTTAACCCATCCTCTATCCATCTATCTATCTATATCTCTATCTCTCTATCGCTATATATATATATATATATATCTCTATATATATTATATATATATATATATCTATATATATATATATCTCTATATATATTATATATCTCTCTCTCTATATATATATATATATATATATATATATATATAAATAATAAATAATAAATAATAAATAATAAATAATAAATAATAAATAATAAAATAAAATAAATTAGGAGCAGGACCCATGCTGGAGGATTTACCTATGGTGCATGTTTTGGGTTGGTGGGGGAAACCGGAGTGCCCGTAGGAAACCCACCCAGACACGGGGAGAACATGCTCCACACAGAAAGGCCCAGGCGACCCGGGGATCGAACCCAGACCATGCATGCAAACTCCACACAGAACATACACAGAAAGGCCTGGGCGACCCGGGGATCAAACCCGGAACCTTCTTGCTGTGAAGCAAGAGCGCTAGCCACTCAGCTACCGTGCCGCCCATACTATATACTATAGTATAGTATACTATATACTAGGGGTGGGCGATATAGCCTAAAATTTATATCACGGTATAATTTGAACCATAGACGGTAGACGGCATATATCACGGTATACTTTGGTATGTAACAGTATTAACTGTTAACAGTATTAACAGCTTCTTAATGGTTACCAGAGCACATGGAAAAAGCATTCAAGCAGGAAGCTGTTTTTTAAACTATTAAATAACATAAACGTCAAGAATATTACTACAAGAAAATGTATTGTGCAAAACTGTAATTGTAAAAAACATAAAACAAGTAACTTCACTTTCAAGCAGTATAAAATTTGAACAAGGCAATGTAAATCGAAAATGAAACTGCTTTAACATTGGCGCCGGTGTCAGTGCTGATGCACACCTGCAACTCTTCGTCAAGTTCCCATGACTCGAGCACTTCCCTGAGTCCCTGGGCAATAAACTCCCCTGTATGGTGGTCAGGGAAATACGATGTTTGCACTACACATGTACTGTTGAAATGGGCCGTACACAGGCATTTGCCGCACAACTTCCAGTCGTCGTCAATAAAGTGGATTGTCAGGCTGATATACGGGTCCATAGTGCGACTCGACCACAAGTCCGTGGTGGTTGCATAGTGTTTTATGACACGAAGCTAATGCGGACATCGTCATGCAGTCTGGGCACTTCACCTGGCTAAAATATTTGCGGTTTGGTACCACGTACCGTTGATCCAGCGTCTTCACCATGCCTAAAAAGCCGCTTCTCTCTACGGTTTGGAAAGGTGCATGGAGATTTTGGCATGGAGATCCAGCAGTCAAGGCCCCTGCCTTCGACTGCTGGATCTCCGGACATGGAGACTAGCTCTGGGGACATGGAATGTCACCTCGCTGGGGGGGGAGGAGTCTGAGCTCGTGTGGGAGGTTGAGTGTTACCGACTAGATATAGTCGGCCTCACCTCCACGCACAGCTTGGGCGCTGAAACCCAACTCCTTTAAGGGGGCTGGACCCTCCATTTGTCTGGCATTGCCCGCGGGGAGCGGCGGCGGGGCGGTGTGGGCCTGCTCATTGCCCCACAGCTCAGCCGCCGTGTGTTGGAGTTCACCCCGGTGAACGAGAGGGTCGCGTCCCTGCGCCTTCAGGTCGGGGACAGGTCTCTCACTGTTGTGTCGGCCTACAGGCCGAACAGCAGTGAAGAGTACCCGGCCTTCTTGGAGTGCCTGGGAGGGGTACTGGACAGTGCACCTATCGGCGACTCCGTTGTTCTCCTGGGGGACTTCAATTCCCACGTGGGCAACGAGAGTGACACATGGAGAGGAGTGATTGGGAGGAACAGCCTCCCTGATCTGAACCCGAGTGGTGTTCTGTTATTGGACTTCTGTGCTAGCCACAGTTTGTCCATAACGAACACCATGTTCGAGCACAAGGGTGTCCACCAGTGCACGTGGCACCAGGACATCCTAGGACAGATGACTGACTTTGTTGTTGTGTCATCTGACCTCCAGCTGCGTGTCTTGGACACTCGGGTGAAGAGAGGGGCAGAGCTGTCAACTGATCACCACCTGGTTGTGAGTTGGGTCCGCTGGCGGGGGAGGAAGCCGGAGAGACCTGGCAGGCCCAAGCGTATCGTGAAGGTCTGTTGGGAACATCTGGAAGAGCCCTCTGTCAGGGGCACCTTCAACTCACACAGAGCTTCTCCCGGATTCCAGGGGAGGCTGGGGACATAGAGTCAGAGTGGGCTTTGTTCTATTGTCGCTGCGGGGGTGGATGAGATCCATCCTGAGTATCTGAAGTCTCTGGATGTTGTGGGGCTGTCTTGGCTGACACGTCTCTGCAACATCGCGTGGCGGTCAGGGACAGTACCTCTGGACTGGCAGATGGTGGTCCCTCTGTTTAAGAAGGGGGACCGGAGGGTGTGTTCTAACTCTCGGGGAATCACACTCCTCAGCCTTCCTGGCAAGGTCTATTCCAGGGTGCTGGAGAGGAGAATTTGACCAATAGTCGAACCTTGGATTCAGGAGGAGCAGTGTGGTTTTTGTCCCGGCCGGGGAACACTGGACCAGCTCTATACTCTCCGTTGGGTGCTCGAGGGTGCATGGGAGTTTGCCCAACCACTCCACATGTGCTTTGTAAACCTGGAGAAGGCACTCAACTGTGTCCCTCGTGGGGTCCTGTGGAGAGTGCTCTGGGAGTATGGGGTTCGGGGCCCTTTGCTAAGGGCTGTTCGGTCCCTGTATGACCGGAGTAGGAGCTGTGTTTGCATTGCCGGACCGGTTTCCGGTGCATGTTGGAAATGTCCGCCAGGGCTGCCCTTTGTCACCGGTTCAGTTCATTGTATTTATGGACAGAATTTCTAGGCTCAGTCAGGGGCCGGAGGGGATCCGGTTTGGGAACCACAGGATCTCATCTCTGCTGTTTGCAGATGATGTTGTCCTGATGGCTTCATCGAACCGGGACCCCCAGTGTGCATTGGGGTGGTTTGCAGCTGGGATGAGGATCAGCTCTTCCAAATCCGAGGCTATTGTTCTCGACCGGAAAAAGATGGCTTGCCCTCCGGGTGGGTGGGGAGTCCTTGCCTCAAATGGAGGAGTTCAAATATCTCTGGGTCTTGTTCACAAGTAAGGGGAGGATGGAACGCGAGATTGACAGGCGGTGTCGGCAGTGATGTGGTCGATGTACCGGACCGTTGTGGTGAAGAGGGAGCTGAGCCAAAAGGCGAAGCTCTCAATTTACCGGTCATTCTACGTTCCTACCCTCAACTATGGTCATGAGCTCTGAGTAATGACCAAAAGGACAAGATCGTGGATACAAGTGGCCAAAATTAGTTTCCTCTGCAGAGTGGCTGGGCGTACTCTTTGAGATGGGGTGAGGAGATCAGTCATACGGGAGGAGCTCAGAGTAGAGCCGTTGCTCCTCCACATCGAGAGGAGCCAGCTGAGGTGGCTTGGGCATCTGTTCCGGATGCCTCCTGGACGCCTCCCTCGGGAGGTGTTCCGGGCATGTCCCACCGGGAGAGGCCCCGGGGGAAGACCCAGGACACACTGGAGGGACTATGTCTCCCGGCTGGCCTGGGAACACCTTGGGGCCCCCCCGGAGGAGCTGGAGGAAGTGTCCGGGGTGAAGAAGGTCTGGGCGTCCCTGCTTAGACTGTTGCCCCCACGACCCGGCCCCGGATAAGCAGAAGAAAATGGATGGATGGAAACATTGTGCTAACTGCGAGGAAGCTACAGTTGGAAAAAGCCACTAAGAGAGACATGTGAGAGGCGTACGTAAACCATGTAATCTCAGTCCGCCAGCAAGTCAGTTATGCTAGAAATGTTTTTTTTTTTTTTTTTGGTCATCATAATTACAAGGCTGCTGCACCTCTATACCGTAATGCTATCATTGACAGTTTGAAAGAAAAAAAGAAAATCCTCCATACAACCTTTAATTTGTAGGCCATCATTCATACAATAATACAATAAAATAATTCAAAGTGTTTTACTGAATAAGACAGGCATTAAAATCACAATACAAACAAATAAAACATTAAAAAATCATAATACAATCAAATTGAAAATAGAGTGCAGATTTAAAAAAGGGTTATTTATTTATTTATTGGTTTATTTGACAGGTATGTGTGCATATTATTTAAAACTTATGCAAAATGTTTTGAGCAAGGGTTTGAATATTGTCAGTGTAGAGGCCTGTCACATCTTCAGAAAGAATGTTCCAGATAATAGCTGCATTAAAGTGAACTGATTCTTCAGGTTTAGTCCTGTTTACAAAATAAGACATTTAAACTATGAACTATAAATGATAATTCTGCCTTTTTAGTGAAAGTTTGGAGACAGAGAGGGCTCTGCTTGAAGAGAGATATGAGGACAAGATTAACAATCTACAGAAACATTTGAAACGTTTCTACAGCCAGGAGCTCAAGGTACTGCTTAACACATGAAGTAAAAATGTACTTATACAATGGATATGCATTGATGCTTGGTGTTTTTATCTCAACTGTACTCTGGTGTAACACTGAACATGAACTTTTGTCTTTTGTCCTTTTGTTAGGAGCGAGACCAAGAGATCAAAGCTTTATCTGCTGCTTTGGAAAAAACCCCTCAATCAACTGTGTCAGACTCCTTTACTGAGGCACCACGGCGATCTCAGAGACTCACTGTTAACTCAGAATTAAGCAGGCTACGTTGTGAGCTGGACCAGTGCCGGGCTGAGCTGCTCACCAAAACAGAAGGTATAAAGATGAATGAATTATGTGTTGACCTATCAGTTGGTTTGGTTACATTATATAAAGACAGTGATGCAGTTGTTTTCATCTTCTGTCTAATGTTTGAGCAGAGTTAGCCAGAGTGAAGGCACAGCTGGAAGTCCCTGGATCAGCAGGTGCACTCACTAATGCTGCTGATCGTAAACTGGAGGAGGGTCAACGAGTAAGTTACCCATTTCTGTGTTGAAATTATATATTCATCCATCTATCCATCTTCTTCCGCTTTTCCATTTCTGGGTTGCGGGGGCAGCAGTCTAAACAGATCTGGTCCCAGAACACAATGCACCAGCCCCCATGAATCCTCCCACGGGTGGTGGGTCCACAGGAGGAGAGAGTAAAATGGTATAATGCTTGCTATACGTTTTTATTTTTTTATTTTTTATTTTAGAACCTTCGGCAGTTGCGTCAGGACTTGTGTAGACTAGGGATGGACCTCCAGTCTGGGGAAAGGGCGTGCTGTCGTAACACAGGAGGAGAGCGTCTGCGGCAGGCTTTAACAACTGCTGATGAGACACTGGCTAAACAGGTACAACTACTGCAGATGGGACATTTTAATTTGGATTTTTTTCCGCACATATAAATCTTGATATTGAGTGATTATAAAATTAGCATAAAACTGCAGAAAATGTCAAAAGTGCACACGATGTAACTGGAAAAATGCCTATGAGGTGTACATTGTTTTTTACTGGATACTTTTTTCCCTCTCTTTCCACTCATACTAACACTATTAATGCACAGCATGTCTTTTAACTCCAGATAGATCTATTATCTGCGCACTGATTTCTGTGAGGGGATGTCTGTTTGACATTACCGTTTGTGTCTTCTACGCATTCACGGCTGTGGCCTGACTAACCCTGTTCACTGACTTTCTTAGGATCAGATCCTGATGGAGTTGCAGAACAACCTACTGTTGGTCAAAGCAGACCTGAGACGTAAAGCAGAGACTCTGATCCAGACACAGCCCCCCAGGCCTCTACTGCCCCCTCATGGATACGCCTCTGCCACCCCAGGATCCTGTAAGAAACGAGGATGTGGAGCAGCAGGTGACACTGAAAATCGACCTCCAGAGAAGCGACAATTTTTTCATAATTTGTTCCCAACACGTACCCCAAATCGGAAATACAACACACGTGCAGCTGAAGAAGCCACTGCCACGCCATACTCCCGAATCCTGCGCTCTCGGCAGCAGTCTCCACCCCCTAGCCCTGTCCCAACACCACGCCACATCAGGGGCAAATACTGAGTGGTTAAGCTTTGACACCATCTAGTTTGCTTCAAATTTATGGCATCAAGTATATCACTTTGTGTGTATGTTGTATTTTGTATAATCATTTGCTTGATGCATGTACCTATACCAAAAGAAATGGGCTTTTACTGATTTATGGCATTGGATAAATTTTGTGTTTTTATATGCATGTCTGTCTACCCTTGTATATGTTATACACATTAAAATTGTGTACCCATGTGTTGTGGACAAAATCATTTGGCAAAAATATTAACTTTACTAAACAAGCATGTGTATATACTTTATGTACAAATAAACAGCACAGATGGGACTAAAGAGTACATTACAGATGTTAAAACCTGACATCTTGTTAAACCAGAGCTCCTGCACTTTTCCAATAAAATTAACATTTCTCATGCAAGTAGAAATTTGTACTGTGTTTTTCAATGTCTTTTTTAGCATGGTGTCATGCTAATGTCAGGGAGTGAAGGAGATGAGGTTGAGGGGTGACAGCCTCCTCACAGGTGTGTTGTTGTTTGAGAGTGGAGCAAATAGATCTGCAGACGGAGTTTCAATCTGATCTCTGACCTGTGAAATCTGTCTCAGCAAAGCCTTTCCTTCTTCTCTGGCCTAAAAAAAAATAATGAGAACAGCCATGCCACAGCAGTAGGAACAGATACAAATAGGAATATTATATGTACACTCACATCATTGTAGTCGCAGCAGCGCTGAGCACACAGAGATGCCTCATCATAAAGTTTATTTTTAAAATAATACTGGCCCAGATACCGTAGGGCTGTGCTAACTTCTGCATGCTCCAGTTGTTCCTGTCAAACAATTGATGGAGTTAGAATTGAAGACCAGCTTTTCAAACAGAAAAACAAAAGTATTTAAATTGCTTACCCCACAGGAGAAAATGTCCTGAATGTAAAGCATGTAACACTGCGCAGCATCATCAGACTCATTCAGCTGTTCATGAAGCCTGCAGTGAGTAGATTTTATTGAAACATCGCCATTTCAGATTTATACCTCTGCAAATCCAAATAACCACTGAAGTTTACTTACTTTGCTAATTTGAGTAAGGCCATTTTCTCAACATCTCCCACAGAGTACGCCCTCCAGTAACACTGCAGCAATTAAAATGAAAACATGGAAGCCCAGCAAACAGGGAAAACATTTGAGTTTTAATGTGTGTACCTTTTTGGCTTCTACTTGTTGCGACAGTCTTTCATAGCTTTCACCGAGAGCAACTAACATGCGTGAATCATTTGGTCTGAAAAATATTATGTTATATTACTGTAACGCAGAAATACATTATAAACAAATCAGATAAAAATATTTTTCTCCTTCGTACCTGAGTTGATGAGCTTTTCGATAATAGTACAAACAGTAAAAGGGCATTTTCAGGATTTCATATGTCTGACCTAATCCATACCAAGCCCGGTAGTCTCTTTTGTTCACTTCAATGGCATGCCTATAGTAAACAAGACGACATTTAGAAAAGCCTCAACCTGCCATTTGCATATTTATATGTCTTATCTGACCTGTACGCCTGGATAGCTGCAGACGTGTTCTTCATTTCCATATACTCATGTCCCATGAGCGTCCAGGCACCAAGGCATCGAGGGTTGAGCTTCAGAGCTCGTTGGAAATACAAGGCTGCCTTCTCATGCTGGGAGCGCAAACTGTAGTAATTACCTGTAAATAAACCAAAATATTACAATACAAGTCCTGAACATAGAAAGGGAAGGTTTAATTTGGGACTACAGCTTAATCTTACCAATTACACAACATGTCTCTACTCTGTATTTGTCAATCTCCACTAAATTGTGGGCCAGGAAGCTCAACTCTGGCTTCATTCCCTATAAAGAAGCACCAGATTAATAGTATGTAGTGATACTATTAAATTAAATAGCATTGGTTATATTAACTGACTTTAACATATAGCAGATTAGAAAATGTGTCCATGTTGTCAATACGAAAGGGATCTTGAGCTCTTAACTCATAAAACAGAGCCAAGGCTTGGTCAATATCTGAAAAAGAAATACTGACGTCAACAAACTGTTATGATATGAAACATTTATGAAAGTCAAATGGTCACCTCTAATGTTGTGATAGGCGACAGCGATCTGTGAGATGATGTATGTGCTTTTGGTGAAACCGGCCTCGATCAGACTCTGATACTTCTGCAGCGCTTCTTTGATCATCTGCAGCTCTGTGTACATGTGCGCCATGAAGAACTCTCGGATCCAACAGTCAGGCAGAGACAGTGACTTTAACTGAGGACAAAGAGAAATTTAAGTATCATTGCAATTAATTTAAAGTGGAAATTAAATCCATCTACCATTTCTGTACTGGTAACCAAGTTACTGAGCTCAAGCCATGCTCCCCAATGAAGAGGAAGTGCATGAATGGCCTCTACGAATACATCTACAGCTTCTTTCAGCAGATCCAGCTTCCTCAGCACCACTCCATACCTGTTATGTTGCACAGATTAAATATAACATAAACTCCATAATAAAAGTTCTACTATAGATATTTAGTGAAGCTTACAAATACAGTGTAAAGCCATCAAGTTCAGATGCCGTGTGCTTCTTGCCAAGTTCAACCCGAAGCTCACGTAGGGCTTCATTGCGCACCTGACCCTTTTCCAAAGGACCTGCCAACCCATAGTAGAAAATACTTATAGGTCTGATATTGTGCAAAATCTACTCTTATGGACTTTAAGCCATGTTATAATGCGATTACCTCCTCAAGAACATACCCAGAGTACTGTTTTGTTGCATTCACACGTTTGAGTAACCCTTTGAGTCTGTCTACATCTCCACAGATCAAAATGTGCTGTTCCACCTTGTGATGCCATGTAGTAGTAGTTAACAGCTTTATCTTTAGTTTAGTAGAGTTTGTCAATTTCAGAACTGAAGTCATCCAAGTGATTTTAGTGAAGGAGAATTTTAAGAAGTTTAAATTTTAAGAAGTTTAAAAACACATTGGAGCACTTCCTGTATTACCACATGAAATCACAAGCTGCAGTGTTTTCCATTTGAGAGAAGAACACAGGATAAATCTGCAGGATTTGGATATTAAACATGCGTGAATGAAAAAAAAAACACAACTCCTGGTATGTTTTTGATGACATAGGACCTATAAGTGCAGTTCATGATGGGTAACATTTGGTAGTATTTGTTTGTACTTGTATTACATCCTCACCTAGGCTGTCAACTGTCTCATCATCCTTCTTCTTTTCACCAGACTTGAAACGAATTGCAAAAAGTGTTCATATCATGCCATTATTAAATCATATCAAAAGTCATCAAGATCCTACCAGGTAACGAGAATACATATAGAGGAAATAGGCCTTTTTGCTGCAGCAGTCTTTCAGAAAATAAGCTGCACGATCATACTCTTTCAGGTCAAAGTAGGATTTGGCCAGGGTCAGCGCATCTAGGTCCTTAGCATCTTCCTGTAAATATACACAAAAAGGTACAATCGTGTAGAAAAAGTGTCGTTTCAATCCCGCTCTCCCCAGCAGAGGTCAGCAGTGCCTTACTCAAGTTGAAGGCATGTTTGGAAAGACGAATACGACAATAAAAATAAGCAAAGAAAGCAGCACGAACCTCAGTAAATTCAGGCGCAGGTGGCACTTTATCTTTGGGAAGTGGCTCCAACGCAAATGCGAGCTCCGAAGCCCTGGAACAAAACACAACTTTGTGAAAATGCTGTTAGCTCATTTGCTTTATTGATTACTCCGGTTTGTTACTGAAGGTGAGCCACTACGGATATTTAACATAGACAACAGCTAATGCTAACAAAAAGAACTACTGTCGCTCAAAAATAATCATGTTTACTAAATGACACACGTCTCTTATTGATACAAGAGGGCACATCTCGCTAATGCTAACAGAAAACTCGCCATGTAAAGTACAATACAAAGACGACAGCCAGACAGTAAATGATACGGTAGTCATCGCGAGTCGTACCACTTCGCACTGTGTAGAAGTCCCCTCTCTTTACATAATAAAATCACAGATATGAGCTGTTTTTTAATTTCTGCCAGGTCTCCAAACTCACTGCACAAAGCCGCCATTTTCATATTTCTCCGTAAGCGAACGGGATTGGTGAATTTTCACGGAGACACAGGAAGACCCGCCTCTGGAAAAAAGAAAATTAAATTTATGCAGTAAAAGTGCACAGTGTGACTTTTGTGGCGGAGGGTTCGTTAGCTTGTTGCAAATGTTCCACAATATGGCATTGTATTCCTATAAATTATTCAATTAACCATGCTTTTTATAAAAAAAATAAATAAAAAAAGCATGCATCCATACCCTAGTCCAGTGCTTCTCAATTATTTTCTATGACGCCCCCCCTAGGAAGAAGAAAAAATTTCACGCCCCCCTCCCTGCGCACGACTATTAATAGTATTATTTGTCTAGAAAATTATTAGTACACCTCTGCATAACAATGTATCCTTTTATTAACATTAAAAACAAAAAAAGAAAGAAACTTCCAACAAACACTGCACTCTTTTTTTGCACTGAGGACTCAAATATTAATGTGCTTTTAATGCAGCTTTGTGCACATTTGTTTACGTTTTACAGAAACGAAACTTAAAAACCACATGGTCCATTTGCATAAACTCAAAGCTCAGTGGAATATAACGTGTTTTTTCTGTGACAGAGGATGTTCTGCTGATGGCAAGTCTGTTCTGTGCGTATATCGCGTATTTAAGGTCGCCGAACCCTGCCCCAGAGCGACAACGAGAGCGCTACTGCCAACTACTGTTGTTGATGTGCAATTACACTTTCGTTCTAGTACAGTATGGCAAAAAAGCATGTTTCCCAGGGTCACACGCGCCCCCCCTGGCATCACACCGCGCCCCCCCCAGGGGGGCCCGCCCCACTATATGCTATATGTAACTGTTCCGGGGATGCACCACAGTGCTCCATTAAGTAATTTTCTCCATGGAGACAAGCAGCTGATGGTGCCAGGCCAAGTTACAGGTAGATCTGTGGAGAGATCACGCAGCTCACAGTAAGAATCACAGTCAAGGGATTATTGAGCAATTAAAATATTTTTTTATTGAATACATGCAAAATAGATACATTTAATATTCTGCAGCATCCATGCAAAGCAATGTAATCTCTATGGAGACAAGCAAGTGATAGACCCTCCATCAAGAAAGTTACACAGTGCGCCTTTAAAAATAGCAATAAACCCATGCTAATAGACTTATTATTATTTTTATATTATATTATTTTTTCATTATTTCTTATACTTATATACAGTATTTACTTTATCACACAGAGTGAGGATGTTTTTGCTCATAAACAGCTTTAACACTTGGCTGGAGCAAAGGCAGATTATAGTCTGTATATTTTTCTGAATAATTGTACTTCTTGTCTATCCTCAGTGCTTCCCCTTGCTTCAGTGGAGCAGAGATGATATGGCTCATCATGTAGCTGTCTGTCAACATCTGCATCATCTCTGCTTCAGCACCTCACTGCATGAAACAAGGATCTATTCCCCACATTGTAGAGAAGAGCCATAGTGCCAAACCACCATTTCATTTCATCCGCTGCACCCTGCAGGCATTTTGCCTACAAGCACCTTAGCTCTCCTGGCTTGTGTGGGCATTGTAGTGGTAGCCAACTGACAGTTTGTGAAAGTTATTTAGGTGAACTTTATTTTATATAATCATATGTCAAGGTGGTTTTGCAGCCTTTTTGAATTTCTACTACAACATTGACAATATTATTGCTAATTCAATATTTTTGCCAAGCTCTAGTTCAAATCAGATAACATTGTAAACATAAAGTGTTTGCCCCAAAACCTTTACTTGAATAAGAATTATGTAAAAAAGAAATAGTGAAGAAGAAGCAAAGTGTCTGAAAACTACTTCAAGAAGGAAAGTCTTAAGTTTTTTAAAGTTACTAATAGTTTGATCATCACAGCTAGGTCTTGTTTTAAATACAATCCAGCCATTTTCCGATGAGTGAGAAGCTGCTCAGGATGGGTGCCAGCTCCTCCATTGTCTCCTGGATTTCTGACTACCTGTCAGGCAGGCCTCAGTACGTGCGACTGGGGACCACCCTGTCTGACACTGTGGTCAGTAATGTGGGAGCCCCCAGGGTACAGTCCTGTCTCCATTCCTGTTCACTCTGTACACCTCTGATTTCTAGTACAGCTCCGGGTCCTGCCATCTGTAGAAGTTCTCTGATGACTCTGTGATGGTAGGGTGTATCAGGGATGGACTACAGGACACTAACTGCAAATTTTGTGGAGTGGTCCCAAGCAAACCATCTGCTCCTGAACATGGACAAGACCAAGGAACTGGTGATTGACTTCAGGAGAAAGAGGACACCAGTGAAGCCCATTACTCTCCAGGGTCATGACATGGAAATAGTGGACTGCTACAAGTACCTTGACGTCCATGTGAACAACAGGCTGGCTGGAGGGACAACTGTAATGCTGTCTACAAGAAGAGCATGAGCAGACTCTACTTCCTGAGAAAGCTCAGGTCTTTCAATGTGCAGCAAGTTATTGGAGATCTACCAGTCTGTGGTGGCCAGCGCCCTGTACTTCACTGTGGTCTGTTGGGGGAGCAGCACCAGTAAAAGGGACATTGGACGGATTGATAAACAGATCCATAAAGCTGGTCACGTGATTGTCTGTGAGCTGGAGGCATTTGTCACAGTGAGGGACAGGAGGGCACTGGACAAACTGCTCTCCAGCATGGACACTCCTGCTCACCCACTGCACCAGACCATAGAGGGACAGAGGAGCTCATTCTTCAACAAGCTCATACAGCTCCACCCAAACAGTGAGAGATACAGGACTACATTCATACCATACTCCATACAACTGTACAACAACTCACCCTTATGTAACAGATAATACTCCCTACAACTGTATAACAAGTCAATCTTAAGTAACGGATAACCTTATGCCCTGTCAGTCAGTATATTATTGCACTGCTGTTCTTGTCTCCTGTATATAGCTGTGATTTTATATTTTATTTTATATTTTATTACTTACTTTTCTATTTTATTTTGAGTTGTGCATATACACTTATTATTTTTATTTTTATAATTATGTCTCATTTGACACCGGTCTCTTGCTATCTGTTTTGCTATACCCTCTATTTTTTGTTACCCTCTGTTATTGTATTGTGATGAGTGAGCTACTGTATCCAAATCATTTCCCTTTTGGATCAATAAAGTTTGTCTAAGTCTAGACTTGTCTTGTCTGGAACCTCTTTGCACTGAAGGAAAACAAGAAACAGTTATAGTATTTGTTACTACAGTTATGCCAGCGGGAGGCAGTGTTGAACCATATTTCTCTGACGTCCTTTGACATTTTGAGCATTTTGGCTTTAGAGCACGTTTCTTATGTAAACTTTTAAACAATGGCCATTCATGGAAATCTCTTCTTTTTTTCTTTTAATGTAATTGTGTTATAATGTAACATTGGTAAAGCAGCTTCAGGTTTCCCTATAAACTCATCAAAGTAACCATAACAAATGACACCTACATGATACTTCATTAAACATTGTCAGTATTTTACTATGACAGACCATCATTTCTTGTCCTCACCCTCTGTTGGGCACAGTATCTTGAATATGACTTTTTCCACAGACAGAAAAAAAAATCCACTTAAGAAGACTGACAAAGTAATCAAGTTCAGTGTAGTTTACAAGGCCTGGCTCAATGGCTGAGTGAGCAGGTTGAAATGACAGGCCACACAGTGCATCCCTATCACCCATGCTCATCTATATAGTGTTTTCCATTTGTACAAGTCTGACTCCCTTAAAGCATTTTTTACTAGGGCTGTACAAATCCGGAAATATGTTTAATTACATTTTTTTAACAAGCATTGTTATTGAGGTTTGATTTGCAATACTTAAAAAATGCAGAGAGAAGTGACCATGTTTTCATAATTCAGAATATTTTGTGGTTTGTAGAGGAAATAGTGCTGCAGTCTTTTTGATGCTAATAGTGACCATTGAAATTGTAGTTTTGGTCCAATTGTGATTCACAAATTCTGCAGGTACAGAGCAGTGGGGTGGAGCAAGAGAGACAGAGACAAGCAGCTGTGCAATTGAAAGAGAAAATTTTCTATTATCGGTTCATTTATTATGAAAATGGTGTGTGGAAATTGTACTCTGAGTTTGGACCTAGACCTTCA
This sequence comes from Paratrypauchen microcephalus, assembly GCA_036785185.1. NCBI lineage: Eukaryota > Metazoa > Chordata > Actinopteri > Gobiiformes > Gobiidae > Paratrypauchen > Paratrypauchen microcephalus. The sequence continues at coordinate 6,208,484 of JAVJIX010000034.1, read as the reverse complement.
CTGTACTTTCCTCAGCCAAAGAGGTTGTGCTTTGTTAACATGCCTCTTTGTGCTGCAGATAAAAGTTAAAAGTAATGGTTGAATTTTAATAATTTAAAAGCAAAGGTCAGTAATCACCCAAAGAAAGAAACAATTATGTTTTGGCTGGGATCAAACCAAAGAAAAACGATAAAAAACAACACAATGTTAGCAAATGCAATATCTATTTAAAGCCATATTATATACGAGGTGAATTATAATCTCTTTCCTCTGTTGCCTCATTTACAGAGCATGCCCCCGTAGACAAGAAAATCTAGAATTTGAATCTATGGAACCATTTCTCTGGTGGAGGTAAGCTTGTCTCAGTACTGTTTGCATTAGGATTAAGATTCTCCCGCTTATCTATAAAAGATTTCGTTACTAAATATTAATCATATATTGGCAAGCCTTTATGGCCGTCAAAAGGAATATATCAGCTCACGGTTTGATACTTACCCAGTCACATTTTTTGTAGTATTTTAAAGAGTACACAGATTAATTATTTATGTCACTAACCCATAACTGTCAAAAGTCTTCTCTGAAACTGTTAAATATTATGCTTTCTTGATCCTCATATTAAAGGCTAAGTGTTTGTACTTGAGCTTACATGTAATATTTGGCCAAAATGATGAGTACATTGTGTATCAACACTGTTTATTTGTGTTTATTTACTGCTGTCTGCCAGGGAATTGTCTCTACCAGTACAGCAGTAAGAGAGAGAACAAAGTTTGCTAGTAATATAGAGCAAAATGTCTGTGGGCTAAGCAATATATAACCAACAAGAAGCACAGCATTGGTGCGTCTGCCACGTTGGTGTAAGTAAGCGTGAAAAAGCTGCTTTGGTCTGGTCCCTGTGGTGTGGGTCTTGGGGGCCTGGCCGAGAACGTTGTGATTGGTCGATGTTGTTGTTGACCAAAAAAAGGTCCTGAGGACAACCACCTGAGCACCGGGCATTGCTGACTGACATGAACTGCACTACATAGAAGTATAGGGGAGCATACAAGCTCAGAGGTCTTAGTATTTTATCAAAGGCCATCTTTTGTTTTTTATTTTTATTTTGCATCCTTTAACACATCACACTTTCCATATAAATACATTTCCAGCATATTTCTTTCCCCACTTTGTGATGGAATGTGATTTCCTTGTCTCCATGGAGATGATTGTACTTTGACTTGAATGTTCCACAGTTTGGCATTAAACCATCTATCTTGTGTTTATTCAGTGACAGACAATTTTATTGCTTCAATGAAAACCATGCATTATTACTCTGAACGAGGTCCCCTCTCCACAGATTTGACCAGCACTGGCCTGGTAGTGCTATGTGCTTATAGTATAGGTGAAGCAATAACATCTCCATGGAGACAAGCTCGTGAAAGACCCTTCACTAGAAAGGTGAACAATGCATCTTACATTAGAGTGGAGTAAACATTGATTCACATTTAAACTAATCACCTTGTTTATCTAAAGCCTTTTTCTGGTGTTCTTATACTCTGACATCTCCCATTTGTTGACTCCGCCTTACCTTAAAGGGACTGTATTATTGATGTTATGCAAGGAGAGAAGTTAGACCAAAAATCGTCTTTATAAACTTGTGTGTGTGTCGGGGTGTCATGATGTGTCCCAAGCATGTGGTCCGTGCATGTACAAAAGCACAGACAGATGTGGCATGTCTGTAAGCACCAGGAGGGCTCTATCAGGATTAATTTGCCTTTCGGGACAGGTGCTGAGCAGACACAATAAATCTTATGTTACAGCCCATGTCCCAACTCGACAGGATACTGGGAACATGTAACACACTAATTCAGATGGAAAGTGTCTGTCAGCATAAAGCTCATACACTGCTATCATATCCTGCAATGCAATGTAGTGTAGTGTAAAAAGGGGTTTAGTGCAGTGGGCTTTGAGGGATGTCAGGTTTTGGGGGCTGAGACTCTTCTGGAGCTGGTGCTTGGACTCATATGACTCGTGCAGCTGGGGACAAATTAAGGAAGTGGAGATGCCAATTCAAGCCAGATGTTGCGTCATAATCAGACGCAAGTCACGCAACTCAGAAGAAGAAAATGTTTGCTCTTAGCTGTAAGACATTTGTTGTAAGTTAAAAATGTTTACTTTTATTACAAGCAAATCTTGTTGGAAAATTTTATACCTTGGCCTTATGAAGCACAAGTGACCTTCAGTATTAGATTGTTGTTTGCGTATCAAATGGTTTACAAAATGCCTCATCGTTTTAAGGTGCAAAATGGAACTTTTCTTGAATCTGGGGTCTGTTGTCTGCATTTTATTACTCCACAAAACCTTGAAAAACATGCAATCTTATAGTAAGCAGGGTCACCTTATAACAGATCTGACCTATAACTTGACCTAGTTGTTTGTCTCCATGGAGCTAGAATACATTGCCATACTGTTGAACATTTCCAGTGTCAAGTAATAGCATCTCTGTGCAGACAAGCAGAGTTAGTGCACCTATATATATTTTCTACAAAAATGAAAATACAGTTTGCTTGTTGTAGCACTATACTGCTGTGGTGCAATAGGCCTAGTAATGATTTGTGGACAATAATGAGTTTGCTGTAATACGCGCAGTAGTATGTTAATAAGCAGCTAAACTTTACTTCTGATACTTACTGTATTCATGGTGTACTTACAAATAGAATTTGAAGTAACATTGCTAGATCAATAGATTGCCTCAAGGCACTAGTCAAAAATTAGTCAAAAATAATTTGTTACTGTGGTACATCATCCTTTCTGTCTCAGATTTAAGAAAAAAAATGTATCTCACCTTAATAATTTTTTGCGTGAACAGTTCAGCTGCAGAAGTTGAAGTAAAATGAATGAACTCGGTTCACTAGTTAATTATCAACAGTTGTGGTTGGAGTGTGAAGGTCAGGAGTAGCAGAAGAGTGAGATGATTGGGCAGCTGCAACCACCGCTATGTAAATACATGTTAAATATTTCATCATTCTTGACTTTATACATGACTTGTGATGATCATTTTCCTCCTTGGTGAAACCCAGTGCATGTATGATTTATTCATGACGATGAAGTCTACATATACTGCACACCCCGTGATGCAATGCTCTCAGGTAATTAATAAAATACATCAACACACTGTTGCTTTGTTACAACTCTATCACAGCTCCTGCGTGATGGGAATGGAAAACTAACCTCTGATATATAACAAGATGGAAGCAAAACACAACTCAGAGAACATAAATATGCAATTTTTGTTCTGCCTTTCTCAAAATACATATGACTCTGATGCTGAATCTTACATTGTTATGAACCTCAATATGACAGAAGTACAGGAGAGCCAGCCAACTAACCAAAAGGATGGCAGTTTCATTTGTTTTCTGATCAGTGTTTTCTGCTGTGGCACTCTGACAAGAACCACTAAAGCGTGCGCCTTTGTAATAGTTTGTTTTAGCAAAGACATTTAAAAATACATTTGAGGATTACAAGAAGACAGTTGATGAGGCTCAGTGTTTGAGAACTGAACTGAATATATTTGGTTTGATGTCAGGGCTGAGAGGACCACCATATCTTCGCCATTAGGGTCAAGATTTTGGCATTTGAGCTCATTTGTGACTTAGCTGTTAATATTTATGTAGAACTTATAAAACTATTTTTATATGCTATCTATTGATACTTTGCAGCTGATATCTTCAACATTCCCTGTGGTGTGATGCTAACTGAAGGCACTACACTATCAGACGCTCTGTGACTCAAGTTAGATTTTAATCTGAGCTTTATTTTAATACAATTTGACCATAAAGAACTGGCTTGCTTTAACTACAACAGCTTAGATGTGTGCTGTTAGTCCTTCTCAAATAACATTAGTCACAACACTCGCTAGCTAGCATTAGCCAACAGTTTTTTTGTTGAAAATCAAACACCTAAATAGGACCATTGATGCTTATATTGATCACAAGCAACTGAAAATGTGTAGTTTAAATCCATTTTGTGTTTTTTTTCGTCAGCTTTCATCCATCCATCAATCCATCCACTTTCTTCCGCTTATCCAGGGCCAGGTCACGGGGGCAACTATCTAAGCAGGGACTCCCAGGCCTCCTTCACCCCAGACACTTCCTCCAGCTTCTCCGGGGGGACCCCAAGGCGTTCCCAGGCCAGCCGGGAGACATAGCCCCCCAGTGTGTCCTGGATCTTCCCCGGGGCCTCCTCCCGGTGGGAAATGCCCGGGACACCTCCCGAGGGAGGCATAGCCGAAGCAGATGCCCAAGCCACCTCAGCTAGCTCCTCTCGACGTGGAGAAGCAGCGGCTCTACTCTGAGCTCCTCCTGTGTGACTGAGCTCCTCACACTATCTCTAAGGGTGTGCCCAGCCACTGCGGAGGAAACTAATTTCGGCCACTTGTATCCATGATCTTGTCCCTTCGGTCATTACCCAGAACTCATGACCAAGTGCATCAAGTGGAGGAGTTCAAGTATCTCAGGGTCTTGTTCTTCAGCTTTCAGATGGTCTTAAAATCTTTTTGACTGTGTGCATGAGATACATGTAGTACACCCCCAGTGTGATGTCACTGCCAAGTATCAATAGGGCCGTGAGAACTTGCTAGTGATATATCGTGAGAATAATATGAAATTTGGAATATTGTGATATTGTTGTGCCCGCGCAGGGACAGCGATTGTAGTGGATTGCTCCGCTAAAGTTTATATGGACTTAAACACTGACTGTAGAGGCTCTGGAGTGGCTTAAAACTGTAATAATTAATAAATGTGTGCAGTCAAAACAGAACTTGTATAGATTGCCCTAAAAGAAGTGCAAATATTCTAAAAGCCATCATTATAAGTCTTGCGCCAGTTATAGCTGTTGCAAATTTTGCATAATTCTATCCTTATAAATAGCAGAAAATGTGGGTAAATCTGCAGTATTGAATGTTGTCTCTTTGAAACACACATCCGTCAACAATGAGGTTAAGCGTCTGACCTCCGAAGCCCTGCAGCTGACTCTGTTACTCTAACCTTTGACCTTTCACTCATGGCCCTGCAGTGCAACTCATTAGACCAACCTACACCACACTGTTCAGCCCAACTCCACACCACTTTCTATCAGAGATTACAAAACTATATATTCCAATTTGAATGCCCTTTTAAATAACAATTGTAAAGTGATAATATAATTGAAGATTTCATTTATGCTAATACAATGTAAATCTCCAAAGCCAATTCTAAATATCATGTGTGAGCAGTGGGATTTGAAAAGAGTCTTACGAAGAAAAAAATAAAAAATAAAAGTGTACTTCAAATGTCTACCTGCTGAGGTAGAAAATTAGCTCTTGCAAATCGCATGGACCAAAGGCAGTAATATTGAGACAGAGCCAACGACCTCTCACAGACCACCTCATTCCTCATAGTGACAGCTTTGAACTCAAATAGCCTTTACATTGAGACGTGAGCGTATCTGCGATCATTTTATGCACCACCATATTCAAACACTTTCTCTTTTATGCTGTTTGAATGCATTGTATCCATTCTTGCTCTATTGTTGTGATACTGTTTACCTCTGACGGGAAACCTCTGCCTTCTTTTGAGCATGTCATTGAAGCCAGCTTCCCACGCTGGGCTTTGGTACTTCTAACCACACAGTAAACCCGCACCAGAGCATCAGATAACTTCTCCTCCCTGTGGTGAAAATACAAGTCTCCAAGCGATTTTTGTGTCAAATGTTGATGTGTGTCACCTGCTGCTGCTGAAGGCTGTGCTGGGACTGACACATAAGGCTGTCCCTCTCTGGGATAAACGCAAGCAGTTTAGGGAGTTTTTTAAGTGGACAAGGAAGCTGTGGTTTGATATAGCAATCATATCTCCATATAACCAGGGAGATTAACTTTAGAGCTGTTTTGTGGTTGCAAATGATAATATTGAAACCACTTTATTACACAGTATCCCTAAAGCAGGATTATCCCAGTAAACCTTCAGCTGTGATGGCAAATTGAACACTAATTTTGTATCAGATACTTATTTGACTTTCTACAGCTCAAATCCTATCATAAATAATAAGAAAAACCTCTCCATTAGAATGGTAAATACTGAGGCCCCCAGAATATTGCTACATATTGAGCAATTGGTCAATATAATAATTATTGTGACCGGCCTCTTACTTGCCAGCCTGAATAAGCATTGTGGAAGGGGTTTGGGTGAAAAACAAAATAAAATGTTTGAAGAGCAAAAGGCAGAAAGAACATAATATTGAATTTCATGTTTGCTTAAAACTCTATGGATTTTTAGAAGAGCATTTACCCCTACACTACAAAATCTAAAAATCTTGAATCAACAGGACATTGCTATTATAATAATACTAAATAACTATTACCTTTCCAAATCATCTCATATAATCTCACATTCGTCAAACACTGGTCTAAGTGTATAGTCCTGGTTTTATTATTGTAGAGTAGCATCAGTTCAGTATTTGCTGTAATGTTTCCACAAAGTTTGCCTCTATCTTGTTGATACACTCAATAATGACTTTGTTTCCAGGTAGTTTTCTGGAAATGTCAGGGAGATTGCTAAAGGCTAACCGCTAATCCCAGATGCCCACATGAGCGTAGGTTTGGATGGCTGTGGAAATTGTACCTCTTAAGTCTATGTTTTCAATCTTGCAAAGTTGTAAACAGTGCTCTATTATGTAGATCAGATAAAGCAGTGTGCTGAAGATGCCCTCTGCAGAACATTATCAACCTCTATTCTCTTCATGGCTCCTCTTTTAGCATCCAGAAAGCTGCTGTTGCTAAAACGTCTGTCATTCAATCTATTCTACCACATCATGCTATCCTTTCTATTGACCTTAAACTGCACAAGCTTTGAAAGAAATGAATTAAAGCAGAATAAATTAACTAGAAATTTTTAATTAAAAGTGTTGTTTGGAGACTCATTGTTTCTATATTTTAAAAATCCTTGGTTATATTAAAGTGGATTGGACATTGGATATACATAGTCATTATCATTAATACATTGTTCTGTGATGTTTTAAAGTTAATGAAGCGGGGCTGAGAGCGTCGTGACCAGCTTTTGTTTCAGATTCACTTTTAATTATTTCCTATTAATGATTGCAGACTCAGTGGACCGCACACGCCGTCATGATGAATCTATTGAAGTGCTACCTGTCATTCAAAAACATGAACCAGTGTCTCATTAATAAAAATGAACAAGAGTTCTGTAATAATGTGCTTTTACACAGTGTGGCTATAGAGCTAACGATTCAAACAACACTTTTCTTTGCTGGAATAGCTGTGAAGTTGGGTTCATAAAAGGACTTATTTTTCATGTTTCTTTTTGGAAAATGATCAAATATAATGATGTCAAAATAATAAAAGTTGTAGATTGTATTTAACAAAGTCAAAAACACAAGACAGAAGACTTTTACTTTCTATACTTGTTACTGGTTGCATGCAAGTAAATTAAAAAAGAAAGAAAGAAAGAAAGAAAGAAAGAAAATGGTTATAAGAAAGAACTATATTTTGGATACATTTATCTCATTTATACCCAAGAGGTGATATACTGTAAATAAAATTATAGGAAAACCAGCAATTGCCATGAAATGTCAGTCGCAATGATGATTTCTTTTTCTTTCTCCAGCTCCTCAGTGTTGCAGGGGCAGATTCTGATATGGCAGTGTGAGGGAGTAGAAATACATTTTTCAACATGAGTTGGAGTCTGTATTTTTAATTCAAATGAAATTTACATTTTCATGAAAAATAAACTGACTGATGTAAGCACACCCATACATGGACTAATTACCCATACATGGACTAATGATATTGCTGCAGAAGGGAGCACTAACACTTTTCTGGAGATGTTATTGTATTGCCTGGAACGTTCCACAGTATGGCATTAAACATCACCTGCTTGTCTCCAAGATGAGTTTAATGCCATACTGTGGAGCGTCTCATGGACCTTTATGGAAAGCCATTATTTTGCTTAAGGAAAGCTCAACAGAAAACTGCCACAGTTGCTCAGATCATGACAGTGAGTTTGATGATGAGAAAGCTGCTCAGTTTGACCCTGTGTCTGATGTCCAATGCATTTTATATTACAGCCTTGTCCACAGCTATTTCAGAAAACTATTTCAGAACAGTGCTTGATTAAACAGACTAGGGATCAATGTGTCTTCTTAAATGGCTCATTGCAATTACCAAGGAGCTTCCAAAGTCTGTCTGTCATGATTTCCTTTTGCTAGATTTACTCTTTTATGGATTTTGAGTACTAAAGATTACTCTAATGTAAGAGCAGCCATCTGTAGCAGCCTGGCTGAATTAATAAGCAACATAACCATAGCTGATCTGATCTCAATTATAGTTGAGTTAACTTAGCACTGAAGTAGCTCATTGGAGAGAGAGGGTTTTCCTTTCTCATTGCTGCAACCTGTGACATTGACTCTGCCCTGTACAGAATTACAACAATATCAGTCATGTGAAAGTATTAGATTTGTTTTAGGTACCCATGGAGCACTTGGATACTAAGGTAAAGAGATATTAGGCCTATATACATGTTCCGACATGATGAATAGATTGAATAAGCACCACCTTCCAGACTCAAATGAAAGCTATAAGAGCATTTTTATCATGTAATTATCCCACGGTCCACTTCCCATGTCCCCATTTTTCCCTCATTCAAATGCATTATATTTTATAGGTCACATCAATAGTGATTGCTAAAAAGCTGTCAGAGGTCTCTTCATCCACCAACAAACTCTATCATTGTTCATTACCAAAGCCACACCAAATGAATGCTATATTTCATTGGTCCTTTGAATTAAAATTCATGGCTTCAAGGCTCTGGGTTAAAAGGGCCTAGAAGAGCTACAGATCAACTTATCGTAATGTCTATGGAATGCATCCTGCTAAATTGCTTTCATTGTGCATGGAGTCTTTAAGCAATGATGCTTGTTCACTCTGATGCTGACAAAAAATCTTTTCTGCCCAGGAACTTCACAGGCGTCTGAAACACTCCAAAAATGTTTTTGACTTGAGAATATTTGTTGACTATTTAGTTTATCAATTACACAAAATGTTACTCTCACTGTCACATCAAAGCACACGTACCAAGAACTTGTGGAAATATGAATTGAGTTGAATTGAATTGTGTTGCAGTTTTGAGAAAATTTAAATAAAAAAAAGTGAGTCAAATCATGAGAAATGGCCAGATGCTGCAGAACTGAGACACACTGGCATCCAATTCTGTCATATTTCTTAGCGCTGAAAAATGTCAGCATACCATTTCAACTAAGACATGAATGTCTGTGGACGTGGGAGAAGCCTGAGTACACAAATAAAATGCACTGAATACTTATTCATACAATTGTCTTCTTTTTAGGCCTTCTCAGTATGAGCTGAGGGAGCATCAGTATTTGGAAACATTCAGACCTGTTTCAAAGAGGATGTGGTATAAATGGACATGTTGCCAGGATTTACACAACTTGAGAATATCACATAATAATAGCCATTAACAACATAGCATTCTTCATATTGAATTGACATATTTACCCATAAGGACTTGTGACCGTTCTGATCATAACTGAATACAATATTGCATGAGTTCCTTTCAAAATAAATGTACATAATAACAAGAACTATTGATGTTTTACTTCACTGTGACAGATATAAACACAAGCACATCCTCAAATCAAATGGAGTTTGAAAATTGCTCCTGCACCCTTCTCAATTTCACAAACACCTTCAATGTAATGTTCACAGTCAACAATCCACATTTACACTATTGACTCATTCTTCTTCTATTAATTTTGTTGCATGTTTTATTTATGTACCTAATTCGGGTAAATCATTTAGCGTCCATGGCAGTGATAGCAGGTCTATTAACGTGTTGCCTCTGCAGGGTCGCCATGACTCTGGGCTAATGCACAGTGTGACTGAGCAGAACCATCTTCATTTTCCCACCATAATGTTTCCTCGCTTGGGGCCAGATTGCTTGGGCCCACTTATGTCTTCTGGTGTTGTGTATCATTTTGTCTATCATTTCATGTCTCCTCTATCTTGAAAAAGTACTCCAGAAACATTTCCTCTGATTTCTAGTTTTGCTCACATCGATCTCACCTTCATGGCCATGCCTCTTTCTCTCTAGTGTCAGCATTGCGTCATGTAGCTGAGGTCTCATCTTATTTTCCATTTGTGTTTGGAGATGTTGTTATTTTTCTGCACTTACTGGTCCGCACTTGTGTTATTTGTACATCTACAACATTTCACTGGAGCAATTCACAGATGCTCACTGACATTTACTTGCTTTTTTGTATCCATATATAAGATGTAATCCTGAAAACCTTAAGGGGAGCAGCTGAGAATGCTGCAGTAGAATTATAATGATTCTTTTTTTCTATAGCAGCACTGACTGACAAATGACCATTTTGGCATTACATGTTGTGATTTTGTTGTGAAATATATATATAAATGTACACATCAGTCCCACATCATGCACTTTAAATCTGGGGAAAAATAGTAATAATACAACTCTCAATATAATCCTTGATTATAAATAGAGGTCAGTGTTGGGAAGTTACTGAATGCATGTATCGAAAATACGTATCAGGCTTGAAGAATGAGCTGAGTACCTGTATTCCGGTACAGTTACTTTCTCATTTGGTGGTATTCAGAATATAGTTACTTTTCTAAAACCAAGGGAATACATGGCAGAAAAATAAAACACAGCTCTTGTGATGAGCAAGTGAAACATCTACTTCTGTAATTAATAATATATAAGTACATTACAAATATTGAAACGAACATAAAACTCAAATGTAAAAGTATTCAGAATACAATACTCTGATTGGACTATGTATCAGAATATGTTACAAAGCACTATTTTAATGCAGGTTGAGTATTGTATAACAAAATACATTTAAAAAGCATTCTTCCCATCATTGACAGAGGTAAAATGACACACAAGTAATCCAAATGTAACAATTTAATGTTTTCATGGTCTATACGAGGGGCTGCCATCTTGTTCTATATCACTGTTGTTGTTAATTTAAGTCATTTTCTCCATTTATTTCCTCAAATCATTTCATCCTCGCGCTCCAATCAGATCACATATAATCCATCTAATGAGCTCCTCTTGGTGTGAAATAGACCATCACTGCTGCTGCTGCTGCTGCTGCTGCTGCTGCTGCTGCTTTATTTATCATTTTGTGTCACGTCCCACTTATTATAGCAACAAATCAAGACTTTATACAGTGCTTTACTCTGACGATGTTTTGTTGATAATAATAATTGTGGTATTGTTCTGCCATTTTGAAGCCTCATAATCTAATTCATACCAATGGATGGGCCCCCGAGCTCTCACTTTGTTCTTTTTGTTCCATCTTCCTGGCTTCTGTGTCCTCTGAATGACTTTCCAATGACCTCTTGCATCCTTTTTCCTTTCTGTTCAGGTTTGAGGTGCTTGGCTGTGAATCCCTTTACCGCAGACCCCGAGCTAATCAAAGTCCTCTCCCTTTTTGCTTAAGCTGTAATAAACACAAATTCCCAACAGCGCATACTTATTAGCCCTGAGTTTAAAGTGGCACCAACTCAACAGACTGAGAGACTGTTCATTTAGTCTGCAGAAGCAAGCGCATAGGTGACTTCTCCTACCTTCAATGTGTCTACAGCAGATAGTGGTCGGTGTAAGGCTGCTGTAACAATCCAGGACAAATTCAACATAGCATAGATAGTACAGCAGTGTTTCTCAAACCGTGGTGCATATACCAAGGTATGCCAGGTCCTCTACAGTTCTAATATTTCCTTTATTTAGAGTAACTTCTAGTTTAGTTTAGTTAGCTTTTATTTGAAGGAACAATGTACATAGACATTAATATCATAGAAACAGATGTTCTGTACCAGATTACATATTTTTGGTAATTTCAAGGTTACTACTGGAACAGGTAGGATCCATGGCAAAAGAGAAATTAAATTCTGTCAACTGGACAAATTTTTTTTTTTTTAAATTGAATACGTTTCGCAGCTCATCCAAGCTGCTTCTTCAGTTTTGGAACTACTGTAGTAATACTTTAATTTTATATCTGGTGATCTTTTTTTAGTACTTGGTATAAGAACCACTGCAGTACAGTATATCCAGGCCCTACCCTATTTGACTAATTTTGCTAAGTTGAATTTTACACTATTAATTTTTTTTTGCCTTTGTTATTGTATTGTAATGTGTATGCTACTGTGTTCAAATAAGTTCCCTTGTGGGTATATAAAGTTTGCTTATAATTGTCACATTGACACAGTCCCTCGAGGTCTGTACGTTTTAAGATCTGTTGCTTTACAATATTACTTTGATCAAAGATTGACCGGTGAACTGACAGCTCAATATTTGTGGCTTTTCCAAATTATAGCCAAAATCCATAGGTCAGATTCAGCATTAACAACCTTTCAAGTTCATATGTACATTTTTGTGCAGCTGACATGACCCACCAGACCCTGACTTTGCTCTGGGATGTGGCAGGGCTTAGGGGTTCTTCAATAGTTGAATGAATGAGGTGTCAAGAGTGTTCAGTTGGGCCGCTGGGCAAAATGATTTCTTTGTGTACTTCAGCCCTGCTTTATGCTGCTATTATCGATTATGATGAGCGCAGTCCTCTCTGGGTATTACAATATCGATCCTGGACAGATGCAGGATAATGCTGAATAGAGGCCTGAACGTTTTCAGTGAAGAAATGTGTTCAAAATGTAAAAATTGAGCAGGAGGTTTAAGAGTGTGTAGACATATGAAGGGAAAGGATATCATTTTGAGAGTTTGCGCTTATTAAAAGTATAGTAGGCCTATGTAACTTTTCTAGGGGGTGACATTTTGATTGTGAACTGGGGCTCTTCCCCACAGATCTGACTTGTAACTTGGCCTGGTGGCATGGGCAAATGCTCTACCACTGAGATGCCATTGCTGACCCCTATGAATGATGTAATATTTGGCTCCACAAATTGCAACTAAACATAAACTAAACCTAAAGAAACTCAAATAGACAATGTAAATGTAAAAAATGTCAATGTAAAATAATTGTGTGAAAGGTTTAAAATAAAGATATTAGTAAGTCTTAACTTTACATAGAGCACAAACAGCACCTTGAAGAAACATGTTCATCTTCAGTAATTAGCATTAATTAAGACTCATTTTGTGTTATTACTTTGATTGAATCTCTCTGGTCTCCCAGGCTCTGAGCAGAGCTACTTCTCTCACTTCATTTCTGTGGGTTTTTTGTTCATCCTCAGGTTGAAGGATTTAAATGGCAGCAGTCCCTTCACAAACACAGTGGTCCCTCTGTGTGTAACCTCAATTACACACTGTCACAGATTACAGCTCACAATTAGTAGAGCTCTTAATCTGAACTCTCTACCCTCACGGCCGCCCACTGTTTCCTCTGTATTACCTTCAGGATTCAGTGGAGGCCTGAGCATTCTATCCAAGAACTAGACCCCAAGAGCTTTGCTTCTTTAAAAGATTTGCAGTGTTTAACAGAGGACCAAAGCAATTCCCTTTATTCGTAATATTAACATCCTGTCTCCCGACTGAACAGCTGTGAACACAGAGATTCAAAGCTTTTATTGTCATATGCACAGTAAAGAAACACGTTTCCCTGTACAATGAAATTCTTACATGCCTCAACTTATGTTACTAATAGCCCTATAAATAAAGACATAACTAGAACTTTTTTAAATAATAGTTTTGATTACTTTAGTCAATAACCACAGTATTTAAAAAAAAGCTGTCCAGAACTTGACTTGAGTGGCCAGTGCTCTCTAATGCCTCAGGATATCTTCACCTTTTCTCTGCCTAAGTGTGTCATAATCTGAATGATTTTATTACATCAGAATGAATGATTACTATTATATATTTTAAAATATGTGTCTTGCATTTTAATTCTCAATCAGCACCAAGTGGCATCCTCAATGGTACAGGGCATATTCTGTTACTGAGAAGCATATTACATACATTACTTTACTTTAGTGAGTTAGGAACATTTAATGGCTGAAACGCTAGTGTTTTTGAATTATTGCAAATGTTTTAAGGAATATAACACATCTCATTCAAAAAACTCTTATACCAAAACTGTGTGAATGGACAGACTTTATGAAGTATGTGTATGTGAGAGATCAAAAATGAAAGGAAGAAGAAATCAGAAAACCTGCATCTCCATTAAGAGAGTGGATTTGGAGCTCTAAAGCCTGCGGCTGTATCTTCGCCTCACATTTGCTCCTTTCTTACAGCTTTTATCCTCCGTAATTCTCCACATTCGCAGACATTTCAGTGCTTTCTGGGCTCACTATCCGCCCCACTGGAGAGATGTGCAGATGAATCCATTAGGTTACATATTGCAGATCTCAAAATGAGCCTTTGCTGTAGTACAAGTGTTATTGTTCCAACCAGAAGGAAAAAATCTTGTGGTGCATGTGTCCTCCAGCTAACGTCATGTCCTCTGTCACTTTAACCACAAATCTACCCTTTAGTTGTTCTGCTCTGCCCTCTGGTTACTATGACTACATCATTGTAATCACTATTCTTACTCTGGTCACATCAAAGTCACGTACATCATTTATCTTGATGATACTGAGTGTTCTGAAATATACTGTTTTATTTTGAATATGCTAAAGTTCAGTGGGCCTAACTCTGATAGTTTCTCAGTAACAGCTCTGACAGTGCATGACATTGTCACTATTACATGTGTTGCATCATGTTCTTGCATGGGCTCTAGGGGCAAACACTATAGGTAAAATGATGGGTTGAATAAAATCAAAGTTACCAGCAGAAAGGCAACTTGAGTGACAATTCAAATAGAGCTATATCACGTTTTTCATGTAACAAAGCTCAATTTGTTTATAGCCTTATTGTTCATCTGAGTGTAAAGTTGAAAGTGCTGAAATGATCATAACCAGTCTATAGTAAAGGGGCACAGACTTTAAAAACACAAAGGAGCACATCACAGGAGAAAGAGGGCACTAAAGCTCTCAACAGTGCAACTCACTGTTCTTAGCTGTCAAGAAGCAGATGGTTCAAATATGTAATAGAGATGCACCAGTACGATACTGGTATTGGATATCTGTGCCGATACTGAAAAAATAGCTGGATTGGCTATTGGCTTCCAAATATATCAGATTGGACAAAAATATGTAATAAGACTATTTCCTGGTTGTAACTGGCCCAGAAAAAAAAGTAAAAAAAAATGTATTTATAAAAAGTTATGTGTTTACTTGAAAAATGAAAAATAAATAACAGCTATATCACACATCTGACAAAATCAGGTGCCACAGTGGGGTGCCAGTCGCAAAAAACTGTTGCTGTGTCCTTAGGCAAGGCACCCACATTGCTTAATATAAAAGCAGTGTATGTGTTTGTGATGGTGGTGGTCGGAGGGGCCAATGGTGTAGATTGGCAGCCTCGCTTCCGTCAGTCTTCCCCAGGGCAGACTGTGGTTACAACAGTAGCTTACCACCACCGGGTAAGGAATAATGATCTGTAAAGCGTCTTTGAGTGTCCAAAAAAGCACTATATAAAACTGATGCATTATTATTAAGCCCGAGCGCTAAAGCGTAGTGCCTATAGACCCCTTCACAGATAGTAAACAGACGTGACGTCACTGTTGACTCAGAATCAACCATGGTAGACCATAGCGGAGTATCTGAACGATAGGGAGAGCTACATTCAAAAGTTCACGTTGAGCAACGGGGTTCAACTACCAGATCCTTATGCGATCATGGAGTGGCAGTACTACCACAGAAAGTGGCCAGACTTACAGTGGCCAGATATCCACTGTTATTTAGTCGAGAAGCCCAGCGTGTATGCAAGAGAGAAAGTGTGCGCATACAAATCCATGGATGCCTACCAGTTTGCCGTGTGTGGCCATGTACAGGAGGTAAAATACCACGATATCGATGGGGAGTTTTGTGTGTTGGCATCTGATGTTCTCCCCAGTCAAAGACAAGGCCACAAGACGACCATGTACAATGCTTGGGCTATCATCAACAAGCGCGAGAACTACGTTCTGACCGCCAACTGCACTTGCATTGCGGGCTAAGTAACATACTACGACCTAATTCACGAGTCACAGATGTGATCTCAGTCATGTCAAATGCCATTTATGATGGTCATGCGAAAACTTATTATGCATTTTAACAAAGTTATTCGTGTTCGTTTACATGTGTCTGTCGTAGAGGTTACCCGGTTAAAATGTCTGTGAGCTTTGCGGTGTCCTGTGCTTGCTAGTTAATCAGCATGATTATATATATATTAGGGCTGTCAGTTTAACACGTTAATTAGATTAATTAATTACACTGCTAATTAACGCGTTATAAAAATTAACGCAATTAATTATGAGCGCAATTCAATGCGTGCGCATTTTGAATTTGGCGTGTGGGGCCTTTGAACGGCGAGTTTATTTATAAAAATGTGACAGAGCAGATCCGTTTCTAAGCCCCCTGTCCTGTCCCCGCGGAGAGCACGTGAAGACGCCGGGGAGAGCACGTGAAGACGCCGGGGAGAGCACGTGAAGACGCCGCGTCTGTTTCCGTATCTGCTGCGCTCCGCACGCTGAACCCTTTTCAATTACCATAACCTCTCCAGCGTGTTCTGCCGTGACTAAGGGTGCACACTTAAGAAGCGTTAGTTTTGCCCATCCAAATCATGCTAAACCCGATCATTTGCTCACCCCGCGGTGCCGCCGCCTCCTCCATCCTCCTCCGTGCGATGGTCCGGACACATCCGCGCCGGGTTCCGGGGGTCAGGTGAGCCATGAGTAATTTACACGGACAATTATTTGTATTCTCTGTATATTTGAAGCTGTGCATATTATTTATTGACATTGCATGAAAGCTACTGTACGTGCTCACGTGCACCAGAAATATTCACCATTTAATAGGCTAGTGGAATGGTGTAGATGAGCTTTCAAATGAATGTTACGTAATGTGGGAGGTGAATGGGGGTGTACAGCAGTCTTGTCTTGGTTACACTGGAGGTAACACTGCACTGAAAGAGTGAAAGACTGAAAGACTGAAAGACTTAAAGGGGAAGTGCGTGAAGAGTCCCTCAGTCGTCCAGGTAGAATCCATGATAAGAGAGAAATTCAATTTGTCAACTGGACAAAGTTTGTTTGGTCGAAAACGTTTCGCCGCTCATCCGAGAGGCTTCGTCAGTTCTGGTTCTAGTGCTGGTTAGACCCTGTTTAGAACCAGAACTGACGAAGCCTCTCGGATGAGCAGCAAAACGTTTTCGACCAAACAAACTTTGTCCAGGTGACAAATTGAATTTCTCCTTTTATCTTTTAAAGAGGAAGTCTGCATTCTTTTCACTGTACCACTATAAATCACACCTTTTTTGCACTGTGGGAAAGCACAATAAACCACCTAAAAAAATTATTTTAAAAAATGCGATTAATTAGATTAATTAATTACAAATCCTGTAATTAATTAGATTAATTTTTTTAATCGCCTGACAGCACTAATATATATATATATATATATATATATATATATATATATATATATATATATATATATGTATATGTATATATATATATATATATATATATATGTACAAGAAGGGCCAAAGTCGCCTCCACCTCCTGAGGAGACTGAGGTCCTTTGGAGTGTGCAGGCCTCTGCTCAAGACTTTTTATGACTCTGTGGTGGCCTCTGCTCTCCTCTCCACTGTCGTCTTCTGGGCCCCAAGCAGCACAGAGCGGGACAGGAAAAGACTTAATAAGCTGGTTAAGAGGGCCAGCTCTGTCCTGGGCTGTCCTCTGGACTCTGTAGAGGAGGTGGCTGAGAGGAGGGTGCTGGCCAAATTCGTGTCCATCATGGATGACACCTCTCACCCTCTGCACCGGACTGTAGAGGAGCTGAGCAGCTCCTTCAGTAGCCGACTAAGACACCCCCAGTGCAAGAAGGAGCGCTACCGAAGATCCTTCATCCCCGCCGCCATTAGACTGTATAACTCCACTATATAGTCCAAACATGCAATTTTTTTCCATACTCTCTCAGTTACTGTTTTATTATTATTACTGTACTGTATTTTATTATTACTTATTTTATTTTTTGCCTGTATGCACTTTCTTGCTCAAACTTTCTCTTGCACTAAACTGCCTGGAGCTATTGTGGCAAGTGAATTTCTCCTATGTGAGATCAATAAAGTCTTATCTTATCTTATATGCTTTCACTGCTGATGAGACCAGTTTACCAGTGTGCTTAATATGTAATGAGAAACTAGCTAACAACAAAAAGTCAAATGTCGCAAGATATTTCCAGAATAAACACACAGCCTTTGTCAAAAAATATCCAGATGGAGATGAGAGGGGAAAAAAAGTGTTTCGGAACTCATGCTGAAGGCAGATTTGAGCAGAAATTACTTCAATAAGTGGATGAAATCATCAAATTCAAGTACATATGCTGGTTTTGTTGCCGCTCAGGAAATAGTCAGGCACGGGAAGCTGTTCACAGATGGAGAATATACTGTATAAAAGAATCTAAATAGAAATAACTAAGTAGTTCTCACCTGGTTCAGTGGCTACAGATGGGGGCACCAAGTATGACAGGAGTGAACAAGGGCTTTGTGGCTTTACTGCACAAGTCGGTGGACAGAAAGTTGCTGACATTTCATTGCATCCTGCACCAAGAGACACTGTGTGCTCAAACAGAATGCACAGAAGTAATGAATGTTGTCAATGAGATTGAATAGATTGAATAAAATAATGGCGAAAGGTTTAAATCACCGTCAGTTCCGTTCGTGACTGGATGAGCTGGAAAGCCCGTATTCTGATCTCTTGCTGCACAACAGAGTCCGATGGCGAAGTGCTGAAACGCTTTGCGGCGTGTCTGGAAGAAGTGAAATCCTTCCTGGGCAACAAAGGGCTCACATTTCCTGAGGTGGAACAGCCAGAGGGGCTGGAGGTAGACATGACAGCCCTGCACTTGTTGGAGGAGGTTTTGGCATTCGAGCGCAAGTTGATGGTGCTTGCCTGAGATTTACAGAAAGGTACACTGTCACACTTCCCCAGTTTGAGAGAGTTCAAAGAAGCTCACACAGTGAATTTGGAGTATTTACATTCTGCAGTCATCGCAAGGCAAACATCGTTTGAGAAACGATTCAGTGAGTTCAGAGAGGAAAAAAATACATTATCCTTCCCTATCACTCCCCTAAGCCTCGATCCATCCCTGATGAATATGACAGCATTCCCAGGAGTGAGTCCACCTGATCTTGAGATGGAACTGGCTGACATAGCCTACAAAGACATGTGGGTGTCCAAGTTCAAGCATTTGACAGTGAACCTTGAAGTTGTTTCACATCAGAAGGCTGTTCTTGCTCAGAATCACAAATGGCGTGAGATTGAAACCTCCCCAAACCAGATGAACTTGTATTCGAAACTTGAAATGCTATCCCCAACATGATAGCATTATGTGAACATGAAATAGTATGCACTTGGGATCCTGTTGATCTTTGGATCTTTGGATATGTGAGTAGGTGTTCTCCAACATGAACTTCATTAAAACAAACATCATACACACCTCACAGATGACAGCATACAATCCTGTGTGAAGATGAAGGTGTTGGCATACCGCCTCGATGTGCAGACGCTGTGCGCTGAGTTTCAGGTGCAGAAATCACATTGACCAAGTATGATAAATAAATATTTTAATTACCTATTATTTTGCATACATTCATATTTTTTTCATTGTTCAGTGAAATAGACATTTTATTTTTCACATTGACAGCTGACTGCACAGCGCCAGTAAAGGGATGACGGAACACAGAGGACCGCATTTTTGGTTTAAGACCAGTGAATATTTTAAGTTAAGATAATTAAGTTCGGCATTATTTTTCATTACTACAAGAAGAACTCAAATAGACATTGAGTATTTTACTTAACCTTCAACCCAATGTCTTTTTTTTCAGAGTTGAAAATGTTTTGTTGCATGCAGAAATGTAATTTCATTTTCTCTGCAGTCGTTCATTGATTTGTTAAATGTAACACATTATAGTTATACATAACACAAAGGCAAAAAAAAATAAAAGTTATATGCAGTGTTATTTCATTTTAAATTTCAAAAGGGTTTTGTGGCTCCCAATGTTTTCTTTACTCTGTGAAACGGGTCCAAATGGCTCTTTGAGTGGTAAAGGTTGCCGACCCCAGTCGTAGACAAACGAAATTTGGGTGGTGGATATGTCATGTTGTTCTGAACCAAAAAATATATTACCCGGTTGCTAGGCAGCCAACAGGAAGTCGGCCATATTGGACCGAGCATGTGACCCTGCACCGAAGGCGGTTTTTGACCCAGACTCACCAGAATTATCCTGTATCATCTAGACAAGTGGGACATTAAAAGTTATTAAAAGCTTTCTAAAAAACTGAATGGTGCTTCCGTGACAACACCACAAATTTCGAGTTTGTTTTTGCCGCTCGCCATCAAACTTCGACGAGTGATAATTAGCTCATCCTTTGGTCAATTTCACTCAAAATGTAATCATTGTTGGACACCCCGGTCTTGAACAGATTGATATAAGAAAGTCTAAAATGGCCACGATAGCGCCACCTAGGGTAACTGCATGGAACTTCAAAATTGTACTTAGACAGATTAGTAGACATACATGATTTGGTACACATATTCATGGCATGTTGTGGATCAAAAAGTCAATGATGCCCACATGCCACCTCCCAATGTGTTGCCATGTCAACAGGCCAACAATCTGCCATTGCCAATCTGACATCCTCCAAACAGAGGCTAACACCCAAAATAGTATTAATAAGGTCAGACGCTGTCATTTCGAATATGTAGGCTTGTTGGATGAGAACCAGTTGGAAGCACCTGCCTAAGACTATAACAAACAGATGTTTCTCTATCATGATGCAACATTAGAGCACACCATGACAGAGGGACTACTAGGGCAGACCTCACTCATGGTTTCGGGTCTTATATATGCATGAGTCTTTAGTAACGGCATACAAACAGTATACTTCAGACTTTCTACTGTATGAAGAATTATCATACAAGTGTTTTTTTTTATTTGTCACTGCCTTTGAGTAAGTATCAGTGCACTAGGTTTAACAGGGTAAATGTCTCACTCATCACCTTTTGTTGGCAGCTCTGCCCTGTCCACTGGCAGCATTTTATCATTAAGACTTCTCTGCTTCTTAAAAACAAGCAAGCATCCATTGACACACCAATTTATTTAGGAAAATTACATTTCCATTTAACAATTCTAATTCTTTGCTATATACTTGCTATATACTATAGAAATTATTGACTTATTTTTAATAACACAGTTGTATTTTGCTTGAAAAACTGTCTCCTCACTGACTCTGAGACACTGACTCATGGCTGAAGGGTCTCCTCCATCTGTTGCTGCATGTCTCTCAGCACTTTGGCAAAAACATGGAGCTGGCTTTAGCAGTAACCTAACCAAGGTCCTCCAGATCTCCAAGACAACAAGGCCTTCCATATCATTACCAAAACATTGTATTTGCTTGGTCAAAATCAATGTTAATGTTCAAGTAAATTGAACACTATGGTGTTATAAATATTCAGCTTTGCAGTGTTTTCAGCGTGCTCTCTGGTCTTCTGTCAGGTCAAAGCTGGCACACCATCAGACAGAAGTAATTTAGATAGCATGTAGTGGTGTTATGCATGAAACAACAGGGCCAGGCTTATAACAAATGGTAGCTTTAATGTTTTCCCTTAGTTCACACTGAAACAAATCTTCTGCTGTCTAATGCAGACACAAAGACCCAGTTTGTAGCATCAGTCTGTCCTGTCTTATAGCTCATACTGTTCTGGCTCTGCATGGTCTACCCTGAAATAGGGATATATTTATTCAATCCTATGGTACGTATTATACTACTCTAAAGAAGAGATATTATCTCCCTTGTTTTTAATAACATTTGGGAGGCACATTATATCAGATTATACTGTGTAATTTAAAGGAAGAATATTGTGAGTGAGAGGTCTGACGTATTAAGGTTATAAAAGCAAGCCACCACACCAATGTGTTCGGAGAAAGCGGGATATAAAAGTGTAACATAGGCCACAGGGAAGAGGAGTGGACTCTGTGCTATCTGCTCCCTGTCTCTATTATATGAGTTTTTCACATCAGTATCTTCAGAGCTGAATGGACAAAAAGTGCCAAGATTAAATACAAATAATAGGGCCTAAACCAGGTCTGAAGAAAACCATCAAGTGAAACAAAATCACAGTTTGAGAGAACTACCACCAGATGGGTAAAGCCTTTGAGACCTTGGCTTCACAACCACAGGGACACATTATAGTGTATACAATCATTTTAAGGCTTGTGCCTGCAAGGCTGTATAAAAAGTACATTATATTACCTTTTATAGCTGCTTTTATTAACATTAACACAGCATCACACAACACAGCTCAGTGATCTGTGCAGCAGCATTAGGCCAATAACAGACTATAGCTATAGGCCTCTTTCCTCATCACAAACATACCTGGAGTTGTGTTTTGTTTCATTCACACATGTTTAAAACACAGATCCTGCATATTTATGCCAAGTTCTTCTTCTCTCAAATGTAAAACATTCTGTTCCACCTTGTGGTGTTATGTGGTAATACAGGAAGTGCTCCACTGTGTTTTTAAACTTTGTACACCTTCACTAGAATCATTTGGATGATTTCAGCCTTGACCATCTTTAGTGAACAAAAGGTAAAAAGAGTAGATAATACAGGATTACTCAAACATGTGTGAATGAAACAAAAGACAATTACAGGATGAGGTAACATGTTCTAACACAGCTATTACTATTACTATTTTCTTATTTTTTTATTATTATTATTATTATTATTATTATTATTATTATTATTATTATTATTATTACTTATCTTGTCTGCATGCACTTT
This sequence comes from Paratrypauchen microcephalus, assembly GCA_036785185.1. Taxonomy (NCBI): domain Eukaryota; kingdom Metazoa; phylum Chordata; class Actinopteri; order Gobiiformes; family Gobiidae; genus Paratrypauchen; species Paratrypauchen microcephalus. The sequence goes on along the minus strand of JAVJIX010000034.1, from coordinate 6,185,621 downwards.
TTTGTTCTAACCTTCTTTTGCACTAAACTGCCTGGAGCTAATGTGGCAAGTGAATTTCTCCTGTGTGAGATCAATAAAGTCTTATCTTATTTTATCTTATCTTATCTTATCTTATCTTGGTGTAATATAGAACCTTTAAATATATCAGTATCCAAATTACAGCATTTTGAACATTTATGTGACTTCTTGTAGCCAAAAAATAATGAAAGCAATATCATCAAGGGGTGACACAGCTTTTGTCCAAAATCTGCAAAACCTCCAGCAAAGCTCAACCTTTGATGCAAGATTTTTTTTGTAAAGGACAAACTAGTCAACACGATGCAAAACACAGAAATGAGACACCTGCACCGATTTTGCCTGATTGGTTTAGCCTTTCTATGTGCTAATGTGCTGCTAATTGAGCGAATCATCACCCCAGAGGGGTTTTTAGATGCACTGAACTGTCAAAAGCTCATTCACATGTTAATATTTTATATTTAGACTTTGCCAATTTGTTTTGTCAGATGTCAACATCAGCTGTCCCATCGTTTTAGAGTATGAAGAAGTATGGTTCCTCAAGGTTGACTTTGGAATTGTGGATAGATTTTAGTTAATGTATGCCTTGTTAAGACAATCAAATATTTGAACTAAGTAGTAACTTTCTGGTTAGATTAAGTATTCCAAATGCATGCTAACTCTTTAATACTGAATCCATCAAGAGTGTACGGCTTTGACTGTTCAATGGATTTACCCTTAAACTGTGCATATTTTATCCATATGTTTTAGTTTCAGAATTGTTAACAGCACTATTCACATTTGTATTATTATTAAGACAAAAACAAGTCTAGCTGGTATGATCACAGACTTTCATGTTGCTGTACAATTCTTTCTTCTGGAACTTTATTCCTTCTTATATTTTAAAGTTTTCAAAGTTTCATTTTACACAAGAGTTAACAAGGCTTTTTCACATATGATTATCTGCAAAGGATAATCCATCCAGACCATCACGTGGTTATTAATTATCTCTGTGCTTTATAGGGAGGAACAGAGGAGTGAGGCAGCTTGTCCTGAGGCAGCAGTGGCTTAGGTCTGATTACCGTCATTGTGCAAAGAGGTACGGTCTAAACCTGATCATGCTCTGCTCTCACTCTCTGCTCTAAAGGGACTAAAGCTGTGCCACATTCCATGTAACTACTGCAGATTTTTAAAACAAGTCACCTATTTTATGAAATGCTCAATTAAATTACATTAAATTAACATAACTATATAGATTAGATCTAAATTATTTGTTTTGGATCAACATGAAAAAGAAAATGTTGTGCAAGTGGCCGTGCAATAACTAGAAAGTTGGTGGTGCAAAATGGCAGCTTCTATGCGGTATATACGAATGTGGCTACAGTACTGATGCTGAGTAGATTTGGGGAATGAGTAGTTACTGCATGATTTCTCCTCCCTGTTGTCAAAGGTGCACTAACTGTTTTCTGTGTTCCCTGGAGGAATATTCTATCTGCATGTCTCCATAGAGATGTTATTTCTCTGTCTGGAATGTTCAGTATGGCAGGGCTTTTCTTGCAAAAAATAGAGAAACATGCATTTATCATGTGAGTGGACTTGGCTCTTAGCAGATTTGACCTTTAACTGTATTTGGTGGCAGTAAATGTTTGCATAAAGCATAAACATCTCTGTGGAGACAAGTAAGTGGATTCTCCACCAGAAAAGTTACATAATGCACCTTTAATGGGGAGAGTATCTCCTAATCACAGTATAGTACAAACTCTTAGGCTTGGCTCAGCTGAGTGGCAACCTGCCACCAAACTCACATTCTTATTTTAGCTTGTGCCAATTTAATTAGAGCCCATTTGTGTTAAACTAAATATATCAAAGCTGTCCACTTGAGCCTGAAACTAAAAGCCAGAAAATTAGATGAGCTCCAGTTTGCACTTAAAATGATATTACAATTTCCTTCAGCTGAGCCTTTGTCAGTCAAAATGATATGAAGAGAAAATGATAGACAGTTTACCTTTAAAGTAGATAGGACTTAGAAGAGTTTAGAAAGGTTAAAGGAAAAGCACAATGTAAATTCAAACAAATGGACTCTTTTTTTAAAGGATGTGACATAGTGTTTTTTATTGTTTCAACGGGTACATTTTTATGTCACAGACTTACACCATATTGCCAACTCTTTGCAGTGTGGCAGGAAAACCTTTCTTTACATGGTCTCCTTGTCATTCATTTGAATGTAAAACCTATTCACAATTATGAAATACATATTTGGACTGAAGTGCTCATAGACACACATGATGTACAATTATAAACATGTGGATTAGACACACTATTTAAGGCTAAAACACTACACACAAAAATGACTCTTGACATAATCAGTGAAAGTCCTCATTATTGAAGTGCCATAAGTTCATTTGTCTTTGATTGTATTGTATTGTACAACATTTTAACAGTTTACTTTAAAGCATTACACAGTTGATAAACATATTTATGGCTTATGTTAATTCAATATCCTTGGTTTTATATATATATATATATATATATATATATATATATATATATATATATATATATATATATATATATATATATATTATAGTAATCCTTTATGTTACTAGAGTGTTTATAAACAATGATTCTTCATCATCATATTAGAATGAAAAGATGTCCATATTGTGCAGTTAGAGAGTGCTGAATAGATTTATTTACTATATTTCTATTTGAATTGGAACATTTGGAAAGTCTCCAGTGTTTTAAATTAGCACAATTTGTCTCTTTAACAAACTTATCGTGTATTACCAACAATACTTCCCTGCAGCTGAGCAATTTCACCTGAAAATGAGCCATAAGAGAAAAACTATTAACTTCAGCAGACGATATTTGATGCTCAGAGAGAGAGAGTGTGATAAAAGTAGGTGAGAGAGAGAGAAAGAGAGAGAGGTGGTGCCCTGTAGCCTGAAGAGCTGCAGACTCTCCTGTCCGGCTCTGTATCTCTGCATCTCTCTCTCTCTGTGATATGGACGCGGCACTAAAAACACATCTTGTAGTGGATACATCGTGAAAGGCCCTGACAACAGTAAATTGGCTCTTTGCTCCCCTGAGCCTCTTCCTAGATTCACAATAGGTACAGTGCAGTAATTGCTTATGTTGCGTTTCTACACATAACTCACACTAAAGAATTTTGTTGTTTGTTGTTACTTTGGCCAATGGTTGACTTGTGGGTTAACAAAAAAGCTACTATGCTAAATCAGTACCAAACAGTTGTTTCTTGTACAGACAATAATCTTACTTCCTGACTTCTCATTTCTCTACAACAAACTTCTGTAACTGCCCAAAGAAGGTTGAGTGGTGTTCTTCTGAGCATGTTGTTTATTATCTTGCTTGGCCAACGAGCTGGAGATCAGAGGAAACGGATGGGACACGTGTCATGTAGAAATCAAAAATGCACACTCATGTACACAGAGTCTGGCTCTAGACCATGTGCTCTTGTTAAAATGGATAAAGCAGACTAGAGCCTCTATGGTCCTTTCGACACTTTCACTTCAGATGCTCTCAGCTGTAACTTTGGCACATCCATGTTTTTGAGACTGCAGTAAATGTCCACATATTGTACAGTTGTTGGTCAAATCCTTTCTCCTTCCATTTCATCCTGCAGATGTGTCTTTGTCCTTGAGCAGCAGCTTGCCCTTTGTGCCTTCTGTGGCACTGATGTTAGAATGACATATCCACATACCGCCACAGCATTAGTCTATCTATAATGAATGCATATGAACAAATAGACCACATATGGTTCTGATAAGAATCCACTCACACTTTGTGCCAGTTCAAGTGTTGACAGTTGGTGAGGGTTGCATTGAAAAGTGCATAACACCCAAACACTATGCAGCCTCCAAATGGAAAAGATATCATTATAATACAGTGGTATGTATGGCATGATGTTGCACAGTATTACACAACAAAGTTAAATAGGAGAGTGCATTGTTTCCATTAGTGGTTGGGCCGCTTCAAAAGCATCAGCAGTCCCAGTGCAACACGCACAGAGACAGCAGCATCAGCATCAGCAGTAATACAGGCAAGGGTCGCTCAGCTGCTCCATGCTGACTGCCCTTTGCTCCAGAGTCCATATTTGAGTCCTTCTCTGAATATGGAGGAATCATGTTGAAATCTTTACTTCTTTGCTCTTGCTGTGGCTCCTCTTCCTCACTATTGTCCATCTGAAATAAAAGGAGCACAGTGACTTTATTTCCAGTTAGCCAAAGACGTGGAGTGTGGAGCAAAGTTGAGAAGGAAAAGTTTAACTACATTAAAACACCCACTAAAGCTAATTCTTCTGTACAAAGGACATACTATGTGAATGTGGTCACAAATTAACCCAGTTCTGGTGGCTCAGGAGAAAAGGACTCTCAGACAAGGCAGGGCAATAACCGACCAGATCCTAAAAACAGATTTAACTCATGGAAGTCTAATGCGTTATGATGGTAAAGTCAGAATGGAAGTCTAATGCGTTATGATGGTAAAGTCAGAAGCCCTGAATCAGCTTCTTTTGATGTCCGCCCATTGTGAATTGCATTAAGGTAGCTTTTGTATTCTCTCACTGTGCGTAGGAGCTAAGAGGAGCTGTGGTAGAAGCAGCTCTTTTCCATACATAGCATACATAACAATTCAGCAATGACTATATGAATGTTATCAATCAGCAGAAGTGAATAAAATAGATGACCTATTCATGATAGCATTCACATACTAATATACTGGCTGCAAGAGAACACTGTCAAGATTATTCAGCTAAGTGATAAATGTGATTAAGAGCTAAAATAAATGACTATAATCATCTGAAGAAAAAATAATCTAAAAAAAATGAAAAATAAGCAGTGCTTTCTATCTGCCTGTTTATGGCACATTAATTTAATTAATTTATCATTCAGAAAGTTTTGTGTGTTTAAGATCAGGGACATAATGATACACAAATCATATAGTGTAATTTTATCCCAGTGTTTATCTTGTATGATACAAATGATTACACTATTCTTGTGACTGAAAGCAGAAATTATACTGAGGCAGCAGTCCAAGCAAGGACTCCCAGACCTCCCTCACCCCAGACACTTCCTCCATCACATCCGGTGGAACTCCAAGGAGTTCCCAGACCAGCCGAGAGACATAGTCCCTCCAGTCCAGTGTGTCCTGGGTCTTCCTCCCAGTGTGACATGGCCAGAACACCTGTCCTGGGAGGTGCCCAGGAGGCATCCGGAACAGATTCCCAAGCCCCCCTCAGCTGGCTTCTCTTGACACTGAGGAGCATTTTGACCTTTTGTATCCACAATCTTGTCCTTTCGGTCACTACCCAAAGCTCATGACCATAGGTGAGGGTTGGAACATACTAGGTTGACCAGTAAATTGAGAGCTTTGCCTTTTGACTCAACTCCCTCTACATCATAACAGTCTGATTCAGTGACCACATCACTGTAGACACTGCACCGATCCTCCTGTCAATTTCATGCTCCATCCTTCCCTCACTTGTGAACAAGATCCTGAGATACTTGAACTCCTTCACTTCAGTGCATATCGCAAGTCCTGGTTTGATGAAGTCATCAGAACAACATACTAACAACAACTAACCAATTTTATTATTATTATTATTATTATTATTAGTAGTAGTAGTAGTATTATTATTATTATTATTATTATTATTATTATTATTATTATTATTATTATTATTATTATTATTATTGTTAATTAATTAATTAATTTATTTATTTTCAAAAAAGCATTTTGATTAAAATATTCCATGTTCTTATTTGGGTGACTTTTGACATTGCAATATGACAATTATTTTTATACCTAACCTCTGCATAATGTGTAGACTTGCACAGCCACTGACCATTACAACAGCAAATCAAAGCCGCTCTCTTGGTCAGTCAAAATTAAATGCTCCAGAGGATTTGAATCAGCAATTACCCATAATGCAATTCCATAAAATCGGAACAGAAATGAAGCTGTCAGCAATGATCTGTTTTTTAATGTGACCGTACTCATTATTTAGGATTTTAAACTGCTCTAGTTCTTTGACCTGAAAAAAGGCACACACAACAATAACTAGATAATGGCATCTGCCCCAGAACAATCAAATATATTGGACACTTCCTTGACTTGCAGCCAGTTTCCTTCCCTGGACAGTTTGTGATGTCTGCTGAAAATACAAACAACTTGAATACACAGGCGAGCGTCAATCATGAATGGCCTTTATTAATCAGATCATTTCAGTGGACACAGAGGCTGATGTCTAGTGGTTTACAGGGCTGTACTGTGGACGGAGTGAACTTTAGCTTAACAATACTACAGAAGCACAGAGCTCTCAGGAAGTAACTGTCACCACGTTGCACTGAGGGCCCAGCTGTGGTGTTACAAGACAGGCTGTTTCCTTTGGCCACTAATGACCACCAAACACCCAAAGACTATGTTTTATTTTTCTTTCTTTCTTCTTCCTAAATGTAAGGTATTTTCTCAGGCCCCTATGCTACACAGGTGAAACATGCAAGTAAAACTTTGAAAAAAAAGCATAAAAAGCAAGCTGTGTCATACTGGATATTGAACATTAAAGGTCCCATATTGTGCAAAACTGACTCTTGTGAGCTTTAGAATGTCGTTACCCCAACAAAACATACCTGGAGTTGTGTTTTGTTTCATTCACACATGTGAGTAACCCTGCATTATTACTCTGCCTTCATCCTCAAAGCTCAAAATGCTCTGTTTCAGCTTGTTTTCAAGTTTTCCTTTTTGTTCAGTAAAGATTGGCAAATCCAGGGCTGAAATTAACTAAATGAATCTAGTTTATAGTGTATAGTGTATAGTGCAGGGGTCACCAACCTTTTCAAAGCCGAGGGCTACCATAAGGTCATCAAATAATATGAGGGCTACCAGCTCAATTAAGATAATTCAAGTCTAAATAATCCACTTTTACACTGTATTATTATTTATTTGATCACAGTGTATGCATACATGCATTAGTTATGTGTAAATGACCACATTTGTGTTTCATTGTCAAAGCGACATTTATTTTGTGCAAATGAACATGTCACAATTAGATTACTCAGTAGCAAAAATATACTAGTAATGTGGTAATGTAGTAATAAATTTAACATTATTTCAACTCCCTTTTTTGTTTTAAACAAATCAAACTCTTATAATTTCAACATTGAAGCAGGCTGAATGATTTCAAATAATAATAATAATAAACACCATTAGCTGAGCGGTACTGCTGTTGTCCACGGACTTGTCGCACTGGATGCTGAACCACCTGCATTCACGTAAGTCCTTGTCCAGCTGCTCATTCAAGTTTTCGGAAATAGCAGACACCTGTCTTGTCACTGTACTCGCACTAAGTTGTACATCGGCCAGAGTTGAGATGACATCTGATCCATTTTTCTCGTCTTTAAAAATTGTCTCAGCAATTATCATCATCGCTCCTTTTACAGTTTCTCCATCTGAAAACGTCTTTTTGTTTTTTATCAAATAATTTGTTGCCCTGAAAGAAGCCTCGGTTGCCTTTTTAGCCTTTTTCAGTGGTCTAGTGAAGAAAGACTGCTGCTTGGCTAAATCAATCAATCAAACAATCAAACAATATTTATAAGGCGCTTTTCATACAAAATTGTAACACAAGGCTAAGGCAGCCTTTAACTCTCGCGCTTTCTCAGCTTGAAGTGCACTCTTAAGGGGAAAGTTTGTGTTGAAGCTGCCGTGATTCGTAGCGACTTTCCACATTGTGCCGTTTCGAAATCGCCACTGTAGCTCCACAAATGAGACATACACACTTCTCTCTTGTTCATGTAAAAAAGAACTCTTCTTCCCAGTCGGTGTTAAAAACATACGATTTCTATCTCTTCTCTGCCATGCTTTTTTTTTTTTTTTTATGAGTCCAGCTGCAATCAAACAGGTTAATTGTCATGCGCAGATAAGTGAACTTTGAACACGAGCAATATAATTGAAATTTTAAAATCTGTAAGTGTTTTTATTATTAGCCTACTTTAAAATATGTGCATATAAAGGCGCAGCATTTTTGTAAAGGGCGACCTGTTCTATTTTTAGAACCTGCTCTGCGGGCGACTGAAATGGGGCTCACGGGCGACCGGGTGCCCGCGGGCATAGGGTTGGTGACCCCTGGTAGTGTATAGTTTATCGAGTTTAAAACACAGTGGAGCACTTCCTGTATTACCATATAACATCATAGGGTGGATCAGAAGAACTCAGCCTAAATATATTGGTTTTGTGTGTTAAACATATGTGAATGAAATACAGTGAACCCTCGTTTATCGCGGGGGTTAGGTTCCAGAAATAGCCCGCAATAAGTGAAATCCGCGAAGTAGGACAATTTTATATTTTACAATTATTCTACATGTTTTAAAGGGATATGCCACCCCCAGGTCAAATTTGGGCATCTCCCCACAGTCCAGAGACTAAAATAAGTGGTGGAAAGCGTTTTCCTGCTCACCCAGCCATTGTCCGAGTCTGTCGCCACTGACCGCCGCGGTAACTGGTGCTCCTCCGCCTTAGACTGGAGTCTAACGTAGCCAGAGAAAGATTTCGGCCAAAAGGAATTAATTTGCTCGATGCGTTTCCCAATTACTTTGTGTGTAGTGCGCATTCATATCGAGTGCAAATAAATGTGCAAATCAACACGGAGAGCTTGCCTTGGTCATTTTGGGTGGGAACTATTTTCCAGTGCGTAAGAATACAGTCGTATCACGCACCACGTTGTGCAACAGGGGAACTCCCTTCCCGGTGCGTAACTGGGATTCCCCTGGTAGCGTACTGCGTGATACGGCTGTATTCTTACGCACTGGAAAATAGTTCCCACCCAAAATGACCAAGGCAAGCTCTCCGTGTTGATTTGCACATTTATTTGCACTCGATATGAATGCGCACTACACACAAAGTAATTGGGAAACGCATCGAGCAAATTAATTCCTTTTGGCCGAAATCTTTCTCTGGCGACGTTAGACTCCAGTCTAAGGCGGAGGAGCACCAGATACCGCGGCGGTCAGTGGCGACAGACTCGGACAATGGCTGGGTGAGCAGGAAAACGCTTTCCACCACTTATTTTAGTCTCTGGACTGTGGGGAGATGCCCAAATTTGACCTGGGGGTGGCATATCCCTTTAAGGCTGAAAACGCTTCACCAGACACATTATACACCTTTCTGAGACTGGTATTAACATTTTCTCACATTTTTCTCTTGTTTAAACACTCAAACTTTTGTAGATTTTCATTAAAATATATTAATAGTGGGGGGGGGATGGGGCACGTGACACGCGGACACGTGCGCGCGGACACGTGTGCGCGGACACGTGCGCGCGGACACGTGTGTTTGTTTTGGTACCACATATCCATGCCATGTGTGAAAGTCGAGTGGAAAGCGACCTGGATATCATTTTGGGCAAGACTCAAGCCAATGCTAACAGTGCCAAACCGCTAACAGACGCCTCTGAGCACCACAAGACCAGGTAAGACCAACCTGCGCTCACAAGAGTTGGTTGCATTTCACCCCGGCTCCAAAATCAGACCGCTATCAATGCGTCGCCAATACTCCACAGCTCTCTAGGACGGGGTCGGGTTCGTCCTCTCGTCCTCTCACGGGGAAGAGCCACTGTCTCCTCTGTGCGCGCGAGTGTCCTCCCCCCGCTGCGGCTCCCCCGGACGCCAGGCCTGTCCATGTTGATTCTTGGCTCTTCCATGGTCCGGCTCGCACTCTCTTCCATGGCTCGTGCAAGTAAACAAAGGCCACACCTCCTGTCACCCAGGCGCTCTCGTGAAGGACATCTGAGACTCTGTCCCTACCATCCCTGGTCTAGACCTGGTTTAGTCCTGGTTTAGACCTGGTTTAGTCCTGGTTTAGACCTGCTTTAGACCTGGTTTAGTCCTGGTCTAGTCTCTTAGCTAATCAGGGCGCAGGACAGAATGTTACACTGTAAAAAAAAAGTTACACTATAAAAAAAATTGAAAAAAAAAAAAAAAAAAATTGGAAAAAAAAATCCGCGAAACAGCGAGGCCGCGAAGAGTGAACCGCGATACAGCGAGGGTTCACTGTATATATATATATATATATATAATCTCGCCCATTTCCGCCTTGTTCCAGTAGCCCATTTTTCATCAAGGTGCTCTGAAGCACCTAACGCAGACCTTGTTTGGCCGGGCGACGTCTGAGCCGGCATCTTGTAAGGTTCACTGTCTGTCATCATTGTATGAGGTGGGCTGTACCGTGAAGGGTCTGAAGAAAGACAGGGCCGTGCGCAGACTCACAAGCCCCTCGGGTAGCGAATACAAAATTTTTCAATTCGCAGACGAAACAAATCTTATCCTTCAAGACGTGCAGAGCCTCGACGCGGCTCTCCACGTGCTCAATGTCTACTGCCTGGCTTCAGGCGCCAGAGTCAATCTCGATAAGTCCTCCGTGGCTTTCTGCGGAAGCCTCGCAACCACCCAGAACACCTGGGGCCTCAGGGACGCAACGGACCTTTACAGGGTCCTAGGCGTCCCACTAGGGAGAAATGAGGTGGCCTGTAGAGACAATTTGTGGACAGGTTTGTACAATGGCGTTAACGCTTGCATGAATTTATGGCGGCTTCTTGTTTTAAAAATCAAGGGCAAGGTTTTAGTCGTCAATGCCTTGTGCCTGTCCAAGCTCGTACATGCCCTCACCGTGTACGACTTGCCGGACCCAATGGCGAACAAAATTAGCATTGCGATGAATAGGTTTATTTGGAGAAGAGAGCGTGGGCTGATTGCACACAATGTCATGATAGGTGAGTACAACCAAGGGGGATTTAAACTCATTGATTTGGTTGTTAAGAAGCGCGTGTTGCATCTCAAAGTAATCAAGAAGTTCCTTGACACCGGCTTCACGGCCGCGTGGAAGGACTTCTTTGCAGTTCAGGTAGATCATCTGGGTGAGCACGGTTTATTTAACCTGTGCATGCTCCCCCGGTGAGTCACCCTTGAGCGCTTCCCCCCCTTTTGAGAGGGAGGTGTTTGAGGCCTGGGCTGCGCTGAGGCCATACACTGTGGCGGCACCGCGTTCCCTGTGGCAGCTGGGGCAGATGCCTCTACCTTTCAACCCTGACATGCTCTCCGACCCTCCAGGGAGGAGGGAGAGCATGTTCAGTGGGGTTCTGGAAAGAGTGGGGATTAAACAGGTAGGACAGCTTATAGATGTCTCAGGCAGGTTTGACATAGGGGAAATCAGGGGCAGGTTTATGAGAGCTAGGGTTGGGTTCCGGAGAGCCGAAATTCTCAGGAAGGCAAGTGTGATCCAGTCCTCTGTCCTGACAAAGTGGGGTGACCTGTTTGAGACAGGCCCCCCTGACCCGAGGGAGGTAGATGGGGAAGAGGAAGGCGAGTGTTCTTTGGATTTTGATATTGAATGAGGGGACAGGATGACGAGGCTGACGGAGACGAAGACGCATACCTTCTACCGGCTGTTGGTGGCCGGGGCCCTCGGCGCCCTTTGGCAGAACACAGATGGTCGCAGACGTTTCCCACACATGGCACTACCTCCATCTGGGCTCACGTATATAATTGGTACACCCCACCCCAAGTCAGTAATTTTGACTTTAAATTGAGACACAGGATCATTTACACCTGCACCAGGTTGCACGCAATACACCCTGACAGGTACGGCTGTGACTGTCCGGTATGCGGTGAGGCGCCTGAAGACCTCCTCCATCTGGCCGCCCGGTGTCCTGTCGTGCGGCGGTTCTGGACCCGACTACTGGACCTTCTCGCTCGGAGGCTGGCGTTGAGGCTCCCGCCGCCGGCAGCCCATGGACTCGATGACCCCGGACTCTGGTTCTGCCTCTTCGGACCTGTCCGGCAGCGACCTCGGGGGCCGGATGCTGCAATGGTCAACTGGGACGCAGCCCGCCTCGTCCTGTCCATGGCCAGATATTCTATCTTCGTGGCACGACACCACCACCTCCACGACGGCCGCGCAGCAGAGCACTGGCCCCTCTTCACGGCGCTCCTTCGCGCCCATGTTCACCACCTCCACTCCGCAAGAGAAACTGAGTTTTGCGACACCTTCACCCCAGACAATACGCTTTTCTCTATCTCCCGAACCGGATCCCCTCGGCTGTACTTCTGACCTCTGCCCCCCTCTGCTGTCCCCCCTGGACCCTGTTGTCTAGACCTTCCCTGGACACTACATCGCCCTTGCTCCCCCCCAGACACCCTTTCTGCACCTGGAACGAGCCCTTTGGTCCTCTGCACTCCCCATCGCCCGATGTGTCTTCTAAGTGTTTTGCGAATGTTATTGTGGTGTTTAGTGTTTTGCGAATGTTACTGTGATGTCAAAATATGTACCTTGTAATAATAAAAGATTTTTTAAAAAAGGGTCTTGCCCAAGGACCCACACTGGCTTGCTCATTGCCCCCTCGGGGTGGGATTCGAACCCGGGCGAGGCGATAACAAGGCTCTGTTGGAATGCTACTACTCCAGTAACCCTAGGCAGAGGGGTTACATGAACAGGATGTGGGATGAATGGTTACTACGATACCCACAGTCTAAGCTAACAGCCAAACAACTAGTAGCTCAGTGTTCCAACATCCACAAACGGCAACTTCTATCACAACTAGAGATTGACGAGGTACAACCAGTGGTGAAAGTAAAGCGGTGTGCACCAGAACACAGCACCGGTATAAAATTTACAGCCGGTATGCAGCACCGCTAAGAGAATATGGTTAATGGTGGCCAAACCCCACATTTGAAAAAAAAAGTAAGGTGCGCTATTTAAACACAAACAACCACACTATGCCATTCGAGAATAACTGAAAGCTACCCGAAACTCTTGTGCAGAGATATCTGCAGTCTGTTAAGCAAGGACTGTCAAAACTTATCTGACTGTAGCCGTGAAAGTAGCCTAAACCATTGCGAGGCGGTGCTGCGCACTGGTAGAAGATTTAAGGCCGGCGCGCTGCCTGCACCTGTAAGAGAGGGTTTATGCTGACTAAAAAAATATGAAATACAGTGAACCCTCGCTGTATCGCGGTTCACTGTTCGCGGCCTCACTGTTTCGCAGATTTTTTTTTCCATTTTTTTTTTTTTTTTTTTCAATTTTTTTTATAGTGTAACTTTTTTTTACAGTGTAACATTCTGTCCTGCGCCCTGATTAGCTAAGAGACTAGACCAGGACTAAACTAGGTCTAAAGCAGGTCTAAACCAGGACTAAACCAGGTCTAGACCAGGGATGGTGACGCAGGGTGGTAGGGACAGAGTCTCTGATGTCCTTCACGAGAGCGCCTGGGTGACAGGAGGTGTGGCCTTTGTTTACTTGCACGAGGAGGAGACAGTGGCTCTTCCCCGTCACGCCGAGAGGACGAACCCGACCCCGTCCTAGAGAGCTGTGGAGTATTGGCGACGCATTGATAGCGGTCTGATTTTGGAGCCGGGGTGAAATGCAACCAACTCTTGTGAGCGCAGGTTGGTCTTACCTGGTCTTGTGGTGAGGACTGGTGCTCAGAGGCGTCTGTTAGTGGTTTGGCACTGTTAGCAGTGGCTTGAGTCTTGCCCAAAATGATATCCAGGTCGCTTTCCCCTCGACTTTCGCACATGGCATGGATATGTGGTACCAAAACAAACACACGTGTCCGCGCGCACTTGTCCGCGCGCACTTGTCCGCGCACACGTGTCCGCGCGCACGTGTCACGTGCCCCCCCCCCCCCCCCACTATTAATATATTTTAATGAAAATCTACAAAAGTTTGAGTGTTTAAACAAGAGAAAAATGTGAGAAAATGTTAATACCAGTCTCAGAAAGGTGTATAATGTGTCTGGTGAAGCGTTTTCAGCCTTAAAACATGTATAATAATTGTAAAATATAAAATTGTCCTACTTCGCGGATTTCACTGATTGCGGGCTATTTCTGGAACCTAACCCCCGCGATAAACGAGGGTTCACTGTAATTAAGTATATTAAAAAAGTTATTTATCTATGAAAAAGGTGTAAAACGTAAGAAATAAAATAAAATAAAAAATGGGTAAAACGACTGTTAAAAAAAAAAAAAAAAAACAGTGAAGTGATGCACTGGACATTATAGCACCTGTAAGAAATGAAAACTACTTTCACCACTGGGTACAACACAAATGCTACAGCAAGGTGAGAGGGGAGTTAACACCAACTCCCCAACCAGAGATTGGGTATGAAGCCCCAAGTATCACGCTGAGCGAGGCAGCGTCTGACCTGAAAGATAAGATCATGGCCCGAATGAACACAAGGCAACCCCGATGCCAGTTACAGAGGCTAAGTGAAGTAGCATCTGAAAGTCTCCTAGAAGACGTGAATGCAGCACTGAGAGCGATCCCTACCACAACCATCACTGAAACCAATGAGCTGATATACAATTCAGCAGAAGTGATCCTAGGTGCTGGGCTATAAGAGCAACCATGGGAGCCATGAGAGACAATACCCACTAAGGAAGAGACGGTTAGAGGCTAAATCAAGGAGGTGCGGAGAGAAGAGAGCCAATTGTCAGAGGCCCAGAAAGGTGCAATGAAAAAGCAAGTACCCAAGAGGTACAGCCAGATGCCCATACCTAAAGCACTTGAAACTGCCAAGCAAAGGCTACAAGCCTTAGCCAGCCACCTAAAGAGGTACACTCGAGATAAGGAGGCCAGAAGAATAAACCGGTTGTTCGCAACACAACCTGCGAAAGTGTACGCACAATGGCAAGGGGATAACACGAGAGCAGACCCACCAAGGCTGGAGACCGAAAGGTACTGGAAAGGCATATGGGAAAGGGAGGCATCACATAACACCGGTGCACAGTGGCTGGTGGCTCTGAGGGAAGACCACAGCAACCTCCTGAACAAGATCCAGTCACCATCACAGTGGCAGACATTCAGGAAAGAGTCTCAGGCATGAAAATTGGACAGCACGGGCCCTGACATGATCCACACATACTGGCTAAAGAAGCTCATTGCTCTCCATGAGCGCTTGGCAGCACAAATGAACCAGCTGCTAAGCGATGGGACTCACCCTGAATGGCTAACCCAAGGGTGTACGATCCTGATCCTGAAGGATCCCTCAAAGGGTACAGTCCCATCTAACTATCGGCCAATAACCTGTCTCTCCACAACATGGAAGCTCATGTCAGGCATCATGGCGGCTAAGATAAGCAGGCACATGGATCAATACATGAGCGCAGCACAGAAGGGCATCGGCAAAAACTCCAGGGGAGCCAAACAGCAACTCCTGGTTGACTGAACAGTCACCCGTGACTGCAGAACCCATCAGACCAACCTGTGCACTGCCTGGATTGATTACAAGAAAGCCTATGACTCAATGCCACACACATGGATCACTGAGTGTTTGGAGCTGTACAATATCAATCGGACTCTAAGGGAGTTCATTGCAAACTTGAAGCCAATGGCAATCCACTTGCACAAGTGTCCATCAAATGTGGCATATACCAAGGAGACACACTGTCCTCACTGCTGTGGTCTGAACCCACTCAGCCAAATCATCAAAAGCACTGGCTACGGACACCGCCTCAGAAACGGGGCCAGCATCAGCCACCTCCTCTACATGGATGACTTCAAGCTGTCCCTGATCCACACCACCAGGATCTACAGCACAGACATTGGAATGTCATTCGGGCTTGAGAAATGTAGCAGGATGGTGACAAAGAGAGGGAAGGTAGTCCACACAGAGGGGGTCTCACTCTCAGAAGGAACAATAGCAGACATTGAGGACAGCTACAAGTACCTTTGTATCCCACAAGCAAATGGCAACCTTGAAGAGGCAACAAGCAGGTATTTGACTACGGCCAATTGGTTCACTTTTTGAGGTTTTTGAACGTTAATGTGAGCTCCCCTACCCTGTTTACCCCCCCCCCCCCCATGGCTAAAAGTTGCGAAATGTGTAAACTGAGCATTTGCGATCCTTTTCTGCTTTTGAAAAAAAGACAGCTCAAACGGGCAATTCTGAACAAGGAAACTATGTGACGTCACATTGAAGAAAAAATGCAAATGCAGTTTCACCGCCCGTCTGTGTTTCTACCCACACTCTCTGTAAATCACTGCGAACGAGCTACGCAATGCGAGATGCGTTTTTTTATTTGCCTGGAGGCACATGAGACTGTTTCCAGGCTCGGATGTCCTTTATCCGACCCGCCAAACCTCTGAAACAGCAGTGATTTAATTTAATTTTCTGTGGAAATGTGTTTATTTTTCAGTGGAATGCTTCTCATCTCTTCCGCCGCGCAAAAAATGCGGAAGTGGGGCCAGCGCACATCGCACCGCTAAAGAGGAAAGAGTGGAGAGTTTGGCCACGCCCCCACACGCTTCTCTGGCCTATCTCTGTCCTCCTCATTTGCATTCAAGCAACAACGCCCATAATGGAGTGTTCCAGAGAGATATTTATGACTCTTTCTCATCTTATCTCTCTTTCTCATACACTGAGTCTTGATTTTGAAGAAGGATTCATTTACAGTATTAGGGAACCATTAAGGAGTCATATAAAAGCATCAAGAAGTACCATGTCATGGGATCTTTAAGACACGAAAGCTCCTTACCATGAATGGAGGGTTTCGTCCCAAATCCAGCACCCTGAGACTGTACATGAGCCCGAAGGAAGGAGGCCAAGGACTAGTGAGTGTGGGGAACCACTGTCCAGGATGAAACGTCCAAAATCCATAAGTACATCAAGGACAAGGTCCCGACAGATGATGTGCTCAAGGAATGCCTCAGACAGTGTAGCGCAGAGGAAGAGGTGCTGGAGGGATCATGGCAGGACAAGCTCCTACGTGGGGCGTACCACTGAAACATAACTGAAGCGGCTGATATCCTGAAATCCTACCAATGGCTGGAGAGGGCTGGTCTAAAGGACAGCACAGAGGCCCTCATCCTGGCTGCACAGGAGCAGGCCTTGAGCACCCGAGCAATAGAGGCCCAGATCTACCACACCAGACAAGACCCAAGGTGCAGGCTGTGCAAAGAGGCTCCTGAGACAATCCAGCACATAACTGCAGGCTGTAAGATGCTGGCAGGGAAAGCATACATGGAGCAACAAGTGGTGGGCATAGTGTACAGCAACATCTGTGCAGAGTACGGGCTGGAGACCCCAAGGTCAAGGTAAGAAACATCTCCGAAGGTTGCAGAGAATGACCGAGCCAAGATCCTGTGGGACTTCCAGATACAGACAGAATGGTGATGGTGAACCAACCAGACATAGTGGTGGTGCAACAGAACAAAATCTTTTTCCTGATCGTGGTGACATCAGGAAAAAGGAACGCGAGAAACTAGAGAAATACCAGGGGCTCAAGGAAGAGCTGGAGAAGCCCTGGAAGGTGAAGGCATCAGTGGTGCCCTTGGTGATCAGAGCACTCAGGGCTGTAACCCCCAAACTGGAGGAATGGTTACAGCAGATCCCAGGAAAAACATCAGACATCTCAGTCCAGAAAAGTGCAGTACAGGAACAGCAAAGATACTGCGCAGAACTCTCAGATCGTTTTCACACCTGCTTTGTTTGGTTCATTTAAAACGAACCACAGTTTGTTTGCTCCTTTGATTCGGACCTTTTGAGCTGGTGTGAATAAAAACCAATAATCTCGATCCGGAGCAAACAAGCAAACCGAGACCACCTAAAAAGCTGAGTCTCAACACGGTTCCATTCGAACCCTGGTGCGGTTCGTTTGAGGTGAGAATGCAGACTGGACTCGATCTGACACAAGGTGGCTTTTTGTACTTAACAAGCTCCCGTTGTATGTCGAGTATTATGGGAAACCGTGGCTTACGAAACGAAATGAAACTTACGAGGCTTACTTAAGTTTTGCGTGAAGAGCAAGAGTCAGAACTTGCGCACATGAGCACTGTCCTCCGTAGCCGTCTTGCCATGTGTCTTCGTCGTTTGGAAATTGATTGTAAAATAGTGTAAACCTCAGGACATTTGTGCGAACTGTAAAAACTGAGCAAATCATATCGCTAAGGCTACATTGAAAACAGCACGTAACACCATTATTCTCCTCCTTCCGTGTTTGGACACGGCGTTTTGACACGGCTCATTTCTGTCCAGTGGCTGACTGAACTCAGAGCACGTGGTTTTGTTTATAGATGTTGGTTCACTTGGGGAAAAACTGCAGTGTGAAAGCGAACCGCACCAAAATAAAAAAATTTAAAAATTAATTTGGTCCGGACCAAAGCAAGTGAACTTTCCTGGTGTGAAAACGACCTCAAGCTCCCAGGCCTCTGGTAGTGGTAGAGGACCCGAGCTGGAAGAGAGTAAGAGTGACCAACCACAGTTAACCGGTCGATCTTTTAATTGTTTTGATACTCTAGTTTGTGGCTGCACTATGATTTAAAAAAAAAATAATAATAATAACAATAAAATAAATAAATAATACATAAAAAATAAAAATAAATAAATATGTAAATAAATACTCAAATAAATAAATAAAATATACATACATAATATATAAAAATAAATAAATAATACATAAACAATACTTAAAAAATAAATACGTAAATACTAAAAAAATAATAATACATACATACATAATACATAAAAAATAAAAACATAAATAAATACTCAAATAATTTTTTTAAATAAAAAATACAAATAAATACAAATAAATACTCAAATAAAAAAATAAATAAATAAGAAATTAAAAGGGAGTCTAAGAACTTTTTGAGGCGACTGTAGAAGCTTGTCATGTTGAGATGTTGGTCATCAAAAAAAAAAAGTTTTTGTTAGGTTGTTAACTTCACGTGGATTTAAAGGGATATGCCACCCCCAGGGCAAATTTGGGCATCTCCCCACAGTCCAGAGACTAAAATAAGTGGTGGAAAGCGTTTTCCTGCTCACCCAGCCATTGTCCAAGTCTGTCGCCACTGACCGCCGCGGTATCTGCAGCTCCTCCGCCTTAGACTGGAGTCTAACGTCGCCAGAGAAAGATTTCGGCCAAAAGGAATTAATTTGCTCGATGCGTTTCCCAATTACTTAATGTGTAGTGCGCATTCATATCGAGTGCAAATAAATGTGCAAATCAACACGGAGAGCTTGCCTTGGTCATTTTGGGTGGGAAATATTTTCCAGTGCGGAAGAATACAGTCGAATCACGCAGCACGCTGCCAGGGGAATCCCAGTTACGCACCGGGAAGGGAGTTCCCCTGTTGCACAACGTGGTGCGTGATATCCCTTTAACACCAAAATGTACCCGACGTCCATTACAGAGGACATGTTAGAACATTATAAATAAAAATAAAATTAACAAAATGTAAATGCTAAGGTGTTCATTTACCTCCAAATATAAAATTAAAATAATAATAATTTAGATACACTTTTTTTCTTAAGGTCCCAGGAGGATAAAAAATAAATAAATAAATAAATAAATAAATAAATAAATATATATATATATATATATATATATATATATATATATATATATATATATATATATATATATATATATATATATATATATATATATATATATATATATATATATATATATATATATATATATATATATATGTATATGTTAATACCAGCACATTGTCTCTTCAAACACTGTTGTTTTTAAATAAACAACTGAATATCACATAAAAGCCCTGATACTGTTAAAGGGACTGCATAATAACACGCAGGTGAAGCAATAAAGCAGATTTAAGGTATTCTAAACAACAGGGCGTGCAAACACAAATGCTACTGTACCGCAATACTCTGTAGAAAAAAAACACCTCCAGCTTATCTTCCAGCACAATGAGAACAGGAGCGGACCTGTGGATGACAGAGGGCACTTACACTGTTCGATTCTGGGATGGTGTTGTGGCTGATGTGGAGTTTCTCTGGGTGCACGCGCTCAGAGGGGAGAGGGGCGGGTGCTGCAGCGTTCTCCTCAGAGGGGGGAGGTGGGGGGGCGGCTGAGACCCCCATAGAGCTGATCGCACTCCCTGAAATACAAGCAGCGGGGGTCAGGCTCATTAAGTTATTATTTATCCTCAAGGCGTCATGGCAAATATCAGAAGTGATGGTTGGCATATGAATGTCTGAAAACAAGTGATAGTGGGTGGCCAATTGTTGTATATAGCGCTGTTTTGTGCAGCATGTAAACAGCATGTATTAATTAATTAATATACATGCCAAAGCTCAAAATTCTCTGTCCCACCAAATGATGTCATATAGTGGTAGTTTTCAAGTTAACTGCTACCTTTTACTTTTTCTTTAGTAGAGATTGGCAATTCCAGGGCTGAAATCATCCAAATGATTCTAGAAGTGTATGGAGCTTAAAAACACAGTGGAGCAATACCTGTATTGTACATGTATTATACAAGTATATTAGTATTACCACATGACATCACAAGGTGGAACAGAGTTTTCTGTTTGAGATAAGAACTCAGGTATATTTTGATTAGAAAACATTATAACAGATCAGAGAATAGCATAACATGGGCTCTTTAAAGGAGAATTAAAGTTTTTTTACAATCAAGTTTTTTACTATCTTATTTCGGTAATAAAACAAGTTGTTTTACTCACCCATAGCACTTTGTTGTCATTTGGAGCATTTCCGGAGATGTTTTAAATTAGCAATCTGTTAACGTGAGTGCTCGGGGCACAACGTTGCAGTCACCAAAATAACACAAACTTTAGCACTTTTCAAATCATAGAAGCTCGATGTCTTAGTCTACACTTTTGTTTGAGTCAAAAGTGGCCTATAATCTGATTTAGCCATAGTTTCGAGTAGATGAGGAGGCCAGTGCGCATGTGCGGAGTCACATCTTATTTCGCTCTCAGCTCTCGGGACCCAAACATGAAACGCAAAGCTGTAAGACGTTTGGACCATCATGTTTGCAGTACCCACTTCACAGTAATGTGAAACCGATGTCTCCGCTTCATTCTTTCCGTATCCATTCTGTCTCCTCATCCGTATACTCCTCTTCAGTCCTCAGTCCTCCATAAGTCCTCTTCAGCCTCAAAGTCCGAATCTTCTGCCACGTGTCACTCTCAACAGAAAAGTTATGAGCGTCTTCTTATCTGCAAAACAGCTGTGAATGAGCGCATGCGCACTGGCCTCCTCATTTACTCAACACTATGGCTAAATCTCGGATTACAGGCCACTTTTGACTCAAACGAAAGTGTAGACTAAGACACTTAGCTTCTATGATTTCAAAAGTGCTAAAGTTTGTGTTATTTTGGTGACTGCAACGCTGTGCCCCGAGCACTCACGTTAACAGATATTGCTGCTAATCTAAAACATCTCCGGAAATGCTCCAAATGACACCAAAGTGCTATGAGTGAGTAAAACAACTTGTTTTATTACCGAAATAAGGCTCAGATTGTAAAAAAAAAAACGTTAATTCTCCTTTAAAGAGTCAAACATGTAATAAAAATTAAAACAGAATTATATATATTAGTTATGGTTTTATGAAGGAGTATGGGTATTGAAAGCACTTTTTTGGATTGCCTCTTAGATTAGATTACATTAGACAGATACTTTATTATCCCAAAGGAAATTCATTAAAATTCTTGGCATTATAAGAAGAAATGTATAGCCAAAAATAACAGCAAAATGCTGTAGTATGTACTAAATAGATAAACTTATTTTGGTATTGCAATCTGCCCACATTCAATTTTATTTGCACATATGAGTAAAATAATGATAATGAAATGATAAAAGAGATGTTTAATGTACTTGTATTATATTATTTATTATATTTACTTGTATTATATTAAAAATACTAATATACTACAAACCTTTTCAGATCCAACAAAACCATTTTTGTCTTTCATTCATTGTTGCTTTATAATCCATTACTAAATTGTTTTTCCTGATAAGAGTTCTGTTGTTTGTATATCTCTAAATGTTATACTACTTCTTTGGCCATAGATCAACATGAAGTCATTTTCTGTTTACCAGATTCAGATGAAGGATTTATCGACTCTGGAGACTTGGAAAGGCGTAATCACAACTGGCACAGGGCCAAACACAAGATGGAATATCTCTGATTTATTTATTCTGGAAAAAAAAAAACCCTAAACGGTCCACTGATTTGCACTTTCTATTAATTATAGTCTGCTTCATTTGAATTCTGTATTAATGCATATTATAAAACACTCAGAGCAGATCAGTTTAGTCTCACACTGATGGCATGACAGCAGGAAGGTAGCGCTTCCCTCATCACTGTCACACAGGGACACTGAGCCTGCCACTCCAATTACTGTGGATGCATGGAAATGATCAGGGCTTTGGCACTGTCTCTGCTGATTCTCATGTCTGGGTGAGCAAAGCCATAAGTTTTAATCACCATGGTTTTCTTAGTCTCATCTTGGCTCTTGGAAGGGTTTTGAATCTAAACAAACCAGAGGTAGCTTTGTACTTTTATTTGGAATGTATAGATTACATTAGCAATTTAATAAATCTTGCATATTGATTTTAATGAAATGAGTGACTAAAAAAATACATTTTTATTTAAAGGTGCACTATTTAAAGCCCCAGTGTGTAGGATTCGTGGCGCATAGGTGGATGGTGCTATTGCACTTTCTGTTTTAGCTACGGCAGACCTCGTTTTTTGTTTTGTTTTTTTTTTCTCATGAAAACACACATTCCCGATCATGTACCATGACACTCTACACATCAAATGAAACCTTACAGTCTCCTCTTTTTGACTATGCAATTCATTTCCCTGCAAAACAATCACTCCCCGAGCACATGGGGCTTTTATACGGAAAAGCACAAAACGAGGTTAGCTTACCTTAGAATGCTTTCCACAGGTCAAACTCTGTATTTCACCATAGACTTGCTCTCAATTTGTCCGTAAGAATCCAGCGAATAAAATCCAGTAAAACAATTTAGTCCAAAACACGTGTTAGATCCATTACGAGTCTGATCCGGCAACATGCTTGTGTTGTTTACCCAAAACCACGAGCCTTGCCGAAGGCGGAGCCCAAATGTCCTTCTGCGGCTCTCGTATTCAAAATGGCTGCCTCTGCATGGGGAAGATCCCCCTTTTATGTGACTATATCTGAGTCCAAAAGAATACTTTGATTTCATGATGGAAGTGAAAAGGCTTGGAAAACAATGTATTTTTTAATGGGTATCTTCAATTTCAGTAATTAACAGGTAAAAATCTTACACACTGTCCCTTTAACATTTATGGTGGGGGCTCTGCAACCTGTTTGTTTCCAAGTATGTGACACAGTATGGCATTAGGCTTCTTTCTTTCTTTCTTTCTATCTATCTATCTATCTATCTATCTTGCATTTATTGAATTATAGGTGGCCTTTCCACAGAACTGACTTGTAACTTGGTCTAGTGCCATCAGACCATCCTTAAAAAAAAGTTACATAACATATTTAGTTTCCAAATGAAAGGTGAGCTAGTCATTGTCAGTTGCTACTAGTCATACCTACAATACGTATGTTTATTTTATTTTTTACCATTCACTAATTTTCATACTTTAAATTCCAATATGTATTTTAAGCATCTTTTTTATACTTACGGAGACAGATGTTTGAGGAGAAGAGGGAGAGGATGCGCTGACATGCCTGCCACTCGTTCCCACTGCCCTCGCATGAGCACCATTGGGACACTTCTGTGCTGCTGTTGCTCACATAGTTTGGAGTCATAATAGTACCTAGATATAAGCAAAACCAAAACAACTGGATATAACAAGGGCTACTATAGGAAAGCTTAACATGATTTTTCCAGGTGCCCCAATTTTTCATTTCCAGCAATGCCTGTGCAGAGATAAGGTAGAACAATATTAGATCCCCAGGGAGGCACTGTGTCCACTCGTCAGGCACTTGATATTAATAATTACAGGTGCACAATATTACACTTTTTGAAGGAAACAAAAAGAAATCATGACTTCTGAATAATTTGCTGGAAATAGCAAATCGAGTTTTAAAAGTGGAGGCAACTAAATTTGACACTAGCCAACTCAGCATTTATTAAAGTCAACAGAAGTATTGGCATGATCAAATCCAAGCTGTGAAAAAGTTTCTTATTTGATTTGTTGATTTTCTCTTTTGAAACTCACCAATGAGTCCAGCGTAGGCCTTCAGGCACATGGCTCTGCTCTCGCGGACACATCCAGAGGGGGACTGGGACGAGGGCTGGCAGTTTTGCTGGAAATCTGCAAAACGTGATCTAAAAAATACAAAATAAACTGCCATGAATGGCAGTGTTTTTAATGTGTGGCAAAGTATGGTCTGAGTATTGTGGAACTTTCAGTCCAAAGCAAAACCTACTACTGACCTACTGTACTATTGTATATGCCAGGATAGTACCTAAACTGCTCCTGAAAAGGATGGGTCAAATGCAGAGAAATCATTTCCCTATGGGGATAAATAAAGGGTAAAGGACAAATAAAGGATATCTTAAACAACTAACAGTTAAGATCTCTGATACCTCTGACATTGACAGTTACGGGCTTTTAGTTAAAAACTGGGATTTTAATAAATTGAACAGATTCTGTATGATGTTTGTAAACACATTCATTCATTCATTCATCTTCTTCCGCTTTTCCATTTACTGGGTCACAGGGGCAACAGTCCAAGCAGTGTTCTGCTGCCCAGAACACAATGCACCAGCCCCCATAAATCCTCCCGCAGGTGGTGGGTCCACAGGAGGACGGTCCACGTCACTACAGGCCTTGATGTATCTTCTGCCATGTGTAAACACATCCTCTTTTATTTATTACATAAAAATATTGGCTTTTAACAAAGTCTTCAAACCCCTAGCAAGCTGAGTACAAATAAGATTTAAGATTTGTTTTTGTTCATTTCATTTATTTCAATTATTGGTTTATTAGGACAGTGTACAATTACATTAAGCACAGTGGCAGAGATGTTTGTACCAGATTGTAGCTCATAGCTAATTTCCATCTGTAGTCTTGTTTATTTGAATTCACTTCGAAAGTATTATTTACTGAGTGCTAGAGATATGCTTCTTTATTCCTTCTGAAGATTCTGAGAGCAAAACTATCTAAGGAGCAAAAGCTCTGCCTAGCTCTTGGGGCTTCATGTGGTGTACAAAGGTCTTGAGTCGTACCTGCACAGCTCGTCTTTGGTGCAGTATGTGTGCAGGCTCAGACAGTTGGGCTTGCCCACTTTCTCTTCTCCTCTAGCGGTCTCCTCATAAGAACATGAAGGGACAATGGTTTTGCGTCTCCGCTCACCGCACAGAGTGTCTGAGCAGGGGCAGAAGAGCAGAGCGAAGCTGTACTCTTCGGGGACACGCTCAAGGAAGCGGCGCAGGGCTTTGTGGCATTTCTGTCGGTTACAACTGCTGTCGGACTGGCCTGCTCTCTTTGTGCAGGCCACCACGTACTCTGAGCGCAGAGAGCCACACTTCTCATACAGCCCACAGTCCTGCGCTGCCTTCAGACACTGGTTCTGTCCATCCACTGACAGAGATGAGGCTGTGGAGAAGCATCAGGGTCAGAAATCATTCATGTGGGAGAGGAAACAGTGGAGAGCAGCTGTACCTGACATTATAGAGGCCATTTGAGACATCTCAATGTTTCTCACCAGGTTGATCTTCAGTTCTTCATAAGGTGATATATCATACTCTTCATATGCTGAAACAAGAAACACTCCACTTTGAAACATGTAGCTGACCATCTCTGTGGCCACAAATTCCAGAGACTGTGTGCACCTGCAAACCGGACCATCCAGTAGACCTTCAGACAGTGCTCCTCTCGTCTGGAGCCCCGCTGACACTTGCACGCCTGTAGGGGGCGATAGTATTGCAGAGCATGCTGGGCCTCCAGGCACTCGAGCCGAGCATCTGATCCGAGCGGGGACACGGCCTCCTCAGCTGCACAGTACTCCAGCAGCTGGTACTGTCCCATACAGGACGGATCCTGGACACAGCCCTGCTCTGCCAAAACACAGTCCAGAGAGGCAGACACCAGAGCACCACCTATACAAAAGAGGTCACATGATCAGAGGATGTCACATGATCAGAGGATGTCATATGGTCAGAGAGTGAGAGGAGGTCATGCAGTCAGAGGAAGGAAACAAGAGCAGCTTCATCATTATAGGTGATGGGCTGCAGAAACAAAAAATGATCAGGTCCGGTTTTCGCTTTGAATGAATGTCTCACTTTTCTTTTGTGTTGAATATTTCAGTAGAGGGTCTCAGAGCTCCTTTGTCCTGAGCTCATGCCTGAATAGAAAATGTTCTGGACTCAGGCTCCTGGTCTGGAGGCTCATAAAACTGAATACACTTGTGCACCAGAATGTACCATACCAAATGCTATATAATCAGCAGTTATTGTACTCCACTGCAGCAACATGTAGCAACATAAAATACAGTATTTTCAATCTTCTAGAAACACAGAAGGGTGTATAATATCTTGACAAAATCTCATTTATCCAGCACACATATGCTTACATTCATCTTAATGATTACATTAAATAGTCATTTAGCCCAAGTGTGGTTCAACTTATTTATTCACCCGAATCAATGGCAATAAATTCCAATAAACACCAGATGAAAGGAGAAGTTCAAATTGTCAACTGGACAAAGTTTGTTTGGTTGAAAACGTTTCGCCGCTCATCTGAGAGGCTTCGTCAGCTCTGGTTATTGTGCTGGTTAGACACTGCTTATATCTAGCTGCCGGGAGGCGCTCCCTACACTGAAAACGCTCTGAAAACAATCCCCACTAATCTGTCCCTTTGTTTTTCAAATTACTCTGGCGACTAGTTTCGCCCCCCTATTCAACGTCTAACGACCCTCTCCACCCCTCTGCCCTGGCTCGTCTGCCCTAATGTTTCTTTGTCTGTTTTGACTTGGTTTAAGAATCGAATTATAAATGGGAGACAAGTTATGTCTAACTCCCCCATTTCTGTTTAACAACGGATTCTCTTTTTTGACAAAAATAGCCTCTTTAACCCCCCTCTCAAACCAGTTCTTTTCCCTGGCTAAGATCTGAACCTCACTGTCCTCAAAAGAATGGCCCGTGGCTTCTAGGTGAAGATGTGCGGCAGATGACGGTCCACTCTGGCACGCCCGCCTGTGTTGGTACATCCTCTTGTGAAGTGGCTGTTTGGTTTCCCCAATGTAGCGCTCACTGCAGTCTTCACTGCGCTGAATGGAGTAGACCACATTGCTTTGTTTGTGGCTCGGTGTTCTGTCCTTTGGGTGGACGAGTTTTTGTCTTAAAGTGTTTGTGGGTTTGAAATAGACTGGAATTTCATATTGTCTGAAAATCCTCTGTAGTTTTTCAGAAACGCCGGCCAGGTACGGAATCGCTACCCCTTTCCTCCTGGGTTCGGATTCTCTGTTGTCTTGTTTCTTGCCCTTGTCTCTCTTGGTTTTGTTGACAGCCCATTTAGGATATCCACAAACCGAGAGGGCTTCCTGCACATGTTGTTCTTCTTTCTCCTTACCCTCTGTGCTTGTGGGAACCACTTGGGCCCTGTGTTGTAATGTCCGAATAACACCCAGTTTGTGCTGCAGTGGGTGGTGTGCCCACACACACAGACCAATACCTGCTTTTTGATTCACACCAAGGGCAAGAAACAAGACAACAGAGAATCCGAACCCAGGAGGAAAGGGGTAGCGATTCCGTACCTGGCCGGCGTTTCGGAAAAACTACAGAGGATTTTCAGACAAAATGAAATTCCAGTCTATTTCAAACCCACAAACACTTTAAGACAAAAACTCGTCCACCCAAAGGACAGAACACCGAGCCACAAACAAAGCAATGTGGTCTACTCCATTCAGTGTAGTGAAGACTGCAGTGAGCGCTACATTGGGGAAACCAAACAGCCACTTCACAAGAGGATGTACCAACACAGGCGGGCGTGCCAGAGTGGACCTTCATCTGCCGTACATCTTCACCTAGAAGCCACGGGCCATTCTTTTGAGGACAGTGAGGTTCAGATCTTAGCGAGGGAAAAGAACTGGTTTGAGAGGGGGGATAAAGAGGCTATTTTTGTCAAAAAAGAGAATCCGTCGCTAAACAGAAATGGGGGAGTTAGACATAACTTGTCTCCCATTTATAATTCGATTCTTAAACCAAGTCAAAACAGACAAAGAAACATTAGGGCAGACGAGCCAGGGCAGAGGGGTGGAGAGGGTCGTTAGACGTTGAATAGGGGGCAAAACTAGTCGCCAGAGTAATTTGAAAAACAAAGGGACAGATTAGTGGGGATCGTTTTCAGAGCTTTTTCAGTGTACGGAGCGCCTCCCGGCAGCTAGATATAAGCAGTGTCTAACCAGCACAATAACCAGAGCTGACGAAGCCTCTCGGATGAGCGGCGAAACGTTTTCAACCAAACAAACTTTGTCCAGTTGACAAATTGAACTTCTCCTTTTATCATGGATTCTTTTCACGCAATAAACACCAGATACAATTTTTTTCCGTTACAGTCTATCACCAGGTGCCCTGTTCAGTGAGCAGTTTGAAAAATATACACAGAAAGAGAGAGAGTGGCTGGCAGTGTTTTGTGGAGAATAGGAGGAAGCAGGGACCACAACTAATTTTTCATCCTCATGATTACTGTTGAGATGCACAATGCTGGCAGGCCCGAGAAGAAATGAATGCCTTTTCACAAAAATACATTTTTTTTTGTCATCAGAAAATTAATTTTCAAATGTGACACAATTGTCCCCACAAATTACACTTGAGGCAGTGATTTCAGCTTGGTGAGAAAACACCAGATTTTGTATTTTGTGCACATATTTCCACAGATTTGTCACACAGAGAGCATTATTCATTCATAGCAGTAATAACAGAGTAGCGATTGACTTCATTTACGTTCAGTTAATCTCCCTGTACCTCTAGCCTTCGTCCTGTGGGTGTATATGCCTGTACCTGATTGTCCACTGTAACAATGCTGATAATCCACATAAAAGAGGTTATATTCAAACACGCATACTTTTGTGTTTGATTGGCCACTCTTCGATTAAGCTCCTGCTGACTGGTGTCAAAAGCAAAGCCTAAAATCAAATACTGCTGCAGCATGTTTCGCAATTTCAGACACCACATGAGGTCCACGTCTGCTCTGGCACGAGCCCACAATGAGCAGACAGAGCTCCAGCGGCACCACAGGAACAGAGACAGCTCCGCCTCTGTATGCTGTATGCCATACTCCATACACTGACCACACTACTATTATTACCTCGTCAACATGCACTATTGTGTATGGATTTTATTTTATTTTTATTTTTTATAGTGTAACATTTTTTTTATAGTGTAACATTGTGTTCTGCGTCCTGATTGGCTAAGAGACTGTAGACTAGGGGTGGGTATTGCCAAAGAAGTCCCGATTCAATTCGAATCACAATTCATATGCCACGATGCGATACTATCACGATGCATCACGATACTTGAATTATTGCGATGCATTGCAATATATTCGACATACTTCAGTGAAAATGTACCAAAAAAAAGAGGATAACTTAAATATCAGTGGCTGTGTATCTGGGTAGTGTCTTCAATCGATTCATAACTCTGAGCAACTCAATTCATAACTGAATTTATTGAATGACAAAAACAAATAAACCAAACCAATAACAAAAAAAGTGCATAGGATTTTTTCTAAAACAAAAAATGATGTTCAAACATTTGCCATTTTGGAGGTAGCTACCATCATAACAAACAATACCCTTTCACAAAGAAAAAAGTGCATAGGATTTATAAAAAAAATTAAGTACTAATTTATTTATTTATTTATGTATATTAAATTATTAAATATTAAATTATTAATTAATAATAATCGATTTTTTGGCATCAAGAATCGATGCAGTATATTGTGAAAGTTAGTATCGCGATGCATTGTCATGACGATTATTTTGCACACCCCTACTGTAGACCTTTCCCGATTGATAGATTGGGGATGCAGGAAGGGACCGGGACCAGACTGGAACTAGACCAGGACTAAACATGGACTAAACCAGGTCTAGACCAGAACTAAACCAGGACCAGTCCAGGTCTAAACCTGGACTGGTCCTGGACTAAACCAGGACTGGACCAGGTCTAGACCTGGACTAAACCGGGACTAGACCAGCTCTAAACCAGGATTAAATCACCCCGTGCAGCTCTTGCGTTTGTTTGTGCGTGTTCGGTTTGTGGCTCGGGCTGCGAGGACGCGGTCCTGAGGGGGAGGCATGGTCCGGGCGCCGTGGTTCGATCTAGTTGACGCAGCCTCGGCCTTGCACCGGTCGTGCTGCTCTGTCACGGATTTGACCACGATGAGCAGGTGCACGTGTCGCGCACTTCTCCAAGGGGTTGGTGCGCGTCGTGTCCCGGGATATGGCAGTGCCGCTGGATGAGTGTGGTGCTTCCTGTGGATCCAGTGACTCATGTCTCCGCTCCCCTAGCGCGTCCGGCGGGGCTCCCAGCGGAGCCCCCACGCTTCACTATTAATACATTTTGTTGAAAATCTATTAAAGTTTGAGTGTTTAAACGAGAGAGAAATGTGAGAAAACGTTAATTCCAGTGATTTAAGGCGTTTACAGCCTTAAAATATGTATAATTGTAAAATATAAAGTTGTCCTACTTCGCGGATTTCACTCATTACGGGTTATTTCTGGAACCTAACCCCCGCGATAAACGAGGGACCACCGTATACCAAAATGCTTAAGTGCAGCTTGAATAAAAACAGGACATAAATCCAGTTCATATTACCACACCCAAGTACAATTTAAAACACCAATATTATAAACCTAATATTAAAGCACACTTTGTCCTTAAAGATACTTTCAAGTTGGAAAAGGTGTTTATTGTATTGGTGAACAGAAAACATTAAAATATACCAGTGGGATAATGGGGGATATTTGGATATTAATAATACATAATCACAGAAACATTGTGCTTGTTAGTGCTTTATTTGGTATTGTGGTTCAGAAGAAGAGTGGATGTAACAATACTAAGTGTTTGTTTAAGTTAAAGTTAGCAGTAACAGCTCTATTAATAGTAGCACTGCCATATTTCACTTTATGGACTTACCATTAGTCTGACTAATGTATTGACTAAGTGCAGCAGACTGAGGATGGTGTTCTCTATATGAGTGTGGTAATCGGGGAGTAGTACATTTGTATTAAAGGGGGCCCATGTGACACATCAGCCCCTGGCCCCCAAATTTCTGTCATTGAGCTTGGTGGTAATAGCTTGTGCAAGCGCTCAGAGTGGAAGGGTCTGCTGGGTTTTATTTTGCTGCCTGTAACACGGGAGTGGGGCAGCAGAGCATGCAGCCTGTTGGCCACTCATTTGAGTTGAGAGGACATTTGTGATGGCAGACTGGTGTAAACCCGATATGTGAAATGCATTCAGAGGGATGAGCACAGAAGGAGAGGAAGTCACAGACCCCACAAGGAAATGACAAGGAAAGTGAAAGTGCCGAAGTAAATTGTCACGGCCCATCTCTGAACCCATTCTTCTGTTTCAAAATGGCAGCAGGACATAAATCACAATGTCCCATGATGACTCGTGGTTTGTTTGAGTTTCATCTTGTAAATCAGGGCTGCAATGTCCCATTAATAGTGACCATATAGTGCACCATATATTACAAGATTTCTTTGTATGTACATAAATCAATGTGACATGATGCATTAGGGTTGAGGAGCCCAACTCACACTGTTTAGATCAAGCCTGCAATGACCTGTATTATAGCATTATTGCAGTTATAGTAATAGTACTTTTATAGACAGGTTTTTCTTATTCACAAATATGGTCTTTGATAACGTTACACACAACAGGCTAGGGTTGTCGCAATAATGAAAGTTACACTACAGAAAAGGCTCAAGGCTAATAAATACAGATTTTCGATACCAAAATGTTAATTAAAACAACAGCAACAGTTCTTTTAATTACAAAAATATCTGACTGTTCTAAAATGTTCAGAAATATTCCATTTGGTCTTAGATTATTTTCTCGCTCCATCTATACATTCAAATGAGTATCTAGTTTTAATACTGTCCAATGCTATCCTTGACCTCATCTCTCCAACTAATGTCAATAATAGTTTTAGGACCACCACAGTCCACAAACTTAAACTGATAAATCGATTACACTTTTGGGAATGTCAGTCTAACGAATATTTTTCCAAATGTTTCGCCAACTCATCTCTAAATGTAAATAAAGTTGTGTTTTATGCCCCAGAGTGAAGTGTTGTCAAAGTAAGTCCAGCACAAGGACTCGAGCCACATTCAAATTTATAAAAAGTCATACAAACAGATGGTCAGCTAACATGATCTAAAATCAAGAGCAACCACATTATTGTTTGATTAGGCTGTTACTATTTAAGGTATAAAGGAAAAAGAGATGTGATACTCAGCATTTTAACTTTCGTCCCATCAGCTGAAAGTCCCAAGATCATGAACATTTACATAAGAAGCAAGCTCAGTCTGACTGTGAAAATGCAGAGGAAGAATTTTTAGACCCATTCCTCCCAGGCCACATAAGCTCTGATCCTTTACATGTATTTGTTAGGACCTATTTTAATACAAGCCTATTTATTTCCACCAGCCTATTGATAAGATAAAAAATGATTGATGAAAATGTAAATAAATTAATCAAAAATACTCACCAATATGCCTTTATTAAATAATGCAGTGCACTGTGACTGCTGTGTGCCCGTCCATGCCCTGTGGTTAGTGTTTTTACTCAGACTGACAATGACTACAGACATACTTTAAAGGGATATGCCACCCCCAGGTCAAATTTGGGCATCTCCCCACAGTCCAGAGACTAAAATAAGTGGTGGAAAGCGTTTTTCTGGTGACCCAGCCATTGTCCAGGTCTGTCAGCACTGACCGCCGCGGTATCTGCAGCTACTCCGCGTTAGGCTGGAGTCTAACGTCGCCAGAGAAAGATTTCGGCCAAAAGGAATTAATTTGCTCGATGCTTTTCCCAATTACTTTCTGTGTAGTGCGCATTCATATCGAGTGCAAATAAATGAGCAAATCAACACGGAGAGCTTGACTTGGTCATTTTGGGTGGGAACTATTTTTCAGTGTGGAAAAACACAGCCGAAGCACACACCACGCTGCGTAACAGGGGAACTGCCTTCCTGGTGCGTAACAGGGATTCCCCTGTCAGCGTGGTGTGTGCTTCGGCAACTCTATTCTTTTGTTTTTAGCATTTATTTGTGACAAAATTATTTTCCTCCAATCAGCTCTCAGTGGTCAAACATCTGTGTCCCCCTAACCCTGCCTTTTTCTCACACCAACTAACTTCACTATCTCTATCCACACTTTAGTTCATAGTTGCAAGTTTGAGACCAGTCAATCAATGATCTGAAAGAACTTTTTACATATCCATCTGGTACCCACAACATGTTCCACCAGGCTCTACTCTCTCTCTCCTGGCAAAGGTTACATCAGGTGTCTGCTTCTCAGTGCTGCAGTAAATATTTCAGACTTCTGCCTCTCCTCCTACCTCATACTACAATGTGCTGAATAATACTGTTAGCACACATATAAACCCTGGATAAACACTTAAGCCCAAAGCACACACCAGAACAAAATAAAATAAGACTGCTTGAGACAATAGCCAAAAGACTGCTGCATTTGCTAAGGTGTCAATCAGAAAAAACATAATCTTCAATTTTAAGGAGGACATTTTAATTAACATCTGGCTTTAAACATCAAATATGTGAAATAATTGCATGTTCAGAAGGCATATTTTACGTCTTCTTTATCAGAGTAATGTCTAATGGGCGGACTGCCAGTTTAATCATTGTGGGCTGTCGTCCTAAACGAAACTGAATTAGGAGCAGTACATGAAGACAATGGCTCAGCAGAAATGAGTGAGAGGGAGAGAGGTCTGGAGGCAAGATAAGGAAGACTAGAGCAACCTGAGAGTTTGAGGAGTGCTCCCCTAATCTTACACACACACAAGATCAGACAATGAAGGCCATATGAAAGACTGTTTTGCGTACTGAAATGTTTGCACCAACAAGCATTCACTTCTTCAACATGTGCAGTATATGTAGTAATATTTGGATGCCACAAGTCAACCTCCACATGTGCATCACCTGTTGCCGATTCACTGCTGTTTTTTTTCCGTGGACCACCTCCAATAGATAATAGCCACTGCAGACCAAGAATGGAATACAAGAGTTATACTGTAATGAAGTTTTAGAAATGTTATGATTCAATTGTCCTGCTAGCCATCACAAATTGGCTCTTGTTACGCAAATGTTACTTGTCCAAGTTTCCTCCTCCTATGAAAATGTCCACTTGTTAAAATGTTCCTTAAAAAGAAATTAACTTGGGAGTGGGAAATCTGCCAAACATAGGCCAATAACATAACAATATTTCATAGAGCCAAGACCACAGGTTTGATTGTTGGTGTTTAATTTGAGCTGTCTTCAATACTTGGTGGAGGTGAGTTACTATTGTAGCCACAGTTGCCCTGGGGCACACTGACGGCACTGACACACATACACACACCACTTTCTTACTAGGCAATGTGGGTGATGCATCTTGTCTAAGGACACCACACTTGCCACTGGTGCCCGACCATGGCTCCTGGTATTCCCAGTGGGCCATCCAATACTAACCAGGCCCAGCCTTACTTTGCTTAAGAGGTTTGGTCATATTGTTTTTCACTTGCCAGTTGTCATAATGTTATGCTTCATTAATGGGAAACTTTTTGAAAACTAACAAGTCAGCTACATTATGTCAAAACAAAATGATGGAAAAAATGTTCTAAGATTTGGTGATTTGTCCTGTAGCATATCAATCCAGTTTGAGAGCACTGTTGAACAACACATCAGTATATTTACTGTATATGCTTTGATATTCAGTTGAAATTGTCCATCTAAATTTCAATGTATCCTTTCAGAGTGCGTCAGATCTGTTCTATTTGCCAAATTAAGACAAATTCTAAGGAACAACATCTCAGGAATAATGCATGAGATCTTGAACACTATCGCTAAATCTACATAAATCAATGCAGAGCTACAAATGTTGGGCTATATTAAACACACCTATGATCTGCTCTTATGGATTATTCATGTAGAAAAGAATAGTGCAACTGGTGCTATTATTTCACTTGATCAAGATAATCAACTTATTTTGGGCACATGCGCTACTTAAAGGTCCCATGGCATGAAATTTTCACTTTCTGAGGTTTTTGTTCACGTTAATGTGAGCTTCCCTACCCTGTTTATGGCTAAAAGTTGCAAAATGTGTAAACTGAGCATTTGCGATCCTTTTCTGCGTTTGAAAAAAACACAGCTCAAACGGGCGATTCTGAACAAGGCACCTTTGTTACGTAACATCGAAAAAAGAAATGCAAATGCAGTTCCACCACCGTCTGGATGTCCACCTCCTGTCTCTGGAAATCACGCCCAGAGAGTTTGGACCGCGAAGGAGCTACGCAATGCGAAATGCGTTTTTTTATTTGCCTGGAGGCACGTGCGAGTGTTTCTAGGCTCGGAAGTCCTTTACCCGACCCTCTGGACCTCTGAAACAGCAGTGGTTTAATTTTATTTTCTGTGAAAATTTGTTTTTTTCATTGAAATTCCTCTCCTTTCTTCCCCCGCTCTTAAAACGCGGAAGTGGGAGACAGCGCACAGCGCAGCGGAACCAGCGGGCGCTATCTGTGTCCTTCTCATTTGCATTCAAGCAACAAGGCCCAGAATGAGTTGTTCAGAGAGAGACTTTCTGACTCTGACTGTGTACATGTGTCTTTCTCATGTACTGAGTGTTGATTTTGAAGAAGGATTCATTTACAGTATTAGGGAACCATTAAGGCACCATATAAAAGCATCAAGAAGTACCATGTCATGGGACCTTTAATAACCACAACCAGCCATAGCCATAACTTTATGACCACTGACAGCTGAAGTGAGTACTTGTACTGACATCTGTTTGTGGGTGGAGGATAGGGCTGTACAATTAATCACAATAGAATCCTGTCCAAAAGTGGGTCAAGGACTCATGCTTACAACTCAATATAAAGAAAACTGTGTGCATGATGAAAAAACAACTGAGCTACAGCGGTCCAATGTCTTTCTGGACAGAGTGGAACTCAGTCTTGTCAAAAGGTTTAAATACCTGGGACTGCTGTTGGACCCGACATTGACATTTAAGAAACACATTAAGCACCTCACAAAAACTGTTAAAGGCAAATTAACGTTTTTTTACAATCTGAGCCTTCTTTCGGCAATAAAACAAGTAGTTTTACTCACCCATAGCATTTTTCTGTCAATTGGAGCAGTATCGCAGAACTTATGTTGAGCCGTTCTGTTCTACTAATGATCCCGTATCTGTTAACATGGTGCTGTATCATTTGCTCGGGGCATTACTTTGCGGTCTCCAAATAACACAAACTTTAGCACTTTTCAAATCATAGAAGCCCGATGTCTTAATGTAAGAAATTGTTTGAAGCAAAAGTGGCCTGTAATCCGAGATTTAGCCATAGTTTCGAGTAGATGAGGACGCCAGTGCGCATGCGCGGACTGCTCCTGGGACCCAAACATGAAACGCAAAGCTGAAAACTATGGATAAATCTCGGATTACAGGCCACTTTTGCTTCAAACGAAATATTTCATTAAGACATCGGGCTTCTATGATTTGAAAAGTGCTAAAGTTTGTGTTATTTGGAGACCGCAAAGTAATGCCCCGAAAACAAATGCTAATGGTTACGCTACAACATAACTTTCTTCAAACAGCTCCAAATGACACGAACGTGATATGGGTGAGTCAAACGACTTGTTTTATTACCGAAAGAAGGCTCAGATTGTAAAATAACGTTACTTTGCCTTTAATTTTAACTTAGTGAATTTTAGACAAGCAAGATCCTTTATGACAATATTTGTGGCACGAATGTTTTTACACTCCATGACTCTGTAAAAGTCACATATAGAGTGGGCATAACCACTACTAGGGGTGGGTATTGGCAAAGAAGTCACGATTCAATTCGAATCACGATTCATATGCCACGATGCGATACTATCACGATGCATCACGATACTTGAATTATTGCGATGCATTGCAATATATTCGACATACTTCACTGAAAATGTACTTAAAAAAAGAGGATAACTTAAATATCAGTGGCTGTGTATCTGGGTAGTGTCTTCAATTGATATATAACTCTGAGCAACTCAATTCATAACTGAATTTATTGAATAACAAAAACAAATAAACCAAACCAATAACAAAAAAGTGCATAGGATTTTTTCTAAAACAAAAAATGATGTTCAAACATTTGCCATTTTGGAGGTAGCTACCATCATAACAAACAATACCCTTTCACAAAGAAAAAAGTGCATAGGATTTCTAAAAGAAATAAACCAATAATTAATTTATTTATGTATTAATATTAAATATTAAATTATTAAATATTAAATTCTTAATTAATAATAATCGATTTTTGCATATACAATGCAGTATATTGTGAAAGTTAGTATCGCGATGCATTGTCATGACGATTATTTTGCACACATAACCACATGGTCACTTGCTGCTGGGGCAACACTCAAACCAGTTGAATCACTTTTTTAAAAAGCTGTGAAAATATTGGACAAGAAACCATTCTCAGTCCACCACTGCACAATTTTAGACAAGTACAACTTGCTTAATTTTAATAATTTTGTTCGTTTTAAATATGGTTGTTTTATATATAAAGTTTTACATGGGCTTGCTCCTCCTCCATTACAGGATTTTATTAAAACAAAGACTGTCAGTGGGATGGGAACTCGGGCCACAGCCTGGGGGAACTGTGAGGTCCCACAGAGACGCACTACGTTTGGACAAACTGTGCTCTCAGTCAGAGGCACTAAGTTCTGGAACAGTCTCCCATTATCAATAAGAGAGACTCCAACACTGACCACTTTCAAATCACACCTGAAACAGTGGCTAAAGGAAAACCAGACTTGTGGACACTTTTAATGTTTTAATGTTTTAATGTTGCTGTTGTTGTCACTTGTCATTGTTTTTACTGTTTTTGCTGTGGTGTCACCTGCCTAGGGACTACAGATTAGGGATGGGGCCGATCCGATCCAGTATCGGTATCAGGTTCCGATATCAACGTAATTCACGGATCGGAAATTTCCGATCCAACCTGCGAAAATTTCCGATCCATGAGCCATGTCTGTATACAGTGAACCCTCGTTTATCGCGGGGGTTAGGTTCCAGAAATAGCCCGCAATAAGTGAAATCCGCGAAGTAGGACAATTTTATATTTTACAATTATTATACATGGTTTAAGGCTGTAAACGCTTCACCAGACACATTATACACCTTTCTGAGACTGGTATTAACATTTTTTCACATTTTTCTCTTGTTTAAACACTCAAACTTTTTCATCAAAATATATTAATAGTGACGCGGGGGGAGACACGTGACACGCGGACACGTGACACGCGGACACGTGCGCGCTGACACGTGCGCGCGGACACGTGTGTTTGTTTTGGTACCACATATCCATGCCATGTGCGAAAGTCGAGTGGAAAGCGACCTGGATATCATTTTGGGCAAGACTCAAGCCACTGCTAACAGTGCCAAACTGCTAACAGACGCCTCTGAGCACCAGTCCTCACCACAAGACCAGGTAAGACTAACCTGCGCTCAAAAGGGTTGGTTGCTTTTCACCCCGGCTCCAAAATCAACTCCGCCCCGGAGTTCAGGGCATGGCTATCAATGCGTCGCCAATACTCCACAGCTCTCTAGGACGGGGTCGGGTTCGTCCGCTAGGCGTGAGGGGGGAAGACCCACTGTCTCCTCTCTGCGCGCGAGTGTCCTCCCCCCGCTGTGGCTCCCCCGGCCGCGCGGTGTCCAGGCCAGGCCCGTCCGTGTTGATTCTTGGCTCTTCCATGGTCCGGCTCGCACTCAGTCTCTTCCATGGCTCGTGCAAGTAAACAAAGGCCACACCTCCTGTCACCCAGGCGCTCTCGTGAAGGAAATCAGAGACTCTGTCCCTACCACCCTGCGTGACCATCCCTGGTCTAGACCTGGTTTAGTCCTGATTTAGACCTGGTTTAGTCCTGGTTTAGACCTGTTTTAGACCTGGTTTAGTCCTGGTCTAGTCTCTTAGCCAATCAGGACGCAGGACACAATGTTACACTGTAAAAAAAAAAGTTACACTATAAAAAAAAATTGAAAAAAAAAAAAAAAATTGGAAAAAAAAATCCGCGAAACAGCGAGGCCGCGAACAGTGAACCGCGATAGAGCGAGGGTTCACTGTATACACATTATCTGCTGAAATGATTACACGAGTGATTCCCTGTCGGCTGCTCTGCTACCTGCTGCAAAATGTGGAATGGATTTCCTTAACGGAGGCGTATCTCAATGAGACACAGCGTAATGATGAGACACGCCTCCATTCTGGAATTCCATTCCACAGTTTGCAGCCAGCTGCAGGCGAACTAGCAGCATGAACTAGCAGGCGAAAACTGAGCAGCACAAGGCAGTTAACCAACTTTTCATCACAACATGTCCGCTGTGTGGAAATACTTTTTACTAGAAACACCTCAAAGCAAGACAGCAACGTGCAATGTTTGCCAAGCCGTTGTACCGAGAGGCAGAAGCTATTTATCAGAGACTGCGCTACCCAAACTCTACAACTGAAGCGGTGTCCCGATTCCCAGAGTGCACGATTCGGAGCATGGTTTGAAGGGGGCTCAGACTGCAGTCAAGGCGGTGCATACTTTCAGTGCGCGGACCGCATGGCCGTCTGCGAACTGGGACAGGTCTCGCAACTACGGGAAGCAGCCGCCGACTCCATTTTGTCCCGTAGAAGAAGAAGAGCACGGTGCGTGCTGGGATATATGAGTGCGCGAAGCGTGCATTTTCACGCGCTTGGTCCATGCCCCGATTTCCATGGAAACGACTGCGGTCTTCGGACCGCGTGTTAACTGTGCATGGGACAAAAAAGGAAATGGGCCAGCAATCGTCACGTCGGATATGACGCACATGCCCTTCAAACCACGCTCGAAGAGAAGCTAAAAAGAGTTCCAGATCTGAGCTTTACTACAGATACTTGGACATCGGATGTCTGCCCATTGTACTGATAAGCCTCACTGTGCACTGGATTGAGCGCGATTCACATGGGCTCTGTTGTACGGTGCTCCAGGTAAAAAAGTGCAGAGGCTCACACAACCAAGCTACAATCGCAGCATCCATTAAAGAGATGTTAAACCATGGGGAGATCTTGCTAGAAAAAGTGCGTGTAATTCTACGGGACAATGCAAGACCTTACTTACCTGATACTTACCTCAAGTTTCCTTTTGGGACACAAACAATTGTTCATATCATAGGCCTACTTGCCTGTAGAGAAGAGTTTATTTGTAGTTTAACAATAATGATGATAATATTGAAAACAAACAGTTTTGGTATCGGAATAGTATCGGTATCGGCCGATATCCAAATCCAGATATCAGAATCAGATCGGAAGTGAAAAAATGTGGATCGGTGCATCCCTACTACGGATGAAAATTAGCATTGCTATAATCTGGCGGATTTACACTGCAATGTTCTAGATGTTCATTAATATGCACTGTCCCTATTAAATATCTTTATTTAATAGGGACAGTGCATATTAATAAAGAGAAAAAAAATGCAGTATGAAGGGATGCAGTTAAGAAAGTAGGGGTGTGCAAAATAATCGTCATGACAATGCATCGCGATACTAACTTTCACAATATACTGCATCGATTCTTGATGCCAAAAATCGATTATTAATTAATAATTTAATATTTAATAATTTAATATTAATAAATAAATTAATTAATTATTAGTTTATTTTTTTTTATAAATCCTATGCACGTTTTTCTTTGTGAAAGGGTATTGTTTGTTATGATGGTAGCTACCTCCAAAATGGCAAATGTTTGAACATCATTTTTTGTTTTAGAAAAAATCCTATGCACTTTTTTTTATATTGGTTTGGTTTATTTGTTTTTGTTATTCAATAAATTCAGTTATGAATTGAGTTGCTCAGAGTTATGTATCAATTGAAGACACTACCCAGATACACAGCCACTGATATTTAAGTTATCCTCTTTTTTTTGGCACATTTTCAGTGAAGTATGTCGAATATATTGCAATGCATCGCAATAATTCAAGTATCGTGATGCATCGTGATAGTATCACATCGTGGCATATGAATCGTGATTCGAATTGAATCGTGACTTCTTTGCCAATACCCACCCCTATAAGAAAGGTTGCAGTACCATAATTTCTTCCACAAAAAAATAAATATCCTGTTTAATTATCCATACACACTGTTAACCCTGTAGTTTAGATTTGTACAAACATCTTCTGAAATGAGAGTCTTGTATTAGTTTGAGTTCAGTTTATTTGTCAGTTATTCTGGCCACATGAAAAAAATCACAATTACATATTTTCCAAATCATTAAGCCCTATATTAGAAAACGCAAAATGTAATAATCATGATGATGATGATGATTATGATGCAAGGGTATATTTCAGGGTCTATCAAAAGTTTTCTAAGAAGAACTTGTCTCATTTTTCCCTGTAGGATTCAGAACCTCTTTTAAAGCAGAGGAGGCTTGATCATGGTTCTATAATGTACACATTTTAAAGACAGGTAACTGGAAAAAACAAACAAACAAAAAAAACATCCATGTTTTCAGTCAGGTGCACTAACCACTATCCGACCAATAAGCTGTAAATGAACAATGGTATTATATAGACTAGAGGGAACAAAAACTAGCCATGTTTGAACTGACCTCTTCTCCAGCTATGAATTATACTCAAAATATAAAAGTCAGTCAAAAAACCTGCTTGATAAAAATGGATAGTAAACCGTGAAAATAAGTGTTATAAGTGCATCACTGGTTGTTGCATGTAGGTCTGTATATGAGGCAGGTGCGCATGATATTCCTGCTCTGTGCAATTATTTAATATGAGCAGGTGCAACCTTTATAAGAAAAAACATTATGTAAACACATAAGTGAACTTTAACCTTTGGGGAATCCCCGCTGACAGACTGTGGGCAGGCCCTGTCAATCACTCTCTCCCACTGTTATTGTTTAAGTCATCATCTCATACAAGGTCAGACATAGTATGATGGTAAAAATAACAGGCTTCAAATAGAACTGTGTCCAGGGACTATTTACATGGGCAGCTATAAGAGAAAATGTATCATCTGTGCATATTACACCTCCAGCTTTTCTTAATGATGATTATAACAGATTAAAACTAGCCATTTTTTGCAGTTAGGTGTAATGTCAGAGCATCATGACAATCAACATAATAAGCACTCCTAATGGTGTGCGATTGGGTGAAATAGAGCTTGAAAACGACTGGCTGTCATACCGTGCCTCCACCTGTGAGTGTGTCAGCTGTTTGACAAAGCATGATGAACTATGGCTGCTTCTGATGCTCACAAGAACGCACTCATCATTTTAGGATACTAATCTGTAATGGGCAGGACTACCTGACTGAGTGCACTTAGACTTAGACAAACTTTATTGATCCACAAGGGAAATTATTAGCTCACCCGAATAAAAACAATAGAGCTGCTGTGCACTGTTTCATAGGTGTTTGAATGTAAGAAAACATTCACCTTTACAGCTTGTCAATATTCCAAACGCAAAAAAAGAATTCATGCCAAAACATAGGATGCCATAAATTAATTTTGTTCTTTTTTCCCTGACCTACTGTATTTGCATTCCAGGTTACAATTTTAACTACAGTAAAGAGAAACAGAACATGCCAATGTGCTATGGGAAATTACTACAATGCTCATTTCATCAAAAGCTGCCTAATGTGATTAGCCATTCTAATCAACATTATAAAATGTACAAGCAGACTACTTTCATAACTAACCAATGTAGATGATGTAAACTTCTGGAGCAGGGTAACATATGCAACACTCAAACAAACTTCACTTTCTTTAAAAGAAGTCTGATAAATAAAACTGATAACTATTTATCAGGCCAAATAAATGCTCACTAGCAGGACAACTTGACTTATAGCCGGGGTGGAAAGTAACTAACAAATATCCACATTACTGTCATTTTTTGGGTAACTGTACTAATTTGAGTAGATCATTTAAACCTGTACTAGTTATTGAGTATACAATAATCTAATAAGTTACATTTAAAATAATACAGCATGTTTTTTCCTCTCCTTTCTATAGACTACATAAATAGACAGCAGCACTACACCCCTGCTTTGATTACCTTTAGCTCGTTGTGGTTTAAAACATTGTGGTTTAAAACAACTCGACATTAAGTAGTTATTTTTTAAGTGTTGTATACAGTATATTATGATGAATAAATGATAAATGATCAAATAAAAATATAAAATGTAACTAATAACTAGTACTTTGAGTGGCATTTTTCTTGAGTAACTTTTACGTTTTTAATTATGGAACGTTCCTCCACTGCCCAGCAACTATAATAGGGGAATGTGCACAAAGGTAAATGTGGAAATTTCATATTTTTAGTCTTAGTAATAGCCTAAAAGATGACTTCTTCATTCGGTACTGGGTACTAGAGATCTTACCCTCACAGAAGATGTAGAGCAGTCCAATGATCATAATGCAATCCTGCGCTGTCATTGGGGAGTTTGGAGAGGCAAAGTCGCGTGCAGCTCACTGACCCGTCCACATCCAGTCCCCTGTATTTCGCCTCCTCCGGTAAGAGCACAAAGTTAACCAAACTAAATCCTGCGCATATCTGGGGCCACCACAAATTGTCGCGATTTTTCTCGTTCCATTAATATTCTAATAACGTACATTTAGAAAGACGAGTTTGGCTCCCCTCTCGTCGGCCAGTCTGATCGGAGTGAGTATTTAGAGTTGGTGTGACCGCAGCTCCACAGTTGTCCAGTCAGAGCGCGCGCACAGTGCGGCGCGTCCTGTTACGCGCGCCACATGATTGGCCAGAGCGCAAAGCTGTGACCGCTGAAAATCCACTCCTTCTAATATAA
Organism: Paratrypauchen microcephalus; assembly: GCA_036785185.1. NCBI lineage: Eukaryota > Metazoa > Chordata > Actinopteri > Gobiiformes > Gobiidae > Paratrypauchen > Paratrypauchen microcephalus. Next base: position 6,141,799 of record JAVJIX010000034.1, on the reverse strand, counting down.
ATGAAGAAATATTTATTCAGAGTTTTGCTTTAAAAACCTATCATTTAAAAATACATCTGCTGACAGATGCAGTTTTTCGGTTGAAAAAACAATTACGCCTTTGGTGTTATTTAAAGCGTAGGTTGATGAGAAGATTTGCTAATGAAAACAATGGCATGTAAAAGTTTTAACTTGTGCATTTTAAAAGACAAAAGAGAGGGCAGTGAACTAATTGTGACGCTTCAGCGGCTGTTAAAACTACTTAACTACATTCACAGGCTGTTTCGTCTTATCTAATGGAGGGGTATTCTTGGGAAACGCTGCAGCTCCGTCTTGTGGTCAGCACTGAGATGACAACTAGGCCTATTTTTAGTTAACGCAAAAAAAAAAAAATCAGACAATTCACCTGCTTTTAATGTAAGGCTATACCTATTTAAATATGCTCTTGCCTATAAACAACTGTGGGTGAAACAACAGCTAATACTGTCTGTACCTGTAGTTTACAACTTAATAAAAAGTATAAAATATCTGGTGGTCTTCCTCCAAACCTAGTAAAATGATCAAATTTCCCCCTGGTGGTCAGAGTTGAATTAACATTTTGAAAATAGTGGTCCATTCAGGTTTATGACAGATACATTTATCTTTACATCATTTATGCTAGTCGCTTAAAGGGATAGTGCGGTTTTTTTAATGTTAATCTGTATGGGTTTCCTTCTAAAAGTTACATGTGTTGACCAGTGATGCCGGTAACGCGTTACTTAGTAACGCGTTACTGTAGTCAGACTACTTTTTTCAGTAACGAGTAGTGTAACGCAACTACCATTTCAAAACCAGTAGTCAGATTAAAGTTACTTATCTCATACACCGTGCATCACTATTTCTGCATTTCGGGGGAACATAGGTTACATTTATTTATTCTTATTTTTTGGCTACACGTTTCTTACGAAGTTACGTCATCTTGGCTCCGCAGCGCCAAAGTCAGATCAGCTTCCAAACATATACTCAACAAAAATATAAACGCAACACTTTTGTTTTTGCTCCCATTTTTCCTGAGATGGACCCAAAGATCCAAAATTCACTCCAGATACACAACACTACCATTTCTCTCAAACATTGTTCACAAATCTGTCCAAATGTGTGACAGCGAGCACCTCTGCCCTGCCGAGACAATCCACCCCACCTCACAGGTGCGCCACATCAAGATGCCGATCCGACATCATGACCAGTGCACAGGTGTGCCTTAGACTGCCCACAATAAAAGGCCACCCTGAAATTTGCATTTTTTTGCTTTATTGGGGCTCTGGGGACTCAGAACCAGTCAGTATCTGGTGTGACCACCATTTGCCTCATGCAGTGCAACACATCTTCTTCGCATAGAGTTTATCAGATTGTCAATTGTGGCCTGTGGAATGTTGGTCCACTCCTCTTCAATGGCTGTGCGAAGTGGCTGGATATAAGTGGGAGCTGGTACACGCTGCCGGTCAAGCACATCCCAAACATGCTCAATGAGTGACATGTCCGGTGAGTATGCTGGCCATGCAAGAACTGGGACATTTTCAGCTTCCAAGAATTGTGTACAGATCCTTGCAACATGAGGCCGTGCATTATCTTGCTGAAACATGAGGTGATGTTCATGGATGTATGGCACAACAATGGGCTTCAGGATCTCATCACGGTATCTCTGTGCATTCAAAATGCCATCAATAAAATGCACCTGTGTTCTTCGTCCATAACAGCCTTTGAAGAGGAGTGGACCAACATTCCACAGGCCACAACTGACAATCTGATAAACTCTATGCGAAGAAGATGTGTTGCACTGCATGAGGCAAATGGTGGTCACACCAGATATTGACTGGTTCTGAGTCCCCAGACCCCCAATAAAGCAAAAAAAAAAAATGCACATTTCGGGGTGGCCTTTTATTGTGGGCAGTCTGGGGCACACCTGTGCACTGGTCATGATGTCGGATCGGCATCTTGATGTGGCGCACCTATGAGGTGGGGTGGATTGTCTCGGCGGGGCAGAGGTGCTCGCTGTCACACATTTGGACAGATTTGTGAACAATGTTTGAGAGAAATGGTAGTGTTGTGTATCTGGAGTGAATTTTGGATCTTTGGGTCCATCTCAGGAAAAATGGGGGCAAAAACAAAAGTGTTGTGTTTATATTTTTGTTGAGTGTATATGTTGCAGTATAATTACGCACTGATCGCGCTCCCGCCAATCATGATTAGCTCTGTTGTATTTGCGCCTGTTCGCTGATCAGCTGTGAGCGAGCTGCGTGATATTTACGCGGGATTTCCAAGAGAAGAAGAATCCTTAACTTGCTACGTTAATGCTACGTAAGAAGGAAGTCTCGCCTCGGGACACGGGATAAATTCGGGATTATGTCCTTTTCTCCGGAGCTTCTGAAAGACCATGGATATACCCGATGCGCGCTTACACGTCTATACACAAACTATCTGGAGTGACCGCGTTCTTATGGGTGAGTCATATTATCAGATTATTTCTGCATCTATTTCGACACTAAACCAGGACTAAACCAAGACTAAACCAGGTCTAAACCAGGACAAAACCAGGACTGAACCAGGACTAAACCAGGTCTAAATCAGGTCTAAACCAGGACAAAACCAGGACTAAACCAGGACTAAGCCAAGACTAAACCAGGTCTAAACCAGGTCTAAACCAAGACTAAAACAGGACTAAACCGGGTCTAAACCAGGATTAAACTGGGACTAAACCAGGTCTAAACGAAGACTAAACCGAGACTAAACCAGGTCTAAACCAGGACTAAACCAGGACTAAACTAGGTCTAAACCAGGACTAAACCGGACTAACCCGGCACTAAACCAGGTCTAAACCAAGACTAAGCCAAGACTAAACCAGGTCTAAACCAGGGCTAAACCAAGACTAGGCCAAGACTAAACCAGGTCTAAACCAGGACTAAACCAGGACTAAACCAGGTCTAAACCAAGACTAAGCCAAGACTAAACCAGGTCTAAACCAGGACTAAACCAGGACTAAACCAGGTCTAAACCAGGACTAAACCGGACTAACCCATCACTAAACCAGGACTAAACCAGGTCTAAACCAGAACTAAACCAGGTCTAAACCAGGACTAAGCCAAGACTAAACCAGATCTAAACCGGGTCTAAACCAGGACTAAACCGGGACTAAACCAGGTCTAAGCCAAGACTAAACCAGATCTAAACCGGGAGTAAACCAGGACTAAACCAAGACTAAACCAGGACTAAGGTGTGTGTGTGTGTGTTTCATTTTACAACTCGACTACTGTGTAAAACCAGTAAGTGGGGCGGGGTTGAATAGGATGGTTGGGCATTATGTGGTAGACGAAATGCTGCCTGTGAACACTTTTGACTCACCATCGTTTCGTGCCATTGTATCTAAGATCCCTACCAGTAACGATACTGAGCTGCCTCACAGAACATGCTTTTCTAGTTACCTGGACAAGCAATATAATAATAAAATAATATAATATAATACAATAATATATAATATAATAATATAATATAATAATATATAATATAATAATATAATATAATATAATATAATATAATAAGCCTCTGCTGAAAGTAACTAAAAGTAATCTAACTTAGTTACTTTTAAAAGCAAGTAGTCAGTAACGTAACTAAGTTACTTTTTAAAGAAATAGTCAGTAGTCAGATTACTGTTTCAAAGTAACTATGGCAACACTGGTGTTGACACTGGCTTACCTCTGACACTCTCAGCTGATCCCGGTTCGGCTCGCTTTCTGGAGCCCACGTAAGTAGGTCCGGTAACTTCCCTGGAACATGAAATAAAGCTTGTTTTTCTTCTCAAAACAAAACATTTGTTAGAAAGGTGATATATTTGCGTCCGAAACAGTTGTCCACAAAAGATCCAGCAGCGTATTTCGCATTTGCGTATTGTCTCTCAAAACTAGCATCACTACGCCCATGTTAACTCTATCAGCCTGTTTACCTTCAGCGAATGTCTACGCTGAAGTTTAGAAGCTTTCTATTCCATTCCATTCCACAGAGGATAATTATTTATTTTATGTTTTTATTGCATGGACAGTATATATTGAGCAACAGTGTATAACATGTCATAAATTAGCAGAGAGCCAGAGTTTGAATCTGTTGTCCATGCATGGTGTACTGAATTGAAATATTGAAATTAGAAAATGTAAATTGTAATAATACATTGGATGAATCAAAGTAATTGTTTAACTTTATAGGCCAAACTTCAGCAGAAGTTTTCTGTAGAAAACTATTCTCATGACAAACCAACAAGCCTTATATGAGCAGACACTATTATCAGAGCAGAGTGTTGGGGTGGTGCATGAATACATCACTGGTTGAAGAAGTACTCAAATTTGTTACTTAAGTAAAAGTATCACACGAAAAAATCTGCCTAAGTAAAAGTACCTAAAATGTACTCAAAGAGTGAAAAGTAAAAGTATTTTTGATCTGTAGTTTTGAAATGTAGGGATTTTGTCCTGAAGTTTGTTCAACAGAAACAAATTAATCGATTGGGTTTTTGTATGCTGTATTTTTGTTTGCTCAAACTATGAATGTGTTCAAAAATAAACCCTCAGTCTCAAAGGTACAAATAATAATAAAAAATGCTTTTACTTTTCAGTCCTGTAAGTCACTGACTTTCCCCAGGGGGATGTGGGTTCAAATCCCCCCTGGCAATGAGCTAGCCAGTGTGGGTCCTTGGGCAAGACCCTTCACGGTACTGCCTCCTGGGCGCCGAAGATGGCTGCTCACTGCTCCTGAAAAGGATGGGTCAAATGCAGAAGTCCAATTTCTCCCATGTGTCACTGTGTGTCATTGTGTGTTGCTTAATCTAAATGTCGTGGAGTACAGTAAACAGTACAGATACTCCTGCTCTCAAATGTTGTGAAGCTAAAGTAACTTAGTTTTACTTTAGTACTGAAGTAAAGTACAAATCCTTAAAATGTATACTTAAATACAGTACTTTACTACTTTTACTTTGATACGTTGCATTATGAGCACTGACTGTAAAGGCATAATTTATATATTACATTCTGGGGCCAGGTCTGTGGAGGTGACTCCTGTTTGCAAATAGATGGTTGGTTCAGTCACTTTGAGAAAATGCATATATTTATTTCTCTGTTTATACCCCTATTTTGTCCTAAACAGTGGGGTTCCAGGAGGTGATCTACAATGCAAAGTGAGAGCATTGTGTCCCAGTTTCACCAATCTGTTGTTTGGTGAAACATTAGTGTGAGCTTCTTTGAAAAAAAAAAAAAAAAAAAAAAAACCTTTTGTTTCGAATGAGGCCCTGTCCCCACGACAACGTTCCTGTTTTTTTTTTTACCCGGGGTGAAAAAAAGTCTCGTCCAGACACGTGTTGGATCAGAAAACATGCGCGTCAAGATGAGCACGGAGCGCTGAGTGAAAACGATGTAGTACATATGTCACACCAATAAGTGGCGCTGTAAACCGGAAAGAGCCAGAGCCACCAGTAACGCAGGACTACAAAGAGCACATGCGCAGAAAGTCCTTTCTCTTTCGTAAACAAGCAAACACGTGTACTTTAGGGACCGTCAACACAAGCGAATATATTTTGTCCCCCTGCTCCACCAATGTAGCAGCGACTCACTCCGGTAATGTGAAAATGCTGACCGTCCCTAACATAGACAGACGCCACAGAACAAAGATTTGCGCTGCGTGAGCAGAGTTTTTGCCTATAAATCGATAGTTAGCATTACTTGCTATCGTTTTATTAGATAGACATTAACAAGTAGAACTCTCGTTAACCTTGGGCGTGTTATTTAGGCAAAATGCTTGTTTGGATCTTACTACGGGAATGTTAAACATACTCGGACATTATGTTGGCTTTTCGGCGAGAATATACAACCGGGGACCATCACCAACGGGCAGCTATATATATTTGTGTGTGATACTGCATGTGCCTGTTTGTAAAAGGTAAAATTTCATTTAATAAAAAAGACAAGAAATGGTTGCTCTTTCTCTTTATTTACAGCACACAACACACTCAAATTGGTATGTGCTCCTCATTGTCCACTATCTGCCTTTCCAGCGATGGGATCTTTCCAGTTTTATAATACGTGTTTAGCTTTGAATTGGCAAACACCCGTGCGTCGTGCGTACTGCCAGCCCACTTCACAGTAACGTCCATAAACCGGTACCTGTAGTCACACACCGCTTGTATGTTGAGGGGATGTGTCCCATCGATCGCTCCCAAACATTGTGGCATGTCATGCACACGGAGGAAGCCCGAAACAAGCTCCTCTGCCTCCGGTTCCGTGAAAGGCGTAATTGTGCATGGTCCTCTGCTGTTGTCGCAATGCATTGCATATGAACAGAGTTTGATGCAGCAGTGCCAATAAACTTCCAAAAGTCTGCAAAAGATACTGAAGTCCATTGTCCGCCATGGCTGTTGTTATCTGGTTGTTACCTGCGGAAGGCGCCGGGTTCCACCCTCTGGTCACCGGTCACGTGATGATTACGGCAGCGCGACGTCATCATTTTCTCACCTGCCCCGCTTTTTTGCCGCCCACATTCCAACGCAACGGGGGGCGTTCTCCGACTTCTCCACTCTGGAAGCCGTTTTTGAAAAACTCCGTTCTCGCCCCCAAAAACGCCGGCGCCGTCTGGACGGCAGGCCCAAACGCACCCAAACTTCTCCGTTTCCTCCAAAAAACGTTGTCGTGGGGACAGGGCCTAAATGATAGGATAGGCCTATATGTCAGCAGGAGTCTGGGTGGGTGGTCTGAGTGGTTGGGTGTCAACTAATTAAACATATGTTTTATGTGGCTAAAATAGACCCTGTATAGTTGTCGATACTTTTGCAACCTTAACATACTTCCCCTATACCTGAAAAGATACTGTACTGATACTGTTTTAATATATATATATATATATATATATATATATATATATATATATATACATATATATATATATATATATAAACATATAATATGTTTTATGGTTAATAAAACAGTAATAATTATAATATACTTCATAGAATCCATCAAAAAAACGAGGACCTCTTTTCTAAGAACCCCTGGAGACCCCCTGAAGGTCTGTGGGTGGCCTATAAATATAGGTCACTCCAGGTTGACTGCTATAAACTAGCAAGATTTTGGCTACTTTTTGCTTAGGTCTGCCCTTGGCATATTATAGGGCTTATACTTCATCATATCAGTTATCAAACTTTATTTGTCAACAGGGGTGCAGATAGCCTATTTAACCTTTGAACAGACAGTTTACAAAACTGTAATAACTGTAATTACAGCCTCATTGGCTATGAGGGCTACCTTAAAGATCAAAGATCAAAGATCAAAGTCAGCTTTATTGTCAATTCTGCCATATGTGTTCAACATATAGTGAATCAAAATTTCGTTTCTCTCTGGCCAGGTAGTGCAAAAAAGACAGTGTACAAATTACAATATAAAGACAAAACACAACAAAATTATCTAAGACAAAAATCTAAATCTAAAACTAAAACACAATAGTTAATTGAACAGAGTGGTGTTTTCATTGACATATTTAAACAAATGTACTTCATTATCTGAAATCTGTGGTCACGTGTCCTCTATAAAGTCAGAATACACCATTTAAAGTTACTTCATTTATTCAGGTTTAAGTACAAGATATGATCCCTGATGATAAGAGCAGGCACCACTTATTTTCAGGACAAGTAGTTGGAACTGTGAAGTGCGTGCTTTTTTCACTACAGCCACCCTGCTGTACATCCAGAGCATATTTCTTCCTTTGAACTAATTTTAGCGTACATCTCACTCCATGACAAGTATGAGCTGCAATGCCTTTTATCAGCTGAATGAATGAAAAGCGCGTAGTAGCTGCACGTGATACTTGTTTCGTAACTGGTAAAATATTCATGCGCGTGGGGGTAAGTTACGATGAAACTACGATACGGGTCCTGATTGGTGGAAAAAGTGCGACGTCTCATCTCTACTCACGCTTTTTATCGCGAGTCATCGTCTCACTTAAATTCTCGTCGAGCCTTTCCAATCGGCCATTTCGTCGGTGCAGGCCATCAGCTGTAAAGGGCAGCGGGGGAAATCTTGTTTGGTAACCTGAAAGCAACACCAAGAAGAACCGCACAATGAGTGAGACGGCAATCTCTTTCGCCAAGGACTTTTTGGCCGGTGGCATCTCCGCTGCCATTTCCAAGACAGCCGTCGCTCCCATCGAGAGAGTCAAGCTTCTCCTTCAGGTATTTGTCTTCCGGATGTAGCGCTAGTGGCTAACCGGCTAGCCGCCTGACTTGAATAAGATTATAACAGCATCGCTTGATAGGCTAGTCAAGGTGTGGAACAACTGAAACACATCGTATAGTCGTGTTGGCAATCTCGGATATCTTTAAGCTTTGGCAGTCATGTGAACGAAACCTTGAGGTCATCATTAATGGTACATGACCTACAGGAGCTTTGCAGCTAATGTTAGCATCCCACGTTAACCTTAGCCGGCCCAGCTAGCTAACAAAGGACAAACCCTGAGCTGGCTTTGGAACACCGTGTTCTAATGTTGTGGACTCTTTGGTTTGCGGATGATTATTAGTTATATCATAATGCATCCAATATCAACCAGCTTACGCACCCCGACTAGTGGAATAAATATTTGAGGACTGTACTACATGTCACTGGAGCTAGGTGCCAGATTGATTTGCAGAGGCCCGGCGAAATACACGAGCCTTATACGACTGTGACTGGACTGTGGCTTTAGAATAGTTTTGGCCGACAACCTGATGACTTTGACACAGTTTGTTTTTATTTTTTATTATTGTTGTTGTGGTACAGTATTGTTTTAGACGTGTATTGTAATTGTAAATGAGTGATCTTCAACTCCTCTATAATAGAACTTGGGTCACTTTTAAAAAAAAAAAAAAAGTTGTGAAAAGTTATAGGTCATGGCCAAGGTCACAGCAATGACTGGTAAATGGTCACCTGTGAAACTGACTGGCATTAACCTTTTGCTAATTGCTCCTTTAGGTCCAGCATGCAAGTAAGCAGATCACCGCCGACAAGCAGTACAAAGGTATCATCGACTGCGTTGTCCGTATCCCCAAGGAGCAGGGATTCCTGTCCTTCTGGAGAGGTAACCTTGCCAATGTCATCAGATATTTCCCCACCCAAGCCCTCAACTTCGCCTTCAAGGACAAGTACAAGAAGGTTTTCCTTGATGGTGTTGACAAGCGCACCCAGTTCTGGAGATACTTTGCCGGTAACTTGGCCTCTGGTGGAGCTGCTGGAGCCACCTCCCTGTGCTTCGTGTACCCCCTCGACTTTGCCCGTACCCGTCTTGCAGCAGATGTTGGAAAGGCTGGAGCAGGAAGGGAGTTCAATGGTTTGGGTGACTGTCTGGTGAAGATCTTCAAATCTGACGGTCTGCGGGGACTGTACCAGGGATTCAATGTGTCCGTGCAGGGTATCATCATTTACAGAGCTGCTTACTTCGGCATCTATGACACAGCCAAGGGTGGGCATCCTATCATTGTGTTTTTTTAAAATGTTGTCTTCTTGACCTCTAAGCATCTGTTCCTCTCTTCTGCAGGTATGCTCCCAGATCCCAAGAACACCCACATATTGATTAGCTGGATGATTGCACAGACTGTGACAGCTGTTGCTGGTCTTACTTCATACCCCTTTGACACTGTCCGAAGACGTATGATGATGCAGTCTGGACGTAAAGGAGGTCAGTTGCATATATAACATGCACAAATATGGATTTTACTTGTTGACAGTTTTGTTGCATTTGTGCATTGTTCTTTGTAACTGATTTATCTTTTTGTTTTTTTTGTTTTTTTTCCAGCTGACATCATGTACTCCGGCACAATTGACTGCTGGCGTAAGATTGCACGTGACGAGGGTGGCAAGGCTTTCTTCAAAGGAGCCTGGTCCAACGTCCTCAGAGGCATGGGTGGCGCCTTTGTGCTGGTGTTGTATGATGAGCTGAAGAAGGTCATCTAATTCCTACTGTCACATCACTGTCCAAATTGGCTAAAATGTAATATCTTTCCATTCTATGGACTCTACATTCTGCCTTATTTATGGGAACAACTTAAAGTATGTCACCACTAGTTGTGGGCGATGGCGGTTCGTTGGCTGTATGTTAATCTGATTTTTTTTTTTTTTTTTTTAAACGTTCCACACCCTCTGTACCAATGTCATTCCAATTTAAAAAAAAACTGATACCTCCTGTCATTTATTAGATTTGTATGGTTCCAACTTGAATAAATGTATTCTGGGAACAAAACTTAACCAATGATCTCAAGTCTCCTCTCAATGGCACGAGAAGGGCGTTCACTGGCTAATTAAATGTCCCAAGTGGATTACAACTCGCTGCTAAATTTACCCACGCTTATCTCCTTTAGTCCCTGGTGTTAGTTTGCGCACGACTCCTATCCCTGACTAGGGTCCCGCCTGCATGGCTTTTGCATCTTTGAGAACCAGAGTGAACATGGGAGGAGCAGTTATGGATGGCCCGTGTTCCAACCATTTCAAGTTAAGGGGTTTTTACACTAACAATCTGCATTGTTGGATGGTCTAGATGTGCATTTTAAATGTGCTTGACTGATTTTTATTTAGCATTTTGCAGTAGCCGCCATCTTTAACTTGGAATTCGTGTGCTGCCCTGGTTTTGCACCATTCTTGTCATAGTTGGAATAAACTGGGAAGGACCCAACTAGTCACTCTTCTGAACCTTTTGTCTAAGTGTATGTGTACATAACTCTTTGCACAAGGTGCTACTCACTATCAAATGAGGCTGAATTGAACATTAATTTTGAGACACTATAGTAATCTGCAGACTGTCGACTGGAGCTACGCCTCAGTCCTGCAAAAAGTAAGTTGTACACTAGAGGGCGCTTGTGTCTTTTCCTTAAATGAAGCACGTGCCTGTCAGCAGCGTGAAAGGCGCGTGCTCGTAGGTTTAATCATAACTGCGAGTAGCACACACCCAGGTCTGACCTCCACCCTAGTATCTTCATACAAGTTTACACCGTTGAGTTTATGGGGAAGTGGTGCATATGGTTCAATGTCCAAGGGTTTTTGAATTGTTCAGAGGATAATGGCTCTATAGGCCAAGGCTATACGTGATAGACACAGGCCTGTGAGCAGAAAAATTGAGTCACTTTTCTGAAATGTGCCATATTTTGAACTGCTGAAGTCTTCTCTGAATGAAAGAGATTACCTGCACAAAATAGTTGATATAAAAACTTTATTTCAGTGATCATACATAAAATTAAAAATCTAAACTGTTTAGTAATTTTTAAAAATTTAATGTAGCACGGAGACCTATTTACCCCAAATATTGGACAATTAATTTGGGCAGTTGACAAGTATGTTTTACCGCTGCTAAATGCATGCAACATAAAAGACTATGTAAAATAAAGGAGACACCAGGCTTTCTGTGAAGTACAGGAAAGTACTAGTTTTATTCCTTCATAATCAAACTTCACAAACAGCTTGAACTTGTACAATACCTCAGAGAGTGAAAATTACAAAAAAAGTGCTGGTAACATTTACAAAAATCATCCTTACTTAGCAACAATCAGTTTATTCTTCCACACTTTTTTTAGTCTTTTGTATTAAGGCTTAATACTTCTGTATAAAGTATATGCAAGATAAGTCTTCACAGTTTTTCGAAAAAAGTCACAATATTATGTAACATAATGAAGCTTTTACGGCTATTTTCTTTATAATAACAAATACACATCACTGGTAAATATATGTGAAATACAGGGCTTATTGTAAAATGGCAAGTAATGATACTGTTTGCTGAGATAAATTGATTCCACACGCGTTTATAGGAAAATGTTGACATACCATTGCTATAATTGAAAAAGAAGGAAAGAGAAAATTAAAAGCAGAAACGCTTTGGAGATCGCCTCTAAACTTTGGCACATCCCATCAAACAACTTCGCAAATATGTGACACTTTTGGAAATGATCTTGTATGGAAGAAGAGCATCAGTGAAACATCCTGGGTAGTAAGGTGCTAAATCAGATATTACAATGCCAGCCTCTTTGCACTCATGGCCGGACATGAATAAGGTGCATTTGTAAGACTAAAAGCATGTACTTTTGTTTTGAACAAAATGTGATAAAAAACAGATTTGAAAAACAAAGTTGACCAATAGTCTTGAGGCGACCTCGTATATTCACGCATTTCCATGAAGAGAGTGTCACTCTCCTGTAGGTGTGTTAGTTATAACTGTGGTATGTGAAAGTAAAAGCTGTATTGTATGTGTTTTTTATTTTTTTAAATCTTAAAAAAAAAAAATATTACTGTTAAAGTTGTGACAAACTTGATAAGGAGATGGGATTGAAAACTGAATGCAAAACTAAGCCAAGATATATTCACAAGATCCTCTAAGCTGCACTGGTTTACAGGTCAACAGATGAGAGCTCTAGCCCTAAAACTTACCAATTCACCCTCATGCATACTGTACGGTTAAAGTGACGCAACAAGCTTGCTTAAATAGTCCACATCACGAAAAGCAATTTGGTTTTTAGTGCAAACACAATTGGCTGGCTTCAGCTTCTCAATAATTACAAGCTCACCAAGGAGAGTACAAGAAGGCACATACTTATGCTTCCTCTAACACGCAACATATTTAGACAAACCGCAACATCTTTCAACAACACCACAAAGCTGTGAAAACAGGAAAGCTACTACATCCAGATAATGGTGAAATTTCACTGAATTATTGTCAAAATTTACACCAATGACAGACGGTCAAGAGTGACAGGTGTTACGTGACCTTGTGTGAAAATGGATGGAAACAGGTTTCTCGACCGATGGAGATGAGATAAAGGTGCATTTAGTTTGTTTTTTCCTCCAGATGATGTGTGTTTCATTATTAGAGTTTTTAAAGCATCCTGGACAAGATGGAGAGGTGTGCGACAGTGGGCAGCTGGTTTGTATTTTGGTTTTTGGTGGTGTTACGCACAGTACGTGTGTATGTTTGCTGAAAGATGGAATAATGGCGACTATGTGATGAAGACAAAACGACAACATGACCAATGGGAGTCTTCCCTCATGCATCCCAGTCTCTTTCTGATTTACAAGAGCGGCTTGATTTGTCCAAAACAACCACAAGGAGGAAACAACAGTTTTTTAATGTAATGCCCCTCAGTATATTTTTGGACACTGTTACTCAAGGGATAAGTGCTGGATAATATCAAAAACTGCTACGGACAATAACACACAAATGTGCATTTCTAAAAACCAATTCTGTATCTTTCAATACAAAATAAAATTAATCACCATTTACTCAGCATTCCCACTGTGGGCAGGTGATGGTCGGACGATATCGGTGAATTATATTGCTTTTTGAAGAACGAAGACCAAAATAAGTCTAGTGCAAATCTCTTTTCTGGTTTGAAAAGTGGCAGTAGATGCAAAAAGATACATTTTTTCTATTAGCAACAACCAGATGATTGGGATCAGTTGATTGCCGTCAAGTGGTATCCCTTTGTCAGTACAAAAATGATTAGAATATGCAAGAATTTGGAAGGGAAACTATTCCATTTATGGGTTACCCCTCAACGCAATTAACCAGCACAAAAGAAAAAAAAAAATCCATTGTCTTCCAACGGCAGACTGGCATTAGAGCGGCCATGTTTTTTTTGCACAGTTCTGTCCATCAAAAACATCTCTCAACTTGGAACTTGTTGTCAAATCTCCCTCCAGTCCAGTGTTTGACAAATTACATTACAAAATGTTCCTTGCACATTTTTCAAAACAGCAGTCAATACATTTCAAACAAGCTTGTCTCATAACAATATAATAATAATAATAATAATAATAATCATAATAATAATAATAATAATGATGATAATAATGATAATGATAATAAAATACAAAGCAACTTGGAGCATAAATTATTCAAAAACAACCGACAACACATACTGCAGCATATATTTCAGGGTCTGCTTAGTTGTGATGTTAAAACTATACCGTGACTACAACAGCTCCACTTCTGCCAAGTTTTGAAAAGGGCAAGTGTTTTGCCAGGGTAATAATAAAAAATACCAAGCTAACATAAGCAAAAAAAAAACAAAAACTAACAAAATATACACATCTCACAATTCAACTCAAGTGCATTTTACTGTACAAAAGCATCTACGTACAAGATATGGCAGCAATAAGCTTGACAACAACCTACCAAAGGGACCAATATTGTCCAATGTGATTTTTATCCTATTTCCGGATACAAATTATACAGCAGATTCATCTACTCAGATCAACCATAGAAATATTGTCAAATTCTGCCAAACATTTTACATTCACTTTGTAGTACTGTGCTCCTTTTATAAAAAATAGATAAATACATATGACCATATTTGGACCTCATTGTAGTTTTCGGTTTGGTTTCCATTATTTTAGAAATTCAGCTGTTGTGGATGATAGTGGTGGCTGGCACTGATTAATGCTTTTGATCTGAGTTTTTTTTTTTTTTTCCTTTTTCGAGACATGTTGTGTATGATTCGTTCTTTTTTTGGCTTCAGAAAAAAACCTACAAATATGTGCAAACTTAAAATCTTGGTCCATCTCAAGTATATAAATGGCTAAATACGTTAAATGGCTAAATAAGTTAAATTTAGAAATTTAGAGTGTAAAAACACTAGGATATTTGACAAACTAAAAACACATAGGATAGGCTTACACTAAATGTGCTAAAGGTGTGTCGAAAATCTAACTGATGTAACCTCATTTTTCCTGGAGCAATGCAATGCGTTTTTTTCTTTAGCCGATTAATATTCTATTTTTGCTGCATTTCTTATAAAAAATCTATTTTGGTCTACAACAGGCAAGATATAAAACAACCAATAGTGATCAAGTGACAACACATGGATAGACTTTGACAAGCACCCTGCATGATGAAAAACTCACTGGACTAAAGAGCCTCCAGCCTGATCACAACAAGAGCAAAACTGTCCTCCAGAAAACTGAAAACATCTGCACTTTCTTTGGTTTGGGAGCAAAAACATTGTCTAAAACACTTTTGTCCACTGTCTACACGTTACTATGGCCCCATTCACTCTGACGGCTCTGATGTGCCTGCCTAAACAGCACCAAGAATACCAGCCTGCCTAGAGCTCAGCCCCGAGACCCTCTCATGAGAAGAAAATCCATTTCCACTGCATTGTAAACTATGCAATAATAGACAATGCACGCTTTCAAATCCACAAAAGATGTACAATTAAATGCTGGACAATTGTATCTTTTTCTTTTCAAATGTGGAAAAAATAATATCACCAGACAAGAAGCTGGAATGTTCTGGGAAGGAATGCATGTGTTTATACAATACAGGGCATAGGACTGAGCTGAGAAGACGGTGGCAATAGTAGACTACTGTAGGTGTAAAATCTTGAATAGCAGAAATACACCTCAAAAACATACGAAACAAAAGCCTTCGAATAAAGTAGCAGAGAAAGAAAAGTTGTACAGACATGACTGCAGAGAAGTTACCAGCAAATATAAGAACTGCATGTTTTGAGAAAGCGACGTCACACTATATCATAGACTATGTTATGTTATAGCTTAGATAGCTGCGTAAAGCTCATTGAAAACTACAATCTGGCTGTGTGGAGTGATGTGGAGACTGATGCTGTTTTGTATTACAGTAGGATGAAAGGGACTCGCTATATCACCTTGCCTATATTTTCAATGTATTCTATTAGGTCTATATGAAACAAAATGGCTGAAGAGTGTGTATTTGAAAATCATAGCTCTTTTCTCCTATTAATTGAAAGTATGTAAAATGTGGAGGATTGTAAAAGTCAAGATTAATAAACAATAAAAGCAAATTCTAGTGTTCATTTTATTTTGTTTATTTATTTATTTTTACCCCAGTTTGTGGTTATTTGCTATTGTTTTAATTAAAAATATATTTGGCAGAGAACAGTGGCTGGAGAAGGTGAAGGCTGCAGCTCTAGTAATTGGTCCGCAGGGGATGTTTTAATAAGCCAATCGCAAAGCCTTTTATCTCAGTCATTTTTGAAACCACCCAAACCGTGTGGCTATTCCTCCACCATATTCTCCAAGCTTTTCAAGTCCCAATAAACCATCACTTAAGTCCCTCTGTGCACAACATTTACTGTGGCATTCATTTATCGCTCGCCAAAATGTCTTCCAAATCATTTTTGGTAGAAAAATAATAATGACTTTTTTGTTGCACTAGGCTTGTCTTTTACAAATCCCATAAGGATAAAAATGGAACAGAAGTTGAAAAGAAGCTGTCAATCATATGAAAATATATGAATTATTGGGGGGAGGAGGCCAGTGGCTTGCATGTGGAGAGGTTTACTACAAAGGTCAAGAGGTCATTCAAGGACCAATCAGAACCTGTTACTGCAGCAGAAAAACCTTCCCGTTACAGTAGGAACCAGTGGAGCCGCTGACATCACTTGTTGCCATGCAAACTTGGAAATATTCATTCCCAAAAATACACTGGATTTTTGCCAGGCTGTGTGTGTGTGTGTGTCTGTTACAGGCGATGGATGTGTTTGGCTCCCTCTGGTGGGCAAAAAGCGCCACTGACTCTTCCTCCCCCCGTAGATACAGTACAGTACAGTATATGGCTTCTTTGCGGATTGAACTAAAATGGAATTTGTAACAGACCAGCGAACAATGAGACATGACTTTTAAAATCCTCCAGTTTGTATAGTAGACATAAACTCGTATGAATATATCCTCTGAATATTTTAAAGGGTTCTAAGGGGATCGTGACCAGGGGCTTTGTAGTATAGTAGTATAAATATTACCATCTGTATCTGTATAGCTGTGCAATGTAGGAGAGAAAAACTATGACTCCTGTTATAGTTGCTGAAATATGTACTGATAGGCACTTGATAGGCATATTCCCTATATCCCAAAAGGTATTGTATACTCTCAAACTATCTGTAATCTTTCTGTGTGGACACCATGACTTAAATATATATCTGTATTCACTATAATGCGTAGTATTGTAGAAGGACAAAGATGCAGTGAACCGTATTTCAAAGTAAAAGATGTATATGCAGACAGGTATAGATGGACGTTTCTCTAAATAAAATGTTCCAACATGCCCCTAAACCCTTTTTACTGTTTTTTTTTTCCATTTCCTTGTTTTGTTATGTATATTATGCATATATTATAGTACACTGTGAAAATATTACTATCCAGTTGCGTGAAGCTATGTATAAACAACACCACTATTATCACCAGAAATAAAAAAAGAAGCAAGAAATAAAATATGAATTAAACATACGGCAAGCAGGACAACATTGTATTGTAGACCCTGTGTTTCTACGCTAAGTTAACAGAACAATAATATACTGGAGACACATTACAAACAGCTGCAGGCTCAAGGCTATTATCTACTTAATATGTATTTTGTTCTGGAAAAATATGGTACAGTTTGCAAACATAAACTATTTTTTCGTCAAACTAACAACTAGAAGAAGCACGATTAAAGAGTATTTTCTGGATTTTTTTGTTTTTTGTTTGCAATATGCAAAAAGATGACCACAACAAATAGCTGAAGCAGAAAGAGATTATATTATATGGAGAGTGTGATGCCAAAAGAAAAGGATTCATGGACAAAGCCTGGGATTTTTTTTTTTTTTTTGCTATAGCACGGTTTTGACACTAGACAAGAGTTCCTCCACTACAGTTCGAAAGCCCACTTCGCTATCAAAAACGTGATACAAGATGACAAGTGGACAACTTATTAACATTCATCTGGATCAAATTGGCTACTTTTGTTAACCTGACACAAAAAGAAAAAAAAAAGTGGTACAATTGATAGTAGTGAAAGTTGGAAATTAAAAATAACGACACTGAGCTACTTAACCTACTACTGTATTTAGACCAATGATACAACAAATCTGGTTGAACTATAGCTACAGTCAATAGTGCATTTTGGATATATGTGTTCACACAAAAAATATGCAAAAAAGTTACGGTGCCATGAAGGAATGCTAAGTAACACATTGAAAAATTCTCTGCCTTTGCGATTCCCCCCCCCTGTTTTTTTGATGGTTTTGGCAGTGTTAAACTTGAAACAGACAACTTCAATGAGCTGTGTGCCAGAAAAAACATGTGGCAATACTGTTGGAAAGAGAGATTTCGGCAGTTGCTTATAGTATAATCTATTTAGTGCATTGTCTGTTAAGGCAAGAGATTCACCCTCCACATGCTGTGTAGAGACAAATATAGCACTACTACTAGCATGCAGCAATATCACCGTCCTGGCAACAGCTACAACAAGAACCATACACTTTTTTTTTAGATTTATATGCAGACCAGAGAGGACAGACCCAATCAAATGTTCAACAATGTGCTACTTTTTACACAGTGGACCACCCCACTGTCCTGTCACACACATAGTCTATAGTAGCAGTTGGTCGACCTCAGCACAAGTGTCCCAGGCGATCTAGGAGCCTGTGGAAATGGTTTTGGGGAGCTGCTTCTCATATGAGTACTATGTAGTACCTGTGCTGCATATAGCAACGGAAGCCCTACAGTTGAGATACACCACTTATCAACAGTTTGATTAGGCTGACGACACACGGACACTCACACACAAACACTAAGGACTGTGCACAAAGGGACAGATACTGAAGAAGCTGCATTCCTTCAACACTACAGAGGTCTAGACACACAACTGTATGTGACACACATATACTATAAGTATTATTTATATCATCAGGATAAGCTCCGCCCACTGAGCTGACTCACGTAGCATTTGAACTGTTGTTTGGATTGGGTGTTTTCAAAGGAAAATCTGTTTTTTTTTCAATATAGCAAAAGGTTTATAGGGAAGTGATGCCATAAAAGATAAATCTGCACAATTATGAGCAAAAATTAACGGTAAAATCAAAAGCTTGCATTAAAACAACAAGATATACTGTAGATAACTGCAAGCCCTAAATAAAGAACTGTCAGAGTATTGGAGAAATCTACAACCAATGAATGAACAAAAGTTGAACAAATATTTTCTAAAACTACATCTTTGTTACAGTAGTGCACTTATTGGTTTAAGCAGTGCAACATATATGCAAGAAAATAATGCAGTCCACTTAAATGTTTTTTCCTTTTGAAATTGAATAATAGAAAATCATATACGCCCATTCAAAGAAAATAATTAAATTTTAAGCACAGGCATTTCAATAAAATGTGCAAAGGAGCACTTTTTTCGGACTGTGCGGCAGTCTTTTCAAGACCACCTTATGCTGATAGTTATTTTAAATCAATACAACTGAGAAAGGGTTCACTCACATAATAGAGCTCCTCCTTTTGCAGTTGCATGTGTGTGTTTGTGTGTGTCCTAACTGGAGAAGAGACGATACAAAATGATTATCACAAAAGCTTTAGATGCTGTCATGCATGAAGACATTTAATGTCCAGTCTACTCTGCACATGCTGTGACTTGGCTGTAGAAAACAGGAATGTATACAACTGTCTAATGTCTACACCGTGTGGTATTTCAGAAACAAAGCTACTTGTTTTCCTTTGCGCCTCTAATTCCTCTCACAACGTCGCAGGCCATTTGAGCCTCGGGGAGAGCCAATCCATCAGGCGCAATTAGCTGCCAGCTGCTAAAATGGCTCTGTGATCGTAATGAACAGGTTATACAGCGACGCCAGGATCACGGTGGCATTTATTTTCAATTCAAATTTGATTCAAATTGAAGTAGTCCCTCTTTAACACCATTTGAATCTACAAGTAGCCTATTCCCCTCCTTTTCTATATCATCAGATTATCAAATCAAAACAATGGAACTGAGTCCAAAGAAACACTTTTAGAAGAGTTGTTTTCTCTACATCCTATAACAGTCAGGTGCAAGTGAAGAGCAGCAGTTATGAAGGAGAATCGCATATTTGAGCCTGCCATAACTGTGGATGAAAAAGGCTAACATTAGTAAAACTATTTGTCTTTTTCTCATTCTAAAATGGAAGAGGTCTAGCCTTAACAGTCTTTTAAGATATTAGTGGCAGTGTATGCAATGAGTTCAACTTCAAACCTCAGACAAAAATAATTCTTGCTCAAATATTCATCTTCACACCTCAATTTAGTAAACAAAACCATCAAATGCATGGAGAACAATTACAAAGAGAAGTGTCGCCTCCCCCTGACACTTCAGTAAGATGACTGTTAGTACTGTTCAAAAGTTGCATTGTAATCCCTTAATAACATGGGAATACATTAAACCAGTGTCAAATTAACTACTCTGATTTTATTTGACAGAAGGCAATCTTGTGACCATCAGTATTTTAAGAGGGAATAATAACTCCGCCCACAATTCTGCTTATTGTTGTTGTAAATGGTACCACAGTAAGCTTGGACACTGAGTCTCCAAACTGGTCAGTATGGGGTTTTTCTGCTGCCGTGAGTTTGACTTCAGGCAGCTCTCTCTCTCTCTCTCTCTCTCTCTCACACACACACACACACACAAACACACATACACACACACACACACACACACACGCACACACACACACACACACACACACACACACGCACACACATACACAGAGGACGCGCACAGCACACCGCACACTCACCCACACTACAGTGTGTCTGTGTGTCTGTGATCACTCTAGGCCTTTCGGTAGTGTTCAACACATAAATCAGGATTTTAGGAAAGCATACATTTAGAGGCCTGTAGTTAGGATCCATCCAGTAGATCAATATCAAACTACTAAGCCTTAAGGCCACCATCAATTTTTTTCTTTTAGAATAACAGAAAAAAAATTGGGAAACTTAATGTGCCAGTGTCTATACTCATTATTCTTCATACATCAAAATAAGAAAAGGAAAATCTAGTGCCATTTATTTGTCATTCTTTCTGAAAAAGTTTATCTATTTGTACTTATCCATCAGGGACATGCTTTCGCATGTGGTCATTGAAGTTTTCAATTTGCTCGAACTTGGCAGGGCAGACGGAGCACACATAGGTGGTCCCTTCTTGGCAGCTGGCCTCAGCAGCAACGCCCACACCCGTCCCCACGCCTGTGCCCACGCCTGCTCCTCCTCCCACGGGCATGGCCAGGGCCACCACGCCCGCTCCGGGCTCGGGAACCGCCATGGGCATGGGAATGGACACGGGCCCTGGCGTCCCGCCTCCGTCCGCCATGCCCATCCCCATCACAGAGCCTCCGGCGCAGTGCAGGGCCATGTGGCGCTCCAGGAGCGTTTTGTGTGAGAATTTCTTCTTGCAGATGTAGCACTCGTAGGACTTCTCTCCACGGTGCAGGCGCATGTGCACGTTGAGTGAGCTTTTCTGGGTGAAGCGCTTGTTGCAGATGCTGCACTGGTAGGCGCGCACCCCTGTGTGTGTCACCATGTGTTTGATTAGGTAATCCTTCAGGGAGAACGAGCGCCAGCAGATGCTGCACTGATGGGGCTTCTCACCTGGAGTAAACAAGGACACAGCAGCATTAAGGCCGGATAGAGGACACTGCAAAGGGACAATTAGGACCAAAGTGCATTTGTCAAATCTCGGCGTTCATGGTTCTCCTCTCTGAGTTCACTTACAAAATAACCTTGTGCGTTTACCATAAATGAGACCAGAAACACATACCAATACAAAGTAGATCCCAAATGGATATTGTCTTTGCTTTATTCACGTCCAACACAAGAATGTGAGCTTTTGTTCTAGTGTGTGAGCAGTGCATTTGGATACAATGGTGTGAGTGAGAACACAGGTGTGTTATTCTAATGATCACAGTCAGACATATGTAGCATCCAGTAGAGATTTGGTTCAAGGCAAATGGTAAAGCGACTGGAGGCCTGCCAGTGGCGTTGGCGCCACACAAACCATGTAACAGCTTTAACTGTAAACTTTTGCAGTAACACGCAGCCTGCAGCCAAACGTGTTACTTTGCCATCGGAGGCGCTCACCTCGGGCTAGAATTATTTAAACCTGTGTCATCTTGTTACAACAGAAAATCTGTTAAGTCCTGTGCTAAAGAAGTGTTTTTCCTTTCCGTTAAAGCAAGCCACGATTAAATATGAAATATTTATTTTATTAAAACAGAATAGCTGAATGCTTTTTACTGTCACCACATGGCGAGTGCTACATCATTAATGTCTCACACAGTGTGTCTGTGCTAATAACTTAATATGCGAAATAACACTCGCATGTGATTCTTGGAGTGAGCTGTGGTCTTCATTATTTAATAAAAAAAAAAAAATCGTGAACAATTTACTATTTCCCATTTAAATGAAGATATTCATTAACTTACCAGATTTATATGATACATTATTTATATTATATATTTTTTGATTCCCATTTCCTTTCAAACTATATCCTGGTGTACTCCAAAGAACAAATGCTCACTAACTTCTTACTTCAGATCATTCTTGTAAAAAGTGTGATGAGATTTCTAAGTGTAGAATAGCTGTAATAATTGAATGTAGTTTTGAAGAAACAGTGGTTTTTATATGAATAATAATGACTGCTTGAATAGGCACTGATGTGAGTGTGTTGTATCTAATTTATTCTCTCTTAAGATATCTGACACTATGGGCTGCTCTAACTCAAGAAATAACAGAAATAAATTTTAAAACTTTATAAAAAAAAAAAAAAATCAGTATTTAAGAAATTCATAATATTTTGATAGATCTGAGGTGTGCATTGCAATATTTCCTATGTTCTTCACATTTGGAATTAAAGACAGCATTTTAAAAATTTATATTAAAATGTGAAACACTTACAAATTATGATGTCTGGATGGGAGAACACATTTAAAATAACATTTTCAATTTTTTTTCACCATGCTCTCACCTCGTAGTGTGAACACAATCATCCAAAATTAACTTTGAAATAATAACTATTACGACTTGTGGCACAGGTCTGAATTTTGATATGCCACCTGAGACATGTTAAAAGGAGTGTTATCACGCCTCACAAAGTTACACTTTACCATTTTAATTAATTTGAAAATTTTAATTAACTGTTTCAGAGAAAGTATAGGAAGTTTGACTTTTCTAATATAAAGAATAAAACATACAGATGATAACTACCAACCATCTACAATTTTGTACCCTAGGCACATGTGCCTAATGTGTGTACCTAATGTTAAATACTGCATTAATGTACCTAATGTTTAACACTACATTGATGCACCTAAAAGAAATACAACAGTAAGGTACCTAATGTTAAACACTATAGAAGTGTACCTACCTTTACACATTACAGTTGTGCTAAAATAAAAATTAAGCAGTTGATACTAAAAGTGAGTAAAAGTGCTAGACTCACCGGTATGGACAAACATGTGTTTGACGTAGTTCTGTTTGGCAGTAAAGGTCTTACTGCACAGAGTGCATTCGTAGGGCTTCTTCTCCCCCTGAGTCAGGCCTGGGCCCGTCGGCTGCTGCACAGGTGACTGTGGGACGGGCATAGGGTTTGGGAATGAAGGCATGGAGGGTGGCGGCACTGCCACAAACGGGGGCTGCTGCTGACCGGACAGGTACAGGAAAGGCTTGTTGTTGCTGGGTGACTGAGTGGGGAAGAGAGTAGGCAGGAAGGTGCTGCCAGCGCCCATGACTTGGGGGTTGCTGGTCACATTTAGCGGCATCCTCAGGTTGCTGGTGTAGTGTGGGGCACTTGGCAGAGAGTGAGACATGACAGAATTTGGCAGGGATTGCATCATGCTACTGTCAGTAGTGCTGTGGGACGTGTCTATGTCCTCCATGTCCTGGGCCTGTTCTGGGGATGAGTCATTGACCTCTATCTGCACAGAGGGGCCATCCGACTCTCCTGCCACCTCTCGGCTATAGCCTGACATGTAGCCCGGCTGCTGCTCTGCTCCCTCTGGCTCATTGCTCAGAGTGGAGCTCACCCCAGAATCGAAGCTCTCTCCTTTGGACTCGCTCTCCACCGTGTGGTCCCCATCCTCCTGGCACTCGGGCAGGGTTTCATAGCAGCCGTACTCATCCACATCCTCCTGCTTAATCTGCACTCGGATGGGTCTGGGCTGTTTGCGACAGTGGGTGGTGGACTCTGGGAAGCGATCCCCCTGATGTGAGCGCTCCTGTAGTCGGTTGATCCAGGGGGGGTCCTGGGCCTGTTGGTCTTTGTGAGGCCCCACAGTTGGGTCGTAGCTGGACAGAGAACTGATGTAGTGGGGGCGGTCCTGTTTGCCATTCAGATGGGGCAGATTGGTGTAGCTGTACAGTGATGTGATGGTGCGCTCCACATTTTGCTGTGATGATGTTTGCATATAGCTGGATTCGGCATCACTGCTGGGTCCTGAGGTGCCAGACTCAGGGGTCCCTCGGGGGGTGTCCTGTCCCGAGTCTCCGGGAATCACAGGGAAGCCCCCTGGCCCGGCCAGGCCCACGTTCTGGGATACGATGCGCGTGCACTCATCGATGACCGTCTTGATCTGGAGGATGCTGGCAGCGGTAAGGATCTGCAAGGCCTCAGACTGAGAGACACGCAGAATCCCACTGTACATAAAGTCTATGAGCTTCTGGATGGACTGTACGGAGACCACCGATGGAATCTCGATGTCACTGTAGCCCAACAGCAGCTTGTCTTGAAAGAAGGGGCTCCCAGCAGCCAGCACGCAGCGGTGAGCTCGCAGCATACTTCCATGGATTCGAACTGTCACGTCACAGAAGTGCCCACGATTGCGTTGCTCATTGAGGGTCTCGAGAACAGAGTTACTGAAGTTGTGAAGGTTGATGTTATGAATGCGCTCGGTCATCCCCTTGCAACTGAGGTCACCTGCAGCAGCAAAACACACACCTCACTTTCAGCAATGGATAAATATTCATATGCTAAGTATTAAAAACAAGGTATCAATAATAATATTTTTCCTATAACTGTACATATTTGCATTTTTTGCATATGTAACACTGGCTTTCTTTACTGTTGCTGTCTTTCAGATGTTGACTTGTAAACAGGACAGTGGCAGTGTCCCGGCGCAGTGGGTGTGCTGGTTTTGGCGAGATTCCCTACTCCACCATTAGATGGAGCAATGGGCTCACAGGACATGGGCCTCTTTTGTGTTAGCCATGTGTTCAATGTGATGGCGAGCTGTCTATAAGACTGCACTGTGACCTCGCTATTCCATAAGTTATAACTTATTTATTTTAGGTCTGAAACAAAATGGATCAAAACGGAATTACTTTTATATTGTTAAGTACATATTTATAAAACATATTCTTATTATGACAACTAAAATCTGTAGATTTTGCAGTAGAAGTTGTACAACTTTTTTTTTTTAAATAAATACATGAAGAAATGAATAATAATTCTTTTAAAGAGGATGAACTGATGTAAAATATTTTGTAACCATTGCTTTCCTTAGTGACAGTAACATATAAAGTCTATTTTTAAACCCTGTTTATGATGAAATCTGGTGCAATCCATTCGAAGTAGTCCAACTTTACATACCATAGGCAATGTATTAAACTATTAACGTATAAAACTATTACGAATTTGCAAAACAATGCAACAAACTGCAGTAACATAAATATGTAACTGGTAGATTTTTTGGGTTATGAATGAATGTGTGGAGTGATCCAGAGTGGAAGTTGCCCAGGAGCATACTCACAGTCCGATGCCGTGGTGAGTGCTTGGAGTTCTAGCTGGTGATGGGGGTGCTGCGGGTCAGGCGTCAGGTTTGCTGCTGGTGAGTGAGACGACTTCAGAGGCCGGCACTGCTCGATCTACTGTCACTGCACTCGGCCCAAATCATGTGCCACGCTTTTTGGAGGGAAGAGAGAGAGGGAGAAAAAAGACAAAGACAAATCTTAATAGCACACACACACACAGACTCAATGTTATTGCCACTCCCTTAATGAACCCGATCACGGTAGCACCAGATATCTACCCCGCAACACGCTGCAACAGATGCGTGAAGAAGAGGAGTTTTTTACACACAGACCAATGGCGGGCCTGTGCACACATGACCTCCAATTACAAAGCCAGGGTGGAAATAAGATTGTTTTTATGGTTTAGGGTTGTTCATTGGTTATCTCTGTGAACGGGCAGTAAAACCACGCCCGTCGAAATAAATTACTTTTAGTTCTAACTTTAAAAAAGCACACGATTCCAAATTTTGGCAAACTAAATTTTGTGCCAAAGGGCTGTATTCTACAAATTGAAATTTTCTCGAGAGATAATAGAATTTCTAACACACAAGTCATTCATTAATACACAAGAAAGGAATTGAACAACATCAAGCATGTGACGGGCCGATTTTGGTGAGTTATCTTTTTTATATTATACCCGTCCAAACACTGGGAAAGAAACTGGCCTCGCAGCTGGGGACAAAATGATGTAAACCACATTAAAAGTCTCATGGTATCATTTAAGGTCATGCTCCCTGAAGAAGCCATGCAAAACGCCCTTGCCCCTACTATTCAGAAATGATTCCACTCGCATTAGTTGCATGCTGTTGGTAATGCCTCCTTTTGGCACGATAACTACCAACGCTGGTATCAAAGCATTCTAAAAAAAGTTATATCAGGTTTTGGTTTTCATAATCCTGATCTTATAGGATGGGCCGTCTTGTCACTCTAAACCTGCATTTCCACCTAAGTGCTGGAGAAATTCCATTTGTGTGCTATACTAACACTAAATACTACACTAGACAACCTGCCAAATCAAAACTCAGCCACATTTAAGGATTTGACCAGACCTGCAGCAAATTGTTGGCACATACTATTCTTCTTAGTCAAACAACATAACTCAAAGGTCACCTAAATGAATACTACAGGTCTTTCAGGTAAAATTTTAAATTGTGCATATGAAAGAATTTAGTGACACAGACAAATTGCCGAGCCATTTAATTATATATTTTTCAGTACTTCCTGGAAGGACGGGACAATATTTAGTGTTCCAGTACATATTAGACTTCACAAGTAAATAAGTTGTAATACTTGTAAGGTCTTTGGACGCTAGGGTGAAAGAAATTCAAATGTCCATTCTGTACTTTTGCATGTTATTAACAATGACACAGCAAATGGTATAACCTGAGTTATACAATTGTATAGTGAGTGACAATAAGGGTAATCATACGTACTGTCACCAAACACCTCATTATATAACCAGTGCTTTTATATAAGCTCATTTACTCTGGCCAAGTAGCCACCATTTTGGACTTTCCAAGTTAAAGCAGTAGGCCTACAAGCGGACTAAAAATATTCTGGAAGGCTAAGGCTAAGGGCTTTGACCCTTGATATAACAAAACTATTAACGCCTATAAAGTACAGCTGCAATAAACTTGGACGTTTTAGTTGTATTTAGTTGTATTTCTGTAATTCCCAGAAACAAGTTTTCATATTTTAGAATGTGGCACAAGTAGTCCTAAGATCGCCAACTATAATTAGATTCTCACACATTTTATTTTCAATATTTTTAATTAAACTGTAAATCATTAATCTTTTAAAATCTTTTTTTTAGGGGGGTGAACAAGATTAGCATTGGAACATCCATGAAGGAAAAGCAGAAAATTAGGTTTTATAAAGTTAATGGACTTTTAATATTTGATTTTATTCAAATAGAAAAAAAGATACACAGCTCTTTTATTCTTTAATATAGCTACAGAAACGTGACTGGAACATTTTAATAACATACATGGAGTTATAGAGATGTAATTTCCAGGTGTCAATCAAAGGCATACAGGATGTTGTAGATCTGAAAGTGGCTACAGTTTTCGTTCTTGCATTTTGTCTACGGACCACGTTTCCTCGTTTATTGCAAAAACTGCTTTTGTTTTCTTGTAGTGTTTATGACAAATGATGATTCAGTTCTGACAAGTGAAAGCGTGCAAAAACAGATCATGCAGCGATGAGATGGGCCGTTCTTTAGAAAAATACTTTTCTATTATTCACATAAGATTCAGGACTAAACACATTTGCAACTAGATCCCATTTCCTGCTCCAGGTCAAAAGCTAAAATAAGACATTTCTGAACTCTCTCCCAAATTGTATCCAGAGTGTATTTTTGAGACAAACTCTAAAAACGCTTCACAAACCAATACAGCAAAATACATTTAAAACCAACATATTTAGTAAAAGAGAGGTAAAATTCCCGTTGTATTAGGAGAGTACAGACACATTTGCCAAAATGCTTGAATCCACCAGCATGGCAAATATTTGACCTTTTGCTGCTTTCTGTGTGCTGCAGGGATGGCTCGTGATGTAATTGAGGCTGGTGCCTTAGGCCTTACAGCGAGCTGTGTCTGGGACAATGCAGACATATATGTGCAGTGCGTGTGCGTGTAAATGCACCTGCCCGAGGGGTAACGTGAGGTGAGCTCTGGCACAAAGGACCAGGCCAAGACAAGCAGGCTCCGGTGGCCCAGACTGCCACTCACCACAGTGATTCCATTTTAGCCGTGACACAGTGGGTGAGCAGCAGCCAGCGCCTACCTGCAGTGAATTCTAATCAGCCCAGGGGTCTGCCTCCCCCTCCCTCTCTCCCTCCTGTACCCTGCCTCGGACTAAAGGGGCTGATGATCCTTCAAAATTAATTAGGTTCTTGTAAGAGGCGGCCATTTTCTTTCACTTATTGCTCCAACTAAAACAAATTTTAAATCAAACTACATTCAGGATGTGTGTTTTTCCTTGCAGTATTGATCTCCTTGTCCGTGCCTTTCTTTCTACCTGCTTCCTGTTTCATCACCTCTTTCCCCATCTTACCTCCCATCTGTCTGTCTGTCTGGCCCCCTCCACCCCCCCACACCCCTGTCTCCTTGCACCTCCCCTCCTCCCACCTCCTCCTCTCTCCTCCTCCTCCAGCTCTGCGTCTGCCTCTGTGGAGTTCGCTGTCAATAAATCCCCAGAGGTCAGTTTGTCTGCTGGAAATCAGACACAATGCTTCAGACCGCCAGTGCAATGCATGCTCTGCTGCCGCCGCCACAACAAAGACAGTGAGGGAGGGGTCTAAGGAGGAGAGGGAGGGGGAGAGGGGGGTATTGTACCAAAAAAAAAAAAAAAAGGGAAAAAAAAGAGGAGGGTAGAAAAATGAAGACGCCGGGAGAACACAGGCAGAGCAACTTCAGCACGTAGACTCCAGGTTAATCAGACGCATGTATTAGGCGACGAAATGGTGAAATACGCCACATCGAATAGAACATTAGTTAATCAAGTGTGGTATGGGGGTGGGGGGTATATATGGGGCAGGGGGTATTGAGACAGCACATAAGAGGCGTGCTTATGAAAGAAACAGCCATCTGAATAATATACATCTTGAATATGCAAACAGTGCTTACAGTGCTCAGTGCAAGCATATAACGTAGGCCTGGGCTCGATTTGAATGTGAGACAAAAGGGGCCACGGGGCAATGGCATAAGCTCAAGTCCATGCAAGTGCATACAGTATGTTGATGAAGACGCACACTGTTTTGTATAGCACCTAATTCATGGTAATTTATGAGTTTGTTTGAAACCTCTGCCTCTTAACGATCACTGTCCAACACTGTAATTATTAATTTCAATCATCCATTTAGCGCCAATTGCATTAGCATATAAACTAGCAGAAATGATGCTTTAATGGTATGGTTCAGCTATGAGTACCAATATCATTTATTATGCTTTGGAAATGTATAGCTTTGGAAGATTTGACATGGTGCTGTGTAACACTTCCAGCTGAATTAACTTAAGAAATAATGTGTTAAGTGTTTGTTTCTATGTTTTTTTTTCGCAATTAAAATATTGTGAACAGATCAGTCTTGTTGACAATCCGATGATGGAATTCAAAGTTATGTGAAGTGACACATCTCATGTTTCATATAAGTGTTCGTCTATAATGTTGTGAAGCAATTAACAGGTAATGTAACTAATGCACCTAAATGACACACAGTTAGCAGTTAGCGGCAGAAGACTGCGCTACTGCTCAGAACGGCAGATTTAATTGATTTGCTTTCATGGCAGTCGCTGAAAATCATCAACAAGCAAACGTAGGCTGTTGACAAGTTGTGCCAAGATTTTCACTTTGCTTGTGATGGATTTTTTCCCCCTACAAGCCTTCTTCTTCTCCATCGTGGAACAAGGAAGCAAACATTTGTAAAATAGTCTATAAGATGACTTAAGTACGAGGTGTTACTGAACTTTGAACAAGTTTAAAAACTATCTCAAGGATCTTCCGCAGGCTCCCTGAAGATACTTGAATTTCAACATTTAGAACATTTACAATAGGATGCTCGAGCGGTTTGCATAGGAGCAACTAGTTACACTGCTCTGAACAAAATGTACTTGTAAGATTTCATGAAACACATTTTTGACTTTGGTGTGTATTTGAATCAAAATGTTACTTTTTCTTGGTTATATTTGATTACATGGGGTTCTTTCATCTTTCACCTCTGCTTCCACAGTGAATTCAACATACTTTTTTATTTTCTCTGTTTTATATCTTTTCCTTCCTTTTTCTTTCTCATGATTTCAACATACAGTATCTCTTGCCTCCCAATGATGTACTCACTTTAGGTTAGGTGTTGTGCTGTATGCTTTTCTGATGGTAAATTACACTGTTAAGACAAGGACATTTCTATTGAAATTCAGGAAACACAAAAGACATTTGTCTTTCAGACCAGTATGCATTCATTTTTAGATTTACTTTAACACCACATCACACATAAAACACATCTGACCCAGGTCAGAGCAGTCATAGTGTGTAGTAGCCTTTGTTGTGCAATAGTTGTAGTAACAATATTACTCGTAGTTGTAGTAGTTGCAGTCATAGTTGTAGTAATAATATTACAGTCAGTTGTAGTGTTGTAGTAAATAATGAACTTGCACAGTTTTGAGTTTTGAGTGAGAGAATTCTACCTGTACCTTTACATGTAATTTTAAGTTACACGGCATCATCTATCTATGGAGAGAACTTCTTACTATTGTACTTCTCTGTGCCCTGGTTAGGCCCGAAAAAGGCCCAAGCTACAAATGGATCTGAAAGTCAAAGAGCAGCCTCCTCCTATTATATTCCAAACTATATTCTCTGGGTGAATCGTCCCTCACAGTAATAATTACACAGTACCAGTGTTATCTTCTGACCACTGCTTTGGCTCATGCTTGCTAAATAACTGCCCATGCATTTGTGTGTCCCCAAAAGCAACTGCTGCGATTAGTCCCTAAATTTAAACTGCTCACGGCACTTAAAGAAGTGCACTGGTGCCAATTGTGCAAAGAAACTCAAGTCTAACACTGAAGCAGTTGAGGCGGCAGGATGTGCAGCGTTCACATAAATTCCTCGAGCAAACAAGTAACAATAAGTGGTACAATGCTATGGCACAAGTACGGGACAACCTAACAATTTTTTTTGACAGGACAGCTTGTTCAACTTCGTCATTAAGTGTCACACAGCCGTTATCCATAGCACCAACTCACTCTCAATATACAGTACTGTAAGCAAAGAGCTGCATCCATGGAAATATACAAAAGTACAACAGAAAATAAGTCAAATCTAAACATAATACACCACTGGCCACTGCCAAGGCACTGGTTCTTTCTTGCAGTGGTAAATATAAAGTGCCCTGACCTGAGCTGTAACTCCAAATAGGGGTAGGTGATAATGACAAAAACTAATTTCTCTATATTTTTTTCAAGTATCCCAATAATAAGAAGATATTTTTGTAATTTGACATAAATATGTTAAAACATAACTTTAAACATATTTGTTAAGGTTTAAATTGAAAGAGTGTAAAATCTGAGTGTAAAATTACCCACAATAATTTAGAAATATCACTCACTTGTTCATTTTAAGTAATCAGGATATTAGCAATATTATTACTGTTCATATCATCAACATTCATATTATTGATAATTAAAGAACCCCATTCTAACTCAAAGATCATCAAGGAGTAAATGTTTTTTATTGATCCAACCAATACGTCAATCTCCTTTTTAGAAAAAAGAGAGAGAGAGAGAATACAGATCAGAACAGTTTGATCAGAACGTTTTTTGATATTTTTTTTCTTTTTATTCAAGTTAGCAAATAATCTCAGACTTTTTTTACACCCCTTTCTATGCTTTATCACAGCATGTAAATCAAATCAGACCTAATTTTCCTTATGTGTTCTGTACTTACTGTAACAGCACCATTGACAGTGTCTTATTCTTCAGTCTTTTTTGGAGGACTCTGTACAACTGGCCCTCTCCCTGTGCTTTTGTTAATGAGCATTTGACCGAATACAAGCATCTGACTACTCCTATGATCTCTGGACACCTCTAACCCCCGAAGCAGATAAAGCTGCATTCAAGAGTTATCATTTAGGCACAAGTGTCCACAGCAACTGCCTCTCAACATTACGCCACCCCTCTCCACCACACTGGAGCGCATTTACCACTCAAAAAAAAAAAAGAAGTGTTGATGGCCATTTAAACATCTCTTATAAAAATACATATATTATAGATGATACATTGGAAAAAAGTTTGTATCTTTTATTTTGGCCAGAATATTTTGGCAATGAGTGGCTTTATATCTCCCGAAAAAAAGTGTCTCCTGATTTTCTGTCCTTGAGAGATAAAGTCGAACAAGGATGCTTTGTGCCGAATTACGAGAGGACACCGTACTAATGAGTGTGCGCGTATTAGCAGCACATCTGCGCAGTCTTTTGGATACATGTCTCACGTGTATAAAGACCGCTTAGGTCCATTCGGAAATAGCTTTTGTACCCACAATTTATTGATGGAGTAAACGGGTACAGTTTTTAGACGCTTTGAAAAAGACATGCAAAGGTCGAGGGAGGAGGTCGATCCAGTGAGCCATGATTTTTAGCTTTTTAGCTCATGTTGTCAACAAAAACTCCAATTCATATAAAGTTGTCTAAGATGTGCATAAGAATGCAAATATAAAATGCAAATATAAAACCAGATTTAATTTGCAATAATTCATGGGCAGTGTAGAAAGTTAAACATTATAACTTTTCATCAAACAATTTCAACGACAGCTATATGTCAGAAAAAAATGACAGAAATGTGAAAGGTTGAATAAAACAAATATTTGGCAACATTTCAATTACATGTCTGGGTCAAAAGAGCATTTTAGACATTTATTGCAGTAGAGTTGTGTAATTAGCTAAATTTTAATCAAATTGATATTCACAACTTTTAATTGTCAATGATCACCTTAGGAGAGAGTTCAAACTTTTGAGGAATAGATCAACTATTGTGTGTGTTGACTGGCTTTAATTAAATGTCTGTTTAGTTTATATTTGTGAAATTAATATTAAAAAAAATTATGAATTTTAATCATAAACTGTAATCAGTATGACAAAAAGGTGCTTTATCCTTTTCCCATACTGGCCAGCACTACCCCCAGAGTGCTTTAAGAATTGGAAACTCATCTTTAGGGGCCTTGATATTAACAGAAGGGACACCTCCAGTCAATTGATTTTACCATCAATAATTAGACTACACCATGAAAGAACAAGATTTTTTCTTTTCTTTTTATTATTGTATTTAAAATGATAAAAAGTCTAAGGAGTAAACAGAAAAAATCCCCAGTTGGCCCCAGCATTTTCCTTTCAGACGTCTTGCTGCTATTGAATAAAATGTCTTATCCTTTCAGCTACTACAATATTGGAATGTTACTACAATACTACAGTGTTATTTTAAAACCATACATGTTTTTCTTTATTACTACTTCCCACTTCTATCACTACTGTACACTATTTTACGTTGTACTACATGTTTTTGAATTGAAAAAAATTAAAATAAATAAAACCCGGAATAGATAAGGCCCCAAGTGAATTCTTCTCTGAGCTCGTAGAGGCCTGTAAATCTAAAAGAAATGCTCAAGCTGCAGCTGTACAAGGGGCACACGCTGCACCCAGGTGGTCCCACCCAAAGGTGAACTCTCACTAATGTACACCATGTACCGGGCATCTTCACTGGCACACACGGCAACGCACACAACAACACACACAGCAACACACACGGTAACAAACACAAGCTCTGTTTTTACTTCCCTCCAAGAGGCACAAGTAGAAGCTCAACCTCCTCGCGCCTGCTGGGTTCTTTATTCACCTTTTTAAATCTGTGAACTTAAAAATTGACCTCAGCTGAATTGGTTAACTTCTCACGTGTTCAAAATTTTGCAGTAACTTGAATGGAAGTAGTTTCATATGATAGATACAAGCTGGAGCAATAAACCTATCGAAGCGACAGTGAGGGAGGAAACCCAAGTCATTATCCAGGTAACGTAACTCCAGCAGATTGCACTCAATGTGTGAAAATGGTATTATGCCCAAGTGACTAAAATAAGTAATGAAAGTTTGATTGTATTAATAGTCCGGCAAGCTGTTGTAAATGAAGCCTGTATACATATATAATGGGTCCAGTTCATTTGACACCTTCTAAAAGAGTTTTGCTGACTCGCTGTAACATAAGGGCATATACATTTGCCAACAAGTGCAAAATATGAGGAAGGGTCATCGCTGCTTGGTTTGAAGTTGGCACAAAGTAAGGCTTTTTGTCCTAATCCATTTCAGAGCTATTGCCATATGTCCAGATTGGACCCGTTTATCCATATACAGTGTTGCAAGTTGTTAAGTAAATCAGCTATTGCACAAGCCTAGCCAAATATTCAAGATTTCACCCCCTTTATATGACGTGCCAATGTGGTATTACAGCTCCCATTGTCGGAGCTGACAAAACATCCCTCTACGGCACTTCCATGGAAAAGAGTATTTTTCCGACATAAAGTTCATAATCTGTTTGGTTTACAGCAAAAGCGGCAGACATCGACAAAATGTGTGTTTATGGCAAAAACAACATTTATTTAGTGAAGCGGCGAACTTAAGAATGCAGTCTGGAAATGTCCCAGGGAAAACACAGCAAAATGATTCAGAAGATAGCGTGTACGACTCATTCAAATAATATAGTTTTAAAGGCACGTGTCTTTGCAGCTGGTTGGACATATTTTATTAAAAGTCGTTTGACCTGATTTTACTATGGCCTAGCCCTGTACTTCTAACTAAACATGTTATCTAAAGAGTTACGAGGAATGTGCAACTAAACCAACAACCCAATGTCAACACAAATATTCACCTTAAAGAGATAATTACAGAAATAATTATCTCTGACTTGGGAAACATTACGTCTTTTCAGTTGACGCATTATTAAAACATACATCTGTATAGAAATTTGAGTTAAGACACTGACGTAATACTGTATCACAAAGGTAAAGGTCCAATCCACCAATCCTTGTTCTAGTTCAGGGTAAATTCTCTTTCCATGGAGCCTCATAATGTTAAAAGGTCTACTGCTAGTACTAATAATAATGTAATAAAATAATATAATACCTTTCAGTAGTTCTTAACGGCTGTTATATTTCTTCTACTTGTAAATTCTTGCTTTAACCACATATGATTACAGCCACATATCTCACATAGCTCTTTATGTGCTGGGTTTGGTGAAACTTGTTGTTGTCAGATATGGCATGTGAAGTGATCTGGCAAAGGCGTGGCACGGACTCTGGCATTTAGTGATTCCCTGACTAATCATGAACCAGTGCCACAGCAACACGAGAGCCATACCGATATGGAAAAAGATCCAAGAGAGTGTAACCAAAACCAGTGGCTTTATCGCCATAACACATATAGAAGACATCTTTTATTTTGACCTAACATGTCAAGAAAGAGTGGCCCAGATATTTCCCTTGCCTTGGATATATGAGCAAGCCTGTGCAGATCTAGATACAATTTAAAACAAATGCTTGAGCAATTTTAGATTTGGTTGTGAAATACACTGCAAGCAATATGCAAGATTTTATCTTAAATAAATACATTTGTTTAGATTTGTTTACTTCAGTTAAAAATATTTTAATGCTGTCTGTGCCTGTTGTGTACAGAATGTTGTTACACAGTGAAAATTATTTTTCAGTAATATCATCTTGCATGTTACGGTCAGGTCACGGCAGCATTCACAAATCTGAACATACCAAATGTCATCTGCTGTGAGCCAAGTGCGGGTGTTATTTTAAATACATTTTAAAAGTTTAATTTCAAGTTTGGTTTGGGCACTAGGTTTCTGGTGAGGCTCTTATTGTCTGATCGGTGTGAGATGAAATTAAATATGAGGAATAAATAAATGAATTAACAGGAGGTACTCACTGTGGCAGTGCCACCATAGCCAAAGGTCGTAAAAGTGTGTTTTCCAAATGCCTGGTGTTACTGTTAGTTAACCTTTTCATGAGATAAATATAAATAAAATCTGTTTTCATAGATAGACAAGAAGGCTTTGTGAAGTGAATCCTATACAGCACAGACAGTTCAGCCAGGGAATGTATCAAACATGTAGGGGCCATATACTGGTTCAATAGATGAATTAATCAATACAATGTCAAACATTTGATGGAACAAGACAGACTAGTCGGATAAATCTGAATCGTCTCCAACATTTGTTTGTTGATGAACAGGTTACACATGCTTGTGTGTTTTTCACACGTACCAACTGTCATAAAGAAGTGTACCAGCCTGTGGAGATAAAACAAGGCTGGCCTACTCCATGTTGGTCCACAAATGATCCACAGAGTCAAATTAATCCTGATTTCTACCCTTCAGAACGAAGCTATTTTCAAATTGATTTTTAACAAGGGGTCAATATTGGGTCAATAAACAATGCAGACAGTATCAGAGCACATCTTTCTTTCATTTCTTGATAAAATAAAGATAAAATAAAGAAGAAAGACTTTAAAAACTAGTTTACTAGTTTTTAAAGTCTTTCTTCTTTTATTTATATATGACAATAATTTCTTTGCAGTTGTATTTCAAAAGAACTGTTGAACCAAAAAGTGCCATTGTCTGTGTTCAGTTTGAATCCTGTTCATTTGCAGTAAAATGCACTACAGGGGTATTGTGCAAATATCTGGCAATAAGTTAGCAGAGCGCCCGCTGCACCTTGAGTGAGACTGTGCACTGGGAGTGTTTTGGCTGCTGTGGCTATGCTTACTGGCACTGGGCTCAAACCTCCTGCTCCAGCCAGAATGCACAGCTCACATTCACAGAGAAGAGTTCGAAAAGTTTGAAAAGGCCTGTTATTTTTTGATTTTCTTAAAGCCTCTTTAGATCCCCACCCCCCACCCCTCAACTCTGCAAGTGAGCTCACCATGACTTGTAGAAAACCATATGGGTAGCAGGGTGAAGTGAGGACATGCATGCACCTTGGCAAACATACAACTGCGCTATTAGAATCCAGGATACATTTTTCACATCAGTCGAATGCCTGGGCCTGCAATTCTCTGTGTTTGAGAATACATATTACACCATGCTTGTTTCCTTTTAACACAAAAGTTTGATCAGACTACAATTACGCTGGAGGGGTGAGTAAGTCTGATGAGCACACTCCAAACTAAACCAGAGACCTTTCCCATAAAGCACCAATGACCTGTAATCAAACCAAATTAAACCTAGCCAAGTAATATGAAGAAATCGTATAGCGTGTTTTAATTGTCGTTTTGACACAGAGGAAACGCACAGTTGCACCCACAACTGGAATCTGTAGCACATACACACCAGCGCAGGCACTGGTGACACATGAAAAAAATGTGAATCAAAGTTAACCCTTTCCCAATCTTCTTAGCAACAACTGTATGCCACACAATTACTAAAGACTATTTGTGTAGTAATTCAATAAACCAAACAAAAAAAATCTGAGGTCTTGTTTTGAAACTTGCATTTTATTATTCTGCAAATGGAGGTGTTTTCATCATGATAAATTTTTAAAATGTTGCTTTCTAGTTTTACAATTGAACAAAAGGTCCCTGACAGCAACATTCCTGATCCTCACAGGAGGGAGATTCCAAAAAACAAATCTCCTTTCACAACTCACAGCTTAACTTTACTTAAAAAAACACCATAAATGTGTCAAATGAGAGAAAAAAAAGTTGTCAACATTTCAAGGCAATCAACAACTTTTAAGTGTTTTGCAAATGGACTAAGCGTGTATTATTAAAATGAGTGTGAAGGATATTGAGTGTGGAACTCTAGTTACAAAACTGTTTTTTTTTTGTAATGTGACCCCTCTCACCTGAATCATGAGTTATTATTTTTATTTTTGTGAATTCGAGAAATCACAACACATTACCTTTCATTTACTGCAGCTAAACGGGTAACATGGACACATACCATTTCCAGGAATTAAAATATGATATTGTGCATGTGGAGAAGCGCTATGTGAGAGAGAGGTGCATCGTGGGTAGAGCAATTGGATCCAGCAAGTCGTCAGTTTGCCAGTACTTAGTTGACGAGCTTGTGTGCTAACGAACCAACACTATAAAGCTGCTAATTTAATTCAGATAAAAATACCATACAAGATTGAAGAAATGTATTAAGTTAGATCATTTGGCCATAAGAATTACTGTACAGGTCCTGTAGAAACACACCTAAAATAAACACCTAATCTTATTTAAAATGTGATATTAAATGCACAAAGTGATCAAATAAGGAGGGACAGTTAAAAACAAGACTGCTTGAGTATCACGTGGTATTTTTTACAGTTCGCATTGAGGATCTCGAGGTAGCTGAGTTTTTGGGGACGTTACTATGGAAACGAGGGACTCAGTCTACAACAGCAGTCCCGAGCATCAGGTGAGAAACTTTATGCTCGGCAATAGCAGCTAAAGCTATAACAGGCTTAAAGGGCATTTGGAACTTAATTACACAACTTATCAATGACTTTTAGATGTAGATCCTCTCTGCTGGCAGCCACATTAAAGATTAGGTTGGTTCCATAGGGGCTGATTCTTTCTAATTACTATTATAGAGCAAAATACCAAAAAACAAGGGGAGGGGAACTGGGGATAAACAGTGTCTGAGACAAAAAGGCCAAGCAGTTAACAAGCACCGTGACATTCTGGACGCAATCCACAAAGTGCCTCCTCGTTATATCGATGGATTTCTATTGCAATCCCAAAATGGCTGCCAAATATGTTCAACTGGGCTGGGAGGAAGTGCCAGGAAAAGGGCTCAAGTGCGTGTCTTGATTGTGCACCTTGAAAATCATTGGTCAAGTAATGCTAAGTAGCTTTCTGTTGCATATTTTACGTCCTATTTGCAAAGTGTGGGACGTTTCAGCCGAAAAATTGGATCTCGGAAATAGTACATAAGGTTTTACACGAAGATTTGATGCCTTAAAAAAAAATCTAAATGAAATTAGGCTTCTTAATAAGTCTTAAAAAAATCTATCTGCTAATGTGTGTGACAAAAATAAAAATCCAACGTAATGCTTGAGTGGATTATGTGAATTCGCTCATGTCCAATATCATATTTCCAGTATTTCTTTTTCCAATTCTTTCCACTACACAGTTTACAGGACACAAAATATTCCCGGAGCCCGAAACAGAGAAACAAAATCACCTTATTATAATTCAAAATTCAAACAGTGTGCTACCTAGTTAAAATGTGGTTCAGAAAAAAATTACTGTGAATAATAAACTAGTGAAATGTGGCAATGCGGAGGCAACAGAGACGTCCCTTATCATGTTTACTTGGGCAGCTTAAAAAATTATTTGGAAAAGTGACCTACCATCTGTGTGTCGCGCTTACAGTATGAGATGATTGTGTTTTATCTTTTTTTTTTCCTTTCTTTTTTATTTCACTTCCCAACAAATAACTAAATAAACGGAAAAATAACAAGGGGATATTGTATACACATTGGTCCCGAGAAATCCAAGGTGGGAGAGATGTGTGAATTGGTCATCAAAACATTTGGACACATGTTACACTTTGGAGGAGAATTGTGAATTTTTTAACAAATAACAATAAAAATTTGGAAAGTGAAAGAGGGGAGGACAGGCGGTGGGTGACAAGCACGTCTGATTGCTGGATATGGATTAATTGAACACCTTTCTGTCTAGATCACCCCCCACCCCCCACCCCACCCCCCCCCACACACACCCACCCTCCTTCTCTCCTCTACATCCCCCACCCCTCCCCTTTATCTGCTGGCTCTCCTTCATATAATAATGACTTGCCCTATTCCGCAGACAAGCTCTTAAATATTCATTAGTCATGGGTGGGTTTTTAGGCTTGCACAAAAAAAGTGGTCAAATTGAGATTCAATCCGTCTTAATATTCATCTAAATAAAGAATTTTAATTTTGGGAAAAAAGAACTATAAATTGTATAGCTTTCAGGGGCATCTTTCGGCTCATCAGCAGTGATGTGCCCAAAAATATAGGTGTGAACTTCACATGTTGCC
Organism: Paratrypauchen microcephalus; assembly: GCA_036785185.1. Classification (NCBI taxonomy): domain Eukaryota; kingdom Metazoa; phylum Chordata; class Actinopteri; order Gobiiformes; family Gobiidae; genus Paratrypauchen; species Paratrypauchen microcephalus. The sequence continues at coordinate 6,101,653 of JAVJIX010000034.1, read as the reverse complement.
TTTTTTTTTTTTTTTTACAATGGGTAGCTTTCCACTTGTGATAATGTGACTTACACACACAATCAGTCTGCCTATCACTATCCACTCCTGGTTCCCAAAAATCCAAATCAGGTTTCTTTCAACCTGCATGAGGAGAATTCACATGTGTAACAAGAAAAAGGGAAAACGGCTTCATTCCAACTTAAACCACCTGTCCACTATATCTCCTCTACATGCATCTGACAGAACTATTTCATTTAAAAAAAGACAGGGGACATTGTCAAGAGTGTCGCCACACAGAGCAGATGAGGGGCCAACAAAGTAGGGGCCACAGAACAGAGTGTTCTCAAAATGCACATGGACAGTACACCAAAAGGCAGAAAAGATCATATTAAAAGTAACAAAAGCTCACCAAAATAGACACCACAAAGAACATGAAAACTCAAATAAACTGGAAAAAGTCAGACAAAGTGGTATTTTGTCTATGATCAATTTATACAAAGATTAGAGTTTACTTTAGAAATGAAAGATTACTTAAACGGACTAAAGGCCTTTACATTACATGCACGGAACATTACGCATGCACCCATTGCAACAGAGATGCACAGAACAAGTCAAACCGAAGTCCACAGAGGCTCTGTGACTAACGCAGAGCTGTGCCGTGCGCCCAGAAAGACTAACCTGTTAGCAGATCCACGAGGAGAAGATGGTACGTGCAGTGTGTGGTCACCGGACGCACTGTTTACTGTCGCTTTGGGACAGCATCTGTTGGCACACACTGTCTCTGTCCCTTCTCAGCCACGCGCACGCACAGATATGGAGAACTAAAGACTGACGCTGCACCGGAGGAGCTACTCGTGTACGGGCCCTTTTGCTTCTGCAAATAACTAAGATATTAACTTTATTCAGCAAGCTCCGTGAGGCGCGATAAGAAAAGCGCACGAAAATCACGAGATACCCCCTATATATTTCGCCACGAAAATGTTTGAAAAGCAAAGAGAAAGCGTCTAAAGGAAGTTTACATTCAGCAGTTGCCCAGATGCCACCATTTGCCACTACATCCCCTAAATTTAAGCGAACCGCTGGAGTGCGTGAGGGCGACGAAAGTAATCAATCATTTTTAGTAAAAACACGGCACAGAGAGCAGCGAGTCCCGCTGGATGGAGAAGAGATTTATCTCCGTGAAAACTAAAGCTGTGGTGTTGTTTTTCAGCAGGACACAATGTGAGACAGGACAGAGACTCGATCCTTGCGTATGGCCACATCTCATAAATGCCACGCCGTATTGATATTAATTCATAAAAAATGTAGGCTAGACATCTGTCTGCCTGTACGCGCTGAGGATCCTGTACAGGAGTCGCCTCTTATGCAGACATGTTTAAGCTTTTAAGTTCAACAAACTAAACCCCTTTCACAAAAGCAATAGTGCAATTTAATTGTGATAAGAGCGCCGCGTTTTCTCGTTATTCACATAACTGACCTAAAAGCCAAATGCGCACGTCGGGCTGCCACAGTTGTTCCGGGGGAACATCGCTCACCACCACAGACACTTTGGCCACATTGTCCTTAAGTGTCCGCCGCAGATCACAAAGTGAAGGGCTAAAGGTAAAAGGGGCATGTTGAGAATAATGACAGATGGGGAAAATTGCGTCATGCCAGGGCCAGCAGCGCATTTTATTCTCGACTATAAAATGGACAACAAAATGCACTGACAACCCCAAATGTGTAGCCTGTACTCCGCGACGGGCTGCTGTCGTTACGCACCGGCATCACAATTATTTTAAGCTTATGTGTGGCATGAAGTTTGAGTTTTAGTTCATAATTTGTATTTCGTAAAGGCAACTACAACTACTGTACATGGAAGTCATTTTAGCATTTGACCCTGAAGTCAGCCTACGAGCATGTTTGAGTCCCTGCCCTAGGAAAGCCCCCTTAATAAATATAGTAGCGATAATTTTTTTTTTTTTGCACCCATCCTCTTTTCTAGCAACTACTTTTTAATTTTTTCCTTACCTGCACTTCTTCGAAGCTTTGAAAAAAGTGGCGACAGCGTTTCCAAGACTCCCTCCTGTGTGTTTTTCCTCCTGGTCAAACTGCGCGTCTAGTTTTTCAATTTCAATACGCTCCTCTTACTTTTGTTTCATTTCCCACTTCCATCTTCTTTTCATCTCATCAATAAACACACGCTGCAGCCTACCTTCATAGAGCAGCTCGGTTTAAGTGTGCCCTCCCATTTTTTAACTATACATCGAGTACTTTGAGGGGTGGAGGGGGGAGGACGAGGGACGGGGGGCAGAGAAGCAGGCGAAAAGGCAGGGAGGACAGGCACGCCTTTTCACTTAAAGCTGCTATTGGAAGGAGCCCGTGCACTGTCTTGGTTTGGATCACCACGCCGCCAAACACTGATTGTGCCTCAATCCTTGTGAGTTCAATGGGACGGTGAAAGTCGTACTCTCCATCATGGCTCTAGTGGGAGTCCTGTGATAGTAGTAGTAGTAATTCTCCTACACATCTCCCTATGCGAGTAATAACAGGCTCACAAATAAAACTCACTGTGAGAGAAGCAGCAGATTAGCACCGTCAGTGAGCTCTGAGTGTGAGGAGTTCAACTTTGCTCTGTGCATTTTGTGTATTTAGTTTCAAATACAGCGTCCATAAATGTGAATGAACTCACAGTAAGCACCGTCTGATCAAAGCCACACACTGAATTGTCAGTTATGTGTCACTCAGCCTCCTGAACTTCTCATTGGACGCTCGTGCTGCCACTATTGCACGCGCCCCTCTCCTTGGCTTCCCATTGGCCACAGTCGCCATCACTCAAAGACCGGCAAACAACATGCTAGATTGTCTGCCGTGTCTTCTACTTTCTACGCATTTCTATTTTCTCATTTATTTATTTTTTATCGTCCCGAGCTGACCTCGAGTTAGCGAGCGGGGGAAAGGATTGGTGTCGTTCAAGGCGGCCAATCAGAATGAGTAGAGGGTTTGCCTTTCTCTTGTGTTGTTGTTGATTTTTTGCCATTATTACCCAACGCCTTGAGATGTATCCTGGCTGGCATAGAATGAAACCTAATGGGTCATGTGGGACCCCCGCACCACCGCCTTAGTGCCCCCTCCCCGTCTAGACAGTGACAGGTGTGTGCTCGTCTGTAGTAGTGAATAATCAAAAAGGACAGTGCTACTGTGTGTAATGTGCCGTACTATGCCAGAGCTTTATACGGGGCTGCTGTCACAAAAAAGCTATTTTGTAACCCAACAAAGTCATGTGTGCGCGAGTGCGCGCGCTGCTTGGATGGCTCCTTTGGTAACTGCACTCTTGAACTCTCCTTTCATAAGGAGACACGAAACCGCTTCAGACAATAATCGCCATCTCTCTATGTGAGCTTCTCCCAGTGTTTCGGACGGACACGTTAGTGTTTCTGAGAGGGACTGAGCAGAGCGCTTGCCTGTGCGCGCCATCTGCAGGGCTGTGTTGTGGATTAGAGCCGCGGGTTCAACGGAGGACACCCTTCCGTCACTACTCTGACCTACATTAACCAGGAACACCACTGGCGGCCTTAAAGCACCCGGCTAGGCCCGCTGTAGACGCGGCTGTTCGCGGACGGGCTGTGCGGGGAAGAACGCGGTTTTTTAAGGGACACGCAGAGCACTCGTGCGCTGGGTGCGGGCTGTATAGAAAATCTGAGTTGAACGCACAGGCGCTGGCACGTGTACGCGGGGCGGGTACAACTAGAGCTTTTTGTTTGAGTTCGGTGGCACGAAGGGCTCTTTATATGTAACAGGAGCTGCACTGAGCCGCGGCCTGCTCATGCTGCCACCACGAATAGAACAAATACATCAAATAGGCCTGATTTATTTATGATTTCTTTAGGACTGTAAGCTTTAATATGTGCCTCCAGCACTATGTCATGTAGCAGCAATTTTAAACGTGTGTAAAACACATGGAGCACTTTGTGTGGAAAACTACTGGCTTACAGTATATTTTAGTTTCATTTTTACTTATTTTAAAAATAACTGCATATAATACATTATTCATTAATGTTATGCAGTGTTAGTGGGACTAGTAGAGTAGAACTCAAGTGATAGTTATACATAAACTTGCACTTTTTAAATCTTGGTACAGACTCAGCACAACTCCCATCCTGTCGACTATTAACACTGTTTTTCATTGAATCCTAAAAGTGACTGCTTTGCCAGCCAGTGTTACTCAGGTGCTAAAGGAGGAACAATACATCACAGAATCAAAAGTGTTCTTCTGTGGCTTTTGGGTGAAATTAAATTCCAAATGTTGTCTTTTATTTGCTCCAGTTCTTCTCAACATTGTATTTCAAATACTTTCAATTTATACATTTTCTGCTGCCTTATTTACACTCCATTGTTGTTGAATACTGTGAACAAGAAGAAGGTCAGATATTTTCATCCAACTGTTTTTTTTATTGACAAAGATTTAAAAAAAATTAGATCCCATCTGACTTTTTTTATTTATTCTATGAGCATTCAAGCAATGGTATGCTCAGTCAAAGGTCAGCTATGGCCTGCTCTCTTCACATCTTCACCCAAAACTCTAACCAACAGATGGCAGCATTATGACTTTTGTATAAGAGAAATTATTTTATTTTATTATTCATAGATGGGATCAGCTGTCTTTTTATGTGGATCCTCATCTGCTGTACCTATGGGAAAGCGCTACAGTATGGTATACATGGCATCCAGCTAGTTTGGTCAAGCAGGTCTTTCAAAATATATACCACTGTGTATAAATGACAAAGGGTAAACACAAACAGGTACATGTTTTTCAATTGTAGGCTACCTGAAAACCTTTATATGATGAAGAAGGTATTTAAAATATACTGCTTATTTATTTATTTGGTTAAACTGAAACTAACAAAAATGAATAAAGGGACAATGTGTTCCTTTAATTTTATGTGAAAAGTATAAAACATTCGCAAATCATAATCAACCCATCATTGATTAATACATTTGTCCATGGTCCATTACTGTTTGAAAACTGAAAAACATATTTTTACTTATTAAAGCACAAGCAAACACAATTTTTACACCTTAGAAAAATGTTGAATAGTGCTTTATATTTTAAATGATAAACATCTATTTTAATATTTTACTAAAACTAATTACTACAATCATGAGACTGCCAGGCGCACATAATGCCTGACTCAGAGCTTTCAATAATGCAGTATTATCCTCCAAACAGATTAAGTTTGAGAATACTTTGTGGCGCACTATACTTTGTGGTGCACTATACTGCCCACATCCACTCGTGAGTCCTTGTCCTTCTTGGGCTGTTTGATTATTTCATTCTAATAGTGAATGGCCCACGGCACTTCATTCATTTTGTCGTCTAGACAACTCATTACAGTCTGGATGACAACTGACAATGCACCAAATGTTGAGGGGCAGCAGAAACGACTTTTTATTCAATTTGTAGTGCAATTAAAAATGTTAGTTGGGCTGTGTTTTAAATGCACCTGTACAAAGCTGCAGAGAGGGGCATTGTAAAAATATTAAGTTTTTTCTGTGTAAATACTTATGCAGATGTGCTGCACTCATTCAGGTTTGGACATTGAAACAAGGACACAATTGTGGCAGTAATCATTTGTGAGGCAGACTCAAATGTTTGTTTGATTTCAATGTCACTTACAACTTAACATGTTTTACTTTGACTTTTTGGTACCTTTATCAAAGACAAAATATTTCATAATTTGTGGGTATTAGACTTATCTTGCATACTAAAGTCCTTTAGTTTAATACCAGTGTAGGAACAATTGTAAGCGGTGCTTTCCTTAAAACAGGAAGTGTGTTAGCAAATGTAAAATATGCTGCGTATCATTGGGCCATTTTCTTAAGGAGTGCTGTACTTCAAAATAAGTAAATAAATTCAATTACTCATTATCTTTTGCAGTAATTTCCAGTAATGTTTTTTTTTTACATATTTGTATTTACTTTTTCCATTGAAGTTACCTGGAACCATGTCTCAACAGTAAAGCAGACATGTCTGTGCAGCAGATTTGACCTGAGCTGGCTCCAGGCTTCTCAGAATGAGGTCACTGAGGTGACTGTCACTTACATAACACCAGCCCATGCCTTCAGCATGTGTAGCCGTGTATACAAAGAGTGTATCTAAGGACACGTTCACACAGCAGAGCCACAGCCCATTTCTAGATCTCCTATAGTGTACTGTGCACTCATGAATAAAGCCAGCTCTAACCTGATACTACAGACTAAATTTGGCGTGTCATTACTCTGATTCACAAGTGGATATGATTTCAGTGTACGTGCAGGCAGGTCTAATAGTGACAACGTGGCACACCATAAATAACATATATACATGCACTGAGAATTATTTATGGGGACGATTCCACAAATGCACTGGTGCCTCTGAGATAGTCTAAATCAAAGTGAAGCACTGTCCCAGTTTTGTAGAATATGTTCACATTTTACAATAAAAAGCCTTTGCTTTGTGTTTGATGTTAAAAACAAACCTAAATGCAGCTAATTCAAAAGGTAAAGTGCCAACAGTTCGTAATGCACAGTTTAAGTATGCAACTCTGATGGCTTCAAAACACACACACGACAAGTACAGACAGCAACAAGACTTTAGCACTTTTTTTTCCATTTTGGTTTTTTGTTCCTTGCTCTTAATTTGTCAATTGTTCATCTTAAAATAACTTTTAGTCCTCTCTATCTGTATGTGAGTGACAACATTAATATTATGTTGTTTTGGAAGTCACCAAAAGTGATCAGAGCCACACAAGATGTGACAGAAGGCAGCGGCCTTCTCTTTCTGCCACATTTCTCCCTTTTTCTTTTTGGGCATTGACTCCTTTTTGTCTCAGAATCATTTCAGCAAATATCCACAACCTCTAAAAATATTTTTTTTTTATTAGTTATTTTTTTTTTTTTGTGAGGTTAGACAAAAACTTCAGTTCCTGTTTCCTACAGGGTGTCATCTGTTCACAAATCACACAGTGGTGAAGATAAAAAGTATATTTGGGCAAGTTATTTCTAAGAATACACAAACTAGGTAGGGGAGTGTGTAGCTTTTGATATTCTGTGTTTTGAAGGCAATTGGGTGAAGTGCTCACAACACCATCTAGTGGAGTAAATTGAACACGCCCCATGTTTCAGTGAATCTGGGATGTCTTACTGTACTTATTGTCTTCGCTCACTATACATACTGTATGTCTTTGATGTAGGACTAAGCCTATACATTATCCTAGCAATTTATATGGCAAGTTGAGGCAAGTAGTTCACTACTGTCTGCTAGCCTAATTTTGGTTTTAACTATGACACCCTCACCACACTACACACCCAAATGATCTTAAGATAAAATTAAGTAGCAAAGAAATTTATGGAGACTGGGCTGTAGCAAGAGCCTTTACTATATAACACAGTCACTTCTATTTTAGCTCTTTGTTACAAATGTGTGAGTGCATTACTGGCACCACTATCTAGTGTGCTATCTAGCATTAACTCCACACACCATGTTACCGTATGCTAGCTCTGAGGTTAAGGAGAGAAAGAGGGAGGGAGTGCGGAGGGTGATGTAAACAGAGGGCAGCGAGTTGCCGTTGGCGACACAGAGCTGTTGCTTTCTCAGCTCTCCGGCTCAACGACTGCAACTCCAGCGTTTTCAAACCAGGCACCAGTACAAGTCTCTTTCTACCAGTCAGGGAGTTGGCTGTGCCACACCAGAGCAGATTAGCAGTGACTACTCTAGCAAGCATTCACACAAGGTGCACTGATGAAATAATAATATCAGTCGAATTTTGGAGTGGACTATGCCCCAACTACTGCCCATCAAACCAACGCTAAAGTCATAAAAACTACACCAATGACATGACCTCATTAATTCATGTCCTGCTCATTCTGAATCTTTTTTTTTTTTTTTTACATCAACTACAAGCCAAATGTGTTCACTGGGATAGTGAGAGGATTGTTATACATGTGTATGCATTTCACAGGTAATCAGTAATTTAAAGATGGGCACATGCACACCATTTTTCAGGTTCCTAAACAGCACTTGATTTCCTTAGACTTGTTTTTTATGTTGCACTTCTGTACAATAATGTCTATAAAGTATTCATGGAAACCAAATAGCAAGCAACATAACCCGGATTTTAAAAGTACCAAGCAGAGAAGCAGTTTAGTGCAACCAATGTGAGCTCGGCAATGATCAGACTGCGTCAAGTGAAAGTTCATGGACATTAACTAGGAAGGAGCACTTCCTGGATTAACACTGGTTGATTGGACCTGTCAAGAGATGGCCTGAATTTGTTTTATTACTTAAACAATCACAAATGAAACAAAACACAACGTTTAAAACTCATTAATGACATGAAAAGTTAAATATGGCATAATGCTAGTTTTATTTTACCAGAGTCAAATCACAATCATAATGACCTCAACTATAATGTTCAAGATCCAGTTTGCATGTTATGTGATTCTTTATGGATGAGGAAAGCTAAAATTACACTCCTCCAAAATCATTGATTGGTGACAACCTGATGCTGGCCAAAAGCTCAATAGTGACATGTATCAGATTGCTGCTGCTCTGATAATGTGTGTAGTGCATATCCTTCGCAATGCACACATTTTTGCACAGTGACTTTATTTTGATACAGAAGATAAAGTTGTCTCATTAATGCCAGTTTCAAACAGTGTTTCAGATGTGGGGCATTCAAAGTGTTACTTTAAATAATAAATCAAAGCATTTGGAGCCAAACTGGAGCCTGTAATAGTGTCTGAGAGCGATGTGAGTTCAGCCCGGTCTCTGCCTTGTACCAGCCCCATGTGAAGCCACTGTAGGTAACATAAATGAGTCATCTCTGCTGTCTTTTTGGGAGCACATTCCAACCCTATGAATGATTAATAAGCCTCTCCACTTGTCTTTCAGCCCCATAAGGACCTGAGCCTATGTTAGCCTCTGGTTCAGATATAACAATAATATGTTGCCCAGTTTGTGTCTCATTCTAGTTCTTGGTACCTTTTATTTTTAGAGGTACACAATATAACCTTTCATTTTATTTAGAGCATTTTGTAACTTGTAAAGTAAAGCATTTAGATAAATCTTGTGTGTTTGCAAAGGAACTTGCTTTAGAATACATTTTCTGTCCTTTGAGCTATATCCTCTCACAGCAAATAAAAAGAAAAAAGAAAAGAAAACTGCCTCCTGTTGAATGACATTATGTTAGCATTCATACTCAAAATTGGGTTTCCTTTTATTTTTCTAAAGGCCTGGGACTGGTAGGTAGGTACTGTGAGATTTATTTTTTATATACTGTATTCAAGTATTCATTGTATCCCAGTCTATTTCTATGTTCTTACTGTGGGAACCGTGTCACCTCACCATTTGTTTTACCATATGTTGTATGCATCACCTGTGGCTATAGGTTGTTAAAAGGCTGTAAACTAAGTTTGGGGTGTTATTTCCATCTATGCCTGGAGGGGTTTCTGACACCATGTGACCTGAAAAATAATAAGTGTATGTGACCATCATTCTGTTTGAAGTGTTGTTCTTTGTTCAGTATTTAAGGAGCTCTTCTTTTAGTTCTGTGTGACAGTGTGGGACATGGGACAAGCAAGATGTGTGACCTTTCCTTCTGTACCATCGTGCTTAAGTCTAGATTAAAATGCCTATAACCTCAACTTCAGCCTAAGCTCGGTTTTTAATGCCTCTTGCAAATCTGACAGTACAGATTTGTACTTTATGGTTTTACCTCGTGACATATTGGTTTATGACACAGTATAAGGGCTACTGTATGTTTCTTACCTTCAGTACAGAGGTTGCTGGATTCTTTGTTTGTCTGACATAATGTGATTGAATGGAGTCTCCATGGCATAATCATTCCCTGTTATGGTGGGCTCTCTTCAGGTGTAGTAGGTTGGTAAATGTTCATGAATGGATATTTTTTTCTGCATTTGTGTCAGCCCTGTCAAAGTAAATTATCCAGTACATACAAATACAGTGGTACCTCACCTTACGAAAGACCCAACAAACGAAAATTCCAAGTTACAAAACGCCTTCACGTTAAATTTTGGTCTCTAGATATGAAAGAAAATTCAAGTTACGAAACGTGAAATCTCAATAATGCACGCTCAGATGCATGCCCCGAAACGTAAATACACTTTATCAACACACACGGGGTTAGGTTCCAGAAATAACCCGCAACAACAAGAGAAATCCCCCAAGTAGGACAACTTTATATTTTACAATTATTTTACATGTTTTAAGGCTCTAAATGCCTCACCACACACATTATACACTTTTCTCAGACTGGAATTAAACTTTTCTCACACTGAAACTTTCATAGATTTTCAACAAAATGTATTAAATAGTGAAGCGTGGGGGAAGACACAGCTCCGGAAGCCCTGCGCCGCGCGAGGAGCACCTCACCTTTAGTTTAGTTTAGTTTATTAAGGACAGTGTGCAGTTTAATTAAAAAGATGTCTGCACCAGATTTAGCACAAAGCTAATTTCCATCTGCAGTCCTCACAGATGGAAAAAGCATCAGAAACTGCGCCGCGCGAGGAGCACCTCACCGAGCCGCGCGAGGAGCATCTCACCTCACTGCGCCGCGAGAGGAGCACCTCACCTCACCGCGCTGCGCGAGGAGCACCGCTAGTCCTGGTCTGCACGACCGGCACTGGGTCTGCGAGCACGAGATAGAACAGCGGCGCCCGGACCGCGTCCTCTGGAGCCCAAGCCACAAACCAGCCGCACGGCATGTGGTGGTTTAATCCTGGTTTAGTCCAGGTCCAGTCCAGGTTTAGACCTGGTTTAGAAATGGTCTAGACCTGGTTTAGTTCTGGTCTAGACCTGGTTTATTCCACGTTTAGTCCTGGCTGTACAGTCTCTTAGCCAATCAGGACGCAGAACACAAAGTTACACTATAAAAAAAAAGTTACACTATTAAAAAAAACAACCTTGGAACGAATCAGGCCTTTTCCATTGAAATAGCTACTCAACTTACAAAAAATTCACGTTACGAAACCACTTCTGGAATGAATTGATTTCGTAAGGTGAGGTACCACTGTAGTCTCCACCTTCAGGCGAGAAATACAGAGTCCTCTAATGTAAACTGTAAAACAGACCCAAAAACTATGTTCTGACCAAACCACCTTGAGAATGCCTGATTTTGTCTGATCTCAGAAACCACAGAGGCACCAGCACCAGTTTCTGATGCTTTTGCATGTTAATATTTAGCACTTTGGAACAAGTCCAAGACAAATTTCATAAAAATATAGTTATTGTATTATATTGTATCATATCATATACCCAATCTTTGATACATGGATAGACTCTTACCACCATAACACCATGAAATAAGCAGACAAAGATCAATAGCATTTATCAGTGTTAACCCAAAAGCAGATGGTTTGTCCAAAAGCCTGGGGAATATATCGTCTGCTCAATGACTTGACTTGTCAAGGGTGTATTCTGGGAGTGGGCCAGTTAAAACCATCTGAGCCATTTTCACAATCAGCTCTACCCAGTTAGTGGCTTCATCCTTCATTACACGGTCTATCAGAAGCTCAGCCAAGACCTTGAATGTCCATAAAGGTGAGTGGCATGCATTCAAGGCCCTAGCAGGTGGCGAGAATATTTTATCCAAGCAGGGAGTACTAGTGACTATTTTTAAAACTACTACTTTCACAATGCAGTGTAGGAGGCACACGATTTATTATCATTTAGTGTATAGGAAAAACAAAGCCTGCGTCTGCTGTCACACTTTAAACTATCTTTGTCATATGTCTTTGAAGATGAAGAACTCACAGTGGCAGTTAAGTTGAACCAGCATCTCTCAAGTCCCTGCAGGTGTCTAACAATCAAGAGCAAACTCTGACTGTGTCAAAGACTGCTGTATATCACAAAACATGTCTGCTTTCCCCTTTCTACTGTTAAATGTTTCAATTGTTAAAATAATTATCCATAGATTTCAGCTTCTTGTTAAATATATCCAATAAATATCTAATTTTGTTTTAAATTGTTAATTGCTATGGCAACAGTGCCAATTCAAAGACTTTTTAATCAGAGGTCAGACTTGAGATAATCGCTGACCTGTTTTAGAATGTTTTTGGAAATCCTTTTGTAGTTTCGGTGAGCATCTTTTACAATATGTTTTGTGTAAAAGCTTAAGGAGGGATGGAGAATGAACCTTGGCTACATTGTTGTAGTGTATGAGCTTATGAAACAGACCTGTCCCTGTCAAATAAACCTAAATAAAATAATTGTACTTTTATGAATGGATTGAGTGCTAAAAAAGTGAAACATGATAACTGAATACGTTAACATTTCTACATACTAACAGTAAATAAAGAAGAAAGGAAAGGATGGATTTGACATGACATACTATAAGATGGCAAAAACCCAAACTTTACGACTGATAAGAATACATGATGATCTTTTGAATGAATAAAACATGTGTATTAGATATTTTTTGTAACACACTGTATGACCACGAGATGGCAGTAAACTCCATGTAATGTGAAACCAAGCGAATAAGACTGAGTTATGTAATCAAATAGGATGTGGTGGCCTATGGTATATGACTTTTATGTAAATGAATTGTGTAATGTGTTTATTTCCAAATCTGAAATGTCAGACCTGAATTATACAAGTCTGATTAGTCTAACATTTCTATTATCTCATTTTAGGTTTTTTTTTAATCTGCTTGTATTGAGATTTGACATTTATTACAGTTTTGTCTTCCTTCTCTTTCATTGATTTAGAAGCAAAACAATTATTAATAATACATTTACTTAAAAAATACAGCTGGTAGCACTTTTATTTTTTGAATGAGCTTGAATGATCCCTGGTACATGCTACTTTTTGGTACCTATTGTTGTATTAATCATTATATAAAATGACAAAATAAAAGTATATTACAATTACAATTATTTATTTGTTTTGTCCCTTTCTATTGTGTTTTTTAATTAGCTGGTCAGGTGCTGTCGAGAATAATCAGCAGGAGGGTAAATAGCTTGTGCTGTGAGGGAAGCATCTTGTTTATTCAGTAAAGTTGCCTGGCTTCATCAGTATGTCAAATGTTATTTTTCTATCTCCAGTAAGAAGACAGGCTGCTCTGAGACGTGACGGCTGTGAGCTAAGTATAGCCTACAGAGTGCAGAAAGGTGGTATACAGCCTTGAAAACTCTGAAGTGCTTCATGTGTGGGTAATATTAGATTAGCCTGAGAAAGAACTAGAATTACCTGCATTATGTGAACATTTGTGCTGTGTGCATTAGTCACGATGCTGACATAACGCCCACAAGTCTCTGATTTTGTGATGTTTACCGTTCAGTGACGTGCAGAGCCAGAGAGACACAGGCTGATATGAGTTTCATCTCTCCTTCAGTTCAGTGGTGGCACAGAGCAGAACTGCAGGCTCATCTTTGTTTTCATGAACACCTACATAACACTGGCATGTCATCTGCACAAGAAAAATGTTTTTCATTCACTTTTATACAAGAAGGATTCTGTGGCTATTATACAAACATTAATGAAGGGCTAGTCCAGCTCAATACAACACTTGCCACATATGGGTCTGAGTGAACTGGCTTGCATTGTGGCTTTCACTATCTGCTTGTGTTAATTCACTGATTTAATGCCTGTCTATGTATATCTATCTGTCCTGCAGCTAAATGAGAGCTCCAGTAATATTCGTCCTCTACTGTGCAGTGTTACATGGAAAAACGTTAATGAAATTGTGTTTGTTTGAACTAAGTATATTATATAAAGTAGTAATATTTAATTAAAGTGCGTAATGTGGAATAATCACAGGTAAGGTGCAGTGTTTCCTCACAGAAGTAAAGCTTAAGTAAAAGTTTCCACATTGTTTAAGCAGAGCTGCATTCTTCCTCTGCTATAGTAAAGCAGCAGGTAGGCAGTTACTGTATGGAGCAGCCGCCAAGGTTTTTCATAACCATGTCCCAAAACTGCAAATAAAGTGTCACCTACTCAAGAGAATGTGGGTATTCTTGACAACCTCGAGCCTTAGCACCTTTGCCAGCAGAATAAATTTGGATCCAGAGAGGAGAGTCTCGGCTACAGAGAGGACTAGCGGCACCTGAAATATGTGACAAACAATGCAGTGTGGTGTGTATGTATTAAAAAAAAAAACAACAACATTCACACCTATTACATATATAACTACATTCATAGTGTCATAAAAAATAATTGCTTGAGAATGAGGGATATACAGTAGAGATTGAATGACTATTGAAGAGAAACTGTAGGTACCACTTAAGACTTAATTCATAATGAACCAATTTTTTATTATTTAGGCTTAGAAACTTTGTAATTAAGTGTTTAGGGTTAAGAGTTAGGGTATTAATTAAGCTGTTGCTAAGTCATTCTTAATAAACAATTTCTTCATTTTGATTTCAGTTTTTCTTCATGGTTTATTAGTGTGTAATGTTGCTGAAATGTGCCCTGCGTTCAGCCCTTGATCTGTTCCACTTGGGTTTAGCCTGTTTAGATGACCAGCAGTTGTCCTTGGCCTAGTTTCTGTCAGAGGGAAGCTTAGAAGAAGCCAAAGTCTATAGTCCTTATGTAAAGCAGCACACAGAATGAAGAGTGCATATCCGTGGGTAAGTGCCTTTTGAAGTTTTACTAGATGATAATAATGGAGATCTGTAGTTATACATTGGTTGTGTGCTGTCCGCAGGGAGACGCTTCTCTTAGCTCTCTGAATGTGATGCATTTTTAACAGCATGTGTGTGTGGGTGTCACCGAGGCGAGCTTTATAATCGTGTACTCTCCTCTCATTTACATAATTATAATCAATATGTTTCTACTTCTATGTAGCTCAGCTGTAATTATTGGCTTTACCTGTCAGTGTCGGTGCACTGTTAAAATCACAAGTTTGACAGTGCCTTATGTTCGTACATCCGAGTCCTACTTTGGGAATAATTGAGTGTGTAGCTCACTGCTGTCTTTCAAACTCCAGTGCAGTATTACATAATCTTTACAGGTCAGCCACATTAGCATGAAGCTACTTTACTATGTACAATTTAAGTGTAGAGAAGTGCAAGAAGAGCTTGTATATTAGGGTGGAGCAAGAAAAGATGCACCAGTTCTATGCTAGTCAGTAACTACTTTCAAATAGCCGCGTCTGAATCTCATTCTAAATATTTTATGTTAAATAATGCTAATTGTGAACAGTAAATTAGGAATGATAATATGTAGATCTGTCAAAGTAGGGTTGTCCAAAAAACTCAATACCCACATACTAGTTGATACTAAAACCAGAATCAAAACTAGATTTTAAGTATCAATTCTTAACACAACCATGGAAATAGGACGAAACGGAGCTTACCTGAAAAGTCATAGTTATCTATATCGGTGACTACAAAGACTACAGTACATAGTAAAATTAAATAAGCTACTAATATTTTGTATTGAAAATTAGATTGCATTAAAAGAGTGTATTGAGCATCAAGTATTTCTGTATTGTATAATATAATATAATACATAATATTAATATAGCCATATTTTTGGGGTTCCTTGGTAACAAGATTGCATCGTCTAAAATGTACTAGTGATTGTTAATATAGTCATAATCCCATTAGAAGTGTTTCTGTTGCTGTGGTGCTGGTGAGGGCTCTGCAGTGGGGGGACGCTGTGAGTATCCGCCCCTGCTCTCCAGCGCCCCCACCATCACAAAGCCACTCAGCTGTAACACTAGCTGCAGGCGCGCTCAAATTGCCTTCACATTTTCCAGTCAGGACCATAAGCCAGATCCAACAACACTGCTACAACTGATGGAGCCACATTACTAGTGTGTAGAGCCAGTGCTATGCGGCCATTGTAAAACTATAGCAGGAGTCAATGAGTGTGTCTGCCCCATCAGAGAGCACCCCTGGGAGACACAGACCTTTGTTTTAGCCTCTCTACGGTCTGTCTCCTCTGTACAAGGGAAGTGAACTCACCCATTCACAGTATTTGCGTTATAGTTTATAGAATTACGACAGCAATATACAGTATTATTACTATGAAATCGCATTTGAGTTAGTGCAATTATGAAATTGCAAAGGCTGCAATTATTTATAGATTGTCCTCTGCAAAGAACAAAATACCCCATCCTTTTATTGAAAAATCTTGTTGTACCTGTAGTTTAGGGCTTTGCAAACATGTTCTGAAAAGCATGGGATTCTTGCATCTTTCAAATGCTAATATCCCTGAAGTTGTTTACAATGTGCACTCTGAACTGAATCCTTTAAAAAAAAAAAACATAGCTCCCAAATTTGTTCACAATCACAATACAATATAATTTCATTTTTATTCCCCAAATCATGCAGTCCTAGATATGATATAAACTATCTGGGCCATTTGCGAAGGACACTAACAGCAACTGAACAAGTGAAAATCAAATAACATTCAGAAATGATGCAGTCCTCAGATGTAACAGGACTCTACGGTAACATTGCATTTGGGAAAATCACTTATCATCCATGAGAAACACAAAACTAAACCACATTGATTTTTTTTTTCCTGAAACCATTAGACCACAGATAGATCTACAAAGAAATGTATTCTAGTTACATACTGGGTGAAACTGCATTTAGTTAATAATGTAATTTTCTAATTTGATTAACTAATGTGTTGTCAGGTTGGTGATAAGGTTTTGATTTATTTCCATGAATGACAGCAGGGTCTCAATACTGTAGTTATAATAATTAGGACTGGCATGTAGTTTTAATAGAAATGGGAGTACATTAGAGTTTATTGCAATGGCTGATTTGGCAAATAACCAGAAGGATCTTAGACTTAGACAAACTTTATTGATCCACAAGGGAAATGATTTGGGTACAGCAGCTCCCTCACCAAATGTAATATATAACAGAGGATAACAAAAAATAGATGGAATAGCAAAAAAGATAGCAAGAGACCGGTGTCAAATAATAAACTAATTAAAATAATAAAAATAATAAGTGTATGTATACAATTCAAAATAAAAAAATAAAAGTAAGTAATAAAATATCAAATAAAATATCAAATCACAGTTATATACAGGAGACAAGAACAGCAGTGTAATAATATACTGATTGACAGGGCATAAGGTTATCCATTACTTAAGATTGACTTGTTATACAGTTGTAGGGAGTATTATCTGTTACATAAGGGTGAGTTGTTGTACAGTTGTATGGAGTATGAATGTAGTCCTGTATCTCTCACTGTTTGAGCAGAGCTGTAGGAGCCTGTTGGAGAATGAGCTCCTCTGTCCCTCTATGGTCTGTTGCAGTGGGTGAGCAGGAGTGTCCATGATGGAGAGCAGTTTGTCCAGTGTCCTCCTGTCCCTCACTGTGACAAATGTCTCCAGCTCACAGCCGATCATGTGACCAGCTTTACGGATCAGTCTATCAATCTATTGCGTCTGCTATCCCTTTTACTGGTGCTGCTCCCCCAACAGACCACAGCGAAGTACAGGGCGCTGGCCACCACGGACTAGTAGAAGTCCTCCAGTAACTTGCTGCACACATTGAAAGACCTGAGCTTTCTCAGGATGTAGAGTCTGTTCATGCTCTTCTTGTAGACAGCATTACAGTTGTCCCTCCAGTCCAGCTAGCTGTTTACATGGACGCCAAGGTACTTGTAGCAGTCCACTATTTCCATGTCATGACCCTGGAGGGTAATGGGTTCCACTGGCGTCCTCTTTCTCCTGAAGTCAATCACCAGTTCTTTGGTCTTGTCCACATTCAGGAGCAGATGGTTTGCCTGGGACCACTCCACAAAATTTGCAATTAGTGTCCTGTACTCTATCCCTGATACACCCTACCATCACAGAGTCATCAGAGAACTTCTACAGATGGCAGGACCCGGATCTGTACTAGAAATCAGAGGTGTACAGAGTAAACGGAGACAGGACTGTACCCTGGGGGGCTCCTACATTATGACCACAGTGTCAGACATGGTGGTCCCCAGTCGCACGTACTGAGGCCTGCCTGACAGGTAGTCAGTAATCCAGGAAACAATGGAGGAGCTGGCACCCATCCTGAGCAACTTCTCACTCATCAGAAAAGGGCTGGATTGTGTTAAAGGCAGTGGAGAAATCAAAGAACAATATCTTCACAGAGCCCTTAACACTATCCAGGTGAGAGTGAGCCCGCTGCAGAAGATAGATTACAGCATCATCTACACAAATGTGGGCCTGATAGGCAAATTGTAGAGGATCCAGGGATGGTGCCACCAGGGGTCTGAGCAAGTCTCTCAAACAGTTTCATGACATGACATCCCAACTCTGATCAATACTGTTGTTGTGTTCTTGGGCAAGACCCCTCACCCATTATGTATGGATGTGGTGAGCTATTGGCAGTAGTCAGTAGTCAGGTTTTGTCAGTTTACCATGCTGTAACTAAGGCTACTGATTTGTCTAGGAAAGCGTTACACTTTTCTAGCATGATCAAGTTGATTAATCTTCGTATACATATTGCACCATAGACTATGTATATTCTTTATACAGTCATGATTAACTAGTGGGAGTATACATGCGTGACAGTGCGCTTTGAAGCTCAGCTGGGGTCTGGCTGACCCACTGTTACAATTACAGTAGCTGTGGCTTAATCACATGAGTCCATGGATAATAATATGGTGAGTAATCAAAGCGATAAGTTTGGACCTCAGGGTAAGTAATAGTGAAGACAGACAGTCGGCACTTAACACTTTTGTTGCTTAAGACATTAGTATATTTATAATATCAGCCATCTGTGACCATTGAGTCGCGTATGCTACATCAAAGCCTCTTGTTACTTCTGCCAGGAACTAAATACGTGTGTTTTGTGTCAGCTGCCTCACTGTTGCACCATTGCTCCTGCCTGTACAGTGAGGAGCACAAGAGTAAGTGGGCAGTAGTGAGGTGGGAGAGTTAGAGCAATTATACAACTGATGGCGCAAAGACGCCAGTCACTGGTTCCCCTTCACACCAGCTTTAAGTGGTACGCTCCACAGTCTTAAAGGTAGAGTGTACTGCATTAATAAGACTTAACTATAAACTCTATTATCAAATTATACAAACTGCCAACATAATTGATTCTTCAAACAAGCTTACTTGTAAATAGCTGCTGATTCAGATGCCCTGTGATGTAACACAAGTCCTCCACAGACTGTATTAAATGCCCTGAATAAAGTTTGTCATTCCCTCATCTATAAAGAGACCAAATGGAATGGTTGTATACTATTGATCTGTCACGCTGTTTGAGTTTCTGTTGTTAGATTATGGAGTAGATTTGTATTCCTGTTATTTGTACTGGGTCTGTAGGTCAATCCCATTAATTCAATCTCTGAGTTATTCCAATTCCATTGGTCTGTTTTGTGCCCTTGGGCAAGACATAATATTTAAACTAACCATGTACTAATGGCAATGGTTTAGAATTAGTGATGATCCAAAAACTTAGCAGCCACAGACTTATCGGTCTGACCTATGGCAGTTGTGAATGAATTTACACTTGAGTAATGTAAAAATCTCCAGAGATATCTAACATCCTATTATTATATATTAGATAAATATACATTTTACATTTTCTATCCTGCATCAGCAACACCCACCACTCCTCTACTTGATCCGGTGTGTAGATATGTGAAGTAAAACTTTGTCCACATTTAGCTCCTCAACATTCACAACTACCCTACCAAAACAACAAGCCTCTCCATTGCCATGGCAACAACTGCAGCACCATCGCTAAGGCAACAGCTGCAGAGTGCTACAACAAGCAGAAAAACCTTCTTCACGCATCCGGCATTGGTTATTTCACCCTCTGGTTTTGTATGTTCCTTCATCCATCCCCGTGCTCTAACCTTCCTCTGCTGCTGCTGCTGTGGCGATGGTGATGTGTTTTTCTATAATGCATTTGTAATTCACAATGTTCTCCGCACATTTGCTCTCGGTCTAATTCCTTCTGTCTTCACGCACATGGACACCTCCTCCACTGCCCCCGTGCACCCTCCCTCTCCTCTTCTCCGCCTGCTTTATTTTTGCTTCTACCACTGTGACCCCATCTACACTTCTATCCACATCTTTTTTCATATCCACAAACCCTTTTTGACCATTGAAAAAAAATTCCCCTTTTTCTCGGCTCAATCTAAATTCCAGGACCACTGCTCACTTCCATCTCCCCCCTCTCTCTACCTTTCTCTCTCTCTCTCTCTCTTGCTCTCTTCCTCCTCCTCCTTCTACCCCCTCCCGTCATCTCTGCGTTCCCTGGCTGCTTCAGTTGTTAGTCAAAGGGAGAGGATCCAGCGCAAAGGCAGGCGAGGAGGGGTAAAAACGGGGCAGAACGGCGGCGGTAGGACCGGAGTGTGAGGGGGAGAGGGGTGCGGGGTCTCAGCCCTCGGTCGTGGGGGGTCGAGGGGGGTTGAGATACACCCCAAATCATTCCTTGCTCCGAGTACCATGGACTGCCTCTGCATTGTGACTACAAAGGTAAGCCACTATACTCATATGTACCTATGCCTCTTCTGTCACCTGTCACAGTCAACCCTCGTCCCAAAAACCCACTGTTCCGATGTGGCGCCCGGATTTGGGACATTCTTGTTGTATTTTTTGATTTCCTCCTCAGCACTTAGTTGACCCATCTCCCACTCTTTCCGGTTACTATGCTTTTGTGAAGGATGTGTGGCGAGGACCAACGTGGGGTAAAATCTGTGGACGTTGGTTGGTTGGGATGCAGGGGCTTTGTGCCATAGGAGCTGCAGAAGACAACAGAGAGAGAGGCAGAAGACTATGGCAGGGCACTGTGAATGCTAATGTATTTGAACTGCTGTAGACCTCACCATATGCCCATGTGGACATCACACTTCAGCCTGTCACTCGTTCACACTGGCCTTGAGATTGACAAAGAGAATCCACTGTATTTTCTTTGGTGTACTACATGGAGAGATAAGGCGCTAATATAATACAGAACCGGTGCACCTGAGTTCAGAAGTAGTGGCAATGAATTAAAAAGGCACAGGAGTCCACGCTGGAGCAGCTGTGTGGAGAGTGAGATCATTCCCACATTTGTACTGAGAAGAAGCGTGCGGCGCTGGTGGCTTTTTCACGTATTGCATAAATCTATTCTTAACTGTGGCACATTACATTCATTTGCTTATCAAGCGCTCAGTTTCCGTGGCAACACATCTAATTGGTCACTTAAACAGATAAAGTCAGATGAGCAAGAAGCTGGGCCCTCACATAGCTTTTATACAGCCACTGATCATCATTTACTTCTAATATCAACAGTACTGTGGAAAAGAAGAAAACATTCAATTTAGTACATGAATGTTTATTACTGTTCAATCCAAAACTGCCAATATTTTACCAAAGACAAAACAAATACCATTTCAAGCTAAAGGAGGATGCAATAATGAAACTGAATAAATCAGGGTTTTGAAATATTAGGCATCAAAAATAAGTAGATTTATATATCTGATAAAACATAGCAATACTTTCTTTAAAAATGGTAATTGCACTTGCTGATAATGTTGCGGTGAATCATAAGTAAAACATTTATACTTTCAGAAAGACATTGTCCTCAGATGTGTGAGCTCGGGACATGAGTTGTTGTGAATGTTCGTTACCTTCAGTGGGTGAGTCAGAGCTGAAGTGCCCACATTAAGTGGTAGACCACAGTTGCACTGAGTGGAAAGTTGCATAAACCCGCACATCTCCAAGTGAGAGGAGACTTAGTGTAAAGCTGCCGATGAGACACTGCTGTTTGCCAAGAGATTGTGAGGCAGATGGTCACTTTATGAGAAGCTCCATCAGTTTCTTCACACAATTATATTCTACTGTGAAAAGAATATACTTGTTTAGCATTCTCAAACTTAAATAGCTCATATTAATAACACAAATATGGACATTATCAAGTCCATATTATAGTTCATTCTTTGAATCAAAAGAATACCATCTGGAGTAATGTTTGTCTAAATGTTGACATAATGCTTAAAAAGTCATAAAAGATTTATGGGTGCTGGCTGCATTGCAGGTGAATGGGCCATCCTTATTCTCTCACTTACCAACAATGCCTCTGGATCTTATATTTAAAAACAAACATGTGTAAACACAACTTGAAGGTGCAATATGTGACTTAACTTAACTTAACTCCAGGCAGAGGGCCTGCCATAGGCTCGTTTCCATGAAGATGCTTTTCAAGAAGTTCCATTGCATGGCATTAAAATTATGTATCTCCGTGGAAACATATCTGCCTTTATTGGCATATTATGGAACCTTCAACAAAAAAGCTATGTCATATCCAGACATGGAGGTAGCCTCAACCAGATAAGTTACAAAGTAGCCTACATTAAAGCCATGATGAGCCAGAGATGTAAATGATCAAAATACTCATAGATGACAAGATATCTGTGCAAGCTTAAAACTTAGACAAGCTCATTTAAAAGATCACTTATATCCCCAATCACATCAGAAATCATCACATACAAAAGTGAAACAAAACATTTTGAATGGCAAAGAATGGAATTTATCTGATGTGTGCATTTTATAAATTGCACAAATAAGTATTATGAAGAATTAATTGAGTTCAAATGCAGAGCAAAGAGATAAGATTTAACATATGTTAAATTCAATTATAGGTTTATAGGTTTATAGGTATTTTTGAAATAAATTACACCAAATAGCATAATTATATATAAATACTTCTTTATGTTATTCTCCAACAACATGCACTGCTACACTGTAATCCATTACTATGTGTCCAGTGACCGTCTCGAAGGAGAAACTCCTCATCCAAGAATAAACGATGCAAATGTTGACAAGGTCATGCTAGTTGCAAAGACAAACTACATCAAAGACTACAGAAATTGTCATTTTTCTTTCAGTGAACAATTGATGCAAATATTATTATTTTTTTGTGAAATAAAGTAATATATTTAATCTTTCCTGCATCACATTGAAAGCTGATAGTTGTATATTTGGGGCCACATTGATTTCACAGTGTTTCTCGTCTGACATGAACTCACCTGTTGTAGCTTGTTCTGAGTGGATGAATGTTAAAAAAAAGATTCCATTTCAATCAGGGAAGACAGACAAATACAACCCGCCAAAGGCACATTGATATTACAGTACTGAGGATGTTTGCACTGTTATCTCAACGTGGAACTGCTCCCAACGAAAATATTTGTATCGACAAGAGGATCATGTGTGACTCGTTTAAGCCACTCACAGCAACAGCTTTTCTATCAGCTAGTACATGTTAGAAAAATATGAATACTTTCATAATATTATTTTTGTATACGTTGTTTGTTTTAATTTATGTGTATCCATAAAGTTGTTGTTTTGGGCAAATCAAACCCCTCTCTCAATTCAATAGTATCTCTGATCCTTGAACAGCAAATGTATCTGCTGGAGCCTGTCAGGATGGATTTTCAGTTCACAAAACTTAAGTATATTTGGCTCATGAAAAGAAGAGACAGTTCGATATTGAGGAAAACACCATTTCTCGCAGCCAAAACACTGGTGAAAAGAAGAGGAGAGGCTGAGGAGGCTCATAGTTGTGTGGTGAAGGGGCTAGAGTAGTACTGTACTGTTACTGTATTCTGTATGAATGGTTTAAGAGGTGATTGTCATAGAAGCAATTTGTCCCCAAATACGTCATTTCAGCGGTAAAGCATGGACTTCCGTATGTCCACATCCTGAGCCCTCTTTGATTATCTTTCTGGCCTGTCATCATCCACTCGTTCCACTTCTCTGCTTTCACATTTCTAATTTGCTCCTTCCACATTTTTGTCCTTCCTGCCTCCTTCACCCCTGTAATCCTCAACTTGGACTGCTTTCCTTTATCTCTCCTTTTTCTACCCCATTTTCACTACCAGTCTCTTCCCTTCCTTCTCGGCACTTTCGAGGCTTCCCTAGTTAGTGCTTCTTCAAATAAATTATACATTTGACACGTAGTTGAAGTCAGCAGTTGCACATGCACATTACTGCTTTCACGTATGGCTCCCAACAAGGACACTTCAGCCTCCTTTTGAGTCCATTTGAGTTTGTGGGGAATGCATTTCAAAGTACATGAATATTTATAAATGGATGAGGCATATACTATATGTTCAGTGATTCTTGTTCTATTCAGAGAGATGTTGTTCAGCTCAGTTAAACAAGTGTCCGCTTACTGTACGTATGTCATTGGCTGTATTTGTGAGGGGTATTTGTGAGCTGTACAGTACTACGCTGTGGGCTAGGATTAGGGATCAAGTGGAGAGCTCAAATGATCCAGGCCCAAGGGCAAAAGTGGCCGCATGACGATGGGGCCCTGAACGCAGCCACACAGACACTGATCCTGCTAAGAGGCTCCCAGGGCACCCAGGCTGTGGAGGGTGAGCCTGGCGCAGAGTGGATAATTCTGCTGCTGCAGCCCTCTATATCAGTCTAAAATATGATGTACAGGACACAGCTAAGTACTATGTTGACTTATCTTCAATAAATGACAGATTGAACAATATTTTGGGGAATTAACATTTCCTTTGCAACAGTCGGTACCTTTTTTTTGTAGTGTGATAAGATATTAGAGATATAAAGAGACACATAATGAATCCTTGTGCCTTGTTAAGGGAAACTTTTATAAGATACATTTAAGTGATAACTTGTGGTTGTTCAATTGTTTTACAGATATGTGTTTTTACAGGTTTTAAGACATGTGAGTTTCACATATGACCAATTCTGATGACTTGAGCTCTTTTGAAGACAGTGAGCGTGTTTCGGAAATTTGTGTGTTCATTGACTTCCATTATAAACTCATTTTTTGACAGTAGGGCACGTGAAATGTATGTGAAAATGGACTGCTCATCAAAATATGCATTTAGGGACAGATTTAGAGCTGGGAAAAAATATCTTTATTTAATGCAATTTTGAAATTGCATTAACAATAATAGAGCTATGAATTTACTTACTCAAAAACAAAACTTACTCAAAAACAAAAAATACCAAATACCAAAAGTCCATATTCACTGATTATCCACAGGGATACACCAGTCACACTGATCAGAGTCTGAGTAAAAAAAAAAAAAAAAGAAAAAGTGGCACTAGGTGGTATGCGATGTTTAAGGCATCTAATGGGTTAATTTATAATACCAATATATAATTTTAAAGAGGAAAAAACATATTAAACATATTGATGTTTTATGATTTTATTATGTTTTTTCCTGTAGCAATATATTGCATTTCAGAATGTGACAAATAAAGAACTATATTATATGGGGCTGTGTGTGAACTGTAGCTTTATGATGTATGTTACTATAGAATACACTATCATGATATTACACAATATTAAACATATATTTTATTAACATATACTATATGATTTTGACAAACTTTAATAACACCAGACACAACTATGAGAACTCTGTAACATGACAAATTTAATGAGGAGAGATCTATTTTTTTCCCCAAAAAAAGGCCAGCCATAGCTGCACAAGCAAGTGTAAATTTATCAATTCATATAAATGTTGATTCATCCAGAAGTGGTCCATGGTAAAAAATACGGTAGTTCCATACTGCAAAAGAAGCTTTTGACAGTATCTGGTAATATTTGTCTAAATATTTGACTAACTATAGATAAATAATATTCATTGACAGTATGGAGATTATTAGAAAGGAAATGAGTACTAAAACCTTACAAATATATGTTCCTTTCCAAGCATTATAGCAATAATAATACATCTCGCATTAGTGTCCGTAATGATTTGCTTATATTACGTTAGGATACTGGCCAGTATTTCTCATTGAACAGATATTCATACTGTGTGTCCCATTCAGCACTATCCCATGGACAAATTTGGACAAATGGATGCCAAATATTCCCCTGATAGCAGGAGCATAAGTGTTTTTGGTGGTGAATTCTGCTACAGTTCTGTTTCATTTTAAGTCCATATTGCAGCAGTCACCCACACAGTCCAGAATTTAACACCTACAGGAGTAGACTAAACTCTCCTGATCGGGTAAGGGAGTCTTGTCTTGTGTGAAATTTCAGAGGTATCTTGTCTCCAATGAACAGGACGTGCTTGTGAATATTCAAAGTGCATCATTGTCAATAATCCTGCAGTGAAATTGTGCCGAACCTCAAATGTAAAGTTGCTCAACAAGGGTTTACAAGGTCCTTTACCAATAAAGCCAGACCGCCTTGAATACTGAATATCCAAGCATAGGGCTGTAGGCTTTTAATTGTTTTAGTCAATTAATCTGTCAATGGACTCCAAGATTTTTATTAATCAGTTATGTTATTGGGGTTATTAAGATTTATATGGTACTTAATTTGAATCAGAAGGGAGCAATGGGGTCCAATAACTAGTCTGATCATAGACATTTTTCAGCTCTTTTGCCAGCCCTAATATCGTGTTATATATGACTATTTTATGTATAATCCCCCCACACCAACAATAAACCAAATAGAAGATCTCTTTGTCAAGAAAACACAATCTGTGCTTCTCTTCCTTAGAATCATTTGTGTTGTTCTGCTCTCATCAAGTGAAGAGATGAATAATGCTATCTTTTCAATTTTACCTTGGACACCCACTTATAATTTAATAATAGTGTCATTTGTCATCCCGAGGACCAGGCATAGACTTTCATGTGAGTTTGCTGGTCATTTTTCACCTTTCCCATTGGGGTGAATAGACATTGGTCCGTAGTTACTGGCTCTGCCCTCTAATGTGAGTGTTTTGGCTGTCAGCATCACTCTCCATCCTGATATTGTCCATATGACAGGTGACAGATTAGATCCATCACAGGATATTTGGGCTGGGGACTATGCCACCTGACACACAGCGTCATGGGGAAACATGAGCTGTCCACAGTGGAGTAAAAATAGTGGACTAGATAGATATGTAACATAACCCAATTGTGTGTAAAAAAAAAAAAAAAAGCATGGTAAAGGATTTATTTGCAGGTACATCTTATAAAATTATAGGCTTGTATCAAAACAGCAGCTACATCACTGCTTTGTGAGGTGCTCAACAGTCCGAGTGTTATGTAATTACACAGTGTTATTGTATGAGCAGGGAGGGCTCAGGGTAGAACTGTAAAAGGAGCAGGAAATGACAGGAAGCAGCATGACGAGGATGGCAGCGCTGGGATCATTGATATGAATAGTACATGCATTAGCCTTGCAAATAGGGCCACATTCTCTCTGCTATGATGAGGGTTTTAATACAGATAATGACATCTTGTGGCATGTAGTCAAACTAAGCTCAGAGGGCATCTGGTTCTAGTGTGGTCCAGTTTTAGGAGTCAACAGCTAGACTGGCACTGCTACATTAGCCTGAACACTGCTACATTAGCCTGAACACTGCTACATTAGCATGAGCACTGTTACATTAGCCTGAACACTGCTGCATTAGCCTGAACACTGCTACAGTAGCCTGAACACTGCTACATTAGCCTGAGCACTGCTACATTAGACTGAACACTGATAAATTAGCCTGAACACTGCTACCTTAGCTTGAACACTGCTACATTAGCCTGAACACTGCTACATTAGTCTGAACACTGCTACATTAGCCTGAACACTGCTACATTAGCCTGAGCACTGCTACATTAGCCTGAACACTGCTACATTAGCCTGAGCACTGCTACATTAGACTGAACACTGATAAATTAGCCTGAACACTGCTACCTTAGCTTGAACACTGCTACATTAGCCTGAACACTGCTACATTAGTCTGAACACTGCTACATTAGCCTGAACACTGCTACATTAGCCTGAGCACTGCTACATTAGCCTGAACACTGCTACATTAGCCTGAGCACTGCTACATTAGACTGAACACTGATACATTAGCCTGAACACTGCTACATTAGCCTGAGCACTGCTACATTAGCCTGAACACAGCTACATTAGCCTGAACACTGCTACATAGCATGAGCACTGCTACATCACCCTAAACATTACTACATTAGCCTGAGCACTGTTACATTAGCCTGAACACAGCTACATTAGCCTGAACACTGTTACATTAGCCTGAACACAGCCACAGTAGACTGAACACTGCTGCATTAGCCTGAACACTGCTACATTAGCATGATAACTGTTACATTAGCCTGAACACTGTTACATTAGCCTGAACACTGCTACATTAGCCTGAACACTGCTACATTAGCATGAACACTGCTAGATTAGCCTGAACACTGCTGCATTGGCCTGAACACTGCTACATTAGCCTGAACACTGCTGCATTAGCCTGAACACTGCTACATTAGACTGAACATTGCTGCATTAGCTTGAACACTGCTACATTAGCATGAGTACTGTTACATAAGCCTGAACACTGCTACATTAGCCTGAACACTGCTGCATTAGCCTGAACATTGCTGCATTAGCCTGAGGTGTACATTACACATAGCTTCTGTTCCCTCCAGTCAAGGTCTTCACATTTAGTGAGAGTATTGGTTATTCGTGAGCTGTGTCTTGTCATACAACCAGTGTAAAGTCATCTGAAATTCAGCTCATGGCCTAACCTCTTGATTGGGAGAAAGCCTTCACTGGCCTGTGACTTTAAACTTGATAATTCACCTTGTGATGACATTTACGCTCTGAACTCTGAAGTTTCAAATGAAAGCCACTACAAAGCTAATGACATCATGAGGGTTCAACCTCATACTCCAGTCAGTGATGCACTAACGCACATATTTTGTGCCATTTGTTTGTCTCTAGCTTTGTATCTTCATGTTCTTCTTATAGGTGATGTCAGTTGCCTAGCAACCGAGCAATCAGGGCCCGATTGTTGCCATGACGACATGGCAGGGGTATCATCACAGAGAGAATAGAGATGAAAGAAGGGAGGGAGAGGCAGATAAGGAGAGATAGAGCTGGCATTGAGGCCTGTGCTGGAGAGAGCCCACAGAGCAGCCGCTTGGAGCAGGTAGGAGGATGACCTCTGGTAGGCGGCAGCACACGCTCATCATTGCACACAATAGAAGTGTGCTGCATGAGAGCTGCACACAGCGTTTGACATTAGCACAGCACCACTGTAGGGCTACAGCCATTTTTACTCACAGCTTAAATACAGGGGCTAAAGAACCAGGACTGGAGATGTCTGACCACTGTATGTGTCATATCCATCCATCAGCTGACAGAGGGTTGTTACAGATCTACAGAAGGGTCAGAGCGCTTTACTGTTTTAGCCTCACTGAAGAGGCAGCTGTAGGACACTACAACAGTATGGCAGCACACATGGAGCCTACAACATTTAGAAGCCAGTCAGTCAGCCACAAACTGAGCAGATAATGGGTGACAGGTTGTTCTAACATTTTTTGGTGAAGTTTTTATTTTGGGGGATAAGGTAAACAGTAATTTTTAACAATCTTTCACCAATGACTAACATGCTTTAATTGACCACAGTGTTTTGTTTTTTTTGTGCATATGATCAGAAGTTAAAGCCTTTATAGCTTCAGAGGCACCAGTGACAGGGCCAGTGATTCATGTATATTATATGAATAGTTATAGAATAAAGTAGGTATTATTGGAACTGAGAAAATCTAAGCTTTTATGAAAGGAGGGACCAGAATGTCACACTCGACAATAGAAGCCCATATGAGTCACATATTGGATGAGAGTAAATAAAAGCACAATGAAAAAAATAATTTCTGGACATGTTTTAGATTTCCTTAAGCTTTAATGTCTCAACAAAAAAGGAGATGACTAACTGTTGATCTTTAGAGAAAATAGTAAGTCGTGCGAGTATCTATGTTTGAATGGTGCATCTACTACAAGCTAAATACGCATGTGGCTACTAAATATTTTGCACATCTCTCATCACTGAAGACCACTAACTGTAGGGCTGAGTGATAAGGTGATGACTTGAATTTTGAGAAAGTATGCTATTTTAGTAATTCAGTAATTTTCTCTTGAATGCAGCTCTATACTCAACAGCAACAAAGACAGTTTTTCCCACTTACGCCTCCTATTGGTCAGTGTCAGGTGGATTTAACCAATTGTAATTGTAAAGTTTGAACTTTAAGATGAAGCCAAGCAGGTGACTTTAGTTACCTCTTCAAGGCATTATAAAAATACAAGGCTACATTGTGATGAAATCGAAAATGGTCATTTGAATCCAAGAAAATCATTATATTTACCTTTTTGGCTATACTAGTCATCAAATGAATCTTTTTTTTCATTGCCTGTCTGTGAGATACAGCTCCATGTTTCTTCAGCTGCTCATTTGCAGATCTTGTTGTTCATCTGTTGTACATTGTTTACACAGTAACAAGTCCTTATATTTGTGGGGAATTCTAAACAGTAGAGTAGATTTTTAAAAACCCGTCTATGAATTACAGTTTTTCAATACGCTTGACTAAAACATTTCTTTTGAATTATGTATGTGGATTACTGTGTCTCTTCTAAGCAGTAGGCTTGATTACATAACAGTAGTAGAGAGGACTCCATTGCAGACTGTTTCACTCATGACAGAGACGGAGCAGACCTAAGGCAGATGTGTCGCGGCACAGACACTATGCTAGCTGTTGATCTGATTATGGGAGAATAAAAGTGAAGTATAGGTTTTATTGTCAATGTGAACGACTGCCCCCCCCTCCCTCTGCCGCCTCTCTCACTGCCACGACAACCATATTTTATGAGTCACGGTGGGAGCGATCTGCTAGTGCTATCTGTTCAGACCCCTGCCTTTAATATTAACACATACCCAACACCAACAACTGTGGCTTCCAGGAAAACTCTCCTCCTCTCTCTCCTCCCCCCTCCCCGCTTTTGATTCCCCCCTTCCTTCCCCTCTGTCTGGTGCTCCCCAGCTCTGTGCCTCTATACTGCGGGTGTCTGCCAGGGAAGCTGTGTTTTTGCTGTCTCTCGCTCATGAAGGGCCGCACTAAGCTCCCTTCTCTCTGCCCGTGTGTGGTAGGTACATGCACCGTGCCGATTCTGTCTTCGTCTCGATGTGCACTCATCTTGTCTTGTTTTGCATGCTAGCTCCAGGTTTGCTATAGCGAGTCACTGCTACTGTGGGGCTGCTATGTCTTCCCCAGAGCAGATTACACAGATTCTCACGGATTGGACGGAGACGTTGTGTGTAAAAAGACATATTTGGTGCCGTCACTTACACTTGTGTATCCACATAAATCTGCTCTGAGTAGTGCAGCTTAATGTGGCCTGCACATGTGTGTCTGTGCCAGAAAGCATGTTGAAGCTTTCCACAACAGGGAAACTCCAGGTGACTTGTTGATTACAGATTATTGATCTCTATATACACTAGTGAAAGCTTATAGTATTATCGTATTCAGATGATGTTGCTTTTTAAGCCCAGCAGAACCAGTTTTATCTTGCGTAGACACGGAAAATCCTCTAAATGACCCCACCACTAGGACTGAAGATCGCCAGGATTCAAATAGTTAGGAACAGTGGCTGCAAGGAAGTTACCCCATTATGACAGCACATAGAAACAGGACAAAAGCAGCCCATTTTCATTACAGGAGGAGCTGTGCTGATTGCTCAAGTTTTATGTGCTATTTCGAGTTGTTGCTACTTGTGTAAAGGCTTCTGTTTTTATGCTAAAAACTACTAACTACATTATAACAAATTTGAATAAAAAAAAATTTTGTCACTGAAGGTCAAAATATTATGTTGGCCCTGGTTCCAGGTTGCTAATATTTATTTTTTATTAACAACTTATTTCAAATCACTGAAATCCAATCTAAATTTTGCAGAAAAATTTACTAAATAATACTAGTTGAGTACTGTTTTATATCTAGAATAATAGACAATACATTCATTAGACAAAAAAATGAATGGATAGAGAATATAAAAGAATATAATGAGTCCATGTTTTAGAACAGTCTGTGGCTAGTGGCTAGCTCACAAAAAGGAGGTCCAGATTTAATTGTTTGGTGGGGCCATTCTATGTTGAGTTGTTCCACTACAATCTAAAAGAAGTGTAGTAGTCTAATGCTGCAGATAGAAAGTCCTGACCAAACTCAAGGTCTGGAGATAGTCGCACAGGCCACTGCTCCTGACAGGTCAAGTCAGCGTCCCCACAAACCCAAAGTCAAGTGTTATTTTCTTTCTCTCAAAAACATAACAAACCCAAAACTCAATCCCAGTTCCAACCAGTAGGCTACATATTGCCATTGTGTCTCTGAGCAAGACACGTCACTCATCTCATTTGAATATGTGTGAATGCGTTATTGGTGATGGATAGAAGTAGCTCATCACTTTCGAATATGGGAATGAATGAATAACGCAACTATTTGTAAGTGTGTGAAAAGTGCTATACACAATAATAAAAGATAATTTCTTACTCAATTCTCCCAAAACTATGACATTTTTTCACAATATTGGTGGTTTATTGGTTGGATTTTGGTGGTTTTAACAAGTTTAAGTCTTAAATCAGTGTGCATGTTACTGCTCTAAAAGCAAGTATTGTTTAGTCATTACATGGCATCAATCTCCACAGTATATGCTCCTTAAATTTAAAGATACATTTACTTGACATTTTTATTCAAATGTGGTATAAATTGTTTACTCTGTGTTAGCTGACACAAACCAGAGCCTATTGCACTGGCAGTAGCTGGGGGGCACCGCCTTTTTGTCATTTTGATTCAAATGGCTCTGATGGGTTGTCTAAAAGCTTTGAGCAGTCTTTGATTGTTTGCTGACACTGTCAGCAGCAGATGTCTGTAATGTGTGTATAGAGTATGTAATGTATATATTGTATGGTAAAGTGAGAAGCATGTTCTCCAGAAGGCAGGGAGGTAGGAGCCTGGTTAACAGTTGGTGATCTCTCATACATGCAGTTCTATAGGTCTGACACATAGGACAGGTGGTGAAAGGCTGTTCAGAGCCTGCATTCATTCAGTGTGGGAGGACGAGAACACAAGTGAGAGTGGAAGCAAGACCACTGTAATCAGACCTGTATGTTCATTATGCCTGTATTAGACTCTTGTTCTGCCCTGTGCAGAGATTCACTCAAATAAAAAGGAGAGTGAGGTAAAACACTGTCAAAGGTATCTAGAAACTGAACAAGTATCAGTCAAAAAGTGCATTAAGTGCATTAACAAGACACAATAACAATTATACATAATGAGAAGCATCTTCATATGGAAAACTCTTCATTTATCCCAAAACTCCAATTAACTCCAAGCCTTCTCCTTTCTGCTGTTGTCTAGCCTACCCTCTAATTCTAATAAAATCATTTGTCAATCAATAAACATTTATGGTTGACTAAAACACAACTGACCAATTAGTTGACTTAATTAGTGCATACAGCCCTAAACATCCATATGGATAAGTGTAAATGTTGATATGGTGCTGCTATAACAGATAACCCTATAGCACATGATAAACATACAGCATGTTGTTTAAAGTGATGAGTGCGTAGGAGCATGCAGATTGGCATTGAAGAGGCTCACGTGAACACTATCAGGTTGCTGGTGGCATAAATACTATAATTCTCAGCTCAGGTATTTTCCTGTGGTAGAGCTGAGGCAGTCGCAGCCTCAGGAGGTTCCCACTTGTTTGCATGTGAGTACTGCAGGAGGCTGGAGGAGGCTAACGACCTGGAGCGTTTTGTAGAAAAGTGATCCAAAGTGTCTCTCTAAATTTAGCAAACTCACAGCTTTGATCTATATTTAGACTGCAGCCGTTTCAAGAAGTATGTGTTTTGTGAAGACAGTTTAAGTTGTGGTAAGAGAACATAATGGTAGTAGTGCAATAGTGTGGGCATATCTGACTGTGATGGCGCACATGTGGCCCACACTCTCAGAGGATCAGTGTGGCACATGTCGTGTGCTGGACACCTCTCGGTTAGAAATAGTGACCAGGAGAATGCTGGCATGTGGACTGTTTGTTAGGGATCTGCCACCCCCTGCAGATGTTGTCATGGAAACACTCTTCTGGAGTGCTCTCTCTGTTTCACACAATGCAGTATTAAGATGTTAATGCTAATACTACTCTCAGAGCTGGAAAACCACAGTTCAGGCTTCCATATGACGCCCACGCTTACATAATGCTGAGTGGAAAGGGGATGCCACCTACGGTATATGATCACCATGGAAATCATCGTCAGAGATGGTTATATGAACAGCATGCAATATTCATTTTGAATGAATTACATTCATTAATACCTATAATACATCCAGTATCAGTAATAAAGAAAGCCATCTTTATGAAAACTACACAGTGACTGAATATGGCAATATGATTAAATTGTCTTGCCCAGAGATACAAGGAAAAGAAGGTTCAAGAAATATAGTTCATTTTTTAAATATATGTTCTGCCAATTTACAACCCAAATAGTAACTGTGGCTATAGAAACTGAGATGAGGATGCAAGTGCAAAAAACAACTTCCCACATATATGTAATTACCACAGTGGTGTGAACGAAAGGAAAAAGTAGCATTCTTCTTCACAATTTTTTCAGTTGAGTTTCCAAAGAATCTTCTTTGGATATATGAACAACAAATAATATCCACTACATTAAGAAGATATGCATTGATTTAAACAAATAAGAACCAGCAACATAATCAGCAGGGTTCATTAATAGAAATCATATTATGTTGCATACTACAGGTGAATAAAGTAAATTTAAAGTGCAATTGATCAGGTATTTCAGTTATTTGCACAAGTTTCAAACAAAGAAGGAAAAGTTCAGTCTGTTCACCTAGCATTCTGCTGTATGGAGCCATGTGCTGCAAACTGTGAATCCATAATATTGTTTTCTTTGAATGTGCCAAGTATGCATGAAAGTAAGTATAGACTATATGAGACATTCTTAGCTGGTTCCATGTACTGTACTTCTCATGCCACTGCTACAAACTGAAAGCTCTGCAGCCTCATGTCTGCTGCCTCTCTCTAGAAAACACATCAGCAGGGACATCCCTAATTCTCTAAAAGGTTGTGTGAATTAAAAAAAAAAAAGCTGAGTTTGGAGCAGTTTCCTGTTTGATTTTTACGCTGACATCACTGAGAACTCCGCAGTTGGCCCTGAGATGAATGCACAATATTTAAATCCATCCTACCTGGTTCTCTCACTCCACCCAGTGGGCTCTGAACGTCAGCACAACACAGAGCAGCAGCAGGGCCATCTGAAGAAGGTAGAAAAAATAGTCAAGAAATGTTACATTTATGGATTTATCATTTTTAATAATAATATAGACTAATATGGGTTATTAGGACAGTCTTATTAGGACAGTCTCTAATATCATCAGTCCTGTGTTGAATAAGGTGACCCTTCCTGACCACTTCTTATGCTAAAATGCTGCAGTGTGGCTCTGCACTTTGCAGCACATAAAACAAAAACACTGCACCTTATGTTTATACACATTTAATAATAGGTTTGTGGTATTCAATTATAGATCTAATTCTACTTTTAGTATTATATGTTCAAATTATTTTTCCCTTTCAGTCATATACACAACATGTATACATAAGCATATGTTTAACAGCTTTATTGTGTATTTAGGAATATGAAAAGTCGACCGTTTTCAAAGTTGAGCATTTTCAGCATATAAGCAATGCCATGTGTAATAACAAAGTAGCTACTACAGACAAGACAACTTTCCTAAATAAACAGGCATATGTAATGATGAACGACAGAGATTTGGCTCAGTAGGCACAGCTTTTTTCTTGGGGTTCAGCACCTTGGACAGCGCCGTTACAGTCCAGCTCCAACAGGGGGCGTGCTGGACACGCAGCAAGAGACAGCCGTGGAAGCGCAAGATTTTAATAGTTCTCCACTTTCTTCTCCCGTGACGTGGTTGACTAAACATTAACTAGCCTATACGCTTTGACAACTTTCTCTGATTTTGGCCCCGGCAAAAACAAAAAACAAAACTTTACGTCCAGACTGGAAGAAGAGAGTGTGGAGAGAGAGGAGAGAGGGGGAGTGAGAGGAAGGAGAGGGAGCACATTGTGAGGAATGTTGCCAGTGTAACGTCGAGGGGCAATATGGCAATGTATGGCGGTACACGGCTGTAAAAGATGACTAATTTTAAACATAGCTTTTCCTAAACCTGCTTGTACCTCTCCGCTCCATCGGACATCTCTTCTGCTCTCCACTGCCCGTATCACTGTCCGAGTCCACCCCCTCTGGACCGCTGCTTTCCCCGGTGTCCTTTGGTTTGCTTTGACCGACGGGTCTCGTGGTGTGACCGAGGACGAAGCGGTAGTCTGGTGCTCTATTTTTAGCTCGGTACCGATGTCTCTGCCTATCAAGAACTTGAAGTGCCTCTCTCCGGTCATGTGCCAGTGCAAGCTCATCTGCAGTAACCGAACATTGTCGCTGATGTTCGGGTGTAAGGTAAGCGGGACCAGCGGAGCGTGAACGTGGATTGTAAATGGTTGTAAATGTGTACAAAGTATGCGGCCCATGTGACAGTTTTGGCGCCCTTAGCCTTCCTGATGTCGCTTTGCCCCGCGCTTTTGTAATTACACGTCGTAATGAGCCCTTACACCTGGCTTGCTCTCTTGTCCTTCTGCTCAGGTTGTGCTTTATTCACAGCAAAGCGCCACTTGGTCGCTCTAAATCACGCTGATTTACTGAATGTGTGCGTGGCTCGTTTCCATTTACACTCTCCAGGTGCTTTGGCAAGATGGTTCGGCTATGTTATGTAGCAATAGCATTGGTATAACCGTGTCCAGTCCACGCTGCTCGGTGTGAGGCTGTGAGCATATGGCGGTCAGATATTCTAGGTTACAGGCTGGGGTGCTTACATGTTGTTTTGCATTCTGCATGCTATGCTTATGACCTTGGGAAAGGCACTTTTCCCTCTGCAAGGCCTCTTAGATATTAGATAAACACTGCACTGCAATGGAGTCTTAGTCCTCAAAACAGGTAATATGAAGAAGGGCAATGCTGCATGAGGCCTAAACCTCAAAGGTGCTGACCACTGTCCTGACCACTGCCAAACCCTGGACATGTTATTCTTCAAGCATAATGTGGTATGCTAGATATGTCATGATTTGGGGATTCATAGAACTTGACCTATAGGTTATTTGATGACTACTTTTCTATTTAAATCGGATTTGTACATACATATATACATATATTTACTATCATTATTTTTATGTATATAATTATGTCTCATCTGACACTGGTCTATTGCTCTTTGGTTGATATTCCATCTATATTTTCCCCTCATTTCCATCTCCTTCTTTTCCTTTCTTTCTTTTTTACCCTCTGTTATATATTATATATTAAATTTGGATGAGTGAGCTACCATACCCAAAACAATTTCCCTTGTGGATTAATAAAGTTTGCCTAAGTCTAAGTCTATTTGGACACCAGTATAGGAAGAGATCTAGATGATGTTGATGATGATGGTGGTGGTGATAGACATAAGTGAAATCATTACATTCACACCATTAATCTGCCATTAATCTCACACTTGAATATCTAATAGAAAATGCTGTTGGTTGTTTAGCTCCTTTTCTTAAATGGCTCATTACTCACTGACTAGACAGATTTCTATATTTAAGTGCTGCTGGTGAAGTCATGTGTGGGTTTGAGTGGTTGCCGGTGGTCCTGCTGAGCTGAGCACAGAGTTGTACTACAGCTCCCTGTTGTTAATGTCCTATGTGTGCCTACACCACACCAGCTCCTGGCACTTACTGTATCTTCCTCCAGATCTCCATATGACACACAATGGCTTCCTTGTTAAGCAGATCTTCAAATAGTCCACCCCCACATACCAGTCGCTTTACATTCATCACGACTAACAGAGAAATGTCAACCCACTACAAATATTTACTAAGTGGATGTCACAAATTATAGGCACTGCTGCTGACAAGGCAGTGTGAAAAGTAATGGATGAAGCAACTCTAGTTATAAAGTTGACCTGTCAGAAAAAATTCACAGTATAAATCTTACTGAACTATCTTCTTTCCTTTGGGGTAATTTGCATCATTCCCAGCCTGTAATGATGAACACCAGAGGCACAAAAGAGCACGGAGATACACTTTCATGTATTTTTGTTTTTTATGTCCACTCATGTAAAGCTTCAGTGTGCTATTATTTAATAAGGCCTTCAGTCTTTCTCTCGTAAAGCCTTTATTAAATGGATCTTTATGGACACATTTAGAAGAAGTGCTCTTCGATGTTCTCTTTATACTAAGCGCTCATCTATGTCTCACTACGTTTAATGAGGCCTCTCTTAAGTTTCCCCTTACGCTCTGCTACCCTGTGCCTACATATTGACGGATGTGTAAAGTTGCAGAGGGGCTGTGCTTTAAAAGGGGAATTGAGCAATAATGTAATTAATGATTTATAGCTCTGAGATCAGCGAGCCCTCTTCTCAGTGTCTGGGTGGGTGACCTCAGCCTCGGGATTGATCCGCAGACGTCTTTACTGGAAAAAGAACAGGAAGCCGAGCCCACTGTCAGCTGCTCCTTCAGATGAGCAGCAGTGTACTGGAGAAGTTGTTAAAGTTGGGACATTGCATTTCCACAGTGAGTGATTCTTGGATGAAGCTCAAGGTGTTTTAGGAAGCGCTTTCTCTGTTTTTCACTCTGTTTTTATCTATTTATTTGACAGGGGGATTGCAGTTAAACATTGCCACCAAATAAGTGACCAATTCTAGGCTAACTTGCTAATCCCTGAAACAAAACCAGATAGCAACTGGTTAATGCAATCAAAATGTTAATCCGTGCTGTTGTGTTATGTTAGTAATTGGAAACAATGCAACTGTAATAGGCCACCCCACAATAATGAAGGGTGAGCTAATTTATTCTGTATACATGGATTTAGTGCTGGCAGAGGGACACAAGCGTTGCTTTTGTGATGTTTATGGTTACCACAGTTAGTGAAAGCCACAGTTAAATGTGCTCTCTGTATCTTTAAAGGGCCCATTTTCTATTTTCTGATGTTAAAATGTTGTTTACTCATCACAAACATACCTGGAGTTATGTTTTGTTTCATTCATGCATGTTTAATGGAATGGAAGCTTTATTTGTCATTGTAAACAACGAAAAGACTTGGAAATGGACGGGTCCATGGAGCTTAAAGCAGCCGACATGGGGGCGCTAACGTCCCACCTCTCTCTTCAATACAGTGCAATACAATCAATAACAATAGACAAAGACATAATACAGTGGAATTGTTTACACAAGGTATGTTTTTGTTTGGAAAACATTGGGGGGGGGGGGGGGGGTACAATAATGAAAATACAGGAGATAAGTGACAGCCTGGTGGACAACTATGAAGAAGGGCAGTGTTTTTACAAATACGTGTTAGCCAATTGATAAACATGTCCTTTGATTATGGTGAGTGTCCTTGGTGTCCAAATGCAGCAGACAGTCAGCAGAAGATAGTCAAAATAGTCCTGTTTATCGTAGATTTCCTGGGAGAGTTGAAATTAAAGGAGAATTAACGTTTTTTACAATCTGAGCCTTATTTCGGTAATAAAACAAGTTGTTTTACTCACCCATAGCACTTTGGTGTCATATGGAGCACTTCCAGAGATGTTTTAGATTAGCGATCTCCGTAATGTGAGTTCTCGGGGCACATGTTTGCGGTTTCCAAATAACACAAACTTTAGCACTTTTCAAATCATAGAAGCTCGATGTCTTAGTCTACGCTTTCCTTTGAGTCAAAAGTGGCCTGTAATCCGAGATTTATCCATAGTTTCGAGCAGATGAGGACGCCAGTGCGCATGTGCGGAGTCACAGCTTATTTCACTCTCAGCTCCTGGGACCCAAACATGAAACGCAAAGCTGTAAATTATGGATAAATCTCGGATTCAAGGCCACTTTTGACTCAAACGAAAGCATAGACTAAGACATTGAGCTTCTATGATTTGAAAAGTGCTAAATTTGTGTTATTTGGAGA
Source organism: Paratrypauchen microcephalus (assembly GCA_036785185.1). Taxonomy (NCBI): domain Eukaryota; kingdom Metazoa; phylum Chordata; class Actinopteri; order Gobiiformes; family Gobiidae; genus Paratrypauchen; species Paratrypauchen microcephalus. The sequence goes on along the minus strand of JAVJIX010000034.1, from coordinate 6,061,905 downwards.
CAGCTCGGGGCATATATTACATGGAGAACTCGCATTACGGATATTGCTAATCTAAAACATCTCTGGAAGTGCTCCATGTGACACCAAAGTACTATGGGTGAGTAAAACAACTTGTTTTATTACTGAAATAAGGCTCAGATTGTAAAAAACATTAATTCTCCTTTAAAGGGCAAGATGCACATAATCAAACACACTTTAGAACTTATGTGAACAGACAGTTGGTCCAAAAACCTGGTACTGCAAAATCCCCAACTTCATGTCACCAAGTCGGGCCTTTGAGATTCTCCAGTCCTCCCTCCTGGCGCGTAGCAGTTCCACAAACAAGATGGTATCCGAGCATCAGGGGGGTATCCAGAAATTGGAGATGATACAGTTCCTCAATCTGTGTCACCTTCTGATGTAGACCTTCCCTAGGTCCGCAACAGCTCCGCTGTGGTGTAAATTTACAGCTTTGCGGGATTCTTATTCGCTCCAATGGATCAGAAACATCTCCAGGCCAATCAGATGTCCAGCCATCAAAAATCCAATAAGTAAAAGGTTCCATCTGGAAAAATCGGAAAAGTCATCTCTCCCAAACCCACATTTCTTCGTGCGTGCCAATTTTCGTTGAGGGACCATCTTATCAATTCCATAATTTAGGATTTCGAAAATCTACTCCAACAGGAGGAACAGAGACAAAGACAAGAGAGACACGCAGACACATAGAGCAGAGTAGATAGCGCACTTTGTGTTACAATTTTTGTATGAAAAGCACCTTATAAATATTGTTTGATTGATTGATTGATTGATAGAGATAAAGGAGAGGAGGAAAAATACGTCTGACCTCGGCGAGAGACAGAGAGAAGCACACAAGGTTTAACACACAAACCCTGCATATTAAGGTTGAGTTCTTTCAAACACTCCATTCCACCTTGTCATGTCATGTGGTAATACAGGAAGTGCTCCAGTGTGATTTAAAGGTCCCATGGCATGAAATTTTCACTTTCTGAGGTTTTTGAACGTTAATGTGAGCTTCCCTACCCTGTTTCAGGGAAAAATGCAAATGCAGTTCCACCCCCCATCTGGATGTCTACCCACCGTCTATGGAAGTCATGCCCAGAGAGTTTGGACCGCAAACGAGCTACGCAATGCGAGATGTGTTTTTTTTTATTTGCCTGGAGACACGTGAGAGAGTTTCCAGGCTCGGATGTCCTTTATCCGAGCCTCCAAACCTCTGAAACAGCAGTGGTTTAATTTTATTTTCTGTGGAAATTTGTTTTTTTAATGCAACTCGTCTCATATCATCCTCCGCGCTTACACACACGGAAGTGGGTGACAGCGCACCGCTAAAACAAGGAACCAGCGGCGCATTTGGCCATGCCCCATCCGCTGCACTGGCCTGTCTCTGTCGTCCTCATTTGCATTCAAGCAACAACACCCAGAATAAAGTGTTTGAGAGAGATATTTTTGACTCTGACTGTGTTCATGAGGCTTTCTCATGCACTGAGTCTTGATTTTGAAGAAGGATTCATTTACAGTATTAGGGAACCATTAAGGTGCCATATAAAAGCATCAAGAAGTACCATGTCATGGGATCTTTAAAACTTCATACACCTTCATTAAAATCATTCGGATAATGCTAGCCCTGGAATTGCCCCTCTGTACTGAACAAAAGGTAAAAGGTAGCTGTTTATTTGAAAACTAACACTCTATGACATCATGTAGCTACCCTGGTTTTCTTCTCAATAAAAGGACGTTACGCTCCGTACTGATGATCATGTGCGTCAATATTTATTCTCTTTGTCTTCAACTTCATTAACTTTGTACACACCGTGAACAACTTGATCACAGATCACCGTGAAAACTAAAATAAAGATAGACAGAGAAAACAGCTCAACCTTACATACAAACATACTCAAAATAAATATACAATACAAAACAATGCGTCACCGTGTTCGCCTATATGCCACCAGCGGCAACTAAACAGAACTTTGAAGCTTGGAGTATTTTCTTCATCCTTTACTCTCTCTACTGTCATTTCTCTTTTTCGCGGCTACTCTCCCTCTCTAACCACTTCCGGGGCAAGGTAAAGGTCACATGACTTAAAAGCAAACACTGCACAGATAAAATATATAAAAAACAACAGTGGTGTTCCCACACATCTCAACAACAGAAAAACAATAACTTCAGGACTTGATGCCATGAAAACATATTATACTGACATCATCGTCAGTTACACATCACAAGGTGGAACAGAGCATTCTGAGCACTGGAGACGTAGACAGGCTAATAATAAAAGATTATTCAAAAGCGTGTGAATGAAACAAAACGCAACTCCAGGTATGTTTTATATTAGGTAAGAGCATTATAACAACAACAGACTTTTAAGAAAAATAAGCAGTAAACTTAAAATGTGCACTACCAGCAAATGTCACTACCAGCAAAATTCAGTCTGCATATCATTTATCAGGAAGGGTTGCCTAGTTACAGTGTTCCATTATAAACTGTGAGGTGGGCACATCAACACTGCAGCTGACACCAGTGGATCGGTTTAAAATCAATAGAGGTATGTTATGTTCAAAAGAGGAGTCAGATTACACACATCCATAATCAGTGAGCTTTTTCTCTGACCTAAAGGCTCAACAAAGTAGCTCACCACTTCACACCACATAAGGATTTACTAGATTTTGAGTCCATTTCCCAGTACTGTTGGCAATCATTTTTGTAGAATACAGTAGGCCTACATATAATTTGTAAAATGCTGAAATGCTAAAATGTATTGTCAACTGATATGGGTTTTTTCATGGATGCCGATAAGGATTGTTTCGAATCCAGATGGCCATTAAGCTCTAACAATATTTGTAGAGCCGATCTTCAAGAGTCTTCAAGAGTCACATTTTAAGCAGTTATCTATTTGCATTAAAGTGTTCAAATAAACTTTTATGTGTACTCTTTAGGCAGCAGGTGGGCCAAAACAAAGTTCTGGAAATTTAAGGCAGATAGCAGATGCGCTAAAAATTCCAAATATCGGTGGAGATCTCTAACCATCTGTATCTGTCCCAAGTCTTGTACAGGATTGGGGGATTGTTATTGGAGATTTGCTGATTCAAAATGTCTTGTACTGAATGTTCATCAACTTTTGTCTGTGAAACTAACAGAAAGTATACTTTGCGTTTCTTTATTTCAGCACAAAGGGGGACATGTTATGGACGTGTGGCATTAGTTTTATAGTATCATATGTTTCAAACACTGACCTAAGGGGTCTTGGGTTTTGTAACAGTAGATTCACCTGTCACAACTTCTCTGAGTACATGTACTACCTAGCACTTACCAAGAAAATACAACTAAATAGCTCATTTATAATACGCACTGGACAAACGTTTGAGAGGGCGCTGGGGGCTTAGCAGGGGTTAATGACACAAGCCTTGGTACAAGTGCAACATACATAAAAATGGAAACTCAGCATAAAACGTGCACGCTTGTGTGAGCAGCGGGGGAGGGTCCAACCACCACCATACTGTGAAAGAGCAAAATAAATAGCATTTGTGTTTGTTTTCTAATAAATCAAAAGTGAAAGTGTTAAGACAGGTATTAGGGCACTTCTTCACTGTCGGGGGCAGTAATAACTCTCAGCGCTGCAGTGTTTAGACATAAAGAGAATACAATATGTCAGTGTAATTAATCGCCTATTTCTGATCATCTTTCTTGTCTACTTGACAATTAAGGTAAACAATAGTCAGACATCTTCTAGGCAAAATGGCTCCTCCATATTTAACCACTATAGCAACAAGACTACACCATCTATTAAAATTAGTCGGTATAAGACAATGCTATTGAATCTTGTCAAGCATCAAACAATAAGTTAAAGAACCTGACAACTTTGCCATGAAGTAATAAATAAATGTTAACTACACATTTTAGATGTAACAATATATCTATATGTACAGTGTTTTGATCTGCAATCTCCTTTACCTAAATACATTGTTTTGTTGCAGAAGCAGCATGTTTAAACAGAAAGAACTGCATTGACCATGGGCTCAGTTTTTGTGGAGTAATAACCACATTTTAAACTAATCCTTCATATTATGGCAGTAATAATTAGGGGTGTGCAAAATAATCGTCATGCCAATGCATCGCGATACTAACTTTCAACATTATATTGCATCGATTCTTGATGCCAAAAATCATTTTTTATTAATTAATAATTAAATATTTAATAATTTAATATAAATAAATAAATCAATTAATTATTAGTTTTTTTTTTTTTTAATAAATCCTATGCACGTTTTTCTTTGTGAAAGGGTATTGTTTGTTATGATGGTAGCTACCTCCAAAATGGCAAATGTTTGAACATCATTTTTTGTTTTAGAAAAAATCCTATGCACTTTTTTTGTTATTGGTTTAGATAAGATAAGATAAGACTTTATTGATCTCACACAGGAGATTTACTTGCCACAGTAGCTCCAGGACATTTGGACAAGAAAGAAAAAAGTGCATGCAGGCAGGAATGGGATAAAGTAAGTAATAATAAAAATAGTAATAAGTAATAATAATAATAATGGAAATAGTAATAATAATAATAGTAACAACAAGCATCAACATGGAAAAGAGGATTTTGCACGTCTGGCCTATATGTTAGAATTATACAGTCTGATGGCGGTGGGGATGAAGGATCTGCGGTAGCGCTCCTTCTTGCACTGGGGGTGCCTCAGTCGGCTACTGAAGGAGCTGCTCAGCTCCTCTACAGTCCGGTGCAGAGGGTGAGAGGTGTCGTCCATGATGGACATGAATTTGGCCAGTACCCTCCTCTCAGCCACCTCCTCTACAGAGTCCAGAGGACAGCCCAGGACAGAGCTGGCCCTCCTGATCAACTTATTAAGTCTTTTTCTGTCCCGTTCTGTGCTGCTCGGGGCCCAGCAGACGACAGCGTAGAGGAGAGCAGAGGCCACCACAGAGTCGTAAAAAGTCTTGAGCAGAGGCCTGCACACTCCAAAGGAAGTTTGGTTTATTTGTTTTTGTTATTCAATAAATTCAGTTATGAATTGAGTTGCTCAGAGTTATGTATCAATTGAAGACACTACCCAGATACACAGCCACTGATATTTAAGTTATCCTCTTTTTTTTTTGGTACATTTTCACTGAAGTATGTCGAATATATTGCAATGCATCACAATAATTCAAGTATCGTGATGCATCGTGATAGTATCGCATCGTGGCATATGAATCGTGATTCGAATTGAATCGTGACTTCTTTGCCAATACCCACCCCTAGTAATAACATTATAGGACTACAGGCATGGGGTATTTTACCACACCTCATTATCGTATTGATCAGTGTGGGGGATACAAAGATCATATTGTGACATTTGATTAGTATAACTACTAAAATGTGTTGTATGTATAATGGCTGTGCTGTGAACATTCTTAGGGAATTAAAAGTGTAAAATCTGCAGCAGCATTATGTATAGAGAGATCCTGTAGAATGCAGAAGCAGTGCAGTATTTGATATCGTACAATGTTTTGAAATATTTACTGACTGTAATCTAAGATCATGTTTTTCTTATTCAGTGTAGTGACCTGTTTAGATCATTGCCTGCTGAGAAATGAGGAGTTGATTTTGAGACATTTGCGGTTTGTCGACCTCTTTACATAAATCCACTCTTTTCACCAGAGACAGTCTTGTACTGAATTGAGCTGAGAGCTCTGTGAAGCTGTGTGTTGGAGCTTTTGTAAATTAGCTGGTATTAGCACTGCTGAATATGTGTGTAGTGTGCATAGTATGGGTGATACTGACAAAGCATTTTAAATTATTTATTCTCTGTTTTATATTCTAGTTTGCATATCTCTAAAATGGCAATTGTGACATTATCCTTTTTTTTTCATCGCCCACCCTACACATCTTGAAGCATTTTGGTAGTTCTGCTAATCTTGTTTTTAGAAGTGACTGAAATTTTGTGTTAAATAGTTTAAAGCCAATTTGCCAGTTGTTTTCTCAAGTTGCACATTAGTTATTAACATAATATTAAAATGCTGTAATCAGACTGTCTACCACCAGTGGCTGTCCTAGATTCTGGGCTGAACCTGCCCAACACCTTGAATGTATTTTGTGAAGCATTGTGTTCCTTTGTGAATAAAACGTGGCCTATTATCTCTGCATTAGGACTTACACTGGCCCGGACACTAAGCATGCTCTGGCAGAATACACTGACTTTTCTCTCAAATCAGCAGCAGTATTTTGGTGGTAGTTTTTGGTTGGCAGCAGTGATTGTGTGATTCAATTCAAATGAGAGAAGCGCCGTGTCAAGGACGGGCTCTTAGGAATTGTTTGAGTGGAAATCAGAGGCTCTCTTTTTATTTAGCTTTATACACAGTACTGCATTGTTGTTACAGTACAAAACTCAAGTTCAGTACTTAGAAATACAATTCAATACAGATTTTGACACCACAATGACACTTTAATGGAACTCTTAAAATAGATTGTAATTTTCAACACAATATAATAGTATTTTCTTTATGTTACAATGTGGCCTTACAAGTTCAGATAAAGCTCAATATTACTCCAAAACTGCAGAAAATATTGAACTTTGCCCTCTTTTTGTCATTTTTGTATTTAGTTTTGATACTACTTTTAGTATCAAATATCATATATGTTTGACTACCTTTATACACAATAATAAAACAATATTAGCACCACATGCAGAGCTATTACACCTTTATTTTATTAGCGTAACAACTTTATTTTTAATTTAGCTTCATATACAGTGACACAACAATGTTATTTTGATGTTTTATGTTTTTCACATTATTGGCAACATGAAGATCTCATCATGTTGTTCTTGAGCATAAGAATGCGTGGTGCAAGGTTAGCCTCTGTTAATGCCCTAATCATTGATTATCATATATTGAGTTTCATAGTGAAGTGAGGCCATGCAGATCTAACACCCAGCAGCAGCACAGGTAGTGTTTGGAGATAACAGCGATATAAGCACATAGAATAAAGCTGTGTCTCTGCTCACCTACATTAGTATAAATTTGGAAAAAAATTATATACCAGAGGGACTGGGCTAGTTATGCTGCTTCCATTACATAATACAAAGTCATTTATATGCTGCAGCTCGGTCCTGTAACTGTAAACTGGAATTAGAGCACTGTAGATAGCACTGACATGATCGGAGCAGTGAGTGAACTAATTTACCACCGTTGCATTGTAGCATGTGCACTGTGGGCGAGATCACAGGCTGTGGAGAGCCGTTTGTATCAACCTTTGCTGCTGCATATTTCAGCTCATTGTGTTATGTTAGTACCATAAAGCCTGGATACCCCTCAGGCTTTGTGTTGTAGTGCTTTTCTGGCCCAAATGAACCATTAGAGGAGTTTTAATTGCTGCCAGCTGCTTTATTGAAAATAAGAATAAGCATTAGAAGTGTAATAATCCTTAATGTAATTTTTAAACAGATTTCACTGAATTATACTTTGAGTAAGTGGTGGGAGGGGGTGCGAAGTAGGAATGCAAATTATCGATTAATTCATTAATTGATAGTTGATTGACCTTATCGATCGATTAACGATTAACTGATAAGCGGCGTTTTTCACTTGAATTTTAGTGTTTCAATAGGGTCTTTAAGAATATAAGCTATAGTATACATAACACTGAGTCATAAATATATCATAGTATTATTATATTGTATATTCCTCAATTAATTATTCCTCAATTAATTATTCCTTAGTAAAAAGCAGACAAATGTATTGATGCTGAATAACAAAATACAGTAATCCCTTGCTCTATCGCAGTTCGCAGATTTTTTTTTTATTTTTATTTTTATTTTTTTTTATAGTGTAACATTTTTTTATAGTGTAACATTGTGTTCTGTCCTGATTGGCTAAGAGACTAGACCAGGACTAAACGTCTAAACGACTAAACGTAACCAGGTCTAGACCAGAACTAAACCAGGTCTAGACCAGGTCTAAACTTGGACTGGACCTGGACTAAACCAGGACTCGACCAGGTCTAGACCTGGACTAAACTAGGATTAAACCACCACGTGCCGCTGCTGGTTTCGTGCAGCTGGCCCCGAGCCACAAACCAGCCGCACGTAACCAGCAGCGGCACGTCCGGGCGCATTCCGGGCGCCGCGGTTCGATCTCGCCTCGCGCGTACACCGGGGCTGCTGAGCAGTGCCGTTGGCGCCTGCGGCCGGCTGTGAGTCGAGCTTGGCGCAGCGCAGTGCGCGGTTGCCTTGTTTCGTGACCACGCGGGTGCGCGTGTCCGCGATTAGCGATTAATTACAATTAATGCATTTTGTTCGACCAACGTCTTAATCGACAATTAATCGTTAATCGATTAATTGTTGACATCCCTAGTGTGAAGTAAGTGAATTTATTTTAAAATACTTCTATAATATAATTAAGTACAGAAGAAATCGATTAGTTAGATGTATTCATGATTTACAGAATATATGATGCGTATTCTTTATTCATTGTCATATTTTTTATGTCTCTTTAGTACCCTCCCCCGCCCATAGAAAATGTTGATGAATGAACAGATTTTGGTTGTGAGGTAGTGAGTGGAATGGCCAGAGCCCACCTGAAGCTGCACTCAAACAGATGGTGTGCCTCAGGAGCAGGACCAGGCTGCTGGTGCTCACACAAGGACAGACCCAGATCAAGTTAAAGCTCTAGACCTTCAGAAAGTGTGTTTGATAGGGGTTGAAAGTATAAATGACTGTGATCTTACCCTGTGACAATATGCTTTTTGGATGAGAGTGTCAAAGTGTGGTGTAGTGCTTCTCTGTTTAATGCAGATCTATGCCCAGACATTTTTTTCCCCACCCACTTCTCCTATTAGTCATCCTCATATTCAGAATGAGGGACAGGTGGATTTAACCAATCACAGTGAAGTGTGAATTCTCAGAAGAAAGATTAGTCACCTCTTAATGGCATTCAAAAAGATACTAATTGTATGCATCGTGATTATTTCAAAATCATGATCTTCCATTTTGGGAATGTCAGCCACACATTTGAAAAATTACATTGTGAATTTGATTTATTTTTATTTTTGCAGGTTTTTACATGAATAAATCAGTATTCTAATTTTGCATATCTCTTAAACAACAGTTTCAATATAATCTGTTTCGTTTATAATAAGGGCAAAATCAATGACTCATATTTGAATCCTGTGTCCTCTACACTGTGCTGCTGTGTCTCTGTTTATTGATGTTCTTTTCTTTTGTCAGTTTGGTCCATTCCCTCCCCCTCTCTCCAGAATCTCGCTTTCTCTCTTGTCTTTATGCTGTCTCAGTGTAATATGATCCAGGACCAACGCTGGCAGCCCCAACTGTGGCTCTGCATCCCTGCTCTGGTTGCTAGGCAGCGAGAGGATCAGTGATGCACCCCTCCATCCCCATCCCGCACTCCTCTGTCTGCCCCTCTGTCTGTCTGCCAAATAAAAGGGAGGAGAGGACAGGCACGGGGAGCAGACTTTAGACAAAATGTACATGCGTTTCTAAATTTATACTTTTTGTGACTGTGAGTGTTTAAACAAAAGAGACATTAAGCCTGTCCACCTTCTCATGTGTTTGAATGGGAAGGCTACAAGTGCTTTTAATCCTACAGAAATCACAATTTGAGATGGTGCAAAGCTGCAATTATATAGAATGTTCTCTGCAAATAACAAAATATTGTGTTTCAGTAGTAAAATCGTATTAAATTTGTAGTGACTTATGTTTTGAAATGCACAGGATTCTTGTATTATGATCCTTGTTTACAATGTACACTGTGAACAGAATCCTACTTGTTAAAATATATATCACAAAGCTTACCAATGGTAGAGATAAGGGATGTGAGGTGACGGATATGGGCAAGGAGTGAGGTAATCAGGAACTACGAGGCCATGATCTGATTCTGTGGAGCTGCTGTGACTCAGAGCTTTGGTGGAGGACACTTTGATGACACACAATGGCCCCATTTTCAGCCCTCTGTTTCTATGATGTCCTCCGTTTGCGCTTGTAGGCGTCACCCTGCTTGTTATGTGTGATGTGATGTACTAGATGACTTTTCAAAGCTTTTAACCATGATTCATGCATGTTTGAGCAATCTTATTTTTAAGGTGTCATTTTGCTTATCAGCTCCTGTTTTCACTGCCACTGGTATACGCCCACTGCTCTATACTAACTTAATTCTCCAATTTTATTTTCATAATCAGTGGTACATGTAGGATTCATAGTCATTCGTAGATTTGTAGCGGGAAAAAAAATCTGAGGTTTGCTTGCGTGATCTACAGCTGTCCGTCAGAGGGGCTGACACCTTCACGGCTCGTTGTGATGATGTTTACATCAATGTCAGCTCCTATCAGTCACCACAGTTTCTAAAGCAGAACTCAGCAGATTTATTTCTTTTATTAAAGGCCTAGATTACACAATTTTCTGCTCTATGTTATAATGTTTACTCATCATAAACATACCTGGAGTTGTGTTTTGTTTTATTCACACATGTTTAACACACAAACACACTGCATATTTAGGAGTTCTTCTCTCAAACACAAATGCTCTCTTCCTTCCTCTTCCTTGTGATGTCAGGTGGTAATACAGGAAGTGCTCACCTGGGTTTTTATTTATTTATTTTATTTATGAGACAGGGACAGTGCACAATATACATTAACCTTAGCAGGAGAAATGCATTGTGCCAGGTTGTAGCACTAAAGCTAATTTCCACCTGTAGTCCCTGGTGTTTTTTTTAAGTTTGATGGGGGAAATTGGAGTGCCACCCAGACATGGAGAGAACATGCAAACTCCACACAGAAAGGCCCAGGCGACCCGGGGATCGAATCCAGAACCTTCTTGCATGAATGCTAACCACTCAGCCCCTGTGGTGCCATACACTGTCACTAGAATCATTTTGATGACTTTGGAATTACCCATCTCTACTGAACTCAAGGTGAAAGGTAGCTGTTAACTTGAAAACTACTGCTTCATGACAACACAAGGTGGAACAGAGAATTTTGAGGTTTGGAGATCTAAACAGACTAATAATAAAGGTTTACTCAAACATGTGTGAATGAAACAAAACACAACTCCAGATATGTTTTTGAGGAAGTAGCAGCATTATAAAATGGCCAAAAGCTCACAAGAGTCAGTGACATAAATTATAGGATCAATATAGGATCAGGGCAAGAAGCCTCACATGGCCCCGCTCTAAAATAAATTAATAGGAAGAGGGTCTAATTCTGGGCCCCAGAGATCCTGGGGCTAACAGATAACAGACCCCTTTGGAGATAACAGACCCCTTTGTCCCCCACCGTTGACTCCCCTGGTCCAACCAATCAATAAATAAAATGTATGTCAATGTAATGTCCCCAAATGACATAGAATCATAACGTGTGTGTGTGTGTGTGTCTGTGTGCAGAAGTACCGGTATCAGGATGAGGAGACGCCCCCCTTGGAGCACAGTCCAGCTCATCTGGCTCCAGGGAAAAGTGCCGAAATGCTTCATATGAGCGACAAGAACCTCGCCGCCATGGAGGCCATCCACGGCTACACTCCTCACACACACATCTCTCCTGTCAAGGTACGCTGCCTGCCAACACACTGCACATCAGTCAATCAATAATGACACAATACAAGCGGCCTGTACTCCGGCAGCTGTCAGCACCTCGCTCTAGTCACTGTATCAGGCCCAACACAAACAAGAGCTGCTTCAGAGGTGAATGGACTACTGCATTATGTGGTGGGTGTCGAACATCATTATACACTTGTATCCTTAGCACACTGTGTCCTTAATGGCTCTGACTTTAATCGTATTTCTGACCTTCTGTGAAATCAATTGGATTCAGTATAGCAGCAATTTACTGTAATTGCTGTGGTTGGTTATTTTTGCTTCACTGCGAAATAGACCATTATGTGTAAGTACAAACAACAAGCCTGTCTCATTATTAATTACATTTTTTATATTCCAAGAGTTTATTCACACTGCAATCAGAAGGTACATACTCTCTAAGTTGGTTGCTTTTAGATTTTGATCATTTCTAACTGGCATTATAAAGAACTATTGCTATTACAGGTATTTGTTCTACACTCCTCTAACGAGAGCTGGGCCATATTTTATTGCTCATGATATATTGTTTGCTTTGGGGGCAATCAATTACACCAGGAGCAGCTCAAACACTGACTGTCGAGACTCTGCTGATGCTGAAAACACTAACAATGTTAGTATTAGTTTTGAAGTATTATACTTAAAGTTACAATTCTTAATGTCATATTCAAAGGAGAATTATTGGGCAAAATCGACTTTTTCGAAGTATAATAGTTTCCCCTTCTTATTTACCCACTCAAAGTTGCATTAGAGTGATTCATGCACATTTGAGAGTGGCACTTTGTTGTGATGACATTTACGGCATTTACGGCCGCAAATTTCCAACCTCGAAATCAGCAGACTTGTTTCTTTTATTAAGTCATTTTAGATATATATTGCGATTTAAAATGTCCAAAATATGACATAATAAATGATCCATGGGTGTCATTGATTATAACTATATTGCAAACAAAAGCACAAAAGTCTTATTTAAAAATGTTTTTTATCTGCCATTATTGTATTATTGTGATTTATATTGTTATCAAAAATGTTCTCTTGTTATATCATGATAAAAAATGTAAGGCCCTCCCTCTAACAGCTACAATAGGTTGTAATATGCAGACCTCCCTGACAGACAGTGCTGAGGCCTCTGTAGGCTCAGATCCAGCTGACATCAGGAGCAACATGATCACACTCACTTACGGCACTGCTTTAGTGATGACAGACTGTAGCTGCACTGTTAGTACATTTAGCACGCGGGTGAAATCATTATCTTATTTAGTTACTTACTGTCTATCTGTATTTAGTCTAAATTCATCTACCGGTAATTGTTAGTAGTTATCACAATACTTAGTAAAGTTGCTTTAATTTTGGATAATATTTTTTCTGATTGTCTCAATGTACATGATCTAGTAAATGTTTTTATCACAGGGCAAAATAAGAAGTTTGAGTGATAACCCTCCTTGACCCGGGTCCCAGTGGAGTTTGGTATCAGCCAGCACACATGGGACACTTTGTAATTCTCATGAGTGCTTGATGATTACATTTGTCATAGTCAATGGCTTCAATGACAAACCAGTATCCCTTTCTGTGTGGAATTTGCATTTTCCTGTACCTGCGTATGCAAATCAAATATGAACAAAACCTGGATTACAAAACACTTCAAGACACTTCAAGAAAAAATGTATTAAATCAATTAGTATAACCTGTCGACTACTACCACGTTGTGCTTGCTGTTTCAAAACTGAAGAACAGCACAAAGTTTGCCTTGCAGTGCCCTAGTTGCTCAGGGTGAGTGGTTATTTTCACTGTATTGTGTATAATGTAGTCTATAATCAGTATGCCCCCTGCCATTTTCCCAGTTCTATCCTACTTCCTGCTTCCTACCTGCTCCAACAGTCTGTGCCTCCATGTTATTTGGCATAATCAGCCTTTAGTGCCTTCAGAGTCAATAATAGCATGGCCCAGTGTGTTTTTATATTGGGCCATGTAGGAGCACTGATAGCATCTGCAGATACAAGGAAGTGCACTAATCCACCTCCAGGTACACTGTGGACAAGCAGCAGACAGTAGGGCCATGTTCAGACTTTACCTCTGTGCTTTCTAATGGGGAGGGGTGCACCGCAGGGAAGGAAGAGAGTCTGTACAAGTGTGTGTGGCCACAGACTTGAGAAGTGCAGCTGTGTTTAAAGTTTTATGTTTGTAAAAGTTTTAAAACATGGCAAGGGGGCTTACTAGTGTACTGTTGCGCAGTGTGTTGTAATCAAATCAGAGGCGATGCTAAATTTCTGTCATCACAAAGGCTGCAGTTAATTCTATAACAGAATATCCTCTGCAAAGAACAAAATATCTTGTCTTTTTATAGAAAAATCTTGTACCTCTAATTTAGACCCTTAAAAATATGTTCTGAAATGCATGGGATTCTTAGATTTGTTTATCAGTTCATATTTCACTCTTTACTGTTAATGCCCCTGGAGTCGTAGACAATGTGCAGTTTTGAAACATATAATACAAATCTAATTGCAATAAAATAAGTGTATGTTCGCTAACAGTTTATTCCACTTTCCCCCAAAATGTTAACCACATCATATGTTTAATGGGCAGATAGTATATGTGGGAACTGGGAAGTAATAAAAAAGAAAATTGTATTAGTGTATGTAAATGTACAAAACTGTTGCAGCCCCGTCCAGACTCTTCTTGAGAGTCTTTGAGGGTGATCTGTGGTGTACTCTGTCTGTGGGACAGAGGTGTGCCTCTCTGTATGTCCAGAGGACCGGTGTCTCTGTCCCGTGTCCCTCCTCACATCCACGCATCCTCTTCACATCGTCGCACAATGACCCTCTCCTTCTGTTATTTTGCAGCCAGTGTTGATGTCTACAGGACACACCCCAATGTACACCTCTGCTGTTTCCACACTGGTAAGAGCCGAGCCGCTCTGTCCGCCGCAGGACCTCACACTGCCATAGTCCTGTGCCATTGTCATTGGTTTGGGTTGCCTCCCCATTTGTCTGGGACTGGTCTATAACTCGGACTAACTAACTTTAGGAGGTTCCAAATCCACCGCCATTTTAATGTTTTTCTATATTTAACTCAGCTGAACTATGGGGGGGTCATCAGTGATATCAGTGTGCTCATGACCATCGATCATTTTATATCTGTCAGACACATCTGTACTGTAATACTACCTTTGTTTTGGTCATGTGACAGGAGCATGTTCAATGAAAATGTGTGGTTTAAATTACTGGAATTGCATTATAGTGTTAATACCCACCAGTGTTGTAATATTTGTGGCTATGACATGCATAACTTATAACGTATTGAGGTTGATGATTCAATTCAAATGCTTTAGATGCTTACACAGTGGCTGCACTATGCGCTGGATGATTCAACACATTTTTTGGAAGTAACGATAATTCCTTTTACCTAATTATACACAATATAACTTAATGATCTAGCACTTCTTTTTGCTTCGCTGACCCATAGCCTACTTTATATAACTATAAACAATGAAGAATATATAATATTTTAGTGCTCAGTCCTGTAGGTGTCAGTGTTTGACGGAACAGTGTGACTTCCCTAACCTTGAAAAGATGGCAGAGCTCCTTTCTCAATAAAACATTTTTACGAGCAGACAGGCCACATTAGCCTCACAGCCCGTGAAATCGCTTTCTGGTTTTTGGCTTAAACTTTAGGAACAGACCAAGAAAGCTGCAGAAAAATACATATTCAGCTTTTACATAAATTGATTAAAACATATAACAAATTGAGCTATGTAATCTAATAAAGTAAATAGTATTTAGATGGCAAGGAAAGCAAAAGGACTAATCACGAGAAATGCACATTCAAGAGCCCTCTGTTTCTCAGGGATTCTGAGTTGCACTAATACACTGACCTTGAATACATCCTTTCTAAAAGCCGTCGCTCGTCGTCTGTCGTTCCAACTGTTTTGCATACAGTGCAATCACCACTCTGCCATAGACAAGAGTAATGTCTGCATATACAGTGCACTCATCTGGCCCGTGCTTGTGTTTACAAATGCATGCAGTCAATTTTCCACACTGGTAAAATTAAATATGTGGAGCTCCCAGGATTCATTGCAGCGTTCCTTTTGCATAGATATGTTTGCAGCAGGCCCTCGTCTTGCCCATGTGGTATTGTCAGTCTGTGTCTTTATTGCCATAATGCTGTGGGCTTTGCCACTTTCACATGAGCTCAGTGATTTACAGCAGGGCCTGTGCGCCACAATGGTTTGGCACACAAAAACAGGTCCAGAGGTTACACAGATAATTCAGCACAGAGGTCGTTCAGCAGCAAATGACTCCACTTTTAATTTGGAACAGTATCATCACACATGATATGACAGGAACTGCATCCAAGATTTTGTAATTCTTTCTGATCTACTAAAGAAGAATTTTGTTTCTTTTATTTCTGTTGTAATCACCATAAATGTTCCACATTTGATATTTGTATAGAGCAATGTGGCTGTTTCTTGCATTACATAACAAAATCCTTTACATTTTATTCAATGCTGATGAGGTACATTTTTGATTCATCTAAAATTCTGTATAAATAAAAGAAGTACTTTGCATTTTCCAAACTGTATAGACCTCCCCTGTTTGACACTTTCAAACCTGCTTTGAGTATTAAGTATTCAATTACAGGTTGTAGTCTTTTCTCAAGAGCTCTGCATTATCCTGCCTTCACTCTTATGGGCGCTTTGGTGCGCTATCACTCATCTTCATTTGCTCTGTCCTCCTGCTTTTCTTTAATGAATGTTTAAATATTTCCCTGCAGCTCTGGTGTAATTACTGAGCAGCAGCTCTGGTCCTTGGGGACAGACGGAGGTGGGGAGGGAGAGGAGGAGAGGAAGAGAGGAAAAAGGAGGAGGAAAGAGGAGGAGGAGGGAGAGGAGGAGTAGAGTTGAGTTAATGCTGATTGGCGGATTGTGAAACATGATGGGAAAGGAGATGAGATAGGTAGAAAGAGGATTTTTTTTACTATAAACAAAATGAGACTGTCAGCTGACAGGTTGTCCTTCAGTGTGCCCTTACATAAGTGTGTCCCTTTGTCACTAGTCTCTGTGCTCAGTTTCAGATGGAAGAACAACTGTGGCCTCAGCAATGTGCTGATGTCTCAGGCGCATTTAAGGAAAGGTTGATTTGTAGTCAAGTAGACAGAGCAATGTGGCTGTGATTTTAAATAATTACTGTAATGTATATATTATGATTGATAATTGTATGTTTGACATTTTTGCACTATTTTTTTTTCTATACTGTGTTACTCTGTTACTGTTGTAAATATCCTGCTGTGTTGTGTATATCATACTTAAATGTCTGTACTGAAGTGAGATGCTTTCAATATCATTGTGAGTATGTATGATATAAATTGTACATATGAATAGTGACAATAAAAGGCATTCTATTCTATTCTATTATTGAAACTGGAATATTTTAAAGTTTTCAATGAAGAGGCGTGCAACACCATCAGCAGACTGTCTTATAATCAGGTCCGGTTCCAGTCTTCTTAATTTGTGTGACAGGACAGGACAGGACAGGACTTTAAAATTAAAAGTAAATATATGGGGGTGGTTATTTAGGGTTAAATATACGGATGGGCATCAGGTTTGCTTGGGTATGTGAAAAATCTAAATTTTTGTTAATTGTGAATTGCACCAGATGCTGTTTTGAATGTGCACTATGGCCCCGAGCACAGAATTCATTGCCTCAGTGGGTTTAAACTAAAGATACTGCCTCTAGAATCACAAGAAGTCATTAGAGGAAAGAATATGTTTGGGCTCCTATAATTTGAAAAATGACCCGAAGTCAAGCGCTATTCCCTGTTGCTGAAACTGCAGAAATGTAGTGTTCTGGTTGACTAGGTTAAGGAAAGGCCCTGAGCCATTCAGTGAAGTCATTTATACTAACTTGTCTTTCTCTGCACAGCCTAAATTTCCTTCACATGTTCCCACCTCCACTTCTACACACAAAGACAGCTAAGTAATTGCCATCAAACTTTCCTGTTCCACTCTTTTTGCCTTTCTATGGGAGCGGGGAGGGGAGGGGTGCACAGAGCAGCAGAGGAAGAAAATATGAACTGCATTCTCCAGGAGCACAGAGCTGCAGCCGGGACCAGCCTCACACACTCCATTTACAGAAAGGACAGAGCAGAAAGACCTGTTCACACAAATGATTTTTCTTCTGCATCTGAGGAACACAAAATAGTGATGAGTCATTTTTCAGACTCCAGCCTTTACTCAACAGGAACGAACTGCTGACTGCCTCATCTGCCATTTGGGATTTAACATTTGTTTTTGAAATTTTGTCTTTCTTCATAGCCTTCTTGCTCCTTTATTGCTGAAAATGATATGCCGTTTGCATTTGTAACAATCAGAAGTCAAAAACCACGATGGATTTGATTTATTTTTGAGGACTGACACATAATAAACAGCATGTGTTAATTTTTTGGATTTTAAACAAATTTCAATGTCAATATTCTTGCAAAATGTTCATGACTGTGTGGTATGCCAAAAAGGTGGGCTCTCGCTTCCTCGAAAACGTACGGAAAGCCAAGAAACGACGACTTTATAAGAGGGTATGCAGAATTTGACATTTTAATTTGAGTCTCAGGTATATTGATTTAGCGTTCGCAAATCCTTAAGTGGTTCGCTTTAAAACTGATTACGGAGTGCCTGGGTATTCATATGTATGAAATTAAATTCACAAATGCTAATCAGATATTGCTGTAGCTTCATGTTTGGGAAAAGATGCCTATCTGGCCTTAATCTCCAAATCGAGTTTGTCTCCAACAAACAGTAAATGACCTCACAACGCAGGCTATAATCTTTCTGTGCGCTCCTCCAAATTACCCATGATTCAATAGGAAACAAATTATGTGCACACTGTGCTTGAATTGAGAGTAGAATTAACCTCTTTTCCTTCTCCACACAAACACATTAGGTTTGGTTTCCTGTTACAAATACGTCTGTGATCTGGGCTGACTCACTGAAGTGCTTTTCTGCCACACAGTGTACCAAAGTCTTGCCCCAAATTGCACAGAAAACCCAGAGGTAGAGGTCAGGCTACTGTTTATACTCTCTCTATTGCAGCATCCATCTAAATTCACTACTGCTGACCCAAAGCTGCTGACAAAGCTTTGCAGCTGGACTTTGCATATATTTCACTGAGTACTTGGTTTCAGAGTAGTTTGCATGGCGTGGCTAGCCTTTATGTATCCCCACCCTCCCCAGTTGCTGTGTGAGGTGAGCGAACACTAATGCAACCTCTGGGCAGTGTCCAGCTCAGCTCCTTCCTTCTTCTTAACGATATTGGCGTTTTTTTTTCTTCTTCTAACAGTAACAGTTTAACAATCAATGCTGCAGGCTAAGAGAGTACGTTTATAGCATGAATAAAAAGGTGGTTGGTGGTATACAAGCATTTTTATCTCGTGGGCTAAACTGTAGTTGCAGCACACATCTAAAAATAAGTACTCTTTTTTGTACAATTCATAGCTCCTTCTGTATATTAATGACTTATCTATTGAATGTTTTATTTTGCTGACAACAATGTTTAATACTGTTGTGTGAGTCATGTATTTATACTATTATGTGATTTTTGTTTTATTGTGTTATGTCCAGATTCACCCATCATTTGTACTCACTTTGTTTTTCCTATTGGCTACTTTACATAATCAAATTCTTTAGTTACTCTTGAGCAAAGATTTGTATGTTGATTTTCAATATGCGTTACTTACAGCAGTGAAATGAGTACTAAAAAGCTGTACTGAAGTAAAAGTAAAAAGTACAATGTGGAGATAATTACTTAAAGGTCCCATGGCATGAAATTTTCACTTTCTGAGGTTTTTGAACGTTAATGTGAGCTCCCCTACCCTGTTTAGGGCCCCCCAATGGCTAAAAGTTGCGAAATGTCTAAACTGAGCATTTGCGATCCTTTTCTGCGTTTGAAAAAAACACAGCTCAAATGGGCGATTCTGGACAAGGCACCTTATTGACGTCAGATCGAAAAAAGAAATGCAAATTCAGTTCCACCACCGTCTGTCTCTGTAAATCACGCCCAGAGAATTTGGACTGCGGAGGAGCTACGCAATGCGAAATGCGTTTTTTTATTTGCCTGGAGGCACGTGCGAGTGTTTCTAGACTCGGAAGTCCTTTACCCAACCCTCTGGACCTCTGAAACAGCAGTGGTTTAATTTTTTTTTCATTGAAAAGGCTCTCCTTTCCTCCTTCGCGCTTACACATGCGGAAGTGGGGCCAGGCACAGCGCACCGCTAAAACAAGCAACAAGGCCCAGAATGAGTCTCATGCACTAAGTGTTGATTTTGAAGAAGGATTCATTTACAGTATTAGGGAACCATTAAGGCACCATATAAAGCATCAAGAAGTACCATGTCATGGGATCTTTAAAGTGCTAGTTACTTTTTAACATAGTTTTAATATACTTTTAGGTCAATCTTTTGTACAAAACTTGATAAATGAAGCAAAGTTGATGAAATTAAGTTGTTCTAAACCACAATTATCATATAATTTGAACTCTGGCCAATCAGAGCAGGTGATGCAGTGCAGATTAGGACTTGTACTGTTCTCAGACTTGTACGGTTCTCTTGTGTTATTTTAAGTTTTACAACAAATTGCAATTGCATAGTTAGAGTTAAATTACAAGTACTAAAAACTACTCAAAAAGTATAATTACCAAACAATCTGCTCTATTTAAGTGATGTGAGTATTTGTAATACATTACTTTCCACTTCTGGTTACTTCAGATGCCCTCCCAACCACTGCTTTTCCGGATTTGGGATTCAAACTACACTGGCTTAAGAACCTTTGTGTGTGCTGTATATTGTGTGCATATATACAGGAGCATGTTCATAGACATAAGTAAATAATAGTTGGTGTGACATTTAACACTCTGTATGTTAATGAAGTAGGGTGAACATTATAAGGAGTGGCCTGGCTGTGAGTGCTGCCTGTAAAAACACAACAGTGAGGCCAGTTAGCTGAATAGGTTGGTGTTAAAATATAGGTGGGTGATGGCAGCCAAACACAGTAAATCCTTAGAAGCCTGATGTCCAATGACTTGACAGAGCAAAGAGAGAAGGAGAGAGAGAGAGAGAGGGGCTTTGTCAAAATCCCTGCAGGAAAACCGCCTGGCACCAGGCTTAGATTTCTGCTGGCTATACTCATTATTTCAGTCTCCAGATAAGGATGAATTTGACGTAATGTTCAGCAGCGTGGCTCATTGGACATTGTTATAGGGTATTGTAACAAGGTTTAGCGCAAGGGCATTTGGTATCATTTTACAATACAGTACAACCACACTATTTACTTATGAAAGCATGAAGAAAGAATGATTGAGATATGTTAGTAAGGGGTTGGAGCTTGGTTAAGCAAGGGTATAAGTGTAGTTATTATGCCTGAATCATTCTTAATAAACCAGTTTATAAAGATATAAACCCAAATTGTGACCTAAGCTGTAAGAAAATCAAGATGTATTTACCCTACCCTATTGGTATGATCTGCTGATATCCAAGGGTTTCAGAATAGTAAATAATTTCACTATATACTCCATTTTGGATGCCCATGTTAGTAATACCTCTTTCTCACATATTATACAGATTTTTATATTTGGAATTCTGTTATTGACGCAGAGGACCACTTCCATGCACAGTGCAAATTAGTTTATGTCATTGTTATGTTGACCCAAACAGCAGATGTAGTTTGTTGTAATTGAGCATCTATGTTTCAGATATCATTGTGTGTGTCTTTTGTGTAACTGTACAGTCCATCAATGATAAAATATGGCTGCAAACCACATTGTCAAAACACATCAGTTCTGTCATAGACAAGTTGCTTTGTTCTGACTGTTTAATCATCAAACTGTCTGTCACTGACTTACACTCTCCTCAGTCTGGGAGAGTGCGAGGAGACTGCCACAGCGCTGTGATGTGAATGTAGTGGGTGGTGAGGGTGACTGTACATCATATTGATCAAAGAAGTTACACTTGTGTATTTTGCAATCTCACCCATAGTTTTACCTAAATGTGATTACACCATTTTAGTTATGTTAGCTTTGTGAATACTCTTTATTAAGGTGACCAGACCCTTTTAAATTGTAGAAAAAGAGGGACGGGTTGGATGTAGTCCCCTGTGGAGGGACCCAGGAAATGTAAACCTGTAGATAATAACTCCAAAAACACCAAATTATTTACAGTTTTTATCAGTTGAGTTGGAATAGAATTACATCAATTCGACTGATAAAACTGTAAATCATTTGGTGATTTTTATCAGTCAAGTAAATGTCCAAAAGTCAAGTAAATGTCCAAATATGTGCCTAATATGTTTGTAATATGTGCAAATATATTAGACAAGGAAAGGCAAGTTGAATGCCAGTGCAACCAAAAAGCCATTTATTTCAGATTTAAAAAAATATTCTGATGAATGTAAATCTAATTTTTCATAGCTCAAGTGGCTTCACTGAAAAAGTGGGACATTCTCTAAATAAGTGGGACGAGGAACAGGGGCCTAATTGACTGTACTGGATGACCAAAAGAGGGACAGATGGCCGCCCTGCTCTTCATAGATGTATAACTGCTTTTTTTAAATGCAGGGAGAGCTCTGTAATAACAACTACAGGCTCCCATGGCTGTCACTGCTGGCCTGGACGTATTTGAGATATACTCCAACAATAACCCCATTTCAAAGTTATTATTTCTTAATATTCTTAATGATTGTTTCTTTCCTCTGTCTGTGTCTCCAGGGAAACACTCCTCCTGTGGTGGTGAACACTGACACACTTGACGGCTCGCCATATGTGAGTATTAACCCTTATCACGCTTGCATTATATTACTATGATCCATTTTGTGTGTGATTTTGCTACAACTGGAAAAACTTTGTTCAGTCTGTAGCTTTATACAAAGTGATTTAACATAAGGACAGAAAATGCATTATACCTAGCTTCAGACACATAATTTGTATTAAATAGATTAGATTAAAAAGTGCACTGCCTCCTCAATAAAAAGTCGAGTCTTTCTGATCAGTTTTATTGCACTGCTACATCACTACTAAAGTTTGTTTTCTAGGTCAACCAAAAAATGCATTTGTCTGAAGTTTTTATAGCTTCTGCTCCTCTGGGACTTTTTTAATTGCAGAGGTATAGCTGATGTGAAGGCAAAAGGCAAATTAGACACTGGGAAAGAGGGTCCAAGAAAAGAAGGAGAAAGAATAAAGTTGGGCAACCTTTTAAGCTAAATTTGGTGCTAGTTTATAAATAAGTTTTGTTCAACTGTATTTTAGGTTAATCTTATATTAGTGTAGGTTTTTCTTTGTTAACGACTCAAATTGTTGAAATGATTATGTTGAAAATTATGTTTTCTTTTCAGCTACCATTGTTTGCATATGTTGTAGGATATCTTTTTGAAGACTTATTGTTCTACAGGTAAATGGGACAGAAGGTGAAATTGAATATGAGGAGATCACGCTGGAGAGGGTGAGTGTTAATTTACAGCATCAGAATAGTTCTGTCATTTTGT
This sequence comes from Paratrypauchen microcephalus, assembly GCA_036785185.1. NCBI lineage: Eukaryota > Metazoa > Chordata > Actinopteri > Gobiiformes > Gobiidae > Paratrypauchen > Paratrypauchen microcephalus. Next base: position 6,038,819 of record JAVJIX010000034.1, on the reverse strand, counting down.
TAAAATGTCTTAAATAAATAATTGTCTGTTTTCTTTGTAGGGAAACTCAGGCCTTGGCTTCAGTATAGCAGGTGGGACAGACAACCCCCATGTGGGTGATGACCCCAGCATCTTTATCACCAAAATCATCCCAGGGGGTGCTGCAGCTCAGGACGGCAGGCTCAGGTACGCTCTCACGTAGATCTCAATAGACTGTCCACCTGATACTATTATCCCTAACAATAAGTAGGAGGAGAGCTCAGTATTTTATGATAGAAGTAGCTGTTTAACTATCAGATTACAGATTTGTTGACCTGGTTTATGTTTCATATTTCTGCAATACTGGATCTTCCATACTTGATTTATTGTATTGAGATTTGGGGTAACAATTACCAAACTTGGCAAAAACCAAATTGCAAAAACGTGCTGTGAGAATAATGCATAAGGTTGGTTAACTCGATCACACAAATTACTTGTTTTTCAAATTCAAATTTCAAAAATTATACTTTTTTTTTTTTTTTGAAAAGTGAGAGTTAAATTCTACACTGCTTTGCTTTTGTATAAAGCAAACAAAAATATCAATATGTCATTCAATATCCAAAAACTGTTCAGTACACAAGAACTACACTATGAATTAAGGGAAAACGTGTATCTGTGTGTGGGGTTAGTCTGAGGAATGGACTGGGAGAAAACCTGAAGCAGTTTTTGCTTTCGTGGTATAAGGGTGAGTGACAGCACTGTATTATTATTATTATTATTATTATTATTATTATTATTATTTAGATCACCCAGTGCTGTCACTCACCCAGTGCTTTCGTGGTATAAGGGTGAGTGACAGCACTGGGTGATCTAAATAATAATAATAATAATAATAATAATAATAATAATAATACATGAAAAAAGTATACAGATAAAATTGTAAAACATCATACAGTACAATACAAAGAAAGAAAGAAATTGGGTTAAAATTATATTAAGTATGTAAAAAGTTTTGTGATCAGTGTACATAAACAACCACATCATTTTTGAAACTAGGGGTGGGGGTTAGTTTTTCTTCTTCCCACTCCTTTTTGAGAAATGTGCTTTTCTGTTGTTTACAATGATTATGTTGTATGTATATGATTATTGTTTCTCTCTTGGCACAAACTCGAAATAAAAACAAATCAATCAATCAGTCAATCAAACCACATGAAAGAAAATTTGGCATTTCTCTCTCAGTGTAAATAACCAAAATAGAAATTATTTTTAATGATAGCTTCATAAAGGCGCCATTATTCAATTCCAAAGACAAGATAAGATTAAATGGCAAGCTTAATGTGCACCCGGTTCCTTAAAATAATACTAAAGTTCAATATCTGCAGATCATAAGCGTTGATATTTTTGCTTAAACTGTGAATCTCCCATATGCTCTTAGCATTAGCAGTGCGAAAACAATTAACAAAGAATACACAGTAATACAAAGAAATATCCATCTTATAAAACGTTAAATTAACAGTTTTCTCTTCACCACTGCCATTGCCCTTTACTCTTTTCATTAATCATACCAGTTGGTGATGTGTGTGTGTGTTTAGTGATGTGTAATGCTGTGGACTCTAGCTGTGTGGCTGTGGCTCCTGTCAGCTGTGATATCTGAGGTTATTTTCCAGTTTATTATTGTTTCCCCCCCTCACACACCTGGGCCACACTCTCTGTCATAACCTAATATAACCCGAACAGAGGTTTCTCAGACTGTGCAAGAGGAGGCAGGATGTCCATGGTGAAACTAGATCCTTGACAAAGCTACTGTTGCAGATTGAGTGCTTCTAGTCTCCTGTGGCGATGTATTACATTCATTTTCTTTAAATGAAAACAAACTTGTTGTTTTTGCTGACTCCCTGCCTGCCTCTTTCTCTCTGCAGTGTGAATGACTGCATCTTATTTGTGAATGATGTGGATGTACGAGAGGTGACACACAGCCAGGCGGTGGAGGCTCTGAAGGAGGCAGGTGCTATTGTCCGCCTCTATGTTCTGCGAAGGAAACCTGCTGCAGAAAAAGTGACCGAAATCAAACTCATCAAAGGCCCCAAAGGTTAAGTGTTGACGAAGTATAGCTACTGTGTGGGGGATTAAAGGTGCATAATGTAGCTTTTCAGATTGCTTGCCTGCATGGAGATTGCATAGATTAGAGAATGTTACACAGTATGGCTTTTTTTTTTAAATCTATCTCCAAGGAAATTGTATAGCTTTATTTGTAAAGTTACACAATATGCTGAAATTTTTACTTATTTCCATGGAGGCAAGCAAGCCAAGTCACAGGTCGGTGAGCTGAACCACACATAGTAAGAATACTGTTTTTGAATGTATTTTGAGCTATAAATAGTTGAATTAACACATGTTGGATAAGTTTATAAATACTGTGGAACTTTCCAGGAAATATCACCTGCACTGAGACAGACCCCCAACTTTCTGAATCTGCCCCTTATGAAACTATACCTACTTTGCTTACCCTCTGCTCTGGCTCTCTGTTCACAGGCTTAGGTTTCAGCATCGCTGGAGGGGTGGGCAACCAGCACATACCCGGAGACAACAGCATCTATGTCACCAAGATCATTGAGGGTGGAGCAGCTCACAAGGATGGCCGTCTACAAATTGGGGATAAGATCTTAGCGGTGAGTCTCTCATGTGCAATGCAACGATACAGAAATGCATCCACACAGTCGGTCTCAGTCTCTCACTTACTGCACACAGGCTCAGTGTGTTTAAGCACAGAGCCAAGACAAAATAAATGCAGCTTTTATGGCATGGAACTGCTTTCATAAATATGTTAATAAATGAGTGGGACGGGATCAAACTGTCTGGAAGCCATATTTACAATTAAACCAGCATTACTGCCATCTGGTGGGGACTATATGTAGCCCAATGCAGTCCGTGCTTTCAATCAGAACAGTAAGTAAATGCTGACCTCTTAAGGGTGTAGTATCTCACACATTTGTTTTGATCTTACTTTTGCTATAAAAAAGATAACTATAGACAGAAAGTTAAGACAATATTGTCTTCTGCATCTCAGACACATATTTTTCAACAGATTGAACAATTCTTGTATCTAGAGGCATTAAAAACACTGTGGGAAGGGTTGCTGTTTGGTTCTGCTTACTCCTTTTGAGTATTGCTGTGTTACTTTTTCAAATAAAAATTCAATGTTATGAAATGTCAAACTAAATGTGTGATGGGCTTCCTATATTATAGTATATATCATGTAATTGTTTATTTTGTCAGTTGAACATCTTTAAACGAATGAGTCCCTTGAAAGATCTTAAATGTGTGTGCTTGTTCTTGTGCAGGTGAACAGTGTGTGTCTGGAGGATGTGATGCATGAGGATGCGGTGGGGGCTCTGAAGAACACAGCCGAGGTGGTATACCTCCGGGTGGCCAAGCCCAACAACCTGTTCCTGACCAACTCCTACAACCCTCCAGACCTCACCAGCAGTAAGCATGCCTTTGCATCAGGCTTCACTCACATGTGTTCACAACGTGTGCTGGCTTTTTTGGTCAAATCTGCAAGACAACAAATTACTCTATAGATTCAAGGTTTTCACATACACTGCACAGTTTGTTTTTGTTTTTGTTTGGCTTAAACAATCAAAGCATACAAAAGTTATATTTAAAACACTTTATTTAAAACACATTTGAAGCCTAAAGAATATTTTCAATGTAACAAGTCCAAACAGTGCACAAACTGACAGCTGTGAACAAAAATACGCTTTGTAGTTTCTTGTAAAGCACTCTCATTCAATTTCATAGTGAAGTGTCAAGTTCAATTGTATTCATGAATAACCATTATTATTTTTCTTTATTCTTAGCGTATTCTCACATGGATACAGACCTCAGCCACCCAAACTATTTAGGATCTGATTACCCACAAGCCCTCACTCCCACCTCGCCTAGTCGCTTCTCCCCGGTGCTGCACAGTATGATGGGAGATGATGATATCCCCAGGTCAGTAATGATCAATAAAACCTTTAGGTCCCATGTACACTATGACCTATTTTCCACTGTTGTTGCAGGGAGCCTCGGAGAGTTTTGATCCACCGAGGCTCGACAGGTCTGGGGTTCAACATCGTGGGTGGGGAGGATGGTGAGGGCATCTTCATCTCCTTCATCCTGGCAGGGGGTCCGGCTGACCTGAGCGGAGAGCTGCACAAGGGCGATCAGATCCTCAGTGTAAGGCTCCTCTCTCACATATCGGACATTTTAGCAGTGCCCTTTGGTTTGACTGCTGTTTGCTGTGTTTCAGGTGAATGGGGTTGACCTGCGCATGGCCACACACGAGCAGGCAGCAGCAGCACTCAAGAACGCTGGTCAGACTGTGACAATAATTGCTCAGTACAGACCAGATGGTAAGTACTTTTGAATCTTGAAATTAATCTTTTGACAGAGAAGGGTAGAATAGCCAAAAACTGTACTGTGCTTGTTTAGTAATGTATCTTCAAAATAATATTACTCATGTAGAAATACAAAGTAGTAGTCCAAGAAATGTACTCAAATTAGAGTAAAAGAGTATTTTGGGAAACCACTTCTCTAGTAAAACACCTCATTTATAATTTTAAGTTAATGCAATTGGAGGGACTTTAAATAATAATAATTCACATCTGGACAAAGCTGGTATTTTCAAAAGTTAGGCAAAAAAAAAAAAGATTAAAAATGTATTAATTCAGAACGAACGGTGTAAGAAACATAACTGTTCAAATCATTAATACTGTCACAGTAAACTTTTTCACTTGTGGACTTACTCGCTGTGGGAAGAGTAACCACATATTTTACTCACATAAGAGTACTGTTATACTTTCTAAATATAAATGTAACTGAGAAACCCACCCATTGCATCCCACTTATGGATTTTATGGATAGCATGCATTATGTTTACATCTTATCCTATTGCCATAGTAAGTGTAGGTGTTGTGCTTCAGAGTACAGCCGCTTTGAAGCCAAAATTCATGACTTGAGAGAACAGCTGATGAACAGCAGTATGGGCTCTGGGACCACAACGCTACGGAGCAACCCAAAGAGAGGCTTTTATATCAGGTACCACCATCACAACACACAGGCCGAGGTCATAATCATCAACTAACACAACTCAGATCATTGGAGCCTTTCAAAAAAGCTGTTTAAAGAAGATTTAATCACACGCTGCACACTGCTGTTACCATGTTGTTGTTGTTATACAAGCTGCAGCTGTTTTAGTATTTCCCTTCAGGGCTAATGTTAAATTATGAATGTGACTATAAACTCTTACACTATACGAGGGAGTTTTAATGTTTGAACATTCATTTGAACATATTTTTCTACAAGATCTGCAGTTAGTACAAAGATGTATAATGTGAGTATAGACCTAGCCTCCCGTGTTGGTATGCCCATTAAAATTACATAAATGCAAACTTTACCTATCTCATTTATTATAAATGAGCCATGCAAATTCATAGTGTGTGGTGATGGTACTATAAAACTGTTCTAAAACAGAAATATAAATAAATGAAGATAATGTATTCTAAACATCTTCTGCTTATTGTTTTGGGATTGGTGTTATGGTTTGCCCTGAAACAACCTGTGTATGTAAAACTCTTGACAGCTTTTTGGTTAAATCTCCACATGACTAATTTGAGACTGATATTTGCATAGAGACATCTGGGATAAGGATGGCGAGAGAGTCACAGTGTTTGTATAAACTCAATCTGGACCTTTTCTGGTTTGAAATGTGTGTGTGTGGTGTGTGTGTGGGAAGGAAGGGCTAAGGCGTTAATTTTTCCAATCATAATGCTGAATACATGTGCAAAATATGAAATCAATCAACTTTATTTTAAATTCTAACATGTCGTGCAGGATTTAACAGGATAATGGTTCAGGATCAGAATATACATTAAAATATATATCACAAAAATTCTATATTAATGTGTTATAAACAATCTGTGTAAAGAAGAGGAAGAGAAGAGCAAATTGAGACTGGTACTAATGACCTAATGGACAAGTATTTGCAATAGCTAATCTGTGTTTTCTTTCCCAGGGCTCTTTTTGACTATGATAAGACAGCAGACTGTGGCTTCTTGAGCCAGGCCTTGAGCTTCAGGTTTGGGGATGTGCTTCACGTGTTGGACTGTGGGGATGAGGAGTGGTGGCAGGCGCGAAGAGTCAGCCCCCAAAACGAGGCAGAGGAGGTGGGCTTCATCCCCAGTAAGCTCAGGTCAGACCGGAGTGTGATTACTGCACCACAATACTCCTAAATGTTTAACTTGGTACAATGTATTACAAAATGTACGATTGTGTTTTTTCAGAGTCGAGAGAAAAGAGTGGTCTCGTGTAAACACCAAAGAGAGGGTAAATCAGTCACTAATAAATCAAGGAAACATCAATCAAGTGTTTAAACAGAAAAATATATTTTTTTTAATTTTCTTATAGGACCATGGGCGTGACAGTTTGGGCCCTCAAGGTAATTTGTCTGGATCTTAAAGCTGCTGTACCCGTCTTAAAAATGCAAAAAACACAATGGTTAAACTTAAAGGAAAAGTAAGTTTTTTTTTTACAATCTGAGCCTTCTTTCGGCAATAAAACAAGTAGTTTTACTCACCCATAGCAGTCTGGTGTCAATTGGAGCAGTATCGCTGAAGTTATGTTGTAGCCGTTCTGTTCTACTAATGATCCCGTATCTTTTAACATGGTGCTCGGGGCATTACTTTGCGGTGTCCAAATAACACAAACTTTAGCACTTTTCAAATCACAGAAGATCGCTGTGTCAGGGTAGACTTTTAGTGGATTCCAAAACGGCCTGAAACCCGATATCCAGCTATAGTTTCATTTGATGACGTCATCAGAGAGGACAGTGCGCGTGCGTGAACTCAGCTGTTTTGTAAACACCGCTAGTCCGAAAGAAGCTAACACCGCTCTGAACTTTACTTTTCTGTTGCAATATCGGGTTTCAGGCCGTTTTGGAATCTAATAAAAGTCTACCCTGACACAGCGATCTTCTGTGATTTGAAAAGTGCTAAAGTTTGTGTTATTTGGAGACCGCAAATCAGTGCCCCGAGCACTCACGCTAACGGATACGGGATCACTAGTAGAACAGAACGGCTATAACATAACTTCTTCAAAACTGCTCCAATTGACACCAAACTGCTATGGGTGAGTAAAACTACTTGTTTTATTGCCGAAAGAAGGCTCAGATTGTTACTTTTCCTTTAACTTACCTTATGTATTTTGAACATCCTAATTATGCACCTCGATGAGCTTATAAGCTCTTTTCATAACATTCAGAGATCAGTGCAGTGCAGATCTTTACTGTGAAGGTAAAGCTAACAATTAGCTCCTAATTATCAGACAATAAAATGCTTTCTAATCAGATGAAAAATTGTGAATATTGTATGTATAAGACAAATGATACACGTTATTACATTATCTTATTGAATATATGTAATATATTATGTTGCATCTTAAAATTCTTCTGTGTGTCCTTGGCAGGGAGAGATAAGCTCTCACACAGCTATGAGACTGTCACTCAAGTAGAAGGTGAGGTCAATGGAAAAGACATAATTGTTTGAAGTGTTTTGAGCTCTTTCTAAATGTTCCTCTTTTGTTATTTTGAAAATGCTCAGTCCACTATGCCAGGCCCATCATCATTCTGGGTCCCGTTAAAGACAGGGTAAATGACGACCTCTTGTCCGAGTTCCCTGATAAGTTTGGATCCTGCGTGCCACGTAAGTGTTACTGCTGTCAAATAAAACTCTCAAAGTGTCAGTGCTGATCTCTATAAACAGCTGTCACTTGTCTTGACAGACACCACGCGGCCCAAAAGGGAGTATGAGGTGGATGGGCGGGACTATCACTTTGTATCATCACGGGAACAGATGGAGAAGGACATCCAGAGTCACCGCTTCATCGAGGCGGGACAGTATAACAGCCACTTGTACGGCACCAGTGTCCAGAGCGTCCGCGAGGTGGCTGAGCAGGTGGGCTGTGACTCAGAGATAAGGGATAAAGAAATCAAATTCAAAAGCACTGCCATTTTCACCATTCAATCTATAGGATATTTTGTTTTAGATTGTTAAAGGGCCCATATTATGCAATTTTCTGATATGCTATATTGCCAAAAGAATTCACTCACCCATCCAAATAACGGAAACCAGGTGTTCCAAACACTTCCATTGCCACAGATGTATAAAATCAAGCACCTAGGCCTGCAGACTGTTTCTACAATCATTTGTGAAAGAATGGGTTGCTCTCAGGAGCTCAGTGAATTCCAGCGTGGTACTGTGATAGGATAATGATAGGATGATGATAGGATGCCGCCTGTGCAACAAGTCCAGTTGTAAAATTTCCTTGCTCCTAAATATTTCACATTCAACTGTCAGTGGTATTATAACGAAATGGAAGTGATTGGGAACGACAGCAACTCAGCCACAAAGTGGTAGGCCACGTAAACTAACGGGCGGGGTCAGTGGATGCTGAGGTGCATTGTGCGGAAAGGTCGCCAATTTTCTCAAGAGTCAGTCGCTACAGACCTTCAAACTTCATCTGGCCTTCAGATTAGCTCAAGAACAGAGAGAGCTGTAGATAGCTTCATGGAATGGGTTTCCATGGTCAAACTGCATCCAAGCCATTCATCACCAAGTGCAATGCAAAGTATCGCATGCAGTGGTGTAAAGCACGCCGCCAGTGGACTCTAGAGCAGTGGAGACACATTCTCTGGAGTGATGAATTGAGCTTCTCCATCTGGCAATCTGATGGACGAGTCTGGGTTTGGCAGTTGCCAGGAGAACAGTACTTGTCTGACTGAATTGTGGCAAGTGTAAAGTTTGGTGGAGGGGGGATTATGGTGTGGGGTTGTTTTTCAGGAGCTGGGCTTGGCCCCTTAGTTCCAGTGAAAGGAACTCTGAATGCTTCAGCATACCAAGAGATTTTGGACAATTCCATGCTCTCAACTTTGTGGGAACAGTTTGGAGATGGCCTCTTCCTCTTCAACATGACTCTGCACGAGTGCACAAAACAAGGTCCATAAAGACCTAGATGAGAGATTTTGGTGTGGATGAACTTGACTGGCCTGCACAGAGTCCTGACCTTAACCCGACAGAACACCTTTGGGATGAATTAGAGCTGACACTGAGAGCCAGGCCTTCTCCTCCAACATCAATGTGTGACCTCACAAATGCGCTTCTGGAAGAGTGGTCAGAAATTCCCATTATCACACTCCTAAACATTGTGGACAGCCTTCCCAGAAGAGTTGAAGTTATTATAGCTGCAAAGGGTGAACCAACGTCATATTAAACCCTATGGATTAAGAATGGGAGGTCACTTAAGTTCATATGCGAGTCAAGTCAGGTGAGCAAATACTTTTGGCAATAATAGTATAATGTTGTTTCCTCATCAAAAACAGGAGTTGTATTTTGTTTCACACATGTTTAATACACATACCCTGTATATATAGGTTGAGTTCTTCTCTCAAGCTGAAAGCACTCTGTCCCACCTTTTTATATAATACAGAAATTGCTCCACTGTGTTTTTAAACTCCATACACCCTCACTAGAATCATTTTAATTATTTCAGCCCTGGAAATGCCAATCTCTACTGAACTAAATGTAAAAGGTAGCTGTTAACTTGAAAGTTACCACTTCATGTTTCTGATGAAGTAACAGCATTATAACATTGTTTAAAGCTCACAAGAGTCAATTTTGTGTAATATAGGACCTTTAAATTTTTTATTGCTCTGACTACTGCCCTCATCTTTCTGAAACCTGTGGGTAATTCTTTTTATTTTGTGTTTTCTCCCAAATAGCAAGGGAAGCACTGCATCCTGGATGTATCTGCCAATGCTGTGCGCAGACTACAAGCTGCTCAGCTCCATCCAATCGCCATCTTTGTTCGGCCCAAGTCTTTGGAAAATGTGTTGTATGTTGTAATCTTGCAATGTGTATGTATTTAAACATGTCACGCCTTCCTATGTGGTTAATAAATATGTGTTTTCAGGGAGATCAACACTAGACTGACAGAAGAACAAGCAAGGAAAGGAATGGATCGAGCCCTCAAACTAGAACAGGACTTCCTCGAGTGTTTTACAGGTACAGTGTGCTACATAACTGATATTTTACGTATCTTTTTCTCCATAAATGCCTCAAGTCAGCTACTTTCCAACTGACTAATATATCTCAGTCCGCCACTTTCCTCTGTGTCAGACACTTATATAGTAAAGCAGAACACAATGGGATGATTTAGGTTTGTTAAACATTTAAAGACGGATGAGTGTATGCAGCAATGGAACTGTTGTGAATATAAAGTGTCAACAGATGCTGAACATTAAATCTTTTATTGACTAATATGTTCATGTAATTAAACACAATAAGATGATTTACGTTATATGCATGGTGGAACTGAAAGCAACTGAAGCAATACACACTCATGAAACATTGAAACTGTTATTTGTTAATTGTCCATCTTTCTTAAGTATCTCTCTATTTGCTCATTGCTTTTCTCTCTGTTTTCATGCCTGGCTACAGCTGTGGTGGAGGGTGACAGTTTTGAGGAGGTCTATCACAAAGTAAAGACAGTGATCGAGGAACAATCAGGGCCTTACATCTGGATCCCCACTCGGGAGAGGCTGTGAACCATAGCGCCCCCACCTACGCTGTCCTGCACCACCTGTCACCCTCACAGTCGGGACAGACCTATACGCCTGTCCCGCTGTCCTCCAGCAAAGTCAGTGCTTAGGCAATCACCGCGAGTGACACAGACAAACCAAGCATATCAAGACAAAATCGTAAGAGAGAGACCACAGGGAAGCAGAGAGCGATACCAAAACTAAAGTGGACTGAGTCATCATCATGTGTAATTACAGACTGAGAGAAGACGTCAATATCCCGGTTCAAAGAGGCGTGGCTGAGCTCCGAGGCCTTGTTCACACTCTGCTTTAAAATGCACCAAGTGGATATCTTTAAGTACCGCTGCCAAAAGTAGAAAATCAAACATATTCAACATATATGCGTATTTAGATATGCCAAACAATCCGTCAATGTCTGTGTTTGCGACCGTACAATTAGGCATGTTTAATCGGTGTTGCCACCTGTTTCAAAAGATGTAGAGGTAGAAGCATTTGGGAAAAAAACTCAAATATGAAAGTCCATTCTAAAGATTAATGAAACATTTTGATGCCTTGTGTGAACTCTCCACTTCCCAAAAGGATCCACACACAGCTGTATGTGTTACATGTTGTAGGTGTAAGCAGGGCTAGAGACATACTGTAAAGGGGGCCTTCCGGTGATGAACTTGAGATTCACAAGGTCTCCTCAATCTTCTTGATCTATGATAGTGGTGCCCCCAAAGACGCTGGCCCCTCTTTTTATCACAAAGTTATGTCATCCTTCTGCCAGCTCTGCCTTTTCACGGGATGGAATAGGGGTTGTCCTCTTTCTGTCCTCTTTTTTTCCACAATGAGGCGCTGTTTAGCCCCGTTCTCTTGGTTCTCTTGACCACGATTAAACAAAAGCTTCAAAACAAGGCTTCATTCAAGTTACTATGAGGCATTGCTTCACAGCAGTTTAAATAACAATAGAGAAATATGCTAAATTTGTGCATGCATTTTCAAATATGGTGGTGGCAGGGAAAAATAATTAGCAAAACTGACACTGAGAAAGAAGGACACGTTCCCCTTTCCAATATCAAGGAAGTGTTTTATAGCATGTCTTAGAAAGGACAATGTGAAGCGATGTGAAATTGAATCATGGGGCCATTCCTGTATACTTCTAAGTACTGTAGATGCTCTGGCATATAGTTTAGCCTCTGCCATCACAAACATACACATATATGACTACGCTCAGCTGTCTCCAGACACACTCCTCTACAGGGGGATGAATGTTATCTCTCTAGGCACAAGCAGTACCACAGCCACTACCCCCTCCTCATGCCCTATCTGCACACATGCACCACTCCCACTGCACAGGCCTGTCACATTAATGAAAATCTGATTTATTGCCTAATGTTAATAATGCCACTGTAACCCTAATGCAAGAATATATATATATATATATATATATATATATATATATATATATATATATATATATATATATATTTATATTTATATTTATATTTATATATATATAGTGGAAATAGGTCATTTTATTAATTATTGTGACAGACCTTCCATTGACACACGTGAGCCGCTCCTCCCTGAACAGTACATACACAGTAAAAGCCATGGCATTTGTGTGTCTGTGTGTGTTTGACAATGCTGTGATCACACTTTGAAGGGGGCTCAGTGCAACAGTACTTTGAAGAATTTTTTTATCATTCAAGGTTAGACATGGACATTGTTTATCATGCTCATATTAATCAAAACAGTAGTGGTTGAAGAGATTTGGTATTATTTCAATTGTTACTATTGCATTGCATGTACAGTAGCATCTTTATATGGCTTAAAATGCCAATGTAACACAGTAACACAAAGACTAAATTGTACAATAATATAAAAAGAAAACGAAAGAATTAAATATATTGATTAGGCATTAATATAGCACATTTGTAGTGGGGTGCTCTGTGTCCCCTCCAAAGTGAAGACTACAGTCGTGTGGCATGAGAGACTCCTGTGTGAGAGCAGCAGGTCTTCTATTCTCTAACTTCTACTTTCCTCATCTAATTTTCCCTCTATACTGTCCAAACAATAATAAAGCTAGATCATGCTTATTGAATAAATGGCCTATATATATAAATATATATATAGAAATATATATATATATATCTTTTTTATGCCGATTTGTAAGGGGACTGCGTCTGTAAAAATCAACACTTCCAAACTATATCCCACTGATTTTTTTTTTGGTGAAATCGTAGTTTTGTTCTTGACTTTACTCACATTCCCATCTTAATGTTGCAGCAGGAAGCTACAGAGAAATATTCATTCTAGTGGAGCCGCCCTCACTAGAGCTTGACATATTAGTCCTTGTGGAACAAAACTCAACACTTGTACAATGCAGCTGTGCGTCTGCTTGTGTGTGCGGGGGACAGGAAAACTGTCCAAATATATCAATGAAACAATATGTGTCCTATAACATCCACTGTTGGTGATTGTGTACAAACTAAAGGATGGTGTGAGTGTGTGTGAGTGAGACACGCACAGATGTAGTGCAATACTGCTATATGATGTTATGCAATGAAGATGGATTTATCAAGATTAAATACTGTATTTATAATGTTTGCACTGAGAGGCATTTTAAGCTACAGGTATTGACCACAGACAGTCCAAGAACACTGTCATTACCTTATTCTGAGCATTTTCTTTAATCTGTTTGAATTCTGTGTTATTTATTTTCATGTTAATAATTATAAAACTAGGGCTATAGATGCAATAGTAAAACGCGTAGTATACGAAAAGAAACAAGACCAGATTCATTGATTAATACCACAAGACTATATTCATTGATTACTACCAGTTTTAAATTTTGGATTAAATTGAATTAAATTGTTTTTTCCCCACCTCAGTTTAGTGGGGCATTCTTCTTCTACTGTCTGTGATCTCCTCAGATCGTTGTATCGAGAATATGGAAAAGGGTATCCACAGTTCTTGAGCATGTGTTTGTATTTACTTATAATTTTTGAATTATAAGCTGGAAGTGTTAACTCAAAGTGATCATTCATATTTACTGTTTATTTATTTCACTTCAGCTGACATTGACTTAGCTGGAGATTGTGAATGGGTATCATTTGTTTTTAAATTTATTTATTTAAAAGTGTCACTGGTTTCATCTTAATTATGTATATTTTTGTATTTTTTCACAGACAGATGTTTTGGTCAGAAATGCTGTATATAAAGATGAATGGATTCGCTGAGAGGTGATTGAAGGATTTCAGGTTACAGCCCAGTTAACACAAGTCTACATTGTGCACACTATCACATACTCTAAAGCACTATCGCAACATTATAGACACCTACACAAAGAGAGGACCATTGCGGGCGACGTCACCTTTATGAATGAATTTTTATGTTTTTCAAATTTCATTTTTAGAGAGTTCTATGTATTTCTTAATATCTCTCTCAGCCATCCATATCATAGTGTGATATTCCTTATCAAATATATGAATTTTTACAGAAAAGACTGATTACAAAAAGTTACTACTAAATCAACTGAAGAGAAGAATATATTTAACAATGAACAATATCAAGCAAAATAAAATGTTCCAGTTCAGTGAAGCGCTTGTTGTAAATTAGCTATAAAATAATAAAATTAATTTAAAATGCTTTCGGAAAATTGACTCCTGTGATTGTCTTTTTTTTTTATCCTGAAATGTAATTATTTTATTATTATATTTTAAATGGCAAAGATAAGATACGTATTTACCCAAAATACTTGATGTAGCTAATATAGAACATTTTCAAATCTTGCTAAAAAATATTACTATAATACATAAAGGTGCACTGTGTAACATTTCGGCATGTCTCCATTGAGATGTTATTGCTTAGCTTGAAATGTTCTACAGTATGGCATAAAATCTCCATGGAGATAAGCAGGTGACGGCTCAACGCCAAGTTACAGGTCAGATCTGAAGAGAGGCAGGCCTGCTCATAGTAAAAAAGCATGTGTTTCAAAGTAGCCAATAAGCAATAAAACACATAATTTAATACAGTTAGGTTTAAGTTTAATGGCACACTGTGGAACATTCCCAGCAAAACAATTACATCTCCATGGAAACAATACAGCACACCTTTAGATCAGAGGTCTTCAACAGGGGGGTCGCGACCCCTAGGGGGGTCACGGAGGTACTGCAGGGGGGTCCCGAAATCTTTTGATTTCACTTTAAAATAATATAATTTTATATTTTATAGTGTAAAATACAGTATTAACCTGTGTATTATTTCCTTGTATTGGATGTACCATAACAGAGTAGCAATGTTTATACATGACACTAAGCTCAATTTAATATAAAACACAATTCTATGCCGTATATACAGTAGGGGGTCCCTGGCCCAGTTCGCCATCTGTTTGGGGGTCCCTGGCCTGAAAAACGTTGAAGACCCCTGCTTTAGATTGTTCTCGAGCGTAAAATCATTTCACCTCTGCCATATTTCCAGGAGATGGCGCTCTTTCTCTACTCTGAGCTGCTTACACAAGAAGCTGAATTTGCAGTTCCTCTGTGGCCCTCGTTCACAGGGCGCTCCCCCACCTCTCAGGCTCTCATCAGGGGAACCATTTTCTCTTTTCCAAAACACACAACCAGCCCCACTGCATACACATCCATATTGAGTGTTAGTACTGTGGCCTACATACAACTAGATTATGACTGTATGAATGTAATGCTGATAATAGGTGACACCAATTCAATTATGACTAATGGAGTAGATAACCCTTCTAATTATCACTCAGATTCCCATAGTTTCAAAGCGAGACAACAGACTGACAGATGGGTTATAGGAAGACAAGGCTTTATTGATGTCTTTCAAATAAACCTTTAGCCTATTAATTACAGTGTAAATGTAAACTCCCTTAAGCAGCCCATACGTGAATGGCAAAAAGGCTTAATAGCACTTAAGATGAAGATAGCAAGATTTAAGATTCAAGATCGTTTATTTGTCACATGCAGGATCAACACAAGGTCAACAATGCAATGAAACGCTTAGGATCAGAAGAACCCATTGACTCGAAGATAGTCAAGAAGTACTAATAGCATGCAATAATAGTACATGGTTAAAAAAGTGCAGGGGAAAAGGTGAACACTATAATTAAAAAATATGTAATAAAATATTTGTCAAAGAAATTGTAAGATTATGTTCAAATATATTGTAAAACCACTGTTGGTCTGACCCACATACTATGAGATCACATATGATATCATCACTTATGATAAAATGTGTTCCAGAAAGATAAGTCCCTGATTCCTCATATCTTGTTTCAGTCACAAACTGTGTATGTTCCTATGATTTATGCAATCTGTGTGTCATGCGATTAACTCAATAAAAACTGAAGCAGCAGTCCCATTGTTGGGAGACATTGGTGAACTGACCCAGGTGCGGTCAGTCTCTCTGTTCCCCCTTGCCGACAAGTAAAACTTCAACCTGGTGTCCCTGGTTGTTCCTTTTAGTAATACTGTGGCATTATTGAATCTGTGATCTAACTGACAATATTGTAAGATACAAAGGTACAGGTAGGATTAAATAAGGCATTAGGTAAGTAAAGCATTAGGTGTGTCTGGAGTTAGTCAAAGAGCTGGAATTAGAACGATTAGATTAATTACTTCACAGCAGTTTTCTAAATTTGGAGACAAAGTAGGTACTATTAAAGGGCTCGTATTATGTTATAATGATGTATCCTCAGGAAAATCATACCTGGAGTTTGTTTCATTCATACATACATGTTTGTTCACTGCTCAGAGTCAAAGACATTTATTGTGCAGCGTTCCTGTGCCTTTAACCTTACAGTGTTGTGTTTTTTTAGTTGATTGTACATACTTATTATTTATCTTAATTTTTGATGCATGCTCTTTTTTTTTCCAACTGTTTCTGAAACTTGTGTTGTGACACTGCAATTTCCCCATTGTGGGACAAATAAAGGATTATCTTATCTTATTTTAACACACAAACTCTGCATATTTAGGCTGCGTTCTTTTCTCAAACAGAAAACACTCTGTTCCACCTTGTCATGTGGTAATACAGGAAGTGTTCCACTGCGTTTTTAAACTCCATACACCTTCACAAGAATCATTCAGATAATTTCAGTCTGGAACTGCAAATCTCCACTGCACAAAAGGTTAAAGGGAGCTGTTAACTTGAAAACTACCACTTCATGAAAGACAGAACCGAACATTTTGATCTTTGGAGATGTAGACAAACTAAAGGATGAAACTAAATACAACCCTAGGTATGTTTTGAAGAGGTAACAGCATTATAACATGGTTTTTAACACTTTGTCAAGTATAGCCTACTTTAAAAAGGGACTACTGTGCATAGTACTGCCACACAACTGTTACCATTTAAACCCTACTACAACAATATAATCTACCACCACATTGTATTATATTCTGTAGTAAGTGCATGATATGTATGTAGATGTATGATATTACACAAAACTGACTCTTGTGAGCTTTAAGTCATGTTATGACGCTGCTACCTCCTCAAAAACATGCCTGGAGTTGCATTTATAAGATTTTCTACACCTCTAAAGCTTAAAATTCTTTGTTCCATCTTGTGATGTCATGTAGTGGTAGCTTTCAAGTTAACAGCTATCTTTTATCTTTAGTTCAGTAGAAATTGGCTATTCCAGGGTAGAAATTATCCAAATTATAGTAAAGGTGTGTGGAGTTTAAAAACACACTTCCAGCACTTCCTGAAATACCACATGACATCACAAAGTGGAACAGCATTTTCTGTTGGAGAGAACAACTCAGCCTATATAAGCAGCGTTTGTGAGTTAAACATGTATGAATGAACCAAAACACAAGCCCTGATATGTTTGTGTTGAGGAAACAGGATTATAACATGGGTTAGACAATAGTGTAATATGGGCCCTTTAAAAATACACTCCCTTCCGTAGTACTTGTAGTGGCTACTTTTGGTGTAAGTCATTTTTACAGTGGACCTGGGGCAGAGCAGTGGTGGTGTCTGAAGCAGCACCAGCATCAGTCAGTCAGCCATGACATTTTACAGTTTCCTCCCAGTGGCGCTGCAGTGCAAACGTCAATAAAGGAGCCAACATAACCAAACGTGAACGTGTTGTGAAATCCAACCCACACAAAGGCTCTTAAACGTCCCCTGAGCTTTGAATAAACTATTTTCTCATGATGTCATTCTACAGTTCTGTTCAAATTCTGATGGGACTTTCCTGTATTGATACTTTGCTCCTGAGGCCACAACAATCCCTGGGGGTGTGAAGCTAACTGAAAGCACTGCTCTGTTAGAAACTCTGTGGCTCAAGTTAGACTTTAATGTCATTGAGCTGATTGGTGTAGTTAAACTCTCATTAGCCAGCAGTTTTTCAGTTAGTCACTTGTACCTTTTTGTTGAAAATTAAACACCTAAACAGGACCAAGTACATTTGTAAGTTGTTTAAATCCATTTTGTGTTTTTTTTCTTTAGTTTTCAGACTGTCTTAAAACTTTTTTCAACAGTGTTTGCTATTATTTACATTTTGTCTCTGTGGTAACTGAGCATTGCTGCCAATAGAAATGCATGTAGAACACCCGAGCATGATGTCACTACAAAGTATCAATACAGCCTTCACAAGAGTACAGTAGTTGTATATAGTACCTCATGCTACCTAACCTAGTGAAGGTTAGGCTTCAAAGGGTCCAGTTACTATACATTTTGGTTAATGCAGTGGTTATTTTGATTTGTCATGACAAATTCTCTTAAATTGAATTATCTATGTCCCTTTGAGGTTTAGTTTTGGGATCAAACAGAACCGAAAGTCAATTGAAATATATTTATTTTCATTTGACAGTTTTATACATTAAAAATAATAAAAACATTCTTCTAACTAACTAGCAGAACTAAGCCTATTTGAGTGCAACCCTCTCCAGTGTAGCCCCCATAGTCACGGTCTCCTCTGTGTCGCTGCAGAGGACTTTGTCAGTGTCACTTGCTGGCTTCATCACTACACAACAGCTCTGGCCTGCTGTCTGGGATCAAACAAATCCTACATGTTTATATTTTATTATTCATTTGAGCCCGATGTGTCTTCCACTTCTGCCATTCTTCTGCTCAGCTCTTTGTCCTGGAAAAATGAAGAAGAAAATTCCAGCTGGCATCCGTCAAAATGTTTGTGTTGGACAATTTCAAAAATCTGGGAGGTGCATGTTGGTCCCCTTTATCTGGGATGCATAAAGACTAAATCATTCACACTCGGATTGGTGCACAGCAGGGCGCAGGGTGGTTAAGATGCAATTTCTCTATGCTGTTTGAAAAGAGATGCCTTCTTAGGTTTAAAGACCAAGATAATACTGGCTCCTGCAGTTCCCCCCAAAGCTCTCACAGAGAAAGAGGATTTAAGGGAATGAGTCTGGGCACAATCTGATACTGTTTTCACTGCTCTTTTGGGCTGTTTAAGCCAATATTATGGCACAGAAGTGGCAGGACCACCATACCAACATAATGCAGTGCTTCTTAAACAGTGAGGGAGCTAATGGTGGAACATTATCTTCAGCTGGTGGTGCACTGTTTATGTCTCATGATTTAATTTAACAATACTGCAGTCTATATTCAGTCCTGATTATATAAGTAGAACTGTAGATTCTTTATTGATTTGGTGAAACCTGATTTCACAATGATAATCCAGTAGTTTGTTTCTGCAATCCTGGTTTTAAGCACATTTTGACACATACTGCCAAATTGTCAAAACCTCTTCTCAAGACACATTGCACCAACTGTGACAAGACAACCCATTATTGACAAATCTCTATTGGCTCTTGCTTAAAACATAATTTGAGACTTGTGTTATTAACAGACAAAAACAAATTTAAAATGACAATAATTTTGTTGAGCACCGGGGGGATAAAAAAAATAATTTCACCATAAAGCCTGTGGGTGCTGCAAATTTCATGTGTAAAAATAAGAGCTTAACCTGACTAAGGTTGTGAAGTCACCACCAGAACCAAACTGCTCTCTGTCTCCGACGGTGTAATAACAGATGATCCCAAAATTGAAATAATTACTTTGCTGAGGATTTGATTCTTTCACAACACAATCAACTTTGTTTTTAAAGTGAAATGATTGACTCCAATTGAATCCAAAGTTCCAGGATGGAAATTGTTGCCAAAATATTCATAAGTAAAGTAATTTCACGGCACAAAAAAATAAAATATATAAAATAAATAAGTGATGATTCCGTTACATAAAGACCTAAATTAGTACTAAAAACACTAGAAATACTAATGACATTTTAAAAACATATTCTTTAGAACTTTGCCTGTCAATAATGCATCACTTTCCTCCTCTGCATATTTTGCCCTTATGGAAATGGTTGACTTTTATAGAGCACTTTTCTTAAACCCATGAAAAACATGAAATAATCCTGACTATCCACAAGTGGTGTAAAGTTTCAGAGTGCGTTGAGCTCCTAAAGGAAATAACTGATTCTAGTGAAGATAAATGTGGTGCTGTGTTCTGCGTCTGTCTACAGGTAGATTGGAAACATGTTGGAGAGGCCCTGTCAAACCAGCTTTCACTAGTCACACTCTCTTTCTTTTTTCTCTCTCTTTCGCTCTCTTTCTCTCTCTCCACGCTTGTACACAATCAGAGCCATGACTGTGACTGTGAGCTGTACTAATACAGCAACAGTTTATACCAAAGCACTTTGTGGTTTTTCACATACTTAGTATGGAAAGTCATTGGATGTTAGCCGCATTGATTTGATCTTTTGATGGTCAGATGAGCCTCACATTTGCCTCAGACACAATCCTGAACTACTCCAGCTTTGAAGTTTTTACGTGAAGAGTTTAAAAGTTTATTTTCCTATATTTGAATAAATGAAATATAGATAAATTTTTACAATACTGTGGAACATTCCAGGCAAAGCAATAACAATTTCATGCTAATGGACCCTAGTGGTGAAATGTAACAAAGTATAAGTAGTAATATACTGTACTTTAATAAAAATATTAGGCATCTATACTTCATTTAAAGGAAAAGTAACGTTATTTTACAATCTGAGCCTTCTTTCGGTAATAAAACAAGTCGTTTGACTCACCCATATCACGTTCGTGTCATTTGGAGCTGTTTGAAGAAAGTTATGTTGTAGCGTATCCGTTAGCATGAGTATTCGGGGCATTACTTTGCGGTCTCCAAATAACACAAACTTTAGCACTTTTCAAATCATAGAAGCCCGATGTCTTAATGTAAGATTTCGTTTGAAGCAAAAGTGGCCTGTAATCCGAGATTTATCCATAGTTTTCAGCTTTGCGTTTCATGTTTGGGTCCCGGGAGCTGATAGCGTATGCGCACTGGCGTCCTCATCTACTCGAAACTATGGCTAAATCTCGGATTACAGGCCACTTTTGCTTCAAACGAAATCTTACATTAAGACATCGGGCTTCTATGATTTGAAAAGTGCTAAAGTTTGTGTTATTTGGAGACCGCAAAGTAATGCCCCGAGCAAATGATACAGCACCATGTTAACGGATACGGGATCATTAGTAGAACAGAACGGCTCAACATAAGTTCTGCGATACTGCTCCAATTGACAGAAAAATGCTATGGGTGAGTAAAACTACTTGTTTTATTGCCGAAAGAAGGCTCAGATTGTAAAAAAAAACCCCGTTAATTTGCCTTTAAGTAGATTTTAAAGTGGATACTTTTACTTCACTACATTTCAGAGAAGGCATCTGTACATTCTACTCACTGAAAAGTTAAGAACTGAAAAGTTATGTATTTTTTTTTATTATTGTTACAGACCTGCTGAAAAGGCTGGGGGTTTATTTTGTTAACACATTTATACTTTGAGCAAACAAAAATATAAAAATAAAAAGTTTCTGTTGATCAAAATTCATCACAATTCTGATCAAAATCTCTATATTTGAAGTTTCATTAGATCTCAAAATCTGCGCAAAATAATTTTTACTCTTTAAGTACATATTTAAACGGGTGCTTTAATACTTTTACTTAAGGAGATTTTGTCACAAGATAGCTGGACCTTTATTTGAGTATTTTGTATTTTTTGCTGTGGTAGGTATACTTCTACTTAAGTAACAAAATTGAATACTTTTTCCACCACTGGACCCTACACCAAAAAAACAAAACAAAACACGGTACACCTTTAAGAAGCAGAGGCAGTGTATGATTGACAATATAGCAGTTACTGTAGAAGTAGTAGCAGAATTGTTATTAGAATTTATATATATACAGTACATACTTAGGGTATTTTGGTTTCAATTTAAAAAGTCCTGGGGGCAATGCACCATGACATGCTGCATAATGAGGTCTGGAGAGCTCAAAGCTGATCCAAACAGTTAATGTGAATTTCTGATAGCTCTATGTATTCTGTTTCTCACATCCCATTCAGATTAAACTGCACAGACAGAGGCACACACAGGCAGCACATGCTAAACAGTGTAATGGTTGTAAAAAGGTTTGCCTGAGCTGATCTTGTATTTGTTTTGACAAAACAATTTCTGTTTTTATTTGATTTGGAGGGAACATGCTCTGTGTGACATGGTAAGAAAATCCTTGAGCCATCTGCACATGCCTTCAAAAATATTTGCAGTATCAGTCAAATATTAAAGTCAAAATGTGACACATGAAATTATGGGCAACAATCTAAGCAGGGACTCCCAGACTTCCTTCACCCAGGACACTTCCTCCAGCTCCTCCAGGGGGACCCCAAGGTGTTCCCAGTAGCCGAGAGACATAGTCCCTCCAGCTTGTCCTGGGTCTTCCCTGGGGCCTCCTCCCGGTGGGACATGCCCAGAACAGGCGTCCAGGAGGCTTCCTGACCAGATGCCCAAGACATTTCTGCTGGCTCCTCTTGACGTGGAGGAGCAGTGGCTCTACTCCAAGCTCCTCCCGTGTGACTGAACTCCTCACCCTATCCCTAAGGAAGTGCCCAGCCACTCTGCGGAGGAAACTCATTTCGGCCGCTTGTATCCTCGATCTTGTCGATCATTACCCAAAGCTCATGACCATAGGTGAGGGGAGGAATGTAGGTTGACCCCCCCCCCCCTTCCCTAATCACTTTGTCTGAAAATAAGCAGCATGAAGCCAAATAAAAAAGAAAAAGTCCATCTCATGTGTTCTCAACCCAAATTACACACAGCCGTCCTTGTT
The DNA here is from genome assembly GCA_036785185.1 of Paratrypauchen microcephalus. NCBI lineage: Eukaryota > Metazoa > Chordata > Actinopteri > Gobiiformes > Gobiidae > Paratrypauchen > Paratrypauchen microcephalus. Next base: position 6,016,084 of record JAVJIX010000034.1, on the reverse strand, counting down.
ATTTTCTTGAATTTCTAATGCTTTAATTACATTTTTGTCATTTAGAAGTTAAATTTGCATTTCCTCTTATTCATGCTGCCAGATATTATTCAAAAGTGATTGCGTTCGGTTCCCCCTTGAGCATAAGACACACTAATTAAACAAGAAAATAGGGTACGCTGGGACTCTGATGCAACAAATCTGTAATGTCAGGCTTCTCATTTTACTATACCATTGTAGAATGTTTGGAAGGGGTAATTACAAGGAATTCATACAAAAACAACTTACATTTAGCAGTACTGCACTATCTGGGATTTCTATTGCCAGCTCACTTTCATCAGACTAAGGAGAATGGCAGCAGACTATGATCTTCAGTCATGTGATTAGAGTCTAAAACCATATGAGGTTTTTCTATCAACATTTTGCAGACTTTTACTTTGTAGGCCTGAGCCAGGACCTCTGCTGAACTATTTGTGTGTCCTTTAAAGCTCAGAAAGGACACTTGGAGTCGACTAAAGGTCAAGTTGGTTATCCCGCTGAGACAGACTGATTTGTGGCTCTACCTTTCAGAAGACAGGCTACCTAAGCTACTCCACTGTGTAAAGCTGCAGGTGACAATGACTAATGGACTAGTCTACTGGTATTTAAAATGGGATAATTAGGGCATGTCATGTACATTTTCTTTTATGATGCATTTATTTTGCATAAACTATTTTTAAAATTTCAGGAAAGAAAAAAAAGTCAATAACACAGTCATATCTTAAATAAATACAGTAATTTAACCCATGGCACGGACTGAGGTGCACGAGACTTGTGGATGTGACAGTGGTTGTTTTTCTGTTGTAAAGATAGAGACTATAATCTCCAACTGGAAGTGATCAGATTGTATTCCAAAATAAAATTGTAGTGTTGCGCAGAAATGACACTACTGGCGTCATAACACAACATAAGATTACCAGAATGTAATAATATTTTAATGCATAAATCTTACCATTAATCGTCAGCTTTGTAAACGTATTCTTCCTAAACACAGCATAGTAGGCCATAGCCTATTTCTGAGTCAAAATTACTACTTTAGGGTTGTTAAACCAAGACCATGACATTGTCTGGTATCATTAATATATTACTAAACCCAATGTATGTATGTATGTATGTATGTATGTATGTATGTATCTATGTAAGTATGTATGTATGTATGTATCTATGTAAGTATGTATGTATGTATGTATGTATGTATGTATGTATGTATGTATGTATGCAGGTGTGAAGAATCCCTCAGTCGTCCAGGTAGAATCCATGATAAAAGGAGAAATTCAATTTGTCAACTGGACAAAGTTTATTTGGTCGAAAATGTTTCGCAACTGACGAACAGAACTGACGAAGCAACTCGGATGAGTTGTGAAACATTTTCGACCAAATAAACTTTGTCCAGTTGATAAATTGAATTTTTCCTTTTATCATGTATGTATGCAGGCTATATTTTCATGAATTCCAGATGAGAATTTCCCCTTATTCACTTTAAATGTCGGATAATGTATAGAATTGTTTTGAGATTGTTTATTTTAGAAGTGCTTATATTTTAAGATTTTATCCTGCACTAGCTTTTTAAGATTGTACCTTGTATTTGATATGTGATTTCTTTTATTTTATTATATTGTATTGCATTTTTATTGTATTTATAATTGCACTTTATCGTATTTTTGTATTGTATTTTATGATGTGAGGACTGCAGATGGAAATTAGCTTTGAGCTAAATCTGGTGCAGACATCTTTTTAATGAAACTGCACACTGTCCTTAATAAACTAAGAAACTAAACTAAGAAACTAAAGCCAACCTATATAGCCTAACATTTAAAACCTTGCTGACAAATCCAAAACCTAATATTTTAGTTAGCCTCTAAAGCTCATGAGCCATGATGCGCTCCATTTACTCAGTTAGAGAATTCCCTTTTGTTTTGTTGTGAAAGGTCGCGCCGGATGTCCCTCTGTCGTATCCTCACGAGCTCTTGATGCTGCTGCTATGGTAACAGTGGGCGGGGTTATGTGGTGCCACTCTGGGCTTGATGCGGAGATGAAGCGCAAGTCCTCGGTGACCACATTACTGTAGAGAGCCGTGCGAGCCGCTCCAGCTTACAACTTTTGCCGTGCGCCTTGCGTCCTCTCCGCAGACTTTTACGCACACCTGTCCAGACATTCCGCCTCAATTTGGAGCTAATTTTGCGTGAAAAACGGGCCGAGCTGGACCTGTCGCACACATCCACAACAGCAGTAGCAGATTGGGGTGGTTGTGTGTCCATGCTGCCCAACAGTCTGGTGAGTACAGCCGCACCATGATAAGACTTTGGATGATTGTTTGCGAGGCGTGACAAGGCGACGTGGGAGAAGAAAAGAGGAGGCTGATAATGACGCTTATCTGAGCTGCTAAAAGGCATGCAAGAGGTGCCCTACCTGCGGATCCAATGCAGAGCCCCCGCGACGACTTTAGTTGAGGGGCAGAGATTGGGGAGAAGTCGTGTGGACAAAGAGCTGATTTAATCTGGGGATAGCCTACTACAAGTTTGGACCATGCTTTCCTTGTGCTGACAGAGGACTCGCCTGGACTAGTACTAAGAGTGTGTTGTTTTATCGGTCACACACAAAGACGAAGTTGGCTACGCACAAGTTTGCAGTAACAACACCACGCTCGTTTACGGGGCCCGGTGTTAACGTGCTCCGTATCTAACACCGTGTAATGTTACCAACGTGCATGTAGCCTACTGAGAGTGGCCAGTGTTGCTGCGGTGTTTTAATCACAGGCTCTCCAGAACTTTAAATGCGGACTGGTTTGCGGTCAGCGAGTGCACAGCTGAGTTGCCCGTGCCTCTGGCCTTTTCATTTAAGCGTAAAGTTTGCGTTTTGTCCCTTTGTTAAGCCGCTATGGAGCTGACGCACAGAGGCGTTTTCTTGTTGTGGTGCATGGTCTTGGACTGGACTCTTCGGATCTTTGCAGAGGAGGGTGAGTCTGGAAACACTTTATTTGTTTATTTGAAATGTAAATGTTTTAATGTGATGTAAATATTGCATTTATTTATGTATTTATTCTTAATTAAATTGTAGTAGCCTCATAGTGTAGCTTCTTGATCCAAAATGTGTTTATCTCCTGTCTGTCTAGATAGCAACTCTGATCAAGCACGTCCTCTGTGCTTGAAGAGGCCTAGTTTAATTCACTGGTCTTATTGATTCAACAGAATCATTGTACCAATCCTGAGCAATGAAGTCAAGACTATTGTATGAAAATATTTCCACCTCCATACAGGCAACAACAATATGAGCCTTCTGTTCTGTCCACATTTCTATATCTTATGTATTTCCTTTGGGTTTCATATACCATAGTAGTAAAATAGTAATGCATTTCAAGTTTACCTCATAAAACTTACAGTCATCAGTGGTACTGCTGCTGTACGGATAACCCAAATAAAAAGGACCTCCATCTTCCCGTGTTATAGCCATTCTGCGCGCTGACACCCCAGTAATAAAACTGTCCATTTGGCCTCCTGATATGTCCAGGAAATCCATTTCTAAGACCCCACTGCAATTACTTTTCAGTTTGAAGTCATCAAAAGGTTCCCAGGGCTTCTTCCTGAGGGACCCTTAACAAGCTTACCCTAAAATCAATACTAAAACATTCTGGCATTGAGGCTAATACACAAGGCTGATGTGATTGCTGTAGCCTGATGGTGCGTCTCCGGCCTGTGGTCAGAAGCAGTGCGCACAGAGAACACAGATGGATGTTTAAAAAGCATTTTTAGCCCATGGTATTGACCAGGGGAAGGCCCGCATGTGAAGCCTTGCAGGAGATGCTTAAATCCAGGCCATCATTTGCATTAGCTTCAGACAGCAGACTTGATGTTAATAGTTAGATATAGCCCCGGATCAGCTTTGTGAACCCTGGAAGGACGAATGATAAAGACCCAAATTAGCTGTTATAATGCAAGAGAGAAATGATGATGAATAGACTAAAGTGGTGGGTTTCTTTCAGCTTGGCAGCATCAGTCAGCATGGTGATCATATGCCTTATTCCACTGTCATCAGTATGTTTGTCATGCTCAAAACTCTTCTGTTGGTTTTTCAAGTCTCGAGTTATCAGAGCACATCTTTTAGCATGCCGTGAGCAGCATAATGATTAGGCTAAGGTTTTATGCCTGATGCCCTTCCTCCCTCTCACATAGACTTAGACCAGTTTTATTGATCGACATAGGAAATTACCTGGACACAGCAGCTTGGTCGTTACAATATAATAACAAAGAGCAAAAAACAGATGGTAATAAGATTCAAATTACAAGACCTTTACAGAATAAGGTACAAATATTTAAAAGTTAAATAAAATATAGTAAATAAATAAATGTAAATGTAATATAATAAATGTAAAATATATCTAGGCGATATACAGTAGGTGATAAAGTGAGCAGAGGAAATGGTGATTTTTTTTATTTTCATTTTTTTATTCTTCAGACACTAACTGAACCATTTGTGAAACTTTCTGTTGTACTATCAATTCTTATCATGGCAGCCATTTAATTGAGAACAACACTACATATTTGGAAAGGAAATGGGCTTGCTTCGAATAACAATACTCCCTCAAACAATGAAACAAAGTTGGTCTTTTTGTATTTGCTCAATCCGATCGATGGTGGCAGTAAACAGGAACAGCGTGTGAGCATGCCTGACTTCACATATTCTGTGGCAGGAACACAAATCTGTCAGCCGCGTCTGTTTTTGTGATGGTCACTTTGTTAGAGCCACACTGGATGCCTTTTCTGCAGGAGTTTTATGACTTCATGCTCTAGACTTTCAAAGCCCATGGGTGTAGTTTGTGTAATGACACCCGTGGATTACTGAAGGGTGTCAGGTGATGGTTGGGTTGGTGTGCGTGCGGATCCAGTTCAAGATGCTGCAACATGAAGTTGAACATGGAAAGTGTTCTTTTTTGACAGAAGGATCATGGGGATTTTGCTATGAAAATCTGCAGACGGAGACAAAAATAACAGAAGTTGGAGGGGATTTGCTTTCCATGACACATAGAAATGAGATGAGAAATTAATTTTGTTATTGTTGGCTAATACAGCTCTATAATTTCAACCTCTATGACAACTTCTGTTAGCTAGTAGCACTGTTTGCATTGCGAGAGACTAGTGGTCCATAACTGGCCATATTTATGACTGTATTCTTAATGTTTTCATTGTGAATAAATAGAATGAATCTTATATTTTATAGCTTTCTAATCCTGTATTACTTCCTGCTCCAAAACAATGCTAGTTATTTGTCAAATACTCTGGGCTGGACTAATGACTTGGTGTAACTGAAACTCCCTTAACAGCTTAACACCTTCTGTGATGGATCGACTTGGTGATGTTTCCAAACAGGTGTAGCTCCAACACAATGTGGGCCACAGGCGTGAAAAAGGCGGCATCCAAACCAGGGCTTGTACTGCGTCCACCAACCGCCGTGGCATCTGCCTCTCTCGCCAAGTGTGAACAAGACGTCTCGTTTTCATGTCTGGGGTAATGGGCCTCCTCTCCCTCTGCCAGCACACTCCGGATCGTCCCACCCTCTTGTCCTGCACCTCGTTGGGAATACTGTAATGAACTGATGGGAGGGCAGATGAAGCGCCCAGCTGCCAAATCTCTCCCTCCTTTAGCTCCAACTAAAGGATAAATGAGTCACTTACACACAGCACTTACTTATTGGTACGCCACGTGGCTTGCTCTCGTTTCCTTCTGTCTCTGTGAAAGATTAAAACACAGACCTCTTGATCAGATAATTACTTGGCTTGAAATTAATAACAAGCTTTGGGTGGAAATTAGTCTGGAGGACTCGCTAGATCTCACTACACTGAAATGCAGGCACACAGCTCTTGTACCCTGACACATAAAACACCTCCAAAAGTATAAAACCTTTTTAACAGATCCATTACCATTTTTATAGTGCGTTTGACTTGAAAATACGAGCTATAGGGTTTTATTCCACTCACTGCACAGCCTTGACTTTGCTATTCTTTGCCTAGTCTCTTTTTATTCTTCGCACATATCCTTTTCTCAAACACTAGATGCAGCATTGTGACAAAAGCTTTGCAGTCTCTAAGCTGTAATGACATTAAAAGCATTGGCAGAGGTGATGCCGAGCTCCAATCTAGACAACACAAAGACAAATTTTCCACCCTCATGGAGAAGAAAGCATCACTCCTTTTCATCTCGGTGTCTTTAAGGCATCCATGACGGATTTGGGATCACCTTTGTGGTCAGTGGAGGTTTAACAGATGCGGGGACTCAGCCTGTTAATCTGTCACTTCACATAAGAAACACTTATTGCATATGCTAATTACTGGGGAATTAGCAGCACCTCTGAAGTTTGCGTGGCTCTTTGGTGACATCTTTTTGGCCAAGCCATCTTCTCACACACAATAGGATGCTAGTTCAGCTGCTGTCTGCCTCTGTTTACTAGTCAGTTTTCTTACTGAATGCAACAGCCAGTGTAATTTGTTTAGAGCGCCCCGGTCTCAATGCCTGACAATATTTTGAAGCTTGGGAGTGATGGAGAAGGGGTTGGGGCATCACAACCTGTCTTGCGGTGCCGGCAGCTCCCCATAGCAGTGGTTTATGCTGTCGAAAACTGAAGCCAGCCAAAATGAAAAAGGTTATATAACAACTTTCTTTTGGATGAAGACCAATTCCTCCAGTCTGCAAAGTGAGCGACCAGTGCTGTAGGTATAGGCTAGAGGCAAGGTGGGACTAATGAGCATGAATATGTGCACCTTGGCTGACGTGATTTTCATACATACAAAATGCGGTGAAATATTACCTGATATTTTGCACCATTGTAACGTGTTGACAAAGACGCCAACATTTGCCCACAAGCATAACTTTGCTGTAATCGTCATTGCTCTGTGCTAATGCCCCACTGTGAATAGGAATAACTAATATATTCAAATCTTGTGCTGCACTGTTGATTGGTGCTGGTATTTTAGTGAAGGCAGCTGGGTTGGCCGCTTGCATCTGTATGTTGCTTTGCACAAGGGGAGCGGTAATGCTGCTGCTTTGCCTATTTTTGAGCCAGTTTACGGTTTGAAAAGTACATTTAAAGGGCTAGATTTGCAGACCAAATAATAAGTCTCCCCTTATTTGCAGACTAACAATGACCAACCAGCGTTGGGCTTCTTCATGTGTTCTTTTAAAGATTTTGTTTATTTTGATCACTATATACATACTATAGATATTACTAAAGTTATTCTTGGCATTGCAGTTTAAGTCATTGTATATGAGGTTATTGCAGTAAAGTTTAAAGGTACTACATTGTACAAAATTGACTCTTTTTAGCTTTATGTTATAATGTTGTTACCTCCTCAAAAACATGCCTGGAGTTGTTTTGTTTTGATTCACACATGTTTGAGTCATCCTTTATTATTAATCTGTCTACATCTCCAAAGCTCAAAATGCTCTGTTCTACCTCGGGATGTCATGAAGCAGTAGTTTTCAAGTAAACAGCTACCTACCTGTTACCTTTTGTTTAGTAGAGATTGGAAATTATCCAAATGATTCTAGTTAAGCTGTATGGAGCCCTTCCTGTATTGCCACCTGACATCACAAGGTGGCACAGAGTGTTTTCTGTTTGACAGAATTGTGTGCATGAAACAAAACACAACTCCAGGTATATTTTTACATTATAACATAAATCAGAATATAGCGGGCCCTATGGGCCCTTTAAATATTACACACATTTTATTCTCCATTTGTGTGATTTTTTTGTTTTTTTGTTCTGAAGTCACTGAAGACATTAGCACCCGTCTTGGCCTTGTCATCCCTTCACTTGTCTCCATAGAAGTGGCAGTATGACTGGTACATATTTTTCCTTAAACACAGGCTTCTTCAATCAGCAAATGTAGAGAGCTGTGGTTTTATTCCAGAGCTAAGGGCCCAATTCCTTCTTTTACAGACATGTAGTCTTTTCTCTTGCTACTCCTTCCACGTCCTCTGTCTCCTTGATGTTTGACTGGTGCTATGCTGTTTTCTCTTGCTGACTGTCTCCCTGCCGTAGAAATGTGGATCGCTTCCCAGAAATCCTTTTAAACGGAACCGATTTTTATACGAAAGGGATTTGCATTTAAAGCAAAACCCCTCAACCCCCCACCACCACCACCACCACCACCACCTTCTCTCTCACCCTGCTTTTTTTTTTTTTTTTTTGCAAACCCATCACCTACAGCCCCTCAATATGATGATTGGCCTCCTCAAGAGTTAAACAGGCGTCTGAGAGCCACAAGTACTCTTTCAGATCTAGCTCACGTCGAGGCAGTGAGCGGCCGATTGCAGGTGGATGGTAGTTACATTGGTGAAAGCAGAGACAACTGCCTCCTCTCCAAATCCCCCCACAGTCCATGCATGCGTGTCAGGCGTTGAGTTTGAAGAGTGCTGGTCTGTCCTCCACCCACACGGTGCTCTGCCAGAGAGTGGGACACAATGGGGACAGGCTGCAGCAGTACAGGGAATGAGGCCACAGCCTATCAGCCATAAGCACCAAGGAGAATGGCACTCGCGTATACAGGAATGGGCCCGGCTTTGAAGTGAGTCAAGGGGAGAGAAGGGAAGGCTCCGAACCAGACAGAGGCATTGCACATAGGCCTGTCACAATCACACATAACACAGCTGAGGTATATTGCTTGAGAAAATTCAGACTATTCAGACCAATAACCACTGATAATAATACTGTTAAAAAATATGAATTGCAGTAAATCCAAAATGGCATGAAATACTCTAGTAGTTGGTTTGTATCTGTAATGACACAGTAAATACTATATGACCTTATGTTATATTTTTGGGGGGTTAATATTAATTTTAGATACTTTTTCTTTGTACTTGTGGGGAATCTTTTGTTATTTTTCTGTACTACAAAAAGATTCAAGCTGTAGAGGGTGCAATAAATCACGTTTATGACTCAGAGACAAATTTAAAGTGTTTCCACTCTGTTGTTTATTTATTGCCCTTTTTTTTAACCATATTGTATGTTTATAATAATTCTACTTTAATGTTATTTGTCAGTGGCATGAATTAGTTTCAATATTATTGTTTATCATCTAGATTTTCTTGAGCAATATATCGAACTGCAAATTTTTTTTATTGTGAAAGGCCTCTACAACTCATATCTTACAGAAAAATCTCAAGATTTTCCACTAGTACAACGAAAAGGTACCTATGGTTAATGTGTTCTAACCCTTATTGAATGAGCTGATAGTCATTTTGTTGACAGGCAACATGAACAAAATATATATGTCTTCCATTTGTATTCAGTAATCATCCACTTCTTCAGCTTTATATTATAAGACAATGTGAGAGAATGGGATCAAGAGGTCTTTAAAATACCAACTCTATATTGTATATCAGTCATTTAAATTGAACTGATAGCAATGTCTGACTAGTATATACAGGTATTATTGTGTGATGGTGGCTGTTGTTGCTTTATTGAAAAACACAATTGCATGCTATTGCAAATTCATCTGAGAGCGGATGTGCAAAAAAAATGTATCCAGTCTTCATGTAAAAATTCCTCCCTTGCTCTGTCACTATAGAACTATTTTGATATAAGCTTGGGATCTTTTTCTCCAAGCGGCATGACTTGACCTAAATCTTCATGTTTGATATGCGTGTTTTATGTGGAAATGCAATCACTAGGTTACGGTATAGCAACATCCTGGCTAGTTGCGTGCACCTTTATGCATACACACGACTCCGGTAAGTCTCTCCGGGCTTGTCTTCATATATATACTGATCTGAACCAAGTGGGCTGTCTGCTATATACAGCAGCTCAGATACATTCCTGAGCAGGCTGGCCCCCTCCTACCTCCACACATCTTCAGCTGCTCCAAAAGGGAGAGGGTCACCGGTGTTAAAGAACCATTCGACACCTTCTCTGCTTCATACAGTGCCGTGAAAAAGTATTTGCCCCCTTCCTGATTTCTGTGTTTTTTGCATATTTATCACTCAAAACATTGTCAGATCATCAAACCAATTTTAATATCACACAGAAACAACCCAAGGAAAGACAAAATTCAGTTTTTGAATGATGATTCCATTTATTAGTGCACAAAAAAAATCTAAACCTATCTGGCCCTATGTGAAAAAGTAATTGCCCCCTTAATCTAATAGCCAGTTGAGCCTCCTTTGACAGCAATAACTGTAACCAAACGTTTGCGATAATTGGTGATGAGTCTTTCACACCGCTGGGGAGGGATTTTGGCCCACTCTTCTATGCAGAATTGTTTCAATTCTGCCATATTGGAGGGTTTTCTTGTATGAACTGCCCGTTTAAGGTCACACCACAGCATCTCAATCGGATTTAAATCCGGACTTTGACTTGGCCACTCCAAAACCTTAATTTTGTTTTCTTTGAGCCATTCAGAGGTGGACTTGCTGGTGTGTTTTGGATCATTGTCCTGTTGCATGATCCAAGAGCGCTTGAGTTTGAGGGCACGAACTGATGGCCGGACATTCTCCTTCAGGATCTTCTGGTAAACAGCAGAATTCATTTTTCCGTCAATCACAGCAAGTTGTCCTGGTCCTGAGGCAGCAAAGCAGGCCCAGACCATCACACTGCCACCACCATGCTTTACTGTGGGCACCATGTTCTTTTTATCAAATGCTGTGCCATTTTTACGCCAGATGAAACGGGCTGCAGACCTTCCAAAAAGTTCAATTTTAGACTCATCGGTCCACAAAATGTTTCTCCAAAAGTCTTGAGGGTCATCAAGGTGCTTTTTGGCAAAGGTGAGACGAGCCTTTGTGTTCTTTTGTGAAAGCAGTGGTTTTCTCCTGGGAACTCTTCCATGGATGCCATTTTTGGCCAGTGTTTTTCTAATGGTGGAGTCATGAACACTGACCTTAACTGAGGCCAACGAGGCCTGTAGTTCTTTCGATGTGCGTCTAGGTTCTTTTGTGACTTCCTGAATGAGCCGTCGTCGCACTCTTGGAGTAATCTTAGTTGGTCGACCACTCCTGGGAAGGGTTGCAACTGTTCCCAGTTTCCTCCATTTTTGAATAATGGCTCTGACAGTGGTTCGCTGGAGCCCCAGAGCTTTGGGAATGGCTTTGTAACCTTTTCCTGAATTATAGACTTCTATCACTTTTTTTCTCATTTGTTCTTGAATTTCTTTGGATCGTGGCATGATGTGTTTGTTCTTGAGATGTTGTAGCCAACTTCACTTTGTTTGACAGGAACTATTTAAGTGATTTCTTGATTCAACACAGGTGGTGACAATCAGGTGTGGGTGTGGCATGTAGAACTGAACTAAGTTTTCTCAAAACTGTGGTTAGTCACAGTTAGTTTGTGATTTAACAAGGGGGGGCAATTACTTTTTCACATAGGGCCAGATAGGTTTAGATTTTTTTTGTGCACTAATAAATGGAATCATCATTCAAAAACTGAATTTTGTCTTTCCTTGGGTTGTTTCTGTGTGATATTAAAATTGGTTTGATGATCTGACAATGTTTTGAGTGATAAATATGCAAAAAACACAGAAATCAGGAAGGGGGCAAATACTTTTTCACGGCACTGTATGTGCAAAATCTCCCTGCCTTGTGCTGTTGTTTCTTCTTCTCTTACCTCTATGCCATTTGATTGCTTTCTGTCCTCTTCTCATTCCTCTCAAAGTAAAGTCGATGCTGTCATGAGCAGGTTTATTTTCCTGATTGTGCAGAAGTGATTGGACAGAAGTGTCTTCAAACAAGGAGGGGAAATGATGTTGCTTGATGTGAACTGAATTCTGTCTTTATTGCCAATTTCAGTAAAGATTCTGTTGTTATGCCTTGTAGCAATGGTGTACTACAAGTATTAGCAGTATCAACAAAGCAGCCATTATTGTTTTGTTTAATATAAAATAGGTCTCAGTCTGAATAAAGGGGGAATCGCACTAAGTGTCTGCTCCTCTACGTAGATGTGTCAATCCTTGGATGGTTTATTTAGCTGGAGTCTGCACTGTTAGCTTCAAGCTGTCCACCTCCCACAGCAGATTAGTCACTAAGCGCTCTGTGTGAGACTGAATACATGCATTTCTTAAGCAAGTTTCTTCCTCCAGAAATGTAGATTGAGCTAAAAGAGCTTTAATAAAAGGCCGTTTAAAGTACATCTGTACACGTTTTTGGGGCTCATGGATCACGGTTTGTTAGATGGATCGCAGCAGTGGATGACGCCAAGTTTCTCCTCAAACGGGATTTGAGAATGCTGTATCACACAATGTTTGTGATTATATCTAAAAACACACTTCTGTGGTTTGTTTTCTCAAGCAGATGTCAGTTTGTCTGTTCCTTCTGCTGCTGCTTCTGCACTGACATGAGAGTGGGCTTCAAACAGCCAAACATCTACCACATAATTATTGCCTTATTAACCACATTGCAGGTGATGAAACCAAAGCATTTCACCATTTCAAAAGTTAAAGTTTGGCTTTTGCAATAAATAGATAAATAAATACTAACACAGAAGGATATTGGAGCATCTAATTAGTTAGTTGGTATTATTAGTAACAGGGATGCACCAATCCAGCTTTTTCAGTTCCAATCCCGATTTCGACATACTGTAGATTTAAGTTTTTCCATTTTCCATTACTTCCATGGCATTTATTTCCATTAAACAAATTTATTTCCATTAAACAAAAATAAAATAAGACAAAACTGTTATGTATCTGTTTTTAATCTCTCAAGTAACTACAGAATAACTGTAAATAAAAGTTCAAACATTATGGGACTCCATAATTTGCCCAAATAACCAGTAAATCGTCTTATTACATCAGTTGATATAGCTAACCAGGATATTAGCTGAACTGATATTTGGAAGCCGATATCCGATCCAGCAAATTTTTCAATATTACAGTATCAGCGGTGCATTGCTAATTAGTAAAATTATTAGGAGGTTTCAATATTTTTGTTTCCATTTTAAAAATCATTGACTTTTATGTTTTCAGGCTTGTATGCAACAGTTTAAGAATATCCCACATTGTCAATAATTCAGCATACAGGATCAATAATAGATGACTTGCATATGCTAATAATTAACTTGTAGTTGTCCAGCTGTCCAGGCCTTGACATCTCATTATTTGAAGCAACCACGAACATGGCCGCCTATGCATCACCTGCTGCTTAGGGAGATCATCCGGCTTTTAGCACCACAGGGGTCCGCACTATCCACATTGCAGGGAGTCCAAACCATGTCTGACCGTGACCTCTGACCTCTCCACAAACGCCACAAAGGATGAGCAGAGTTTGAAAGGAGAAGCATACCATTTCCCAGGGTGCTTTTGTAGTGATGACACATATAGTTGTGCTGAGTTGCCTTCAAGCCTGCTGTAGAAGCTGAGAACAAATCTGACGCTAAGTTTGTTGTTGCCTTGTACAAAGAACCCAGTCGATGGACGCTGCAGGCAGAGATCAGGGAGGTTTACCGAAGACTGTAATGAATAGTTTTCCCAGGTTTCAATTGAAGTGAAAGGTATTGCCGTACACCTGATATGCCAATTATATTCTGGGACTTAAAAAAAAAAAAAGACAGACAAAAAAACCAAAAGATGTTATGGCTAAGACTACCATCTTTATATTTTATTTCATAATAGGCTGCCTGTATGGACCAGATTTTGTATACAGTGGTACCTCACCTTACGAATGACCCAAAAAAACGAAAATTTCAAGTTAAGAAACGCCTTCACGGTAAATTTTTGTCTCTAGATACGAAAGGAAATTCAAGTTACGAAACGCGAAATCTCAAAAATTCAAATAATGCGCGCTCAGCCACACACATTATAGCTTTTCTCAGACTGGATTTAAACTTTTCTCACATTTGTCTCTCGTTTAAACACTCAAACTTTCATAGATTTTCAACAAAATTATTAATGGTGAAGTGTGGGGGAAGGGGGAGGGGGGAGAAGACTGCGCTCTGACACGTGTGATGGCACAGCATGACTCGGCGCGGAGCTGCCAGCAGGTCTAGACCAAGGTCTAAACCTGGACTGGACCAGGACTAAACTAGGACTAAACCAGGTGGATTAAAGCGCTGCACGCGGTCTATTTCCTGGTTTCGTTTCGAGTCACGGCTGAGGGGAGCAGCGAGGAGGGGACAGCACGCAGTCTGAGCGCATGAACGCATGAACGAGACCCATGCAAGAGCCGCGGTGGTCTAGACCTCCTCTAGACCTGACCAGGTCTAGAGGAGGTCTAGAGGAGCCGCGGTGGTCTGGACTAAACCAGGACTAAACCTGGACTAAACCAGGAGGAGCCGCGGTGGTCTGGACTAAACCAGGACTAAACCTTGCATGGGTCTCGTTCATGCGCTCAGACTGCGTGCAGTCCCCTCCTCGCTGCTCCCCTCAGCCGTGACTCGAAACGAAACCAGGAAATAGACCCGCGCGCAGCGCTTTAATCCACCTGATCTAGTCCTGGTTTAGTCCAGGTTTAGTCCAGGTTTAGACCTTGGTCTAGACCTGGTATAGTCCACGTTTAGTCCTGGGTCTACAGTCTCTACGCAGAACACAATGTTACACTATAAAAAAAGTTACACTATTTAAAAAAAAAAAACTTTGATCGGGGCCTTGGAACGAATCGGGCTTTTTCCATTGAAATAGCTACTCAACTTACGAATTTTTCACGTTACGAAACCACTTCTGGAACGCATTAATTTCGTAAGGTGAGGTACCACTGTATTTATGTTTTTACTATCACTGTACTGTTGGTTGTCAAAACACTGATACCCAGATACTAAGGCCTAAAAAAAATAAATCTAAGTTTCCGGTTGCCGACCGACCCTGTTGATTTGCATGCGACCCAAATTATTTTATTGGACTTAATAAAATAAAATAAATTTGATACTCAAATTAATTTTACAAGCTTCGGTTAAAAAAGAAAGAAAACTAATAGCCTACTGTATTTTTCAATTTCCGCGGGGCAATGTGTACGGGGGTCCTCGGGTTACGACGGTAAAAAAAAAAAAAAAAAATTACGCGTCATTCCGTCTTACGCGGTTTAGCGTGGTAAGCAACGTAAACAAACGCGAACGGCGCACGGCGGAAGAATACGCTTTGTTGTGGTTGTAGGGCGAAGTCTTAAGAACGGATCAACTTAGGGTGACCATACGTCCTCTTTTGCCCGGACATGTCCTCTTTTCAGAGGCTGTCCGGCCGGAGTTTATAAAATCCTTCAAATGTCCGGGTTTTTTATTCCGTTGGAAACGCGCTCCAGTTCGAGTCGAACCCCGGAACGTGTATTCATTCATTCACAAACAAGCGCGCCACGCTACACACACACACACACACACACACACACACACACTCACACGCACGCACGCTCGCTCGCTCACTCACTCACTCACTCGCTCACTCGCAGGCAGGTAGACGCACTGCGAAGACACAGAAAATGCCGAAACGCAAATGCAGTTTCACGGATGAATTGCAAAAAAAGTACCCCTGTTTTCGCCCGGCGCGTGACAAGTGGGCGGCAGAATGCACAGTGCGCAAAGCTGGGACTTGCGTCTCTGTGGCGAATAAGGGGTCCAACGATCTGAAAGCTCATATCGCCACAACAAAACACAAAATAGCTGTGCAGGGTGAGAGCTCGAGTTCAAAACTCACGACATACTTTGTGCAACCTGGAAAAATGAACATATGGTGAATGCAAGCGAGGGCGCTCTATTATTTGTATATTTTTTTTCATTAGCCATTAGACACATTATTTTGAAGAATGGGCTTACTGAACATTGAAGGATAGGCTAACTCTTTTTCTTTTTGTTTTTTCTTTTTTCTTAACTAAGGTGTAAGTGTCAGCCTTAAGATTGCTTATATTAATAAATATATTATTTATAAAGCAACTGTTTGTGAGTGTTTTGGGCTATTTTTCAGTATATCCAGGTAAAGTGTTGCCTGGAAGAATCCATGACTCATCGCTGTACCAGCGAGTGAGTCTGGTAACGCTTGGTCCAAAATGCGCTGCAGTTGCGCGTAGACAGACAGCTAAGTGAACCAATCAGAGATTGCGCCATCTTGATTCAAAACTGAGGCGGAACTTCCGCTGCCTAAGAGTGACTTTGCGGGCAAAGGCGGGTGCACTGACGTCACCATCTTTGAACGAATCAGAATCGCGGAGTCCGTTTGTAACCGGAGGAGCGAGAGTGGAAGGAGGGTGTCCAGATGGTATCGCGCTGTATAGGAAATACAGAGAGATATCATTTGGCTGGCCAGGTAAGGTAAAGTGTTCTTTTCTGGGGAATTCAGAAGCACAGTAAGCCCCCGACCCACATAAAACCCCTAAAAATGGGGGAAAAAAACTCTAAAAAAAAAAAAAAATTTGCGCGCGAGCTGGAAGTGTGTCCTCTTTTCAGTGAAATACAATATGGTCACCCTAATCAATGTTGTAACCCGAGGACCCCCCTGTAATGTGCTTCTGTTTTTCTGTGATCTGTAAAATTCTCTGTCTGTACCCATAAAAACAATGGCGACGGCATCGCTGGACATATGCGTGGTCACGGTGAATTGTTAAGATTATGCAGTGCCAGTTTTAAGTTGACCAATGTCAACACCGTGTTAAATAAATGTAGTATTCAAAATTGTTTACTGCTTCTAAATTTAATGACTGCCATTTGAAAGAAGAACAGAAAAAACAATACAAAATCAGCATGTATTTTTGTAACATTGTAAGATATATTCTACATGTACTCTGGTACAGTCAACGACCTGGTTTCGCATGGCATGTTGGAGCTTCGTTCGACTATACTTAAGTATAGAATATGCTCTTAGCATTGAGATAGCTTTGGGAAATTATGCCAATGTCAATTATAGTCTTTACTGAAATAGAACTGCTGCGGAAGGAAATAAAATAAAATAAAATTTCAAAATGTCCATATTCCCACAGGAAAAAAAATAAAAAATAAAAATAAAATAAATTCCCTACCTACCCATGTCTAGAACTGTCAACAAATCGGAAACCAACATTTATTTTTTTTAGGCCTAATATACAAAACTAGAAAAACTAGAAACGCAATCGATTTGAGCAGGTATCACATAAAATAATGAATCGTTTTAGAATGGTCTTGAATTTTCAGCTATTGGTGGTTTTCAGGTTCTATAACGTGATGATGTCCTACCCAGAGACAATTGCATTTTAGTTTCTGTTGAAATTTCTCAAACTTCCAAATCACAAATGTTGAACCTAATCATTTCTATTAGTGACTAGACCCAAGAACTCACTGTATTACAACAAAAGCTGCATAATTTTAGCTGCCCCCATCTCTATTAAATAATTTTATTGCAAGCTGTGATGTCATCTGAAACCCAGCAATACCAGAACTAGTATTGGATTAGAGGGCAATATTCATTCATATACGTACATTTGTATCAAGCCTTCTCTTTGATATCAAAATCAAGTTTTAAATTTTAGCATGATGACAACACTGCCATATTGAACTCTCCCTTAGTGTTCTGGTTCTCATGTTCTAATCCAGATGGTATAGGTATCCTCTCGTAGTTTCCAAATGAACAGCTCACCTCCACAGATCTGCTGACTGCTTCTGTTTTCCATCAGCAGTTAGTTAATTGACAGCCAGCTCGACACATGGCAACCTTTTTTACGTCATCTGAAAAATTCGACCTTCCTCAGAACGAACAAACGCCGCGCTATAATTGTCTTTCATGACCACATCTGTGCACATCTGTTTACTAATCCACGTGCTTTTAATCTACAACATCAAGGTCTTTGCTCAAAAGGAATGAGAAGTTTTCAAGCTCTTAGGAGGTTGTGCATTCAATTTCAAGCATTATGATAATACAATGCTCTCGTATTTAACTAACTCAAAGGTGTCATAGTTTTTATTCAGCTTTTGTTTACATGTCGTACACTGTATCACTTTGATCAATCAAGATGTGACTCACAAGATACAAGCACATTTCACAGATCTATTTAGGGCTAGAAGGTGGAAGAGCAGCCAGAATTTGTACGACTTTATAGTTAAGAGTAATGTTACTTTAAAGGTCCCATGGCATGAAATTT
Source organism: Paratrypauchen microcephalus (assembly GCA_036785185.1). Taxonomy (NCBI): domain Eukaryota; kingdom Metazoa; phylum Chordata; class Actinopteri; order Gobiiformes; family Gobiidae; genus Paratrypauchen; species Paratrypauchen microcephalus. Next base: position 5,998,061 of record JAVJIX010000034.1, on the reverse strand, counting down.
TCACTTTCTGAGGTTTTTGAACGTTAATGTGAGCTCCCCTACCCTGTTTAGGCCCCCCCCCCCATGGCTAAAAGTTGCAAAATGTCTAAACTGAGCATTTGCGGTCCTTTTCTGCGTTACACAAAACCAGTGTTCAAACGGGTGAGTTCGGACAAGGCACCTTTTTGACGTCAGATCGGCAAATGCAGCTCCAGCCCCTCCCTCTGTCTCCGCTCAGCGTCCCTGTACATCCCGCCCATAGAGTTTGGACTGTGAATGCGCTATGCAATGCGAAATGCGTTATTTTATTTGCCTGGAGGCACGTCCGAGTGTTTCTAGGCTCGCAAGTCCCTTACCCGACCCTCTGGACCTCTGAAATACCAGTGGTTTAATTTTATTTTCTGTGTAAATATGCTTTTTTTCATTGCAAAGTCTCCCATCTGTACACGGAAGAGAGGAGACAGAGCTGCGCCGAGCTGCGCCGAGCTGCGGGGGAAACCCACCCCCCCCCCGCTCCTTAGCCAATCTCTCTGTCCTTCTCATTTGCAGTGAAGCAGCAACACTCAGAATAAAGCATTTTAGACACATAATCTAGCCTCATGAAGACTGTCAGAGTCATATCTCATGCAGTGAGTGTTGATTTTGAAGAAGGATTCATTTACAGTATTAGGGAACCATTAAGGAGCCATATAAAAGCATCAAGAAGTACCATGTGTATGTACTCGTACTCGTACTCGTACTCGTACTCGTGTATGTAAAAGTAAAAGCAGTGACCCAAATAATAAGAGTACAAAGTATTTAACTACTACAGGAGTTTGGATATAAAATGTTTTGCTTTTTTAAAACATTTTGCAATCTTTCTGGTCTTTTTAAGAATAAGCAACAAATAGAAAAATAAAATTTGAAGGTGAAGAAGAGTAACCAAACTTTTACTAAATTAAGAATACACATAATAACACTTTTAATTTGTCTAATATGTCTAATATTATTAGTATTGGTGACAGAACATTACTATGAAAAATAGTTTCTCAGGTTACTCACATAAACGTACTACCCACCTCTGCTAATGTGAATGAAAATTAGAGAGTTTACTGTTGAGCTGAGAAATCTGAAGTCAGCAGTGCAGTCTTTTACAGTTATATCTTTCCAGATCAAATGATCAAAGAAAATGCTTTTAACTTGCTTCTAATTCATTCCCATGTCAACTCTTCTGCACCCTGGAATCTACCAGGGAGTCAGTGCAGCCTGCAACATTGTTCTCCTGAAGGCGTTTTTAGTTTTCCATCGAGTTATTTCTGAGGAGAGCAAGAGAAAAGTGCTGGCCATAATTGGAAGTAGCGGGAGGTAAATTCACTGCAAGGCCCGATCAATATCCCAAAGAAGAGAAATATGCTCTAAAGGCAACACATTCAAATCAATCATGCACAACACAGCACTGGGTATTAAATGTTTAGCCCTTGCAATTTCTTATTTGGGACATCCCTGAATAATAAACTGAGAATGACCATATTTTTAAATAATGAGTTTTTTTTTTCCCCCTCTCCGTCTGGGTTTTGGGAACAGTCAATGGCCTTACAGTCAGGCGATGTGTGTTTTGTTTGTTTAAAGAAAAATGCAGTTGGAGTCCAAGATGTACAAGCAGCACTGAGCAGTTGACACCGTAGGTCAAAACTCATTACTTGTAGGCGGTGCTCTAAAAACACTACTGAACCAGTATGTCTCAAATTCTCCCTCACCCCCACCTAACCCCTTTTTTTATACAAAGTTCAACTCTGCTCTCATACACAGTTACGTTAGATTTTAGGGCAGGTGTGTAAACATACTGGTAACTGTGAAAGCTTTAGAAAGCACTCATCATTTTTAAGGTTTTGTTATGAATGTTTGAGCAAAGGTCACAGCAAGGGCATTGTTAACACACCCAGTCTTCCATTTTGTATATTAAGATTAAAAGCAGCTGTATTTTTCTGTACAACATTCAAATAGAATTTGTTGAATTTAGTTCATTATATAATACTTCATACTTTTTATCATACTTTTTTTTTAGACATTTTAGACATTACAAATGGTGTTAAGAAAATTTTCAATTACTTCAAATGCATTACTTGTATTTGTTTGTATTAGTATTTATTTGTAGTAGCTCTAAATTTACTCACATAACTTTGCTTTACAAATTGTGTACTTTGTTTCTCACATCATTCATTCACTCTAAAACCTCTTTGTTCCACCATTTCCTTTTGTGTAGAACTTGCCCAAGCTAAAATTAGAAAAGATTAATATGGTTATTTTCCCTGAACTAGAAACATAAATTTTATCTAAACCAAAAAAATAAAATAAAAACTCTTACATTCATCAATAACTGTTGCCCTAAAGAAGAAGAAATAATTTGTATCGGTGCTGCTGTTTTTGACCTTAGAGACTGATGCAGTGGGGAGAAGCAGGCTTTTTCAAATCCAAAACACAGACAGGAAATCATTAAAGGCGTACTGTGCCTATTGGGCGCTCAAACACTGTGTAAACTTGAGCCAAAAAGATCCAGAGGTCAGTTATCAGAGATGTGTACTTAATCCTCCCTGCTTGGGGTCAGCGGCTGCAGATCCCAGCTGTGTGGAGCTTGGGGCTGTGGCTGTCTTTGGTGACCGTCCACTTTGAGGGTTTCTCCCTGATCCAGGCCACACATCCTGTCCTAGGACGCTGACCAAGCACCCTCACATATTCACATGCAGAAGCAGAGTGAGAAAGATGGAGTACTGTGACAACTATTAACACCTCCCCATCAACTCCCGGCCCCATTCGTCAGGGGGACTTCAATGGCTTTTGTTCAAATGTTGTTAAAAGGGTTAAGATGTCAGCGCGGTTACATGAACTGAGTAAAAATAAAAATATAAATGTTGTTTACACTGTAATAACATTGGATATGTCTTCTTACCACAGAAGTAGGAAATCACTGTACAAGTCCAGTATTCTTCTGTTTTTGTGTTATTATTTGCACTAATCTTTTGTGTAAAGTTCCGTGTTAAATAATTTCATGTTTATGTTTTCATTTAGCTCATTTTAAAAACATGGGATTATGGGAATTTTTTTCCTCTAATTTTTACTGTTTACGACAGATTTGAAATACTATTTTTACTTAGCAATGCCCACTTCTTTATTCATGTTTTGACATACTATTGTAGTGAAGAACATATTGATTTAGAATTTATACCTGGTGCCCTTCCTGTCGCAATTCTCAATCTTGGGACTGGCTCCAATACTGCTTTATAAAACTTTGATGCTGAGTTTGTTTATTAGCATTTGGCCAGTATCAAAACTCTCCTGTAGCCAAAGTGGTTTTGGGAATACAGTAGGTCATTTTTGTTTGCTCAAAGTGAATCCTTGCTGTGTGAACTTACTCAAGCTTTCATGACCGTAACCATATCCTCTTCATGTAAATGCCATGTGAGCGTCGTCAACCATTAACACCTCTCTCTCTCTCTCCTCCCATCTCCATACACAGGACACTTCAAAGAGCCTTTGTTAAACAGTAGTGTAAGGGGTTAAAGAGTGATTTGTGGAGTGACTGCGCTGAGAGATGTGAATATTTGACTCACATGTCTGCCTCTCCACCAAAGAACCGGAGACAGGAAAGGGACAGCAGAGGCAGGAAACCAAGGTCTAATCCCACTAGACACAACTCACTCTGACAAAGCCATATACTGACCATTAACTTCTAAACATCTCTATCCTCCTGCGTACGCTTCACTCCCAAACAATGGAGACACGTGACGGGAAGGTCCCAGTGCTGGAGCGGGCAGCTTTAATGTGTGCGTGGAGCTAGATAACTTCAGAGGCCAAGGACAGTGGCACATTTTAAAGTGACATTGGGTTTATGTAAGAGAACAGGGGATTCCTTACATCATGTTTTCCATTGTGTTTTAATTTATTTGGAAATAGGAGGAAAATCTACACAGGAAATAAAATCAATTATTTTAATAAGACCGCATGATACTGACAACGTCATTCAGTAGATGAAAGTGATGTTCAAAACCCTATCAATTGTTAACATGATTTTTACTTTAGGTTTGGTGTTTTATACTCTTGTTGGATGTCCCAATAAAGTCAAAATTACCTGAACTAGAGCATGCTCATTAGCTGTATGTAGCTGCTTGTTTTTAATTTGGAGGCCTACAGCCAATCATCTCACTTGGGAGCAGAGCAGAGTAGAAGAAATAGGGCTATTTTTGTGTTAAATGGTAGTAGGCTTTGTTTTCATGTTTAGGAAACCAATATTGGAAGTAGTGTATCTACTTTAAGGGCCTCTTTACACGAGAACGCTTACGGGTAAAAACGACAAAATATTTTATCGGAAGTGCCTTTCGTTTACATGGTGACTGCGTTTTTGGGGCCTAAAAACGCAAAAATCTGAAACCACCCTCCAGAGTGGAAAAGTTAAATACGCTCTGCTGTAGCGTTTCCGTGTAAACTGCCCAAGACGCAAAACTGGTCAGATCTGCTCACGTCGCGTACGCGTTTACGTCACATAGATGCGGCAATACAAGAGTCATTTCAACAATTGTATAAATCGCACCCACACACGTCTACAGTCTTTTTTCTTCTTCCCGTACAAGTCTTTCTCACACTCTCACAGCCACACAGACGGCCAAGACAAGCGATTTCCGCATGAGGCACTTCAAATGTAAAACCCGATGATTTTATATTTTCTTATTCACTGTAATCCTCCTGTAATGTAACTATTTTCAGTACAATATTCAAAAACATGTAAACAAAAATACAAGTCACTGAAATGTTTGGAGCGGAACTTAACAACTCATTTAAAATGCAACTAGAACATTTTATTTTGAAGATTTACCTTTCTCTTTTCCAGTACAGTTGTGGTTAGAAATGTAACTTGACGCTGTTGGGATGTTTTTTTGTTTTTTTTGTCGTTTCCCACGCTAAACTCAGTCCAGTTATTTACAGCGCCCCTCGCTTCGCTGGCTTTTGCGTCGACTTTTGCGTCTTCGTATAAACAAACATTTCCTGTTGAACGCTCGTCTAAACGCGGATAAAAAATTGAAGACGAGACGCCACTTTTGCGTCTTCTGTTTTGATCGTCGCCATATAAACGTAGCCTAAAAATAAAATAATATATAAAACAAATCAAAATCTAGATTGATCAGTGTATATGGTAGGTGCCTTGGTGGTGGACATGACTGTAGTCAAGGTGTCCATAACTAAACCTCATCATTGGGATACAAAGCTGTGATGGTACCTGCATTCATTGTTATGTAAATCCAACTATAATCAAAATGTGTAAACAATGACCAATATGAAATCCTTTTTAAATGAAGGTTTGAAATCGCTTAAGGCGCCAGAACATCCCAAAGCTCGCGAGGTGTAAGCATATTAGCTTTACAGAGTTTAAAACACACGTTGACAATAATCTCCGAGACACTTTCGGGTTTTGAGGGATACCTTGAGGATTTTTATACTGGGACAAATATTCACAGTGGCATCTTTTGAGTAAAGAAAAATCAGATCATGAGCTCACTGGAATTGCAAATTTATATAATACTATACAAGTATTATATAAATGCCACCTTTTGTACTCCTTCTACGAAATTTTTTGTATCAAGTTGCAAGTTGTGTATTTTGTTTATTAACGTTTATTAAAATATAAACTCTTGGCTACTGTATTGTTATCTAATTTTCTACTTTCTATTCAGTGAGCTATACACACTTGCATACACACTTACATGTTATAAGTTAACATCTCCAACTGTCCTCCTCTTCCCTCTTTGAGTTTGCAAGCCTAATTGGCACTCTGTTTCTTTAATTAAAATATCTTCTAATTGTAGCCAAAGTGCAAATGTTCCTAGGTCTATAATTTCCCTGTTGCGCCGCTGAACCATTGAAGGCTGCAGGGGAGGAGTTTCAAGTGTGAATAATACAAAAACAGAGCTTCACTTCAAATAGGTCTGGTCCTGCTGATTGAGGTCAGTCATCTAAAGCCCCAAGACAACTGTATAGAGAGCGATGGTGTTGGATTCAGTGCATAATATAGGCCTTTGTCAAGCATCCAGGCTCAGATTAGCGTTAAAAGAAAAAACTGTACAACACCCGCTATTGTTGGGTCCAATGATTCCCAAAATGTAATACTGCCCTTTTGCAGTCAAACTATGTCAACCTGCTTTTGATGGTTTAGCCTACATGAATTATTCACCAACTTTTCACACCAAGTTTCAGAACAGCTTTGGCCTTTTTCCAGTACCATCTTAGAAGAGGCTGATCTGAAAGTGAATGACCCATTAGGAGGTCAAATTATTTATTTACCCCAGAAGTTAAAGGTGTATTATGTAACTTTTCTGGTACAGTGAACCCTCGCTGTATCGCGGTTCACTCTTCGCGGCCTCGCTGTTTCGCGGATTTTTTTTTCCAATTTTTTTTTTTTTTTTTTTTTTTTTTTAATAGTGTAACTTTTTTTTACAGTGTAACATTCTGTCCTGCGCCCTGATTAGCTAAGAGACTAGACCAGGACTAAACCAGGTCTAAAGCAGGTCTAAACCAGGACTAAACCAGGTCTAAACCAGGACTAAACCAGGTCTAGACCAGGGATGGTAGGGACAGAGTCTCAGATGTCCTTCACGAGAGCGCCTGGGTGACAGGAGGTGTGGCCTTTGTTTACTTGCACGAGCCATGGAAGAGACTGAGTGCGAGCCGGACAAATGGAAGAGCCAAGAATCAACATGGACGGGCCTGGCGCCTGGCCGCGCGGCGTCCGCGGCGTCCGGGGGGAGGACACTCGCGCGCACAGAGGAGACAGTGGGTCTTTTCCCCTCACGAACCCGACCCCGTCCTAGAGAGCTGTGGAGTATTGGCGACGCATTGATAGCGGTTTGATTTTGGAGCCGGGGTGAAATGCAACCAACTCTTGTGAGCGCAGGTTGGTCTTACCTGGTCTTGTGGTGAGGACTGGTGCTCAGAGGCGTCTGTTAGCGGTTTGGCACTGTTAGCAGTGGCTTGAGTCTTGCCCAAAATGATATCCAGGTCGCTTTCCACTCGACTTTCGCACATGGCATGGATATGTGGTACCAAAACAAACACACGTGTCCGCGCGCACGTGTCCGCGCACACGTGTCCGCGCGCACGTGTCCGCGTGTCACGTGCCCCCCCCCCACTATTAATATATTTTAATGAAAATCTACAAAAGTTTGAGTGTTTAAACAAGAGAAAAATGTTAATACCAGTCTCAGAAAGGTGTATAATGTGTCTGGTGAAGCGTTTTCAGCCTTAAAACATGTAGAATAATTGTAAAATATAAAATTGTCCTACTTCGCGGATTTCACTTATTGCGGGCTATTTCTGGAACCTAACCCCCGCGATAAACGAGGGTTCACTGTAGAGGGTCTATCAAATGCTTTTCTTCATGGAAAATGTATTGTTTTGTCTGGAATGTTTCACAGTATGGTATTAACCCTTTCTATCATCATGGAGACCAGACCAAGTTACAGGTCAGATATGTGGAGAGGCGACCCCACTCACAGCCAGAGCACTTGTTTTTCTAGGTATTTTTGAGCTTTAAAACCACCTGTAATTGAATACATGTAAGGTAGAACTGTTTAATGTCATATAGTGTGTAATATTCCAGGCAGAGCAATGACATAAAAATCCATAGAAACAAATGGACCCCCAACCAAAAAGTTACATATTGGACCTTTTAAACAGACATGCAGCTGACTAGAATCATTGTGAAGGACAAAAGCTGGAAGAAAATTAAACCAAATCAAGAATAAAACCGCAAAACTTGCTAATATCATTAGGAGAAGTTTATTTACAACTATTGCTTTACGTACGCCATTATATTTCTGAAACAAAATACTAATACAAAAAATCTATATATCGACATGAGGTTTAAGTTTCTGTTTTGTCTACTTCTAATACATGAGCAATTGTACTGTAATTACTGTACAGTTGTTTATTTTGGGTGGTAAATATGGCTCCATGACGAATCTTTATTGTTTCTCAGTTTTTCTAGCACTCGGGGCAATTTTCCGGTGGTGGGTGGCCCGGCGCTGCTGAAAGAATGCAAGGGGGAAACTGTGACTTCCTCTCTCCTAACTCCAGTCTATACGCTTGAGTGAAAGGCAACAAGGGCCTAGCGAGGCTTGCGAGCACGTAATAAGAAACACTTAGCATCTCATAGACACGTTCTTGTATCCGGACTCTTAAACCTTAATGACAGAGTGATGATAAACAGTGATTAGGATGCCCCTGGTGCTTTTTACTTCTTCAAAAGCCCAGGCAGGTGTGCATATGAAAGAGTCACATTATAGAGCAGCGTTCGCAAATTTATGTCAAGTGAACTTGATATGCTAAATGTAGGGACGTCATCTCTGGTTTGAATACTGGTGTCCAATTAACTACACCCCCCGTATTTTGACCAAACGAAGTAAAGGTAGTTTGGAATAGACAAAAATAATACATAACTACAGTACTATTCAGAGGGAGTAATGAGGTACATTAATATAGCTATCTGGGGAAAAAATAGTATTAAGTATTTCAATAGGGATAATTTTGTCATTGAATATTGCCATTTTGAAATAGCACATTGTGGCTTGATTTATCAATGGTTGTGTAGTGTTCTTATGTCTTTGTTTGTCAACATATACTTTAACCTAACTTAAAAGTGCATTGTGTAACTTTTCTGGAGGGTTCATCAAATGCTTTTCTCCATGGAGATGTTATTGCTTTGTCTAGAATGTTTTACAGTATGATATCATTGAGACCAAACCAGACCAAGTTACAGATCAGATCTGTGGAGAGGCAACCCCTCACAGTCAGAATGCCTCTTTTTCTTTGTACTTTTTGAGCTATAAAACCACTAGTAATTTAATAAATATAAGGTAGAGCTGTATAATGTCATATTGTGGAACATTCCAGGCAAAGAAATGGCATATCCATAGAAACAAGCAGGCGAGCAACCCCCAACAAAATGTTGCATAGTACACTTTTAAATATTATTTTGATCAAAGTAACAGTATAATTTCTTACAGTATTTGGCTTCATTTTTACCCATGTAGTAATTTCACATGTCCTTTATATTCTACACAACACCTATTTTCACAAGCTCGCAAAGAAGAATCCACACTAATATTGTATAATTTAATAAGACACATTCAAGTCATTTCGGTGAACAGAGGAGATAAATGGGGGAGAGGCGGGAGGAAGCAGAGTTTGTGTGAAATGTATGAAATTAGCAGGAGATGAAAAGTGAACAGCTGTGGATGTGATAGACTGATCAGTACAGTCATTATGGAGTAACAAGATCCATAGTCACATACTTACCATTTCATCTACTGCCATCTTTAACTGTAAATTAGTCTGTATGAAAATGTTTATAGGGAAAACAAACAGGCTTTTAATTTGGAAGCAGCAATGGAAATCAATGAAAGATCCCAAATGATATTATGAATGAAATAAGATGGGGACGAACATTTTGCAATAGAAGCCATATTTACCATGAGTAGTGACCGCCTGTGCTCAGAGCTGATGTTTTACCAAATGAAAGAGCATGTGGCAAGACGTGGGAGGTGGGACCAACACATTGTAACACATTCCACGTTTTCCAGAATCAGTGTGGGCTTTTATACATCTAAATTTCATATGAATGCTCTAAAAAATATGGGTTGAATTTAGTAGATAGACACTGATTCAGCGTTTTCTCTGCCAATACTTAGAGAATATGATTTATTTTCTTGGCGTATTTAAAGGAGAATTAATGTTTTTTTACAATCTGAGCCTTATTTCGGTAATAAAACAAGTTGTTTTACTCACCCATCGCACTTTGGTGTCATATGGAGCACTTCCAGAGATGTTTTAGATTAGCGATAACCGTAACGCGAGTTCTATATAATAATATAATATAATATATGCCCCGAGCGGTCTCCAAATAACACAAACTTTAGCACTTTTCGAATCATAGAAGCTCATTGTCTTAGTCTGCACTTTTGTTTGATCGTCAAAAGTGGCCTGTAATTCGAGATTTATCTATAATTTACAGCTTTGCGTTTCATGTTTGGGTCCCGAGAGCTGAGAGCAAAATAAGCTGTGACTCCGCACATGCGCACTGGCCTCCTCATCTACTCGAAACTATGGCTAAATCTCGGATTACAGGCCACTTTTGACTCAAACGAAAGCGTAGACTAAGACATTGAGCTTCTATGATTTGAAAGTGCTAAAGTTTGTGTTATTTGGAGACCGCAAAAAATGTGCCCTGAGAACTCACATTCTGGAGATCGCAAATCTAAAACATCTCCGGAAGTGCTCCATATGACACCAAAGTGCTATGGGTGAGTAAAACAACGAAATAAGGCTCGGATTTAAAAAATGTTAACTCTTCTTTAAATGGCATATAGGTAAATATTAATAATATCTAAATGTGTTTTGTTCATTTAAAGTAACTAAGGAACAGTTTTGAAAAAATAGTTCAACAATACAAGGTGCTTTGGGCCAACATTTCTAAGTATATTACACCCATTTATAGACCAAAATGAGATATCGACTGAGCTAATATTGACTGAACCGATATCTTAGAGCTGATCCATCAAAATATTCAATATACGCGCTCCACATCTGATACCAGTATCATATATATGTATCTCTAGAATTAAGTTTAATATAATTCAAAATTGTATCATTAAAATTAGATAGAAAAATTGACTTAGGCTGCTGGTATCTTTTTGGGTCACCACTGTAAAACATCTGCTTCTGTCTGCAGGTTTATTGATGAGTTGCTTGTTATAAACATGGTCCTGTAATACAGAATACATTTTACAGGCTGGGTGCTTCTAAACAAGTGTATTTTTATGATCCATTCGGCGATGGAAGAAAATATATTCCTCGTTGAAAATTTGGGCACAGAAATTCATAGTTTGTATGCAGCTAGAAACATGTGAGACGGTGTAGTGTGAATCTAGGTCGGTAGACTTTACTCTTGAACTTTTTATGGAGGTCTAGTTCAACAAAACATTTTAATAACCTTATGGATAAACCTGCACCAAAGCCCAAATTTCTTGAAGCACCCTATTTTCATTCACACAATCTCTCATCACGATGCAGTGGAGGCATATTAAATCCTGTTTATTGGTAAATCCTAACAGGCCGCCCTTCCAGATGAGCTTTGGAAGGGAGCATGGTGAGGAGCACCATCCCATCAGCTCAAATACGAGTCACAATTCAGCCCAGGCAATCTGCGAGGAAAGCTCAGGAAAAAGATGTGCACAAATGAAAGCAGCCTTTTCACCTCCACCTGGCTGCACCAACTTGCATGCAGTAAGGTCTCGCATTTTATTGGGATCCTGAATCATAGCGGGACTGCTCTGTGCCAGCAGCCTGCCCTTCAAAAGATTACAAAAATCAATTCTATTGTAATCACATGTGGTGACTGGGGAGGTCTTAAATCTTTCCATACTCCTGTCTCCTCTTGTCCCTCTGTCTTTATGTTTGTGTCTGTGTAAGCCTCGTCGATAGCCTGTTTTCACTTGGTCCTCTTTCTGTTGGACAAAAGGCTCATTTTGCTGGTTTAGAGCGACCAGGAGCCTGATGTCACATGGGAGCAGTACAGGCAGAGCAACAGAAACAAATGGATGCAGGGAAGACTATTTTAAAGTAGTAGTACTACTGAGCATGTTCCTTTAGATGTAATAGACTGGAGAAACTCCATCTTCTCTCCTAATCCCAGTGTAAGACATGGCACCTACTTGGTATGCAGCTCGGGCCACAAAGTATGTTCTCAGAATGACTTTAAATTGCATTTCTCTGGATGTAGTGGAGTTGTAGTACTGTGTCATTTTTACATGGCCTCATGTGTTTTTTATCTTTTCTGCAGAGGTTCTGATGAACACCAAGTCAGAGACATCTGATCTGAGATGGACCATCTTTTCACGTGCCAAGCCTGAGGTATGTAACCCAAGATCCAGTGTGTTATCTGTATTCCTAACACAGGCTTCACGATGGCGGGGCTTTTTGGCTTCCAGCTGTTCCTTTGTTACTTTGTCTATAAAAGAGCTCCATATATGGCAGGTAACTGACAGAGTCAAAGAAACACAGGCCGCGCACTTGGCTACACTGGGCTTGGAGTGTATTAAAAACAGATGCTTTGATATATCCCATCAGCCTTGGCCTTCATGTGAAGCGCCCACAGTTTTGAACATTTGAGTCAGAAAAAGACATATTTGTAATGTGATCAGCTGAGGAGCGGTTGCTAAGGGTTTGTCTGCCAGCAGAATCAGTGACCAAAATCGCTCCTCTTACTAATGTTTCTAAGGGAAAATGCTTGGAGTGATCCTGGCAAGGATATATCTGAGACAGGACGGAAACACTCGCTACTCCACAAACGTGTCTGCGCCTTTGATTCAAAAAGAGAGGAAGATGATTGGTTTTCAGAAGCTTTTCATTTGCATCAGTATATCAAAAGTCCCATTTGTAAGAGTAAAAATATGGCTTGATTAAATTTCTTAAAGCTGTCCTCGGTTGAAAAATGCGTTGAATGACAGGCTCGATTGGACACACAGTGTGAGCTTTTTGTAATTTAAAAAGTGCTTTCATTTCATTAACATTGTGGGAAGGGGTTCAAGCTTTTGGCACGGTTCACGTCTATTCTCCCTTTTACTTTTCATCGCCATTGGTTTAGACGTGTGATGATAATAAAAACCTGTACACAATGGCTCCATGACTCAGAGCTGTTTCTGCCATGTAAAAAACATGTACCCTATCTCTGTGAGGGATGAGCCTTGGCCCCTGAGCATTCTGTGTGAATGAAAGAACATGACGACTGCTCGCTTTCTGTTCTGGTATCTGAGCTGGGACCCTCCCAACATAGGGGGGCACAACCACAGCTAATAGCTCCAGGATTAAACATAATGTCTATGTGAAGTGTGAATTGAACTGACGAAGCCTCTCGGATGAGCGGCGAAACGTTTTCGACCAAACAAACTTTGTCCAGTTGACAAATTGAATTTCTTCTTTTATCATAATGTCTGGTTTTCAAACAGTGGAATGCAGTCTTCTTCTGACTGTGTTCAAGAGTACTTTACAGTCTTGAATATATATTTTATATCTAGAAGTTTACTTTGTCGTTTTTAAAATCTGGGCTTAGCTTAGTTCTGTTTCAGCATTTGGCATGAAAAATCTGACAATCCTTTCAGCTTTGCCCAAAACTGTTTTTAATTAAAAGAAACATATTATGCAAAATGTACTCAAGAGCCTTAAATCTTCACATCTTTACTCAGAATTTTATTTTATGCATCTTTGAGTAATTTGTATTGTCCTGCATTTGAGGATCTATCCCCCATCACACGCTGATACATGTATAGTACAACAGTGTTGCATTGCCAGTATGGGACACATTTTTAAACATACTCTGCTCGCTACCATTAAGTGTAGCTAACCACTGGCAGGGCTGTCAGCATGGTCAAGCAGCACGGCACTGTGATTGTGATCACATTTACCTTGACATACACTAAAGGGGCAGGTGGCATAGCGAGTCAGTTGACACATTTCTATTATATGCAATTCAGCTTTATTAACCGCTCATGGTCCATTATTAAATTTAACAAATACAACTATTTGTTGTTTTGTTATTATATTTTTCCTAAGTTCTCATATATTGTAACCATATTACAGAAAAAATGTAAATGTTCAAACACCCTTTACTTTACTCTATAGTAACCCATGTAAAACTGATTCTATCATTTTGGCATTGGTATTTTATCACAGTGTACAAGTGCATTATTGTACCTTGAATGACATGTTTTCACCTTGTACTTTATTTTGACACATTATCGACTTTCATCTATTTCCCTAAAGTAAATCATACATAATGGTTGGCGTGAGACCTTGAAAGAGCTCCCAATCTCCTTGAATAAATGTTGTCAAATCCTGCCTATACTTGGTTTCTTATTTGTTTACACAGTTACAGTTGTGCATGTAGGATGAAAGGGAAGTTCCCAGTGCTAATAGAGATTCAGACCTGGCTCCACCACTGCACAGTAATTCATTCAGACTAGTATCCTGCCTCACTCCACATATCATCTGCAAATGGATTTTTAAAGATTTGCATATTTACATAACTGAATTTCTAAGCCTAAAGTTCGCCAAATCTGCTAAATTCTGTCTTGGCTATGTTAATTTCTTGCTTGTTTGCTCCTCATGGGAATGCAGTGATCCAGAATATGTTTGGTGGTGACTCACTTCAAACAAGAAGGCTTTTAATGCTGCTTTGGTTTCTTCAGAGGGGCTGCACTTAATGTTATTTGTCTTGTCCTAAATATATCTAAGGACCAGAAGCTGTGTCTGTTTTGGAGGTTTTGTGCAGTCGTGTGCCCTGTTTGACAAGTAAGGCCTGTATTCCCACTAGTAGAGACGCAGCTCAGCGGGACGAATAATTTAACCACTTAGATTCACATGTGGCCTGATCTAGACTACACAGCAGGCCTCATCTGCCCTACACGCATGTGACGGGTGCAACCCAGACAAGAGCCAACAATACTTTAAAAGCAGTTGGGTTGAAAGACCTTTTTATATGTCTATATATGTCTATATATATTTTTCAGACCCTTGTAAAATGTTATAAAGATTTGTTGAGAACGTTGTGAAAAGTGACTTGAATTTTTTAAGTCATGAACGATGTTTGTTGAACGTGAGCTATGACAAGGCTTTGTTCTCTTTCCTCGCAGTGGGAGGAAGTAAGCGGCCTGGATGAAGAAAATAACAGTGTGAGGACTTATGAGATCTGTCAGATGGACAGCTCATCGAGCCAATGGCTGCGCAGCGGCTTCATCCAGCGCAGAGGAGCGTCTCAGGTGTATGTGGAGCTGACATTCACCATGATGGAGTGCTCCTCACGGGGAACGCACCACCGCAGCTGCAAAGAAACCTTTAACCTCTACTATTACGAGGCTGACACTAATGAAGCCACTGCCACTTACCCACCCTGGATGGAGAATCCATACGTCAAGGTACGCCCACCTCACACTTCCTATTGTATGCTAATGGCACATGTATGAACAAGGTCTTACCTGCTGTATTTGTACAAACGTTTCATTTTATGGCTAGATCCGAATTGGATCAGAGTGGTAAAAGCATTTTCTGTTTTTCATTTTTGCCTTTCATGGTGTGTTATTGTTTCAATAGATAAAATGCTCGCAGGAATATCCAATCTACTTTGTAAGCCCATTTTCTGTCCTGTGGGTTTCATTTTCACAACAAATGGCTCATGAATGCAGTACTTTTTTCATTAAAACGTTTCAAAAGGTGCAGTGTGTTCTTAAGCATAGGGACAAAAACACACGGTCCTCTCCTCAACTTTACTACCTTTTAATAATGTAACTCTGACAGCGAAATAAAAGTGATGAAATGCTCTCTGTGATGAATCACCTATCACAAGCACGTTTCAGGTCCCCACAAGTTCAAAGCACTCGCTCTCTAACAAATGGGAACAATGGCTGCCAAGAAGGTAGAGCATCAATCTGAAGTCACTGTGCTTTGCAAAGTGATCAATAATGTAAAACAGATGTGTACTTCATAGGATAAGATGGCAAAAACATACTGGAGCACTGGTGCTGCTTTTAGACTCAAGCCTGAGAGTTGGACTTCTGCCATTACATAATGATCTTTTGTTCTTCTTCCTGCTTTAGGTGGACACAGTGGCTGCAGACTTTCTCCTGAAAAAGGGAGGAGCACGGAAGTCCAATGTGAAGACCGTAAGACTGGGCTCCTTGTCCAAGAGGGGATTTTACTTGGCGTTCCAGGCTCAGGGAGCTTGCATGGCTCTGCTCTCCGTCAGGGTGTTCTTTAAAAAGTGCCCTCCTCTGGTCAGCAGCCTCTCTTCCTTCCCCGAGACCGTCCCTCGGACCCTGGTCCAGGAGGCCCAGGGCGTCTGTGTGGAGCATGCCTCTCTACAGGGGCCCAGACCCCACCCCCCAAAGCTCTTCTGTGGGGAGGACGGCCAGTGGGTGGGCCAGCCAGCCACATCCTGCGCCTGCCTGCCCGGCTTTGAACCATCTGAGGGCGGCACTAGATGCACAGGTAATTGCTCTTATGGTTTAGGTGGACACAAGCACGAATGCATTGAAAGGGACAAAACAATGGTGAGATGTGGGTGGGGTGCACTCAGGGGCTAAGAAGGAAGTTAATGAGGCATGGGAACAGATGTGGCTGTGAAAGAAGCTGGAGAGGTCAGATGGAGCAGCACTTATCTTAGAAGGGAAGAACAGGGTCAAACGCTCACTGCTGGAGCAACTTATGGTCGGCCTTAGATAGAGCATGCACAGAGGTGGAGGGGGCACAGTGGCTGGTTTATTCAGGTTAAGATCATATCAGTGTGAGAACATCAAAGCTAAACAAAAAGAGAAAGAGCCAGGGTGATTCTCTCAGGAGTCACGCTGCAGTTCTGCCTAATGAGTCCAATTAGGCTTGGTGCAAATAAGCCCCCCACATGCGCATCCTCGTGCACAAGCAGCACCAAAACTCATAAATATTAACGACACACAATCTAAACATGAGGAGTGAGAAATAAAGCTACAGTTTTAGAGAAACCACTCAGTTGCATCTGTCGCGTCTGAAGGTACGGCTCAGTTTGATCTCCGTGGGGGGTGTAATGATTTTTCATAACAAAAAAATTATTTCCAACATTTTGCTTGTGGTGGAGTAGAGTTGGCATTTTAGTCGTTTTGTCACTTGAAGAGAGCTGCTGGGAAGAAACACGCACACAGCCATAAAGGGAAATTGCCTTTAGAGGGAGATTGAACAGTTAATTTGCTTCTCGCACTGGCTATTTCAGAAAATGAAATTGACATCTAGGTTTATAATTAAATAATTTTGCCACAATGCCATTATCTGTTGTAGACAATACATTTTTCTGGGTCAAACAGAGGCTCTGTCTAATGTAGAGTCTTTAAGTGCATTTAATTGGATAGATGCACACAGGAAAAAGAAAAAATGATTTTGTGCTTTGTATATAGAGATTTGAGACAAAATGTTTGTAGTAATTGCTGTCATAGTTATAAAGACAGAAAAATAATATATAAACATAGTAGTACTTTAGTAGTACTTTCCAGTTTTTATTCAGTAAAAGGTCATTTGTGGAAACACAGTAGTGGTGTTAATTAGTGAGATCGGCATTGCTGGAGCATGTGGGACTGGTGCTTGGTGACCACTATTATTAGTCTGTTGCTTTCAATCAGGAATTGTTTGACAAATCAATCTTTTTGTTGGTACTGTGTTTGGCCAAATTACTATTTTGCTTTATAAACTTAACAGCTCTTGACCACCAATCTTGTTTTGATCAATTATAGCAAGCTGGGGTATCTCGAATCACCCTAATTTTCAGTCTGTCCCGGGGCTGACCTTGCAGAACAGGTCCATGCTAACTCTGCCCCTCGTGATGAGAATGAATGTTGATTGTTTTAATTAAAGGCTGTTACTGCAGTGAGTGAGAATGTCAACAAAGCACTTTTTGGTGTGTGACATTCAAACACTGCAATGTTGAAATAAGACACTGACAAAATATGCAACTAAAACCACAGCATTTTATAATGGAGATTATAAAACAATTATTGATATCACTTTATAATAACTATACCTTAATTATCCTTAGTAAAAAGCATCAGTAAATGAACGTTGTTGTTGTTTTGTTTTTTTTAAGAATGATTAAGGCCTAGTAACTGCTGCTAATTGAGTAGCTGCTAATCCTGAGTCATTGTTAATATACTATTTGTTGTTTGTTATGAAAGAGGTCTGTTTTTATTAATGCTAATTAAGAGTTTCCCATCTACTTAATTTTTTCCAATACTTGCATTGGTTTGATATGATATTATATATGATATATGTTATTAGATTTTTACATTTACATTTGTTGCCTTCTGTTCTTCCCTATCAAACAGGTTTCTCAGGTAGAGATATTATCTGCACTACATTACCCCAGTGTAAATCTTCTAAATTTTCTCTGCACTTGTTCAGGGCCATTTTTCACTACTGCATCTGGTTGCTGCGACTGTTTATTCACTCACTGTCTTGTTTTTGTGGAGTGGCTGGAAAGTATATTTGGATCAATTAGCTAAGGCAGTTCAACATTAGGACTCCCAGATGCTTGTTGATTAGCAGCTCATTATTTAGAATGGGTCAGACACACTTGCCTGATAAACAGTGTGTCAATGACGAGCACATTTATCCCCTTAATCCACTATTGACAATGAGATTCATTGCTGAGATTGTCTGCATTTTATCGCCCTTATAAAACGTTATTGTTTGTGAGTGTGCCACCATCTGGCAGCATAATTGCACATTTAGTTTGACCTGGTTCATGCTGGGACACGGTGATCATAAAGCTTTTGTGTCATGTAACTTTGAAGCAGTGGCAAATCTTCAAATGAACTTCTGTTGGTTTCTGTGTCGTCCTCTTTAGCCTGTCCAGTGGGCCAGTTCAAATCTGGGACTGAGGGCCAGTGCACAGGCTGCCCTGGCTCCAGCTACACCACCATCAGAGGCTCATCCGAGTGCACGTGTCGCCCCGGGTTTCTACGGGCAGAAACAGACTCTCCTGATGCACCATGCACTGGTAAGTTTACCAAAATATTTGTGGTATATAGGCCTGTCACGATAACTGCAGTTTGTTCACTGCTCCGGATCAAAGACATTTATTGTGCAGCGTTCCTGTGCCTTTTAACCTTACAGTGTTGTGTTTTTTTTGTTGATTGTACATACTTATTATTATTTAATATTTATCTTTTGATGCATGCTCATATTTTCCTACTGTTTCTGAAACTTGCGTTGTGACACTGCAATTTCCCCATTGTGGGACAAATAAAGGAGTATCTTATCTTAATCAGTTTTCAAGTAAGATTTATTGCTTTATAAATTATCATGATAAACAATAATACTTTATTCCACTGTCACAATAAACATTAAGCAAGATAATTACGTTAAATCTTTTTGAAATGTACAGTATTGTTAAAAAAAAAAAAAAAATCTTCTTTACGTTCTCTACAAATGCGATGGAGAAAGATTTTAAGTCTCAAGATGCCTGCAAAAAATTCTGAGCAAAAAAAAAGTTCCATTTATTATTCATTTAATTATTGGTCAATATAGTAATTGTAATAATTAATTTATAAACTACACATGCTTTTTTTAATCCCTGAATGGGCAATCAAAATAGATTACATGAGGGAATTTTATGCACACAATTTTCTACACAAGATCATATAAAAACGGAATAAGAAGCTGTAATAATAGCCGTAAAATTAGAAAAAAATAAATAAAAAATCCCAAATAAGGACACAAAACCTTAAAAATCATTGACGTACTTACTGGCAGTTCTGTAGGTGTGACAATGTCTGTTCACAATACATTTAAATTCTGAACATAATTAAGATAGTGTCAGTCAAAGTAAAACTAACAAACTAACAATGGTTAAATAAATTGTATGAAAGATTTACCCGCTAATAATGAAATCAACTGACGCTAATCAGTATTGACACTGTACATTTTCTTGTATAATTTATTTTTTAAACACTTAGTAGTAGTAGTATTCGTCCACCACCTGCCTCTTGTCATTCTTTCCCTTCCCCTGCTCCTCTTCAGCTTTCCAGCTTTTGTTTTTAAAAGTCTATGGCACATTTCTCCTTTCTCGGGTGTCATTTAGCCAGTCTCCTCTAATCTGCTTTGTGTCCATTGTGGTTCTGCTGGGCATTCAGATGCATTTCTTTGAGGCAGGCTGTTGGGGGCAGGGTTGAGAGTCGTAAGTGAAGCAGGCATTGATGCTCTTAAGTGACACCTCCATGTGGACTCGGGAATTTCAATTCAGCCACATGTTGGATGTGTGAAAGGAAGGCATGTTTTAATGAGCTGCAGTGTTGGAAAGCCCACAAAAAAGAGGATGTGAAACTGGCGTCAGATTGTTGTCAGTTTGGAGTCTTAACTGGAGTCACCAGGGTTAACTAGAATTTACACCCATATAATTCATTTCCAGTTATATCTATAATTACAAAGGAGTATCATAATTGTTCATCACTTTATAAGCCCAATCCTATTATATTTTCTGTTTTTGCTGGTATTATCTCATCCAATTCCACACATAGCTTTAATTTGTAGTTTGCAAAATTGCCAACCAGCACTGCCATCTGTAAATCACAAAGTTATATTTCCCAAGTGTTTTGCTTCAACATGATGTAAAAATTGGTCCTTTCAGAATATTAAGTCGTAAAATGAATCCTAGTTCGCAAATGTTAAACTCTGAATTTATATGCACCCAGATTGCTTGTGATTTTGCCCCTCTTGGGCTTCCAATGAGAATGCTATTAGCACTTAAGTTAGCTGCAGGCTCACTGACAAAGCTCTGTCTCCTTGGCAGGAACAGAAACTCATTCACAGTAGCCGAGTGGTAATGCTGTTTAGTTATGCTTGGCTTCAGGCAATAGCCATCTTCTGACTATTTCAGACCGCGATCATTATCATCTGGTTTTAGACAAATGTAATTGCACCAGTTAAACTTTGCAAGACATATGCTTCCATGGATATACATACGCATTGCAGGTCCATTGATGTGCTTATGTGTAGCAGTATGAGTAGTAACTAAACAAGTTAAAAGGAAAATAATGACTGAGACTTGCTGTGTTTACGTACGTTTAACTGTGGATTAAAAGTCTGTTTCATACAAACACAAGTCACTTTGGATGGACTTTGGATGCAAGGGCCAAAACTAGCTGGTCAAACCAGTTTTAAGATAATCAACTGGATCCTGTTGGTGTACTTTTAATTGTCATGTGATGAATCATAGATTTGTTCTACAATAAAATAAAAATAGATATGTGCACAAATTGGATTATTTGGATTTATGCTAAAAATGATGAAAACAGAAAAGGGCCATCGATGTCCCCTTTTATTGTTTTTCATGTGTAACCTAATAGGCTAACTTTGCTAACTTTTTGTCATTGCAGTGCCTCCTTCTGCTCCTCGCAGCATCGTCCCAAAGATCAACAACACGAGTCTGACCCTGGAGTGGAATGAGCCGCTGGAGAGCGGTGGCCGCTCGGACCTGACTTACTCTGTGCGCTGCTCAGTCTGCCGCTCGTCCAAAGGGCCTTGCCTTCTCTGTGGAGACAGCGTCAGCTACAGGCCAGCCCAGCGTGGGCTAGTGGGCCGAAGGGTGGAGGTCTGGGGTTTGTTGCCCCACACCACATATACCTTCACCATCGTAGCACTTAACGGTGTGTCACAGGTCAGCGGGACAGAATCTGCCAGTGAGAGCGTCAACATCACCACGAGCCACGATGGTACGAGGAGAACCAAAGAAGTGTATATAAGACCGTTTCATGGTTTTCATGTGTTTTAATAAACGGTCTGTGGTCTTTAGTACCGGCGCTGGTGTCTGTGATTCGGAAGAGTAACTCGACTGAAAGCAGCCTAACACTGCACTGGACTGTGCCTGTGCAGCCACACAACACCATTCTGCAGTACGAGCTCCGCTACTGTGAGAGGGTACGCTTCCTCCTCTCTTTACATCCACACAAAACAAGAAGAACTTGAAATGTACTGATAAGTAAATGCATCTCTATTTTCTCAGGACTCGTATAAAGTTCCTAGAAAACCACTACCTTCACAAAACAATATCTTAAACCGTATCACTATTACAGACATCACAATTTAATGTGTTTGAATTGGTCTGAGGAATTAAGAGGAAATTAAATACGCAAGCATAAATAATGAATAGAAAGACTAATTAAATTTCATGGGTTTTATTCTTTTTAATAAAAATGTTCATAAAATGAAATGTGCATACTTGGATTGGATTCCTTTAAAAGTTATTTATTCTCTGAGTACCTCTTTGATTTGTCTTTCAGCCTCTCACACACCTGTCTGTCCCTGTTGTCCTCTGTCTAGTTTGCAGCGTGGCTAACTTTATTTTGTCCCTTTAGGAGCGCCGTAGCGAGGATCAGTGCTACTACACAGAGAGCAGCAGAAACCAGGCTGTGCTCACAGACCTGCGCAGGGCCACTCAGTATGAAGTGCAGGTCAGGGCGCGGACCATGGCTGGATACGGCAGCTTCAGCCCCACTGCCATTTTCCGCACGCTCCCTGATGGTGAGAGCGTTTTCCTCATCTCTTTTTTGTTAGTATTCCAATGGCAGAAAGGTTTTGTGGAGACCTTGGACAGTATTTGGTCTGCACTCTGCCTCTGTCCTTGTTAAAAGATCATGCAAATGGCCTTTTTACGTTTTACACATTCCTCCTTAATACTTTTGAAAATCATCTTTTTACCTGACTAAACCAGTGTTGCACGATATTTTAACAATACGATATGAAAGATTTCTGTATCTACACTATGCCATTGGAGTAACTTCGGGCAGACTGAGGCAGACTTCAAATGTGCCAATCATGAATCATGAGGTTGAAGAAAACAACAATTGTAAGAAAATAATTTTAGTAAACAACAGAGGATCATAACATTGGGCATTGAGCTTACAATACTGAGTTGATTTGCTATAATTTAAATTGACAGTTTGTGTAAGACGTATGATTTCTGATAATAATTCACTAAATTCTCCATATTTTCCAGGACTTGACTCTCCCTCTCAGCTCGTGGTGACTGGCATCCTTATCGCGGTCGGGCTGCTGTTGCTCATTGCTTTCGTCTTTGTGGCAGTCTACTGTATACGGTGAGAACAAAAAAAGGACAGATTTGTAAAATAGGAAAGAAGTTGGCAGCAAACAGAAAATGGATGAAGGAGGAGGAAAATGTAGGGACACGTATGAAAAACATGTTGATGACCCCGATTTTGTGACTTTGCTCTTGCTTTGTTCGCTTGTTTACACAAATCATATCTAATCTGCATTGGATTTGCTCTCTGTTAGTCACACCAAGCCCAGAAGAACAAAGCAAGATGTCTTCTGCTTACCCAGCTAAAAGTTACCCCCTCTCATTATAACAGTTTTCCGCATGCTTCATTGTTTCGATAAATACTCTTGGACCCCATCAGATGGAGAGGAGCGAGAGATGAGGGTGGAGCAGAGGGCAGAGAGAGGGGGAGAGAGACAGGATACAGGCGTCCCAGCCCGGTTTCCAACAGGACAGGCGAACAATAGCCACGACCTTGTGACACACGTGCACGCTCACATGCACGCACACACCAGTGGATGAGGCCCAGATCTGCCACTAAACCAAGGGTGGTGCATTACTGCTATTTTAGGCTTATGAGGTGGAGGAGGGAGAGAGAGGAATGGTGGAAGGCAGAGTTCCAGTCGCTACAGGGCTGTTCCAGTCTTGTACCGGGGTGATTTTTGTGCTGCAGTTGAATAGTAATGGAGCAGCTTGTGTGAAAGAAGAACTGTAAGGGGGTTGTGGCTCTTTATGTACAGCCGTCATCCCAAGTCACCATGGTTTGTATGAAAAGAGCTGACTGTGGATTGTTTTAAGGTTTTTTTCTGCACCGCGACTGGAGATTCTGTGTCAAAGCATAATAGATGATGCTGGTGTTTTTTGGAGCAGTGTGTTCTTACGGGCTGTTGACTCAAGGGTATTGCGCCGTCACTGAACCTGACCTTTAACCTTTCAGCACAGACGGCCAATAAGAGCTCACGATTCCCTAAAGAGAGATTCATAGTTTAGTTATGATGCTGGCTATCATAAATCTATTTTATATTACCAATAATGACCCTAGATGTTCTGTTTTTGCAATAGCTGCTTACGATGCATTCTTTTGTTAGTTCATCTCAACAGTGGCATTGTGAAACCCCTGATTTGCATTGTGTCGGGGAGATAAAGGATTAGAAAGGCTTGCCACAAAATAATGTCTAACATTCAGCTGAGAGATAAGTGCGCTGCTGTCCTAATCGTCTCTCATTTATCCCGATCTCTTTCTACCTGCAGCAGACACGGCAGAATAAAGGATCCTGAACTGGGCGACAAAACCAGCCAGTACCTTGTGGGCCAGGGTAAGGGATCAAGGGCAAATGTGCTCATTCAAGTCAGGAAGAGTCCTTTTTATGCATCTCTATATGATTTTTGTCTTGACGTTTCTTCTTCCTTTCCCACGACTTTGTTTGTCTTTCACTTAAAGGGGTCAAGGTTTATATCGACCCTTTCACCTATGAGGACCCAAATGAGGCAGTGCGAGAATTTGCCAAGGAAATCGATGTTTCCTTTGTCAAGATTGAAGAGGTCATTGGTGCTGGTAAGTCCCATCATTTATAAATGTTTAAAACTGCTACTTAACAGTCATTTTTCTGCTGCTGTTCAGCACTTTACTGGCCCCACTCTTCAATATTAAACTGAGCTGATTTAATACATTCAAATGTTGTTGTTCTTTGACAAAGATCAATACTGTCAGGTAGCCTAAATTAAGCAATTAACTGATAAAAATGTTGGTCATATTAAAGCCAACAATTAAATCAAAGGGCAGTGCCAGCCAGCGGCTATTTACACTCTATGAAGATAAACAGCTCTTGTTAGTGTTTTAAACAGAGAAAACAGATTAATAGTTCTTCTTTATTGTGTTATGTCATTAGGAGAGTTTGGCGAGGTGTGCCGTGGACGTCTAAAAATTCCAGGAAAAAAGGAAAATTATGTCGCCATAAAGACACTGAAGGGAGGTTACACAGAGAAGCAGAGACGGGACTTCCTGTCGGAGGCGTCAATCATGGGACAATTCCAACACCCCAACATCATTCACCTAGAGGGTATCATCACGGCCAGCTGCCCTGTCATGATCATCACTGAGTTCATGGAGAACGGGGCGCTGGACTCGTTTCTGCGGGTGCGTGTAACTCACTGGGCACAACACATGGCACCAAATCAAACACAAACACACACTATCACACACACCATCACACTCCTGCTCAAATGTTTCTCTTTCTGCAGCTGAACGACAGCCAGTTCACTCCCATCCAGCTGGTGGGGATGCTGCGTGGCATCGCCTCCGGCATGAAGTACTTGGCAGAGATGAGCTACGTCCATCGAGACCTCGCTGCCCGCAACATCCTGATCAACAGCAACCTGGTGTGCAAGGTGTCTGACTTCGGTTTGTCACGCTTTCTGCAGGAGAACTCCTCAGACCCAACCTACACCAGCTCACTGGTGAGGAAATCCACTAACACTAGTTGGATCGTTTCAGTTTTTTATGTATTGTATAAGCAAATTTATAATTTTTGATGATTAGACATGAGATTAACTGACATGTCAAATGTCAACAAAAAGAGGCTGTTTAAACATATGGAGAGATGTCTAAAATTACATGTATAAGGCAAACACATTATGGGGGACTATTGTTTTAGAATACTTGTATTCACCTTATGAGGCCAAAGACAATGACCAGACATTTGGTAATGTGTATCTTCACTGTTATCTCCTTCTCATATGACACATTTGTTTCAGAAGGGATTATTTTACAATCCCACTTCCTCACCATTGTACTACTCCAGCTCTGTCAGACAATGAGTGTTTGTGTGTATTATTTCTCACTATATATGTGTCCTTATAGGGAGGTAAGATTCCCATCCGCTGGACCGCACCAGAAGCCATTGCCTTCAGGAAGTTCACCTCTGCTTCAGACGTATGGAGCTACGGCATCGTCATGTGGGAGGTCATGTCCTTTGGGGAGCGACCATACTGGGACATGAGTAACCAGGATGTAAGTCTCAGGGGGACTGTAGCTTTAACACAGTCTGTGGAGGGCTCAGCAGGGGGGTGCCTTTCTGCAGGCTGTCAGTATTGTAGGCTGCTGATTCTCAATCATAAGCCAATTAAAACATAGTTTTCAAATGCATCTGACAACTATTTAGCATTTGAATATAATAAGAATATTTATTAACATGGTATGATAAAAGGAGAAATTCAATTTGTCAACTGGACAAAGTTTGTTTGGTTGAAAATGTTTCGCCGCTCATCCGAGAGGCTTCGTCAGTTCTGGTTCTGATGCTGGTTAGCCCCTGTTTATATCTAGCTGCAAGGAGGAGCTCACTACACCGGAAAAGTTCTGAACCAATCCCAGCTAATCTGCTATCTTTTGTTTTCCTCTGGCGTCTTGTTTAAAGGAAAACAAAAGATAGCAGATTAGCTGGGATTGGTTCAGAACTTTTCCGGTGTAGTGAGCTCCTCCTTGCAGCTAGATATAAACAGGGGCTAACCAGCATCAGAACCAGAACTGACGAAGCCTCTCGGATGAGCGGCGAAACGTTTTCAACCAAACAAACTTTGTCCAGTTGACAAATTGAATTTCTCCTTTTATCATGAATTCTACCTGGACGACTGAGGGTCTTTTCACGCATTAACATGGTATATTTTATATTATTTATTAAAAAAAATACAAATGTGTAAGTTCCGATTATAAAAAAAGATGAATAATAATAATTATAATAATATTAATTTATAGAATTGCTTTTAATATTTTATACAATATTATATACATATTTTTTATTATATTATTTACTTTTTTCCCTTGTATTTTTATTGCATGCTATTAGTACCTCTTTGACTATCTTAGCGAGTCAACGGGTTCTTCTGATCCTAAGCATTTCATTGCATTGTTGACCTTGTGTTGATCCTGCATATGACAAACAATCTTGAATCTTACATTAATGTAACTACTGCATATATGCAACCCTTATTACTGAAACTCTCATCAAAAGTGCTATATGCAGAAATAAACATTAGCCAACTTTCAATACAAACAACATAAAATAATTTCTAAACTAATTTACAAATAAATTATTTTATAACAACCCTAATAATCTTGTATCCATTGTCCCAGGTAATAAATGCCATAGAGCAGGACTACCGTTTGCCCCCTCCCCCTGACTGCCCCACACACCTGCACCAGCTCATGTTGGACTGCTGGCAGAAGGACCGCTCTGCACGTCCACGCTTCTCTGATCTGGTCAGCGCTTTGGACAAACTCATCCGCAACCCAGCATCACTCAAAATAGTTGCCCAAGAAGCTGCAGGGTAAGAACGTTGGATGATTGATTGACAGAAAACTCAAATACATTTGGTCAGGCTTTGAATACAAGTCTCTCCTTGGAATGTAAAGTATGGAGGTGGAATGTGTGTCCTTTCCAAATGTCCTCTTTATCAGAGCTCTGACAGTTACGGGACAGGCATTGCACTCATACCGTCCGCTGTTGTGGACCTTCACGTCCCGCTGGGAGCCTACAGACTCTTGCTGGGCCCATTTCCCTTCCTCCACATTGCCCCTGTGTGCTGATGGGACACAGCAGAGGACACTCCACCCCTGACAAATCCCATTGTTTGTCTCTGTCAGTCACAGCTCAGATTATACCTCTGCAGCCCACTGGAATGTGCTGCAGGATATGTATAAGCTAATGCTCTTGTTTCTGTGTCTCTAAGAAAGTCCTTTGTCTTTGCTCCCCTCCAGGCCGGCCTACCCCCTGCTCGACCAACGTGCGCCTCTCGCCCCCTCGTCCTGCTCCTCAGTCGGAGAGTGGCTCAGGGCGATCAAGATGGAACGTTACGAGGACAGTTTCCTCCAGGCGGGTGTCACCTCCGTGGACCAACTGGCCCAGATCAGCACACAGTCAGTACCTATCTTATCTTGAGGCACATTCGTCTTACACCTGTCACCATGCACTTAATCTATCTAAGGCTTTCAGTACGGCAATCAGGCTCAAGTTAGGACATCTGATTTCAGTGGTGAAAACTAGGCCTAAGAGGCTTTTTGAATGTAATTATAGAGTAATATGAGAGGGTATGTATTTACTGGTCTAATAATTCAGTTCCTGTCAGCAAATTTCATAAATCACCTCTAGTACATGTTGTGTATAATTTAATAATGACTGCTGGAGATGTAACATAAATACATATTCTCTCCAACATTTTTCCTTGTTGACATAAATGTATAATGTCCTGTCATTTTAGTTCAAGTTACCATTTAATGTACATTACTACATACTAAACCTTTGACTATTTTTTTATTCATGGGTCAAGCCTTAAATTCATTAATTTTTAATTGAAGGCTGAAAATTGCTTTCCTGTTTTTCTAACTGTTGCATGATTTGTCTGCACAGAGACTTACTGCACATGGGGGTGACTTTGGCCGGCCATCAGAGGAAGATCCTGTGCAGCATCCAGACTATGACTTTTCGAAACAAGAGCACTACCACAGTCACCTTCTAGTCCCAGCGCAGCTCACCTGTCTCCCAACTCGGACACCAACACTGGCACACAGGTGCAGTGTAGCGAAAGCCCACTCAATCATCTCCACTGACCCACTTTGAGCATGGACTCCAGGAGAGATTGATCGAGTTTACTAATGACCAGAAAAAACACACAAAATGAATACGGATGACTTTCCCGTCAGTTCGGGGGAGTTGTCTGCGGACCAGAGCATCCCTGGAGGGAGTGACTGGGATGAAACCGCGTGGACCGCCAGCTTTTTTACAGACGTTTTGTATCTTCCTGAGGCTTAGGATTCAATAAATGTGTAAAACAAAGAGAGAGGAGACAGAGAATTTATAGTGTTTGTATTTTATCATGTCACATTGTCTCAAAAGAGAACTAACTACTTTTGCCAAAGGAGACAAAAAGCAAATGGAGGATGTCTGTTTTACATTTTGTGCTATAATTGTAAGAACTTTGCTCATGTCTCATTTGAATCAAGCTAAACATTTGGACTGTTTTGATCATCTCCATTACCTCGTTTACTCAGGTGTGAATTTGGAGACCACTGTATCAGTCATTAGCGACCCTTCCTTAGAGCTGCTCTCCTCGCCCTCCCCGCAGCAGCAGCGGCAGCAGTAGTAGTAGTGTGTCGGTAGAGGAGACAGACTAAAACGTTTAGCACTTTTGGTGAACTGTAGTCTTGGGTTGCTCCACTTGTTTCGCTTGGTTTGTGGTTGGGTATTTCCACTGCCGGTTGTTTCTGTTGGCAGCTTTTAACTCTGATTGAAGGACCAAGTGGACACACACAGAGACCAGAGAACACTGTAGTATTTCTCTGTTTTCCTATTCTGTACTTAATCTCCATCTTCCAGTGCCAGTCGGTCATGTACTTGCCAATTTTACGAGTGATTAGATTTGTCTGATTTGAATGTACTATTGGGGATACTTTGACATTTTAATTTATTCTGCTTCCATGCTTTAGACGCAACACACAGTTAATAAACATTTGTAAACCATTAGGAATAGCATAGCGGCAAACATACTAGCTGCCAGTATCCAGTGGTTTCTGAGAGGAATGCAAACAGTGCTGGACTATTTGATTAGTAACACAGACCCCCGATTCTTCACTTTATTACAAGTGCTTGTTGCTGAAGAACAGGCTGGAGTTCAAAATGTCAAAGTATTGCTCTAAGACTTTGCATCTCTTAAGGATAATACCAGCCTTTTTGACATGTAGGTGCTGTATAATTTGCTCACTCTAGTGTAACAGGAAAAATAGTAATGTCTAATACAGAGTTTAATCTGTTTCATAGTGCAACAGATCTGCACCAGACAGCGCTTTCCTTCTAATTTATGTAAACGATTACTACACTTTAATATAAAGCTTTATCTCCTTTACAGAAGTGTCTAAGGTAGAAGTGTATTTGTATTTTTCTAATATACAAAAAGCCACAACAATGTCACAAATGACTTGATATTAATATTTTTAAAAATAATTTCATTATGTATTCTCTCGGGTTTTGGACATTCTGCCATTGTCCAGAGATTTTAAAAGGGGTTTATTGGCACACTGGTAAAGTTAAATATATGCCCATAATAATGTTGATAAGGGTAAATTGTAATTTGTATATGTCCGTTAGCTTTGTGCCTTACTCGCTATTATCCATTGTACATCCAAAGGCACATAGCAGTTGGTTCATGCTTTAGACCAGCTACAAATAAATTAATACCTTTTGTCAAAAAGATTTCACACAACATTTCTTTCTTGTACTGTATAATTTATGCCTTAGACAGAAATCCTGGTGTTATCATCCAATGCCATATAAGGGAAAACTGAAGCTAAATGTGGTCTTCATATTGAAGACCTCAATACAATACCTTTGAATGGAAAACTAGACAACGTATGTTTTGAATACCATCTTGTGTGTAGACAACTGTGTACTCAGTATTCATAATAAAATACAGCAGTGTTCTCATGTAGTTTTTCTTTTTCAATTAAAGAAGTTATATTGACCAGACCTTATCTCCATCTCTGCAGCTGTGTCTCTCATGGATATCAATAGGAAGTCAATACGATGTCCAGATTTAGTTCTGATTCCTATAACTTGGCCTCCTGTGCAAAATCAATATACATAAATATAATGGTTTGTTTTGTATAAGGCCTGTACTAGATTTGAAATATATTTGATTTGAAATATATTTGTTTTGTTATTAAGCTGCAATTTCAGTGAATATCGTTTTAATTAGGTGTTCTATGTTCGAACAGGATGAAATCACTAAATCAAACCAAACCTAGAACAAAATATACTTGACCTTAATATGGTATACTTAGTTTTTAGGCAAGTTTAAATAAAGATTGTCATTAATATACATTGTGCCTAAATGAGTTCCAAATCATCATGAAAGCCAGCATCAACTTAGATTTTTTATTCACCTTTTATTATTGTTTCTCAACTCAGTATATATATATAAAAAAAACATGCATTATTCAGCAAACAGTGGATTCAGTGCTGTAAGCTTAAGATTTCTAACCTGCATCTCATTTCCCTTTGTAATTCTTCTGCTTTTATCTTTTGTCTGATATCACCAGTCCTAAAACTGAGATCACAGACAGAATTTGTGTCACTACAGTGTGTGCGAGACTATTATTTGCTCTTATTTGCGTCTCTGGTTGCAAACACGCCTCTCATCTATCCTCTTGTTTTTAATAATGAGGCTGGCAAAGAAACTGGAGACTGTTGTGGCTGAACCGAATCTCTCCCCTCAGCACTGTAGCCGTTCTCCGTGCCTTGTATTTCTCCAGAGAGGTTTTTCACCCCCTCCAGCGCTGCTAGCGTGTCCTCGGCCATGTTCCCCTTCTGGTCCTCAGCACTTTTAATCATAAAGAGATGTTCTATTCTTCTGCAGCGCCCCAGGCTCTGAGCAGCTTATAGCATGGCACAAGCTTAAAAACTCTTTCACACATACAAGGCTGCTGTACTGTGCTAAAGTTTTAGTGAGGTGTGAAAGGATACTGATGATGTATTTTTTATTGTGTGTGTTATAGCAGCTGTAAGATTTAAAGAAATTATGTAAAATTATGTTAGACCAAAGTGGATTGCTTAAATCCAGTTTGGGCTTGGCTTAGGTCTGATAATTCTTCACCCCAAATCTTGAATAATTGTGTAGGAAGCAGAAATAAACCATTTACTACTGAATAATCACTCAAAAATATCTACATCCCAGAAGCACCTGTATCACAGTTGTGATAATCTGCTATGGGCAAACAATAGTAACTTTTTCTCCTTTAAATTAATGTGAGTTTTAGACTTTTAGACTTTATTGATCCACAAGGGAAATTATTTAAAAATAAATATAAAAGAAAGCTCAAAAATATAAATGGTAATAATAAATTCAAAATAAGTAGCAGAAATTGCAAAGGACTGGTGTCAAATATGGTATAATTCTGTAGATATGTAGCTGTATATATACAAATACAAATAAAATATACAAGATGTTCAAAATGTAGGCAAAAAGAAGCCATGTAAAATATTTTGAGGCAATGGGCACTATATTCCCTTACTAAAAACCTGCATTGTACACCCGCTGTCTCTAGTCTGATTTTTGCCATAATCCTCCAGCAAGAGTGTTTAGTCTCCTTGATTAATGTGCTTTGATTATCAGTGACTTACTGACTCATAGCCCTCGTTGTCCTGATGTGGCTCCGTACAGACCTGCCCTGTCGATAAATAACTTTACCTAACAGTTATGGTGTGTGTGTTTTCCCCCGCAGAGCCATAGCGACAGACCAGTATTCTACGTCTGTCAGTGTTTTGGATGAACTTTGACCCCAGCATATAGTGCAGATCTGGCCCTGGCTTTGTGCACTCTATCAATGGCCATTCATTATATTGTGCTGTCTAGAAAGGACCAACCAGATCGGAGAGTTTTGGAGGATTGTGTCACGGGCGTGCATTCCTCTGTGCATTCAAGTGGAGAGTGCGGGTGCGAGTGGAGTGATGATGGCGGGTGTCAGGTTTGGGGGTTATCGGGCTGTGGGGCAGGTATGTTTGGGCAGGAGAGGGTGTAAGGAGCACACAAGGGCTGTAGTCATGTATAGGGCCATGTGGGAGGTACAGATGTTCACACTAATTGTATAATTTGTGGATTAGTCTATAGACCTCTTTGTCTTTGTATAGCTTTAATGAGACTGGGATGGTTTGGTTTGGTTTGGTTGGATTTGGCTTCAGGGTGTGGCCCGGGGTCTGTCTGTTTAATCCTAGTATTTATTCTAAGCATTTTAAACCTGTTTATTACTTTCTAGACCTAATTATGGACATGTATTGAATTAAAATGAATTATATTTCAGCAACAATGTGCCTTCTGCAGGATTAAAAGAAATTATTTAGATCTATTAAGAGTAAGACCATAGTTTTTTAGATTTGTTTTATGTTTTACTAGGTGTGATCTAAATGATCACAAGCTTTTGCTTACTTCTTATCTCTTTTCAGGTCCCATATGGGGTCAAGAAAACAATTTATTAGTTTATGGCCTGGCTTAGGAAAACTAACCAGAGCTGCCTGGTTTTTAAGCGTGGGTCTGGTCTGGTTGTATCTTTACCATAAGATAAGCCTAAAGCTCTGGTGGAGGTCTGTGTGCTCTGAAAGCTTCATACCAGGAAGTTTACAATTATCCAAGAGTTCAGGAAGTACTCAAATGCACCATAAACAGTTTTCTCCTCTAAATCTCTTTAATTACCATACAAAACCCTGCAAAGACATTCTTGCTTTTGGTTGGCACTTCAAATGCCTGGATTCTTCTTCTATTTGGATCAAACTGATCCAAAGAGAAGAAGAAGAAATCCTACACACAATCAGACAGGATTATTTGTCACCTGTGCATGCATAATTGTTGTAAGAGATGCCCACCCAGCCTCCCTAGTCATATTCTGTATTAAATCAGATCAATGGGAGAGGTGTCATCCCTGCTGTTGTACAGAAATGTTTGTTGATTTTGCAGTGAGTCGTATCCAGTCCATCACTACGTTTTAGCTGACCCACCTGGTTAAACAGAGTGTGGAAAGAACTTAATTATACTCCCATACACCAGTAAAGTTTGAAGTAGTGCCAGCCTTGTTATCTTAGCACATGCCTAATCCACATCATAATCTGAGTAAACCTCTAGATTGCACGTCCCACTGTCTTCCTGTTCCTCTTAGTGGTGTTTGCCATCAAATATAGTTTAAAGTATTTACTCCACCCACCTACTTCCTGAATCAATTTAGACTCAATACAAATAAATAATTCACAAAATCTTCTTTGCCTTTCAGCCATTTCTGTTCAGGGTTTGCAAATTAGCTTTCTCCATTTAGCAATTTAACCCTCCCTTTTGGGTCCAGCTTTAGGTCTATTCATGGATCTCATGTGTCCTTTTAACTGGCAGACTTAACCTCAGTCAGCATCAGCAATATGTTCTGTACATTTGGGGTCTAGAACATCGTGACAGTGTTTGAGCGTGTCTGATTTTGGCCTGGTTTGGGCCTGGGTAGGACTTGGATGGGAGACCGCTGATAATACCAGATGCCCTAGACCCTATGTCTACCCTGTATGAATGGGGTGTGTGAGTGATTGGTGGTGCTCATAGAGGCAGATAGCGCAGATTGGCAGCCTCGCTTCCATCAGGCTGTGACAGTTTACCATCACCAAATTAGTGCTATATAAATATATATCTTATCATATATTTATTATAGGGCTGTCAGTTTAACGCGTTAATTAGATTAATTAATTACACTGCTAATTAACGCGTTATAAAAATTAACGCAATTAATTATGAGCGGCAATTCAATGCGCGCGCATTTTAAATTTGACATGCAGGGCCTTTGAACGGCGAGTTTATTTATAAAAATGTGATGGTCCGTCTTGTCCCTGGACGTGATTTCATTGGACGAGACAGCAATGACGCGATGAGAAATGCCGTGCTACCATTGGTCGGCTTACAGAGACGAATGCGCTGCAGTGAGCGCAAGAGCATGTGAAGACACGCGAGCCCGTTTCCCTATCTGCTGCGCTCCGCGCGCTGAACCCTTTTCAATTCCCATAACCTCTCCAGCGTGTTCCGCCGCGACTAAGGCTGCACACTTAGAAGTTTTGACTTAGTCAGTTTTGCCCATCCGAATCACGCTAAACCCGATGATTTACTCACCCCCGCGCTGCCGCCTCCTCCCTCCTCCCGTGGTGCGATGGTCCGGACACATCCACACCGGGAGTTTAAATCCTCCTCGCAGGTTCCTGGGGTCATGTGAGCCATGAGTAATTTACACAGACAATTATTTGTATTCTCTGTATATTTGAAGCCTTGTATATTATTTATTGACGTTGCATGAAAGCTACTGTACGTGCTCATATTTTGGCACCAGAAATATTCGCCATGTAATAGTGGAATGGTGTAAATGAGCTTTCGAATGAATGTTACGTACTGTGGGAGGTGGAATGGGGGTCTTGTCTTGGTTACAGTGGAGACAAAGAGAGTGAAAAACTTAAAGACTTAAAGGGGAAGTCTGCAGTCTTTTCACTGTACCACTATAAATCACACATTTGACACCTTTTTTGCACTGTGGGAGAGCACAATAAACCACCTTAAAAAAATTATTAAAAAATGCGATTAATTAGATTAATTAATTACAAATCCTGTAATTAATTTGATTATTTTTTTAATCGCCTGACAGCACTAATTTATTACTATATATTATTCAATGTAAAATCCTATTCATAAGGCAAATCTCTCCACACAACTGAGAAAAATAATGTGTCTGTTTCTCATTAATGCAGACTTCCAAAAACTACATTTATTAGCATCACTGTCTTTGAATATGAGCTGTCTTTCTGATGTACTCATTAAAATAGCGTCTACCCCAAATCACCACAACATCTTTAGCTCTCCTTCTGTCTGTCTAATCTCACACGTTTCTTGTGACACCTGGGCACTACAGATTTGTGCCTCTCTTTATGGTTTTCAGTCAGCTCACAGAAGCAGCCATCAGTCTCCCCTGTGGCCCCCTTTTGTTCTCCGCATCCTCATCCACTAGAAATGAAATAACTTTGACCTTCCTTGCATCTTGTCCCTAAATCACCCCTTGTTCAGAGCCGATCCACGCTTCAAGGACCACTTTGGAATTCAAACTATGGTAAACTGTGAAAAAATAAAATGTATGAAAGCCCTTTGAGATAATGGAACAGTTTGGTGTGTGATATGCGTCCATTTTGAAGCTAAAATCAGACGAATGGCTTTAGTTTTTAGTGTCGTGCTTAACCCTTCACACATGCCTCACCTTGGAGCACTAACTCAACCTGACGCCTCTGTTCCTTTGACCCCTATCAGTGTATATCTTCACCTAAAGCACAGGAACCCAACGCACCCATCCCCAAACTCTTCCAGACCCTCCAAATGTGTTTTGAGTTCGATCTGGTTACAACAATTTATCAACTCAACAAGGTAAGCATTACTACTTCTACTTCAGTGCTGCCGCTAAAAATACTATAAATACCCAGCCACTACTACTATCAGAGGTAGATAATGATAAGAAGCATTAATAGCCTTTTGAATAATAAGTAGTTTGAGTTACACAAAGGCAATGGTGCTCTAATTACTTGAAGCAGCATTACACCAATCTATTACTGTGCTGCACTTACCAACCAAGGCCATAGAGAATATTTATTACACATAAAGTGTGCAAACATTGATTATCAGTTCAGATTTTCCTGAAAATACAGTAACTTTAAGCAATGATGAATAAGACAAGGCTTTTAAATCTAACTTTAATCATACATTGAATCACTTATCATGAAGTATATGAATTTACAGCAGGATTAAAATTAAGATTCAACTGTTTCCTACTAAAATAACTCTTTATTTAATATGCGTATAAATCCTTCTACCTCACACATAGCCTTTGATTTGTGGAATTTAGATACAAAAACACAGGTTCAAGCACATCTCTCAGTGTAAAACACCCAAACCCTCTCTTTGGTCCCTTTTCTGTTGTGTTGTGCTTGTTTTTCTGATTAGAATGAACTTCAATCCTTATGTTTGCTCTGCGGTCTGTGTGTTTATCTCGACAAGAGTTTCCCACTTCTTTTTCTGTATGCAAATTACAGATTGGCGACCTATGGCCTAAACAGTCTATTTTCACACACGCACATGCTGTAAACATTCAAGAGGGAGAAGGCTCCGAATGAATACTGTTATTCTGAAACAATGTGACTCAAAAAGAAACAAATCATCATAATAAACTTGATACCTGAGCAGAGAGATAAAATGTTAAGTAATTTCTACAAGGCCTGTAAAAGAATATATTATATTCTTATTTATTTTTTTGCTGTTCTTTTACCATTGGCCAAATAGTGGATGACCAGAGTACTATGCTTATTTCTTTAATCGAAAAGGTTTACTAAAGCTTTCACTTTTTTTTTTGTCCAGTTGAATAATGGTACAATTTAGTCCACTTAACTTAAAAATGTGGCCTACTGGAAGCAACTGAAGAGGGTCAAGTAAGTGCATGAGAGCATAGTTGAATGTGCTATAGGCCAACTCAACCCACCACCAGTTTCAATTTAACACTTATGGCCTTGGACTTAAAAACATGAGCATTTTTCAGCATTTTTCTTTTTGGATGTAGATGTAGCTCCCAGTACAGCGGGGCAGTAGATAACAACACCCCCTTCTGTTCCCCTTAGGACCCCAAACACGCGCCCTCAGCCTCTGCCTGGCTCAAATTAATGTCCATCCATCACAACTGTTGATTATACTATGAAAACACCAGCGCTCACGTTTAATACTGACCTCTCCAGCAAGCGCAGGCCCATATGGAGACACAGCACTGCAGGCATGACTGACACGGGCGGTTTCAGAGTCTTTCTGTTCAGCCCGCTCCACTTAGAAACCTGAGCAGGGGGCATATGGTTATGATTTCAACGGCATCTGGGCGCAATGCACTGACATTTACACAAATATAAAGTGTGTTTATGTGACTCACGGCGCTCTTGAATGTAATCAAATTACAGAAGAGAGGCAAGTAATCAAGCCAGGGCGTACATTTCAATCTAACGTAGACTACCAGTCTTCTGCTAACACACAACATGCCCTAAAAACATGTTCAGACCCACTGGTGCAGATGGAGCCGCTGTTGTTAGTGGAACAGTATTACTGTGTCTGTCGCCCCCCCTAGTGGACAAAATGAGGACCTGCGCCGTCATTAAAGGAAAGCATGCTGTGTGGAGTTATGTTGATTTATAAACTGATACTGTCCCCGCAGTCAGAGTTCAAGGAGTCACCTCGTTAGCATGTGGACCAAAGCATATCTTCGTTGTCCATGTCATTTAAAACAGCCCAGCGTCAAATATGAAAAACAGCTGCACGAGGTTGAGGTAGGTCTTAGCCCGCCGTTAAACGAGGCCACGGTATTTCAATCTACGGTGGCCTCAGTCAGGTCACCGCGGCCAAGGAAGCCCCTTCGCTCTCCAAAGATGTTTTGGGAAAACGTCTATGGAACCAGACATTAAATGGGAAGATTTCATAATGCATAGGCTGGATTCCAAATAGGGCCCCAAAGTTTCCTAAACTCATTTCTATTTTCAGTGATGTGAATAAAAAAGGGCACACTACCAGGGCAGTACCTATTGTAAATATAGGTCCAGTTTGTTTGAAATTAAAGTAGGCAAACTTAAAATTATGTGGATAAAAATAAACCCCTTTGCTAACACAACAGTTATTGTTAGTGAAAGTTGTCTGTAAGTTTC
The DNA here is from genome assembly GCA_036785185.1 of Paratrypauchen microcephalus. Classification (NCBI taxonomy): domain Eukaryota; kingdom Metazoa; phylum Chordata; class Actinopteri; order Gobiiformes; family Gobiidae; genus Paratrypauchen; species Paratrypauchen microcephalus. The sequence goes on along the minus strand of JAVJIX010000034.1, from coordinate 5,960,165 downwards.
TACCTGCTATATCCAGTATATATTTGTTACTATATATTTTGGAGCGGCTGAACAGAATACTGCAATGCTTTGTCTCCCCCTGGAGGTGATGCGAGGAATCACATCCCTGGGAGAAGTACCCTGAGCCTCAGAAACATTAGTCACACAGAACACACTCACTTTGGGACCGGGCCGTGTTGTTGTTATGGTGCAACAGTGCTAATGGATTAGGGTCCCTTTGCCCTTCACACTTCACCCAGCTGCTTTGAAATAAAGTACACTTGTATACGCTTATTAATAATACATGTAGTAGACCTTTAAATCTGGATATAAATAAAAACAGGCCAGTAGATATTAGGATTTAACTGTATGCCTAAATAAAATACAGTATTCTACATTTAAAAGACCTATAAAATTTAGTAAACTAATAATTATGTAAATATGTTAAATGATTTATGTAGAATTGTGACATCCACAGCAAGATTGGCTGATTCATCCATAACAGAACTTCAAACCTATAACACAATAACTATAATCTACAACTACACTATACCAGCGTAGTTAGTGGACTACAGGTCTGTTGTTCAAATACCAGATGGTACGACAATATTAACTGCCTCCCTGAGGAGTCAATAAAGGAACAAATGATTACTTACAAATCATTTTGATGCCCTGCTGGAGGTCTGCACTAAGAATGGTTTATTTAAAGTAGGCACTTTAAATTTTTATAACAGTGATTGTATATTGTTGGTGGTACTTGGTTGGTCTCAAGCCTTATTCGTACCATAAATACTCTTCTCAGAGTATTTATACTCTTCTCAGAGTATTTATGGTACGACTAAGGCTTGGATTTTAATTCTTTAAAGAACTGCATATTGCATACTTACATCACTTTGGTATATGCACTTTACTTGATTAATCTATGATGGTGAGTGGGCTCAGTGAATCATTGAAAAATTAAACATGAAACTATCCCCAAAGTTACTGTAGTCATGACAATATCAATACAGGTAGCAGAACCTTCACTATGTGCATTATATACACAGTATAAATGGAAACAGTGTTATGAGACGGTACTAATGAACTGCTGTGTTAAGTTTACCTCAGCTTTACAGTTTTAGGTCATCCTTGATAGTGAAAATTCCTCCAAAATATAATCCTCTGGTTTCTAATTGCATTCTCACATATTTGAAACAGCGTGAAAATCCTGGGGCATTATCTTAATTAACAATGAATGACATGCTCCAAGTGCAACAGCAGTTCATGGAGCGGTCACTGTTGTCATTTCAGCTCAGTTTCTACTCAGCATTATCTTTTTAATAATAATAAGAAACTAAACAAAAAATAAAGTGATTGTATAGTACAGCATCTAGTTTTTTGGGGTTTTTTTTGCCATCTGACAGTTTTATAAATTGTTTGGTAATACTTGAATGGAGAGGATTATGGGAATATTCTTTCATCTTTTTCCTGACAGGGCCTTGGTGAATGACTGGAGACCATCACAGCTACAATAGGCTCTTGGAGTGATGCACCTTGGGCACTGAACTGATACTGATACTGATCAGGATGGAGTACCCGAGAGTCCTTGAAAACTGCAAGAAGCTATAAAAGTTTGGAGGTGGGGCCACTACCCACTCTAATAATGATTAATGTGAAATATAAAAAAGACAAGATATAATTGGTCAGAACATGTGGGAGCTCAGAACCTTCAGAATTCACTCACTGAGCTGCACTGGCACTGCTTAATGATGACTGTAATGATTCAGATTAGAGACAGTCCTTTTAGATTGAAAAGAGCTGGATTACAACACTGTGATGTTCATTCTGCTTCTAATCGGATGATCTTGAGAACACCAAATTATAACATAAATAACTTGGCCATCATATCCAATGTTTTTGTAATTAAGAAGAACTCAGCATTACAATTGTTATCAGTAAACCTTTCCTCATTTCCTTGTTTATTTTGTATCTGGGGACACAGATAGGTCATGTTTATGAAATTCAAAATGTCAATCTTACATGACATCCTTTTACGGTATACATTAGTTCCCTCAGTGAAATTTGTCCTCTGCATAAAGACTGCCAACTATCATGAGGTTAATATATATACTGCATACTTCATATTGAGGTCCCACTGTTACTCATTAGATCTAAATACTATTTAGTGTTATGCAACAATATGAAAAACTACCTCAGAGTCTAAACCCAAAGACTGTCCTAGGTCATGTTACACAATCAATCCTATAACTCCTGCACACACATATTATTATTCCTTCATCCCAGTGGAACCTAAGAATAATCTGATTTATATGATGAAATCCTACTGGTCCAGCACAGTCTAGATTTGTTATAAACATGGTGGAGGTTGGCGAGAATGACCTCAGCCAGCTGCCTTGTGTGTGGTCAATCGAAGCAGGACGATTATAGGGGCTTAATCCCAGATGATCTCTCAGCTCTCAAAGCCAGTGCAGCATTAGTCTATGGAGCTGTGTGTGTTTTGTACAGAGGTTATAGGATGAAGGAGCACACAGACACATGAATGAGCTGTCAATCATGAATGAAGGCAAACTTTCATTCATTTAAGATCTCCTAATCCCTTGTTGTAATCTTCTGGTATACAGTTGTTTATAAAACAAATTCTGCATGATAATCCTAGTTCATCTTTCAAACTATTTTTGGAGATTTCTATCATCCTAATTGGTCTCTTGGTGTGGAGACTCAGTGCCTGTGTAATTATTTCGATGATGCAATTTTGCTTATTAACGGCAGTGTTTGAACTGAGAGATTTGGGCGTCTTTGCTCTCACAGTGAGGAAATAATGCACATTTAATGTGGGATGTAACCTTTATTGTTTTCCAGCTATGCGTTTTACTAATATTATCTGAGAGGAGTGAAGCCTCCCTGGCTATAATCCCTGTGTGAAACTGCAGTTGTATGGAGATGGTTTGGGCAAAACACTGGGAACTTGGGGCTTGGCATTGCATTAACCCAGACCTTGACCGTGACACTGTGAGGCTGCCCAGAGGCCACAGCTTGTGCCATTCACTAAGTGCAACTGCTGTCTGCAACAAGGCAAGTTTAGTTTAATGGGAGTTTGCTTATAAATCACTGCATAGGGTCAAAACAAATGTTATATTTTTGTGATTTTATAAGAAATTAACGCAATGAAAAGAGTGCGTGATCTGTTATATTATATATGTATTGGATTCTTGTAATTGAAGCTATGCTATGCACACATAAAACCTACTGTATATTATACAAAATTTACTTTTGGGAGCTTAAAAAAGTTATTTTAGAATGTTGTTACCTCCTCAAGCATAACCGGAGATGTGTTTTGTTTTCAAGTTAAGAGCAACTTTTACTTTTAGTTCAAAAGAGACTGGCAATTCTATGGCTGAAATCATCCAAATGATTATAATGAAGGTCTATGGGGAACACAGTTAAAAACACAGTGGAGTACTTCCTGCATTACCACATGACATCACAAGGAACAAGAATTTTTGTTTGAGAGAAGAACTCATCCTAAATATGCAGGTTTTGTGTGTTAAACATGTGTGAATGAATCAAAACACTACTACTCCAGGTCTGTTTCATAACATAGATCAGAAAATACTGTAAAATGGGCCTTTTACCAAACATACACAAAATAACACCACCACCAGCATGCATTGTTATACCTCCATGACTATGTGTACTGTGATTACTGTATCTGACTCTCTGTAATAATTAAATCAGGACTGCCTTAATTTCCTCAGGCAAGGGACCGCTACAGGTAAGAGAACATAAAAACAGTATTGTACAAGCTAAATCTTGTTATTGCTCTATGTATGATGACTGGTTTATTGTCACTTATCTTATGATTCTATAGCTACACAAGACACTAATCATAACAGATTATATCAAAAACACCAGGAGACCAGTTTTGTCCCTTAGAACTCAATGTTTGTGTATTTTAGAGTTGGTACATCTGTGGACAAGGTCATAGCCCTGCCGATGTTTGAGATTATATGAGAACAGATCCAGCCTCTCTTAATCTGTACACATGTAAGCTGGCCACGCTGCACCACAAATCCCTCACTGTCCCTCCTTTCACAGATAAAAGATGCAGATTGCTTTGCACTATTCATTTTTTGCGACTCAAAGGGACATCTCACTTCATCTGTTGTTCCTCTGAAATCTTTCAACTGTTTTATTTTGGTTTCTACAAAAGACCGTTCAGGACTTTTTATAGGTCCTCATTTGATGCCTGACATCTTCAAAATGCTTCAAATCTCTGTGTAACTGTATCAAAATAGCTCTGATTTTACTTAGCTTCTAACTAAAAAAACAAACCTATTTTCTCGGTTTTGTTTTGGAGTGTAGACATCATGTTTGCAAGCCGTGGTGGGACAGGTGGAGGAGGTAAAGGTGGAAAGTACTCTGTAGAGGACCTGTATGGCATCAGCAAGAAGCCCAAAGCCTCCTCTTCTTCAGGGAGTATTGTGGCCAAGGCCCGCAGTAGCAAACCACAGGAGCACAGACATGAGGAGGCCCTGGCGTCTCAGATCTTGGAGGCGGCTCACAGACTGGTGGAGCGCAGACGGTTGGAGCTCTACCTACGTGAGTGTGGTCTGTCCCTGGCTGAGTGTGAAGCCCAACGCTCTGCTATGGTCTACAGGTGAGAGACACAAACAGAAGAGAAGGATCCTGTGTATGATCTTCAAACAAACATTAAAAAGTAACTACGTGGTAAAAGCATTTTATTGTAACTTATGTCTTTATTTTTAATGACTAAGCAAAGCCAACATTTGGAAGTTGATCATCTAACAGTATACATTACATAATAGTATACTACTACTAGCAGTGAACCCTCGCTCTATCGCGGTTCACTGTTCGCGGCCTCGCTGTTTCGTGGATTTTTTTTTTCAATTTCTTTTTTTTTTCAATTTTTTTATAGTGTAACATTTTTTTTACAGTGTAACATTGTGTCCTGCGTCCTGATTGGCTAAGAGACTAGACCAGGACTAAACATGGACTAAACCAGGACTAAACCAGGTCTAAACCTGGACTAAACCAGGTCTAGACCAGGGATGGTCACGCAGGGTGGTAGGAACAGAGTCTCTGATGTCCTTCACGAGAGCGCCTGGGTGACAGGAGGTGTGGCCTTTGTTTACTTGCACGAGCCGGACCATGGAAGAGCCAAGAATCAACACGGAGGGGCCTGGCCCGGATGCCGCGCGGCCGGGGGAGCCGCAGCGGGGAGAGCCGCATTTGAGGGAGCCGCAGCGGGGGAGGACACTCGCGCGCAGAGAGGAGACAGTGGGTCTCCCCCCCCTAACGCCTAGCGGACGAACCCGACCCCGTCCTAGAGAGCTGTGGAGTGTTGGCGACGCATTGATAGCCATGCCCCGAACTCCGGGGCGGTCTGATTTTGGAGCCGAGGTGAAATGCAACCAACCCTTGTGAGCGCGGGTTAGTGGGGGAAAATCCTCATGGTAGAGCTGATCGGGGCTTTAGACCAAGCCCCTTGCTGAAGTGTTCGTACCTGTTCGGGTGGTGAGGACTGGTGCTCAGAGGCGTCTTCGGAGCAGTGACCCGTGTCAGCCAGTTCGGCACTGTTAGCGGTGGCTTGAGTCTTGCCCAAAATGATATCCAGATAGCTTTCCACTCGGCTTTCACACATGGCATGGATATGTTGTTCCAAAACAACTCATATCCATGTGCACGTGTCTGCGCGCACGTGTCCGTGCGCACGTGTCCTCCCGCTTCACTATTAATACATTTTGTTGTAAATCTAGGAAGGTTTGAGTGTTTAAACTAGAGAGAAATGTGAGAAAATGTTAATACCAGTCTGAGAAAAGTGTATAATGTGTGTGATGAGGCGTTTACAGCCTTAAAACATGTGTAATAATTGTAAAATATAAAGTCCTACTTCGTGGATTTCACGTATTGCGGGTTATTTCTGGAACCTAACCCCCGCGATAAACGAGGGATTACTGTAGTTGTCTGCAAAGCACAGCAGATTCAGATTCTAGCGTTTTTGACTATAGTCTCTGGAAATATGCAGTCATCTTATATTGCTGCATGGTTAGGGTTACTGGGTAAGAAATTGGGCAAAATTATTACTAATAATTGCCTCCTCCACTTGCCTCAAGTGGAGGAGTTCAAGTATCTCGGGGTCTTGTTCACGAGTGAGGGGAGGATGGAGCGTGAGATTGACAGGCGGATCGGTGCAGCGTCGACAGTGATGCGGTCGTTGTACGGGACCGTTGTGGTGAAGAGGGAGCTGAGCCAAAAGGCGAAGCTCTCAATTTACCGGTCAGTCTACGTTCCTACCCTCACCTATGGTCATGAGCTTTGGGTAATGACCGAAAGGACGAGATCGCGGATACAAGCGGCCGAAATGAGTTTCCTCCGCAGAGTGGCTGGGCGCACCCTTAGAGATAGGGTGAGGAGCTCAGTCACACGGGAGGCGCTCGGAGTAGAGCCGCTGCTTCTCCACGTGGAGAGGAGCCAGCTGAGGTGGCATCTGTTTCTGATGCCTCCTGGACGCCTCCCTCGGGAGGTGTTCCGGGCATGTCCCACCGGGAGGAGGCCCCGGGGAAGACCCAGGACCCGCTGGAGGGACTATGTCTCCCGGCTGGCCTGGGAACGCCTTGGGGTCCCCCCGGAGGAGCTGGAGGAAGTGTCCGGGGTGAAGGAAGTCTGGGAGTCCCTGCTTAGACTGTTGCCCCCGCAACCCGGCCTCGGATAAGCGGAAGAAAATGGATGGATGGATGGATGGATATTACTAATATTAATCATTTTCAAAATTTGATACCTGCATCATTATGTCTTGATTCTTCTATCATAACAGTGGCAATGTTTTTGCTTTACTTGGTGCCCTTTACAAAATAAATAGTCTTCTCTAGGTGGCAGTGTAGCACCACAAAATATTGATTCAAACGTATGTACGTTTCCCATCCCCTAAAGCTGGCCAGTACTGTATACTGTACAACCCCCACCAACCTAAGTATACCATTATACATTTATACTATTATACCATATCTTTAAGTAGTGACACATACATCTGGCTTAAGCTTACAACACATATCTATTCCCTTAGAGCCACTGATTCCCACACTATTTTGGTACTGACGCTGGCATATATTATGAAGTGTGGTATCAGTTTGATTAGAATTCTCAATATTTTGACAAGAGAGTCTTCATTTGTTTGTGGAATAAATGGACGCTTAAAGTATTTCATTACTTGATGTGGCATCATTTTTAGACATACCAAAGCTGTAGAAGAACAAGATGTCTGGCAAAGAACTTCAAAGTTGCAGTGTTCAAAGAGGATAAATTTAGCCGTTAGTCCTCCCAAAGCTATGCACATTTGATGCAGAGGCGAGACGCAAACAATCGTCTTGGCTGCTCCAGAGTGCAAAGCAGCTGTCATCTCCAACGCTCCCAGCGAAAAGGGACAATATGACAGATGTGTTTGTTCTGCAGCTTGAGTCGCATTAACTTAACTGCAATGGACTTCTGCATGACATCTCAGAGAAGACTGGGCAGGGCATCTGATACACAAGGATGGAGTGTACCAAAAATGTGTAATAAGACTGATAATTGAACAGCAGAATCACATAAGACAAAGCAGTTGGAATCTGCTGAAAATGTTTTTAGTCACTTTAGTAATATACTGTAGGCATTTAGTAGATGTTGGTGACCTTTGTATGTGTCTATTGATCTGTGAATACAAACCTGCTTCCCTGGGTGCTGCACTCCACTGATATTTGCTCATTTTGACAAGATTAAAAGGTCCACATCCAAAGCTAATTTAAAAAGAAGGCTACCCTGTGCAATCCAATGTTATTAACATATATTGAACATTTGCCGCCAAGTAGTTAGCATTAATACTGTATGACTGTTCAATAACGCTCCTGGGTGACCTCACTGTGAGAGGACCATGTGTTTTAACAGACAGAAGATCATTGAATCCTCTCCTCTTTTCAAATGTCACTGCAGATGGCATGCACTTTGGTCTGTCTCTGTACAGATGGGAACTTTGCCATCCCAACTTGCTCTAAATGGCTCCTAAAAAGTGCTGATTGCCTGACACACTTTTCTGCCTGTGCTTTCCCTTTGTGGAGGAGGCAATTTTTTCCCCCCCTTGGAGAACAGATTATTGACAGCAAAGTAAAAATGTGTGCTGTGCACCTCGGCAGGAGGCTTTCCTGAGTGAGGAATTTTACTGTGATTTTTCTATAAGGTCTATACCTACCATGCATATACCATGTATAAGCCTAATCTGGGCAGCTGACACGGGAGGGCAAAGGGTTAGAATAACGGGATCTTAAAGGTCCCATGGCATGAAATTTTCACTTTCTGAGGTTTTTGAACGTTAATGTGAGCTCCCCTACCCTGTTTAGGCTAAAAGTTGCGAAATGTCTAAACTGAGCATTTGCGGTCCTTTTCTGCGTTACACAAAACCAGTGTTGAAACGGGCGAGTTCGGACAAGGCACCTTTTTGACGTCAGATCGGCAAATGCAGCTCCAGCCCCTCCCTCTGTCTCCGCTCAGCGTCCCTGTATATCCCACCCATAGAGTTTGGACTGTGAATGCGCTACAATGCAAAATGTGTTTTTTTATTTGCCTGGAGGCACGTCCGAGTGTTTCTAGGCTCGCAAGTCCCTTACCCGACCCTCTGGACCTCTGAAATACCAGTGGTTTAATTTTATTTCGTGTAAATATGCTTTTTTTCCATTGCAAAGTCTCCCATCTGTCTTCCTGTGTTAAACACGGAAGCGAGCAGACAGCGGTGCCGAGCTGCGCTTCCAGCGGGGGAAACCCGCCCCCCCCGCTCCTTAGCCAATCTCTCTGTCCTTCTCATTTGCACTGAAGCAGAAACACCCAGAATAAAGCATTTTAGACACATATCTAGCCTCATGAAGACTGTCAGAGTCATATCTCATGCAGTGAGTGTTGATTTTGAAGAAGGATTCATTTACAGTATTAGGGAACCATTAAGGAGCCATATAAAAGCATCAAGAAGTACCATGTCATGGGGCCTTTAAGAGCCCCATGTGGACTAGGTGAAGCTTCTTGTCTTGGGCCTTCCGTACTTCTTCTAAATGTTATTGGCCTGTACTTTAGGCTACACTTTGACAGTGGATATCGAGAAAAAAATGTACTGAAGCAATGTGTTCCTGGAGGTGGCACGTCACCTGGATGGTTCCATAGAAATAGAGACAACATTTTCCAATCGACTGATATCGTTTTTTCATGGCAGATGCCGATACTGATTGTTTACAATCCAGATAAATCATTCGCCGATAAGGTCTGCCGATATTTTTGAAAATAACTTTTAAATACATAACTGTTTTGTGCAGCTATCTTTTTGCTCTGAAGCATTCAAATAAAGGCAGCAGGTTGGCTAAAAGAAAATGCTGCAGATTTAAGATCAATAACCACTACATTAATAAGTGCAAATTTCAACCAACCGATATATCGGTCTATCTCTAGGGAATACTGTCAAATATTATAGCCACAGAAACGACATTTCCATGAAGACGAGCAGGTCCCCACCTGGTTAAATATTTGCCTCTCTCCAAGTTTCGAATGTCACATCACGTCACCAAACGTGACTTGACCTGCAGCTTTGGAGATGATACAATGTGCCTGCATGTGTGATGTGACGAAGTGAGACAGCTCCAATAATGCCCATACTTTGTGTACAATTTCTGTCGTAGAGGGTGTGGTACTAGTGGACCCCGTGTGGGTAAGCAGGGGGTTTCTATCTGGGGGAAATTACTACATTTTTAAACCATTGGGCTAATCACTATGGAAGCCAGAAATACATTAGATTTTCTTCACGCCTTTACTACGGATCCATGAGGGTTTTGTGTGATTTATGCCATTGATTTCTCTAAAGAAAACACTGCTGATAAAATATGATGGAAGTGCTCACACCCCACCGAGAGAGAGAGAGAAACAGAGCGAGAGAAGAGACAGAGGGAGGGGAAGCCTGCGCGCCGCAAACCCCCACATACGTAGCTCTGGTGTCGTGAATATATGGAAAGAAAAAACATTAAAGGTAAGAGAAAAAAAGCGAAAGTGTTGCCATGAAGCTCAAAGGCGGGAAATTGCCGTTTAGAATGATGCGATGTTTGCTGCGGATCCCGTTTTGAGCCAGGATGCCGGTGTTTTTTTCCCAATTCACCGTGTGCACCGTGAGATTTTTTGGGGCGAATACTGGGACACCTGCACAGACGCTCTTAGCCCACTGCTGCTGGTATGCGAACCCGTCCTACTGCCTTTGAAGGTAACGAGTGTTAAGTGAATTCAGGCTTTTTTTCCCCTTTCATCTTTCATCCTCTTATTGTATCTGACGCTGCGTAAAGGCTGGGCGATGCATCCATTGGCTTTCCCTCTGTGATTTCTGCCTCACATCAGCTTCATCATAGACTTGTTCTGCTGGTGTTGAGTGAACTGTTTTGCTGTATGCCAGACAACATGCCTTTTCGTTTGTGCCGGGGGTGCGGGGATGCCAGTGGCCAGCGTGGTTGTGTCATTACTGCAGTGCACTCTGGAGCTTTTAGACAGTGCACAGACACTAGCTGAAGAGAAGACAGCGAGCCGGCAAGTCCTGGACCAGCCTACATAAGTCATAGGAACCAGTGATGAATTTGGAGACAGAGGACGATCTTATGAAAACTGGGAATCCCATTGCACTATAATGTAAAAACGATTTTGGGCTTTTCCCTTTTTAGCTATCCCCATCTGTCAGAAGGGGTTGCTGAGAGCTTACAAGCTTCCTAGAGTTTTTGGAGGGCTGCCCCCATGCATCTTGTGAGTGTGAAAAGTCCCATCATCCTTTGCCAGCTTTGCATCAGCAGACAGGAGCAGACGGTAGCACTGTGTGTGTCATGTTAGACTGGACACTTGCCTGCCCCTTTTCCAAAACTGCCCATTGACGTCCAGACAAAATCTCTGACCAGAACTCACTGTATGTGAATGCTGTGGCAAGTAACAAGGGAAAACTGTCTGACAACTTCAGGACAAACATTTTAAGAGACTCACAATTAGAGAAATCAAACAGCCCAAAGAAAGGACAACAGGGTCAGGATGCAGGTCTCATTCGCCTGCACAGAGCACAACCTCAAAAGTCGAAGTGAGGATCGACTTTGTGGCCTTCGCACCGCCCCACCTCCAGGAGGCAGCAGTGGAGGGGTGGGGGGCAGCAGTGGGGGAGGAGGGGGCAGTGGAGGTGGAGGAGGAGGTGGGGGCAGTGGAGGAGGATCTGGAGGCAGCGGACAGGGGAGCAATGGGAACTACATCTCCCAGGGGTCTGTGAAGATCAAAGAGGCCCCAGCATCAAGGCAAGCCCCCCAGGGACACGCCCACATGAAGGAAGCCATAGGAAGACACACCACCATGAAATACAGGTGAGTATGTGCGGCTCCGGGTAATGTAAGGTGACTGCGACATTGCATCTGCTCCTCACGTGTGTGTGAATGTCCAATTGAAAAAAAAAAAAAAATGCACACAAGAGTAAGTGGCTCACACTGAATTTTAACTAGGGGACCACCTGACCTCTTTTGGTTTCTTGTGTAGCATTTAGACCCCGTCCACTAATACATCTACTAATTTAGAGGATGTCCCACTTTTTATCTGCCACAGATATACAAAAACAACACAATTACACTAATGCTGCCTTTTGAGGTGTTTCATTGGGTGAACTATTACAATCAAATTGAAATCATAGTGTTATAGCACACTTTTTATGTAAGCTTAAATTTCCAAAACAATATTTGAAACTTGTACAACTTTTACAACATTTGAAGTGGTTATATAGCTCCACAATATTACATTATTTTATTATTGAAGAATTAGGGCTCAGCAGAGGTTTATCTTTTCTTGAATGTAAGTTCAAGTTAAACTATGGCTTGGAATGATAATTTTAGGTCTGTAGCTCAGTGCAATTAATGTTATTGATGTTATATTGGTAGAATTCCTTACTTACATTTTCAATAAAAAGCTATTGTTATTATCAGTTGGGCCATTCAACAGGATGCCTGAAGGCAAAAAAAAAATGTCGGGGGAATGCATCTGGCATGTTAGTTATTTATGTATTGTTTTGAAACAGTGACTTGAAAGAAAATACAAAAGTCATTTCAGAGTGAGCAAGACCCATGAGGAGATGATGGATGTAGTGAAAGGATAGAAGAAATGAATTTAGTTGTTGTGAAAGAAGAGGAGACAAAGAATTGAGTGGGGTTCCCAGTCACAGAGTTGGGGTTGCTGCTATGTACCACACGGTGACATCTGCGGGTGCCCTGGTGATTCTAAAATATACATTTGATTTTGTTGTGTCCATTGTGAAGCGGGTGTAGAGACCCAAAGGCGAAAGGTTAATTGTAAGTGAGGACATAGTAAAGAGGTCTGAAACTGAGATGGTTTGATTTCAGATTGATTGTGTCAACCTTCTGACCTAAGATAATCTCTTAGGTTCTAAATCTACACCATGAGTCTTACTTGCAAATCCTGTATGAATAACAAGGTCACAGGTGATGCTGTTCATAGATGTGTCTGTGAGTGTACACGGTGGTATTATGAACACTTATTTGATTACACAATAGAGATAGTAGAGAAATAGAGATAGTAGAGGCTGCCTTGGTAAAGCAAGGGTCCAAGAGACCCTCTTTATCTCACAGTCACAGAACAGAATTTGTTACATCAAATCAAAAAATGTGCCAAAAACTACCTCCATCTTAAAAAGAACTTATAGGATATTTATGCATGTTTATACTCTAAACATGTTTTTATTACACTAAATGTTGTCATAAGTAACCTATCTTGTGGACATACATTTAGTAATTTGTTCTCCTTTATGACTATTTAGTGAGACTGCTTTTAAGTTGGCCTGTCAGCCGCCTACATAGAGCACTTCATCTACATTACAATACAATTACCTCAGCAAACCTACAGTCATTTTTCTGCACTAAAAATGGTTACCTTCACAGACGTAACAGAGCTTATATAATGTACAGCAAAGCAGCATATTATTATGGGCAATAACAGACAGTACAGTATGTACAGTCGAAGTCCCTGAGTCTGACTGTGGTGTATGAGGTTTACGGAGATGGGACCTGGCCTTGACCACTCGTTAAAAAAACTCATGTCCACCATAGCACTGCTCTACTCAACACAGAAGTCCAGTTTTACATGCCATTTTTATAAAAGTTAAGTATGTTAATATAACCCCAGAGGAGAAAATGTCACAATTAATTATTTATTAATTGATTTTAATTAATCATTGCATTAATAAAGCGCCATTCAAGACACACAAAATGCTTTACAATTCATTGTTCATTCACACCACACTCAGTGGTGGCAAGTTACTATTGTAGCCACAGCTGCCCTGGGGCAGACTGATGGAAGTGAGGCTGCCTATCTGCGTCATTGGCCTCCCCAACCACCACCAACACTCGCGCACACTCCACTTTCATACTAGGCAATGTAGGTGCCCCACTGTGGTACCTGGTGTTCCCAGTGGTCTCCCATCAAAGTACTACCCAGGCCCGGCCTTTCTTAGCTTCTGAGATCTGACAGGATCAGGCTTTGACAAGCTGGTGTGGCCACGAAACAAACTGTTCTTGATGCGTTCTTTTGAAAGGTATGACTATTCTTCAGACATCCTGAAAGCCTCTTCTGTCGCCAGCAAAATGTTCTTTGAAATCTAAAATAATAATATCTCTACAGACACCAGGTCTCTTGTGAATCAGGTAGATTGAGATCTCATTTTTCCATTAATAAGCGTTTAAAAAAGGAAGGAGCCATAAGGCAAACCCAGATTCTGCTCACAGTTTTCATTAATTGCACACACAGTGTACTTGTGAGTGTGCTGCACTAAGCTGCTTTCACTGCTGCTGTCACAGGGAAGTGTCACTAATAGAGAGGGCTGCGGCTCAATAAGTCTATCCAGCATATGGCCAGCTCAGTTGCCCATGGCAACACCTAGAGCATTGCCGTTAGTTTTTGTGTATTGTTCTTCCCAATCAGCACTGATCGTATGTCTGCTCCATCAGGAGGCTCTGCAGGTCCAACAGCCAAACCCACAGTCGCTGTTACACTGGTGTCACTGACGAACTGTGGACAGGAACAAGCAGCACCCGTCTGCTCATGGCACCTCCTGCTCTCTGCTATCACATAGTCGCGATGCTCTGAATATAAGTTCAGTACAATTATGTCTGCATAAAAGATTCAAGTTCAAAATCCAGAAGAATAAATACCGTATCAGTGGAAAAATAATCATATATTTAAACAAAATGTGGAGAACCTTGCAATCAAAATTGAAGCTCTGTAATATTTTATTTGAAAATGAAATCCGTTAAAATATCAGTTTGAACCTATAGGAATAAGGACATTATATTTGTTACAAGAGTGATGGTTCACATTTATAATGCAGTTATAAACTTGACAAGGTTCTCAGCATGCTTTACTGTGGTTCATCATTATTAGAGGTAGTAGGTTACTCCAGTAGCCACAGCCACTGTGAGCCGACGTCACCAGCCTTCGCCCATCAAGACAAAGTTGATTGAGAGCCCCAGGAGATAACGATAGTTTGAGTGAGAGTGAGATAATCAAATGGCCAACCCCCAGTTAAATGTATGTGATATTGGTAAAAGTGTTTCATTGGTCTAAGTACTTTCAGATTGATACTGGCTTCCGTTTGGCAGCCAAAACGCCTTGATCACACTGTCCAGAAGACTTCCTTTTCTAAACCTTGTCTACCATGGACCAGTTTTGGATGAGTGAGGGATTACACGGACTAGCATTTAGTATTGAATAAAAATGTCACTGTCTCTCCTGTGGGGTTAATTTTCTGAGGGGCTCACTGTAGCTGTTTGCTCTATTTGACGACATGTTTCTGGTGTTTCACGCTGGGCCATTTACCTGAGGATTCATCAGCCTTTGACGGGTCACACACCAGCGCATCTGCTGCCACTTAGCACTCCTGTAAGCACCTGCTGTTGCTCTCTCCTCTCCACTTTCACTCAGCACAATCTTTATATTCATTTCAAACATAAACCTTACATATGCCTTATCTTTAAATTGCAAGCCTGGGAGAACAGGAGAAGTTGCAGTGTCAGGTTAGTGTAATAGTAGTGGAGATTTAACACTACTTGATTTAGCATCCACTTAAAGGTTTTTGACACTAGTCTTGGATATATTTACCGGTGATTCAGCACAGTTAAAGGAACTGTATGCAAGATTTTGATTTAAAATTTCATAAACCTATCTGTGTCCCCAGATATCAGGTAAACGTTCAAATCAAATATAGCTCATACTGATAACAGTTGTAATGATGATCACAAAAACATTAGATGGGATGTTCTATTTATTTAAGATAAGATAAGATAAGACTTTATTGATCTCACACAGGAGAAATTCACTTGCCACATTAGCTCCAGGCAGGTTAGTGCAAAATAAGTTAGAAGAAAAAAGTGCATGCAGACAAGATAAGTAATAATAATAAAGGAAAGAAAAGAATAGGTAATAATAAAATAAGTAAATAAGAGAATATAGACAAAATTGCACGTTTGGACTATACAGTGGAGTAATACAGTCTGATGGCGGTGGGGATGAAGGATCTGCGGTAGCGCTTCTTCGTGCACTGAGGGTGCCTCAGTGACTCATTTATGTTATAATTTTGTGTTTTGATTCTCAAGACGATTATCCAGTCAGAAAGCATACATAGTCAGTACCTATACCCCTGCACCTACAGATACTCATTAATCAGTAATCAGTAATCAGTGTAGCCTCTTGAGTGAACTCAGGTTCTGGGCTTTCATATGAGGCATGCTCTTTTCATTTCCAGAAAACAACTTGTATGTGTTATATCTGCAGGCTTAAGCACCAACTTCAGTTGTGATTGTCTTTTTTAATTGGAAGAGTGCAGGCTACATACAGTTCCTTTAAAAGTTGTTTTTAATGGCTACATTTACAGTACATTTCTACGAATGTTGCTAATTGCTGTACAAAACATGGTGGATTTTGTTTTTGTGACACATGTGACACTTTTGCAAACAAACTGTGCAGCCTTTCAGCCTGGAAATATTAGAAAAAAAATAGATTAACCTGGTGGTTTGAGGTAATTATACAATGAGTTCTATATCATTTTCAAATTAAATACTGTATGTCCATCTATTGTTTTGTCTACGACTCAGTGACTGGGTTTGAAAACAATAATTACAGACCTATTTTGGGACACTTGGAGGGGCAAATGTCACACAGGCTGAAATTATGTCACTTTGTTTCTATGGTAACAAGACTCTTTTTCTCAAACAGCAGCCAGGAAACAGGTCAGGTGTGTAGTCTGTGTTTGTTGATCTGGATTTTTCAGGACTAATCTTAGCCTTGGCATCCCTACTCTACTGAAACAACAACTTAAATGTATGTATATGTGCTGATATAGACATGTAGAAAATAACAGTATTTTGGTGCCCTTCAACATTTTTAGAGCCGCCATGTTCCCCCAAATGTATCTTCTCTCGCCAACAATTGACTCCCTTGCTCTGAAAATAGGCCATCCTTAATATTTTAGCTCTCCCACGAATCGCTATTGATGTCCAGACCAATTATAAGAAAACAATGCTTGACGCTGTGCAAACAAAACAAAAAAAAGATCACTATTCAAGAGGAGGGGGCATGTTCAAGTGACCCGATCTGTATCAAATTAAAGATTTTCCATTATCCCTAAATTTGTTTTATGAACTTGACAATAACTTCCAAACTGGATCCTCTCAAAATGCAATCACATCTAAACACATGTCTATGTATTTTGCTGGCTTTTTCATACCCAGTGCAGTTGAATACCTCTCCTAGTTGCAATAGAACTGCTCTGTTATATGCAGCAAACATTTGAGTACACACAGGCTTCTGCAGATGTGTTATTGGGATCTGGAAGATTTGAACCATGGCGCTTCAAACTCATATGCATTTTGAAAAGTCTGTTTAAATTTTCAAAATTGAAACCGGTTTTCCTGGCATGCACGTGACTTGCCTTTCCTGGAATAAAACACAAATACAGACAAATCAGCAATGTAGCACAACTAATCAGCATGCATTTTTTCAGACTTACATTTGCATGAAAACATACAGCTATGTATTATACACCTCCATGACATGACCTTCAGTGGAGTTTTACATAATTCTCTCTTTCGACTTGTGGTATTAAGAGCATGCGTCTTACTTAAGCCGCCTTAGTCAGTTTAGTTAGTTAGTTTGGTCTTATGAACATGCAATTTAAATCCAGTGTAATGTATAATCTGTGCATTTGACACATTTTGCAAATCAGTCACATTTCTAAATCTCCATGTACTATGCTTAGAGGCTGAACTGCTGTATATATTTGTACTGAAAGTCATTTTTCCCTTTTTGGATTACCAAATGAGAAGCGATAGATGCAAGTGTGATTTGACGAGGCTCAGCTCATATCTGTGAATAGCAAAGTGTGATGGCAGCATGATTAGTACAAAGTCATCAGCAGTATACCAAAAAACTTGAGTCACTGACAGAGGGCACAGGGAGTATGAGGTGGCAAACAGTCTTTTTTAAGGACTGTCACAATTTTGACTTGTAACAACATTTTATGCAGGTGTAGCACGAAACCTCTGTACCCAGGCTACAAATCTAGCTGAGCCTGCACTGCATGTGGAAAATGCACATTACATACAAGGTTGTCAAAAAAGTTGACACCCAAATAATAATAAATACCTAAATAGTAATAGCTAATAGTAGTAGCTAATATGAACAAGTTTCGATACTGAAAAACATACATTGATAGGAAACTCAATGTCAGTAGCGTTAGCAAACCGGAGGAAATCTAATTACAGTGGTACCTCACCTTACGAAATTAATTCGTTCCAGAAGTGGTTTCGTATTTCAATGGAAAAAGCCTGATTTGTTCCAAGGCCCCTGATCCAATTTTTTTTATAGTGTAACTTTTTTTATAGTGTAACATTGTGTTCTGCGTAGAGACTGTAGACCCAGGACTAAACGTGGACTATACCAGGTCTAGACCAAGGTCTTAACCTGGACTAAACCTGGACTAAACCAGGACT
The DNA here is from genome assembly GCA_036785185.1 of Paratrypauchen microcephalus. Classification (NCBI taxonomy): domain Eukaryota; kingdom Metazoa; phylum Chordata; class Actinopteri; order Gobiiformes; family Gobiidae; genus Paratrypauchen; species Paratrypauchen microcephalus. The sequence continues at coordinate 5,942,100 of JAVJIX010000034.1, read as the reverse complement.
AGACCAGGTGGATTAAAGCGCCGCGTTTGGGTCTATTTCCTTGTTTCGTTTCGAGTCACGGCTGAGGTGAGCAGCGAGGGGGACCGCACGCAGTCTGAGCGCATGAACGAGACCCGTGCTCAAACCGTGCCTCCTCTAGACCTCCAGTGCTGCAGGTCTAGACCACCTTGCATGCGTTCGTTCATGCGCTCAGACTGCGTGCGGTCCCCCTCGCTGCTCGCCTCAGCCGTGACTCGAAACGAAACCAGGAAATAGACCCGCGTGCGGAGCTTTAATCCACCTGGTCTAGTCCTGGTTTAGTCCAGGTTTAGTCCTGGTTTAATCCAGGTTTAGTCCTGGTCCAGTCCTGATTTAGTCCAGGTCTAGACCTGCTGGCAGCCCCGCGCCGGGTCATCACATGTGTCCGTGCGCAGTTTTCTCCCCCCTCCCCCCACACTTCACTATTAATAATTTTGTTGAAAATCTATGAAAGTTTGAGTGTTTAAATGAGAGACAAATGTGAGAAAAGTTTAAATTCAGTCTGAGAAAAGCGTATAATGTGTGTGGCTGAGCGCGCATTATTTGAATTTTTGAGATTTCGCGTTTCGTAACTTGAATTTTCTTTCGTATCTAGAGACCAAAATTTAACGTGAAGGCGTTTCGTAACTTGAAATTTTCGTTTGTTGGGTCTTTCGTAAGGTGAGGTACCACTGTACTACATTAATAACATAATGTTAAAAAATGAGGACGGTATTCACTATTCAATAAAATCAGACGTTTCTAAAATATCTTCACTTCTTTACTTTTGCCCAACATAAAATTGTGTTACTAAATTGTGTTATACTTTCACAAGAAAAGAGTGAGATAGCCTAAACTTTGATCTAAATGATTCTAAATGGGATAATTAAAAGTGTTAATAGTGCAAGTCTTACCTACATTTGTTAAGTGTAAAACACAGATTCACTGTAGAGGAACAGCTGTGTGTGTGCGTGTGCGTGTGTGTGTGCGTGTGCGTGTGTGTGTGTTTGTGTGTGTGTTTGTGTGTGTGCTTCTCAGCTCACAGCATGTATGTTTTATAATTAGGACAGCCCCAGTTTCTTCAGCATTGTAATATAACCAAATGAAAGCATTGCACTTCATGGCAACTTGTTGTTTAGCCTGATACATTAATAATAGCTGACGCGGGAAGTAGAGCACTGTGTCTTCAAGTCACTTCAGGTTGATCTGCTTTCGTAAGAGGTTTGTAGTGAAAATGCAGGTTCACCCACTTAACAGAAAATATGTTATACCTTTGCTCAGTGTTATTTAATGTCTCCATTTGATTGGTTGGTTTGTTGATTGGTTAGGTAGTATATGAGAGGCTGCAAAATGAACAGATACAGGTCTTAAATTTGATGAGGTCAAAGGACAAAGGGTTCCATCAGTAATGTGTAAGCCATTAGACTAAAAATAAAATTACTTTATTTGACTTGAGTTTTCTAATATTAGCAGTATCTAATTTCCACCCATTCAAGCTTCTGACTGGCTCTGATTCTATTAAAAATAAAGTATTGTTCTATGTGGGTATGGTAGAAGTACTTTCAAGAAGTGTTGGGTTGTAGAAAATTCCTTGTAACAGATTTTCTATTGAACACAGCAGCAGAGAGACTGACCATCACACTGTACTTACAGCAACGCTTACATAGTATCGCACCACATAGCACGTTCTCACAGTTTTATTCTGTGAATGTGACACACACACAGTTATGTGTTATTAATATCTCAGTGTGTTGGTCTCCAGGGAATAGCCTGCTCAGCATGTGTGTGGCATTTTATGAAAGCTGCTGAAAAAGCCATGGTTAGCAGCTCACCATCTGTATGAAGAGTCTTCTCCTGTCTCAGGTGAAAACGAACTGTAAATGTCAGCACAGGTTAAAATGCTGACTACACTATGACAGAGCACCTGTGTGCCTTCATTCTCTGTCCCATTAATAATGAATGGGACAGCCCAGTCTCTGTAATTACCATGTATAGACTTTGTGATTTAAAACAAAGAGAAAATGGACAGAAAACATAAATAGTCCTACTTATGAAGGGTCCAGAGAAGCATCTGTGTTTGTGTGCTCAGCTCTTGAGTGCATTCATGCACTATGTAGAGCTGTGCCTGTGCTCCAGTGTCATTCACATCAAGCGTGAATGTGCTGTAAAGCCACCCACTTAGGCTCTCATCAAGAACCCTCATCTCTGGACTCTTCTGACCAAATGTGTGTCAGTCAAACATGGCCTGCTCAGTTTTCTCTGCACTGTACAAAGTATAGGCATATGGGCCACTCAGTTTTCTGTCCTCTGTGTAAAGTATAGGCAGGTAATGGCTCATGTGGGAGACAGTGAAGGAGAAGCATGTGCTCAGACTGATAGTGGTTTTACTGCAGCACTGCAGAGCTGAGAGGGAGGAGCAGCCATTCGCACAACAGTCACAACTGCCTACAAACTACAACATCAGACTACCTCAGCAGTCCTCACCACTGGAACCAGCCTGTTTCTAATGCAAAAACATGTTAACTAAAGACTTAAGTATTATGGGCTTGTGCTCTCTCAGTTCAGTGTGTGGTAGCATTCGTGGTGGCTACCGCTAGAGATGTTTGTCACACATCTCTGTTTTGATTACTGTAAATGAGATTGAGAACAGTACATGGAGCGGACAGAGGTGGTAAACCACAGATTGCAGCTTGTAATAGTAAATTATTTACATATTGTCTAAATATGAGGCTCATATTAACACTGAATGGCCATGCATGTTTTTTTTCCTCAAATCATTATATTATATCTTTGGATTGCAGCACAATAGCTGCATTATTTTTGGGTGACTGGCTTCAAGAAGAGTAAAAATAGCCTCCAAAAGCCTTGGCAAGCCGGTTTTATTTTCAGACCACTGTTAAGCCATGTTTAAGGGTGGACGATTTAGTGTTCTTTACAGTTAAGTTTGACATGTGGTACAAAAACAACGGCTGAAGATGACATAAATCTTAAGGGTTAACTCTAATCAGCCAACAGCACAGGATTGGACGGGGCCTCAAAGACCAGTACTAGCGTGGCTTTCTACTAATGTTTTATTATATACTCTGTAATTTTTACTAGCCTTTTTATGACTAAAGCACCTCCACCATTTCCCAGATGATTTCAGTAGTCCAAGGTTGACAAATTTTCCTTAAACAAAACGCATAATCCTATAGGTGTCATAGGACTGAGAGTGGAGCAGATAAATGAGATACAGTAGATTCAGCAGCACTCACTAAACCTTGTCCTTCAGTCGTTATGTTTTTTTCCTGCCTTTAAAGTCAGGATCTTGGTGCCGTCATTGGCAGCTGAGCAGCTCCACACCATACAAGGAATATTCTACATCAAACACCTTTTTCTAAGTGTAATGCTGCTGACCTATCCACCTGTGTGCTATTTCCACTGCCTTTTTAATGTACAAGCACAACAATATGTGCTTCACGCCTACACAAGCGCATTTGTGGAAAAAAATATAATTCACAATCCTACACAAAACGACTAGAGCCCAGTGGGACACAAATGCTTACATATGCAGGAATCTATAAATAGCTTAAGGTCAGGCATTAAAAATAGACAGGCGCAAATAAAAGCAGCATTCATTGGGCTGCGTCTAAATGCTTTGACAGTCTGTCTTTGTGCATTTGGCTATTTGTGGCAGAGGCAGACAGCAGCGAGCGCACAACAGAGGAAAAGACCAGAGATGCTGTTCAGATCCAGCTGGTTCCTGGGTTAATTAGACGGGCTACATCCTGCCTGTACATGTGCACCTCCACCCACCATCTAAAATTCAGCTGTCCTCATAACCACATGTGACATGTACTGTAATGGACCACCAAGCTTAAGTTTAGTTTACACATCGTTTTAGCTCCAAAACGGGACTCCAGCCTGGTCTAGTCGCCTCTAGGTGTTTCCCCTACACAAACGGTATCAGGCTGAACTGTTAACGCAGCAAGAATAAAAGGTCAAATGCTCAGAAATAATTAGAGGCAGTAGTTTAACCACTGGAAAGATTCAGGTTTTCAGAGCAAAGGGAAAGAAGATATAGGACTGGTAAAATAGAAGTTTCAGTTTCAAAGTTTCTTTCACATTTTAAAGCTAGACCAAAATATATAGTAGTTGGGCTGAGGGATATGATGAAGTTAATAATTTTTTCTCCTCATACTGATTGCGTGAAAAGTCCCTCAGTCGTCCAGGTAGAATCCATGATCAAAGGAGAAGTTCAATTTGTCAACTGGACAAAGTTTGTTTGGTTGAAAACGTTTCGCCGCTCATCCGAGAGGCTTCGTCATCCGAGAGGCATCTGACGAAGCCTCTCGGATGAGCGGCGAAACGTTTTCAACCAAACAAACTTTGTCCAGTTGACAAATTGAACTTCTCCTTTGACCTCATACTGATTGTTTTCAATTGTTGATTAGATTTACATTTTGTCTTATAAAAACAAATAAAATGTCAATATTAATATTTTGAACACAGACTCATCATTGCCATTTAGCCTATACAGACTGTTGTAATTTAACATAAATATAATAATTCTTTGCCAAACCACATTCCTTTACTGACAGAGGACTGGCTGTTTATTTCTTGATGTGGTTATTTGCATAGCCCTATAAAACAGGCAATAGATATTAAATAATTATTACATATGATGACTTTGGTGAAGTTTTAGTGAAGCATTTTTATTTCTCTTCCACAGGAACCTGGGGAAATCAGGTCTACGAGTGTCCTGTCTAGGATTAGGTAAATACTAGTACATGGCATACACTGAAGTGAGTATTTTTGGCACCCTCTCTAATCTCTGTCCTCTGCCTTATCCAGGAACATGGGTGACATTTGGTTCACAAATCTCAGATGAAGTAAGAACTGAACACTTTCTCTTTATTTTATGCCCAGATAATATGGATATTACATATGTATAATATATATGGTGCTTTGAGAATCCAACATAACTTGAATTTTATAGCAAATATTATCTCTCATTATGGAACCTAACAGTGGGTGAGTATTTGGCAGAAAGGGAGCATTTTCTTCCCCTAAAAGTAGATGTCTTATATATATAAATATAGTAAAAAATGGGCAAGTTAGTGAGACATGGACTCAGGGCTGCACAATATATTGCAACTGAATCAAAACTGCAATTTGAGATGGCACAATTCACAAATCACAAAGGCTGTAATTATTTAGATAAAAGAATGACTAAAGATCCTGTCTTTTTATAGAAAAGTCTTGCTGTGCCTGTGGTTTTAGACCTCTACAAACATAATAGGTTTTGATTCATAAGATTCTTACATTAGTTTAAAGATGCATTGCACAACTTTTCTGCTTGTTTTCATGGAGATGTTATTGCTTTATCTAGAATGTTCCATGGTAGAGATTACACCTGTCTATCTCAAGGGTGACAGCTATAAGCTACATTATAGGTCAGATCTGTGGAAAGGCAAATCTATTCACAAATAGAATTATTGTATCTTTGAAACACCCATAATGAATAAATTATAGCTAGATGTGTTTAATGTCCATGGAACATTCCAGGCAAAGCAATAACATCTCCATGGAGACAAGCAGGCGAAAGAAAAGCTGTGCAATGCACCTTTAACTAACATAATTCATCTTTTAGTCTTTTTTTTTAGCCCTCAAATGTTAATGCTCCTGGAGTTCTTTACATTGTGCACATCATGATGTTGCAATATTTGTCTGAAAAATTTGGAAAAATCTGAAAATTGTGTATAGCATTATTATCCAAGTATTTTTAAACAGTAGTGGTGGCGCCAATATTATACCTTTTTCTTCTTAATGTTTTCTTCTTAATGTCCTTCACAATGTCCTTGGATTATTAAGAGTTTGTGTGGTTCTTGTGTGCTCAGATGGCAGAGAACCTGATGACCATCGCGTATGAGAATGGGGTGAACCTGTTCGACACAGCAGAGGTGTATGCGTCAGGAAGGTCAGCCTAACTTCCTCCAACATCCAATTAAAACTTTGGCTCCTCTCTCCTCCTTCTGCACACTAACTATTTTTAAACTCACCACCAGACTGTCTGAAGAAACCACTGCTTTAACTCAAATAAACAACACCATTATTTTCTTTGCAGCTTTGAATAAAATTGACTTTAAGATTTAAGATTTACAGTGTGAATTTCTTCTCTCCTCAGAGCGGAAATCACTTTAGGAAACATAATCAAGAAGAAGGGATGGAGGTAAGGTGTCTAATTTATCCTCAGTTACAATACGATGTAATTTATCCAGTGACTCTACTGAAATTACTTATAGATATAATTGTTTAGCATGCATTAGAATTGTGCATTAAGTTACCATTGAAAAAACAAATAATAATATTTAATATGTACACGCCATGTAAAACGTCACTGGTTTATGTTTGCAGACGCTCAAGTTTTGTCATCACAACAAAGATTTACTGGGGAGGCCAGTGAGTAGCCTATTCAGTTGTAGTGAATCAATGTACACTTTTATCCCTTCAATAATGTATGCTTGTGTGTTTTGTGTACAGAGCAGAGACTGAGAGGGGCCTGTCCAGAAAGCACATAATTGAAGGTAGATTGATTTAGCCTCCATTGTAACAGTGCTGTTACCATTGACCGTAGATTGTTTTTACTTAATGTTTGTGTTTTACTAATGTTGTATTGTCTTGCTCATCAATGCAAACAATGTTTTTCTTTCCAGTCTTTAACATGGTCAAATTACCCCAGTTTAAACTGGTCTAAAACTGCAACAAAGCAAAATTATTAGTGCTGTCAGGTGATTCAAAAAATTAATCTAATTAATGTAATTAATTACAGGATTTGCTATTAATTAATCTAATAAATCACATTTTAAGAGTGTGTGAGAGAGAGAGAGATAGAGATAGAGGGAGAGAGATTGTGAGTGAGCGATCAAGCGAGCAAGCGAACGAACGAACCCACTTTGCGATTGATTTAGTCAGTTTTCAAGTGGTCACTTTGCTCATTCGTTCCCCAAATTCTGCGAGCGTGGTTTGGTGATTTGGTGAAGTGCGCACTATCACCGGTAACAAGGGAACTTGTCTGGACGTGTTTGTCGTTCAAATGATCCGTCAGGCTGGAGCAGCTTCGGTGATTGGAAAATTCTTTTTTACAAAAGCTCCAAATCACTGCGTTCTTGTTGATAGTCCTGTCTTCGTTCTTTTTATAAATAAACTTGTCGTTCAAAGGCCAGAGCGGCAATTTTTTTAATAGGCATTTTTTTAATAAAGGCATAAGCTATCCATCCATCCATCCATTTTCTTCCGCTTATCCGGGGCCGGGTCGCGGGGGCAACAGTCTAAGCAGGGACTCCCAGACTTCCTTCACCCCGGACACTTCCTCCAGCTCCTCCGGGGGGAGCCCAAGGCTGTTCCGGCATAAGCTACAACAAATAAATAGCAGAATGAACCAATAATTAGCCAGAAGTGATTTAATATACCATTTATAGCTCAAATCGCTCAAATTACAATAAAAATAAGAAAAATCTCCCCTATTATTGCAAAGGAATTATACACACAATAAATATTGAGCTGCAAAATATGTTGGTACACCTAACATATATTGGACGATAAGTCGATGTAATAATTATTGTGAAAGGCCTATTTCTGAGTAGACATATTTCAGTCTGAGAACCATCTCCTCAAACTGATTCAGTGTAATTGTAATTGGTTTAGAGTAGTCCTCCATTTGCATAGTGTAAACCAAAATACACAGTGTCAGATGAGGAACCATGACTTTTCCTGCCATTTGAATCAGTGCCCTACCAAATGACTGCTGCTGAGATGTCTAAGAGGCTGTTCCCTTTGTGCATACTCATCTTTTAGTTTGCACAAAATGGAGGGCCTTGGGCTGACCATTTAGTAAGGACTTGAATTGGCTGTCTGACTGTTATTGCCATGACTCTTTTGAAGATTTTTGCATAATAACTAGAAGAAATACAGTTTAAACTGTTAAAAGGTTAGGTTCACTACAAGACAATTTTCATAGAGCTTTCTGCTATTTTTCTGAATTTTGTCTGCATTTTGTTGTTACTGGTATTGCTTTTTTTAATTGTCCAGTTCTCCTGTATATTGTAGTTTTCCTATATGAACAAAATGCATATCACATAATGCACATATGATGCAAAAGAATTAATGCTGTATTTGTATATTTGCTTTTACATGTTGATGTCATAACTACATTTATATATGTTTTGTTTATCAATTTCTTCTTTCCAGTAAAAAGTATTGTTGATTGCAGGTTTACGAGGATCCTTGTCTAGACTTCAGCTAGATTATGTAGATATTGTTTTCGCCAACAGAAATGATGTTAACAGTCCAATGGAGGGTGAGCTTCTAAATATGGTATATTTAATTGTGCCAACTGCTCAAAATTACATCTCACATTCTTTTGCTGCTCCATCCATTGCAGAGATTGTACGTGCCATGACATTCGTAATAAACCAGGGTATGGCCATGTACTGGGGCACTTCACGCTGGAGTGCAATGGAAATCATGGTGAACTTTGTTCTCTCTTCTCACCCTGTGAAAGCTCTTCTGGCCAAATAAGTGGGGTGACATTTGGATGTTTTTTTGTTTTACAGGAGGCATACTCAGTAGCACGACAGTTCAACCTGATCCCACCTGTGTGTGAGCAGGCTGAGTACCATTACTTCCAAAGAGACAAAGTGGAGGTGCAGCTGCCAGAGCTCTACCACAAAATAGGTACAAAAACACTTCCTAGGTCCTATTTAAATATATTGTTATTATTAGTTACCAGGGATTACTAAAGAGGAGTTACAAACCTACTTCAGCTTGGATAAATGTGTGACTGCCTTAATCCTATGTCTAACTGTAGTTAAGGACAAACTATTTAAATTATTTATAAAGTACCTTGCAGATATTTTACTTTTTACATGATTGAACTGTATATTAAAAGTGAGTGGCTAGATTGGAACCAGTCAAGTCTGGCTCTAAATGGTTATGATTGATTAGGATTGATTTAGCTTGAAATTAATGAGCATGAAATTAGTTCCCACTTCATCTTACTGAGAAAATGAAATGGCTCTAAATCCATGCTTTAAGATCTTTTTGGTACCACCTTATAATAACTGCACTGTGATTTGCCTTAATGAAGACTTAATTTATAATGAACAAATAGTTTTATGAAGAATGATTAAGGCTTAGCAACTACTAGACTAACTTAGGTGTAGTTATTATAAGTGTTATAAGTCTTACAGCTGGTTAGCTCAACTGGTAAGTCATGGACTTTCCCCCTGGGGGTTGTGGGTTCAAATCCCCCCCGGGCAATGAGCTAACCAGTGTGGGTCCTTGGGCAAGACCCTTCACGGTACTGCCCCCCGGGCGCCGAAAAAGATGGCTGCTCACTGCTCCTGAAAAGGATGGGTCAAATGCAGAAGTCAAATTTCTCCTGTGTGTCACTGTGTGTCATTGTGTGTGAGACCAATAAAGGCTTAAGCCTACTGATATTTATTTATTTTAACCTTCTTTTTTTTCTTATTTTTATTATCAATAATAAACTTGCATAATGTCCTTTGCCTTCTTGGCGCGATCCTGTCCTTTAAAGGTCTTAGTCCAGTGCACTCTGCTCTATCCAGAGCAGGTCTTGGAAACTGTGGTCTTGACTATTGCACAGCTGGACTCAAGGGTTTCTCTTGGTTTCCTCTCTCAGGCGTGGGAGCTATGACCTGGTCCCCCTTGGCTTGTGGATTAATCACAGGGAAGTACAGCGACGGTGTGCCTGAGTGCTCGAGAGCGGCCATGAAGGTCAGTTTGATTTGAACTGCCTTTCCCTCTGGGGCCTCACTCAGAGTAATTCTCCTCCCAAGCGGTGGGGTGTTGAAGTTTGAAATCAGCACAGAACGCTACTGCTTTATTACATCTCTCTCCAGTTGCTCCTAGTCTTTCTTCCTCTCTCTCTCACTCTCTCTAAAGGGGTACCAGTGGCTGAAGGAACGGGTGAACAGTGAGGAGGGCAGAAGGCAGCTGGCTAAAGTGAAAGAGCTCCACCTATTGGCTGATCGCCTGGGCTGCACTGCTGCACAGTTAGCCATCGGTATGACACAAATACTCCAGAACTAAAACATTCAATAACAGTGACAACTGAATTGCGCATGTGGTACAATGAATGTGTGTGTATCATTGAATTGCATGTATACTATTGATTGATTTTTTTTTTTTAGCTAATGACAGAAAATATAACAGTTATGTAGCATACCATTATAATACAGTTACATAATACTGTAAGTGAAAAACTAAAAAATATTCACCCACATGCTCACACGTACTCAAATTCTATTAAATGTCCATTATGTGTCCATGTCTATTTGAAACACTTTTAGAAGAACTCACTGTAACAATAGTATGTAATGGCTGTCCTCTCTGTCCCAGCCTGGTGCCTGCGCAGTGAAGGAGTAAGCTCTGTGCTCCTGGGGGTCTCAAATGCTGATCAGCTGATGGAGAACTTGGGCGCCCTGCGGGTAAGTGTGGTTATTACCAGATTTGCATTTTGTTGCATATGACAAAGCAAATGACTGCATGGTTTTAAAGTCTTGATCATAACTGTAAATGTTTGCATCCTTCTGAGTCCAAATTGAAACCATAAAGGATACCAAAGTAAGGAAAATTTGCAAATTGAATAATGAGGGGGGAAAAAATGTCAGAATTGTTGAGCTCCATTTAGGAAAGATTTTTATTTGACAATAACATGTCTTAAAATATTGTCCAAAATTTTGTATAAAATTTTTAATTGTTCTCCTTTTTCAGATATTATCCCAAATGACCCCTCAGACCATCACTGAGATCGACGCTCTGTTGGGTAACAAGCCACATTCGAAGAAGGAGTCCCGTGCTTGAACATAACCAATCTGAGACTGGACAGACACTAAGACATTGGGCATCGCTGCTTCTGCTCTATACTCAATGCATGTCCTCTGCAACATTATGCTTCCAGTATTGGTGCATAACCATTTTTGCCCAATACATTATAACCACTATGAAATCATGAAAATATCCTTCAATTCTTTAAAAAAAAGGTCATATATTGCTCAGTTCTTCATGGATGAATTGTTTCTGGACAGTGGACTCTCACTCACCTGTGCTACATACTGTGCATTGTCCTCCAGTGAACAGTGCTTTCATTGGACATGAGCCTCCACTCAGCTGCTTGTGAATCTGTATGATGTTTAGCCGCCAGGTGCCAGAGGTTTGCGTTGGTTATGTCTAGCCTAACATTTCCCATTATGTGCATGTGACTGGTCTGCCATGCTCACTGCTTCACAGGGTTGGGGACAATGGGTTAATTGTGAGTTTGGTCACAAGACCTAATCCAGTCTGGTATTGCCTCAAGAATCTGAATCAAGCAGGTTACATGCTTTTGAAAGAAGAGAAACTGATTTGTTTTGAGCATGTGATTTAAGAAAATGCACTTTGAGAAGATGTGTAGGCCTAGTGAAATGATCAAGCATAGCATTATGACCACACAAGTAGAAGAAGAACAAATATTATCTAGTTACATGAAAACTTTTTGAAGTTGATGCAGCAAGTGCACATCTTGTCTTTATAGTTGCTCCTCTGATTTTGAAAGATCCATGAAACTGCAGCTTTTGTTAATGGGCTTGGAGTCAGGAGGCGGTACTCAAGCCATATTGCCTGTCCCCTATCTTGAGGTTTTGCTGAATCTCTTTCCTCGCTTTTGTCCAGATTTTGCATTGTACTATCCTATCAAAGATAGCTTACTTTTAATATCCGCAAAATGCACAGCGATGAACTTTTAACACTATTGTCAAGCAAGTGTAGATCTGATATATTAAATATTAAAACCACCATTATGCTGGTCATAATGTAATGCTTGATCGGTGTATCTTATATCCTTGTCTGAATTACTTTACAATCAAAAACTGAAACTAGTATTAGTAAAGTCCCAACCCTGCCTTCACAGCAGTCTCTCGCCTCCTCTGTTTGTAAACTGTGCGCATGTCCCTTTAAGAGAGAATCCCCAAACAGGGTTTTAATGTGGCATGGCTTTTATGGCTTATGTAGATTTGCAGTGCCCTTGTAAGCCATTTTGTACTCTTCGGAACAGTGTTATGAATTTATGTGGTGGGTATATGCGCCACACACATGAAGACTCCAGATACTGCTCTGTGCATTAACCTTTGTATCTCTCTAAACTGTATCAAACAATGGCACTGACCTCGAGTCTAACCCAGAAGGACTTTATGCAAAAGTAACAGAGCAGAGGATCTGGACACTGTGGATAGTAGTTTTACAATAATTTATCAGAGTGAAATTCTGTCTTTTGGGGGTAAAGCAAATGTATTAATATAATTTTATTTATTTTATGATAAATAATCTCTTCATGTACATTTTGTCACTCATGTTAAACTGATTTTATACTACCATGTACATGTATCTATTTTTGTTGAAATCCTTTGTAACTTAGGAAAAACTTTTTCCTTTACTAATTTGTCATGAAAATAGCTCTAACCCTTGGGGGACACGTTGAGAAATGAAACAGTTTATGTTAATGTGTAAATACCTGTGTGACAGCGAGAAGCTGAAGGCAGTTTACATAAAAGGAGGATGTGGCTGGACTGATCTGGCAACACGCTGCCTCTCCCTGTGACTCTGTGACAATTGTAGCCTACGATGTACATATACAAACTTCAGTCAACTCTCAACATGCATTTTGCCTGCATATCCTATATTTTACTGTACTGCAACTACCAGAAACCAAAAGAGGAGCAGCATCTCATACTGAATGTATTATGTGTTACTCGAACATATCTAACTTAAAGGAAAAAGCACACGTTTTTTGACAAAAGCTATTTTTTGTTATTTATTATTTTGTTTTCACTGGGATTCACACCTGAGGTTTTCTGAAACTTCTTACAACATCTTTAACTTGAACAATGGTTGCATTTCAGTTTCATTTCATGATAAGTTTGCATTTGGAATAAACCTCTTTGAGTTTGCCATCATGATTCATTCCCATGATACTTTGTTGGCTTTTGATCTGCGCACTGCATTGGTTTTGTGGACATTTGAATAAGGCATTAGCTGGTGGCTAATTAGCTATTTGTGTCCATGCCTTAGAGGGCATTTTCTGCATTTCATACATAACAGGAAATCAGGCAGAGGAGAGAATGGCATCTTTATATATATCATTCATGACTGCATAACATTATTCCCTAAAAGGAGAGTTTTTTGTATGTTTTGTACACAAATCCCACCGGCTTTTGAATCTCACTGAGATTTAAAGGGTTTTAAAGTTTCAGAAGTGGTTGAAGATGCACGCAGCTCTAATTTGAATTTTGAACAAATTTTCTTATAGCCTTAGAAATAAAAGGCATTTGACTTGCAGTATTTTACAAAAATATACAATAGTAATAGCTTGGTGCAGTGCAATGTACTTTGAGTAAGGTGAAGACAAACCAGCACTACACACTTTGTACATGGACTCAAATGCGTTTAGTGAGGCACTTGAAAACACTTGTGAATTATTAACAATGTACTGTAAGTCGAAACAAATTATGTACCCTCTTTGAGCACTAAAATGCAATTAGACTACCCAAAACCTTTACAATAAGAAAGAAGGGAAAATATTGTGTAGAATGCGTGAAGAGTCCCAAATTGAATTTCTCCTTTTATCATTATTGTGTAGAATCTATTATGGATATTATAGACCACATTTGTAGGCTGGATACATAATTATTGACAACTTTCTGATAGCACCTCACTATGTCTGGCATCTCTGGGGTCAATCAAATGGGGGCGACAACAGCAGTGACCTTGTGTCCAACAGTGTAGCACTAAAAGAGCAAAGCTGGCGGGAAACCTGTCATCACTAATACTTTAAGTGCAATACTAAACACCTGTAATGCACTGGCAGCTCCCACAGAGGACATTCCCAAGGTCAATCTCACAAAGCAGAAACCATAACTCTTACTGAAGAACACAAAGAATACTGTTAGTCTTGGAAAACTGAATTAAAAATTTAGTGAATATGACCTTCTGTGGTTGATTCAAATATATAAAAATATGTAAAAAATAACATTAACATTAACATTACCAAGCAGAATGTCAGTATGTACAATAAATATCTCACTATTTATTTTGCTTTACCCTCATTATGATAATCCGTCAAAAATGTGGTCAAACGTGCCTGTAAATGCCTGATTGAGGTTCAGGTATGTCCAAATGTCATTTCTGAGACACAAACAAAAAACCACAGCAGGAGCCAAACAAACTTTGAAGCTACAAGCTCTCCTGATCCATCAAGAGTCCCACAACACCAGCCAGGTCAAAGATGAGGAACCACCAAAATTTCCAACATTTGAACCAGAGGACGCTAAACCAAGTGTTTGGTTCTATGTTGAAATCCCAGATGAACCAGAGGCAGCCATCATGAGACCTTCAGGACCTCAGCAAACAAGAAAAAAAGTAGAAAAGTGCAACCGAGACCTGATTCCACTTTTGGTGAACTTGAAGGCAATGTAACCTCTAACGTCAACTATAGACTCCCTCCAGGACCTGCCCCCAGAAAAAAAATCTCCCCTTGTCTCAACAAATATTCAGCATCTAAACATTTCCCAATTTCCAAGAGCAGAAGAAAATCTAGACTTAGACTTAGACAAACTTTATTGATCCACAAGGGAATTTTTTTGGATACAGTAGCTCACTCACCACAATACAATATGTAAGAGAGAGCAACAAAGAAATAGATATAGTAAAAAAGAGCAAGAGACCGGTGTCAAATGAGACATAATTATAAAAAATAATAAAAGTCAAATAAGTAATAAAATATAAAATAACATATCACATAAAATATCAAATCACAGTTATATACAGGAGACAAGAACAGCAGGGTAATAACAGGCTATACTGACTGACAGGGCATAAGGTTATCCGTTACTTAAGACTGAGTTGTTGTACAGTTGTAAGGAATATTATCTGTTACATAAGGGTGAGTTGTTGTACAGTTGTATGGAGTATGGTATGAATGTAGTCCTGTATCTCTCACTGTTTGAGCGCAGCTGTAGGAGCCTGTTGGAGAATGAGCTCCTCTGTCGCTCTATAGTCTGTTGTAGTGGGTGAGTTGTTGTACAGTTGTAGGGAGTATTATCTGTCCTCTGTCCCTCTATGGTCTGTTGCAGTGGGTGAGCAGGAGTGTCCATGATGGAGAGCAGTTTGTCCAGTGTCCTCCTGTCCCTCACTGTGGCAAATGTCTCCAGCTCACAGCCGATCATGTGACCAGCTTTACGGATCAGTTTGTCAATCTGTCCAATGTCCCTTTTGCTGGTGCTGCTCCCCCAACAGACCACAGCGAAGTACAGGGCGCTGGCCACCATGGACTGGAAGATCTCCAGTAACTTGCTACACTCATTGAAAGACCTGAGCTTTCTCAGGAAGTAGAGTCTGCTCATGCTCTTCTTGTAGACAGCATTACAGTTGTCCCTCCAGTCCAGCTAGTTGTTTACAGTTGTTTACAAGGTACATGTAGCAGTCCACTATTTCCACGTCATGACCCTGGATGGTAATGGGCTCCACTGATGTCCTCTTTCTCCTGAAGTCAATCACCAGTTCCTTGGTCTTGTCCACGTTCAGGAGCAGATGGTTTGCCTGGGACCACTCCACACAATTTGCAATCAGTGTCCTGTTCTCTAGCTAAATCTAGTTGAGTTGTAACTTTTATACAACAATAGAATTTTGTGCCTGTTTTAAATTTAATACAATTGCAATGAACATCTTTTGTCTTTTTTTCTCTCTTAAATATATATTTTTGTTTTAGCCAGTTATAGTTGATTTTGATATACCTCCCATCTCTATATACTGCAACAGTTGGTTCAGACTGAATCAAGATTATTATAAAAACCTATAGATTTCAGCCATGATACAAGTCCTATCAATTGGACAATGGGCCCTCAAAAAGTCTTCAATGAAACAAAATACACCCACTTAAGTTAATATCTTTGGTGACTAAGTGACCTGGATCCAGACTAAAACAAATCATCTTCTCCTTGGTCCATTCTTAACTTCCTAACCTGAAATGTTCACTCAAAAAACAGTATTTAGTAATCTTATAATCCTTATAAGAGGTAAGATTTAAGCACAGCCAAATGCAGTTGTGAGGTCATTTGTGGATTGAATATTTAAAAGGGTCATATGAAGTGAACAGCTTACATAAACACACAGTATTGCTTTCTGCTTTGAACGGCTCCCGACGAGAGCGTCTTACATAATCCCTGCTGTCTGCACATCTGCTCGATCACATCCAATTCCAAAGAGGATTCTTTAAACTCATCAACATGTTGCACAAACAGACGCTCTATAGTCCCAAACAGTAACAAAGTGACACTATTGCGCTCCATTTCTCCATTTATTTTTGTTTTCACATTTAAATCTTCACTTAATCTTCACATACACTTAAATACTTAATGTTAGGCCTACTGATAAGACATGTAGATCCTGGGTTGTGCTTTCTGTTGAAGATTGTATTCACTCTGCTCATTTATTATATTTAACAACACCTGCACCTTATAGCTTGCACCGTACAGTAGCTTACGGTACTATACGGCAACCACACTAGGTGGGTACTAGGTTTAAGAAGCCTATTTGATCAAACTAATATATTTTCTTTCTATTTTCTGTCTTTCTTTCTATTACTTTCACCCATTAAGATTGTCTGTTACCTTGGCTTGATCATACCAACCTCGGCTTGCCATGATAACATATTTTTAAGTAGAGACAGAGACATAGAATGATAATTGATAATATTGAAACTACTTTATGCCACTGACACAATAACAATAAGGCAGGATAATCCCAGTGAACCACCTTAAAATATACAGTATCACCAAAAGGCAAGGGTTGCAACAAATAAATAGCAGAATGAAAAAAATAGCCATATATATTACTTATTCAACCCTCTACATCTTAAATCTTAACATATTACAAAAAAACACACAAAAAACAGAAATCCCACCATTATTGCTAAGAAAATGCACACAAGATAAATACTGCGCCCCATATATATTGTTTCAGCTATCATACATTAAATGATAATACAGTGGTACCTCACCTTACGAAATTAATTCTTTCCAGAAGTGGTTTCGTAACGTGAAAAATTCGTAAGTTGAGTAGCTATTTGAATGGAAAAAGCCTGATTCGTTCCAAGGCCCCGATCCAAGTTTTTTTTTTAATAGTTTAACTTTTTTATCGTGTAACATTGTGTTCTGCGTCCTGCGTCCTTTTCTCACATTTGTCTCTCGTTTAAACACTCAAACTTTCATAGATTTTCAACAAAATTATTAATAGTGAAGTGTGGGGGGAAGAGGGAGGGGGGAGAAGACTGCGCTCTGACACGTGTGTGATAGCGCACATGACCCGGCACGGAGCTGACAGCAGGTCTAGACCTGGACTAAATCAGGATTAAACCTGGATTAAACCTGGACTAGACCAGGACTAGACCAGGTGGATTAAAGCGCCGCGCGGGTGGGTCTATTTCCTGGTTTCGTTTCGAGTCACAGCTGAGGCGAGCCGCTGCTCTAGACCTGCCCGCGTAAGGTGCTCACAGAGCGGCCTGGATAGAACCGTGAGGTCGGCCTCTTCAAGACCCCTCCAGGCACGGTGACCGGGACAAGCGACCCAGGGGGACACTGCCATGCCCGCCTTAGGAGCTCTTAAGGCGGGCATGGCAGTGTCCCCCTGGGTTGCTGGATGTCTGGGGCTCCGTGCCTGGAGGGGCCTTGGAGAGCACGGTCTAGACCGCTCTGTGAGCACCTTACGCGGGCAGGTCTAGAGCAGCGGCTCGCCTCAGCTGTGACTCAAAACAAAACCAGGAAATAGACCCACGCGCGGCGCTTTAATCCACCTGGTCTAGTCCAGGTTTAGTCCAGGTTTAGTCCAGGTTTAATCCTGATTTAGTCCAGGTCTAGACCTGCTGGCAGCGCCGGGTCAGCTCCGCGCCGGGTCATGTGCGCTATCACACACGTGTCAGAGCGCAGTCTTCTCCCCCCTCCCCCCACGCTTCACTATTAATAATTTTGTTGAAAATCTATGAAAGTTTGAGTGTTTAAACGAGAGACAAATGTGAGAAAAGTTTAAATCCAGGCTGAGAAAAGCGTATAATGTGTGTGGCTGAGCACGCATTATTTGAATTTTTGAGATTTCGCATTTCGTAACTTGAATTTTCTTTCGTATCTAGAGACCAAAATTTACCGTGAAGGCGTTTCGTAACTTGAAATTTTCATTTGTTGGGTCATTCGTAAGGTGAGGTACCACTGTATAGTCAATATAGTAATTTTCCTAAAAGGACTTTACCTAACAGGCCTTTACCAACTTCAAGTGTCAGCCTTTAATTGCAATATAAAACAATAATACACAGACAAGAGTGGGCTCATCACATTTTATTTTCTACTAAAATACAGATTTCATGCAGCTGCTGATACTTTGAACAACAAACACATAATAAATCTATATGTAATTTTTTTTATTTGTCAGTTACTCGGTACAGTTTTACATGTGCAAAGTCCTAAAGGGAATATATAAATATTTTCTTCACATGCGTTAAGTGAACTGCTTTCACACTTTATCCGGCCATAATATTGCACTTACAAAATTAATGAGTGACAAAGTCTAGCAATAAGTAAACCATGTGAATGTTTGAGGAATGTATTCTATCCTACAGAAACTGAAAGTAAAAGATTAACTATTCTCAATTTGACAGGTAGCAAAATATAGTGTATTATATAAAACTATTTCCTGGGCTGTGGCACAAATGAACATAAGAGAGTGGAGTCAAAGGCATCAAGTATTGAATGTAAAGGTTATGTCAGGAGCAAACTCCTCAGACTCCTTCACAAGGCCGGCTATGATCTCAAAACACAAAGAGGTAGTCACATTCCACTGCTTCAAATGATGTAGAATGACATGAAAGTTTTCAAATGTCTAATAATAGTCCACCACTGCATGCTAAAAAAGGACCCATCCGAACAGTTAAAAATAGTTTTTTTCTTTTACACATCTGCCCAGTTGCATATTGATACTAAGTTTGTTTTCTTTTTAAAGACATCACACAACTCATGCATACAGACAGGTGTATTGTTGGACATCACAGCACTTTCACAGCATATTTAGTGGTTTATTCTTTGACAGTTGCTAGGAGAATTAACCAATTTCATTGGATTTCCACTGATGGCACACTTTAAGTCAGTTCATAGTTGTTCTGGTTGGGACCTAAATTTTCATTTTAGAAAACTGTTCATTAAGAATTATAAAACTTGGTCATATTTTTGTGATTTCTCCTTATTTAGTCTTTAATATTTGATCCATATTTGATCTGTCAGTTCAGTCAGTCAAGACTAACTAGGCCATATTTTAGATTACATTTAGATTAAAGATCGTACTTAGAGCCAATAACATGTGGAAAGATTGAAAATCCACATTCTACCTCAGTCCATCTTTTTGTCCTTCCTGCTGCCTATTTGCATGACATCATTGAGAGTAAAAGTGACAAATGCAATTTGTTCCAGTTCCGATTCTTTCCCACACTCCATCAGGCCTGAAAATGTATCTTTATCCCCATTGTAGGCCAGATCTGAGTAGCCACTAGGTCCATTGTGAATGATCTTAGGCTTGTCCCATCCAGATGAGTGCAGCGGAGAACGGTTTAAATACACCCCCATGTCTCTCCTGCCAGACTTATGGGTGGGGTGCATGAAGAGGAGCCACGTTTGGGTATCTGGAGACAGGAGAGACGTCCCACAGGCTTTGCTTTCTGCGTCATCATTTGGGACAAATTCTGGAGCAGGGAAGCCAATGTTACTGCCCTGACAACCTGAAGGGGGCTCCACCAGCTCACGGGCAAAGTGTGGTTTGTCAAAAAACACACCACTGTTCTCGCTCAGAGCCTCACATCGACGGCCTCCTCTTTTGCGCGTGCAGCGGGCATTGCAGTAAAGATGGCTCCTACCTTCATGGTCGATTATTTCTGCCATCTCACATTCGCATGAGGGTTTTCTCAGCATCTTACCCAGTCTCCATGTCTGGCCATAGTCTTCGCTGTATATGGATAGGGCACGTGGGTGGACAGTGCCAGGAATGGGATAAGAGAAGCACCTGTATGGAATGTAATAGGCATAAGCTGGGATGATCAGTCTCCCGTTCTCCAGCTGGACCCCATGGCCTGGACCAACTGCAAAAGTGGCCCATTTGTGAATAGTCTCCCCAATCACACTCTCTGTTAAGTCCCTCACATCGCTCCATGTTTGGCCATTGTCAGTGCTGGTCACATAACACAGTCGTGTTTTGTTCCTACCTGTGCAGATTTGCCACCTCTCTGTAATGTTTTCCAAGATGCAAACAAAAAACAAGAAGACTGTTTTGCTGTTTTTCTCATAGACAGGGCAGGGATTCATTGTGCGGTAGTTTGGTAAAGTGGCTGATTGCAGCTCCTGTCTTGAAGACCACTAAAGAGAAAAAAATAACAGTGTCACTTCTGAGTGTAATTACTGTATAATGCCACTCCTCTGATGATCAGCATAATCAAAATATGCCATTCAGGAAGGTTCATCATAACCAGGCTGTTTTGGCAGTTACAGATACTGATAAAGACAAAACATATGATCTGAATTTGCGTTGTACCTCATGTTGTCACACATGTTGTCACATTTGAGATTTATGAAAACATTTGAAGAGCATATTGTGTAAGATACAGACAACAGGCTGGTCTAATCTCATCAAACACCAGGCCTAATCAATAACACTATTATTATAAATGTATAGGCTACTCAGGTCAAATTGATGATTTTACCTCAACAGATCCATCGTCTTTCATTGTTCCTCTCCTCATTACCAGGATCTTGGCGTCGTGGTCACAGGGCGACGACCTCTTCTCAGCGAAGGCGAGAAAAGTGTGGACGTGCCGCAGGTAGATGAGCGCAGGGATCCTGTATGTGATGCCACTGGGCTCTTTTTCAAATAAAGTTGTTTTGACCGGTTCGTCCATGTTGCCATCTTTTGAGGCTCTGTTCCCCATGGTTGATATGGAGTCCTACATGCGCAAGAAATAATAGAGAAAGAGACACTGTGATTGAATCGTGTGCATGAAACATCTGTAGAGAGACCAGGAAGAGTTCACACTTCATCAGCTCCTGTGATGACATTCAGACTGGGCTTCAAATACGGACTGCGCTTGCACAATGAAACCTTACCTTCACAAGACGCTTGTTACGCCGTTTAATACTATCAAAAATGTCATGACAAGGAATATTTTCAAAAAAAAAAAAAAAAAAAAAAAAAAGACAAGACAAGACAAGGCAAGAATGATGATGCTATCGAGAATGATCCTGAGCGCTTTTAGAAAAGGACGTCAATGAATCGAAAAATAAATTTACTTTCACTTCCGTGTTCTCCAGTAGAGATATCAACATAAAAAATACAGCTAAATGACGGTCACTGCAAATTGCAGTCATATGCAGTAACTGAAATAAACATGATAAAATATAGAAGCGTTGTAAACAATAAGAAAAAGGCTACATTTGTGGAAAGTATCACTGAGGTGAAACTTGCCCTACCTCATTGTGGACATGCGCATTGCTCAATGCTGGCCTTTGATGTAAAGATTTTAAATCGAATGTACGTGTTTCAGATTTAGTAGACTGATGTACTTTAATCAAAAGTAACTTAACAATTTAAAGGTATAATTTAGAAGGAGTGAGCACGTGGTTTATCCCAAAGAGTGTTGTTTAAATCCAAATTTAATCCTGTAAACCCGTTTTGTGAAGAAATTAGTTATCTTGATTTTTCTTTGAATCTTGGTACTAACAGGGAGCTCTGTCGCCCCCTAGTGCACTGGAGACTCTTCTCTCTTTTGTTGCTAGGAGACAGGACTCTCCAAAACCCACTTGAAGCACTGTATCCGCTGTTAAATGTTTTCATTTTCACCCCCAGTTTAACTGGAAGACATGCTTTGAAAATTCAAACCAATGACACAATGACTCCGCTGTACACATTTGATCATGAGCAGAGTATGAGCTTCCCAACTCACTGTTTTCCAGTCCGAACATCTCCAGCACGTCGAACAGGTAAGTAATAGCATTAAAGTGGCTGCTAAACTGATGTTATGAAACAGTAGATAAGTATATATGTTCTATTCCTAGGTGTTGGACACTGGCTAGTTGCTTACAGAAAAGCAGAGGAGAGCCACTACAAAAATGTGTACAAAAGAGTAAAAGAAACCTCCAAGGAACGAGATAACAATGGAGTTTCCGTGGGTAGAACTTTAAATAAAGGCTTTCTTGTAAGTGGTTTGTTTAGGAAAACTAGACATTTTTAAAACATACAAACATTCATACAAATCATATGTCTTGCAGCTCAGACTTCATTGTGTAGATGAGCCATTTGAGCTGAGCACTGTGAGCTTAATTGAGCAGAACTTAAATGATGTATGTTTGATTTTTGTTATCTGCATTTGACACAGACATCGCACAAACAGCAAAACTAAACTACTCTTTTACAGGTGAATGACGAGGATTTCAATACCTTTAAAAATGTCATTCAAATAGATGCATCTATAAACTTCCTGTCCCTAGGTGAGTCTGCCATCCTATTACTTCAGATGCCATTAAAATATTTAATATACAATGCAAATGAATAGGAGTACCTTTAGGATCTTTCATAGGAAAGTGCAATATAATTAGTTAATGGGGTTCAGCTTCCTGTTATATACAACATTTCGATGACAAAAGGAGAAATTGAATTTGTTAACTTTTTTGAATTTGTCAATTGTCAACAGTTGACAAATTTTGACAAATCACTGTCTTTTTGCACTGCTTGGCCAGAGAGAAACAAAATTTCGATTCACTGTATGTTGGACACATATGGCAGAACTGACAATAATGCTGACTTTGATCTCTGATGCTTGAGGCTACTACCCCTTCACCCCGTAACAAATTCTTTGTTTTTAATAGGTCATTTCAAGAGTTTTGTGTCTCTGAGAGAGCTCAACCTGTCTCTGAACAGACTGCAGGACATGGTATTTGATCCAGCTGACTTTCCATACTTAGAGGTAATAGCATTCAGACATTATTATTATTATTATTATTATTATTATTATTATTATTATTATTATTATTATTATTATTATTATTATTATTATTATTATTATTATAGTAGTAGTAGTAGTAGTAGTAGCAGTAGCAGTAGTAGTAGTAGTAGTAGTAGTAGTAGCAGTAGTAGTAGTAGTAGTAGTAGTAGTAGTAGTAGTAGTAGTAGTAGCAGTAGCAGCAGCAGCAGTAGTAGTAGTAGTAGTTGTTGTAGTAGTAGTAGTAGTAGCAGTAGTAGTAGCAGCAGTAGTAGTAGTAGTAGTAGTAGTAGTCACAGTTATTAAATGACAATATATCAAAATTTACTATGTAGATAAGAAGTGTTGCAACTTTAAATTGTTTTTTGAACTGAGGAAGATTAGAAGAACTTTTAAGATAGTTCTCCAAGAAATTCCAAAGTTTCACTCGAATTTCTGAAATGCCCATCTGCTTCTGTCCTTTCATCTCCTTTCATTTTCTTCTGCTGTTGGAATCAAAAGAGAACAAAGTTTAGACAGAGAACAACACACACATTTTGCAATTCTTTGGTAGACATTCAAACAAACATCTTGCATAAGAGTTATTTTTATGACTCAATGATTTCTATCAAAGGGATGTAGAGGGCAGAGTTAGCCACATGGGGGCGCTCCAACAGCCTTAAACAGCCTGAACAGCTGGAGCCCTGTGTACATAACCTAATATACATGCTGTGATGTAGTATTTTTCATATATTAGATTGATGCGTTCCATAATAGAAACAGATAACATTCCCTGCTCTGATAAAGTGATGATTTGTCTAAAATATGTATTTAAACTTTCAGGTTTTGGACCTCTCTTACAACAGCTTATCCATAGATGGAATAGCTGCTATTGGTCGTCTTTCACAACTCCGAGTCCTTCATTTGACTGAAAACCAGCTATATCATCTCCCTCTTGATCTGAGTTTCTACAGCCATAACACACCCCAGTCAGTACCTTTTTTATTTTACATTTTATTAAATGCTCTATACAGTGACATTACATTATTTATTGCATCAAAGCCTTTGGTATATATATGTAATTAGTATGAAATTGTAGCTGGAGTTACACCACAGTAGGAGCTTATCAATCAATCAAAATCAATCAATCAAAACTTTATTTATAAAGCACTTTTCATACAAAAAATGTAACACAAAGTGCTTTATGAACACTAACACACACACACACACACATACTAACATGCTAAAATACATAAAACTACACATAGTAAAAAAACATATAAATATTATTATTATTATTATTATTATTATTATTATTATTATTATTATTATTATTATTATTATTACAGCCGGCAGGCTGTTCCATAGACGAGGGCTGTAGTACTGAAAAGACGCCTCTCAGTGAGTGTGTCCTGACTTTAGAAATTATCAGGAGCCTGCTGCCGGAGGAGCGCAGGGTCTGCGAAGGTTCGTAAGGTAAAAGCAGTTCTGAAAGATAAGAAGGCCCAAGATCATGAAGACATATAAAAACCAGTAAAAGAACTTTAAAATCTATCCTGAAACTCACAGGGAGCCAATGACGTAATTTTAAAACTGGTGTAATGTGGTCCTGCCCTCTGGTCCTAGTCAGGACACGTGCTGCTGAATTTTGTAATAGTTGCAAACCTGAGATACTCTTTTTGGGAAGACCAGAGAGCAGGGCATTACAGTAGTCTATTCGACTGGTGATAAAAGCATCAGTGTCTCAGAATGGGGTGGACACTGGCTATGTTTTATAGGTGATAGAAACCTATTTTTGTGATGTTCTTAATGTGTGGGATAAAAGTCAGCTCAGAGTCAAAAATGACGCCCAGGTTTTTCACTTGAGGAGATGGGTTAAAAGACTGTGCTTGTAGTTTTGGTAAAAGTTTTACTCTCTGGGCCTCAGGACTGACGCCTAGAACCTCAGTTTTGTCCTGGTTAAGCTGGAGAAAGTTTTCTGCCATCCAGGATTTGATATCTAGAATGCAGTTAAAAAGAGCATATAAGAATGGACTGCATTTTAAGTACACAACATCTGCATCTTGTTTCAGGCCAACCTCAAAAGACAACACACATTTTAGAAGTCTTGAAGTCCTGATGCTTGATGATAACAAATTATCTTCTGATGTCTTCAACTGCCTGAGAAACTTGAAGAGGTAAGAAAACTTTACAAAGAAACAACATTTTGTACAATTCCATTTGAATGCAGATAAATTCACTATTACAGATTGAAGTATTTAAATCTTAAGGGGAATCTAATACCTGAGGTCCCATTATTGGAACTGCTGGAGCATTTAAAAACACAACAGAGTTCAGTCGAACAAAATGAGGAAGAAGGAGAAAAAGATGGAAATATCAGTGATAACTTACTGAAAGTTATGCAGGTAATAATAATAATAATAATAATAATAATAATAATAATAATAATAATAATAATAATAATAATAATAATAATAATAATAATATGCACAATTATGTTTGAAATATTTCATAGTTGTTAATTGTGGGTTGTGTTAGAGCAGTTCTTTGAGCACAAAGACTGGGACTGCAAAGACTTCAGCTTTCCTTTTCCAGAACTTCAGTTTCTTAATTTGTCTGGTAACAAGGTGAGCATGGTCTTATGTGGGAAATGCAGTTCAAATGATTTTCCAAGTATAATCCTAATTGTTTTGTCTGATAGATTGCAGAGGAAGAGGCACTGTTAGCTGTGGCCCTGTTCCCAATGCTGAATGAAATCGATATCAGCTCTAACCCCCTGGCCACTCGGAGAAGCGGTGATTTTGTCCTTCTCCAGTAAAAACGTTTGTCTGTCTGAAAAGTGGCATTTAGAAGCACTTTTTTTGTGTGTGTGTTAACTCAGGAGATCCCCCTCTGCTGACGTACTACCTCCAAAACAAACTGGGTGTGAAAATAAAGAGGAAAAATGAACAGGAAGTCAAGACAAAGTGGAAGGTTTGATATTTTCTTTTGTGACCAAAATATTATGATAACCTTTTTTAACCATGTTGTTTCCTCATCAAATATTATTATATATTAATATTATATCACAAATATGTATCTATAAATGGGCATTAAGTTATTCTTTGGACTTGGGATGTCATGATTCAGATACTATATATTCAGTATAGTATAGTATAGTATAGTATAGTATAGATATTCAGTTACATCTGGATGTACAGTTATTCATAAACATTTGTCTAGTTATGTGATCAGTTATTAGATTCAACTTTTTGAATGATAATGTACTTAGTTACTGCAGTGTGGGAAGAAGTACAACATTTAGTAAAGTAAAAGTACTGATACAGATTTAGACATCTAATGAAGCTTCAAATGTAGTGATTTTGATACAGATTTGTGCTGAATTTTGTTCAACAAAAATAAATGAATCAGTCGTTTTTTCTAGCTGTTTATTTTGTATATTTCTGTGTACTCTGACTTGGTTATTTGACTGACTTATTTTAATAATAAAATAAAAAAACATAATAAAAAAAAATACTTTTACTTTTCAGTCCTGTTAATGTAATTAATGTAGTGGAGTAGAAAATACAGACACCTGCACTCAAATGTAGTGAAGTAAAATTAAAAAGTAAAGTGCAGATACCTAAAATGTATACTTAACTACAGTACCTTACTGTGTTTCACCACTGACATAAGCAGACAGATAAAAGAGCACTTTTACTGAGTAATTAAAATGTGATAATTTAGCTTTTAATTCTCACAAGTATTTATTTATTTTTTGTCATGATTATATCATACCCTAAATTATTGTAAATTAACAGAATAGTCTTCTACTTTGGGCCTAAATGGACTAGTTTTATTTAAGTTTTTAAACTTTTGTTTTGCAGGCACACAAAGTGATCCCACATCTCTCTAAAAAGACACAAGGACTGGATCATCAAACTGAAACCAAGAGGGAGATGACCACACAGCTGTCCTCTGACCAAATGACTGAACATAAAACAGAACAGCCCTTCTTTGTCACTGAGGTCATTATAGGTGATAGAGATTTGTTATGGTCATGGTCTGGATGTTGGTTTGAATGTACATGTTGTTCAGATGGATGTTGATTCACAATTGGACACGGAGACTCCTTTCAAAGTGTCAGCAGAAAACGCAGACAACACTGTGGACTTTAACTCTCACCCATGGCTGACCGACGTTAAACCAGACCTCACATCACGGGAACAGCCCATTGGTGAGAAGATTTTCTGTTTGAGTGTTTGCCACTAGCTTGTCTCCATAGAGATGTTATTGCTTGGCCTGGAAAGTTCCACAGTATGGCATTGAATGTACAGTAAATAACTCCATGGAAACAAGCAGATGACGCCATTAGGTCAAGTTACAGGTCATGTCTGTGGGAAGGCGACCCTACTCACTGTAAAAACGAATGGTTTTCAGTGTATTTTTGAGCAAAAAGAACATCTTTAATTAAATAAATGCAAAATAGCAAAGTTTAATATCATACTAAGTAGGGATACAGATCTGATACTGGTATTAGATATCAGTATCAATACTGAAAAAAACTGATGGATCGGATATCGGCTTCCAAATGTCGATTTAGCTGATATTCTGGGTTGACATATAAATCAATGTAGTAAGAATTTCATGTATATTATTTTTTTGTAGTGACTTGAGGGATAAATAACAGCTACATAACACATATGGATCAGTTTTGTTCAGTTATTTTCTTTTTGTTTTAAAGAAATAAATGCTGTTTTCAGTCTTAGGCAAAGCATTCATTTCTCCATGGAGATAAACAGGTGGCGGATCCTCCACCAGAAGTTACACAGTGCTTCTTTAAACCTGGAAATGTCAGAGATGCAAAGTGAATATGCATGCCATTTTCTTTGTTTTCTCTTTTCAACAGGAATTCAGACAGCTGTTCGAATGCTGGAGCACACACTGAAGAATCTTAATGTTTACAGAGACTCAAAACCTAAGCTTGATAGCATCCAGACACCCTACAGAGAGAGAGAGAAAAGGGTTTGGGGATTTGCTGTACACGTTTTATCGTCCAACTGTGATCAGCTCTGCATTAAACAGGGAACATTTTCATATTTTTATTTGATAATGTAAAAAACATGCTTTTCCTCACAGATTAAGGCACTCCCACCTCCACCAGCCCTGCCCCTAAAGCAACAAAGTGAACAGCTCGACCGAATGATTGAGGAAATAAAACTCCACAGGACAATGAGAGAAGTACCTTTAAGTATGTACCATGTACATTTTAGATACATACAGAAATCAAATATATGAAGCAAGATATATGGAATTATGTAGTAAAGGAAAAAAGTGAAATAACTAAATATATGGCCATTTTGAGGATTTCAATATATAAAATATGTAGTTATTAGAGATATTTAACATTTTCTTTACTACATAATTCCATAAATCTTGGAATATCTTGGTGTGTCCAAACTTTTGACTCCAAGTGTAGATGACCCTAAATGTTGTTATTCGGAGGGATGGGATACGCTCAAATCAAATACAGTCATTATCAACTGGTGTACCTTTTATTACAGCCCTAAAAGCCAAATATAAAAGCCAATATAAAATGGTTTTCATCAGGGAGGACATCTAATTTAAAGATGCACTATGCAACTTTTCTGGTGGGGGTACCAGCTCGTGTATATGGAGATGTTATGGGACTGCCTGAAAGGTTCCATAATATGGCATTAAGCATAACTATCTTGCATTTATTCAATTACAGGCATTTGTTGATTAAAAACAACAACAACAACAACAACTGAAAAACATGCTTTATGGTGCTTTATTGCAAGAAAAATGTAACAACATAAATGTGTATACATGTATAGGTGTATAATTAATGTTCAAACTTATAACATAACTCTTTCCTCATTTAAAGCCAAAATCATTAAAAGAGAAGATGGCAGCAAACAGGATTATAAGGAAGCTGTGGCTCTACTGAAGGACCTGAAGGCCAAGTACAAAAGTGTCCATAGGAAAACAATGGAACAAGCCTCGACTCTTGGCTCAGAGCAGCCCCCAAACTGAGCCCACCCTGGCCCCAGCGCGTCCACACTGACTGATGCACAAAGTAAACACGAACAATAGCAGCTCATAAGGGGATTCTACAATGCGCATATTTTTCTTTGCACTCCCATTTTCTCAATAGCGTGTCTGACTTTTTAGCCTTATTATGAACAATGCATTTTTGTGGTAACTTATGGCCGTGAGGGATCAGCCAAATAAGGAGTTTCATATGTGAGTATTCGCTGCATTTGGCTGAGATATGGAGACGGCAATTATTATTCAACAATGACATTAATTTGACATGTATGCAGTGGTGGAATATAATAAAGCAAAAGTAATAAAGTGTTGTACTTAAGTATAAATTGAGGTACCTGTACTTTACTTTTAATATTATTTACAAATTCTTGAAGTGGCTACTTTTTACTTTTACTTCATCACCTTTGAGAGCACATATCTGTACTTTCTTCTTCACTACATTTTTGAACAGGACTGAAAAGTGAAAGTATTTTTTATGATTGTCTGAAACCTGCTGAAAAGACTGAGGGTTTTGTTCTAGTATCTGTACTTTTACTTAAGTAATTGAGCACTTCTTCCACCACTGTGGGTATACACTGTGCTTATAACATTAGAAAAGTACTTGTAGTATTCATCAGTTCATTCATCTGGTTTCATGTCATAACATTACCAGCATAACATTATTCATATCCATAAAATAGTATGGTTTGGGTGATGGTTTACTACTTTATCACTCTACATTTATTCATATTACATTTCTTGTGATTTTCTTGTTTCCAGAAGCTGCAGATGTGGAATGCATTTTAGGTCCAGATGCGATAAATCAATAGACACTACCATGTTTTTCACAGCTTTCATTTTCTACCTGCAGAGCTGCTTCTGTAGGAAAGTGTAACTGTCATGCATGTGAACAGAGATGATATGTTTAAAAGCCTGCGAGGTAATAAAGATAAAAAAGTTAGATGGCCCAAAAGAAAACCAAAATCACTGTTTACTAAATGTGATGATTATTTTTTAGTAGATCTTCCTTCATTATTATGGCCATTTCTCCCTTCCTTGCACCACCACAATTAGTAATTAGATATTAGCGGTTGTATTCTTACATAGCTCCAAAGCAAGCAAATCAAATACACCTACAGTAATGTATTATTTCTTTGTGTTAATTTATGACACCAAAATAAGCACAAGGTTGTTTTAACTATTTTTGGTCCCTGGAAGGTTGGATTCATACATTCATTTTTTAACGTAAGGGTTGTTATTTTGGCATTAACTCAGATAAAACAAACTGATCTGATCTGTCTCAGCTCTAGTTTGAATTCCCTAGAATAGATGAGGTGAATTATTAACACAAACACATTTCTACTCCTGCCCTCAGTGATGGATCAGACCCTGGCAGCACACCGGCCTACTCCATCCAATGGAGAATAACAACACATGCACTTCTGGGCACTTCTCTCCTTGTTTATATATCTGTGGAGGTGTATATTGGAGCCCATTACAGTTTCAACATCTGGAGGAGACATCAGACCAATCAGGCTGAGCGATGTCTGTGAGACCCCACGGAGAGGCAGATATTGAGTCTCCACTGCACTAAACATACTTCTTATTGGCGCTTATCATCTAGCAATATTTTTACTCAGAATATCTAACTTTTTAAAGTAGGCTAATATTGGCAAAGATCTTCAAGAGTATATTAGTATTAAAGGCCCTGGCTATTGGTCCCCCACCAGAAAAAGTTGCAGTGTGTATCTTTAACATCAATACTTACTTGGCTACGACACCTTTAATTGTATCAATACTGTTACTTTTGTTCACACATTCTCACTACTTCTGTCTGTAATTGCTAACAGTTGTCATGAGCATGTGGAGGAGAGTTTGCACTTTGACCCCAGCCCTTCATTGATAATGGGACTCATTTCATGACATGTGTGGTTTCCTGACCACACTCCAATCAGAGCAATTATCATGAATGAGAGGCCAGTTTTGTGAATAGCTCAGGTCTCGATAGATTTCAGAAGTATTTTGATGAAGTATAAACTGATGTTCAGTCGAGCGCCTTAATCAGCTAAGAAAGCAAACACAGCGATCAGACCTAATTAAGCCAAACCCACTGTGACCTCTGCGCTCTCCAAACCACAGAGCCACGCTGCTCATCATGTGCCCAAAACATCAGCGAAGTGACTCCAGTGGTGAATTTGTTGATTTACGGTGTTTATAATGAGATAATTAAAATGTACAATACCATTAAACAATGGTCAACTAAACCATGTTTTGATGAGAGTTTTATTATGGGGAAAGATCATTTTAGTGTAGTATATATGAAGCATCTGATCACTGTAAAAGAACAAAGGACAGATGAGATGCTTTTGATGATTCTCCAACAGTCCCATCTTGATTCAGAGGTGTCTCCTATCTGAGCTGTGCCCTCAACTCTTTTGAGGGAGATTTATTGTGACTGCTTCCACCCAGATGTTCAGGTCTGAGCCAAGGCTGGAGTGAGATGAAATCACAAGAATCACAAATATACCAACTGGTCCTGTCCCTTACACAGAAACACAGGACAACCACAAATCTGTGTCTAAGTCTGTTTAGAGTAAATGTCTCATTTACATTGGCAGCAGTGACCCTCTGGATGGGGGCGAAAGGACTAAAGGAGAAGTTTACACAAAATCCCTCAAACACAATGATCAGGTCATGGAGGCTCACACCTGTCACACTGTTCAGTGCTTTTACACTTGATATGTACAGTTATATCAACACAGATGACACCGTTGTGAGGGATGCTGCCTTCAAAGTTAGAAAAAAAACAAACACTTAAGGGTATATAAGGGTATAATCATCCCTTTTTATATCTATGTAAAGAGATATAATCAAATAACAAATATGTGAAACTTGTATTTCTAATTTTAGCATCAGCAATAGTTTATCATACTGTTAAGACCATTGAAGTGTTACCAGACATAGAATTCCTTTTAACTCATGAATATTTTTTTTAAAGTGTCTTAACTTACCAATCAAAACTAATAAAACAAACACAAAAATATGGAGAAGTCAAAGCGTTTCTTGTATGCGATCGTATTCCAGTAAAGCACATAATTACAGAATGATGCCACACTTCTGTTTTTGATTTGATGAACATTTCATCTCCAGTGGAAACTCAAGTTTATCTGAGTGCTGCGTTACTACAAAACTGAGCATAGCAAAGTAAGCCTACATTGACTCAATACTTCTTAGTTTTTAGCACAACTTCCACTTTCATTACAAGATATTTCAGGAATGTGAAATAAAATTCCCATTGGACTAGTTACAACAACAGTGCCTGTACAAAAATAGCCACAGTAGATCTCTATTTTCAATTTTAAGACTAATCTGAGGCAATATCACTCCCAAAATGGAAAAAAAAAAATTAAATTATGGCGTCAACTTTTTTGCAATAAATATTCAGTACATACATTTTTACTTTCAAAACATATGGCCATAACAGTCCACATTTGACAAGAGCTGTATTTGACCAGAGACAGTGGTCAAGTGATGTTATGGTGAACACAATCCTTCAGTCTGCCTCGGGTTTAAATACTTAACAATCGCTAGTATCCCATCAACACACAATACTGTCTGAGAGGCTTTACTCAGATTTCTAGCTTCTTCTTTGAATCTTCTCCATGTCTCTGAAATACATTGAGACATTCATATAAGGCTTTAACGGCAGTAAATAAATAAAGATGACATAAGATGTGGCGAACCTTCATTGATTGTTGTCAGCAGTGTATGATTTTTTGGATGATCTTTTATATCTTTTCTTTGAACATCCTCCATCTCCATTAACTGTAAAACCCCTAAAGGAAGTTTAAAACAAAGAAAAACATTCATCAGTTTAACATTACAATCATGTAAATACAGCCTATTAATGAGTAATGGTGGAAATAGTTATGAATTAAAATGCCATGAGCGTTCCTAGTTTGAAACTACATTGATTAAAATTGTCATTACTCAAAATGTGCAAAAACTAATCTAAATTTATTTTTTGGCCATAGTCCAACTCTATCTAAGGTGATTATTACGTAAGGGGTTGCGATTAGACTGTTCTTATGTTATGGTTCATTAGTTTTTCTTTGTTTGACATTGGTACCTTCTACACTCCTCCACATCAGCACTTCTACTTCACTCTGCCTTTCTGCTGCAATGATCTTCATTCTTTCTGGATTGTCCACATTTAAAGGAGACTCCACTTTATAAACCAGGACAGTACTTCTATGTGCCATGTGACACTGCGTCTGGTTGTTTGCAGCTCTAGTCTCTAATGGAAAGATAGAATATTTACTATCAGCCAACATTATTTTAGCAAAGACATATGTCTAGGTGCTGGAAACCTACCTGGGCATATCTTGCAGCACTTTCCTGGTGATTTTGTGGGATGCTTGCATGGATACTGGCTGGGACACGTGATGCGTTTACAGTCCTGGAGGCCGTCGGTACAAGTGCACAGGATGCATTCCAGGACCTTCCCCAAAACTGGGTGCCAAATGTCTCCATGCGAGTATGTCTTTCCATTGTACAAACAAGCTGTGAGAAATGGGAAACAGCTGAGTGTGCTGCATATGGAAACAATAACTGTGAGGAACATGTCCATAAAATCAAATGTCTATAAAGCGGCCCTTTGTAAACTGCGTGTATTGACGAAGTCTCACCTTTTTGGTGTTTCCGCTGCAGGAGGATCTTCACGGTGGTCTCCGAGGCCCCTTTGAGGTTGAGTTTGCTCAGACTTTGAGAAGAAGTCCTGACCCTGGGCACAGTGGCATGGTCCGGCCGCACCCAGGTCTGCTCTCCTGGACACTGGTCCACAGAATGCCTCTTTGTGAGCACACAATAAAGTTAGCTCAAAGTGGGCTTTACTTTCACCCCAGAGTGAGAGATGAAGAAGAGCCATCATCCACCCTCATCATAAACTTTTACAGCTCTGACACACCAACATAAGTCACCAAACCTGAAAGCCTCCTCTTTCTGATGCCATATCCTCACACATATTTGAAAAAAAATAAATACTCATGATAAAAAATACCAATCATAATCGAGAAGATAAACATAGGAACCATACAACGCCTCGGTTGAGTTGTTGGTTTCCGTCTTCACTGGAGCCAGTGGGATCTGAGAGGGACCATAAACACAAGAGCCCAGGTTATAACTGTGAGAAGCAGATGTGTGTGGTTAAACAGTGAGCGGTCTGCAGTACCTTTACACAGCAGGCAGCAGGTGTCTGGGGCTGGCACAGGGGAGGAGCAGGAGACCAGCGGACACGTCTTCAGGCCACAGAAGATGTTCCCATTCTGAAGAAAGTTTTTAAACTCTTATTAACAATATTATCAACTGGAATCGGTAAGTCACTGCAGATGTCTATTAAAGCATTTCCCAATTGTAGTGGACACATGAAACAAAATATTGAAACTGTTATTTTATTATTTTGCCATTATAATTCATTGTTTTATGTGGCATCACATTGCCAAAGCAAATTCCTAGTTTGTGATTTTCTACAGTGGCAATATACCCTTTTCTCATTTCTGAAATAAGTATTTTTATAATTCAATATAACCCGTTGAATGGACTTACTGAGCAGGTGCACAGGACACACTGGTTCCTGTGTCTGGAAGGGAACAGGTCAGGTTTGGTGAAACTCTCTCCAGATTGGTAAATGGTCCCGTTATAGCGGCAAGTTTTCACGGAGGCCCTGAGAGCAGCGGGGAACTTGGGCTCATCTGAGGAGAGACGAGCAGCTGAGTGGTGATGGTTTACTGATGTTTATGTGATCGTTTTGGACATAATAGACTTCATTTAAATAATACATAAATACAACTTATTCAAAAATGTGTGGCATTGGCTCAGCACTTTGAATCAGAGATATGCTTTCAGCAATATTTTTATCCTGATACAATTAGAAAACAAGTATAAAAAAATTAATCAAATTCTATAGTAAAATTGTATATTTTTCAGAATTTAAAAATGCCAAAGCTACAACTGTAGGCCAACGTTATCTTCATATCAAAAGATTTTATTTGACAAAACTATATGCCACATTTAGGACTTTACGATTTTGCCCAGTTTTGCCCAGATCTGTAACTGATGCTTACCCAAAAGGCAGGACAAAACCTTGTGACTTCATAGCAGAGTCTTACCTGTGCATCTGGGGCAACACTGCTGTGGCTGCAGCGCAGGGTTATCACAGGACAGAGCTGGACACCTGATTGTGCCACATTTCACATGTCCCGTCTAAAGCACACAAACTACAGTCAGCGCCAGTGACATTGGTCTTTTAACAAACTCATCAATCTGAAGTGTACCTCAGCGCAGACACATCTCATACAATACATTAATCCAAACGGCTCCAAATACGGGTGCCAGCTGTCCCCCAGGTTGTAAGTCTTGTTTTTAAAAGTGCAAACGACTCCACGACCTGAGCACAATATTTTACGCAAGAATTTCAGACAGAAATATTAAACTATTGTGGAGGAGTAAAACTGTCGCCACAACAAATCGTTTCCAAACTACACCAAACCGTCAAAGACAGGTAAACTCAAAGATGGGATCAGTTTTACTTATTAAATCAATTATATCATCTGATAGGCTATAATAGAAGCCAGTAGTCCTACCTTTCCGTGGCTTTAGTTCAGCATCTGCAAACCAAATGATGAACAAGAAAAGGAACACTAGCTTCATGTTTTACATGTGCGTGACAGTGTCTGCACGGTTCCATAAACGGGCATCTGCAGGACACAAACTTTGAGAGGCACAAAAAGCAGAATACAGCGCAGGTCTGTTATCGTCTGTGTGGCAACGCCCCCTAAAGGCGAAGCAAGTGCAAGTACGTAACGTTTACACTGGTAATCTCAAGTTAAATCAACTAAATACTTCTCATTACAATTTAACAAACACAGCAATGGAATGCACCACAAGATGGGAATTGGATAAAAAGATATCATGTTCAAAATCTTTTCTCTTTATTTCCTAAATCGAAATACTGGTACATGACATTTAAAGTTACAAACAATACCATCTTTTAACAAAAAAATAATGCATTTAAAGCTCCAAAATAGCTAAATTTGTAAACAAATAGAATTTATGTAAATCCCTGAGAGATTCTTTTTCATTTAAATAAGTTTATTAGTTGATTAGATGTTTTCCGTGCCTCGTCTGTCTGCTGTTCACAGGGTCATTTGTACATACATTTATGCACTCGGAGTGTGCGTTTGTCAGCATACACTTTACCACAGTGTTCACACATGCATTGCTTCACTCCCGAGTGCATGTGCATCATGTGTGTGCGTAAGTGTGCATTCTGCACAAAGGTTTTGTCACACAGCTCGCACACATAAGGCCTCTCACCGCTGTGCACACGCACGTGCAGCTTCAGGTTCTGGGGATTGTTGAAGCTCTTGTTGCAGGTGTGGCAGATGTAGCTGCGCTCGTTTAAATGCACGCGTCTGTGGACACACAGACTGCTCTGCTGGCTGAAAGCCCGGCCACACACGTCACAAATATAGGGCTTTTCTCCTGTGTGCACTCGCTGGTGAACATGCAGAGCCACTGTGGTGCGAAAGGCTTTAGAGCACAATGAGCAGACATAGGGACGCTCACCGGTGTGGATGCGCTCATGAACTATCAGATTCACTTTATGGTTGAAGGAACGGTCGCAGAAAGAGCATTTGAATGGGTGAACTCCAGAGTGAACGGTCATATGATCTTTGAGAGTCCGAGAGCGTGTGAAGCCCCGCCCACACTCAGAGCATGTGTATGGCTTGGTGCCAGAATGCGAGCGCATGTGACGGTGCAGGTTGGTCTTGGCTGTGAAGGTGCTTCCACAGACCTTACAGGCGAAAGGCTTCTGCCCAGTGTGGACACTCAGGTGCCCCTTCAGCTTGTCTTTGTCAGCATAGCCCTTCCCACACTCTGGGCACTTAAAGGGATAATCTCCGGTGTGCTTGTACATGTGCATCTTTAAGGAGTTTGTCTTATTGAAACTGCTGTCACATGTGGGACATTTAAAGGGCTTGTCCACAGTGTGAGAAGACATATGCACTCTGAAAGCAAACTCGCTGCTGAAGTCTATGCCACAGATGGTGCAGTTGAAGCACCATGTCTTGAGTACAAAGGGTGAGGGGCTATGGGCTAAAGTAAAGGTTTCAGGACTTGAACTCACAGAGTCACACATCTCTCCAGCTCCTGCAAAATACAAGGATTTCATTCACTACCTATACTTACTAGTAATTACATAGTAACTATGAAAATAATAGCATAGAGACTTTACGCTCAAGAAATTAAGACTCACCTTCTAAACTAGAATCTTCATTTTCACATTTGATTTTGCTGATTAGAGTAACTGGCTCTTCCTCTGACCGGTCTTCATTGAGGTATTCAGACATGTCTGGATCTCTTTGAGAACATGTGTCCTGAGTTTTAATCTTAGACTTACTGAGCTTTGTCTTGATTGAGTGCTGCCTCTCTGAAACAAACAAACACACAAGGTGTCAACCCCAAAAGGAAAAGCAAAGCCCGAAAAGCTTAAATGCAAATAGTCTGTTTAACAGTATAATTATAATGGAGAAGATAGATGTTGGCATTTTGCTTAAAAATGTCACATATCTTGATTTGAACAATAAAATTCAAAATGCAGTTTAGACTATTAAAGAACCAGTAAGTCGAAGCTTTACTCCGTTCCTAATCAAAATCTGAAAAATCCTCCAGAGTGGGTGATGCCCGGCAGGTTAGAGTAAGTGGGTGTGGGGCAGGCTCTGGAGGGATGATTGACAGCCAACTGACAGCCACAACAACCCAACATGACGTGGACCAGTGCGCTCCAGACTTTAAATCAAAGCAGGCATTTGTGCTTGGATCAAACACAAACTATGTGATGCTTTACTTACTTTTACCAACAGCAGTGAGGCTCCTGTTTTCCCATTTGTCTTGAACACTGATGGCAGGAATAACCTCTGCATTGGAACAGCCTTGTTCCTCTGATAGTCGACACTCTTGAGAGGGCAGATCTTTATCAGAAGTCTGGTCATTTGTTCCATAGCAATGGTCTTCAATAATGGGCTGCCCCCTGCTCCCGTTGTGACTTGTACCATATGAATGTTCAACCCCTGAACAAAACAGCACACATCATGTTAGTCTTTACTGCAGACTGGTAAATAATAATACAGTTCTCATCCAACGGGCAATTCCTGTCATGCAATTTTTATTTTATTTTTCTCTGTACTATATTTTGAATTGCAAAACGTATTGAAATTGAAACATGACAAGATCAAATTCAGTTTATCTAATTTCCATTACATCAGACACTCATTATCAATTGAGGCAGCAAAATCTTACTTCTTTGCCCTTATCCTCTCACATATAACATACTGTATCATCAGCTGGTCTAATACATCACCCACAACAATAAAACCCACTGAATCACTCTATAAACAAGCTTTAAAAACACTTGACAAAAAAACACTACTATTTCCACCATTGTCACATTTTGCAGAAATACAAATTAATGACCTGGGACAATCTTATTACATTTAAAAATATATGTCTAATGTACAAGATTAAACATGGCTTGGCTCCCCCTTCGCTGAATGACTTTGGTAATTTTAGATCAAGTGAGGGCAGAGTGACCAGAGGAGCAGTGAGGGAAGACTGCATTATTCCTCATAGAAAAACTGTATTTGGTCAGTCTGTTTTCTCCGTCAGAGTGTCCCATCAGTGGAACTCTGTGCCTGAAGCCATCAGAACATCTCCCTCATTCTCTGCTTTTAAAAAGAATGCTAAAAAGTGGCTTTTAGAAACACAAATGTGTGAACACTAAAACTTTTATTGTATTTCTGTAATGTTATTGTACATTTGTGTAATTTTTAATGTGTAACTTTTTAAGTGTAATTTTTAATGTGTATCTTTTTAAGTGTAATTTTTAATGTGTATTTTTTTAAGTGTATTTTCTTTTAGATGCCAGATGCCTTTTTGACATCTGGCAAAGGGACTACCGATGCAAATTAGATCTTATCAGCTAACTCGGGCACATTTACATTGTTTTGATGTTGATTAATGTGCATTATCCCTTTTTAGATAAATAAATAAAATAAATATTACGTGTTTATTTATTAATAAAAAAAAAATAAGTTGATGGTGGAACTGCATAATACTGGCTGCAGATTAATGTATTATTACTCACCCACTCTGGAGCCCTGAAGGATGTAGAGAACATGGGGTTTTGTTGTAGGTGGATTGCTAAGTTTGTCCAGTTTTAGCTCAACTGCGACTGTGTCCAAAATACTAAGGATTTTCCCCAGAGCCTCACTGCCCAGAGTCTCCATCACTGAGGCAAACTGCACCTAGACCAGAGTGTTGCACATGGATCACATTATGAATAAATAGCAGCACACGTTTCCAAGCAAGTAAGGCATTAACCTGTTGGCTTCTCTTTACTTTATTAGAATACGTTTTTTTTTAACTCTCAAAATTGAGTTTTCGTGTGTCTAATAAACACTCCATTTTTGCACACGTGTGTATTTTACCATGGTGTGTTGTTGGGTGTCTTTATCCAGTTTTTGGAGCTCCGTCACAGCCGCGAGCACAAGTCTCTCGATGACCGCTGCGAGCTCCGAGTGCAGGCGAACCGAGGAGCTCATGCTGACCGCAGAGTCACGTTGAGGCCTTCAGATCATTACTTAAACCACAGTGTTTTACTCTTTTACTAGTTTGGAAATAAGCTCAAAGAACTCTTGGTGACACACAATAAACTGGATACAGTAGAAGCAAGCTCTTCCGGGTTACCAAATGAACTTCCGGTGTTGAACTTCAAGTCACAACATATATGAATAAACATTGATG
Organism: Paratrypauchen microcephalus; assembly: GCA_036785185.1. Classification (NCBI taxonomy): domain Eukaryota; kingdom Metazoa; phylum Chordata; class Actinopteri; order Gobiiformes; family Gobiidae; genus Paratrypauchen; species Paratrypauchen microcephalus. The sequence goes on along the minus strand of JAVJIX010000034.1, from coordinate 5,902,136 downwards.
TTTTTCATTCTTCGTAAAAAAAAAAAAAAAAATGTTTAGACAAGATGCCAAATGTGTTCAGATTGCTTTATTTGAATCTAAATGGCAACAACTGCTTAAATGTGCAACGTTTTCAATAATTTAACAATTCCTACTGCAAGGTATGATGTGGCTTTCAACCACAGACTGTATCAATGTTAACTTTATTGTAACTGATCATTATCGATAGATCATTAATACGCTTCATGACAGTTGCCTTCTGTAAAGTCTGATCATAAAAATGGGCTTTAAAATTGCTCAACACTGATTTATTAAGCCTAAAATCTTAGGATTTTATTTACACAATGCATCATATGATTTTAAACTAAAACCATTCATTGTCATAAAACCCTTAAAAAATAACATAATACTAAATGTCCAAATACTTCCTATGACCACATTAGTATGAGGACTAGAGTGTGAATGTTAAAACTGGTTAATGAAAGACAGCCACACATAAATGTAACCCAGTTAAAACTGCCACCTGAGAGTTCCCCACTAACGACTGTCACATAAGTTAGAATGAATGAATATTGCAGACTGGCAGGCACACACACACAGACCCGCACACACACACAGACATGCACACACACACGGACAAGTGAGCCACAGTGTGATCTCAGGAGGTGCTACTTTGTGCCCCCGGGTCATCTCGTCTTTGCCGTTTCTTTGCTCGGATTTCATTCATGGCTTCTTCAATGGAGCGTGTGTCTCTCTTGTTTGCTACGGGTACTTTATGAGAGAGTAAAAAGTTAGCCTCTTGAATAATATGTAATTAAATGATTGATTCCTTTGCAAACACTTACCACAGCCATAAGCGCTGTTGGCCTCTAGCGTATGAGCTGCATCTTTGGCTGCTGATGTGCCAATAAGGTGACTGTATTTGTCTCTGTAGTTGGAGTTGGGGCACATTTCAGACTTCTCAGGCCTCTGGGCCTCAACTTCTTCTAATGCTGCTTGCTCCTGTTGACAGGTAAAATAGATAGTTAACTTTATATTCCTAAAATGTTTTATGAAAGTTTTGGTTTGTGTGTCTAAATAAATCCAGATCCAAATACATTCTCAACAAAGAAAAACATAATAACAGGTAACTAATGTCTCCAAGTTTGGCAAAATAAATAAGATATTACACTTTAGTTAGGGCTGGGCAATTCAATGAATTTTAATCAAGTCATGTCTATTTGTCTTTTTTAGTGTTTTATAATCCTTGGGCTGAGTAACTTTTTTTTTTTTTTGGTAATGACACAAGCCTGTTAAAAGTCATTCTTGTTTTTGCTCACAGAATCAATATTGAAAGCTGATTTTTAAAAGAGGAAATAAAATCAAATACACACACACTTTTTTTTGCCATATCGCCAACTCTACCTTTAGTCTTCGGCGTTGTTCAGCTAATTTTGGGTCCCATTCCTCTCCTTTGCGATATGCCTCCAATTCCTCATCTGAAGGGGCAAACTCCTGCACAGCGTAAACAGGGTATGACTATGACTATTGTCCCTAGATTAAAGCCATGTTTTACAATAGTTATTCAAACCTTTTTAAAAAGCATAACATAACGACTCTCCTCATCTTCTCCAAAGGAGAACGAGGTCAGCCCAGCCACTTCAGCCACATCATGCCTACAAGAAAACAGCACTGACACAAGCTTCTAGAAACCCGCTGTAAGTCAAGGTAACATGTACTTACAGAATACTTCTTTCTATTTTACCCATAGGGTTGTACTTTCGCTTTTGTTGTGTACTGTCTTGAATAAAATCGGACACTTCTTTTTCCATCTGAAATGAGAAAGAAATACTACATCAATAATTTCATAAATCATTAGTCAGTCACATACTAGAAATGTACTACAGCCACCACTGCCATGGAACAGTGGCATTCATGTGGCTGTCACACTGCAGGAAGATGATGTCTTGTGGAACAACATTTATGCAGCAGGTAAGGGAAAGTGGGATATGAATTGTCAGATACATGTTGCTACTTACTTTTTTCCTGAACTCTGCTTTCTTTCTTTTTTCGTCTTCCTCCATTTTCTTTAGTTTAGCAGCTTGTTCTTGAACCAAAACGGTGAACATCATAAACACATTACACAGCAATACAGAAATGCCCACATTTCAACAGTTTCATAAGTACAATATGATTTGTCCCCAGAATTAAATATTTGATCATATAGGATCGCCTACTTGGTGTACATATTACAATATCGCCTCTTTATTTAGAGGCCAGTGGAAGCCTGCTTTAGTTTTTTTCTATTGTTCTGTTTTACAATCCATTCGACTAGGGAATATCTGGTTATGAAGTGTAGCAGTAGATAAGTGTAGCTTGTACCAGAAGATTCATTGTTGTGTATGTTACTATGTCCTAAGTCTACAGGACATCCCCGGGTGCCCAGTGCGGAGTTTACTTCAGCTCCGCTGGTCTATGGCAGTGCTTCCTGGGACTGTGTTTCCTTCTTCCCTTGCAACAGTTATCTATTTAAGTTCTTATTCATGTAGCTGGGAATTACCTCTGGCCTTTCGTCGGCTTTCTTTATCACCGACTGTAGGAGGTTTTTCCATCGAGTTTAAGATCGAGCCTAGAAGGTCCGCCATCTTGGGGATAAAGCAGGTCCCGCCGCTTCAGCAGTCTGCGCATGCGCACACAATCCTGCTGAAGCGTCATGCATTCATCAAAGTTTAGAGAGATGATGGGTTACTTCTAACTCTCCGTTTAACAAACCGATTCCTTCAACGATGAACGATAACATTGGTATTTTAGGCTATTATTACACCTGGGCTGTTTGCCACAAGAGACGTTAATGCCTACGTTATAGCCTACATATTGTGCACATGGTGTTTATGCCCTTTTATTACCACGTTACCTAAAAAACATAATTCCATTGTGTCCAAGTCTGACTTTTTTTTCTCTGAAATGCATTTGTTCTATGATATGTGCATGTTGTAATTACAACTGTGCCAGTCACCCAGTGATTATTACAACTGAGCCAGCCAGTGATTTTTGTTTGTTAGTTTGTTATTGTCAATGAGACAGAGGCATGGACTCCTCCCCCATTTGAAAGGTGTATAAATGCAGCATGAGCCTGCCATTCCAGCAGCAAGTCTAAAAGCTTTATGTAGCTGAACATGAAAGGACTAAGCTTTGTTCTGCTTGTGCTTCTTCTGATGATGTCAGATGGGGAGGGTAAGCAATATACACGATACTGTGTGACAGTTTGAACAAAGCAATAATAAGCAAATGTAAACAATAACCAAAAAGTTAATATTTGGTTCAATTAACATTTCTGCTATTCCAATATCTGTGTACCTGCAGGTACTGATCCAATGACGCAGTATTGGACTTGTGGGTATAGAGGACTCTGCAGGCGGTTTTGTTATGCTCAGGAGTACTTTGTTGGCCATCACGGTTGCCCTCGCAGATACAGGTAGAGCAGACTTTTCTACCCAGTCAAGGTGGATTTAAAAATGTCCACATCATTTACTTAGGTGCTGTGCCATACGCGCCTAAAAGCCTCAAGGGATGGTGATGCGGCCCAAGATGAAGCTTGTGATCAATAGGCGCTGCAAAGACTCCCCAAATAAATTGGTGAACATTTACAGTTTGCATGTCTTCATTTCTGTTATGTTGGGCTGTCTCTTAGCATAGTTGTGTTCTCTCTAGGTAAAATCAGACTGTGTGTCTGGACCACATTGTGTAAGCCAGGTCTATGCACCCACCAGCCATCAAACGTGATGTCAAGTCAAAACACATCGTCAAGTCTGCCAATGTCAAATATCGTTGCATAAGGTTTGATTAATTTATCCAACAGCATATATTTTAATGTTAGAAAACATTTAGTGCAAAAGAGAGCAGAGTCTGAAGACCATCCTGGGCCAGTAGGTGTTGATAGGTGTTAAGGTATGAATGCTATTTGTAAACAGAGTCTCTGTATTGTGCACCACATTGTCAGCTGGGAAATCTTTGTACTATTCAATGCACTGGCTGTGACCAAACACCACTGCTGTGTTGACACCGAGCTCCTATATCCTCACAATACAAATGGGGAAAAAACTTAGTTTTTTAGTACTGATCCTGGATAAAAAGAATAAGCAGCAGCTGAAAGCATGGCAAAAATGTTTTATCTCCAAATCAATTTTAACAATGTAATCTTGGCTCCCTTATAAGGGTTCTACTGACAGTAAATCAAATATCCCAAAATAAGAACTGAACATTAAATTTATATCTATTTTAACAGACCTGCCTAAATCTTCTTTCAAGGTGTTTTGAACTTTATGCATCAAAAATAAATGTTTCAAAAATGTGGACATGCTGACCAATGAATATTTCTTTTCTAGTAAACTTTGAAACCATCATTTTCAAAAGGCAAAATCCTTTAACTGATCATTGGAAATCAGTAGGCCTGAGACTTTGATTGTCTTATGTAATGACAATGGCCATTTAGTGCCATTTTCAAATTATCTAGTAAATGAGCAGCAAGAGTATATAGTAGTAATTTCTTTACAAATCATAAAATAGTAATACAGTAAAACTGTTTAAATGTGTTGCATCACATTTTTGAAACATTTAATAAAACACAAATAACTAATCTAATAACTTAACATCTGCCAGACAAAAATAAGAACTTATAACTGCTGTCATACCTTGATAAGACTTTTCAAGAAAAATCTCAAAATAAAAAAATACTTTTGAGAAATAATTATAAACTTAAAAAAGAAAAGCAATATATTTACAATGATCACTAAAAAGCATACACCAAATATCATAGCCATCATTTACCCAAAGAATGCTTTTGACCCACTCGCCCCAACAGAAATGTGCAGTACAATCACAAAAAGTCACAAGAACTACTACACCAGAACTTTTTGTCCTTGAAGAGGACGTGCGGCAGAATCTGGAATACCTTCTAATGCTTTAATACAAACGGCTCTGTTACATTTAATAAAGTCATTACTTTTCATTTTATAAAAATGATAAAATGTAATTTCAGTTTGTCCAAAAATCATATTTTGACAAATTACTAAATGTAATTCAAAACTGTTTGCATTAATGCCCCCATTTCCAGATATAAAAATATCAATCAGTGCAATATTAGACCATACAAAGCTCACAAAGAAAGTGCAACTGATAAGTCAATGCTTCTTGGATTTCACACTTGATATCCTCAGCCTGCACCGCAAGAGCCAAGGCTTCCAGCTTTCTCCTAGCAATGAAATTATTTGATTACCTGCTGTGTTTAAGGAAGATGTGAACTGTTTCCAATGTTTGTTCATTACTGTACATGTTTACATTAATTAATTTTGTATGTTTTTAAATGTAGACTAAGGTTGGGAGAATTTGGGACAGAATATGACTGGATAACTGTTTGTGGTGAGTTTAAAGGCATTAAAAGCCTGCACACCTGCTGACAATGTTATATGAACAAAAGATCATGAAGAAGAGAACGTGGTACAGCTGTGAAGACATCCTGGCATTCTGGCTTTAAAATGATCAGCACTGACAGAGTACAACAGAAATCTTCAGAGGAGAAAGCTTTTGCAGTCTGTCCAATGTCTATGTTTGGCTTGTCTTTGTCATTTTATATTACACTAAAATCTCTCCCTTCTTCATGCCCACATGGTCCCACTTTTGTTATGAATTTTATCTTCTGAGAGCAGTCATTTAACACATGTGTTGTAGTGCAGGCCTTGGCTGGATGTTCTGTATGATGGTGACAAAGCCTCTTCACATTCAAGTCCTCAAGGCAGAGAAATCATTTGTGGAACAAGTAAATAGGCCTCTGAAAACCTGAAATGAGAGGAGAAAACAAATTCAACATTGATAGTTAAGTGTAAAGAGAGTGTAGAGAGAGAGAGAGAGAGAGAGTGTAATGAGATTAAGATTAGCCTTTATTGTCTCCCTTGGGAGAAATCTGTCCTCTGCATTTCACCCATCCTGTCATCAGGAGCAGTGGGCTGCACATTACTGCACCCGGGGACCGTCTCCATGATCTTCTTGCTTCGGCTTGGTCAGGACCTCAGCTGGAGAATCCTCCCACAGGTGGCTCACGTCACAACGGGCCTCGATGCATCTTCTACCACCGGGGCCGAGGTGGGGTTAAGTGTCTTGCCCAAGGACACAATGGCAGTGCTCATCTGTGGGAGCTGGGATCACACGCGGTCCACCCGTCAAGAGCGGGATTCGAACCGCCAACCCCTGGATCATCAGGCAAGCGCTCTACCAACTGAGCTACTGCCGCCAAGAGAGTGGAGAGAGAGTATAGATAGAGAGAGAGAGTGGAGGTGGAGAGAGAGTATAGATAGAGTGGAGAGGAGAGAAGAGAGTGGAGGGAGTGAGAGAGGGAGAGAGAGTGGACAGAGGGAGAGAGAGAGAGGAGAGAGAGGGAGAGAGAGTGGAAAGAGGGAGAGAGACAGAGAGAGAGAATGTGTGAAAGGGCTGCATTACCTTTGACAATAGATTTGGGGGCACCAAGGTACTCATAACTTGTGAATCCCACCTCACTAGTCAGATAGGATGTAAACTGCTCGGGTTTCAGACTGATATTGCGGTAGTTTCTGTATGTATTTTCCTGTAGAGGGGGGAAAAAAAAAAACGTTATGCTTTTAAAACCAATTCTACTGAAGACGGTTATCTTCCAACTAAGGGCATTAGCCTGAGTCCAGTGGATGACTGCTATAGATATAATTCAGTCATTCTATTCTTATCTGGAGTACTGTGTAAACAGTAATAGGAATTTTATATTATATAGTTTAGAGAAATCTGCTCATCATATCACCCTCAAAATATTGACAAAGCTTAATGGATTAAAAATAAATGCCCATCAGCTACGAAAAAAGCCGTATTGGTCACACTCCAATTTTAATGGATACAATTAAGAACTAACAAAGCAATTAAGGCAATACAATGGCCACTACAAAGAACAAAATATCAACAGCTTTTGTGTGATCATCATAGTCTTTAACAGCCTCTGCGGGGCCACTCTTTCCAAGGAAAAAATGTTCTAACCCTGTCTTTTCTTAGTTTACAAATGATGACGTGCATCAATTAATGTTTTCCACAAGAATCACTCATTGTTGACAGAGTTGGATAAATTCCATAATGACATTGTGTTGCTTACAGTGAGCTTCTTCTTGCGACCGTAGGACTCCCAGGGCTGGGGCTCCAGGATGAACAGCCCTCCAGGACGGAGATGTCTGTAGGCTCTTTTGAACAGACGCTTCAGGCCCTCGTCACCCCAGTTCAAGTGAACCCACTTGGTGACACTCAGACACAGAATAACATTGTACTCTGGCCGCTGAGTCACAAGAAGGCTGTCATTTTCTAAGACATAATTGGCCTAAAAGAGAAGTGAATATATTATATTTATTTATTTATTTTATACATTGTGGACAAATCTGACATAACTGCAACATGCCTCACCTTCACAAATGACACATTAGAGGGAAAGTGTCCAGGCTGTGCACTGGTCACCTCTGTCAGTGGAGGTGCAGCTATGGGACCTCTGGAGATGCGCAGTGACACAGGAAAAGTGGAGTTGACCGGCTGCCCAGCAGGGGGCTCTTGTCCCTGGCAGCCGGCTGCACTTGTGTGACTGTCATTGTCTTTTACAGCCTCTGCAGGGCCACTCTCCACTCTCACCAGCTGCCCGTTCTCAGTCTTTCCCACAGCTTCATTGCGAGTGCTTTCTGTGGCTGTGTGGCTCTGCTCTCCCACACTCCCCTCTGTTTTAATACTCCCTTTTTCCTGAGCTGTTCGTCTGGCCTCTTCCGTCTGCAGCTCAGACAGATAATGGCGAATGTTCTTTCGGGCTCCATATACCAGATCACCGTCTATGTCCAGGCCTAATATGTGTGCGGGCTGAAACATTTTGGCAATATAGAGAGTGAGGTGTCCTGCGTTGCAGCCGAGATCTAGAACGTCTTTCCCCTTAAACCATTCAGGTTTAAAAACACGTAAGCGCAGGTCCTCGCTTGCACCTGGGTTACGATAGCCATAATACTTGTTGTAATTTCCGTACTGAAACTTCTTTCTCTGCTTCTGTGGTTGCTGATGTGGGCGACCCCCTTGACCACTTTTGGGTCCACTTTTTACAGTGCAAAAAGACTGTGATGGCCCGATGCTGACAGACTTTACAACAGGAGTAGAATGAATAACTGGAGGGTCCATCTTGCCAGAGTTGCGTCTTCTTTTGCGTTTGCTTGTGTGATTTGTTCCTGTCACAGAAGAGCTGAACTCATCCACAGACATCTCTTCTTTGCAGCTCCCAGAGCAGTCGGTAAAGTGTTCATGAGAGTCGCCTACTCGGGATCCATCCTCTTTCGAGACATTTTGTACAGAAGGCGGCAATGCATGACCCTGTTGTGTGCAAGAACCTGTTCTGGCTTCATTTCTCCCTAAATCAGGCAGTGAAGCTGAAATATTACTACTGCAACTATTACCTCCATGATGCCTGTTACGGTGTCTTTTTTTGCCTCCACTTTTGTAAGGGGAAACCAAAAAGCTGCTGTCTGCAATGCCACTGTTCAGGTTGAGTGGATCAGTAATGTCCCTGGGAATGAGAATCTCCACCGGGTCTCGGCTCTTTGCAGGAAGTGGGGAGGACTTAGGCGTCTCTGCATTCAAAGCTTTGTTTACTTCTTCATCCAGGAGACTGTTGAGATTCAGTGGGTCAAAAATATTTCCGCCCAAAAGAAAGTTTGTAGGCAGGACAGAGTCACTCTCAGAGTTAGCCCTTCGCCTTCTTTTGCCAGATGTTGGGTGCTTAAAGCTAAAGCTTGATGTGTTGCGCCTCTTTGTTATTCTTGACTGTTGCTGTTGTTTGGAATGATGAAAGCTGTTTCTACGGCTAATGTTACTGTCATTCCCCTTTACCCTCTGCATAGCAGGTTCAGAGTGAGTGAGGGCATCTATAGTGCTAGTGTGCTTGGGCGAGGCAGCAGAATCAGGATACGGACAAGCAGCAGCAAAGTCTGGAGTGGCAACAGAATCCTCTACGATTGCAGAAATATTAGCATAACCTCCAGTACAATCTGATAACTGGAGTGATGATGCTGAACTGGCCTGAGGACTGCCAGTTTTAATGGTTTCCTCATCCAAAGACATTTCAAAGCTTCAGTCTAGTTCCCACAGACATATACGTTCTCCGTCTGAAATAAGACAATACACAACAAAATAAAAACATTGAAAATAATAAGGAATAAATTAAGTCAAACATTGTAACCAACACAAAATGCCAAAATACACAAAAATCAAATGTTACTTGGTAGTTTAAACTGCTCAAATTAGTCACAATAATACATATAACTATTAAAAACTGCAACAGAAGTTACAAGTAGTAATGAAAAGAATTAATTTAAAAGTGTAAAAAAGCTGTATTGTGCATTGCTGTATGTAAATCTTTCTTGCACCACATCAACTCTTTCTATCATCACTACTGTGAAAGTTTGGGACTCCCTGTGTTGGTCCGTGGTGGTGCGGTTAGCTGTGGCTAGGCTAACTAGCTCTTAAGCGGGCCACGTACAACAACGTCGAAAAGACGATTAACATTTGCTTCAATTTGGCCATAAAGCGTCCAACTAACACTCAAGTATCTACCCACCTTTGTGCGCTGCTGCTCGAACACCTCTAATGTCCTGTCACATTAGTGAAAGTGATACTATTTACCAGATGGTTTGCACATACAATCTTCAATGTTGTCACCATCAAAATAACAGTCTCACCTCTCTGCTCTCCCCGCCTCTCGGACTGTCACTGCCGCGCGCTCGCTCTCTGGGGCTAATGCTAATGCTAATACAGCTAGCGCCCTCGCCAGCCACATACAGCCGCGGCCAACGGCACGCCCACTGTCACAAACAGAAAGTCTTGAATGATCTTACACACGTATTTCGTAAACCACTAAGATCTAAATGGTGAATCTAAATGGTGAATGAATGATTTGACTAGATACGAGAGACGACATGACGGCGCATCCGGACTGCGCTCTAGCCACACTTGTGTGGAAGGGCCATGGGGCGGGGATCTCTCATCAACCCACAGAGCCTGAACACTCACTGCTCCTGAAGAAAATAGTTAGGCCTAGTAGTTTAAAAAGGTAAGATTAGTTATTGCTTATTAACACGCCGACATACACTAGCACGAAATATAGGACCAACGAAGAATGGGTTGATGGTTCATTTAAAAAAAGAAGTTGTGCACAGTTAGTTTATTTTAACAAACAAATTGCATTGTAATTGGATAAAGAAAACAGTGGTTAACGAACATTTAGTTTTGCGTTTGAATGCAGTATTTATTTATTTATTTATTTATTTATTTGTATTCTCTATGTAGATCTATAATTTATTGCAGTCAATAAACCTAGTTAATCGATATCGAGTCTATCCTGCCTGCGGTTAGGTTTATTACCACAAGGGGGAGACAAATACAAATACATACTTCAAAGTGATAAGTTAATAAACTTATCACTTTGAAGTATGTATTTGTATTTGTCTCCGTGTATGGTTAATACACGCACGCAGTAATATGTTTGGTATACAGTATAGCATAATGTTATTGCAGTTCCTTACCAAGCATGCATATACCACTGTGTAATAACAGTAACAGTAATTAGGGGCCAAGCACCATAGGTGCTAGGCACCTTGTATTATCGTGTACCTTGTAATATTAAAAGATAAAAAAAAAATAGTGTTTGTACTGCATTGCCTAGCGACATTGCCTAGCAACCCTTTGATCTTTCCTTTGATGTGTCTGGTCTCCTGATTCTTATTAGGGGAAAAGCACCGTAGGTGCTAGGCACCCTATAGTGTTTGCTCTGCGTTGCCTAGCGAAGTTGCCTAGCGAAGTTGCCTAGCGAAGTTGCCTAGCAACCCTTTAATCTTTCCTTTGATGTTCTGGTCTCCTGATTATTATTAGGGGAAAAGCACCGAAGGTGCTAGGCACCCTATAATGTTTGCTCTGCGTTGCCTAGCGAAGTTGCCTAGCGAAGTTGCCTAGCGAAGTTGCCTAGCGAAGTTGCCTAGCAACCCTTTGATCTTTCCTTTGATGTTCTGGTCTCCTGATTCTTATTATTATTCTATATTCTTCTCCACATGGGAGTCTATGGCAACCCCTAGAACCGTCTGGTAAAAAGTTGTGAAATTTTGCATGCACATTCCAGCCAGTCTCCTCATTACCCACAGCGATTTAGCCCCAACCGTTTAGTGGCACCAGCAGGTCAAAGTTGCAGGAATTTTCAGGAATTGCCTAGCAACGCACCTAGCAACCTTTGATCTGTCTTTGATGTGTCTGTTCTGACAGGGTCTAACCCTGTCAGAACAGACCCTGTTCTAACAGGGTCTGTTCTGTCTGTTAAACCCTGTTAGACCCTGTCAGACTCTGTTAGACCCTGTCAGATCCTGTTACACCCTGTCAGACCCTGTTAGACCCTGTCAGACTCTGTTAGACCCTGTCAGACTCTGTTAGACCCTGTCAGATCCTGTTACACCCTGTCAGACCCTGTTAGACCCTGTCAGACTCTGTTAGACCCTGTCACACCTTGGTAGACGCTATTAGACTCTGTCAGACCTTGTGTGGGTATAGCTGTGTGTGTGTAAAGGTTTATGCATGGGCTTGTATATGTATATATATATATATATATATATATATATATATATATATATATATATATATATATATATATATATATATATATATATATATATATATATATATATATATATATATATATATGCCATGTTTATATAGTCAAAGAACTCAGTATTCTAAGTTCTTTGACTTAGAATACATAGACTTGGGCTGCCAAGTCTATGGCAGCCCCTAGAACCGTCTGGTAAAAAGTTGTGAAATTTGGCATGCACATTCCAGCCAGTCTCCTCATTACCCACAGCAATTTATAGGTCCTCAGCCCCAACCGTCTAGTGGCACCAGCAGGTCAAAGTTGCAGAAATTTGTCAATTGCCTAGCAACGCACCTAGCAACCTTTGATCTGTCTTTGATGTGTCTGTTCTGACAGGGTTAGACCCTGACCCTGTCAGACCCTGTCAGACTCTGTTAGATCCTGTCAGACCTTGCTAGACCCTGTCAAACGGATAATTATTATTATTTAATATTCTTTCTTTAATGGGAGTCTATGGCAGCCCATAGAACCATCTGGTAAAAAGTTGTGAAATTTGGCATGCACATTCTAGCCAGTCTCCTCATTATCCACAGCAATTTATAGGCCCCCAACTCCAACCGTCTAGCGGCACCAGCAGGTCAAAGTAGGTCAGACCCTGACCCTGTCATACCCTGTCAGATTCTGTTAGATCCTGTTATTATAGTTATTATAGGTTATTATAGTTTATGAAAACTGTCAGACTCTGTTAGACCCTGTCAGACCCTGTTAGACCCTGTCAGATCCTGTTACACCCTGTCAGACCCTGTTAGACCCTGTCAGACTCTGTTAGACCCTGTCAGACCTTGTTAGACCCTGTCAGACTCTGTTAGACCCTGGGTCTGTTAGACCATGTCAGACCCTGTTACACCCTGTCAGATTCTGTTAGACCCTGTCAGACCCTGTTAGACCCTGTTAGACCCTGTCAGACTCTGTTAGACCCTGTCAGACCCTGTTAGACCCTGTCAGACCTTGTTAGACTCTGTCAGACTCTGTCAGACCCTGTCAGACCCTGTTAAACCTTGTTAGACCCTGTTAAATCCTGTTTCTGAGTCTGACAGGGTCTAACTACCCTGTTAGACCCTGTCAGACCCTGTCAGACTCTGTTAGACCCTGTCAGACCCTGTCAGACTCTGTTAGACCCTGTCAAACTCTGTTAGACCCTGTCAGAACCTGTTAGACCCTGTCAGACTCTGTTAGACCCTGTCAGACCCTGTCAGACTCTGTTAGACCCTGTCAAACTCTGTTAGACCCTGTCAGACCCTGTTAGACCCTGTCAGACTCTGTTAGACCCTGTCAGACCCTGTTAGACCCTGCATGCGGCCTACATGCTGAGGCCTACATGCACCTTCGGTGCTTGTCCCCACATTGCTGCTTGCAGCTATATTTATTCTCTATCATTACTACATTGGGCTGCATGGATATTCGCTATTTTGAACATCCAAGGTAATACCAATCTGGTTCAGTCCACACGTTAATAAAGGGCTCAACAAGAAAACACCACTGGCTTTTATTGTATTGTATGCACAAGTCGTCTTTCTATCTGTGGCTAATAAGGGCTATATCAGAAAACAGACTAGTCACAGTGATATGTGTGCAATAATGTTGAGTCAAGTATAATTGTTAATTCAGCTGTATTTCCATAATAGCCCTTAAATTGGCCATCAAAGCACATGTTTGGACAGTAAGAGTGTAGTTGGGAAAGTGGGTCTGTGTCAGTGTGGTGATTAATGAGTAAAAACAACACACTGGACTGACTTCACCCACAGAGAGGCTCCAGCCTTAAAGCTGCAGCTGTGGCAACAGCAAAGTTTATATATTTTAGGTGAAAGATGTCTCTGGTGAGCTGTAAGGAAAACACCATGGGCCCCTAGGAAGCCTTAAGTTTTATTTTCAAAGAAAAATGCATGTGCTGCTTTTTAAGTGCAGGTTTAAACTAGTAATGACAACATATACGATTTAGATATTTTATGTTTGTTTTTTCTTTAATATATAAGTATTTTGACTCCTCAAAGCACAATAGAGAGAATATGTTTGTATATTAAATAATTATTATATTCTGTCTTTGATTGAGGACAGTTATTATTGGACAACAGTTATTGGATTTCTGATTTGTGCCTCAGTTGATTTCAACAGGAACAGAGAGGAGAGTACCTGTCCCCCCACTAGTGTCCCCCAGCCCCTGTCTTTTCTTATGCTAATGAAAATGCAGTCTTTGGTCCCGAGAACCATCTGCCTTTCCTTGGGGTCCGGGCCTCAGCTCTTCAGACATCTCCCATTGTCCATGTGTGTTCAGCCAGAAAGCAGTGAGTACACATGCTTCTATGACCCCAAAACGCGTGTTTATAAGGAGCACGAGTGTGTTCATTAGCATTGATCCGACAAAGGGAGTGGCTGTGCGTGTGGCCTGACAATGTTAAGAAGACCAATACTTTACAGTGATTTTAATCACTTTGATCAGTTAAACTGATATAAAAATGTGTAGTTTATTATTAACAGGTAAGGTATTTAGCACAAATTGAACACTTGTTTGTTAGCTATTTTGATAAGAGTTTGTCAGAGTTGTCTGAGGACATCCAGCACAGATATAGTTTTTAAAAGATGCAATTATATCAACTGACAGACAGAATTTCATTTAAAAACTCATTATCCGAGTTTAGATTTGTAGTAAAATACTTTTCATTATTCAATTTCCCATCTTTAAAGCTAGGTAATCAGATCAAAAACATTTTTGTGATGTCACATCAGACAGATTCCCAAAAAGTGGCACAATTGTTATTGATTAAATCTGCAGGGTGCCAGTGTTGGATAGGCTACAATTGGAAAACACTGCATGAGCCTGAATAACTTGACATTTCAAAAACTAATGCTGATATGAATGAACACTACCTTTGCCATTTCTTCTGACATGAACTGGCAGTATCCCACCAGTGACATGATGTAATTTGTTTGAGACCAGCTCATTGTCAACGCCTCGTGCTGGCGGCTGCATCGAGATTAGTTATTGAACTGGCCAAGCAAAGGAAACAAGGCCGCTTCAGTGGCACAGCGCACAATAAGCCAGCTGTCAGGGGGCGGGGCTTGTCCAAACTATTGCTGTCCCAAGCCAGACTGGTGTGTTGTGGTGCCCTCTGAGATGATAGGTGCTGCTGTGTAAGGACTGATTTGTACTAACACATGCTTAATAAAAGACAAGAACGTGAGTATTCAAAACAAAACTTTAATAGAGCAGTGTGCCATTAAGTCAATACAGCAATTAACAAAAAAAATACACAATGAAGCATTATTAGTTAGATCTAAATGTTTTGTGCCAAAATGCCATGTTTTAGAAAAGACAATTTTTTGTAGTTTTAAATGGTCAGAATACAAACAATGACATTTGTATAGAAAGGAAGAAGGGCATAGTCAGTAATATTGAGCATGAGATCAAACATAAAAAAGCAAAAACATTTGGTAAAATCCACAATGTTTTCAAAACAGAATAAAAAATGTCCACCGAGATGCATTAGCCAAAACAATGTTAAAAAATAATACAGTGAAATAATCTGATAAACAGCTGGGTCACTACTGGTAAAAGTTTGTTAGCAATCTATGCTGGTTTACTATTAGGCTAACTGAAACAACACAATCCTGAGCTATACCGAGAGCGAAAGAAAGAATGATAGACCATAGTTGATAGACCATAGAGGAATATGACTGGTATTTCGCTGAAAAGGTGACGTTACATTAAATATTATGGACTGAATATGGCATTGGCATTTACTAACTTTACACACATACCTGTGTTATAAATCTTTTAGTAATCCCTTCAGGTATTTAAATTTTTATATTTATATATAATAATGTCAGGGTTAATTTCTGTAAAAGTTTAATCATCATAACTGCCATCTGTATACAGCTCACATCTGTCTGGCGTTACTATAATGATAACCACACACTAAATCATCAATATATTTGAGCTTTTTCAGTAGGATAGAGCTCTACTAACCTGTATTATTTTCCTTTGGGGGAATCTCTGCAGTGCCAGCATCCACTACTAACTAAGTTGTTCTCTCTGTTGTAGCTGGAGCCTGCATGAGCGTGACCTATTATCTTCTGCATGTCAGGTTAAAGGCCCAGGGCTTACAGAAGTTAATCTTGCATGATAAGTGAAGGGCCATACTGTCCATCACTATGCATATGACTGACTCTTTTCTATCAATCTCTTGTTAAACTATTTGCATCAATTTAAGGCAGATTTCAAAGTCCACAATATGAAGATGTGTTCCTTTGGATTGTAGTCAGCTTGATAGAGATATGCTCTGTGCGTTGATTAATTGACTAAGAGGACGTGTGGCATGTGTGTGACACTTGCAAAAGCTCTAAAAATGTTTGAATCTCTTCTACTAACTAAAACAAATAGAAATTTCGCGTTCTTGAATTTTGTGCACAATTTTGTGAGTTTTCGTCGGTGGGAAGTACCCGAAACCTGAAAAAAAGGGGGAGAGGGAAATAATAATAAGAAGAAGAATAAATAATAAGAAAAAACAGAACAATAACAATAGGTCCTACGCTTTAGCGCTCGGGCCTAAATATACTACAACACTAAAATATTTTATATACAGCTATGTACTATAAACAGCATGTTCGTAAGTCAAAAGGAAGATTAAAATGTCCTGGCACTCCTAAAACCTTAACTAACTTTCTCCATGCATTCTGTTTTGCTGTTTATATAAACTCTAATAATAAAACAGTTGACTAATACAGCATTGATACAGCATTGACATATTAATTGACTGCTCTTGTGATCCTTCACTGGTCTAACAAATACAATATAAACAACAGATGGGACAGGTTATTAAGTGTCTCAGTGGATTTTTTTTTATGAATAACTCTAGTAGCCTTTGAAGCCTGGTGTTATGGCAGTAGTTGCAAGAAGTGCACTTGACCAGTTCACTTTGGCTTCTCTCATATATCATAATTTCCTGTGAATCTGGCACAATAGTGAACCTTCTGGCTCCGCTCCTCTGACAGACATGTAATCATTAAAAACCATAATTCAATCACCCTTATACAGTAGTCAATGAACACTGTTGTAATACTTGATTCATAAACAAAAAGTCTTCATCTCCAAACCATATTGAGGACTCTCACATATCTCAAAGATAAAATAATCCTATATAGTGTTGTCACGATATTACAATTTCAAAAAGACAAAAACTCAGATTACAGATTTATATACAAATTGTATACAAAAACATACAAAATAATTGTTTCTCTAGTAATACCATTTGATCTTATAGCTCTGATATTCTAAAACTATTCAGGGAATGTCCTACTTATGTAATTTTTAGACAACCCTAGTCCTATGCCATATTTTGTATTTTTTCATTTTAATTGAAGGTTATAAAGATTAAATGTATTGAAATGTATGTTTTTGTGCTAGTATAAAAACAACAAAACAGCCATAAAAAGTAAATAAAACACACACAAATATAGATAGTGTGGGCAGACAGAGGCCCCTAAGAAGACATGATGCTTCAGCAAATTGTATTCACCCTTTCCTTCCCTTTTCCTGAAAACATAAGTTGCAATTCTTAAATGTTACAAAGTGTGTGGCAATGGTGTATAATGTTCTAATCAACTCCAGCTTATGTCCTGTTTACAATGTTGTATATAAGGAAGCTTCATATTCCTTCTGGACAGTATTCCTACTCACCCAGTACACACACACAAAAATGCTTGAAAATGTGATATTTATTCTAATACAATAAACAAGGATATTTACTTCATCTTAAGCTCCCTCCGCCATCATCACATCCTTTACTGCATTACCTCTATAAGCCATCATGCCCTAACTCTACATGTATTCATGCCTGTTTTTTCTCTCAGTTCAAAAAATACTAAAAATAATCCAACTATTCACAAATGATTGGGCCAATATGAGACAGAAATGACTGAACATATTTTAAATGTCACTATACTGTCACTGTGAATTTAAAGTGTCGTTCAGTGGCAGGCTGCGGACATGGCTGGGGTATTTCCTTGCCAGAAACCGGTTCAGCTCCTTTCACTGTCTTAATCTATTCACAAAGAGTCACATGGGAGGAAGTCACAAGATTTAAAAATCAGATCAGAATCAGATTGTACACTTTTGTTTGTTTTTTTACAGTTTTTAAATGACAGTTGTTTTATTTAATTTATCTTGATCATGGTAAATATGCTCTCCCAAATGCTTTGTAAATGTACAGCTATATGAAACATGTATTATAATTACACCCTATACACTTATTGTTAAAAATGTCATTATGGACTGTATTTGGTCTGGCTACAAGCATAGTTTGCTCTGTTTACTGTGATGTTTTTTGCTGGGCGAACCATAAAAGACTCCTTTCACTTCTGTTTTACTAATGTTTTGCATAGCACTGGTAAATCTAGTTTGCATTGGTCTTTACTGGTTAATTTGTCTGTGTATTATCAGGTCTGCAATACTTTATGGAAAATGGACAGACTCATCTGCAACTTTTTAAATGTATATGAACAGACAACCTTTCATGAGGCTACACTGTGCATACAGACATTTGAACTTATCTTTAACAATATCACTACTGAACATAGTTATTGCATAGGGCCTGTTTGTCTAATATCATGCAGCCCTACTCTGTGGTGAAGGCCTATGAGGAGGTGTCTAGTTACATATTCAGGACTTTCTCTGAGCGAGCGTTGTTACATGTCAGCCATGTTACTCCCTTATACCAGAAACATCGACATTACAGGGTTGTCAAGACAACCAGCATGATTCAGAGTCTCAGCTGTAGGCCTCCACCTTGAGCTAAAGGCACTAGCCATGAGCCTGACCAGATGCTGTGCCAGGCGTCCAATCATAGGTGAGCTGTAGAAAAAAGATGACATCATAGGCAAATTAGGGCAAGCGCTGCTCTTTTTGTGGTTGTTGTCTCTTCCTGTTCCAAATTTAAACTACTACTGGCTTAAAGTTGTATTGTAAATTATGATGGCTTTTAACCTATATATGTAAATATCTCTAGGTATCTTAAAGAATATGATAATGGAATGCGTGAAATGCATGCGTGAAATGCATGATAATGGAATAAATGTTACTTATTAATTTTAAATAAAACCCAAAATATACCTCTTAAAAATGTATATGAGCTTCTGTTTCATGTTCTCGTCATGTAGTACTATTAATCTAGCTTACAGCCTCCATCAGAATATGTTGCTACTAGTAATACAATATGCAGTATAGCCATTTATGGTAATGGAGTTATGGTTTTAAAAACATTATCAATATTTTGTTTAAACATTAGTTGGCTGATAAATGTATCTTTGTATTGAACATAAATTGTATTGTGATTTCTGTTTCAGAGACTGCGTTGAACACCCTCCTGCCTGCGTTGAACACCCTCCTGCCTGCGCCTGAATTAGGACTGGCCTGTTATACATCAAACCAACCTTCCCCCCTGCTGGTGGCTCCTCCCCCAGACCTGCTGCCTGCATTAATATTCAGCCCCTCGGCCAATGGGGTGAGCAGGGCGGATGACATCAGAAGCTAGGGAACAGTGAGCAGCCAGTGAAGCATCCAGCCTGCCGAACAAGCTTGGTTTTAGGGTCAGGAACTGGTCTGACAAGAGAATGGCGATCCTGTCTCTAAACTGTCACTAGGATCTTGGCGATGAATCAACCAGCACCTGCGCCTCAACGGAGAGACAGCAAGGTAGAGAATGTGAAGACATATTTCAGGTAAATCCCAGAGTGTGCAGTGGTGATGTGAGGGGAAGGCAGGAGGGAGGAGAGAGGGAGGAGGGAGAGGCCGTGGGGGTGCTTTGTAGCCCTTTTTCCCTCCTTCACTCTGCATTCTGCCCTGCTAAGAAGGCAGCTGTTTCACTGTATGCCCTGGACACGACTGGTTCCAACATTTGGGTCAGACATGTCTAATATGGTGTATCCTTGATGGCACCTCCTCATCCCTGATACCTCACAAATAGCATCTTTATTGATGAGGAGGTGTTGAATCAATGGTGTCGCTTGTGCAGGCCCTGGGTCTGTGTGATTGTGTCAGTGCTAGAGAAGCGCAGCAGCTGCAGTGGCAACAGAAAAGAAGCTATGCTATTTTGGGTTTGGAGACCTGAGGCTGGCACTGGGATATGGACCGGGTGATGGATGGTTAATGTGCTGATGGATGCTCTTTTGTTATGTGCATAAGATCTTCAGAGGGTTTGAAATAAGCATTTGTCTATTTGTATCCTTTATTGCACACCCCACACAGAAACACAGTTCTGCCTCATGCCTGTAACATGGATGTATGGAGCACATTGATGGCGGCTGTAGTGACAAGGAGATACATCTGGTCACCTGACTTCATTGGGGATCGGAGTGGGGGTGGGAGCCAGTCCTGCGAAAGATCAGCTATTCCACCACTGATTCTTCCACAGCCGTCAGCAAAGGAGGGTTTGGCAGTATATGCTGAATGTTGGGCAGTTGTGGCAATGGTGGGCAGGCTTGAGCTAGAGCGAGCGCCAGGGCCAGTCTCAGGAGAAGCAGCACAGTCATGCTCACGTTTGGGCCTAGATAAGCAGTGACCTGTTGTCTGACTGAGGGATGTGAGGGAGGCATCAGTGATGGAGGAGAGTCTGAAGATTAAAGGAGGAAACTGGGGGATGGGGGGATTCTACTTCTGAACGTTGGTCTGCAATATTGATGGGCCCAGACAGTGTTCTTGTCACATATAGACTGGCTTTATCTGACAGTAGCCTTCATGATAGTGTATTTATCAACCATTATCTTTTCATCCAGATTACAGTGTGATCAAACACAAAACCATGTCTTTTCATCGAATCTCACAAACTTGTGTTATGTGGTACCATTGGTGTGTTGTATTAGGGATCCTCTATATTGTCAGTGAGCACACACTGTTAAAGATGCTTATGTTTCTGAAACTGCTGCTGTGAGTAAGATGCTGAGCTACACTGTCTCCATACATTATATATTGATCATACCCTTATCTCCACGCACAGACATCCTGTCTGTTTTAAATCACTACCTCTACCTATATTTTACACTTATGCTGGGCATGTCTGACAAAGTGCACATAATGGCACATATAATAAAATTTTTATATGTGCTGGGTGCAGCCTATACACATGAGCTTGAGGGGCCCGTTATACTATATTTAAGGTATTCAAGTCATAATCAGGTTAAAAGGCCATAGTGGATGTTGAAATTTTATACCTGTATTTGTTTTTCATTTGCATTAACAAAACATGGATGAAACAATCCTTTATAATTCCCTGGAAAAAACTTTATCGCAACTTTGTATTATTTTAATATCCTTGTGTTTGGATTTCCCCAGTTTTTCCATTGGCCTCTGTAACCCAACCCTCACAGTTTGTCTTACCTCAGCTCAGTGAACAAAAGCCATAGACACAGATCCTTATGTTGGCGAGTGGCCTGCTAACCAGGCTGCCTGAAATATGATAGTAGGACACACATATACAAGTAGGCCTCCATCTGTTGACGACTTAGCCTGAATGAGTTATGCTCGTGGACAGCTCATTGTTCATTATAGAGCGTTTAACAGAAGAATGGTGGTCTTTCCGGGGTAACTGTGTGCATACAGGGGCCATATAGTATGGATACTCTTGCAGTAGGTGTGTCAGGGCTACAGTCTGTGTTGTGGATTAGCATGTAGGATTGGAAGCCATCTGGCCATTTTGTCTGTGCTCAGGGAGGGGGAGTAAGTGAGAGAGATGGATGGATCAAGACAGAGGAACATTCACACACTGACACATTGACACAGCTATGTCCGTAATCTCACACGAGGATGCCTGTTGCTAGCAGTAATGTTGGCTATTTGGCATATAGGTATTTGGGTTGTGTGTCATTATCTTACACAGAAATCCAAACATTGTAAGAGTGGGGATTAATAGCAGCGAGTGCCCAAGGACTGAACTGAATAAAAGGATGAAATGTTGCAGGTTCAGGTGGGTTCAGGTGATTTAAGAGATTCAGACATTCTCTTGAGTCAACAGTGGAGTGTATCAGAACTAGAGCAGAAAACTTAAAGTTAACTCTTCTCAACCTTTTTTGTCTTGCCTTTTCTCACACTCTCACACACACACCCATAACTTGGGTACCTCACATGCCCCCCTCTTTAATAAAAAATGAATAAGAAAATGGTCAATTTCTGGGCTGTTAGACAACAGACCCCTTTGCCCCCACTGTCTATTCCACTATAGAAAAAGGGGTTCTTAAAATAGGCTAAACTATAGACATCAGGATACATTTACTACTACAAGCATTATCCAGGGTTTCCCATTTCAGCAAAACATCCACACAAAAAAACAGTAATTCACACATCAGAATGCATAATATACTATTCTTATGCTTAGTTAGGACTATAACAAAAAACACTGTCATTTCTGCTTTATAAAAAAAAAATATATTGACATTGATATTGTTTTGACAAGGGTCTACTCCATTAAATGATCATGTTTACATATATGACTAAATAAAACTGCTATTTCTGTACCGATTGAAAAGGTTACAACTTTCCCCGCTTGCCTCCTGACGTCTGACTGATATATAAAGTAAAGTGCTGCTGCAGGTGTATCTGAGCCTCTGAGTGACAGTAAGAGCAGGTGCACCAGCTGGCTCCGCAGGCAGAAGCTCCACCCCTCTCCACCTCCACTTACGCTACACCATAAAATACACCAGAAGCTGCATTTGTGGATAAACATTTAAAAAAGAGGTTAATGGATGAGGATGACCAATTTATGGAATGGGAGAATGCAGAAAGATGAAAGCAGATATTAGCTGTTCTGATATTATATTAATTGTTTTGTACATATATTTTTTTTATTATATTAATTTTTGTATTTAGAATAAATTGAAAAACTTAATCATGTTGTGCTTCAATCAAATGTGTTTAGCAAGCAGAGTTCATTTATATGGCACCTTCGAAAATGTCACAAAACTACAAATAAAAGCACATATTTATCATTAGTAAACAGCTCCTATTTTTTAAAGAAAATTTACAAACATGTATAGCTCAACCAATACACTTATAACATTTTTTACTAGTAATTGGTATTTTTGTGCAGTTGGTTTGGGAGCCAACAATACCTTTTAGTTTAAATTCTAAATAATTACAGCTTCACATTCTCAGTAACAAACGTGATGTGATACATGATGGCGTGGTGCCTCAGTCAAACCTTTGTTATATGCAGTAATCCGAATAATGCATTTTAGTTTTTTTGATTTTATGAACTATAACATCAGCCTACCCAGGGATTACAGGTGGGAATTAGCATGAGTGCTACAACCTGGCACAATGCATCTCTCCTGTTAAGGTTAATGCATATTGTGCACTGTCCCTGTCTCATTAAATGAATAAAAGAAGAAAGAAAGAAAGCTATGCCTTTATTAGTCCCACAGTGGGGAAATTCCAGTTTTGCATTTAACCCATCCTGTTATCAGGAGCAGTGAGCAGCACATTACTGCGCCCGGGGACCATCTCCATGATCTTCTTGCTTCGGCTTGGTCAGGACCAAAGCTGGAGGTACCTACGGTGCATGTTTTGGATTGGTGGGGGAAACCGGAGTGCCCGGAGGAAACCCACCCAGACACGGGGAGAACATGCAAACTCCACACAGAAAGGCTCGGGTGACCCGGGGATCGAACCCAGACTAAAAAAATAAACTAACTAAACAAAACTTAAATGTCCAGTAGTCTGTGGTCCCCCATTTATTGAAAAAAACTGGTCACCTCTGTTTGGAGTAGAATCCATTTCTTTAACATGTATCTTGAAGTTGAGTAATTAAAACCCTTCTGTAGCCAATGTCAAATCTAGATGCACATAAGTACATTTTGTTCTGGCATCACTCATTTTCACACCTCACTTTTGCACATTACTGTTTAGAGACTATGTGAGAGCGAGCAGGACTAAATATTAAATGACAGATGATCCCATGGGCTGGGAGTTTGGAAAGGGATAATACCTGGTAAAACTGCTCCTCCTTAGTGAGTGTCAACTAACCTGTGTTATTTGTTTTGAATGAAAGCACTATTAGCCATCCACCTGCTCTGGGTATATTATGGACTGGCATAATGCACTGTAAAACCGCTCAGTCTTTGATCTTGCAGAAGACCTGTTGTGTGCTAATAAGAGACAGCACAGATAGCAATTCCTCCGGAGGTTTTTATTAGCTTTAGTTTTCACAGTTTGGAAAATGTGCAGTTTTCATAAGTTTGGAAAATGTGCAGTTTTCATGGGCACAAGGTAGGCTGGAGTAAATGATTCATGTGTTGTTTGTAAGTGATTTTAAGCAGATAAAATGGTGTCAAATAATGCCTTACAAAGTGTTACCGTGTCTGTTCTATATTAACAGAGCAGCATATGTAGGCAGTTGTAGTTCAGTGATTACCTCATCTGTCTGTGATTACAATTGATATGGGGTTATTGTGGTTGTGATTACGATCTCATGTTTAACAAAGATTGACATATTACTCTGAAAAGCGCATTTAGAAGGCATCTGGTGTAAAAATTATATCAGATCAATATTGAATACTAAGATGCAGGTAATTTTGTGTTTTTATTTTTAAAAGTGCACTGTGTAACTTTTCTGGTGGAGGATCCGCTACCTATTTGTCTCCATGGAGATGCTATTGCTTTGCCTAGAATGTTGTATTTGTTGACTGTTATACTATACATCTAGTATTACTCTTTAGTGGTGTTTCTATGGCTCAAAATCCATTAATTCCTTCTGTGAACAGGGGTGAGTCTCCACAGAACAAAAAGACAAAACCAAGTGGCAACTGGTGGACCCTCCACTAGAAATATTATGCAGTACACCTTTAAGTAAAGCTTAATTTTACTGTTTTGTAATAAACAAGTCTAGAACTTAGCAATATCCTGTTTGTTTGTGTGGAGGTTTACAATATTGTATAATTTGGACCTGTGGTATAGCCATGCATTTGGCTTGTTATTACATGAATGTGAAATGAAAGGAGTGGCCATAGCATTAACACTGAGTAGTCCCTCTGTTGATGCTCTCTGAGAGTTGTGAGAACCTATTGTTTTCTGCAGTAACATGTTGACATCAGCATGACTCCAATTTACATGTTTTGTAATTTAAGTTTTCTGGCCAGCAGTCTCAGTTTAGCTCGAGTTATGTGTCTCTATTATGAAGTTATTGAAGACTTTGTATGTATTCCATGCATAATAATCACTCAGCAAAGAACCACAGCATGAACATCGCTAGATACGCTGATCATAGTAAACAAGAGCCCTTGATCTTGTCCTTTGAGTGTCATCTCGCTGTCTCATCCAAGTAATCAGCATCTCTTTGGAGACCGAGTCCAAGCCAAGTCAAACAGAGTGTGTCCTAATCAGACCCAAGAAGAAGAAGAACCCTACCCCCACTGTGGTGGGCATTGCTGCTCTGACATAGGTTCTACATGACAGCTTTTTCTTCATGTATTGGCCATTCAGATTCTTCATTAATGTTTGAAAGCATCTGCTCTTCTTAGAAAAATGAATATTTAATGTGGTAACATGAAACATAGTGTGAGATACCAACTTTTGTGTTGTCTTGTCTCCTCACGAAACACTGAGTTGACCTTTTAAGGGTAAAATTAGGCTTAATGATTTTTCTTAGAAGAGTCCATTATGAAGCACACCGTAGCCATAGATTTGATTTGTGCCATTAGTAGACAGAGGAGATGCTTGTTTGTGGGACTGATCTCTTGTCTGCCTGTCTGCAGTAAATAGGTCAGAGCATGTGTAAATACAGCATCACCAATGTCTGCAATAACATTCACAATGTCTGACATACTTGGCAAGCTGCAGAAGGAGGATTACTAGTAGTACATTAAAAATACTCTCGTAAGTATTACAAGTAAAAATCCTACTGTTACTGTTATGAATATTCACCATAAAATATGGAAATCTAGCATAGGCATCATCAGTAGGGGTGTGCAAAATAATCGTCATGACAATGCTTCGCGATATTAACTTTCACAATATACTGCATCGATTCTTGATGCCAAAAATAAATTATTATTAATTAATAATTAATAATTAATTAATTAATTATTAATACATACATACATTTATTCATTCTTTGTTTCTTTGTGAAAGGGTGTTTGTTATGATAGTAGCTACCTCCAAAATGGCAAATGTTTGAACATAATTTTTTGTTTTAGAAAAAATCCTATGCACTTTTTTTGTTATTGGTTTGGTTTATTTGTTTTTGCTATTCAATAAATTCAGTTATGAATTGAGTTGCTCAGAGTTATGTATCAATTGAAGACACTACCCAGATACACAGCCACTGATATTTAAGTTATCCTCTTTTGGTACATTTTCACTGAAGTATGTCGAATATATTGCAATGCATCGCAATAATTCAAGTATCGTGATGCATCGTGATAGTATCGCATCGTGGCATATGAATCGTGATTCGAATTGAATCGTGACTTCTTTGCCAATGCCCACCCATAATCATCAGTCTCAAACAGTCCAAACTGAACTGCTATTAAAAATAACAACCAGATGAACATAGAATATAGGAAACTCTACAAAAACATTGACTTCTTAAAGGCATTTTGTAAGTATGCATAATGTACAGTAAGTGTTTTAAATTGTTGTGGAATTTAAGACACTTATAATACAATTACAACTAGTAAAATAACTATATTAAAAATCAAACTTTCTCTGCATTAGCTATTTCGACACTATAATCCGTATACATGGGAACACAGGAAAGCTTTTAATGTTTCGATAATGAATTACCAAATGACCTCCAAATTCCTCTTTGTATTTAAAGTTGGACGCTCCCCTGTTATGAACTACTGCAGTGATTGTCTGTGTGTTCTAGCTGACCACATAGTGACCACATTGATTTCTTCTGTTACTGTTATCTGTTTGCGTATGTGATTATGTTGGACTTAAACCACCTCTGCTAGCAAACTGTTAGCTCTATATAGGCCTAGAATAACACAGTTTGAAGTAATTATTGTGTCAGGCCTAGCTCTATAGAAATGACTTGACTATTTCTTTAGTTCTGCTTAATACAGGGATTAAAAGCTAAATTGAAGATGAAACATTTACTCATGTGATTACTCATTATTTTGTTAACTACTTCCTGGTCATTAATGGCCATGTTGTCAGAAGGGCCCTGTTGCTTTCTCTTTACAGTATAATGCTATGTTCCTCTGTAAACAGTTCAGTATTGCAGGCTTTTGTTGTGGCGGACACACCTCATAGCTGAGAGAACCAGTTTGCTGTTGTCTGGACTCTCACTGGAACTGATCCAGTCTGTTGTAAAGTGCTATAGGTTGCCCCTGTCCCACACTAAACTCCCACTGTGCAGCGCCTAATGAAAGAAGTACATGAGCGGTATGTGCTGGTATGTCCTTAAGTCATCCAGACAGGTAAAACTGTCATTACACCATCATAGTAGTGAGCCACCTTTGAAGAGGAAATTACCCATGCAAACAAAATATGCTGTGCTAATTTTAGTTTTGATGTTGGCTACAGGTTTGTAGTATCAGACAATAGCTATTGTAGCCATAGACTTGTCCTTGTTTGGTTCTGGTTTGAGCCCAGCTTAATCCTAACTTAGACTTGATTTAGTCCAGTTCTAGTTCTGTGTGTCTGCAAATGTGAACAAACTCATAGAGTTCATTGCTCCACATGGAAACTGTTTGGACACAGTAGTACCTCAAAAAAAACTAGGTACAATACATAACACAGTACATAACACAGTACTAGAATTGGTTACCTGGGCAGGACAATACTTTACAAAGACAGAATGTATGAGGGACCGACTAGTAGGCAAACAAATTTAACTAATAATAGTGGATAAAATGTGCAAAATAACAATATTAAAAATATTTAGATTTAGATATTTATTTATTTAAACAATATATGACAAAAGATGGGATGACTATTGAAGTGGTGCTAGTCTTGCTAGGTGATTATATCTTTTCTCATAGCTGGCCTATAAACCTAAAATCATATGCTGACTACACACACATAATATAATCTTAGCAGCTGTCAAAATACAGGTACAAGCCCACTGTGAGAAAACGGTCAGATGTCATGAGAGAGTCTATGTCCCGACTTGTGCTAATCTATAGACTTATAAGTCTATTCTTTCACTGCAACCAGTGGCAGTACATACATAATAATTATAGCAAATAATAATCTTTGTAACACCTTTGTAACTATTATAAAATTATTAACTATAAGTGAGAATGATTCAGGTTTAGTCACTTAGTTTTTTTAAGTGGTTAGTAATCAGGGTATAATTAAGGCGCTCCTAAGCCTGAATTCTTATTTGAATTTAA
Source organism: Paratrypauchen microcephalus (assembly GCA_036785185.1). Classification (NCBI taxonomy): domain Eukaryota; kingdom Metazoa; phylum Chordata; class Actinopteri; order Gobiiformes; family Gobiidae; genus Paratrypauchen; species Paratrypauchen microcephalus. The sequence goes on along the minus strand of JAVJIX010000034.1, from coordinate 5,874,136 downwards.
TATAGTTTTTTAAGTAATTATTTTTGACCCAAAGTACCTATAAAAGCACTACTTGTGTTATATCAAGATTACAGTTAAATTAAATTGTTGTACAATCATATCTACGTACTATGTTTCTTTTTTGGATACAGCTGTCTTTATATGGTGTATGTTGAGGCCACCTGCCCAATTCTAAGAGCTGAGGAGCAGTCTTTGTTGCTAATGTAGGCCTGCTCTGTGAGGGGTGGTGGGTGTGAGGGGGCAGTGAGGGGGGTGAGCGTGAGGGAGGAGGGGATTGGAGGGATGACCATCTTTCTGGGCCATTGCTGCTGCTGAGAGTATCACATGATGGGCCTGGCCTCGGGGCGAGACTCTGACCACCATCTGAAGATGGTGATGGGACAGTGGGACATCAGGGAATAAGTGGCTGCATTGGACACTTCCTCTGACCACTTACCCCTTTAACCACGGCCTGTTTGTATCCATGGGTTTCACAGTGATGAAAAATTAGGACTGTTGCCATAGTGATTAAAATTTAAAACAAAATGTTATATCTTTTTAAAGGGAAAATGTCCGCAAAATTACATACAGTAATATAACAGCAAGCTGAAACCCATGGATATGGAAATACAGTATACTGTTTTAATTCAGCCTAAGGACATGATTTACTAGTATAATATTGCAATTTTAGAAGTGCTTAAATAATGAATGTTTTTCTTTTTTTCTGGAGTGTCTGAACCCAGTGGTGTGTCCAGTGCAGTCAGTCCCAGTAACAGGAGTGCTCAGCTGAAATAGGGCACAGATCATGGTTTGCCTTTGTGTCATATACTGTATACTTCTCTGTGTCAGGCTCTCTCGCTTTGAACTTCATTGGTTTTAAGAGTTAAAGTTAGCACCATTATTATGTCAGATTATGTTAACTATTACCCATATCTTTTGAATTAAAAGTCCTTAAAATAGCACCCATAACAAGAAATAATAATGAATGACAACAAATTTTATGTGAGTAATTACGTTGAAGTCTACCTGTCTTTTACAGATGTGCTGACTATTACTACTACTGCACATTCTATGGACGGGTGTAACATTAATTGGATTTGTGATAATAGCTTGTTTAAAAATAATTTTACATTTATTGTCTGCATCTGAGTTTATGTTAATTTTGTTGTGCTTGTCAGGATTTTAATTGTGCACATTGGTTTGGCTGTTCCCTCCAGAACTAGTACAGACATTGCCTTGGTGAAGTTCTGGACTCTCTGATAATGCATGTTTGTTAATAATGACTTCATCATTTATTACTGACACAGTGTTCAGTGACAGTAGCAGTGAATCCCTGTCTCCATGTGCTCTCTCTTTCAGGACATTGTGAGTGTTACTAAAGATGTCTGATAGTGCCGATATTGAGGAGAAACCACCAGCCCCCCCCTTGAGAATGAACAGTAGTTCCCGAGACTCTTCATCAGTGAATCACGCCTCCAAACCGCTTCCAATGGCTCCAGAAGAGAAAAACAAGAAAGCCCGACTGCGCTCGATCTTCCCCGGGGGAGATAAGAGTGAGTCCTTTCTCAATTGACTTCTCACAGACTAAATTAATAAGAATATTAATATAATGCATTTTATAATTCCATCTGCAGCCAACAAAAAGAAGGAGAAGGAGCGTCCTGAAATATCACTTCCCTCAGATTTCGAACACACCATTCATGTTGGGTTTGACGCTGTAACAGGAGAATTCACAGTGAGTTTTTGCATAGCCTTTTTACATTTTCATTCTAGGGGGGTAGTTTTAGCTGAGGTATGTTCTGTTCAAATCTGTAATTCCATAAAGGTGACTCTTAATGTAGTTTCCTTCACACAAAGTTAGAAAAGTGAGTGACTTAAATGAAAACGAGTCCATCCTGCGTCTTCAGATGAGCTACTACATTATATATTACCTGCAGGTTTAAGGTGCATGTTCTGGTTTAATAACTTCTTTAATAGAAGAAGATTTAAAATATTGTTTTTCGTCTTTTGTGCAAATTCAGTGAGTTTGATATGAATAGTAGTAGTATGAATATTTGAAATGAATGCTACGCCTACAGCCAAATACACTACAAACCACAAGGGTTTTAGTGAATCTGAATTAATACCTTTATGAATAACTGTAAAAGAGCTGGCTTATTTAACATAACAGCACTGACCGCTAACTACAGGATTATAGACTGTTGAACAGGTCTCTGTACTGTATTTTATATATTTTACCTTTTGGTAGATGGAAACGTGTACATTGAAGGCTGATCAAAACTAGCCCAAGATGTTAGGTGGTCACTATGGTCACTCACTACTGAGTTACCCTATCATTGTATATATTATACCTGACTATTTCTAGTTTTTATATGTGAAATGATAATTCTGCCCTTTTTAATTCCCACTGTGTCTTATGTTTTCACAGGGAATCCCAGAACAATGGGCGCGACTCCTCCAAACGTCCAATATCACTAAACTAGAGCAGAAGAAGAACCCCCAGGCCGTGCTCGACGTCCTGAAGTTTTACGACTCAAAAGAGACCGTCAATAACCAGAAATACATGAGTTTCACCTCCGGAGGTCAGTCAGTGTGGAAGATAATATCAACATCTGCTGTACAAAAGATATCTTTAAGTTCATAGTCTTTAAAACGTTTTTTGTGTTTTAGACAAATCTGCACATGGGTACATCGCAGCAAATACTTTGGTAAGTTACATTAATATGAAAATGCAAGAGTGAGACACACACATGACCTATATACCAATAGCATTTCATTTGGTTTGTGCAGCTTTAAATATACTAGCACAGGTAAGTTCTACAATACATACAATATACAAAGTGAGAACAGTGCAGTTTTACTTTAATACTTTATCATTCACATCACATAGTTTTCACCACAATATCTGACCTTGTTCTGGACAGTTTAGGGCCCTCAGCTCTGCAGAGTGCATTGACTGTTGAGGCTGTGCCAATCAGAGTGATTGTCTGCCTCAGAAACTGCAGAGAGGGAAGCTATTGCTGCTCCTGTTTATTTTTCCAATCGACTTAACCAGATTTTGACATGGCCATAGACAAGCCTGCACATCAAGGAGGACTCCTACTGTGTTGACCTCATTCCTTTGGCCAGAGTAATCTACGCTTTGAATGCTGTGGCCTGTAGCACTCTCAGCTGCGCAGAGAAGTGGTATCCAAGTGTCGGCAGGATTCACTGCCCTGGGCGACCACACTAAGATTACTCTGTGCCGGGCTCTGCTTAAGAGAGCTTTTTCATGAGCGTCGAGTGAGTGAGCGGGTCAGCGAGCGAATGGGTGACCGTACGAGGTTGCGTGAGGAGATTTCTGTCACAGTCCGCAGAAATGACTCAGCTACATCCAGCGCTGGCCACACGGTAAAGCCAAATGGTGGAAAGCCAAGACAACAGCTAGCAGCATCTAATACCACAGACAATTTGAGATAATTGAGATAATTTTGTAAAATGTATCCTCTCCTTTACACAGCTTTTATCAGTGTTGACCTATGTGCAGGGTGACCACCCGTCCCTTATACTACTCCAGAATATATAATAAGTAATAATGAATATAGATTAAAGTAAAGGGATGCCCTTATACTAATCTGAAGGGGCAGCAATGCACTATATAAGTCATTCTATAGAAAACAAAAAGGAGATTTACATAGAAATCACATTTTTTATTGCAAAGAAATTAAGGCATTTTGAGTGTACTGGCTTTCAGGATTGTAATATGCTGGCAACTATTGTGATAATATTGATAAAAACTGAAAAATAATATATATGAGCTTTAATTTCCGGAGTCTGTTCCTCCATATCCCACCAATAGATTTTCCTTCTTTTTTTTTCAATTTAAGGTGTTCACCCTATTCATCTGTCATCAGGCTGGGCTGGTAATGCATACAACTGAAATGACACCACTGGCCCATAGTCTTTGAACTGCTTGTCTGAAAGAGTCCATTAGAGACCTACTTGGGGATGGTCCCCGGGTCAAATATAGAAACAACTTCTCCTGTGCGAGATCAATAAAGGTCAATCTTCTAATCCTTGACCACTGTAATGCGCTACATTTTTGTATGAAAAGCACTTTATAAATACTGTTTGATTTGATTTGATTTGATTTACTTCCATTCTCCTCACTGTTCAGTTGTTACCTGTACTCAGCCTGGGCCTTGAACTCCTCTTTACTACAGCTAAGGCCAGTGTGAATATTGTATTAAAGTGTTCATTGGCTCTAAGCACAATAGTGTTAGCCCATGTATGATGAATCTCAAAAGCATCTGTAGTATTTTTTACAAGACGCTGTTATGATCTCAGGAGGACATGTTGTGTTGTAAGTGATTATCAGAGCAGTGTTGTTGGCGCAGCGTTTTGGAAAAGCTTGACTAGAGTTTCCTCGTCTGGGCATCGGTTCAGTCTTTATTGTTTAGTTTCATGTTTGTACTGGCTTTGTTTGTTTACAAAGTTGCAATTGGTCAGTACACCAACAACTGTACATAATTTGATTGGCTTGTGGAGCTGGTGTCTTATTAAAAGGAGATATAATTATAATTGCATTATTAACAAACAATTCCTGCATATCAGTTTGTATTCAGTTTCCTTCACAAGTTTGGCTTTTAAATGTAGTTTTACAGACAGTCAATGTCCAAATTGTGTAATTTCCATAATTTTGGTCTCTGATAGCTGTGTCAGTTTTCAGCATCTTTCCTGTTATAATGTTTGTTTCACATTTCGTCGTTTTGCTCACACCTGAACATCTCTCACACAAGCATTTAAATATACCATAAAAATGCGGTGTTCAGTCTTTAGTTAGGTGAACATGATCATGGTTTGCTGTGCATTTTGAAGTTAAAGTTGGATTAGACGTCCAGCCCTCAGCAGCATAACTCCTGCCCCCACTTCACCCCCCCCCAAACAAAAAAAAAAACTGTGAAACACTGTGTGACTTTGTTTTGAGTAAATGATCCCATTTGTAACACTCAGAACCGGCTGCTGTCGTCTGGGCCTCCCGTCAGCCTCAGAACCTGCAGTGCATTATTTGACAAGGTAACCTACGTTTACTTTCCACTTGACTTACCTCTTCATTGGCTTCTTCAGCTAAATTTGATCCTCTTAATTCAGACACTGTCGGGGATGTGACTTTCAGACCTGAGCACCTCTTGTGTTTTTATTCAGCTGTTTCCCTTGGAAACAGCAGGGCAGGGGCGCATGCCACAGAGGGCTGTGACTGTCCAGCCTCTGCATGTGCGAGCTCATACTCCCAGTCTAACCTCATCATCATTAGGCTGTAGGCATCACCGCATGGCCTGAAGCAGCACAGACACTTCTTGCCACTCATCTGCTGCAGAGTTGGGCCTGTCCTGCGTGGAGCAGACAGGAACCTACTTCCGCTCACTGGGAGCTCCCTCACTCCCTTTGTTCACTCACTGCTCTTCCTCATGCAGACACTGCTAATTTATTTCAGCTTGAGTTTGAATTTACCTATTTTCAATGACATGTTTCTAAAAGATGACTCCCACTTAAACATGATGCCTGAAAAACCTTTGTGCCATTACCTTTTCATACCAGACTTCATCTTTTCTGTATGGTATTTGTAGACACTAACTTTGTAGAGATACTAACACTTCTCATGCTTTTAATAGTACTAGAGCAACCCCTTTTTTTCTTATTTCTTCTTATTTGTATTTCTAAAACTGGGATCTCTTCTGTCCTTTGCAATATGTATTTTGAATTCATATAAGCATTTATTGTTAAGAACAGCAGAAAAGTAGAGATATTCTTACATCAGCTGCACTTTAGTCATTGTTTATTTTGCATTCAGCATCTGATAAGTTGAACTGTATTGGGGAAGTATTTCCTTTCAAACCATCAAACCAAATCCTTTATTAAATAGGCTAACTAGTATCTTTTTCGACTCAGTTATCTTTCAAAACTTTAAAATTATAATCACATGTTTTTTCAGGGTGCCAAAACCTCCACAGAGCCCCCCATCGCTCCTCCAGTCTCGGAGGAGGAGGATGAGGAAGAAGAAGAAGAGGAAGAGGAGGAAGAAGAGGAGGAGGACGAAGACGAGGTGCCTCCGATGATCGCCCCTCGACCTGAACACACCAAATCTGTATGTTTATTTACATTTGTTTACCCTGTATATCTGTTCTAGATGATTACCTATTGTATTTGTATCAGATTTATACGCGGTCTGTCATGGATCCACCAAAGCCCCCCACCCCGGTCAAAGAGGTTCCCACTCCCCCTGAGTCCCAGGTGCAGCCAGACAACACGCCCAACACCCTGTACCGCAACACAGACCGCCAGAGGAAGAAGTCCAAGATGACGGACGAGGAGATCCTGGAGAGACTTAGTAAGTGTCTAAAAATCTCTGGATCTGGAGAGTAGGCACTGACATTTTTTCTTTTTTTTCTTTTTAAAGCTATAACATATGTCTAGAAGTTTATGTTAATTCAAGTACTTTGCTTCAAATATTGCCCAAGTCACACTGCAGCCTCACCCATCTTGGTTGTTAGTGTGCTTGTGTGGGAGATGCTTGGGGCTAGAAGAACTACTTTTTATGTATATGAGCCACATTAACTTGTAAGAAACTTAATATAAGCAGAACTTGAACTGTAAATCAGGAGTTAATGTCACTAGTGGGACAAAACTGTTTCCTCCCATTACACCAGAATCTTTCACGGATCCTTGATCCCAAAATCTTGCATGAACTTTTTGAAGACAAAGGTGCAGTGCAGTTTGCTCAAAATTGTACTCAAATACACAAGAAGAACTTTCAAATCATGCTATGTATGCTCACAAATGCTTTCACCCTTTGTACTGTGATTGAATTTAAAAATGTATACTTCTAGTCTCTACATTTGTGTTAGAAAGGCATGAAATCAGACAAAATAGAGATACATCTCACAGTTGAGTATTTTATCCATGACTCTCCCTCACACATGAGCTTAATCAGTTATACATGTCTATTTTTCTTTTTGACTCAGGGAGTATTGTGAGCGTGGGAGATCCCAAAAAGAAGTACACGCGCTTTGAGAAAATAGGACAAGGGTAAGTCAATATCTCATTAAACTGTAGCAGCAATAAAATATGACCTAATAAAAGAAGTTTAGTATTTTAAACTAGTTTGTGTGTTTCACATGAGAGAAACAGGGACTGGTTCATTATTTAGAGTGCTGAGTGGACACTGGTGTACTGTATCTGACAGAGAAAGGACAGGAGCTACTCCAGGTCTCTGGTTTCAGGACTTACTTCCAAATAAGGGTTGAATCCATGCATACATTCCTCTGACTGCACACACTTATTGGAAACCATAAATTATTTGTGTTTTTGCTCAGTTTGTAAACCTTTGCTGTTTAAAAAGAGAAATGTTTTTGAGTCAGGCATTATGATGGCGTTAAAAATACCAGTATCAATAGAGGGCCTTCAATCTTAGTTTTCGTGGTATAATATAGATTTATTTTTTTTTCAGGGCATCTGGCACTGTGTATACAGCCATAGACATAGCAACTGGACAAGAGGTTTGAGCAATATTAATTCTATTTTATAACTTTAGGTCTGAGAACGTTTCACAGAGATGGTAACAAAGTGATGGTCTTGTCTCAGGTGGCCATTAAACAGATGAATCTGCAGCAGCAGCCGAAGAAGGAGCTGATCATCAATGAGATACTGGTGATGAGGGAAAACAAGAACTCAAATATAGTCAATTATCTGGACAGGTGGGTTTTGTATACTTTGCCTATATAGTTGTTACACTCACAATCACATCCACATGTACACAGATATTGTATCACTTGCACGCATAAGGTATTTTAAAGACTTATTTTCCAGAAAAAGGAAAACACAAAAACAGATGTAGATGAGCCTGCAGCTTCATTCTACTACTTCCTTATATGTCCCCATAATGGAGGCACCAGAGCTGAAGAAATTGTGCTTTACTGCCACCTGCTGTCTGCACATTTTTAAATACAGTGGTACCTCACCTTACGAAAAGTTACGAAGTTACGAAACACCCTCACGTTAAATTTTGGTCTCTAGATACGAAACGCGCGCTCAGATGCACGCCCCGCTGTTATCCCCGCTCAAAGAGCACCTTTCTCGGCCTCTTAGCTCTAGCGCCGAACATGCAAGATTTTCAACAAAATGTATTAAATAGTGAAGTGTGAGGGAGACACGATTCCGGAAGCAGCGGCGATGAGCACAGCACCGCGCAGCGAGGAGCACGCACCGCACCGCGCGAGGAGCACCCCTAGTCCTGGTCTGCACGACCGGCACCGGGGCTGCGAGAACGAGATAGAACCGTGGCGCCCGGACCGCGTCCTCTGGAGCCCGAGCCACAAACCAGCCGCACGAAACCAGCAAAGAGCGGCACGTGGTAGTTTAATCCTAGTCCCGTTCTGGTTTAGTTCAGGTCCAGTCCAGGTTTAGACCTGGTCTAGACCTGGTTTAGTTCTGGTCTAGACCTGGTCTAGTCTCTTAGCCAATCAGGACGCAGAACCAATGTTACACTATAAAAAAAAAAGTTACACTATAAAAAAAACAACCTTGGAACGAATCAGGCCTTTTCCATTGAAATAGCTACTCAACTTACGAAAGATTCACGTTACGAAACCACTTCTGGAATGAATTAATTTCGTAAGGTGAGGTACCACTGTAATCACTTTTCAATTTTCTTTTTTTACTATTATTTTTAAAATATAAAACACTACTTATATGTTATGTATATATGTTCCAGATAGCACATTTAGCACACATGTTATTTTATTGTTACAATTATTTAGTATATTAATTAAAGTCAACTCAAAATTACTCATCTGCTTTAATTGTTTATTCTCCTCAGTTACTTGGTGGGAGACGAGTTGTGGGTAGTGATGGAGTATTTGGCTGGAGGCTCTTTGACAGATGTAGTGACAGAGACGTGTATGGATGAGGGCCAGATCGCTGCGGTTTGCAGAGAGGTACTACGCCTTAATCAGCAGCTTCCTCTTGGGCCTGTCCTCTGTGCCATAAAGCAACTGACCTTTATGTTATCGTTCAAAAAATGACTTGCATTTTGTCTCTACCCACAGTGTCTTCAGGCTCTGGACTTCCTTCACTCCAACCAGGTCATTCACAGAGATATAAAGAGTGACAATATCCTCCTTGGTATGGATGGTTCTGTCAAACTCAGTAAGTCCAATCCTTGTTTTATCAACACAAGTGAGCTATAGCACCAAAATTGTACTGTGCATCCACTGATGAAATTATTTCTCCCCCTACAGCTGACTTTGGGTTCTGCGCTCAAATAACGCCAGAGCAGAACAAACGCAGTACAATGGTGGGCACGCCCTACTGGATGGCTCCAGAGGTCGTGACAAGAAAAGCCTACGGCCCCAAAGTAGACATCTGGTCTCTGGGTATCATGGCAATAGAAATGGTTGAAGGAGAGCCCCCATATTTGAATGAAAATCCCCTTAGGGTAAGGAGCACTGTCTGATGACTATGGACGTCACAATATAAAATTTCAGTGTTACAATTATTGTGAGGGGAAAAAAATAAAAATAAAAACACACAAAAATTAAACCACTCTTCTAGTATGTGACCAGCATTTAATAAAACTTTCTGAATGACAAAGTACGGTTAAAGTGACATAAGCAGCTCAATTAAAATAACTTTACATTGTTTTCATTAGTACTTGAGGTGTTATTTTTTATCATAATAATATAATATACTGTTATTGATTAACTGAAGGATTTTAACGTCCCTGATGATGATACTCTGTTACTGTATTACAGTATTATATAAAAAAAAGAATGTATAATGAATAATCTGTCTGTCTGTGTTGTATCCAGGCCCTGTACCTTATAGCAACTAACGGCACTCCAGAGCTGCAAAACCCAGAGAGACTGTCATCAGTTTTCAGAGACTTCCTCAATCGTTGTTTGGAGATGGATGTGGACCGCAGAGGGTCAGCAAAGGAGCTACTGCAGGTAAAAGCATCTCCAAAGTCTTAATGGCTTCTATTCCCCTTGTGGCCTCTAGTGGGTATCAAACCTGTATTTGTATTTTCATTTGCTGATAGCGGCCTTCTTTTCTGATTCTGCAGCATAACTTCCTGAAGCTGGCGAAGCCTCTGTCCAGTCTGACGCCTCTGATTGTAGCTGCAAAGGAAGCCATAAAGAACAGCAGTCGCTAAGACGCGCTCTCTCCACACCCAAAGCTGCAGCACTTACGTGGGAGAAGTGCATTTTGGGTGTTTGGATGGTGCATGGTGTGACTGGGACATCTCTATATGGGTTACTGTGTAATTTGATTACACAGGGACTATACCCCAGGCTCCGTATGCAGGACGGACACTGGCCTTGCAGCCTCACGTTGCACGCTGCTCAAACTTTGCCTCCATGTTTCCTTTTCCAGCACTGTACAAGTGGTGCATCTCAACCTGTGTCTGAATGTGTGTTTGAATGGTCATGTTTGGAAGGCTCCCATACCAAAAGAAGGATTGGTAAAAGCCAGGAACTTCAGGAGTGAGTACACACCGCCTGTGATCCCTCTCCAAGCTTTAGGTCAGTTTCCTTTAGTCCCTCAGTGGAGCAAGGCCTCATCTTAAGCTCCTATTTTGGGGGGACTCTGGAACCTACATTTCTTGCATGACGACAACTGTATGGATCAACACTGCTGCAGATTTCACATCTCAAAGTGGCACATTACTGTGTAGACGTGCAACATTGTGTGTGTGTGTGTGTGTGTAGAGTGAATGTGGGAGTGATTTAGTATTTATCTTATGTGTGGACATTTCAGGAACATCAGTTTACCACTTTAGGTCACCAAATATTTAAAAGAATGATTTACAACTCAGAAAACTCAAACAACTCAAAGCAAACTCTGAACTAATTGACCACTAATATACAGGATAATAAATCTATTCAGGTACTAACCTAAAGTATACGCCCAAGTACAGTTCAGTGTTTCAGACAGCACACAGCAATGGTCTGCGTACACTCCAGCTCAGCACTGCTTATCTCTGCTGCTTTACATGTGCCTGTTAAACCAGGAAAGAAGCCGACACCTTACGAAAGCAAAATGATAATAATAAACACATTAACGGCTTCAATTTAAATTATTATGTCATTTTGAGGCTTTGAACAGAAATCTACATGTTGTTTTAGCTGCTGCTCATGATACAGTGTCTTTAAATTGTGTCTTATGTGATGTTAAGTGATCTGTGTGTGCTGTAGTGGGTGGCTTATTAGAACGAAACATCTTTTTTATGACTTGTTTAATGACCAATACAAACCGGAAACTGTGGAGCAAACTATTACGTTGTGTCTTTGTTACCGGTTTAAAAATGCTGAAAAGTATGTCTGCTTTGTGTTCATATAGTGTGTATTTTTTTTACCATTTAGCATCCCTGTGTGAGTGTGTGTGTTAGGGAACTGCCTTGATCTGCACTATAGTTAATGCCTCACCTGTATGTTCCACTCTGAGGTGCAGGGTAAGCTGCTTGGTCATACAAACCTCCACTGTACAGCAAATGTACACAAGACTGGAGGTTGCAACAAAGCCCATGCATGAAACACAAACTTAACACTGTATCTCATCTTCAAATAGATTGTTAGGATATTTATGTATGTATGTAAATATAACAGGAGGCCACCTTTTTCAAAATATAAATCAATATTCAGGTTGCTGTATGTATCATTAAGTGTTTTGCACCCTGGAAGAGGATAAATACACTTGTCGCTGCACTCCTGGATTCTGCTTTGGGCTCATTGGATGCTCTTTGATTGGGACAAAAAGCCGAAAATGCACTCCTCTGTGTGCAGGCTCACACAGACTGTCCCAGTGTATCCCGTGAACATCCCATCTGAGGACAGGATGCTCCAAATGTACAGGTCTCAACTATGAGCACAACAAGAGACAACACGGACTCTGCCCCCTCTGTGGTTGCTCCTGTACATTCCTATCATTTGAATGTGTAAAACGTGGTGTGATAAAATCCTCTATTAATGTGTATCAAGAGAATGGAACAAAGACAAAAAATGTTACTTTTTAAATTATTACCATTATTATTATTATTACTCCTTCTTGTCTAGCTTTGTAAAAAACTGCTGATCCATCCGGCATACCTCAGCAGACTTTTCCCTCATCTCGGGCACGGACAAGCTTACGATGGGGAATTGAGGTTTTGGATAAACTATTTTTAATTGTGGTTGAAGCAATAGACTTTTTGAACTTTGAATTGTGCATGGCTGTGTCTTGAGTGTAAAAAATGCAGTTTGGGAACTGGACTGAAATAAAAAAGGACAAAATTCACTGAAATTCTTGTTTTCTAAAAAATATTTATAGAAATCCATTAAAAACAAATATTATGTAATGCAAAGAGAAGTCTGCCATTGCAACAAAAGGAATGTTTTCCATTTATTCTGTAAAACACCAGTAGCATAAAATCTATATTTTATAATACAAGTGTAAAAAATCTAGGTTAAAATATCTAGGTACACTTTCAGAGGCATCTGGATTGGCAACAAGTAAGCATCAAATTTCAGCTTTTCAATTTGTAAACTGTTTTTCAATTAATGATTATAGTTGTAATGTTGTGACATTGTTGTGATTAAGTTTGGTCTCTTAAAATTAGCCGAGCTACAATGGCTGATAAAGGTAATGATAGAACAGAGGAGTATGAATATATAGGGGCGGGATGAGAAAATGTTCATAAGAAATAAGACAGTACTGTGTCCATGAGAATGAGACAAATTTGACTTTGACATTTATAATAAATAAAATAAGCAATCTAGTTCATAATTTTGGTCTCACCATTTTATTAATTTAATATTTTTGCTGTCATTGTAGCTCAGTTTTTTTAAACTACAACTTCGCACTTCAAATCTCTTCAGACGGGTGCGTTGGAGGCAAGGGAGCAGACCCAGAACACACAAGGAGAAAACAATCCCACACTCCGTCTTACTTGCAAAATGAGAAATTTATCAGGCAAAATGATTTTGCCTGATGAAGGTCACGTTGCATGTCTTAATAAATTTCTCATTTTGCAAGTAAGACGGAGTGCGGGATTATTTTCTCCTTGTGTGTTCTGAAACTACAACTTCTCAAAAAATGTAACTTGCCAGAATGTAATGCCTTTTTAGTCCAATCCAAAAACGTGGGATAGCCAAAGAACAATTGTATTCTGTCCAATGGACAACATTTTTTAGAGTGACGATGTTTAATATGGATGATACTTGGACGATCAATGGATTACACAGACATACAGTGAGGAAAATAAGTATTTGAACACCCTGCGATTTTGCACGTTCTCCCACTTAAAAATCATGGAGGGGTCTGAAATTTTCATCGTAGGTGCATGTCCACTGTGAGACATAATATAAAAAATTCAGTTCAAATACTTATTTGCAGCAGTATCATACAAATTAATTGTTAAAAAAAATCATACACTGTGATTTCTGGATTTTTTTTTTGATTATGTCACAGTGAACATGCACCTACGATGAAAATTTCAGACCCCTCCCTGATTTCTAAGTGGGAGAACTTACAAAATCGCAGGGTGTTCAAATACTTATTTTCCTCACTGTAATCCACTGCATAACAGTTCAGAGTTCACAACTTCAGAACTGCTTTGGTAAGGTCTTGTTAGTCAGTTCCACAGTGGTATGATTATATCGCGGTGAGTTGAGTAGCCGTGACGATCTTCAGGCTGATTTGCCCGGGCATCTCATCGGCCATCTGAGCGCCTTGTTTCCGTAACTGTATGACCTGAGGCTCAGTACTGTCCTTCACTGATCCCGACAGCATCACCTGCCCCATGAACTCGTCCTTCACAGCGTTACTGTTCCAGATCTGGAGTGTCACACGCAGAATATTTTACATGTTTGAATAAAGTACATCAACACTAAATAAAAATATACAGTATTTTCAAATGGCTGCATGATTTTTAGAAATAAAATTCATTTGCAATAGTGATCAGATTTGTGATTTATGGATACATTCTGTTCAAACCACAAACCACTCCAAGAGCATTAACATTTGAGGAAATATCAAATAAATACAAAAATCCGATGTATTTCAGAACATGTTTGTAGAGGTCTAAACTACAGACGCAAAGACAGGATATGTTGTTCTTTACAGAGGATAACTTCATAACTGAAACTGCGATTTTCCAATGATTGCAATATATTGGGCAGCTCCAGTTTAAAATTCTTACTCTCACATTTTAAAGCATTTATTTCATTATTTTTATTTTTTAGGTGAGGGTGAACTACTTTTAATACTGCACATATACCAAATTACTACATATTTTAAGACATCAGAATAGTAAAGTTGTGTTACCTGCACAGTGATAGGCTTCCTTGGGTTCTTCCTGTAGAAAACACCACTGATGGCAAACTCTGGCTCTAATGTGTCTTTTCTGATAGGAGACCTGACTGACTTCCCTTCACAGTAGATGATCACATAGGGGTCTGCTCCTGCACCACAGGTCAGTAAAGGTGAGATTTAAGATGATTACAGATATTATCATTACAGTAGTTGTATTAGAATTAAGCACAGCTGTACCTCCTTCCTTGTCTTGGTTCTCCAGCCCCGCTGCTGTGTGGATGTAAACGTGACTCACTATTTGAGGATAACCAAGAAACGAACTCCAGCAGCGCACTTTGGGTTTGTCCCCTGTCAGCTCCCTGCCACAGCACAGAGCAATTCATGTATATGGAGGAAACAATAACAGAAATACTGTGATATTGTACTGTCAAAAGTCTTGCGATAATATTGCGTACCATCACAATATTATATCAAATTACAAGTCTCCTTTGTACTCTTTCAGTGCAGACGACATGAACAAATAACTGTTATTAAGCACTTTTAAATCTTAATTCTGTAGATTGTGACAGAACCAAAGGCTTGTCAAGGCACTTTAAAAGGAAAAAGTAGCATATTCACAATTTTGTTAGCCTCCACAGCATATATATAAATATAGCGTGAGAAGCATATAGTGAAAATCATGGGTTGAGAGATTTGGATATCATTACATCCCTATTCATTTTTATGATTGAGGATGGACTTGAATCATGTTGCATCTCAAAATAAAACTTCATTTGATATAGTTCAGAGGCTGTCATTGTCCTTGTTGATATTTTAGAATACATTGTCAGCTTCATCTGAGAAACATTTACTATAAAAATACAAGATAATTCCATGGAAATTGAGACTTGTGTCTGTGGCTGACTTAAATGCAATTCTACCTTTTGATGAGAATAAAATATCCTACTGTTCATCACAAATTTCATAATAAAAAGATACACAGGAGAAAGCAGAATCTAAAAAAGTCATTATCAGAATAATCCTAATCAACTACGATTGAAAAATATATTATAGTTGTACCTGCATCCAGAGTCCACGTCGGTGAAGAGGCGGAGCATATAATCGCCAAGAGTCAGTGGTTTGAATGTGGTTGGCATGATGACATATCGGCCCTGTTTTAGGTCCACTCTCATGAAGACCGTCCGGGCGTTTATGTATGTCGAAGTGGCTACACACTGTTGAGTTATAATGTCATGCATTCGGTACTTCCTATTCAATTCCACCTAAAAATACAAGAAAAACAAATATTTAATTAAAGCCGCAAGCGGCGTTGACGGGCCCTCGCACTTGCGGCCTATGGGGGTGGGGGGGCATGCTCCATGCCAGTATTTTCAGTATTTTCAGCCGCACAAGATGTCATGTCAATCTAAAGCACAGTCGCAGTTTCAGTGCATTCCAATGGTGGGTGGGGGTATTCTCCACGCCTGCATACAAAGTATTTTCAGCTCCACAAAATGTCATGTTAATAGAAAGTGCGATAGCAGCTTCCGTGCATATTTTACAGTTCCCTTGTCTACCACATGGTGGCGCTATGACATACGGGCAATTCATTTGCATAAAAATGTTTCCTCTCAGCATATGCAAACCTACCCCAAACTTCGTGTGGCCGGCTAAAGCGCTATGAAGCTGAACCAATTTCCGGTTAGGGGGCTCATTTGCTGTACATTTCTTACAAAATAAAGAGGAGGCAGTGGATTGTGAAAAGAAAGTGTATTTATTCCAAAAATTGTTGTGCACACGCTGTCAATTGCCTAGCAACGCACCTAGCAACCTTTGATCTGTCTTTGATGTGTCCTGTCAGAACAGACCCTGTTAGACCCTGTCAGACTCTGTTAGACCCTGTCAGACCCTGTCAGACCCTGTTAGACCCTGTCAGACCCTGCATGTGGCCTACATGCTGAGGCCTACATGAACCTTCGGTGCTTGTGGGGACATTGCTGCTTGCAGCTATATCAGATCAAAGGTACATAAAGATCAAAGATCTTTGATCAGGGCGTTGCCTAGCAATAAATACCTCCCATTCATAACTCATAACTCCCATTTAATAAATACCTAACTTTATCGATCCGCCGTATCGTCATATTACCGCCTATTTGAAAATCCTTCGCAATTTAACATCTCCAACGTCTTAAGATTATGTTCACCAAAATTTAAGCCCATCTGAGGTACGGTGTAGGAGAAGTGTTTCAAATTCCATTGTATGTCAAATACCACAAAATCACACAAAAGGCCAATTATCTAACTTCCTGTTGGGCGTGGCCATGACATTGCAGTGAGGCGTTTGTTCGTCTTATTAAGATACATGTCCCTACCAAATTTCGTGCGCCTATCTTAAACGGTATGCCAGCCCCGAAAGACAACGCTCTAGGGGGCGCTATCGAGCTCCTGGGGGTCACCGGGGGACGGGTCTTTTTGTGGTCGTACTGGCCGCACTTTGTGATGCCCGTGCCAAGTTACATTCGTTTTGAAGCATGGGAACATGTTCAAAATGGCCCCAGCGTGTGTGAAGAATAATAATAATACGGAAACGAAGCAACAACAATAGGGTCCTACAGTGCTCGGGCCCTAATAAAATACATTTAATGAATTAACAGTAAGTTTGATTCAAAAGCATGTTTATTTGTTTTTATTTCAGTAGATTTCCGTGCTTGGTTAAAAGTGCATTGTGTAACTTTTCTGATGGAGGTCCGACACCTACTTGTTTCTATGGAGACGTTATTGCTATGCCTGAAATGTTCCACAGTATGACATTAAACAGCTCTTTTTTACATGTATTTAATTATAGTGGTTTTATAGCTCAAAAATACAAAGAAAAACAGGCATTCTGACTGAGTGCGGTTGCCTCTCCAAAGATCTGACTTGTAACTTGGTCTGGTTTGGTCTGCATGAAGATAGAAAGGTTTAATACCATACTATGAAACATTCCATACAAAGCAATAACATTTCCTTGGAGAAAAGCATATGACGGACCCTCCACAGAAATGTTACACAATGCACTTTTAAGGGGATCATGAAGAAGGGCAATCAATAATCTGTTATAAAATACAGTCACGAAAACACTCCAATACAAAACTATTCCAATTTTTCTTACAAGAGCAAGTTTATTTGAATCATGTCTTATTTTTAATAAATCATAGTTATTTTCTGACCATTAAAGATTTTGCAGAGGCTATGTGGAATTACTGTGCCCTCTAGTGGTTAAAGGAGAAATAAAGAAAACAATGTTAATCTACTAACTCTTCAACACTAGGACAGGCAAATGTGGTTCAACGTGACAACTGCTCTGTTTTTTTTACACCTACACCTCCCTTGTTCTAAGAATGTAATCTGTAACGTTTAGTGTACAGGCCTGTAGTATTGTAATAGAGCATTGAAAAAGGGACAAAACAAAACAAAAAAACTGCCTAAGATAGAGTAATCACATCAGTAATCTTTTACTCTCTACAACAGCCTAGTTCACAGCTACAATACTCTATTATTCTCGGAGCTCTGGCTGATGTCTGACAAGTTAAAATCAAAGAGCCTATAGTATGCCATTTTATGATCTATGTTATAATGTCGTTTCCTTATCTAAAACATACCTGGAATTGTTTTTAGTTTCATTCACACGTTTAACAAACAAACCCTGCATATTTAGGCGGAGTTCTTCTTTCACACTTCCACCTTGTGATGTCATGCGGTAATACTGTACATGAAATGCTCCAATGGCTCCACACACCTTTACTAGACTCATTTGGATAATTTCAACCTTGGAATTGCCAATTTCTAGTGAACAAAAGGTAAAAAGGAGCTGTTAACTTGAAAAATATCTCTTCATGACATCACAAGGTGGAACAGAGCATTTAGAGCTTTATAGATGTAGAAAGACTAATAAACCAAGACTACAGTGTGTATGTTTTTGAGGATCTAGAGCAATTGTAACATGGCTAAAAGCTCCCGAGAGTCAAATTTGCGTAATACAGTATAGGACCTCAACACATTCAAGATCAACCTTGTCAAGACAATGTTTGGATATTACCTTTTACTGGGCTACTGTGTAATATTGATTTTTACATTCCCCGTGTCAGATAGCAAAGAGCCATACCTTGAATATACTAAAGCCAATAGTCTGGTTTTCTCCTTGGCCTTGTTTCCTGTGAATCTTCATATCTTTTTGCTGCAGACAGATCAGGGCCTCATCTTCCTCTTTTGTCACATCGAACAAATACTGCACAAAAAACAATGTTAATACCTAATACCTTTATCTAACTCAGTCAGTTATTAACACTCAGTCAATAGTGTTAAATACCTGTGGGTTCTGTAGAAAGGTATATTTGTGGTTCGCACAGCCCCCACATCGGTTCAATAGAGGTTCTGCATTTTTTGTCCAGCTCCCAAAGTGCACAACCTCATTCCAGGTTTTGTGTATGCTTAAAAGTGAGGTATTGATGAGACGACAAAGATCTGCGTCGGTGAAGAACTTGCACCAGTCTGAAAATGCCATCCTGTTGACACCAATGCACAAAATGGTATTAATTAGTAACTAGGGCAGGGCAATATAAGCCATATTGCCCCATGTTTTATCAGGATATAAAAGAGAAAAAAATATGGCTTTGATAATATTTCAGTTATAGCTATAAGTTCGACTTCCATTCCTCGCGTTTGATCTCGTTTATTATTAGAATTTTCAGACTGTGCAGAGTGTTCACGGTCACTGTTTAAGTTAGCCACAATCGCTGTCTGCCTCTCCTCACAACTAAGAGGAAAATCAGTTAATAAATTATTCCCAAATCCTCCAAGCTTCTGTGCCTGCCTTAGAACTACAGATGCAATTTAGCTCTATAGCCAATTCTGGCATATTTACTGTGCAGCTTCTGCTCATATGTTGATTAATATGCATTGTCCCAATTAAATAAATAAATAAAAAGAAATTAACACATTACATCGCCAGTGATACAATAAGGCCCAGCCCTATTAGTAACTCAAGGCACACAGGATTAGTATAATTATGTACAGTAACTGAGCAAGTACCAAAACTCTCCATCGTCAGCCACTGTGATGCCAAGGTTTCCTCTTTCAGTGTCACCGACCTTAACCCATTCTTCAGAGCTAAAAAAATATATATAATTAACACAATAGGTAAGTGATATATTGTATTCATTTGTGATTAAATTGTATATTTTGTAAAGATATTGGTTAAAAGGTATTTGTTTTATCATGTTTAACAGATCAAAACTGTAAGTAGGTTTTATTAAATTTCTTGCTTATGAACAAACAGTAAGACTTTTAAATTTTATTTCATCTGTTGTCAAAGGTCATATTATGATGTTTGTCACTTACGTTATGTCATCAAAAATCTGAGTAAGATCCAATTTAGCATTTTAAAAGCAGACTAGTATAGCATAGTGACCAATATTAGTAGGTAGCCTCATTATCAATGTTTCTGCCTCACGTGTCACTCCATGGTCCGTTCCACTCAGTCTTGCCCCAGGGGTTTCTCATGCGGATCATCGGGATGGTCTCATTTTTAAAGTAGGCCAACAGTCCATGCCCCAGCCGCACCTTCTTCACCGCCGTCACAGAGTATGCATGGCCCTTCACCAAACCATTGCCCATCTTCAGCTCTATTTCATGTGGATCTGCCTGTAACAAAGGTTCTATTAGTTAAGAACTCACAAAGAAGGCTACAAATATTACATTATGGATAGTAATAAAAAAGGAACTGGTGTGGAATGTGGAACAGCCCCTGTAACTAAATAAATTCACATGAAAAAATTCGAGATAACACAGAAAAATTTGCATGCATTTGGTTTGCAATCTTAATTTATATTAAAGATATCAGTGAATAATTTTCCAACAAAGAAAGGATAGATTATGCTCTTTTGATCATGATACTTAGAGATCCCAGAGTTCTCCTTTTGTTTCAAGTATCCAAAAAAAAACAAAAAAAAAAACACATCCAACAGGGTCAAAATATCCGTTATCCCTTTATTTAGTTTTTTAAAAGGCCATCTTTACTGAATTACAAAATGTATTGTGTATTTTTAGTTTGTATATCCTGTGTACATGTGATATACTATATATGACAGTTGACTGCTCTGCTGGCTACATATATCAGATTTTAAAAGGTACATAAACATTTCTGTAACTTGGGGATGGTCCACCATTTGCTTGTGTTTTTGCTTTGCCTGAAATGTTGCACAGTCACCTACTTTAGATACTCACAGTATCCATCTTTATTAAGATGGATACTGTGGGTATCTAAAGTAGGTGACGTCAACAGGCCAAGTTAAAGATCAGATCTATGGAGAGGCATCCCCACGCACAGTATTTATCTATCTATCTATCTATTTATCTATCTATCTACCAATAAATTAATAGTAATAGAAAAAAAGATGGATAAATTTAATGTCATACTGTGGAACACTCCAGGCAATGCAGTCATTACTCATGGAGACAAGCAGGTGGCGGACTCTCAAAGATAAGTATTGTGACTGACCTTGATGGAGCAGCTGATAATGCCTCCTCTTTCATAGACTTTGAGCACATCTGCAAACAACACATCTTGTTTCTTCTGGTCACTATGATAAGCTCCATCCTGCAGGTCAATGGCCTCTGCCACAGCTCCACTGAAGTCCACCACTGCATCCCCAGTGTTTCCCCCCTCCAGGGACTCGTAGCAGCCAGAAAGCCTGAGGGGAAAGTTACATGTGGAGAGCTGGATGTCTAATCAGTTGTTCCATACAATAATTAAGGTGCCAAAATGGTGCATTATTTCACTGCTATGAAAAACACACTCTAGTTTTTCTGACACATTAATTATTCTGCTGCATGTGTCTCTGATCATGATATTATAGTTTCTATATCTTACCTTGGTTAAGATAAGATAAGATAAGATATGCCTTTATTAGTCCCTCAGTGGGGAAATTCCAGTGTTGCACAGCACAAAAAAGTAACGTCCGCCTCTGCGCGTCCTTCGTAGCAGCTCCTCCGGCACACAACTGCGCCGCGCAGCGCACAAATGACTTGAATTCAAAATATGAATCTGGATTTCAGTAATTTTGCCAAATTTTAATTAAATTACTTATGTAATTTCTGACTGGTTAGAAGATAACTTAGCTTGAAATAATAATAATGGGGGTGTGTAAAATGTTCTCAAGTACAAATTTGAGTTTAGTAAATGATTAACTAAGAATAATAATGCATTTGTGATATAATGGGAGTGACACTCGAAATCACTTAACAATTTAGTGTATTATTCATTCCCTCCATACTGGGTGGTGGCAAGCTACTATTGTAGTCCTGAGCTAGACTGACAGAAGCAAGGCTGCCAATCTGCACAATCAGCCCCTCCAACCACCACTCAAAAACACACCACATTCATACTAATAAAACTGTGTGAAGTGTCTTGCCAAAGGTCTAAATCACTACTGAAATTAAGATTATTCTCTTGAATTCAAGTAATTTCAACTAATATTGATATTCATGTTTTGCAGTGTTAAAGACTTTTGCTGTTACTGACTTGGCGTAGGCCTTCTCCAGCAGAGCGCTCCAGAACTCATTGTTGTCTTTTGAATGGCAGTAGATGAGCTCCCCGTTGATGGTGGGCAACCGGTCGTCCACCACCACGTCAATCCACTGCCCAAAAATCCAGAACTGAAAGTGGAAGATCCCTGCATAGTTCTCTGGGTGATTGCTGTCCCACTCTTGCTCCTTCCAGTCTGGGATCACCTGTAATAAAAGACACACAGGTATTTGACCTAGTTCACATAGACCTTCAGGTGAATTCCATTACCAGACAGTGATGCCACATTTTTGCTATAGTCAACAGTGTAGAATTTAGCAATATCAATTTGTTCAGCATTGGGAGATTTAAAAAGTTAACAAGTTGTGGTAATAGGGTTGTCACAAAAATCATTAATACTTATTACCAAAGTTGCATGATAAGTGTATGACAATTTGTTTTAATAAATGTTTTTAATTCAATAATTTATTTCTACTGCAAATCAAATCACTGTTTTTTTTAAATTGTATATCTGAGTTTTGTAAACCCAAATGGTAATAATTAAGTATTAACTATGATTACTTGTTTTTAAAATTATATTCTTTGGCAAAGGGGTTTGACATTTTTTGACACGCATTGGTAATAATATAAGTTAACAAGAAAATTAAGATCCACAGTAATTTTCAATGCCATTTGGAACATCTACAAGAACCATTTTTGATTCTGTTATGCATTTTCATCTGATGTACTCACCCTTTTCCACAAATCTTCCTTCAGGGCCAAACAGGAGCAGGCAGCAACAAACCAGCAGTTTCCCACAATTCCTTGGTTCAAGTCATGTGAGCTAATGCCTTCCACAAACAGATGTGGCGATGGACTGATCTCCTAAGACAGGCAGGAGGGACATGCAGTCATTTGGAGGCTCTATACATTTCACAGTCTGAGTGTATGTAGTGAATCATCCGTAGTACATATTAGGATTATACATGATAGGACTTGCTTTTAGTGTTTGTGCTGCTATACCTCATTTCAGTTAGTCTAATGTTAAACCAATGGAGGTTTTAAGGCATTAAATACAAAATTTGATTCAAAAGTATAGACACTATAGATAAATGTATAGTAGTGACCCAGCAGCTTATCAGGTTGTTCCATGGCTAGTTTTTGCTAATGAATTTCTATGGACATTTTGTACACTTTTGGTAACAAATGTTTCTTAATGTTCCATCCTGAGCTCCACAGTACATACCCCTGGCCTCTTCCACGCCACCCTTCCAGGTGGAGGTTTCCGAAAGTACAGGGACGCGTTGTTGGCAGGGAAATCTGGATCTTCAAACAGCACCTTATCCCTGATACAGGCCTTCTTCAGCTCGGAGTAGTGCTGGTTCTTGAACGGGGTAGCGGAGGAAAACATGGTGCAGATGCAGAGGTGTGGACCAGACACCAGACACGAGGTGATTTAGCACAGGAAATACTCAGAATAACTACCAAATCAGACAGAACAGTAAACACAAATTAGTGGTGTAGTGGAATGTAGCATCTTTCAAAATAAAATGACTGTTGAAGTTCAGAATCAAATCCAAAATAAAAACAGGGTTGTCACATTACTAAAATTTAAACTTGATTTGATACTATGGAATAGATGTAACATGATGGTGATTTCGATACAACAATAATAAATAAATGGCAAAAGGAGAAATTCAAATGGATTCTACACCCAATAATACATAAATGCAAAAAATAGATTTCATAGTTCATTTAACACCAAAATAGAGATCAAAGAGATCAAAGTCAAAGATCAAAGTCAGCTTTATTGTCAATTCTGCCATATGTGTTCAACATACAGTGAATCGAAATTTCGTTTCTCTCTGGCCAGGTAGTGCAAAAAGACAGTGTACAAGATACAATATGAAGACAAAACACAACAAAACTATCTAAGACAGAGATCTAAAGTTAAAACTAAAGTCTAACATCTAAAATCCTTAAAGCAGTGCAACATAATAAATAAATACCTATATACAGATGTCCAAAGTGTGCAGTGTGCATCAAAAATGTGCAATGGAAGATACAGCAGTGAAATGGTCATGTGCAATA
The DNA here is from genome assembly GCA_036785185.1 of Paratrypauchen microcephalus. Taxonomy (NCBI): domain Eukaryota; kingdom Metazoa; phylum Chordata; class Actinopteri; order Gobiiformes; family Gobiidae; genus Paratrypauchen; species Paratrypauchen microcephalus. Next base: position 5,850,219 of record JAVJIX010000034.1, on the reverse strand, counting down.
GAATGTGCATTGGAGTTAAGATAAAATAAATGTGCAACAGTAGTAATTCTAGTGCAATAACAGGAGTAAACAACAGTACTAAAAATTCCAGTAGTAAATGTGCAATAACAGTAGTAAACAACGTTGCGTGAAAAGTCCCTCAGTCGTCCAGGTAGAATCCATGATCAAAGGAGAAGTTCAATTTGTCAACTGGACAAAGTTTGTTTGGTTGAAAACGTTTCGCCGCTCATCCGAGAGGCTTCGTCAGCTCTGGCCCTCATGCTGGTTAGACCCTGAACAGGGTCTAACCAGCATGAGGGCCAGAGCCTGAACAGGGTCTAACCAGCATGAGGGCCAGAGCTGACGAAGCCTCTCGGATGAGTGGCGAAACGTTTTCAACCAAACAAACTTTGTCCAGTTGACAAATTGAACTTCTCCTTTGATCAAGTAGTAAACAACAGTGCAACAGGAGTAAAATTCAGTAGTAAATGTAAATGTGCAACAGTGCAACAGTAGTCCTTAGCAGCAGTTTTTTAAAGTGTCTAGAGTAGGGATGCAAATTATCGGTTAATTCATTAACTGATAGTTGATTGACCTTATCAATCGATTAACGATTAACTGATAAGCGGCGTTTTTCACCTGAATTTTAGTGTTTCAATAGGGTCTTTAAGAATATAAGCTATAGTATACATAACACTGAGTCAAAAATATATCATAGCATTATTATTTTGTATATTCCTCAATTAATTATTCCTTAGTAAAAAGCAGACAAATGTATTGATGCTGAATAACAAAATACAGTAATCCCTCGCTCTATCCAATTTTTTTTTTTATAGTGTAACATTGTGTTCTGTCCTGATTGGCTAAGAGACTAGAAGACCAGGACTGAACGTGGACTGGACCAGGTCTGAACCAGGTCTGGACCTGGACTGGACCTGGACTGGACCGGGACTGGACCGGGACTCGACCGGGACTCGACCGGGTCTAGACCGGGACTAGACCAGGATTAAACCACCACGTGCCGCTGCTGGTTTGGCCGCGGCCCGCGCTCCGAGCCACAGGCCAGCCGTGCGGGCCTCGGGGCTCGGCGAAACCAGCAGCAGCGGCACGCATTCCGGGTTCGATCTCGCCTCGCGCGTACACCCGGGGCTGCTGAGCAGTGCCGTTGGCGCCTGCGGTCGGCTGTGAGTCGAGCTTGGCGCAGCGCGGTTGCCTTGATTCATGACCGCGCGGGTCCGCGTGTCCGCGGTTAGCGGTTAATTACAATTAATGCATTTTGATCGACCAACGTCTTAATCAACAATTAACCGTTAATCGATTAATTGTTGACATCCCTAGTCTAGAGTGATATGTCTTTTTATGGAATACAGGTTATGCCAGTATGGGGGGTGGGGGGTGGGAGATGGGTAAGGTGAGAGTTCGGGTGAGAGTTCAGCCTCCTGACAGCCTGGTGGATGAAGCTGTTTGACAGTCTGGTGGTAGTTGTACTTTATGTTACTATGAGGTCTTATACTAGTTCTGATAAAGCTGAAATATCAAATTTGTATTACTTTTGAGAACCATAATAGCCAAAGTAACAATCACAAAAAATAGCCTTAGAATGGCAGTGTTAGAAAGTGTAAAGTATCGTGGCGGCACGGTAGCAGAGTGGTTAGCGCTCTTGCTTCACAGCAAGAAGGTTCCGGGTTCGATCCCGGGGTCGCCCAGACCTTTCCGTGTGTGTTCTGTGTGGCGTTTGCATGCATGGTCTGGGTTTGATCCCCGGGTCGCCCGAGCCTTTCTGTGTGGAGTTTGCATGTTCTCCCCGTGTCTGGGTGGGTTTCCTCCGGGCACTCCGGTTTCCCCCACCAACCCAAAACATGCACCATAGGTACTCCAGCTTAGGTCCTGACCAAACCAAAGCAAGAAGATCATGGAGATGGTCCCCGGGCGCCCTAATGTGTGTGCTGCCCACTGCTCCTAATATATGTGTATATATATATAGGATGGGTTAAAATGCAGAGAAGAATTTCTCCAGTGTGAGATCAATAAAGTCACTTCTTCTTCTTCTTCTTCTTAAATAGTTCTAGATTTCTCCTAGTAGGCCTATAACTTATTTGCCATTTCCAAACTTTCTGTGACATTTAAGTCAACAGTGAGAATAAAACTTGATGAAACTTGTTCTTTTGCAAATATCCCCTGAAGCCAAACAGAGCCAGCACACCCTTCCTAATCTACAAAAATAACATGATAATATTTATTATCAGAATGAGTCATGGTAATAAAAGGGTGGCCGGAAACATTACAAAAGTTATCTGATCTTTAAATTCTTAAAGGACAATTTTCTAATATTAAACATCCTAAACATAACAAAATAACCTGGCCAGAGAGAAACTAAATTTCAATTAACTGTATGTTGAACACATACGAGGGGCATTCAAAAAGTTCTAAGACAAATGCCATAAATTCAAAATGAGTCGAACTAGCTCAACAAAATGACCTTGAATTGTACCACTGATGACTTATAAACACATTCAAAGAGTTACCTTACATATTGCACAACCCACTTTTTTGACCCTCCAAAATGAGCCAATCTGATGTCTGAGCAAACATTAAATTTCTAACAAAACTTCAAGGGAAACCTAAAGAAATTATTGAAGATTTGCACAATGTTTATGGATTTTTTTTTTCCTATTTCCAAAGTTGAAGGAACATTTAAAAGGAATAAGATTTCAGTCCATACTTGAAGCGAAGAGGGAGGTTGTGACCTGGTTGACAAGCGCCAGAATTCTATCATGAAGGAATTTTTCGGTGGAAACTTCGCTTGCAGAAGTGTATTGACTTAGGTGGATGTTATGTAGAAAAATAATTTTGTTACTTTCAAAAATGAAGTTTTTTTTCCTTAGAACTTTTTGAATGACCCTCGTATGGCAGAAAGACAATAAAGCCGACTTTGATCTTTGACGTTGATCTTTGACTTTGATCGTTGACTTTGATCTTCTTTTGATAATTCACTGTGAAAAAACTGTATTGTCTCTAAATAGTATACATATATTACCACTTGTCAGTATCAACTACTAGTCCCAGTCCTTTTTCCAGGATGTAAACTAAAAAACTTATATTGAGACTCAAAACAAGCCCACAACTTCTAAACAAAGGAGTTAAAAAGATATTAATCCCACCATTTACAGTACTGAGCCTGTGTCAAAACGTCATCCAGCTTCCCACTCAAAAGAATGTGAGCAGGTATTGTTGGCTACCTGTTCGCTCTGCCCTCCCACACAATTTCAGCATGTATATACAGCCACACCCTAGTGTTGTCCACAAGCTCATATTAGATCTTACCCTGTGTTTTACTCTGAAATTGACATTAGTAAGTTCAGTGTCTGTACATTTGAATGACAAAAGGCTTTGTCACTAATAATGTAATCGGCAATCAGTTTTGTCATCTGAATTGTTTACAACTCAACTAATACTGCTGATACTATTAGGGGTATGTTGACATGGGTCATGTCTCAGGCAAAAACTTGATTCACCATAAAGTCTGAACTAACTTGAAAAGCCAGTTCACATCAAATGCAAACTGCTGATCAACTGGAGATTTTACATGTACACAAACTTACCTACCTGATCTGTAGGACTTCAAAAATTCATTCAGTCCGTTGTCCAAATTGTCAAAGAGTTATCAGTAGTCCCATGTTATTGTTCTCAGCCGCTACTTCCTGGGTGTGCAACCAGCGGCTGAACTGGTCTGACAGTTGAGGGCTGGATTCAAGTCAGCACGAGAGGGAGGAGGAAACTGAAACGAAACACCCATGAAACAACTACAGGTGAGACAAGAGGCCACATGTCCTTTATCAGCGTCTACTGATAAACTTAGGGTACCTTTATGTTTAGTGTTGTGCAAAAACAAAACTCAGTGTATTGTGCAAATCAATCAAAACCCATGGTAAAAGACTGTGACTGTGTCAAGACTATGTGGCAGTCTATTTTGAAAGACTTTAGTAGCATCAAACATATTGTTTCAATTACAGCTGAGCTTTATCAGCCCACTAAAGCTGCTCTTGAGTAACATGAGGACAGCAGAATGCCTGGGGGATTCATGCCAGTGAAGCTCATACACAACTGCCAACAGCAAAATAACTATAACTTTGCAAGAATGTACCCATTGGAATTTGTATTCAAGTAAAAGAATGGTTACTTGAAATAAGAGCTTGTGACGCATTCTTCTCAATTTCATAAACCCGAACAACATGCTGACATGAATGTGTCTCTTGTGGTTAAAACAATGTGACTCTGTGCTGCAATCCCAACCACAAAACATTCATAAGTCTTTCACCATATTTTATATCCAAAATCATCCTCCATCTTTTCAGTTACAATGTCACGGTCTATTCTGTTGTATCAGATGAAGTTGAAAAAGTTCAGAAGTTCAGAAGTGTAGTTTCAGTCTAATCTCTCTACTCTGATATAGACCAACAGGTGCAAACGTTCAGATTATATGCAACAAACAAGACAAAATAATAATTCAGGTGTGATCTTAAAGCAGTTACCGTTGCACCACAAAGAAGCGAACTTCAGCTTTGGGCTGGCGAGTCTCTCCTCAGATGCAGTGCGTAAAATCTCCACAGAAACATGAGCCAAACTGTAGGTCATGTGACTTTGTTAGTTCTTCAAAAACCCAAACGTCCAAGAGCAAGTTTAGTGCTTGAAGCCTAGTTTGTGAATGTAAAACATTTCATTGTGTTCACTGTCGTCATTACTAAAAAAAAATGCAACGTTTATTTTCTGAGTATTGGGTTAAGTCAATAAGCTACCACCAGGGGTCAGCAAAGACGGCACAATATAATATACATGTATATGCATATGCATATGTATATATACATATACATATGTATATATCCTCCTGGGACCCGAAGAAAAAAGGTGTATCTAAATTATTATTATTATTTTAATTTTCTATTTGGAGGTAAATGAACACCTTAGCATTTACATTTTTTTATTTTATTTTTTATTCATATTTTTGTAACATATCCTCTGTAATGGAATGGAGTGTTAAATCCATGTCAAGTTAACCTAACCTAAACATTTTTTCGGTCGGTTTTACAGTCACCTCAAAAAGTTTTTAGACTTTTAATTTCTTATTTATTTATTTATTTATTATATTTTTTATGTTTTATTTTAATTTGTATGTATTATTTATTTATTTACACTCAACAAAAATATAAACGCAACACTTTTGTTTTTGCTCCCATTTTTCATGAGATGGACTTAAAGATCTAAAATTCATTCCAGATACACAATATTACCATTTCTCTCAAACATTGTTCACAAATCTGTCTAAATGTGTGATAGCTCACTATCACATCACAACATTGAGCATGTTTGGGATGTGCTTGACCAGCGTATACGACAGCGTGTACCAGCTCCCACTAATATCCAGCAACTTCGCACAGCCATTGAAGAGGAGTGGACCAACATTCCACAGGCCACAAGTGACAATCTGATAAACTCTATGCGAAGAAGTGTTGCACTGCATGAGGCAAATGGTTGTCACACCAGATACTGACTGGTTCTGAGTCCCCAGACCCCCAATAAAGCAAAAAAAAAAAAAAAAAAGCACATTTCAGGGTGACCTTTTATTGTGGGCAGTCTAAGGTACACCTGTGCACTAATCATGATGTCAGATCAGCATCTTGATGTGGCGCACCTGTGAGGTGGGATGGATTGTCTCAGCAAAGCAGAAGTGCTCACTATCACACATTTAGACAGATTTGTGAACAATGTTTGAGAGAAATGGTAATATTTTGTATCTGGAATGAATTTTAGATCTTTAAGTCCATCTCATGAAAAATGGGAGCAAAAACAAAAGTGTTTATATTTTTGTTGAGTGTATTTATTTATAATGTATTTTATTTATATATTTTAGATTTTTGATTTTTATGCATTATTTTTATTTATTTATTTATTTATTTATTTATTGGGGCCAAGCACCGAAGGTGCTAGGCACCAGTGTTTCTACTGATTATTATACATTATTCCTCTAAACATGGGAGTCTATGGCAACCCCTAGAACTGTCTGGTAAAAAGTTGTGAAGTTTTGCTAGCACATTCCAGCCAGTCTCCTCATTACCCACAGCAATTTATAGGCCCCCAGCCCCAACCGTCTAGTGCCACCAGCAGGTCAAAGTTGCAGGAATTTTCAGGAATTTTCTGCATTGCTAGGCAACGTACCTAGCAACCTTTGATCTGTCTTTGATGTGTCTTTGAGCTGTTAAACCTTGTTAGACCCTGTTAAACCCTGTTAGACCTTGTTAAACCCTGTCAGACCCTGTCAGACCCTGTCAGACTCTGTTAGACCCTGTCAGACTCCGTTAGACCGTCAGACCCTGTTAGACCCTGTTAAACCCTGTTAGACCCTGTCAGACCCTGTTAGACCCTGTCAGACTTTGTTAGACCCTGTCAGACCCTGCATGCGGCCTACATGCACCTTTGGTGCTTGGCCCCACATTGCTGCTTGCAGCTATATTTTTATTTTTATTTTTTTTAATCATAGTGCAGCCACAAACTAGAGTCTATCTCAAAACTTAAAAGATGTCCGCTATAAAGGACACGAATGAATGGGTGGGAGGATATTACAGTAAATCCTATTGAACTTGGAACCATAATGGCATTGTTTAACTGTTTTTCATACGACCAAAATCTCTGGTTGCGTCTAGATTTGATTTAAAACTGATGCAAATCAGATGCTTAAAATCAAACAGAAAAGGGCCCAGGTGTTGTACAACACAGACGCACGACTGATGTTTGATTTTGATGAGGCACCCCCAAACACACCTCATGAAACAACAGTTAATCTCCAGACCATCATATATCATATACATGTTATCCATGCCGGGTCCTATTCGAATCCTCCTTATGGTTAGCAGTGAGATTCTCTCCATTACTCAGCCCACAAAACTACGTCAACATTTGAAGACTGGACATGGCTCTTGGCTCCACAGGGGCCTTAATGTGTGCTGAAGCTTTATCCTCAGCTTCATTCACACCAGCATTTTTTGGCCTGAGGAGTGAGTAGTGGAGTGTTTATGGAAGATTTCCCCAGACAAAGCTCCGTGGTCCTCCTATATTCTTCAGCATCGTTCCACGTCCTCTTCCTCAGATTTGGGTTCGTAGGATCCACAGAGGAACATGCTGGAGCATCCTCTTCATCTTCATCTTCATCATGGTCACGTTTTCTGACCTGAGAATGGCAGGGTGAGGTGTTTTTCTAGGGTTGACCTACACAAAACCTCTTGGTACTCTGCAGATCTTCCTCCTCATCATCATCATTGTTGCCCCTTTAAGTCTCTTTGCTGGCATCTAAATCAGTCAGTTGTAATTAGTGTTGTGTGCAGTCATCCAGGTAGAATCCATGGCAAAAGGAGAAATTCAATTTGTCAACTGGACAAATGTAATTAGTGTTAGCCTAGTTATTATCAGCACATTGTAATATATATTAGTGCACACATCTTTAAAGCAATTTTCACACTTTTCACACCAAGTACCACCAAGATCATATCCACATTCACATTCATATTCACATTTCGCTCAGCTGTCCAGACACTGTGGTGCAGGCTCTAGAACCAACCACCCCGAAGGAAATGGGCAAGTCGAGAGATTCAACAAAACGTTATTACAAATGATGAGAACTCTCAGTAATAGACAGAAGTCAAACTGGAAAGAGTCACTGAATAAAGTAATTTTTGCTTACAACTGCACATGGAGTGAAGCAACAGGTTTCTCCCCATTCTACCTGTTATCTGGCCTATAGATATTCTATTCAAAGTGACACAAGAAACAGGGACAAATGGCCAACAGCAGTAAAGAGTGGAAAAGTCAAATGCAAGAAGCCTATGAAATAGCAAAAGAAAAAGTGTAAAAAGTAATTAGAAATAGGAAAAAGGAACCATGACAACAAGTTGAAAGTTCTGTCTTGGAGGAAGGAGATCGCGTCCTTGTGAGGAACATGACCCCTAGAGGTGGAATATGACCTCTAGAGGCGGTGCAGGCAAACTGCGCAATCACTGGGAATACTGTAAAGCATTTATAAAGTGGTGAGACAAGTAAAGAGCTCCTCATCTATGAAGTCGTGCCAGAAGTTACAACATGTAATGAGTGACTGAAGTTTATAATGAAACTGTATGCTAAGAAGACCATATTGTGACTGTCCTTTGGTAACAATTGAAGGTGTGATACATAATGCTTTTGCATTGAGATACTGCTAATGGTAAAATATACCTAAGCATGTTTATTTTTCATTAAGCTGTAACATGTTCCATAAGGTTACATGCACTTTGAAATATTTGTAAGTTCTAAATATTTGTGTTTTGGATCAGATGTGGGGACAACATCTCATTTCCAAGGGGTGTGTAATGTTTGTAAAACAAGACAATTTAAAAATTATATACATTTATTATACAATATTACGGTTAAATATATAATTCATAATAGGAGTTATTTTAAAAAGTAAAGTAATTTCATTTTATTGGTACATGATCATTATCTGTATTATTTCTATTTTCTGGTATGGTGGAAAGATTTTGGTTGGATGAAGCACATCTGGTCCGGTGAACAGGAGGATGGGCTCCGTCTTTGGTCATTAAAACCACTGACTTCAGACCTGAACGACTGCTGTTTTATTTACCCAAGTTTTTCAGGGGCTGTGGTTGTAACAAATGATCCTCACGTCTCTTCTCTTCAGGCTGTGTATGGACTTTATACATCAGCTCATGTCCAGCTGCAAGTCAGTTACATACGTTTTAACTTAAATTGTTTCTTACATCATTTGTTTACGTATTTTAATGTATATTTGTGTATATGTATATGTTTTTTTTTAAATAAATGAATCTATTTTAACTCTGAGTCTGTCTATTCTTATGACAATACATATGTTAGCTGTATTTTAAATTAGGCTACAGGAAATTATTGGCAACAAAATTGCCAGGTAATAGACAAATTTAATATAACAAGGTTTTGCTGTAAGCAGCAGAACAATTACTGTATACTTCAAGCCAATGAATAACTAAAAACTAACCCAACAAAAACCTGTAAAGGAACTTGCAGTTTCCATGGTGATAGTGGGGCCTTTTTAGGAACAAAATATTTATAATTATTTAATTTTATAAATAAAACAAACACCACCCCAAAGCATGGGGTGTGGTGTCAATAGTAAGCGTAGCTTTATTATATTATGTTTTTGAACAATTTATTGTATAAAAAGGAAGATCAAGACCAAAGAGATAAAATCCAACCATTTTAATTGCAAAAGGATACTGGTTAATACACTGAATGAAGCGTTGATAAGCCACTGTGACAATGCAAAATACCACCAAAAATGACATTGTAAAACTTCCAAGAAAAAAGTTGATTTGCTCAGAAAAGGTTGACATATGAAAGATGGGAGTGTATTTACACCAGGACAAAGTGTTTATAAAACAAATGTTGGAGGCCTCTGTATGTGGAGTATGTCCCGTGAATATCTTATCAAAAATTGTACTCAAAAAAGGCACCACTGTAGGTGATGAGCCAGATACACAAGACAAAACTTTTCTGATAGTTGTTGTAAAAATGAATATAAATGAAATAATATTAAAGAAGATAGACCCTGTGAATTATATTGGACTGATCCAGCAATGTGTTTTTGTACAATTATTTTTAAAGTCATCTGTCCCTGTTGGTTTAAACTGTGCTGGTGTGGCAGCGCCCCCTGTAGGGAACAGGTGTTTATTACACTTACAGCACCAAAGATTTGGGATAACAGTAACTCAAGTTTCAGACACAACAGAACATTCACAACAAAAACATCCATTTAAGCTCATCTCTTGGGTCATTTCTTGGGTATAAAAAGACTTGTCGTCACACATGTGACATTTTAAAATATTTTTGTCTCTAAATGCATAGATTTAAAATGCAATTGCTACTACATCTGCAGCTTCTCTTTTATAGTAATTGGTAATTGTGGTCACACATTGCAGTGCTGGCCAATAGACAGTAAATTGTCCAGCTGCTGTGGACTCTGACTTTGTGCTTCAGTGGGTCCAATTTAAATCCCTGCTCAAAACCTGAGAGGTCTTTTATAGTCATTCAGACACATGATGCAGGTTTGGTGGAGGAAAAAAAAAACTTAGAGACTTAGGTAAAGTGTTTGTAGTAGTTAAAATTGTATAGAAACCTATCCTAAACAATACCCTTGATATAAATTAATACATTATATAAAATATAAAAACCCACATAGACTTAGACAAGATCTTCTCCCTGTTATCTGAAACTATTCTGAGCCATGCAAAATATGAAAATTCCCACTCCCATTTAGCTCCCTGAATCTACCAGCCTTCTGATGATTGAAAGTGAAATATCATGCATAAATGTCCCCCAGAGCCACAACCATGATCCCTTTTGTATAAATATTAGTCTAAAACATACTTTGGCTTTAAGACCTTTATGTTTTTAATAAAAATGAGGGAATAGTAGACCATTACTGCATGTGGTGAAATGGCCTTTTTCCTTTGGTTGTCCTAACACCATTAGGTCCGACATGCCCATAGTATCAAAAAGTCACTCTTTTTTTTAAATCATGCACTGCACTTCTGGACATCTCATGTTTAGACAACTATGTATTGAATAATGTGTTTGTATGGGCTCAAAACAGAGGAAACACCAGCCTAAACCCATTTAAAGAATATGCCAATCAATAAAATTATAACATTCAATACCGGATTCCTGCCAGTATCCCAGCCAACTTAATCTGGATGACATGTGGGTGCCTATTCTGTTTTAAAATATACCCTGTTGTTGACTATGTAGTTGTTAGTCAAACATTCATGTCATAATAAAATGGAAAAACAGAGACAGACAATGCGAAGTGATGCAATAGTTCTACACATTATATACAGCGGGCTACAAGACTTCGACTAGCCTCCGTTTCATTGCTAACTGTTGGGCAGAAGGACACCGCGAGTAACATCAAAGCTGAACCAGTTCTAACAAACACCCTTTAAAATGTCCATTTGCTGCTTGGAATCAGAAGTGGAAAATGTGACAAGTAAAAAAACGTTATTTGAAATATTTGTACAATGTGAAACCTGTCTTAAGTGAACAAGTGCATCTTCTACACTGACTAACCCACAAAACTTTAAAAACACCAGAACATTAGCAAGTGATTAGTGTAATGTTTTTTCATCAGAATTAAAAAAAAGGATAGTGAAATTCACAAGCAGCAAACAGTTGCATGGCCCCGATGAATAAGGCTTTTTAAAATAGACATAAGTAGGTTTCCATGACAACAGATGAAGTGAGTAAAAACAAGGATTCTCGCTTCAGGGGTAGATTGGTCAGGAGATGGCTGTTTACATAGATTCGCCCTGGGAGTCCTCATCATCCAGAGATAACGGAAGATATAGATCCTGTAAAGACAAAAGCATAAAGAGTGTGTTAATGTATAATGTAGTGGTGAAAATGGAGTAGTAGGAGAAGAGAGTAGGGAGGGAGTGGGGTGGGTACCTTCTGCTTGTTGTTGAGGCCTGGGCTGGTGGGGTTGGAGGTGGGGGAATGCTTAGAAATCGGGGTGGAGATCTGACTGCTGGAGCCTGTCCCGTTAGCTGAGAGGGGCAGCCCAAAGTGTACAGAGGAGTGCAGGGGGGAGGAAGAGAGAGCAAGAAAATAGGCAGCAAGGATTAGAAAGTGGTCCAAGACAATGCTGCAGCAATGTTTGGCTTTTGGGGGCTTAACATACAGAAATGAACATCACTATTAACAATTTAAAACACATTTAAATTGAAGTGAAATCTGACTAAACCTTGATATCATCAGCACTACAACTAGGTGCCAATCCGGACTTAAAAGGAGACCAAACTGACTGAAGGTGCATTTGAGTTTCAAAGGGATGCAAACAGAATATGCTTCCTTAAAGTATCATTATTTTAGGTGCCTGAAATTAGGGTGAAAACATTTTTAACTGACATTGCAATGCTCCTTTAGACCTAGCCCTGGCACCACGTAAGATTTCTTTGACTCCATGACGAATAAAAGCCATATTGTGGATCATTCCAGGCAAAGCAATGACATCTCTGTGGAGAAAAGCAGACACCTGCCCACCACCAGGCAAGGTACGAGTCAGGTCTGTGTGGAGGCATATGTTTTTCGCAATGTTTTAGGACAATAAACACCAATAAAATAAATGGTTTATTTAAGATGATTTTTGAATGAAATCTTATGTAGTAGGGCTTTAAACTAGGAGCAGGAGACAACGAGGTCTGTTCCAAGAAAACTTGGACAATAACCAAAAAGTGAGAACTGCAAAAGACCCATTATAAATCGCCAAAAGAATTCCATGTACTCTAGTTTTAAAAACACTGCCTAAGTGTTTTTGGCATGTTACTAAAGTCATTCAAGGTCCATGTTTAATTCAGCCACTGCATCTTCACAGTTGCTAGGATTCAGTCAGTATTGGACAATTGTTTATATCTACGAGTGGTGCAGTGTAATGGGGTCGTCTGTGTGTGTGTTAAAGAGTTTTGCCCATAAAAGATGAAAAGATCTCAGACACTATGAGCCAGATGGCCAGTGTAAATTCAAGCCAAGTGGGAAAGACAAGAGGATAAAGCTTCATTGTTAAATAACGCAATAAGCTTTTTTTTTTACTATTCAGACAGATAACTGATTTAGACTTAGCAAGCTGCTCAAACTCATGTCAATTACAATTTGTAAACCCCATTTCTTTGTTTGAATACAATTACAGACATTCAAGATTTGTGTGTTGCTTATCTTGCATATTTTAACATTAAGACAGTTTGACCATTTATAAAACCACTTTGGCCGTCTCTTCACCATTTCATAATAAGAAAGGAATGTACATTTGTTTTAGTTGTTGATCGGCAGGAGTTTCAAAATAAATATTCCAAATGCCCTGTTTTAATCTCCTGAATGACTTTGTCGTCTACATTTTTAACAAGCCAGAGTCATCACCACAACACTAGATCACCTTTGACCTCCGGGACACAACAAGAGCTGTTAAAGCTCAATATTTCCTGTCTTTCACATGTTTAGGCTGCCATCTGCTGTGTTTAAGATGAGGCACCCCCATCAATAATCAATAACATTTGTTAGAAAGGCACAAAAGAACCCTGCAGCAGTGTGACCCACCCCCAGTTAGGATGGTCACAATAACAAATTATGAAGGGTGATATGTTGCTAATGCAATTATCATAATATAATACTGGAAAATTATTTACACTACCTGACAAAAGTACCGGTATTAGGACGATTGTGTATTTCTGAACTTTCATGATAACACGACATATTGGTAATGACAACAAATCAATTTATTGATATATTAAACCAAATTTCATCATGTGTAAAGGCATATTATTGCAAAAATGGGGACTCATCGCAGTGTAGGTCTAACGCAGGTCTAAACCAGGACTAGACTAGGACTATCGTCCTAATACTTTTGTCAGGCAGCGTATGCCACTGTTGCAATATCTGATGGCAGGATCCAAGTAAACCCTTTTCTAAATGTACAAAATTGTAACAAAACAGCTGCTACACAGACATTGCAGAATGAAATACTTATGTAGTTAGCCATGGAAGTTAATTCTCAAATCTAAAAAAAAAAAAAAAAAAAATCAAGCCAAATTAACTCATTTAGTGACAGGTACAACTACACGCAGGTGCACAACTATTGAGCCCCAAAAACAGTCTCACCTGTGACTTATTGGATGGCAAGTCAATAGTAATTATGTCAGGCCCAAACCCAGTCAATCATGTACTGGTGTAAACTGTATAATGGTTCAATTACATAACATTTGTCTATATTTTGGTTCGGCAGGAGCTGACAGAGAAAACAACTTTTTTGTTAGAGCCTGAGTGAGATCCAATTTCATAGTGCCAACTGCTTAGCCCACTAATGCTGCTATAAAACCACTCTGGAGTCAGACAAACATCTAAAGAGAAATATGGGGTTGTTATTTTAAGTTAAAAGCATTTGTTAACATTAAAGATTAAAGTTAAAGCCATCCCCCTGAAGATCCTGTACCTCTACGATGTGTTCAGTTGTTTAATTTACAAATAGCTGGAAGACGCTGGCCCTTTGTTTACATTGCATGCATTATTTATTATGTTTTGGAGAAAGGGGTGTGTAGAGATAATAGTAGATGCCTTAACAACACTTACTTATTCCAGTGGCCAATAGTGGTAAATTTAAAAGACAATGATAAACTCACTTGATTCAGCAGGGGACTTGCACGGTTTGATTGGAACAGGGCTCTTTGCTGGTCCCTTCTGACCTTTGGGTGTCTTCATCACTCGGCATTCTGTCACATAGAAAAAACATGATTGGTAAGAAAGAAAGATTAGTTATGGCAATATTAGCCCTTTCATATAAACAATTATTAAAAAATGTTTTATTCTTGCTCTGATTTCTAAGGGATTTTGACCGGCACAAAAGGTCCACTTCTCTACTAAAAGTTTGGTTTCAGCGGTTTCAGATTCAGCCATCAATATTTATCCTGAGACAGGCACAATAGTACACTGGCTCATGACTTGAATGTGGCTGAATTATTTTACTAATGTACTGTAGTTGTATTCATTGCATTCTTTACCATGTGATTCTTTCTATGTAAACTTTTCTAGGTCATTGTTCAATCAGAGCAGACAGACTCCAGACACTGCCACTCCTTAGTCCCATCCCATGTTTCATCTGCTACTCTAATCAATTTCCCATCCTTCCTCTATTTCTCCATCAGTGCCGATTATACTATCTGTCCTCCCTTCTTCTCTGGGGATGCTCTTCTGCCTGTCATCTCTCCTAACCTTCATACACTAGTGGCTGCAGCTGTACATTGGAGGTCTATTGTTTTCAAGGCGTGGCTCATTTGACAGTACTTCACACTGGCAGCTTGTCTGGTCTGTTTAGTAGTCTCAGAAGAGCACACATGATGCTGTCAGCAGTTACACCAAACTGCAGGTACTCCTCCCTGTCCTGTGTTTTACACTGAACAATAACCACATGGGACGAGAAACTACAATCTATTTTAGTCTTTATAAAAATTCCTTTGTATGAAGTAAACATGGTGGGTTTTTGTGACCCACTTTTCTTGTGAGAAAATTTTAGATGTCTTTACATTGTTACTGCTGCTGTACACCAAGGGCTAGTATGGAGGCAAATCATTTTTCTTTAGACTATGAATTTAAAATTTTGTTGCACAGAAAAAAAAAAATACAATGATTTTTTTTTTTTTTCAGTATGTGTTTTGAACACTGTAATCTAATCTTACTTATACCCACAAGATGGAGAGAGGTTCATAGCATTTTCAAATATGGAGTGTTTGTCTGTGCAAAAAGCTTCAGGGCTTGATATTCCCAGTTGGAAAATGTTGTCTGATGGGAAAACACATGACTGCATGTTATCAATGCGCATTTCCATATCCCAAAAGACTGCTTTTGTAGGAAATGTCAATATAGAAATCATTAACCTTTTATTGCTTCCTGATATTCATTTATAAAAGATAAAAGGGAAAATAAAATAAAAACATTATTATTACCTCTTTTGATATGTCAATTATAATTTTATTAATCCACCACCAAACATAGAACAAGAAGTCCAAAATGCATCGACTGATCACCTATATACACTTTAAAGTCAAGTGGGTTTGCAGTGCAACATTAAGCAGCAGTCTGACGTCAACATAGACTTCTTCTGGTGCCCCACAAACAAATTGGCTGTTTTTTATTTAGCTTTGCCCTGAAGATATGATCACTCGTATAAAACCATTTAGAGTCAAATCCTATGGGAGATCCAGATAGCTGAAATTGAATGATTTTAATTTGATCTTTTATCATTTGTAATGAGAAAGAGGTGGAAATTAGCATTATATTCATGGAACATGGACATCTCATGATATGACGAGTGCTTTGAATGCAGACATTAGCTGGGAGTGGGTGGCTAAAACAAAATAGGTCCATACAGACTTAAGGCAGTGTGACCAGAAGCAATCTGACCAGAAGTGAAGAAGCCGCTCAAATGAGCCACAAAATGTCATCAGTCTTAAACCTTTCTCCATTTGACACATTTGGATTTTTCTTTTGCCATTTCCTTCTGTATTTCTCTGCTCTATCAGCACCTCCTGATCGGCTGGCCCAAACCTGTCATGCTGTGGATTAATGACTCCCCTTCTTCTACCCTTTTCTGCTCTTGCTGCTGGCTACAGATAACACAGTTCTCCCTGTGTCTCCTGCCGTCTACACATTTTCACTGCTGTAATTCCACATAGATTATTTCCATCTCACTGCTCTTTGCTCCTAATATTTTCCACTCTTATTACTCTGGCCAGGACATTTGACTTGAATACATCATTTAGGAATAAAGGGAATCAACAATCAGTGTTGAAGAATGACAATGAGACATATTTTATTTTCATTTTGTGAGAGGAAGACATAAATCTATCCAAAAGGTGAGAGGAAGGTTCTGAATATTAGTAGAAATAAATGATTGTAGCAAGCTTGACAGAGAGGCTATCCCGAATAAAGTATAATGTTCCCATAAATCATTGTCAACTGGGACTGTCTATTTGCATGAGTCAAGGGCATTAAGTTGATCTGGTCTGTGTGAAAGTACTGTGGATTTCATGTACATAACTAAGTGTTTCCCCATTTCAAAGAGAATATGGTGATGCAATATTTTTTATTTGTATACTTCTCAATTTATGGAGTATAAATTATGCTTATTGCCTGTAGCCCTGTCACGATAATTACTATATTGACTTATCGTTCAATATATGAAAGCTGGAACAATACATTTTTGGGGTCAGTATTTATCACGGGTATGTTTTCTTTGCACTACTGGGAAATTGGTTGTTATTTTTTGGCTATATGATGAGATTTAAGCCATAGATGGTTGCATTAATAAGTTTTATGACTCATTACAGATGAAAAAAGTAAAAAAGTGTTTCATTCTACTATTTATTAGTTGCAGCTCAAGTTTTTTAAGTATATTGTACATTTAGATTAATTTTTGTGGTTTAAATCTGCTCTTCGGCTTTTGTGTCTGTGGCATAAGATACACACGTGGACAAAATTGTTGGTACCCTTCGATTAATGAAAGAAAAAGTCACAGAAATAACCTGAATCTGAGTCAGACATTGCTTTTCAACCATGCTTCAATAGAATTACTTAAAAAATAAACTCATGAAACAGGCCTAGACAAAAATGATGGTACCCCTAGAAAAGACTGAAAATAATGTGACCAAAGGGACATGTTAATCCAAGGTGTGTCCACTAATGAGCATCAGAGGTGTCTACAATCTTGTTCTCAGTCAGTGGGCCTATATATAGGGCTACAGGTCGTCACTGTGCTGTTTGGTGATATGGTGTGTACCACACTCAACATGGACCAGAGGAAGCAAAGGAAAGAGTTGTCTCAGGACATTAGAAAGAAAATTATAGACAAGCATGTTAAAGATAAAGGCTAAAGACCATCTCCAAGCAGCTTGATGTTCCTGTGACTACAGTTGCACTTATTATTCAGAAATTTAAGATCCATGGGACTGTAGCCAACCTCCCTGGACGTGGCCGCAGGAGGAAAATTGATGACAAATCAAAGACACGGATAATACGAATGGTAACAAAAGAGCCCAGAAAAAGAGATTAAAGGTGAACTTCGAGCTCAAGGAACATCAGTGTCAGATTGCACCATCCGTCCTTGTTTGAGCCAAAGTGGACTTAATGGGAGACGACCAAGTAGGACGCCATTGTTGAAAACAAATCATAAAAATGCCAGATTGGAATTTGCCAAACTACATGTTGACACGCCACAAAGCTTCTGGGAGAATGTCCTATGGATAGATGAGACAAAAATTGAACTTTTTTGCCAAGACGCATCAGCTCTATGTTCACAGACAGAAAACTGAAGCATATCAAGAAAAGAACACTGTCCCTACTGTGAAACATGGAGGAGGCTCTGTTATGTTCTGGGGCTGCTTTGCTGCATCTGGCCCAGGGTGTCTTGAATCTGTGCAGGGTACAATGAAATCTCAAGACTGTCAAGGGATTCTAGAGAGAAATGTGCTGGCCAGTGTCAGAAAGCATGGTCTCAGTCACAGGTCATGGGCTTGCAACAGGACAATGGATCCAAAACACACAGCTAAAAATACCCAAGAATGGCTAAGAGGAAAACACTGGGCTATTCTAAAGTGGCCTTCTAAGAGCCCTGACCTAAATCCTATTGAGCATCTTTGGAAGGAGCTGAAACATGCTGTCTGGAAAAGGCACCCTTCAAACCTGAGACAACTGGAGCAGTTTGCTCACGAGGAGTGGGCCAAAATACCTGCTGAGAGGTGCAGAAGTCTCATTGACAGTCACAGGAATCGTTTGATTTCAGTGATTGCCTCAAAAGGTTGTGCAACAAGTTAAGGGTACCATCATTGTCCAGGCCTGTTTCATGAGTTTATTTTTTTAAGTAATTCTTTTAAAGCATGGTTGCAATGTTTGACTTTCATTGGTTAAATTTGAAAGAATTTTTATTTATTATTACTTTTGTCAGATTAAAGTTAATTCTGTGACCATTGTGAGTTTTTCTTTCATTAACCAACAGGTACCAACAATTTTGTCCACGTGTGTAATTTCAGTGTTTTTGTTTATCATCTATATTTTCTTAAATAATTTATCACACTTCAAAATTTCTCACTGTGTGGCATAATTGCCTATCTTTATGCAGTCATTTTAAGTATATTGATCATCCAGTTGCTTTTAGGCTATGGGGAGGAATTAATGGGAAACACTGCCTCTTATACAGTTTTATGCATTTTTACAGCTTTACAAAACATCAAAAATCGAATGATGCTTACCATTCACATCCAGAGAAAAGTCATCTTGTGCGTATCGAAATTTCTCTGGCCCACATGCAATAAAGACATCATCATCGCCAAAGAAATCTTGGAGGCACGTAACCTGTGAGACAAAAGATCAAAACAGTCAGACTATCGTAATGTCATTATAGTAAAAGTTAAAAATGCCACTTATATTACCCATATATGCATGCACATCAAATATTTCAGTAGTTTCCATTGTGAAGCTCGACTAAACCACACAGCCATCTCATATTAAAGAGGCGCAAAAACCAGGCTGAAGCCATGCCAGAACTGCTTTGGGACATTTTGCCAGCCAGGTTAATACGTCAAGAACAAACACGTAAACATAAAAAGGTCCCATCTTCAGTTACATCTTGGCTGTAATGTTTTACATGATTCACCTCTTTCCCTGGGGTCCCTCTCTAATATAACAGCTGCTGACATAATATGGCCTACTTGTGACAGATGCCTTATGGCCACACTTTCTCCTGCACTTCACATTATCCAGGCCTGTTACCTTTTGGATCACATATTAACACAAGTTTACATCAAACGCTGTTTTTTCTTTGGTTTTCTGTGCCTCAGTTTTAAACATTTATAATGAAATTGTTGATACTCTTAACAATGCCAGCATTTCAGCCATTATTACAGCAACAGTTGTTCTGAAGCTATACACCAACTGCAGCTACTCTAAACCAGTGTTTCCCAACCAGGGGTACAAGTACCCCTAGGGGTACGCGAGCACACTGCAGAGGGTACTCGGCAGTGTCGCTGCCAGGTGCAGGGGGAGATTTTTTTGAATTTTTAAATTCTAATTTGAATAAATTTGAGTTTAAAAAAAGAGAAAATGCCTGATAATTAAATTTTGAAATTAAGGAGATGAAATGAAATGATTTTCATTTAATAATCTGTTGTGTCACGTTCTACTTTTGGAGAATTATCAACATGTATGAGTGAGGGGGTACTCGAGATATGACAAAAGGAGTACACAAGACAAAAAAGGTTGGGAAACACTGCTCTAAACAACTTTTTATTTTATATATATTAGAGAGTTACAAATACTCCTACTGCTATTACAAGTTACAACACTAATTGTCTTACAAAAACTGCCAGAAGTTAAAAGGTAAAAGCTAAAGGAAGGTAAAATAAAAAGGATCAAGTAAGTATTGACAATAATGCTTAGAAATACAAATTTCATTTTGGTTAGATCCTTTAACAAAGGCAAAACAACAACAACAAAAAAAAGCACTAATAATAAATCCACATTGAAATCTCTCTTATGATATACATCTGAACTATGAGTGGGGGACCATTTTGGGAACGGCGCGCCCCTACAGCTGCCATGTTGGTCCTCTGCCTTGCTCCACAAGCTCTGTGTGTGTCCGTGTGTGTGCGTATGTCTGCATCTGTGTGTGTGTGTCCGTGTGTGTGTATGTGTGTGTGTCCCTGTGTGCATGCGTGAGTGTGTGTGACTTTGTGTTGAGGCATCCAGCAGCTGAACCTCGCAGAGAGTCCCCTGGATACACAGATACACAGAGATGGTGTTCGGACTCTGGGGATCAAAATCTAATTGGTTTTCCAGACAGGCTTCACTTTTCAAGGCTGCACATAGAGCATCTATTGAGGAAAATTATCAATAGATTATATTCAAGTCAGTGTATAAACAAGGCACAGTATAGACACAAGGTAATTTAACTGTGCATCATGAAACAGACAAAAAGTACTTTTACCCCAAAGAATAACAGGCCAAGAGCAACCAGCAGACTTACTTATGCTTTAATAGCTTTAAGATCAAAGCAGATTAAATGGATAAAGTGCTGCTACCTTAAGTCTATCGACATAAGATCCACTTGAACTTAAGCCCCTCAGATGTAACTTCTAGCTTTGTGGTGGATTACTATGAATTACTGTGCTACAGTTATTGTTGTACTGTTGAATTTTGATTCAAATACTCACAAATCCTATCCTACAATGCACCAATTCATCTATGGAATCCAATGACAGTAACTTCAGCAACCAACTTAAACCTCAAAGCAATATTAAAGCTCTACACTTGTACAAATGGATAAAAATGCAACCAATCATTTCGATGTGGTGCAGAGGTATGATTAACTTTCCATGGAAATATTTGCACATGTGATACTCTTTCAGAAAAGGTCATCTTCCAAAACCACCTGGCAACAGCCTTATGTCCAATGCTATTCATTTAAACTTTTATGGCACACATACAGTTAATGGTACGTATTGTATGTGTGTGAGTCTTAATAGTGATAATGCGATGAGTGGGTGGGTCTATGGGTCAACTAGCTCTTTCTAGCCTGCCGACGCCCCCTGCCCACTGTCTTAATCTGTGCCTTACCAGCTGTCCAGATCACATGATTCCCCAAAACCCACCCAAGCAGCTAAACAAGGGTCTAGCAACAACGGAGTAGTTTACTTTAGTTATTTTAATCTCTGACCATTGGTTATTATAGATCATTCAACACTTGCTCACATGAACAGTCAAATTAATGTATTACAGTTTTAATGAAAGAGGAGTTTCATTTTTAATGTTATAAAAGGTCAAGCGCACTGTAAAATTTGTAAAATCAAGACACTAGCGTTGTGTTAGATAGCGTTGTGATATACTGTATTTACAAATACTATGACAAAAGACAAGTCAAAATGGATTTGATACTTATATCATAAAACTAATTAACTTGGTAATTAAATGGGATAGGTTATTTTTGTCTTTTTGGGGTCATTGGTACCTTTAGTGCATTCATGCTATGGAGATGTCAACCAGTAAAAAAAGAGTCACAGGCAAAAATCATCAGTACCAAGACAGGTTGTTGTAAGGATGTCAAAATGATGTGAAGACAAATAAAGGCATATGATTTGCTGCGTTGCCAAACAATTACAAGCAAAGACAATAGGAGAGCAAGTCTAGTACCACACACACTGCATGTTAATATATTTGAATTGACAGTGCATTTGTAGGAGTCAGCATAGGAGTCAGGAGTCATATTTTCAAACAAAGTTCTTGAATCTTTTGTCTTCTAAAGAACTGTCTTTTACTTTTTTTTAAACTTTTTTTATATACATCAGCTCATCCATTAGTCATTAAACCAAGCCAGTAAGAAGACTATGGGAATCTGTGCTCAAGCAGTTCACTGTAAAACATTTGGTAACCTGGATGAATCAGTGCACCAGAAGTGCCCCATCCCCATACTCAAGTTGCTGAGGAGATAAAATTGTGTGGATCTTTGTTGAAACACAAAAGCCAAGAGAGGTTCTAGTCCGTGCTTTGAAGCCTCAGGGATACACTCCTACACAGTCCGAATCAATAGGAAAGCCAATGTAATGCACCACAGTCTAGAACCAAAAAGACTACCCAGTTTTAGGATGAGATGAAGCACAAAAGACAAACATAATTACTGTAAAGAACTGTGACTAGAGATGGGAAATACAGATTTTTTTTTAATTGTTCAGGAGAAAATAACAAATTAGTAAACAAAGTATATTGTCTCTAAAATTAAAATGATTAAAATGACAGAAAAAAAGACAGAAACAATATGACCATCCTGAATTGTGAGTTAGCATTTGTTACTTTTAGTTTAGTTTTAGTTATCAGTTACTTGTACATCTTGACTATGCACTAGAATGACGCTTTAATGAACCACATCTGGAATGAATGTAGTTAGCTTAGCACACATGGCTAAAGACCGGCAGCCAAATCTGCATGGTCAAGGGAAGCAGCTGGTGCCTGGTGTTCTGGGCCTGGAGCTCCGACCAAAATGTCCCAGAGGAAACTGGCTTCCCATTCTGTCTGACTGATGTGACCTCAGAATTATTATACCAGACATGCTCATATTCCCCCAGGCTCACTTGTTGATGTAGTTTCAAAAACCTTCAATAGATGCAAATACACTGATGTACAAGAAAATTAACAACTTAGCAATTAGTGGTTTTACTGTTTTATGATCACCCAGCCCTATGCACTACTGTTACTATGGCATCACCATAGTATCACTATATATAGAGAGATATAGAGAGATATAGATATAGTCAATTTTGGAAATGCTCAAATTTTTCAAATTTTTCCTGCTTCTGACACATCAAAGCAAGCGGTGAGCAATCTGGGGAATGTGTATGATTCACACTTCATTCATGTACCTGCTACAGTATTACCAGAATGAAAATCTGTTTCTTTTTTTCTTTTTTGAGAATTCATGCTACATTGATTCTGACTGTCAATGACTCAGAGCAGTGACAGGAGTGAGTGGTAAAAGTTAGATGGCATGCTGCAATATTTGTAATATATACTATTACTACTAATCAAAAAGGGTTAAAAGTTTAATATGGTTACTTCTATTTAGTTAGTTTAGTTATGATAATACAACAAGGAACAGACTATAGACAGAAAATAGACTGTGGGAGAAAATATGACAATGCGGGGCCACCAAAAGTCTCTGCTGCCAGAAGTAACAGTTTCTTGGCAACTTGTGACACTCGCAGATTATAACTGAATTTTATATCATCATATTTGCCCCCCTAATTCAGTTTGCCTGTCAGTGGTCATATTGTTATTGCTCACATGGCTTCTAGCTCATGCTCTATATGCGGTGCCACACCCCTCTAGTCTCCACCATGCTCGATGGTGTGTTAAATGGAGCAGAGTACAGACAGGGTAAACCCCCAGCATAAGGAGCCCACTCAGCACATTACAGCCATTGTCAAAGGGAGTCTATCACCAACAAGCTTATTGCCATGACAACACTGCAGCACGGCAAGAAGTAGGCGCTCGACAGGAGACAAACCTGGCAAAATGCAGTCCTTTCATCCCTGTTGGTGTATGGCATCTCTCCGTTAGCTCCTTCTTATAAAGGGAACATCATGCAACCTATTCACTAAACCAGGACGGGTAAAGCAATACTAAACACTTTTCTTTTGTTCTTCCCAAAAACACTGTGACCTTGTCCCTAAAGCATGCTCACGGCTACCATCTCCTTTCTGTCTTTTGGGAAATGATCTGATATAGGTCTGAACAATTATATGTTTTAGTAGCATTTAGTTCAATATACACAAACAGGTCCACATAGAAATATGTATAAAATAGTAAAATATATTTTTTAAACCCTGTATGTTTCTGAACATGTGATTACAATTAAATTTTGTATTGATGATGTACAATGATTTAAATTAAAAAGATAAAGTTATTGACAAGCTTATATTATATATTAGGGTCTACATTGTTAATGAGTTTGCCTATAATACAGTGTGAATATTTAATCAAATAATAATTTTCAGATAACATGAACAGCTGTGAAAATGTAATTCCTGGAAGATTAGCTACCTTTAAACCAACAAACTATATAAAGAAAATTATTATTAGTATTTTATAGGTATTGGACAAAGACCTCATAGGAAGCCATCGCAATAATGAAAGGATCTATATTAAAGCGTCTATTCAAGTCCAAATAGAAAGTACTGAATACCAAATGTCTTCTGGCAATGAATTAAGCTCTGTGACTTAACGTAGCCAGTGGGGTAAATCAGAAAGTGTTTTTTTAATGGGACATGATAATTACTCCCCATCAGCCAATATAAAGTGATCCTAATTTGCTCCGAGGATTTTAACAGCTCCTGAAACCGGGCAGCCCCACCCTTTTTTGAATGAAATTAAAAGAGGGCAGAATGGGGGTGATTTGGTGCACAATGCTAACAAAGAGGACACTGCTGATCAGTTTTTAAAACTAAGGATATAGAAACAATACAAACAATAGAAGCATCAAGTATTAGCACGCACGTCTTTGAAGAAATTCAATAACGCATTCATGCCTCCTGAGCATGAGTTTAAATACCTGACTATTATGAAAGAGGCACGCCCGATGAGACACATAGCAGGAAAGTAAATAAATCAAAGGGGGATTTTTGGTAGCATGATCGTAAAGTCACACCCACTTGAGGATGTGACTTTCCTCTGACAGACAGACCGGTCCACACCAGCTGGGCTTCGGTCTTTGTGCTGGGGATGCGGTCTCCTAGCAACCAGCACCAGCAGCCGAATGGGAAGAAGATGGAGAGGAAAGAAGCTAAGAGAGGAGGAAGGAGAGACCAAAAAGAGAGGAAAGCGGTATGGGTGGAGTAAGTTATGATGCTGGGAGGGGCTGATTACTGCATCAATGCTACAGATGCTCGAACCATATCAGCTCCAGCACAGAGCAGCTGCAGTCTGCCTAAGCACACAAAGACAAGGGCAACATGCAGGCCTTCACTCAAATAGATGTGAATAGGGTTTATCTCTAAATTAAAAGCCTCACACTGCAACTAAACCATTCAAGGCCTGAGATGTAGATGAACCCATGGAAAGAAGTGCAGGAGAAATAAAATGTCCAAAAGTATATTATAAGTAGTTATTCAAAATGGAAGATGCTCCTTGGTGGTTGGGATCAACTGTAGCAACATATATACATTGATTTTTTTCAAATTTTCAAATTTGACCATTCATTCATTCATCTTCGTACGCTTTTCCAAATTTGACCAATCATGATTATTTCTCAACAGTTTATTAATGGTTAGAGGGAGTCAAGACTCAAAAAATTTAACAATACTAAATGAGTTTCTGATGATGTAGAGAATAGGATGTACTATGTCACCAAACCCTCAACCTTTTTTGCTAAATGTTTATTGTGGGTAAGTAGTAAATTTTAAAACACTTTAGGGAATAATACAATTGGTATCTGTGAATATAAAAGCAGCATATATAAACATATACTTTATACCCTTTCAAAGCTTTGCCTACCATTAAAAATGCATGGTCTCATAAAATACCAACTGGGCATGTCCCAGAAGGAGCAATGACCCCATGCTTATTACCAAAAGCGAGGAGTGCCAGACAACAGCATCCCTCGGAGAGAGCATTAAAATCAATTCTGCTCAACCATACATGCTCAACTCCCCTAAAATAACATTTATGCAAACCTCATAGACAGACAGTGGGATATCTCCACAATTCTATCTCCCCCAGTCTCCCCTCCCCCTTCTGAATTATACAGAATAGTCTCAACACGGGGATAAAAGAACATGCAACCATATCACAGGCAATAGATGTCCATACTAATAACCATGCTTATGATCTTAATAATTTACAATACAAAAAGATCAGAGAAAAACAACTGTCACAAAATAGCCTACTTTGTGCAATAAAAGAATGTTTCTTTTTTATTTCTTATTTCTAAATGTCTACTTGTTGAGAGCCTTACTGATTCGTGCACAAAATTATTTGCTCCTAAAGATCACCAAAAGATTATCTCCCTGTACTGGCCTTTATAAACCTTTCCAGGTGGCACAGTGATAAAGGCCATCCCCTAGGACAACTCAAGTAAAGCCTGAATAAAGCATTGTCCATTTAACTGTCCTGAACATTAAGAAAATAATGAAAATCCCCAGAGAGAGATTTTAAATCTAGTTACAATTCACAGTGGCACAAGGATCATTTGATTAGCACTCCCATTTCCTGAACTTTCAGCTAAATAAGTCGAGATTAATATAACTTATAAGCAGTGCATGTTGAGTGCAGACAGCTGCCTTGACTGCTTGAATTTACACAATAAAGAGTTGCCTTAATTAACAAACTAAAGAACAATATGGTCTTGTTATACATGCAGAGTACCATTGCTCCTGTAGCTCTGGCTGGAAATGCTTTTTTGCACGTTTACGGAAGACAGCATGCACACCTACGCATTAATTTGTAAGTTAAATTACCTTCTACTGTAGGCTATAAGATCAAGGGTCAAATTAACATTTCCACTTCCACAGAAATACAATTTGCATTCAACTATAGCTGGAATGTGTATGATTCAAGTGCTACTGTCCAAGACACTAAACATTGAATCTGGACTCATTTCTCATTTACGTTCATTCCTATAAAAGATGCTGCACATAATTACAAAAGGAGAATATTGTCAATGTCACAATTTAACTAAAACTGTGAGCACCAGAGCAAACATCGTAATAATGGAAGACAAAGTGATCAAACAGAACAATACAGGGCTTGGTTTTGTATCCTGATTCAACAGCAATAAAGGCAGAACTTTCCTAGACTCAGCTTTACAGAGGCTTTGCTCATATCTGTGTACAAATGTTGACCCAAAACCACAAGCCTGAAGCTAATGATGCAAAAAGTCAAACCCACAAGCAGACAATATTGTAAGTAGCGGTTTTTCCCATAGCCACTGGTTTTAATCCTTGTTCTCATGAGTTGCTGTGTCACTGTTATTGCATGGTCATCAATGAACAATGGGATTTTATCTTCAGTCTCTTCTCCAGTGTACAATAGAGCAATATAATGTTTTTTGTACATCAAGGAAAATAGTTAGCTTTTTGCTTTGATGCAGATGATATCATTTTGTTTGTGGGTGGTTCTGAATAAGGAACTATTGAATCTGAACCACAATTTTTCCTATTGTACAAATAGCTTTTATGCTGGTGGTCAGAACTCCATATTTGCTGTAGTTTTTCATCTTTATGAATTATTAACGCAATGTCAGCAATCTTAATATCCCTTGAGCAATATTCTGACCTGAGCACCTGAGAGCGGCAGCAGGTCACAGTAGCTTCTGAAATTTTATACATGTATATAATTATGCCTCATTTGACACAGGTCTCGTTATGTTTGCTATTTATCTTGAATTTATTATTACCATTTATATTTTAACTCTTTCTTATTATTTATATTATATTGTGATGTGTGAGCTACTGTGTCCAAATAATTTCCCTTCAGGATAATTAAAGTGTTTCTAAGTCCAAGTCTAACATACTTTTACATAGCATCACCACAGTTATGCCATACCTGCTTGCCGTCCAGTGTGTAGATCCTCTTGACCACTCCACTCTCCAGTTTGATGGCTTCTGTAATGTCAGTGAGGACCTGCTCAAAGGAGTGTGCGGTCTTCTTGTTGAGCAGGACTCGGACAGCTTTGCGAGGCTTGACTCCGCTCCTCATTATGGTGACCAGTTTGGGCCGAACAAACTCTTTACTCTCCCTGGGCTCACTGGCAGCTTTTGCAGCAAGAGACTGGATGTTCTTCTGGTTGGCTACGGCCTTTACGTTCACGGACCAGTTGGGGTTGACGTTCTTTGTGTAGTCCACCCTCTTGTACAAGTTTTCTGAGGCACAGACGTAGCTCTCTCCTGTGGTAGCAGAGAGAACGGGGTTAGAATGTTGGCTAGTGTCCAAAAAAAGGAATATTGCAGTTAATATAACTCAAACACTATGGCTGAACTTTATTTCAGTCGCACATCTTTCTAACTCTTGAAACATTTCTCTGAAGTAGAGGTAGGAATCAAGCTGATATATTAAAAAATGTATATATCGTAACTGCTGAAGATATTCAAAAAACATGCAGAATCATCTTCCAAATAATCCTCCAGCTCAGGTAGTCCTGATCAAGCATAGCTCAAGATCTCAAGATGAAAATATCAACATATTAATCTTTGTCAATACTGCCCAACCCTTAGCTTTGACTTAAACATGCTCCAAATATGCAGCCTTTTGAGTGTTTAAGTTTTTCTTTACTTGTTTCATTGTTCAGTATTTGCTCAGACAAGAAGCAATACAAGGTAGACACAAAGGCCTGTACAGGAAGGGAGACTGGGGGGGATTTGGTAAATGGAGAAAACCAGAAGGCAATAATTAGCTCTAAAGTGGAGAAATTGCTGGAGACAAAGACAAATCGAGATTACACAGTGCAGCAGAGATTGAGCAATCAATTATACCCCACAGAAGGAAGCTCAGTGAAAATTCCCCGACCATTAAGAGGGCTGCCCCTTTAACCCAGTAAGAAGAACTCATTTTGACATTTGTATAAGCAGCTCAAAATCCCCCCAAAAATAAATAATAAAAAAATAAATAAAGATTTTTCCTCCCAGAAAATTAAGCCTCCATCCTCATCCCCAGCAAACCATGTCTGAAAAGATCCGTAAATATATTCATGACCTAAATATCTGAGATCCTGAAATAGTTGCAAAAGTTATAATTCAGAAAATTATCAAAACAACTAACAGGTCCAGACAAAGTACTTTAAGATGGAACTGAAAACTACTGTGTTTACATATGACAAACAATTTAAGCATTTCTGAAAAATGATTGGACGTTTCTAAAGATGTATTAAGAATTCAAATGCCAATTCTCTCCACCAGTGAGACGTTCATCCTAAACTCACAGTGATCCTTTTGGTGTCATCTTTCACACTGACATGGATAAACACCATAATACATCCAAATACATTTGTTTTGATTTACTGCAGTCATGCTTTACATCATAATATGAACACTCAAAATGTCTTTACAAATCATGATGTCATTGCATCTGAGAGGGGCATTTGTAATCTCTGACCATGCCAAAAACAAGAGTCTTTTCTTGTTTTCTACTTTTGTACTCTTACCCTCTTCTAGCTCATCCAAAGCACAAATTTTGCGTGACCCATCGATGGAGAAGATGAAGCGGACCCCTTGTGGCAGGTTGATGTGGTCGGCCAGTGATCGCGTGAGGTCGGCCAGGAGAGCGTCAAAAGTGCGAAACCGGTCATTGGCCACTGCATAGACGATACCTTTGAAGTACCTGTCTCCATTGCGGTAGAAGCGCACTTTTTTGGCCTTCTTCTCACTTGTGAGTGCCTGCAGTGTGCGTGTGCGGTAGAAGCTGCAGTGGGCGCTGTTGGTAGGGCTGGGGAGTCCATTCATACGACCACCTTTAGGAGTACGGCTTTTGTCACGCTCGTCAAAATGTGCAAATTCTAGCTCCATAGTCACTGGAAGGTGTGTAGGCAGAGATCAAATAAGGTGCCTGCAAAAAACAGTAGGTATTTTAATCCCAGTTACATTTGACTGTAAAGTGCAACAAATTAGAGCTGCACAAGAATGTCCTCTACAAAAGAACTAAATATCCTGTCTTTTTCTAGAAAAACATATTGCACCTGTAGTTTTAGACCTCATTGCATATTCACTGAATTCTTGTATTTGTTTATCAGTCAATATTTCAGTCTTTGCGCAATATTAATGCTGAGATGGTTCACAAAATCACAATTAGATTATTGTGCAGCCCTACAACAAGTTTTATCAATATAGCCCACACTTACAGCACAACAATTCACCATGTACTCATTCAGCATGCAGCTTTGGTCAATTTGTTGAATTTCAGGAATCATTAAGACACATTCAATTTGCCATACGCAAAGTTTTCCATACACAAAGTTTGCCATACACAATGCGGCATTTGTATTACCAGGGAAGAAACATATGCAAATGTCCTGAGCTTCTAGGTAAACTGATGTATTTTGTATTTTACTACAGAACTGAAAGGCCATATTGATAGCAACTATTTCACATTTCAATAGTTTCCACTATTTAAAATTAGGGGCTGTAAGATTAATAGCAATTGAATTTACATAGCAGTTCGAATTAATAAAATTTGCAAATACCAAAGATTTTAGTCCCCACTATTTCCTCCACAAATATTGACTTATTCTGCATAAAAACTGCTAATTCTATAGTGAAGATCTGTACAAAAACGTTCTATGTGATTCTTCAGTATGTCAGTTCATATATGTATCTGTCTTTTTGTAAATTCTTCTGGACACCTTTAAAATGTGATCTTGTGTATGAATATGGAGTGCATACTGTGCCTACATACTGCTTCATGTACTGCATATTTACAAACTTTAAAAAGCTACAGTCCGATTAGTCCACCCTCAGAGTATCACATGTAGTCTAACAACCAGCTAGAGACTATATTTTCTAGATATAGTATTTGTCTCAGTGACCTACATGTAATATTAATCCACATACACTGCAGATGACCACAGAGACATAAAGAAGCTATTAAAATCATCATAGTTCATTGCTGCTAACCTCTGCTGCTTTCATGCTGACTGAGGTTTATGACAGGCACGCGGCGAAGAGGGGCGGGACCGGGGCCCAGGGTCTCACAAAGGCCAGGTTTCAAGCCCATCTGCTCCACTAATGGACAGATCCAACACTGACCCTTCCCCAATAGAGCATCAACTGGGACTGTGCCATTGTCTCAAGTCAAGAGGGGACTGCCTTTAGCCTGACATCACCAAGCACAACTGGTCTATATGCTTGCAGGCTATTTTTATAATAAGCAACAAAGTCCAGCTAGTTAATGTACAGGCTGTGTCTCTCATTTTTATATGACACTGTACTTTTTCTAGTTGTTTTCTTTTCATCAATTAAACTATATGTCTCCTGTGTCAACCATGTGCTCCACTTTAGGCACCACTGCAGTGTCATTATGGGCTATCAATGACATTTTGTGCAAGTCTAACTGTGAGTAAGCCACCCACCCACACAAGCCCACTCACTCTGCCTCACATACTGTAGCTCTTATGGGAATTAAAATGAGCTAAAGCATCAATCCAATCTTAAAATCAGCTACTATTAGTATTATATGCGAAATACACAAAAATGAATTAAAATACCACCAAAAAGATATTTTATTCATGCATTTTTCTTTAAGAGCACATGGCAGTGACTAAAGAAGATGCTGTGAGTTGTATCTAAATAGGTGGGCTTCTCTGTAGTTTGTGCACATCTACTCAATCAGAATCAATCACAATGATTACAGAATCAATGAAACGCTCAAAAAGTACACATCAAAGTTTTCCTGGCTTAATTCAGCCGTGTTGTTTATAATTAGCCGGGTTTTGTGGCTTTCTTACCTGCGTGCTGGCTGTAGGCAGTGATGTGGGATGAATGGACCAGAGGAGGTGGAGGTTTAGCGGCACACCGTCTCTCTCTTCGCCTTTGTCTGCTTCAGAGTGAGCGCTGAGCCGCTGTCTGTCTGCCTGGTGCCTGCCTTCTCTAGAGCAGCAGCCACTGGGTCCTAAAGCCAAGCCTACTGTGGACACGCCCACCCGTACACCCATTGAACCACTGAGTACACATGGAGGTACCAGAGGAACAGTGCTGCAAAACTGTGATGTCACCCTTCACATACCCAGAGCATGGACACAATGGAGAGGCTGATTGTGACAGACATTTATTTGATGGCAAGTTTCAAGATTCAAGATTGTTTATTTGTCATATGCAGGATCAACACAAGGTCAACAATGCAATGAATTGCTGAGGATCAGAAGAACCGTTGACTCGCTAAGAAGTACAAATAGCATGCAATAATAGTACATGGTTAAAAAAACGTGTTGCAAAAACTGTAGGGGAAAAGGTAAACAATATAATAAAAATATGTAATAAAATATAATAAAATACAAAGGTACAGGTAGGATTAAATAAGGTGTAAGAGTATTTCACAGATTGCACATAATATCGTATATTATAAGTATTGCACATGGGTTATTGCACAGGTTATTGCACAGGTAACAGTAGCATTTACAGTGAGGTAGTGACATACATGATATATTCATATAGAGCAGCAGCAGTAAACATATTATGTGTAACAAAAAGTAGTTTAGGAATTATTAGTAGTAGAATTATAGTAGTTTAAGGAATTATTAAACAAAATAACAAATCAGATATGAGTGCATATTGTCAACTTCAATGATTACTGAAGGCTACAAAAAGTGGATGATATAGGAGTATATTTATTAACATGTAGGCCTTTTTGTCTTTTTTCTATAATGCTTTAATTTGCCTATTTAGAATGAATTAATGACAGACCTAAAATGACTCTCTTAGCGACTATCTTAGCAAGTCAACGAGTTCTTCTGATCCTAAGCATTTCATTGCATTGTTGACCTTGTGTTGATCCTGCATAAGACAAATAAACAATCTTGAATCTTGAATCTTGAAAAGTCAAAACTGTGTTAAATGCACAAATGTGAATGATCCACTGCATCAACACTGGTCTGCAGCCCATAGCTTAAAAATATTTCAATATTGATGAAAAAAGTTTGAACATCCCTGTTGTAAGCAGATCATTGGTTAACCATCTTGCATATGTTGAAAATTAGGAGGAATGAATAAAACAATGCTTTAGGCTTATTATGTGTCTCATTTAGTAAAAATCATGTAGACTAATCCTAATTGCATTATTGCTATCTCTGATGTGCTGACAGTGCTTTCAAGTTGCAATAAGCTTTACATAGGTTGTATGAACATCCAACCCATGTTTGTATAATAACTTTCTTTTGGTGATGAATAGCCAATTGTAGGATTCACAAATATAAAAAATATCTGCGTCCCCTTTGTTTGGGTAGGACATAAATGTAATCTTTTCCTCAACATGAACAATTCACACATGAAAGAGGCTTTGATAAACTTTGATGGGAAGTGAGTGTAAAAGTGATATGTCATGTCCTCTGCGTGTCCTGGAGCACTGAGACATCGTGCACCTGCCTGATTCACTCTGCTCTTATGTGGTTACAGGAGACAAAGATCCGTTTTAAGTTTATGGTCTGGTGCAACTCTTTGTAAAGGGGAATAAAAGCATGAATGTCGGTGCACTTGTGTTTGACCTCTTCCTCTGTTTCCCACCAAGTATTTTATTGTCAGGCAACATGATCTATAGGTCAATATAGGCGTTTAACCACAATAAACCAGGGGTGGGATGTAACAAAATACATTTACTCCTGTAGTTTATTTAAGAAGGGTATAATATTTCTTGAGTTATAGCACAAAGTGGTAGTATATGTAACCTGGTAGCAGTTTTACCATAGTTGAAGTTGCAGTACACAAAATACTGGTATGATTTTCTATTGGTTATTTTAGCAGATGTATAATTACAACTTGATTTTGCTTGCTTTAGTTGCATTTGCGTGCATTTGAATGTAACTTTTCAGATGAAGAGTCCACCACCTGCTTGTCTCCATGGAAATTTTATCTGGAATTTCCCACAATATGGCATTAAGACTTATCTATCTTGCATTAAGGTCCCATATTACACTAATTTAAATCTTGTGAGATTAAAGTCATGTTATAATGTTGAAACTTCCTCAAAAACATACCTGGAGTTGTGTTTTGTTTCTTTTGCACATGTTTGAGTCGGTCTGCATCTCCAAAGATCAAAATAATCTGTTCCACCTTGTGACAGAGATAACAGCACCTTTTACTTTTAGTTCAGTAGAGATTGGCAGGGCTGAAATCATCCAAATGATTCTAGTAAAGGTGTATGGAGTTTAAAAACATAGTGGCGCACTTCCTCTATTACCCCACACAAGTGTTTTCAGTTTGAGAGAAGAACTCCTCCTAAATATGCAGGGTTTGAGTGTTAAACATGTGTGAAGGAAACAAAACACAACTCCATGTTTGTGATGAGGAAACAACATTAGAACAGAGATTGGATAATATCAACCCTTAAAATTAATTACAGATTATTTTATTGCTTAAACATAATACTTGAAAAAAAACATGCATTCTACACAGATCTGACTTGTAACTTGGCCCGGTAGTGTTACCTCACCTACTTGTCTCCATGGAGATAGCTAGAGAGAGAAAAGTTACATAATGCACCTTTAGAACTTTAGGAAAAGGTTTGAACTAAATAAACCTGTTCACAGTGATGTCAGATTACATGACAGGATGTAAGTGCTGCTCGACCTCGTGGCTATGTAGCTCATTACAATGAAAGACCCTGCGCTGGTTATTGTAGTGTGGTGTTAGTTGCAACTTTCCTGGTTTAGGCTTCCCAGGCGGCGTCATACATGGGCGAAAGGTGAGCTGTGGACACTGGATACACCCCCAGGGAAAGAGAGACACAAATGTACGATCAGGACTGGAAATGATGAAATGGTAATCTACTGCTGTTGTGTACAAAGCTGTAGGCAGTTTGACCCTTGGGCCTGTCAACTGGGTCAAAATACTAATGTGTGATGCGTTGACATGTTCATCATTGTGACAGTGTGTAAAGGAGGAAACTGATACTGCAGCCTGGATCTGTCCCTAATGTATCTTCCTTGTGTTGCCATGTTATTATAATTCCATCAGCAAGTCCACTACTCCTTTCTGTTGAAAACTATAGCTGTTTATCTTTGCATTATGTCAGCTAAGTACTTTGCAGCGTTAAGAGATCTATGAATTAAGTAGAGTTATTGGGTTGTATAATTGAATACTTTCATACTTTTTAAAAACTTTTTTCATCAACCTTTTGCAGTAATTGGTATAGTAAGAAGTTTAAGTAAGATTAAAATATGGACTTTTATTTTTCATAATTCATGTATTTTTCTATTGCCATTAAGGGGTGAATAAAGTAATCTGCTTCTTCAAATGTTCACTCTTCAGTGTGATTGGTTAAATCTATTAGTCACTCACTCAGAGCCTCACAGAGGGTAACCAGTAAGATAAATTGGTGCGGAAAAGTGTTTTTGTTAGAGCAGACAGCTGCAGGAATTGGGGAAATAGTAAATCAAAATATGAGCAGATCATCACAGGGATGAGATCATGATGGGATTGCTTTGACCATATAACTGAAGTAACAAAACTTCTTGGATGAGAGATAAAAACATCTTTAACTTAAACAAAAATAAACAATTCTTGAAAATTATTGATACATTCTAGCTGATGTCATCAACAATCTGACCAGAAAGAAGAGACTTAGTTGAATTGTGATTCTTTGGTATTATTTGCCTTTGGAGTTGTCATCACATTGTGCACATCTCATGCTTCAGGGAAATGCCCTACACTGAATCAGCTGTTACCCCACTGCAGCCTCTCCTCTGCGGGTCACACATACTTCTGATTCATCACTGTACCCCCCTCAACTCCCTCACCCCTCCACCCCACTGCTATGTAGCCTTTGCTGTGTCACCAGTGGAAATCTATAGTCGCTAATTTACTCATAACAAAACATCTTAAAAAAAAAAATATTTTTTGGCTATAAATAAAATAAAATGCACGGCAAGTGACTATACAGTTAGGTTCAAGTATCTTATTCAATTCTGCTTTTACTCTGCATATTTTGCCACTATTATTTCAACAATTATCTGGACAATCTGGATCAAAGTCTGTGCACACTCACTGACGCCACCTTTCAGATTATCAAACTGAAATATAGTGCACCACAAAAATCAAGGATACACTTTGTCGTATTAGCGTATACGATTATGTGTCAGGTTCATGAGGCAGTTGACAAAGAGACAAGGTTTTACACCCGTTGTGAATAATTTAACAGTGAAGGTTACTCAGTCATCATGACCTCACCATATTTTACTACAGACTCAAGGACTTTTTTTTTTTTGTAGTTAATATAGAGTTGAATAATACATTTTCTGACCAAATATTGGCTTACAATGGGAAACTGAAAATAGGTTGAGGTCAGATAGAGTTTCTATGGCAACCTCTTCAAGATTATGAATGATACTTAAGCATGAACGATTATTTAGATTGATTTGAATTTATCCATATAATAGGCTAATATGCATATGCCACTTTTGTAGTGTAAAAAGGAGATACGAAAGTATATGCCGAGCTGCAAATCTTTGAGGTCATTCAACTCAAATTAACTGTGAAGACGGAATCAATGCATATGTATTATTATAAGATACTCAATCTAGTAACTATATGCGTCTCAGTGTTCCATATTTGTAATAAACCTATAATTTTACTACTATTTAACCCCAGTGATCATAAGAATGAATGCAGGAAGACTGTGGGATTAGCACATTAATTCCTAAAAAATATAAGTTTTTACACAACATTTATGTAGAACATGATACAGAGTGGCCTTTATTATTGAGGTTTGGGATTAAGTTGCTTCTGTGGTAATATATACCATGCTGTGTCAGTTCTTAAACACTGTGTGATTTACTGTCATAAGGAGACCTTAAAGGCTCTGTGAGTTCTGCTGAAGCATAAGTGTGTCCCAGCTGGTGTCTGAGGAAACATGATCAAGAGGAGGGGTCTGTGCGGCGATGAGGGGGGTTGCAGCCATGACAACTGATGGAGCAGGAAGTAAACAGATGTCCACAAGCTGGCAGACAGGCCCAGAGTGGACAGGCAACAGAGAGACAGGTGGAAAACTGGGAACGCATAAAGAGGCTGCATATGGAAGGTACCACTCCAGTCACAATCTGTATATTACATCATATTACATGATTCTTATATATTTCATTAGCAATCACGTGATTTTGTTTTCTTTCAAATCAGCCTATGCAGCATTAATTTCGCATAATAATTGACAATATTTTACTATTAATTCTTTTTCAATTTTCATTAATCTAACGGCGTGGTAATGTAGCTTTTGAACACATGTGAATACAAGAAAGAATGCAGCTTTGCTGGCTATGTCTGTAGTGCAATATGCAATTTTATGCAGCACATGACAAGTTAATAACAAGATATTAATTATACGTAGACACATTGTGGGGAAGCTGGCCAATGTGGTCTTAAGTAGGAGGCAGACTCTGAAAATATTTCTTTTGTCCCATAGATTTATTCAAAATTTTCACCGTGATATTCGTGGCAACCAAAAAAATAATTACATATAAAAAAAATAAATAACTTCTCAAAATCAGGTATAAGCAACAGAAATTACGAAACTAAGAAAACCCCACATGTACACAGCTACACTGATGAGATGACGAGACTCCCCTGAAAGGCTGAGCTGACCTGCTTTTATAGTTACCCTCACAGGAAGCTCCTCCCTTCAGGTAAGTCTACAATCTTATCTGGTTGGATATGAGGGAACTTTACTTTTATCTAAGTTACCCTGTCGATTTACTTAAAGTGCCTAAGTCCCCTTTAAATGAAAGTGCTTAACATAATCTATAAACACTAAACATCAAAATCAAATATACAAAACCTAACAAAAGGAACTGAAACCAATTCTCCCCTCCACATGGACTGGCCCAAAACCTCCCCCCAGAGGCTATAAATATGGCTGTATCAGAGCACACACCTCTTTTTGTCTCCAGACCAGTTGGAGTAACAGGTAAGCAGGTAAGTGAGATGTTTGACAAAATTGTATAAATTGAACCAAATAACATAATTTAAAGTAACTTGAGAGAGAGAGAGAGAGAGAGTGTGTGTGTGTGTGTGTGTGTGTGTGTGTGTGTGTGTGTGTGTGTGTGTGTGTGTGTGTGTGTGTGTGTGTGTGTGTGTGTGTGTGTGTGTGTGTGTGTGTGTGTGTGTGTGTGTGTGTGTGTGTGTGTGTGTGTGTGTGTGTGTGTGACAGAACTAAATATAAATAAAACAAACCCGGGATAGTTGTAGTTTAGTTGAGTATGGAAAAATTAATGGTGAGTATACAGGGACAAAGGCCCTCTTTGTCATAAACATGGTTTAAACTAAGTGCATTTACTGCAGGTGTTCGAACAGCATCCACTACCTTATTAAGATAACATATTTATGAAAGTCATAGTTTGAAAGCTTTAGTTTTCTATCTTTTAAATAAACTCTACACTGCTTCTTCTTTGTAGAGTACCGCACCTAATCCTTTGACAAGCCTCTAACTCTGAAAACAGGAAGTGAATGAGACACATCGCTGCCTTGTGGATGCTGTCGCTGTGACCTTGGCTGCCGCTCCATTCTCAGCTGTTGCAGACCGTACAGAGGCAGCCCTCTGACAAGTCAAGCGATGGTTGAAAAACAAAACTGCCACAACCACTGTCATCAAAGTGGCCTGTCATGGTCACTGAGGGCAAAAGCTTTAATAGGCTGGATTGTAAGTGTTTTAAATATATAGTCCCCATACATGGCTGAAGTTCTCTTTTGGAGTGATAATTAAAAGGGGCTGTCTTTAGGTAACTATGTTGAATACTCTGATTGATGTGTCTCAGTGGAATCCTGATGGGCCCTGAAGGCACAGAGGTTAATGTGTCAATTAATGAATCAATAACTCATCAATAAAGGTCTAATTCAAGCGGTTAAACATTAAATAACAAATACAGTGTTCTAGTTTAACCATTTATTCAGTTCAGTCAACTAAACTGAATGTCACATTGGATAATTAAGCATACATATTTCTAATGTAATTTATTTTATTTGCATTAATATCTTATGGGCATCTGTTGCTTAAAGACACACTATGTAACATTTCTGGGGGTGGGCTGGCTAACAGTTTGATGCTTTGCTTGGAATTTTCCTCAGAATACTGTGAAAAACGCGTATTCCTACTGCCTCTCCACATATCAGTGGCTTTTCGTGGTCGCCATCACCTGCTTGCCTCCATGGAGATAGATAAAGTAAATGGAGACAAGCAGGAGATGAGCCCTCTAGTGTGCCTTTAAAATGGTCACTATACTTCATTCAGTAAATAATCAAAAGTTTATCCTTCAAAGCTTCATGAAACAGTTTGGGGGACTCCTTACACTAAACCAGCAAAAATAATTATTAAACTTTCCCCGTGAGCACAGAACCTGCCCTATGAGCACAGCCTGACTCAGACTGTGTGATGTTGCTGTTCCAGGAAGAGAGTTGAGAGTCCCAGCAGCATGGCCAGTGTGTATTGTAATGAGTACTCAATCAAACAAAGCTTCATCATCTGCTCTGAAGCCCATTCACTGCCAGGAACCCCAGAGAGGATCTACGCTGACAGCCTAATACTGATAATACTGCGCAGCTGTGGCCGGAGACGAATGAGACACACAGAATGACGTCATCTAAAGAAAAATGTTGTGGACATTGTAAATTTTGCTGAGTCACAATTTTGACTCCCAGATGTTTACTTTACCTCTAGTAATGAAAGTGTGACTGTCTTCCTGTTCTCATCAATAAACTTGAAAACCAAAACAGTTTAAGACTGAATACATGAGTCAGTCTGGTGAGTACACAGCGGCTGGAATGCAAGTCTTAAAATGTAACAATAGATCTAAACTAAATAGGACTAAAAGATCTTGCCTCGCACACAATTACTCCTGTCTTTAAAGGGGACATATTCATTTAGACTTTTATGAGTTATTGTGTTCCCTCTTCCTTATCTATAGCTTTCTCAAAGTTGTTTTTGTTTTGTTTTCACCTAACGCCATTCTCCACCCACACCCCAGCATGTAGTTGTGATCATCTGATCATCAGTGATTCAGAAATGTTCAGTAGCCCTTCTTCAATATATAAACACCTAAGCTGTTTAAGATCAATGTTCTATTCCATAAAATGAACAAAACTATGAATTTAAAATGATCTACCAGAAAAAGTATGTCGAAAGTAAATATGTTCAAAACTAACCCAAACTTGATTGGAGTAAAATAAAGACAAAATGTTGGCAAATAATCAAATTTAACTAGGACAAATTGGTTTAAAGAGTCTGAAATTGAATCCAAAAGCAGTTTTAAATCAGTGCGTGGGCAGTTGCTGTCTCAAGTAGCTTTGTCTGCACCATAGTCTCTCTAATGAGGGGGTGTTACAGGCAGATGACAGCACTGGGAGAGGGGGTGGGGGGTGGAAAAGGGGACAGGGAGGGTGAGGGGAAAGGGGTGCCCTGTCCATAGACACTAATAGCAGAGCCTCAGATGCCCTGCTGGCGGCTTGGGAGGGATGTGGACTAAGAGGGCGGGCATAGCCTAAACTCCCATTATGTCACAAAATGTGGAAAACCTCTAATTCAGCAACTGAAATGATAGAGGAAGGCTTACAGTGCAGAGGAATAAAAGGCACTGTGCAGCTTTCAATAGTTCAGATATGCATACATTTTTTTATATAGCAATTTTCTGTTGTTTAGATATAGGATAGATTATGAGTTATGATGATTATTACAATATAAGTGAGAAAATACATTCTGAGCCCCACTGATAAGTAAGTAAGTAAGTAAGTAAGTAAAATGGCATTACACTGTGGCTTTTTTTTTAAATGGCAAATATCTGTCTGTCATAATTTTTTCCCCACAACTTTATTTAATAACATTTTCCAGTATCCATAGTATAAAGACACAGAGCTGAAACACACACAAAATACATGATACATAATACGATACAACCATGTCATCTAGTCACAGTAAACATGTACCAGACTTGAGAAGAAAGAGGGAGATGGAAATCAATCAATAACAACAGTGATTTAATTAAAAAAAATAAAAAAAAATCCAATGTTTTCTTTAAAGTTTTTAGTGTTCATCATTATTTATAACATCATCATCAACATAACTGAAGAGACATCACCCTTTCTTTGGCAAAGGGTAGGAACAACCTTTTATTCAAAGATAATTTTATCAACTGATCAAAAAATCTTGGTGACCCAAATTAAAGTCTCTCTTGACCCACTCTCAGCAAATCGTTTATTCTAGTTGTTCAAGACAGATGCTTGAGAACTGTCAGTAGACCTATATATTAAAAGATGTCCAAATACATATCTACTTTGTTTAACGCATTTCTTATTGGCCAAAGTGAAAATGTTCCTGGACAGCAGAGAGAGCACAGATGATGTTCATATTAAGGAGGTCAGAATGGTACTAAAGATAACACATGCTCCAGTTTCTGTGTCTTTTGTTCACAGTAATGATGTAATGAAAGCATAGCCCGTATTAGGCCGTTTAAAGTGTGCTATTACCATCTCATCATTCTCTGTGTGGCCTGGTCGTCTATTGTGAGACCTACAAAATGTTTTACACCTGATATTTGCTGTAATATAGTATTGCAAAAACATATGACATATAAAGGTTGTGAGTTTTATAGCTGTATTTTCAGCCTACGTGACAGTTATAATAGATATGACAATAGAGAAGCATGTGTCATAATTGGGAGAGGAAAAGGAAAATCAATGGGCTGTACTTGTGTAAATGCTGCGAGTATGCCATCTGGTGGATGTTTAAGGTAGTGTGGACTTTGTAAAGACATCCATGTGTTTGGTGGAGTATTGTTGTCAGATCTCTTAAACACAGCCTGCAAAGATAAGATAAGATAAGATAAGATAAGATAAGATAAGATACGCCTTTATTGATCTCACACAGGAGAAATTTACTTGCCACAGTAGCTCCAGGACAATTGGACAAGAGGGGAAAAGTGCATGCAGGCAGGGAGGGGATAAAGTAAGTAATAAATAATACAGATAGTAATACGTAATAATAATAATAATGGAAAATAGTAATAATGATAATAGTAACGTTCAATAGTAACGTTCAATAGTAACGTTCAAAGACGTTCAGTTGTAATAGAAATATTTTTAGGTAACTACTTGACTGCTACCCTCGAAATCAGTAGGGCTACCTGCTTCTTTCAGTAGCCTACTCGTGTTTGACAGGTGATACAGTACAGTCAAACAGTGACTTACTCAGCTATACTTTCACACTCTCAAGTCTCACGCATTGAGAGTGTGACACACGCAATTCGACGTGTTCACACGCCACACATGGCATTTCTCACGCTGATTTTGTGTGTGTGTGTGTGTGTGTGTGTGCCCAGAAAATCGGTCTGTGTGGCTCAGTTTATGCAGGCACTGTGCGTTTTCAGCAAAAAAAACTCCCCCGCTCCCCCCCGCCCCGCTCCCCAGAAAAAAATCTCAGATATCAGGCGCCGCGCCCTTTTCAGCCAATCAGAAAATAGATTGTTCTGTTGTTGGGCAGACTGTTGACAGTGCAGCGCGCGCTCAGTAATAAGGACAGCGACTGAAAAGGAGGAGATGATAAAACAAACAGAGAACTGTCAGGTAATAACTTCATTTATATAACTGTCATTAGTTGCTTTGTAGTTTTAAGTTTGTTCTTTAGACAAACATTTACATTCACTTGCACTTACGTTCACTTGCACCCCCCCCCTCCTCCTCGGAAATTACGCAGTCTCACGCACGACCCCGCTCAAAACTTGAAAGCCCTGGTCAACAATGCAATGAAATGCTTAGGATCAGAAGAACCGTTGACTCATTAAGATAGTCAAGAAGTACCAACTTTTTAGTCAAGAAGTAACAACTTTTTTCTGAAGATCATTAAAGAAGCCAGAGGTAATCATAAAATCATATGGCAAAACATCAATAAACTAATGGGTAGGGACCATCCAAAAAATGTAATTGAACAAATTGAACACAAGGGGATTTTGTGCACAGAAAGCAGAGAAATAGCAAATCATTTCAATGACTACTTCATAAACTCTGTCAATGAACTAAAACTTAAATTCAATTTGCCTTTGTGCTTAATGTAACTGTACATTGTCCTTATAAATAATATGAAATGAAATGCATGCAAAAAAAAGTGTTGCAAAAAGTGCAGGGGAAAAGGTAAACAATATAATTTAAAAAAATGCAATAAAATATAATAAATTACAAAGGTACAGGTAGGATTAAATAATGTGTAAGTAGAGTATTCCTGAATTAGTACCATGTTTTGGAACACAGGCTACATTGCACGTGTCCATCGCATGAGACTGTGGTTTTATGGAACACGTTAAGGACTTCAGAATAGCCAAAATACTTTTCAAAATAAAAGCATAGAACAAGGCAGTTTGGCACTTTTTATAGCTTAGCCGTAAATTACCACCAGGATGTACACATGAATTCACATGGAAAATATATATAGTCTGCTAGTTTGCTTCAAAGTTCAAGTTCAAAGTCAACTTTATTGTCAATTCTGCCACAGCCTATGTGTTCAACAGTGAATCTAAATTTCGTTTCTCTCTGGCCAGGTAGTGCAAAAAAGACAAAATACAATATAAAGACAATATAAAAACTATCTAAGACTAAAATCTAAAATCTAAAGCAGTGCAAAAGAATAAATAAATACCTATTAACGGATGTCCAAAATGTGCAATGGAAGATGCAGCAGTGAAATGTGCATTAATGTGCAACAGAATGTGAAAGTAAAGATAAAAATAAATGTAATTCCAGTACAAGAACAGTAGTAAACAACAGTGCAACAGTAGTAAATTCCAGTAGGCTACTAAATGTGCAACAGTGCAACAGTAGTAATTCCATTACAAGAACAGTAGTAAACAACAGTACAACAAAAGTAAATTCCAGTACTAAATAAGATAAGATAAGTAAGACTTTATTGATCTCACACAGGAGAAATGTACTTGTCACAGTAGCTCCAGGTAGGGACAGTTTGAACAGGAAAGAAAAGTGCATGCAGGCAAGAATGGCATAAAGATAAGTGATAATAATAATAAAATAAGTAATAATTCGAATAAGTAATAATAATAATAATAACAATGTGCAACAGTAGTCCTTAGCAGCCGTTTTTAAAGTGTCTAGCGTAATATGTCTTTTTTGCGTCATGTACATAGACCAGGTTAACTTTGAAAGGTCGTCTCCGGAAACCTCGGTTAAAGTCTTCCAGCTTCATGGTCAGATGCCGTGGACCGTGAGGACGCGCTGTCCCGCAGGCGGAGTTTGGGTAGTGGGA
Organism: Paratrypauchen microcephalus; assembly: GCA_036785185.1. Classification (NCBI taxonomy): domain Eukaryota; kingdom Metazoa; phylum Chordata; class Actinopteri; order Gobiiformes; family Gobiidae; genus Paratrypauchen; species Paratrypauchen microcephalus. Next base: position 5,806,164 of record JAVJIX010000034.1, on the reverse strand, counting down.
AACTCGCATGTTAAAATATCTCCTGTCCCCACTTTTTGTTTTGGTAACAAATCTTTTAGAGGAAGATGTCCGTGGACGAGACATACGTGTTCCGGCCGTTCAAGCTGATCGCGTTGCTGTGCGTGTTTCTTGCGCTGTGTCTGGACGTGGTGGCTCTGGTTAGTCCAGCCTGGGTCACCGCGGAGCACTTCTCCTTGTCCCTGTGGGAGTCCTGCACACTGTCCGAGGCCCGCAGCGCAGGACAGGAGCCCGAGTGGAGCTGCTTTTCCACGCTCACGTCTGGTATGGATTTAACTAGTTATATTTAAGTGTTTTTAGGTTTTTTTTTTGTGTGTGGACACTTGAAGAACACCACTGAGTGTGATTATTTTGTTCTTATTACAGTAGTATTCGTTGTTATTGATTATAGTATTTATATTGGAAACATTTAGCTGCAACTTTGAGTTATAAACAATAACTTACACCAGGCTATATGTCACAATAAGAGTTCACAATAAGAGCCTATTACCATTTGATAAAGTGACTGAACATTAAGAGTCCTTTCTCCAGTGGGTCCAGCTGCAGGAAATGGTACTCTGGCATTCCCATTCCTCAGTTTCCATGTTTCATACCAGAGTTATGACGTGCTGTGGTCAGGATAATAAACATGTGATGTTTGGATAAGATACTGAAAAGTGATTGGAATATAATCAATAAGTTACTTTAGTTTAACCTCCTGGGACCTGAAGAAAAAAAGTGTATCTAAATGATTATTATTGTTATTTAAATTTTCTATTTGGAGGTAAATTAACAGCTTAGCATTTACATTTTGTTAATTTTATTTTTTATTCATAATGTTGTAACATGTCCTCTGTAATGGACGCCTGGGACATTTTGGTGTTAAATCCATGTGAAGTTAACAACCTAACAAAAACTTTTTTTTGATCATTTTGAACATCTCTGACAAGCTTCTACAGTCACCTCAAAAAGTTTTTAGACTCCCTTTTAAATTCTTATTTATTTATTTTTTATATATTGTTTTTTTTTTTAATTTATTTACATATTTATTTTTATTTTTAATGTATCGTTTATTTATTTATTTATTTATTTATTACTTTTTTTTTTTATCATAGTGCAGCCACAAACTAGAGTCTCAAAACACTTAAAAGGCAGACTGGTTAACTCGATGTCCACTATAAAGGACACAAATGAATGGGCCGGGTGTCAGGAGGATATTCACAGGTTTCAGGTTTATATGGAACATTTTGAGGACAACATTTCAGAAGATACAATATTTAGTTGTTAACTTGCTAACTGCTCTGGCAATTATCCTAATTTTTCATTATTTTGAAGACCGTGGATGTGTTTTCATGAGCATTTTTTAGTTTATGCACTTAAAACATCTTCAGCATTCACTTGCTCCTGGCAGGTTGTCTTTTGTCCACCATGACGAATGCTTAAACCCCCTCTTCTCTGTGCACTCTGGGGACAATCGGCTTTTAATGCACTGATTTCAAATTCCTCTGCTCTCTCATCTTAATCCCAACTCCTGCAAGAACATTAAACCCAAATGCCTAAGTGTATTAGAAAATATTGGGACACAAACATGCAGGTGAGGCTGAGCGTGGTCTAATATTTGGGAATGTGTGTTGTTAAAAGGGGGTGGGTTAGTCTTGAGGGTGCACTGGCCTCATTAAGCAGTGGAGGGGTGTGTTGGGCGAGCCAAACTCACTGTGTACGTAAATCTTTCCCAGGATTCTTCTCTTTCAGTTTATTTTTGTAGTGAAGTAATCTGACACTTGGACCATAACCGTGTGTGTGGAAGTGTGACTGTGGACTTGTTACAGTTTTACAGAAATAAATAGATGTGGTGTTTTCTTGAGTGGACTTAAGGAGTCCTTCTGCATTTCTGGCATTGTCTCCTCTTGTCCCCGAGACAAATGAAACAAAAGCTTAGAGGACAATGGGGGAGCTTCATCATTTCTTCTTTTGAACTGAGGCCTTGGAGGTCAGAATATTTGTGAGTTTTAAAAGAAGATCTGGACAAAATGAGAAAGAAGGATAATACACATGGAGAATAGATTTGAATAAAAGTGGAAGGTGGTTGTATAAGACTTTTTATTTCTTCTAATAAAAACTATAATTCAAAGCTGGAAGTGATGTGTCTGCTTAAAAAAAATCATAAAACCATTACCAAATCAATATAGAATCACTGCCCACAAAAGGGGCACTATTGGCTGGGTAAGTTTAAAAGAGAAGACCATACAGACATATAATACTAGTAGACATAGTGAAAAATAAGAAATAACTAAGAAATAATAAATGTGCATTGTACAAAAGGCAAGTAAATATTTTAGTGAATGCTCACAAGGAGTACATGTGAGTAATAAAAAGTATTAACAGTTTAATTCACATAATGACAGCTTTCAATAAGTTTTCTAATACGTCTGCTTCACAAATAGTTGGCCGTCTTCCCATAAGGATTCGAATGATTGGGCTGTGTCTATCATAACATGTTGATGCTTTTACAGTTTTAATCTCTGCACTCTCCGGCACAGCATGTCTCTGCATAAACATAGTTAAACCTCTAGTCATTGTTGTTGTGTCTGTGTGTTCTTTGTGTAGTGGTTGTCAGCACAGCAGTTCATTTGAGTTGCAGTGGTGAATCAGTCTTTTGTTGGGGCATTGCTGCCTTTGCCCCCCTCTAACCTGTGTGTCCCTGTCTCGTAGACTGGCAGATTGCCACTCTGGTGCTGCTCGTGGCTGGGGCGGCTGCAACTCTGGTGGCATTTTTGGTGGCACTCATTTCTCTTTGCCACGGTACACACAGAAGGCACTATCGGACTGTGGCTGTGTTCCTCTTCACTGCAGGTACAAACCTTGTCCTATAGAGACAGGACAACAAAGCAATGGAGTTATGATTATTATTGATGGAGCTGCAGGGTGGGACAGAAAAAAATAAAGGTTTATGTTTTTTTGAAATAATTAAAATTACACTAGAGTTTGTTTAGAGTGATTACTACATTTAAGTGTACTACTATCACATTACTACTGTTATGATTAGGGGCATATGTTTTTATTTACAAAAAATGTTCTGGCAATGTATCCTATTATATATTTTTTTTCTTATATAAATCTTTCTTCAAAATTATGAGACCATATTCCACTGGACTCATCTTGAATATTTTTACCAGGACAGACATTTGGCATCATTATAAAGTGATCTTTTCAGTATCTTTAACAGCAGCTAGTGTCAACAGCACATGGGTATCACAGACTTCACAGTGCTTTCTCTTTTTGAGCTGACCTCTTGGTTTGTTCAGCTCTGACAGCAACCACAACAATTTCCAGAGAGTGTTTTTTTTTTCCAGTATGCACATTTATGTTTCTGAATTAGGCACGTTGGCTGAGCTCACATTTTCTGTGGTGAAGAAACTGGAAAGCTGCTGGAGGTTGAGCCAAGGAAAAGCAAACCTCAGAATCTGCAGACTTACCACATTAGTGAAGTCACAGAGAGACACCCAGTACTGTGGGATTTTGGGTGCTGCTCAGGATGCTGATTCATACTTTCTTAAAACATATCTGGAAGATCTATTGTGATACAGCCATTATCCATGCTTTTCAGTTTAAACATCACAATGAAACAGTAACACCATGACACTGTTTGACATAAGTCATCCTAGCTTCCTTAGTCAAATTACATAAACAATATTGATAAATACCCCCACTTCCCATTTTGACACTTTTTGTGCATGTCTAAATTTTGCATTAAGCATGGTTTATGTAATGTCCACAAAAGCTTTATTGTCTTCTTTGACAATCTCTGCAGGAAGCTTTTGTGTCACACCCACAATGTTATAATAGACATTGAACAGAATGTACAGAACACTCACTAAATGTTAAGAGACTGTATTAAAGATAAAACTGTGGTAACCAACTTTTGAGCATTTTCAACTTCAATAATAAATACCCTTTCAGTGCTCAAAATTGGTCAGTTTTAAGCTAATTATTAATAGAACCCAGATGTGCATATTTTGCATGAATATGCTGTCAATTGGTAACAGAAGGTTTCTCAAAAAAAAAAAGTGAATCTCCATGCCAACTGTTGAAATTATTTAGTTATAAACTAGGCCTTCTTTTTATTTCTTAGTCTCCAATTCCCTGAAAAGCATTCTGGAAGTGCAGTCTTGGGTTTTATTTTGTTTCTAAAATAGAAGTCACAAAGGAGTTAGTGTTAGCGCTCACTGTGGGTGCTATGTTATTCTTTCCGGTGTGTAATTACTCTGTGAGAAACAGGCCTCTGTATGGACCACAGTCTGGGAAGCAATGGAAGGTCTGTCACAATAATTACTAAATAAGCTTATTGTTCAATAAATTATAGCTGAAATATTATATTTTGGGGCTCAGGAAATTTCATGTGTACATTTTTTTTTTAGATTTAAAAAAAATAATATATTCAGATTTGAGTTGTAGTGGAGTGAATAAGTAATGTCTATCACTAATTATTGGTTAATTCTGCTATTTATTTGTTGTGATTCATGCATTTTAATTATGCTGTATTGTTATACTGTAAATAATGGTTTACAGAGATAACCCTGCTGTATTGTTATTCTCTCACAAGTTTCAATTAGTCATTTTTCCATACCTATATATAGTGCTTTAAATGTGTTATTTTGACAGGCCCAGGTGTTAAAAGTACTTTGACTTTGGGGCTGTCACTGTTTGGGATTTATTTTCTGTCCCAAATCACCTAAAAGGTCTGTGAAGGTGTGAGGCGCACTACAGTAGTGCCACATTCCTGGACTTCTGTACTCTGTGTGTTTAGGAAGGAAAGGTGGGATGTATTTCCTGAGACTCACTTAAAGAAAATGTACTGGAATTTAATGTGACACAATTACTACTGGGACCACTGACTCCACAGAGGAAATTACTCCCTTCTGTTTACTGAGGGAAAAATAATTGCAATTGTTCATGTAATTACTAATATCCTTTAATGACAGAAAGGAACTAAATTATTCTGAAAGATGAGAAAAATATATATAACCTTTTATTATTTGTACTATTACAGTAGCAAGAGTGCTAGTAGAGGTGTTGTGTTACTTCAAAATAACATAACTCATGTAGAAGTACAAAGCAGTGAACTAAGAAATTACTTACTTAAAAGAGTATTTGGGCTGGGGTAACCAAGTAAAAGTCATTGTAAGAGTTATTGCCTAGGCGATCTAATTTAAGTTAATGCAATTGAAAGGACAGAACATTAATAAGAAGAAGAAGTGACTTTATTGATCTCACACTGGAGAAATTCTTCTCTGCATTTTAACCCATCCTATATATATATACATATATTAGGAGCAGTGGGCAGCACACACATTAGGGCGCCCGGGGACCATCTCCATGATCTTCTTGCTTCGGTTTGGTCAGGACCTAAGCTGGAGGTACCTATGGTGCATGTTTTGGGTTGATGGGGGAAACCGGAGTGCCCGGAGAAAACCCACCCAGACACGGGGAGAAACATGCAAACTCCACACAGAAAGGCCCAGGCGACCCGGAGATCGAACCCAGACCATGCATGCAAACTCCACACAGAACACACACAGAAAGGCCTGGGCGACCCGGGGATCGAACCCGGAACCTTCTTGCTGTGAAGCAAGAGCGCTAACCACTCAGCTACCGTGCCGCCTAAATATAAAATAAGGGTCTGGTATTTTAAGAATGGACCACAAAAATAAGAAAAACTTAAATTATTAGATAATGTCAACAGCATACTGTTACATTGTAAAATATATTACTCAAGTATGATTATCCAGTTCATTTTCTAAGATAAATGTAACTGACCAATGTAACAACTCACTTATGTACTTTTAATGTTTGTACTGCTTTTTTTCCAGTGGTGCTGCAGGCCTGTGCTCTGGTGCTGTACCCAATCAAATTCATCGACGGCACAGTTCTTCAGACGTACCATGAGTTCAACTGGGGCTACGGTCTGGGTTGGGGGGCCACCATCTTCATGTTGGGTGGGGGCATCCTCTTCTGTCTGCGCACCGACATCTATGAAGATGCCATGTACTGAGTCTGTTCAGTCACACCATGTGACAAAGGGAGTACTTGATTTCCTCACCCTTCACTCCCTGCAGTCTACATGCAAGCATGCACCCACCACTGTCCTATTTTTACACAGGGTAGAACGTCTAATTTAGGACAGGCCTGTGCGGACTTCTACCCTTTCCAGGGTACAATGAATTCTGGGTAGGCACAGGATACAGAAGCTGGATATTTCTTTTTCAAATTGAATCTCTATTTTTACAGAGACACAAGCTTATATATCAGACCTGAATGATGAACTTGCAATTATTTTTATGTACATTGTTGAAACATTGTGAGGCGTGTTACTAATGTATTTATAGCTTATTTTCTGCTTATAGAAAGGTTGTTCTTGCTTGTAATATTATCTAGCGCTTGTTAGAAATTTAAATAAGCACATTGTAATGTACAATACTGTAGGAGTAGTGAAGAGTTAATAGTTTATGGACAATGTAAATGTGTACAGAGTATTTCTACATGGAGTAAATAAACTTGAGTAGTTCTAAGCAGGTGTGATATTATTATAGCTCTGCACTATGTGTTTTTGTTGACCTTTAACCTCAAAGATGTAAGAATGAAAAGACAAGGACACATTCCTATTGATTCCCGTTTCACCCAGAGCAGGCCTCTCTGCTGTGCTCTGCAGTGGACACCTGTGGTAAAGCTACACATCAGTCTAAATGCATACAATGCATGCCCCTTTACTGTTCATTTCTGTTATATTTGCCATTGATCTATCCTCTTATGAGCAGAGTCCTTGTGTGCTGCATTCTTGGTTCTTGACTGACACTTGAAAATGAGAGTGAATTCAAAGTTTTACCCACAACCACAATAATGTCTTTTTATTTTAAAAAAAATTGAAGAAAATCAGAATCAGAAACAGAAAAGACTATTGCCCTGAGACCCCAATTTTGTAAACTCTTTGGGCCACACCCAGAGCAATTCTTATGTACTACGCCATCTAATGTCGAGATTATGTAAGTGCACTTAAATTTGTCCGAAGTAGCACTCGTACACAATTGAGTCTTCAATCTGAAACAACAAATGACGGTCAATTACCAATGTTTTGGATCTACTTTGACAAGATTATGTAGCCATATATCAATGTGACGACAGCAATATTAATATAGGTGGTTGAGAAATAGTTGGTCATACAGAGATCATAGCTGAATGAAGTAAAAGGTTTTTTTTCCCCCTCTCTTTGAAGAACTTTGTGACCAATGTCTATGAAAAGCACTATGCAAGATTGTTTTTCAATTAAGCAAAATCATCTAATGAAAATAATTAAACGAATTAATTATTATTAAATAACTAAATGATTAATAATAATAATGAAACTATTTGTGCCACTGACAACAAGGCCTACTCAGATATGATACTGGCAGTACACAGGTGAAAATTTCAGGTTCTTTGAATTAACGTAAACTTGCCCCAGCTTTTCTACTCTGAATATATTGTCACATTTCAGGTTTCTGCTTCCTCTGTCAGCTGATACTAGTGGAAGTTTACATAATCGCCTATATACATTATATAGTCACATTGTCTAGTCATGTATCATGTCGTAGATGAGCTGGCTGATGGAGCATGTGCTGACGCTCTGGTGCAGTAACTGCTCAGGCCCTGCGCTGTTTTCAATGCAGGGACAGATTCCAGTTACTGATCCAGGGCGACAGGGCAAGGCTTGGAGGTGTCCTGGGAATCATAAGGCTGAAAACTAATTTTTTGTACAAATATTAATAAACTCACACACTCACACAAACTTACATTGTTTGGAAAGTCAGCCGTCCTCAGCCCATCTGAGTTTGGAGCAACAGCAAAATGAACAGGACACTAACTCCCTGGCTATACATTAGCTTCCCACCAAACTTCTATCAGATCCTAGCTCCACCAAAATTACACATTAACTTGTAGGAAGTCACCTTTGCTAGAACTGTCCCAAGTGAGAGAAGACAGAACCCAAGTGAAGAATGGTTATTTTGCATTTGCATCTCCTTTACCTAATGTTAAAGGTACGCTATGTAACATTTCTGGTGAAGGATTTGCAACCTGTTTGTTTCCATGGTGATGTTAATGCTGTGCTTCAAAAGTTTCACAGTTAACTTCAACTTCTTCTATCTCTCAATACTGTGGAACATTCCAGGCAAAGGAATAATATCTCCATGGAGACAGTTGGCAGACCCTCCATCAGAGGTTACATAGTGCACCTTTAAGAAGTAAACGTGGGTTTCTTACTTTCTGTACCTCAAAACACTACTAGTACTTGCTTTTCTTGCTACAAAAGCAGCATTTTACATTATGTTTTCAAATAGAAAGGGAAAACCTTGCCCCCTATAAGGCTCAAAGGTGTGGTCCTCTGTGGGACTCAAACAGATGCTCAGACTCTGACCTTGTGTCTAGAAGTTTTTATCAGACTAACCCAGTATCAGTGCTGAGCCACATGGACATGTTCTCAAAACACATTTCAATGTGTCTAGCTTTTAATATAACAATACAATACATTTAAACAATATACAAGAATGGGGCACTGGAATCAAAATAGATGTTGATGCAAGAGTTGACCATTAAATTACCTGCCTGTCCTTGTTCATGAGAAAAATAAACTGTACTCTGCAACAATATGAAAAGTACACTTTTTATACTGTATTTTAGAAGTCACAAATATTTCATGAATTTTATTTAAAGCAATATAAAAAAATTCAACTGACAAAGAATGAATAATGATGACACTATGACAACACAATAGCAGTCTACATAAAATCCTGTTTCTGTTTGGCATGTTAAAATAATACATAATTATTATTGAGGCTTTCTCTGTAAGTTAGATGCTAAACAAACAGAAATGGCAAGAACTGTGGCATTTTGACCTTAGATGCTAAACAAACAGAAATGGCAAGAACTGTGGCATTTTGACCTTGTTCAAAATAAATGCTCAAGTAAGAACCCAATACAATCATCAACAAAACAATATAATCTGCAGTTCATTTGATGTAAACATGCAAACAAACATGTAACACATAAAAAGTAAACATGATTGAGTCAAGCATAATGTATAAAGTTAAATTTTGTGTAAAATAATTTCTGCATTTCACAATAAAATGTGCTGAATCACTGGTATGATCTCGGCTGAGCTCTTGTCAAACCCGGTGAGTAACATTTCCCTTTTCTTCACTTGTTTCAACAGTCTCCTGAAATTCGGAGAAATATTGCTCGGATAGTTTAAAAAATATATATATACGTATATATTTTGTTTTATATTGTTTTACATGTGTTTATGCTGCTTACAGTCTGATGACAGTCCTGCCTGATGTCCAGTCACATGCACAAAGCTAGTACCAGGCCCGTGATGACAGCGATATACTTGTACTTATGAAACATGCCCGGGCTTCGTACAGATGCTGTACTCAGTTTCTCTAGAATAATGAGAAAGAGGTCAAATACAAAAATCATATCATTTCATTCTGAACATCTTTCCCTTGTCTTATTACTACACAGCATAACTTTCTGAAGGTGGCATGCCATTTGATGTAGTCTGGTTAACACCTGACCATATTCCAGTTCGAAACGAACGGAAGCGGCCTGGGAATTCCCAGGCTACATTTGATGATGATTCCATGGAAACTAACACTAAAAACTCAAACTAACACAGAGTTTCTGTTTGTGTATTGAAGTGTGAACTGTGCCTGAGTCATATTTGTATGACTCAGGCACAGTTCATTTGGCCGCTGATGGGTGCTCTCACACTCACACATATTAGTTATACTAGCATACTATTTATCACCATTATATTTGAAATGGAGGTGTACTTCAGACTGGGGTCCCGTGCTGCACTTCCGCTGGTGTTGGTACTTTCTCTTATGGAGTGGCTATTTTATTTCTCCAATATAACGCTCACTGGAGTCTTCACACTGAATATAGAAGACCACATTGCTTTGTCTGTGGCTTGAGATTGTCCTTTGGGTGAACTAGTTTCTGTCTTAAAGTATTTGTAGTTTTGAACAAGACTTAGACTTAGACTTAGACTTAGACAAACTTTATTGATCCACAAGGGAAATTGTTTGGGTACAGTAGCTCACTCACCAAATATAATATATAACAGAGGGTAACAAAAAATAGATGGAATAGCAAAAAAAGAGCAAGAGACGGGTGTCAAATGAGACATAATTATAATTATAAAAATTTAAAAATGATAATAAATGTATATGTACATTTAAATGTATATGCACATATGTGCATTAATATGTGCATTAATATGTACGTTAATATGTACATAATAAATGTATATGTACAAATCAGTATAAAATAGAAAAATAAGTAATAAAATATAAAATACAATAACAAATGAGATATCCAATCACAGCTATATACAGTTGTAGGGAGTATTATCTAGGGAGTATTATCTGTTACATAAGGGTGAATTGTTGTACAGTTGTATGAAGTATGGTATGATTGTAGTCCTGTATCTCTCACTGTTTGAGCGGAGCTGTAGGAGCCTGTTGGAGAATGAGCTCCTCTGTCCTTCTATGGTCTGTTGTAGTGGGTGAGTTGTTGTACAGTTGTAGGGAGTATTATCTGTCCTCTGTCCCTCTATAGTCTGGTGCAGAGGTGAGCAGGAGTGTCCATGATGGAGAGCAGTTTGTCCAGTGTCCTCCTGTCCCTCACTGTGGCAAATGTCTCCAGCTCACAGCCGATCACGTGACCAGCTTTGCTTTAGACTGGGATTTCAAATGGATTAAAATCAAAATTCAAAATCTGACAAAGGTTTTTTGCTGAAAATATATTTAAAAATAAAAATAAAACTTTTTGGACATGGACCATCTGAGTGTACTATGCGTTTTTTCACTTTTAAGTTTCTGCTCCTTGCATTTGCATTTTGGTATGCGTTTTCTGTTTCACTTGTAACCAAACTGAAGCACACTCTTCTAATATGCCCTGCAGCATCCCATGTACTTATGTAGCATTCTCTTTATGTAACTCTATACAACAGCCCTGTCCATACCTGGGTAGCACACCGATGGACTCCAGTCACTCCACACACCGCTGTTGGCACAATACTTATTCAACATGCTGCGAACTCTCAGACAACTAGTTTCATTATCTGGAAGAGCCAACATGACTGCTGGTTCTGTGGAGGGGATCTGTAGTAAGAAGAAAAAACAGAAGCTAGAGTTGAGTTTGCGTGAAAATAATTCTCATTAATTATTACTCTATTCAGCTTGTCATGACATTTAACAGCTTGTCAAGATATCACTTATTTAGCTCAAGGCTGGTAATAATAGGGATTAAGATGGGATGATTGATTGGATCAAATAATACTTTTATTATCTGTTTGGGAAAGGAAGAAATAAATGTGTCATACATGGTACTCTTCAATTTGACAAGCTAGATATAAGTTTAATAACATCTCACTAATGACTGTTGGTAAATTGACTCTGTGCCTTTCTAACTGTCACTGAACAAACCCTTGTCGTTGCCAAGGGTTTTCCATAAATACAAACACAATGTCTGGATCCTCTGAGCTAAGTGTGTTGTCTTGCAAAATATGACAACAACGATGATCATAAGGGATGCCTAGAGAGCACACTGCTGCCTCATAATTTTATACCAACAAAGTGTACATAGAATTACAACCATTTTCGGTCCCACACTGGGACTGGCTCATACTGGGTATCAGCAGGAAGTTAGAAGTTACAGCCGAATCTTAATCGATTATTTAAACAGTATGTACCAGAGTGTGTGTGCCCTCCTGGCCCTCTCTCCTGGCCTGAACTTGCCACAGCAGACAGTGTTGGGGTATTATCCCTGCAGGATTGTCCCATTGTACACTCAGCTGCCTGTCTGCACCTGCCTCCACATGCACATCTTGAGGAGGTTTAGGCTTCACTGAAAGTGCATAATAGGCCGATAGTGTCACAAAGAGTACTGTAAACTGCAAATAGTGTTACACGGTCTGTTACCAATGTTTTGGATCTGCAGGGTGGAGTATAGTGGTCTGATGGGGTGATCTGATGATGCATTCACACACAGGTTTATGTCAGAGAAAGTGGGTAAATTTGTTCCAGAGAAGTTACAGCCATTCTTAAAACCTCCAGCAATAATGTAGTGTGGGCACTCTTTTGTTTGTGCCATCTCTCTGTGCCTACAAAGAAACAACACAAAGATAAGGCTGCACATTTTGAATCACACAATTCATCAAGCCAGACATTTTGCAACTTCAGAAAAAAAAGCTGCAGTGCTTAATTGTTCTTAACAGGATGAATAGTTGCTGATCCCACATGACGTCACTTTTACTCACTATATACAACACCCCATTTTGATGTATAACAATCTTATGTTTGTTTTTTCAAATGCAGTTAATATAAAAAGTTCATATAAAACAATGCAACCTCTGAAAACCCACCAGTAATACATTGCCTCTTGTGCCTTTGCTGGCATCTTTGAGCTTCTCTTCCAGCTGCAAAGCAGGTGCTCCATGTAATAGTACAGACAAGAGAAATTCTGGAGGCCATCTATGCCTAAGGGAAAACAGAAAAACTGATGACTAAAATCATGTAGTGTGTCCTCAACTTAAGTGTCTATGGAAACTGTGACACCCTGATGATGTGAGGTTTTAACCTGTCATGTTTGGTTTTAGAACTACTTCGGTGTAGTTTTTGCTTTTGACTATTCGACTTCCCACACATGCTCCTGAGATAAGAGTGTAAACACGAACTTTCACTTCTTGGGCCAGATTAAACTGGGCCCTGAATGAAGTTTGGGTCGTCCTTATACTCTGAAAAACACAACATGAAAATAATGGAGTGGTCAGTATTTGACTGTAATGACACTACATGTATACTGAATGGACACACACAATCCAGCTGCTGCTGTAACTGTTGTAATAGTGCAGTTCATAGAGCACTAAGCACTGGCCCTGCTCCTTCATCTGGACCTGCTTCTGTGAGGGGCTCCAGCTGATTGCCAGGTTTCCTAAGTGCCCCGGGTCTGTTATGGTCAGGTCTCCAGGAGGGTCCACTGCAGGAAAAGAGTAAATCACCTTACATCCATGTCATCGTTTTTATTCCAAAATCTAAACTGCTTTAGATCAACATAAAGGATTAATTAAATGGAGAAAAAAGGTGACAGGAGGCTAAATTAGTCTAAACAGGATCTACATTTCGTTTCATGTAATTAATAACATTATTTTTGTGTACTAATAACAATTCTAAATCAGTAGACCAACCTGTGCTGTGAACGAACTCCAAACTAATTAAAAGTAACACTTGCAGCGTTTTTCCAGCCATCCCAGGTTCCAAATACGTCCAAAAAATGTAACACTAAAACATGCAGAGAAGTAGTTTTGACTAAGCCAATTCCTAAAAATATAATAAATAATGTCAACGAAAAATATTTTTCATTGTTTCCCCAAACGGATGAACGCAGTCTGGGAAACAGTCTGGGGCGTGCGGCTTTTAATGAGTCTGAGCCGTTTCGAGGGAGTGTCTTTTCATTGGAACTGGAGACACCGACCTTAAAAGCAAACTGGTGAAATTAAGCCCGTCAGGAATGCACCAAAGATATCTGATTAATGGGGAGTTAAGTTAATGTCCAATAGCAAATAATAATAATTAAATAAGTCACACAACTATGGTGATGAAGTAGGCATATTTTATTGTTATAATTAAGAAAGAAGTTGGGTGAGCAATCTTCTGTTATTTTATGTCAGTCAGTCAGAAAATACAAGAGCACTGCAAAGAATCAACTTTATTTCATTTGTCCCATGTTTACTCTTAAGAAAGTCCTATTTTACACATGATATGTACAATGGTTTCAACTGTGCGGGATTTGCATGCATCCCGGTTGAAATACAAAAATGTCTTGGCAGTTTTGCATAAAGACGTGCCTAACTCTTTTTCTTTACAAATATTTCCAGGCAGTTGTATTGTGACTGCAATGATAATCTTCTCTGACAATGGCAATTTAACCTGTAACACAGAGTATTCCAAATATTGCAACATACTACACACATAGTCAAAATTATGGGATGAATGATGCATGGCATAAGCATGACGTGTACAAGCCCATATTTCCTGAAGCAATTCAAAGGAAAAAGTAAGATAAGAAAATGTGCTGTGTACCTTGCCCACAAACAAGAGCAGATAAAAAGTGTAAGACAATCTCAAATAAATGTGCCAGGAAGATCCTCCAGCTTAAAAACAGGAATCAATACGCAAACTGACACAATTATTTACCCTACTATTAGGTTTTCTAAAGATGAAGCTGTGGTGTCCAATGTTAGAGTCTGTAGGTTACAATAAGGCAGCATTATTCCATTGCATTGGAAGCCCAGTTTCCGGCACTATTTTTCTTCAACATTGTGTCTTCTGTGATAACCATCAGCAATAGAATAGAATAGAATTAAGTAATTGAAGCATATAACAATGATTTCACAAAACAGACACTGATAAATTCATGGTCAAATTCCAGAAAGATAAATTAATCATTTTTAAGGCACAGTGCGTCACAGTCAAATGTTTGGATCAGCCGTTGTAGCTACAGCTGCTCAAAAGTGATCAGAAATACACAACAGTAAGAACTGTTAAGTTAATGTGTGTTAAGTGTAAGAATATGACCACAGCCACTGGTCTTTATAGTGCCAATCAAATTGCAGATTTAATTCATGGTCCATATCTAAGTTGGCTTTTTCTCTGAGGGTAAAGCTCAATAATTGTAATCACAATCAAAAATGTAGTTTGGAAAGTAAGTTTATGTAATCTGATGTCTTCCAAAACAGTTTTGTTTGAAATATACACATATGGGAAATTTTATGTACATTGTAAAACCCATAAATATAAAACAAATTAAGAAATAGATGAAACATTTACATTCCCTGATTTAACATTTGTATCAGAAAGAACCTACAGCATGGATCATGCCTGATAGACATGTGTCAGTACAGTATAAGGTAAACCAGAGCAGTTCAGTGCATGACTTTCAGTGGTAGACTTAAATAAAAAAGAAATGTCTGGAATGAAATTGAAATAAAAGCTACAAGAGTTTGGCCTCAGCTATGCACATTGATCACAGTGGTCAAATGTTATCTTCTCTGTGATGCATAAAGGTTTGTACAGTACATACAAGAAAATAAATAACAATAGCAAGAAACAAAACATATCTAATACAAGCTGGCACCGTGTTTGGCAATAGCATAAAAACATTTTCTGTGATGAAAAAAAAGTGTAAAAAATGGCAGAATCTTGTCAGTCCTTAGTTTGTGCCCCATGTCTTCACCACTGCAGTACTGGCACTTGCAGGCTCAATAATCATAATTATTGAGCATTTTAGAGGGGTATACAGGTCTTATATTACACTTCTCCAGTCAAAAAAACCTTTTTCTGTGCATTTAGTATGGAGTCCACACACAAGCACACACAGGCAAGTCCTATAGCAGGACAGGGTACAGTACAGGTACAAGTGTGTGCAGGAGCCATTCTGACGTCATATCAGAGACAGAGGAGCGTCTAATGTCCTGAATCTGTCAGAAATACTCCGCACATGCGAACACCTCTGGGTCCTCACCAAAGGACTCCCTGGACCCTCTCTTATGGGACAGGGGCTGTGAGGGCTTGGTGGTCTACAGACTACAGACATTCACTCAGTGTCATATAGCAGCCAGTGCACTCTTTGAGGTGGGCAGGTCCAATAAGGCTTGGACAGTCATGCCCACATTCACAAGGCCACGCTCCTCCAAGATGTGATGGGGCAGGCACAGCTTGTCCTACAGAACAAATCAGCAAAATGTAAAGAGATATTTGTTTTTATATACCTGTCATGATACATACAGTTCCAGGAGCTATGTTCTGACAAGTAACTAAGCATTTTTAATAGCAATTTTCTTTAAAGTAATAGTATGTAACTTTCCAAGAGTGCAAAAGTTGATAAAAGTTTTGTGCTATACTGTGAAGATTATAGCCAAAGGAAAAATATTTCCATGGAAAAAGCAGGGGGAGATCCTTCATCTGGCTGAATAAATGTCCGTTTTGTGGAGATGCAAACTGCTCACATTTTTCAGTGTTTTGCAGTGCAATAAAAACATCCATAACAAATATCTGTGGCAAGAAGTTACATACTATGACTTTGTTGAGGTGTCTTTTTTCTATTTGAGCTTTATCTAATGTCCATGTTCAACCATACTACTAAAGTGAAAAAAAAATCAATATTTATACATTATAAATTATGTACTAAGTTAGGTAAATATAATAATCATCAGTAACTGTGTCTACCAGACCTGGGCATTGTAAAGCTCCCAGGCCACATACCCACATTCCCAGGCCCTTTGGTTGACTCTGACCAGCCCGTTTAAGCTAATTTGTAATTACAAAATGGACATATTTATAATTTCCCCTCATGCATGGACTAAAGCTGCATTGCTTTTATTTGAGGTGTTTTTTTTAAATGACATTTTTTGTAAGGCAACCTCACTTTTTCATTGCTTAGTCATAACATACACTCTTACCAGTCTTACCAGCTTGTCAAAACAATATTTACTGCTTTTTATAAAGAAATACAATTAATAGTACACAGAACTGAGTTAAGCATTTTAGCCTGGCCCTCCACAATATTTTCTGTTTTTTATGTGGCCCCATGGAAAAAATAATTGCCTACACCTAGTCTATACAGTTTATTGACATCCAAACATACTGTAATTCTACATTAACTGTTGAACTGTTACATTTTATTACATAGAATATTTATTTTCGTTATTCAGTAAAAACAAGGACACCGATTGAGTTCTCTGGATTACTGGGATTATAACTAGCTCTCATTTTAAGGTTTTTGGTCAATGGCATTTCTGGCCTTGTTTTTACATGATTATTTATTAGAATTTTGCACTTCTGACATTCAAGAGATGGCTACTACACCTGTTGCAGCAACAGAATCTTTGAACTTTGTTTATACGCAATGGATGTCTTTTTTTTCTTTCTTAAAATACCTTCAGATTATTTACCTGGCCAGCCAAATGATATCTCTCTGTATTTCCTATACACCGCGATACCATTTGGACACCCTCCATCCACCCTCGCTCCTCCGGTTACAAACGGACTCCGCGATTCTGATTCGTTCAAAGATGGTGACGTCAGTGCCCCCCGCCTTTGCCCGCAAAGTCACGCGGAAGTTCCGCCTCAGTTTTGAATCAAGATGGCGCAATCTCTGATTGGCTCACTTAGCTGTCTGTCTACGCGCAACCGCAGCGCATTTTGGACCAAGCGTTACCAGACTCACTCGCTGGTACAGCAATGAGTCATGGATTCTTCCAGGCAATCAGATTATATTACCTAAACCAGACCCAACTGTGTTTCGGAAAGAGTGCAAATGGAACGATCATTTTATTTGGACATTGTTTGGATATTTTTTGTGACTTACTTGTGGGACACCCAGTTTTTTACAGGCATCCAAGAAGTTTTCCACATTTCGCCGACACTTTGCCATACTGAGTTTTGGCTGAAAATGAAACAACAGTTTACACAATAAGCCTAGTGCAAAGGAAAAACCTACAGACAAATACCAATGTGCACCGTATTTACCACAGCAGGTGAGGGTACGTGAATGCTGGCAACACAGCGAGGACTGATGTGATTGGCCAAGTGACAGAGAACCACCCCATCCATCAGAGCAGCACCCACATCATCAGGGAGAAGCACCTTCAGGCGAGACTCAATGTTCTGGGAGCACAAAGAGAGACAGTGATATTTTGGCAATTTTCCAATGTATTGTTATGTTACAAGGAACTAGTGTTTCACAATACTAAAATTTCAAACACAATATTGATACTACAAAATAGACTCCATACTGATTATTTTGATACCACAATGATAATAAACAACACTCTTTATGAAATCATAGTACATTATTTTACATTACCTGGCCTTATATCTGTGTAATCCCTCAGTCATCCAGGTAGGTTCCCTAGTGGTTCATGGGCGTATACTAGTCTATGTGCTCTTATACTGGTTCTGATAAAGCTACAAGATCATCAGCTATACATGAAAGGTTCATTTTTGTGAATATGACGTTTTTATTATCAATACTTGCTCGAATTTGTATCTAGTTTCGATATTAATATCTATTAATATCTGATTTGTGATACCCTTCTAGGGACAAGTTATGCTATAACAGTATAACAGTCAACAAAAGAAATCAAGAAAAACAACACATTCAAACTTAAAGCCCCACTTTTTTAACCAAAAATAGACTAAAATAAAGGCATATTTTTTTCAGTTTGATTGAGCTTACTCTTATTTGGCCTAGAGGAGGGTCTCCTCCTGCTTGTTTCTATTGAAATGTTGCTCCTTTGGCAATAGTCTTTCACAGTATCGAATAAAGGTTTAAAAATTTTAACTTATGCCTATTTCCATGGAATCATGCAAGTTAAATACTATAATGTCATAAGATTGTATAATCACACAGAAATACCCCACTGATTCTAGATCAGTTCAAGCTAAGCAGTGTTGGTCCTGGTTCTTACCACTGGGAACAGCAGCAAATAAAATAATTTATTTAACTGTATACTACAGTAAAACAAAAAACAAAACACTGATTTGATTTTTGTGTCTGGCGTCTGTTACACATACAATCCAAGTCTATTTTGTGATGATATTGAAGACTAAAATCTGCCCCTGTTGTGACAATATCACACAGAACTATGAAAGCCCTGAGGATTAGTGTGAAATACTGAAGGAGAAAGTCACAGATGTCTGACCTGCCGTAAGAGAGCTATCTGTTCCAGTTCCTCCCTCAGGTGCTCCATCTTTCTCCTCATGGTGAAACTAGGGTCACTTGACGATAATTCCTGTTTGTTTCCTCTGGTGAAAGCTGCAAGTTCAAATCACGTACACTTGTCAATAACAGAAACCATATGCCATATAGTGAAATAAGCCATTTAATTTTGCTCAATAAACATAACATAATATCCTGTAACTTTTGTGAATGAGCCAACTGTTTAGTCATTCATTCATTCTAGCTTATCTTATGCAAGCTCCCTCGGAAATCTGTCCACTTCCAGAGAAGGCCACACTGCATCAGAAAACTATTTGCTTACATATATGTCTAAAAGATCGTAGAGCAAAAATAAACTTTTGACTATGACTATGACAGGAAAATTAATTTAGTACTATTTAGTATGACCAACACTAAACTACAAAGTTTTTTTTGAAACTACAATGCTTATTTTTAAGGTCATAAACTGGGAATTTACCTGATCTTGGCTTTAGCCCAAATACAGTCAGAGTGGAGGTGACATCTGCATTGTACAAGCTCTCCTGCTCACAAATGGCATTAAGAAAAGACATTTTAGATTACTTTGCAGTTATCCTGACAAACTGAACTACGGTAAACGATTGAACACTTACCTCACTGTCATCGTTGCCATTCTTTCTTGCATTTTGACACTTGTACTGTTGTAAAAATAACAATAATGGATGTAAAATAAATAATTATTCAATTAATAATTCATACTATTAAATATATGAATACTAATATGCAAGTTATCTAGCCTAGCCAGCCACACCCACTTCTACAGAGAAATACATGTAGACTTGAGGCAATGCGTTTTAGCCACGGGCACTCCAAGAGGGGCAATAAAATGTCAATAAAATTTTACTAAGATATATTTTGGTTGATACCTTTAAATAGTCTTTTCTGAGGTACTTGCTCCTGCGGCACTCATCGTTTTGGTTGAGGATTGGCGGCACTTCTGGCCATTTGGACTCAGGGTCACTATCGGGTTTTAGACTGCCATCAAAGGAGCAGGATGTAGAGGGCTGAGAGACACAAGGCAAACAATATTAATGCACAGTAAACTAACCAGTATGATATTTATTTATTTTCAGCAGTATATACATATTTTACCTGTCCACTCAATACTGATGCTCCACTGGTTCCTTCGTCAAGGGATGCACTAAAAAAACATAACTTCATTATGTAAACAAGCCAAGTTTATGCATCTCTTTATCTACAGCAAAACTAACCAAACCCTTTGTAAGAAGTTTGTCAACTTCAATTTTGATTTGATTTAATCTAAATTCCCCAAAATTGCTCTGACATAGTGTGGGTGGTAGAACCACTAATGTCATTGTATTTTCACTGTGAATTCTTGTCAGAGGACACAAGATGTGAAAAAACATGGTGTTCTCAAGTAAAAAAAAAATAAAATATGAAGTAGCAAGTATTAATTTACAGTAATGCATACTTTATAATGTGTGTAGAATCCCTCAGTCGTCCAAGTAGAATCAATGGTAAAAGGAGAAATTCAATTTGTCAACTGGACAAAAGTTTATTTGGACGAATAGGTTTCGCAGCTCATCCAAACTGCTCCTTCAGTTCTGGTCAGACACCTTCAGGGAGATATAGGCAGTGAACTGAAGAAGCAGCTTGGATGATTTGGCAAATTGTATTTCTCGTTTTGCCATACTTTAAAATGGTTGATGCAAAAATAATGAGTGAGTGGTAATATAAAAATATAATTTCTCTATCAGAAGTAAAAAAAAAAGTGTGTTTGAAAATGGTACATGTATTCTAGATGTTATTGGTTTATTGATAAGAAATGGAACATATAATGCAATAAAATACTTAATAGTACCAACCTGCGTGCAGCCTGAACTGGGGGCCTGGTCTTGCTGCTAGAACCAGAGTGACTCAAGAATCTGCAAAATCAAGGAAATAAGTTTAATTCTATGTGTACTTCAGTAGTGATTCACAGTAGTTGAGATGTTTTATTGTTTAGTATTGTGTGTTTTTAGGGTATAAAGTATTTCCCCAGTCCTCTCTACCTGTGTGCCCGGCCAGTCACTCTCCGTCTGTGGATAAGACTCTCTGCTCTGCAAATTAGCGAGCGCCTTCTAGTGACGTTAAACGTGATAGCAGCAGCAGCAGCAGAAAAAGAGTGAAAAATGAGGGCTTATCAGAATCAGAAAAAGATGCAAGAAAGAAACTGTAGTAATAATCAACAAAGTAATTAGCCAAAAGTTGTCTTTCAGGGTTGCCTATATCACTTGTGATTTATATATTCATTTCAAAAAGGAACCCCTTGAAAATTATGCGTCACAAGGAGTAATCAAAATAAATAAATACATTTATACAACTACAACTATACTTGGTGGTGGTCTTTGTTAGTACACTTTAAAACTACCATATAAAGATGTTGGCCATTTCATTTGACAGAAAGAAAATAAAATAGAAGCAAAAATTAAAATAGCAATCCATGTGCCTTTATGATTTACTGTGCACAAAAATTAAATAACAGATAACAGCAGAAAAGAGAGTAGCTACACAGTTTGGTCTACACACTAAACACCACACACCTGTTCTGTTGTTCCTGTTGTAAAAGTTGGACCGCGATCTTCCTCAGATCCAGAACTTCCTTCAGATCCTCCTCATCCTCCTCCACCAGCTGTTCTTTGTCTGAACTGCACTCAATCAAAAAGCACATTTAATATGAGCATAACCCACATAATAAACCCTATAAGAGAAATGTTGAAATACAGCAGGGGTCTCCAACATTTTTCCTAAAGTGAGCTACCTTTACAAAACAAAAATGCTCATTTTAGTGGTCACAAGAAATGAATATAGTATATAAGAGCCCCAGCAAGCCTTAGAGGGGATGTCTATGAAACATAAACCATTATCCATTTATCAGTTCACAAAGTTAGCCATCAAAATTATACATTTACAATGGTAATAGGCATTTAAATCATAAACTGTTATTATGCAATGCGCACAATTCAGGAATCCCTTAGCAAGATACTTGGAAGGGGGTGGAGAGCTGCTGGTATCTCCTGAGCTACAGGTTGGAGACCCCAGCAAAACAGGCTAGTAAAAAGTTAAGAATCAGGTTTGTAATCATGTAATCATGATGTTATGGCTGCCTCATTGGTTAAACTGATTACAAAAATACCATAACACAACTCACCCTGATTCTTCTTTCCAGCTGTCTTTATCTTTGCTTTGGTGAGACATGTTTAGGACTTTCTCCAATTCCTGAAACATTAGCAACATTCCATCAATTGTAGTTCTACAATCGTACTTATTTTGTATTTTTAAGATTAAAACTTACCTTTATACAAGACACATGACTGTTGGGGTGCCCATTGCTCTCTGAAAGAGCAGGATCGTCGTCCGGGTTGGGCTCTATAAAGTCATAGAGATCCTGATCTGATAGAGGGAGGAAGCATCCGCGTTCACATAAACGTCACATTTTAGGCACTTGATTCAATAAGCCCCTTTGTCTCTGTCTATTGCTTTCAAAGTCTAAAGGTGATACTTATTGTGGATAACCTTTGCAAGAGTCCATTTTGGAGAGCAGAGAGAGGGCATCAGCACGGGCTGTCTCTGAAATCTGGGAATGAAGACTGACCGTGTCGTCATCTGATGGCTACGAGAAGAAACAACACCAGGCCAAAGGTCAAGTAACAAGTTTTCTTTTAAATTTATTTTAATACATGAACTCTGACCTCTGTCGTCGACAGCCTCTTGTCTCCGTTGTCACTACCAATTCCAGAGTCAGGCCCGTGGTTCTTACTAGGATAAAAATCTTCTATGCTGAAAACAGATAACACAAAATACATTTAATTTAAATGTATTGTTTAATAGCTTACTCTAAAGTATCTCACTTTGGGCCTTAGCTACCTGATGAGCTGTGTTCAACAGCGAGAGTGATACAGACACAAATAAATGATTTACAATGTCCCAGAAATAAGCTGCTCTGGTGAATGGAGGCCACTCTTTCTATCATATCAGCAATAATAACTTTATTTATAACTAAATATGCCATTATGTTAATATGCTATTATGTATGCCTTATTTTTCTTGGCGCACAATCACACAATCTAGAATACTAGAATTCTAATGTCATGCTTTAAAAATCCTAAAAAACAGGCGGCACCTGTCAGTGAGGGGTTGTGGAAGGCAGCGCTTGCTCAGGGTGGGCAGGTCTAATGTGTCAGGCTTCTTATCTGTGCGACATGCCTGAATGTTCAGGTACTTGAAAATGTGCACTTTGCCTTTGAGACAAATCTGAAACATAAAAAACACACTAAGTGGAGTTTACCATTTGGCACTTGAAAGAGACATTTTAACATGCAGTGTCTAGCTGAACACTCACTTGCGCAGGTGGGGACTGCATAGGGTTATTGTCTAAAATGATGTGCTGCAGTTGCCTGAGTTTCCTGTACGCTGGAGGAATCTCTGTGATCTTATTGCAGGAAAAGTCAAGTCGGATCAGAGGCAGGTCTGCCAGCTCTGGGGACAAACTGTAGCATTAGTAAAATGAGCTGCTACAACATGTAAATACATGACCGTAACGGATGCCACATACATGTATCTGATGTAAAATAGTAGCAACAGTTACTATTTGCATGAAACCATACACTGACTCTACAAGTGTTTTGAGACACCTAGTGGAAAAAGCCACACAATGCTACACATCATATTGTAGCGTTCTGGTTTATTTTCTGAACACAAGAGCTACTATAGGCTGTTACCCATAGCAAAACAACAACAAAACAACAGCAGTCTCCTCTCAGCAGAGCCAGTCTCCAAACTGACCAGTAACTGACAAATCAAGCCATTACACTAATTTATTAGTATAGCATTTATTAGTATGTCACCTGCCCTGTATACTCACTCACTCACTTCAGAGAACGCATCTCTCACTGCTCTAAAGTCTAGTGGCGGTGTGTTTTACCCCACTGCATCCGATGCTTTGCATTGCACTTGGTGATGAATGGCTGGGATACAGTTCGGACATGGAAACCCATTCCATGAAGCTCTCTACGCACTGTTCTTGAGCTAATCTGAAGGCCACAAGTTTGGAGGTCTGAGCAATTGACTCTGCAGAAAGTTGGTGACCTCTGGGCGCTATGTGCCTCAGCAACTGCTGACCCTGCTCAGTTTATGTGGCCTACCACTTTATGGCAGAGTTGCTGTCGTTCCCAATCACTTCCACTTTGTTATAACACTACTGACAGTTGACAGTGGAATAATTTTAGAAGTGAGGAAATTTCACGACTGGACTTTCACAGGTGGCATCCTATCATCATCCTATCAGTTCACTGAGTTCCTGAGAGTGACCCATTCTTTCACAAATGATTGTAGAAACAGTCTACAGGCCAAGGTCCTTGATTTTATACACTTCTGTCATGGAAGTGAATGAAAGACCTGATTTCAATTATTTGGAAGGGTGAGTGAATACTTTTGGCAATATGTATAAAAGCTAGGGATGTCAAGAATTAATCGACTTACGATTAATTGTCGATCAAGACGTTGGTCGAACAAAATGCATTAATTGTAATTAATCGCTAATCGCGGACACGCGCACCCGCGTGGTCACGAAACAAGGCAACCGCGCACCATGCTCACTCAACGGCACTGCCCGGTGTACGAGCGAGGCCGGGGCTGCTGAGCACGAGATCGAACCGCGGCGCCCGGAATGCATAGTCTCAGCCCTAGCCACAAACCAGCCGCACGAAACCAGCAGCGGCACGTGGTGGTTTAATCCTGGTTTAGTCCAGGTCCAGACCTGGTCCAGTCCTGGTTTAGTCCAGGCCCAGTCCAGGTTTAGACCTGCTTTAGACCTGGTCTAGACCTGGTTTAGTTCTGGTCTAGACCTAGTTTAGTCCTGGTCTAGTCTCTTAGCCAATCAGGATGCAGAACACAATGTTACACTATAAAAAAAATGTTACACTATTAAAAAAAAAATAAAAAAATAAAAAAATCTAAAAATCTGCGAACCGCAATAGAGCGAGAGATTACTGTATTTTGTTATTCAGCATCAATACAGGAATATACAACATAATAATACTATGATATATTTTTGACTCAGTGTTATGTATACTATAGCTTATATTCTTAAAGACCCTATTGAAACACTAAAATTCAGGTGAAAAACGCTGCTTATCAGTTAATCGTTAATCGATCGATAAGGTCAATCAACTATAGATTAATGAATTAATTGATAATTTGCATCCCTTATAAAAGCAGTTAACAATATATAAACAGTTACCACAACAATAACACAGCCTCAAAATAAACACAAAATATTAGATCATTACAATATCATCATCATCATCATCATCATCATCATCATCAGAGGTCTATTTGAGACATTTAAACTAATCTAAGGGCTTTGTTGTTTTCTTTTTTTTTTTTTTTTACATAGACCTCTGTGTTGACACATAGGGACACATGTGTATAGTGTAAAAGACTGACCCTCTGGTAGCAAGTGAAGACAGTTCCTCCTGATGTTGAGTTCTCTTAAGGCCTGAAGCCTCCCAACCTGAGATGGCAGCGCCTGGATCTCATTACAGCTAATGTCCTGAAGAGGGAGACAGAGAGTGAGAAATGTGTCACGTAATAATGCCATTTCAAAGGTATTGTACATACCAGCTCCATCAGGTCTTTGGCCTTGCCGATCTCCTCGGGGATGGATACCAGCTTATTGTTGCTCACAAGCAGGACTTTGAGTGGAAGGTTGAACAGGTATTTTGGCAAAACTGATAGAAGGTTTCGACTGCAAAGGAACCCATGATATTGTATGTAGTTTTAATATTAATTGTGGCTGCAACAGTATAGGTACTGGTGTAAGAATGACAATTTCAATAATAATAATAATAATAGAAAAAAAAACATTCCTGGTTAATTTTCTCTATTCCTTGTAGCTAATAGAAAAGTGTTGATTGTAAAGACAGACCTTATGTCTAGATAGGTGAGCATCTGCAGGTTGATGATGGCTTCTGGGATACACTTGATACAGTTGTGGTAGAGGTTGAGAGACTCCAGTGGTGCAAACAAACACACTTCAGGAGGGATTTCTGTCAGACGATTCTTAGACAGATCTGTTAAACAAGGACACAGAGAACATTAAAAAAAAAAAGTATTCAAATCCAGGTGTCTATTGAATTAAGCCTTTACATTAAGGTGCATTAAGTCAGGAGTGCCAATAACTTTGACTGAATAATCAATACATCTGTGTAAGTGTAAGGACAAGAGCACACTTGAGAACCAGACTACACCATGTCCTGGGCCTGACTCCAAAGGTTTTATATTAGGGAGCTGTCATCAGTATTGATTTCATTGGGAGGGACAAGTTATATGGGTTTAATAGTGGGTAAGACCAAAGGGTTTGAATTAATCAAAGAAAGATTGGGCAATTCTATTACAAATAACTTCAAACACAATATCTACATGGCTATTCAAATTACATAATCGAGATGGTAGTCAAACAAGTTAGCTGCTGTAGCATGCTATATTTTAAAAGGAAATACAAATGTGTACTATAAATAGCCATTCTTATAACAGTAAGATTGTGGTCATTGTAAAATCTATGTAAAGTCCTACTACAGTGTGCGCGCGATCAGAGCCAAACGTGTATCGATCGTGTAGCTGTAAACAGTGGTCTGTGTGTGTGTATGTGTGTGTGTGTACGTGTAAATTACCCTGTCTTTTGGATTATCTCTAGAGGACACAATGATTAGGGTCCAGTGAGAGGAGCTAAGCCCTCCCAGATAAAGGCTTTAAATTATGATGTCAATGAAAAGGTGCACACATTTGGCCTAAAGGTGACCACAACAACACTATACACCCCCAATGCTCAATGCATGTAATTAGAACCCCTCCTCCCTTTGTTGACTAAATACGCTATATACATAGTTCACAAAGAATTTACTCATTCATATCTTAACTAAAAAAAATGTGTGTTAGAATCCTGATTTAAAATTTCAACAATATTTCTTAAGGTCAGATCCAATATGACATTTTTAACCGTAAATGACAACAGGCCTGCCCCTATGTTTTGACACTGTGGCTAGTTGTCCCAGTGTAAAAACGGAGAACAGAGGAACCGATTAAGTAAAGCAGAACCACATGGTTAATACAAGTTGAGAGGTTAAGAGAAACTGAAATTACAGCACAGGGAAAGATCAAAGCGAAGGCCACAGACAATAGTTGTTCCTTCTTAAGAGTAAATACTGAAAGTCCCTGAGGCTTTAGACCCAGCTGCAGTTAGACAACACCCCACTACCCCTCTCAGCCGCCCCTCAGCTGGGACCAGGCCTGCTCGGCGGAGTCAGAGGGTTGATGGAGCAGGGGGTGGGTGAGCCAGTCATTTTCAGCCTGTCACTTCACATGCTCCTCTCCTGCTCTCCTCCATCCCAGGCCCAAGCACCATCTGTGGGGTACAGCGGGCTGCATCCACCTGCTGCTGATCCCCCTGAGCAGCACTAATACAGAAACAGCCAGACAAGGCCTCATCGTGGTCTGCTTCACTGTTTATTCATTTATCTAACAAAGGGTGGGTTCCAGTGACACAGCACATTCTACATTTAGACATGCTGATATACTTTTCTATTCAGTACTCAAATTCATCGTACAACATGCAATATTTAAATAAATTTATCATAATAAATTATCAAAAGAGATTTCCCTATTCAATTATAATGACCATATTTTTCATGCACACTTGATTTTTGTGTGTGTTACTGACCACACTGTACCACTAAATGTCCAGTCTACAGTCTATAAATGGATGCGGGATAAAGAGCTATAAGTGACATAGATGTCAGGTGACAGGTTGTTGTGACAGGATGATGTAATTTTCTGCTCTGCCTGCTCGATGCTCCTTTTAACAAGTTTACAGGATCTGGAGCTGTTTCATAATTGGGTTTTGAGAGGCAGCACTACTAACATGTATAAGAGGGTCTGCCCGTGGGGAAACCTTTCAAAGGTATTAGCACATCATTATCCTGTGCAAGAAAGCTTAAGGCTCATAATGCGCCTTATGGGGGTCAACAAATCACTGGCCCACGTGTTGACAGTTCAGAAATGTGATGACGGGGATGAGAGGGCCAGTCCTGTGTGCACACACAGACCTGCAGTCAGCTGTATTTGTTTAGCTCCACATACTCACACATCAGTGACATCAGTGTCCTGTACTGCACACAATCATTTTGTGTTTGTGAGAAGCAGAAGCTGAAACTGAACACTGCTGACTCACTGCACCACCATTTCTGCTTTGTGTAAACAGTAGTAGAAATACAGGAAGGAGCACTGCCATGGATTGCTGTCTTTAGATTAATAATCAGATTATTAACACAGTTGATCTTGGCTCACTTTATTACAATGCAACTGCAGTCGACATGCATCATCCATCACCTCTTCAATAAATGTATCTTGTAAATGTTTGTAGACTGAAAAGTTTAATAAGGAGTTTTCTTGCTTCGTTTTTGATAATACAAAATTGGTTTTATGGTTCATTTACTTCTTAAGTGCTATATGATAAATAGTAAAAAAAAAAAAAAAACAATTATTTTAAAGCTTTACTTCACATTTTTGCTGTAAGTTCAAATGATATTTTTTTTCCCTCATTTTACAAATTAAATGTGTAACACCATGAGTTAAAAAAATATAATTACTAGAATAATAATATAATTTTAGGTGATTAAATGAACGTGAGCACAAAATTACATTAAATGGTACACAACATGAACAGTGCTAGATGTACTGAAACAGGTACTATAAATGAAAAGGGTCAAATGTAGGGGAACCGGATTATTTTATGTTATGTTCATTAGTTTTATCACTTATCATAATGTTTATGGAGGCAAAAAAGGTAAAGTAGTTCCACTTTCATTGTATTCAGTTTGAGCACACTGCTTCTGTAAACAAGATTAAAATAATGAAGATTTTATTTGCTTTAGCAAATTCTTTATGCCTTCTAAGCAAGACTGATTATTAACCAAGTCATTTTGGATCCTGCTCTGACTAAAATCTTATTAATCAATGACAGGAAAGAGTTAGGGAGGACAAGGTCAGAGGGATAGACTTTTTCGTAAGAATCTGAAGGACAAGCTCCTGTTACATTTACTCAGCAAACATCATTAACATTCCTAGCGGACAATGATGCAACTGGACTTAAACTAAATACTTACTGAGGAGCTGAGTATTATTGCACTGAACTCTTATATTGACTATTGTTGTATCCATTGTTTCCACTAACAAGTTGTAATAATATGTTATGCTAGCATCATTCTAAAACATACAAATGCACAATTTTAGTCATGTTTGCTAGCAATGATCCTTATTACTAAAGAGATAACAAAGTGATTTCAAAATGCATCGCTCTTTCTTGCAACAGCACGTTTGCCAATGTCTTGTCTAGACATGTATTCACACATTATGAAGTCCTAAGGGTAGAAACCTCAAAATGAATGCTGATGTCTTTTCATCTAGCCAAGCTTGGACACTCAAAATCATAACAAACAACTATCTGATTGATACAGAGCTTTAGTGGAATAACACTAGACAGAAACTCTACATTTAAGACTACTGTTACTACCATTACTAAACCACTGTTAGGAAAAGAACAAATATAAGGGTATTCAGTGATTAAAAATAATTACAGGAATGTCAACTTATTGCATGCGTCCTTGTCTGAATGGCCTTCAGTCTATCTACTAGAACCAAACAATCAGGAATCTGACAAGAAAGACTTTTAAAACAGTCAAATATAAAGCCGTGTTCATGCTGCTGCCTGTCTGTGGCAAACAAGAAAGAACTTGTATTCAACTCTGTCAGAATCTTAAATCTGTTTACATTCAGATGTGCGAAAACCGCTATTCTTTTTTCTTTGTTTGACCCCCCAGTGAACTTACTAAATCCTTACAGTAAGAAACAACTGTATTTATTTCTCCCTGCTATAAATAACACTCAAATTGCTTGATATGGTTCCATATGTTGACCTACATAAACAGAGCATATCCTAATGTTAGGGGATCTTTAAATTCTTCTTTATAAATCATTAAGTTGCCTAGCAAGAAGTGTGTATTCTGGATCCCAGACAAATTAAGTGTTACATTGGCAACTCAATTCTGATACTAAGACATTAAATGTCTTAGTATCAGTAACTAGACAAAAAAAAAAAAAAGTCTTGTTCTAATATAGATCAAGATCATTCTAACTCTATTCAGGAAAAATCAAACTTGGTCAAATTGTTGTATTATTTAAATTTTTTTGTATTATACTATTTTAGTTTCAATATTAATTTTACTATTGATAAGTACAGTATCTGGGTATGGATTTTGACAACTCAATAATTCATATCGTCATTATTCTCATTGAAGACACTGACAGAGCATTAGTTCACTGATTGAGCATAATGGCAGGCAGAGACGTGCTGAACTTGAACATCTGTCCAGGTTTCTCTTTCTAGGGTTTAACCAGCAGCACTCAAAAGCTCTTTCCCATGGGAACTCAGTGTGGCCGAAGCCAAACTGCCAGTGGGACAGTACAAACAGACACCAACGTGTAAGCAGGCCCCCACACTGACCACATATTACCATTAGTCAAACAAGGGGCTGTAAAAGCGTGTAGCAGTGCAATGTCATCAACATTTTGTACATAAAGGAATAATAGAAGCCTTACTGTGTTGTAATTAAAATTTTGTTTCCTTAAAGGGATATGCCACCCCCAGGTCAAATTTGGGCATCTCCCCACAGTCCAGAGACTAAAATAAGTGGTGGAAAGCGTTTTCCTGGTCACCCAGCCATTGTCCGAGTCTGTCAGCACTGACCGCCGCGGTATCTGCAGCTACTCCGCCTTAGACTGGAGTCTAACGGCGCCAGAGAAAGATTTCGGCCAAAAGGAATTAATTTGCTCGATGCGTTTCCCAATTACTTTCTGTGTAGTGCGCATTCATATCGAGTGCAAATAAATGTGCAAATCAACACGGAGAGCTTGCCTTGGTCATTTTGGGCACCACGCCACGCTGCGCAACAGGGGAACTCCCTTCCTGGTGCGTAACAGGGATTCCCCTGGCAGCGTGCTGCGTGCTTCGGCTTTATTGTTCCGCACTGAAAAATAGTTCCCACCTAAAATGACCAAGGCAAGCTCTCCATGTTGATTTGCACATTTATTTGCACTCAATATGAATGTGCACTACACAGAAAGTAATTGGGAAACGCATCGAGCAAATTAATTCCTTTTGGCCGAAATCTTTCTCTGGCGCCGTTAGACTCCAGTCTAACGCGGAGTAGCTGCAGATACCGTGGCGGTCAGTGGCGACAGACTCGGACAATGGCTGGGTGACCAGGAAAACGCTTCCCACCACTTATTTTAGTCTCTGGACTGTGGGGAGATGCCCAAATTTGACCTGGGGGGTGGCATATCCCTTTAAGGAGATAGAAGAATTGTCTAGTCTAATAGTTTATCTCAAATCAAGTGGATTGTGTCTCATGACTGTACTGACTGTGTGATATTGGGAAGTGTCACATCTGCCTTTGCACATGTAGAAAGGTGAGACTTCCCTCTGGCACAGTTTGGTAACACCAGACTGAAGACAGTAGATGCACTTACAATTGTGCATCGATCCAGATAAGGGAGGATGGGAAAAAAGAATGCATGATTTTATGCTTATTCTTTGTGCTTTTGAAAAGCATGTCTGATGTATTATGCAACAATCATGACAGATCTAGGCAGACTTTCTTTTAAAGAGATGTAGTCATGTGGCTCCAAGTTGCACATTTGCAGTGGTCCAGAAATAGTTCACATTCACTTCCTGTCTTATCCATTTCCCCTTGAAAGGCTTCAACAATACCAGTACTCTTGAGAACGATAAATGTAATATGCAGTCATATTAAGCTACAGTGTTCCACTCCTTATAAGCCTTAAATGAAATATGAGATTAGAAATGATGGTGGTATGTACGGTAGTTGCATCTTGGATTGTCATTGATTTATTCGTATCAATGTTGTTAAAAAGGAAAATTATACTGACAGTTTTCCTTTGTTTCATTTTCCCATGTGGTGAAAAGTATATGATCATGATAGAGCTGATAGCCAATTCTAAGAAAAATCACTGTCTTGTTACCACGTGCCTGGGACAAATTGTAACACCATATGATATGTGAACGTATCCTATTGAAGACTGACACCGATCATGAAAGGATGGATGAGTTATGACAAGGAAAGGAAATAAAATCAGAGCTAGAATGTCAAATAAAGGATCGAGCTGCAATAAAGTCCAAAATTAACACATTTTGAACAGTGGCAAATGTGTGTTGTTGCCTGTCTAAATATAGCCCTAATCACCTTGCACACCCATAAAAATGACCTGCCACCATGACAATGTACTGCTGACCTATAAGCTGAGCAAAGGGCACCATTAGACCAGACCATTAGCACCTCACCAGACAGGAGCAGAGCAAGAAACATCAATGCACACAGCAAAATCCGTGTCTTTCTTTATGACAGATTATATGGGTATAATGCAGCCAGGCAGTGAGGGGTGAGGCTGCCAGAAGTAAGCTACCATGCATCTTTTGTCTGCATGTGCCAAAAAAAGACATGAAATGAAAAACTCGTGTTACATTCTTATTAAATGCTATAGTGAGGGTAATTGTGTCCTAGCTTCATTCATATTCTGCTCAAGCTCTCCGATACCAAATGAACTGCAGCTCGCCGTGCAGAACCACTGCTCTGCGCCTGACTTGGGTGCGCCTGGCGTCTCATTCATGTCTCAGGGGGAGCGATTCTGAAAGCTATTAAGGTCGAACCATGTACACCAACATTTGGGCTAAATGAGCTGGAGTAAAATACGATTGATCATCCAAATGTTTATTTACAGGGGCGGTGCGACTCTGAGTGAATAGAGTGTTTCCCCATTAACGCTGCTGCCGTGCACATGTCTTGACAAGCAGACAGAACCCGTGCACAATGCGGACGTGGTGCATCCAGACAAACCCATGAGCTATACATTTCTATAGGACGCACGGCGGTCTATGGGACTACAGTGAAGCTGACCAAACCCACCTGCTTGTGTCGTGTCTGTGAGATCGTAGTTCATGCCCGGGTACTCCCTCAGCTTCCTCCCGCTGAGGTTGAGGATCCCGGAGCAGACGGCATCCTCCAGGGCACGGTCCAGGCTGCGCGTCGTGTGGGGCTGCTGCTGCTGGAGGTGCGGGTACTGGTTGTTACCGGGACTCCAGTGAGGTCCAGTGGTGTAGTGATGGCTTTGTAGCGCCGGGACAGATCCCACACCTCCCTGACTAGACGCCATTTTCGTAAAAAAAAGAAATTACTCTTTCAATAATAACAGCGCACAGCGGCAGCCTCTCCGCCCATGCGCAAACTCAGACTACTATCGGCTCATTCCGGGGACGGACGCTAGGGGATGGGCTTGTGAGGTGATGATGCTGCTGTACTGCTGCTGCTGTTGGTGGAGGTAATTGTGATAAGCACGGTATGGAGGCCATTTTAGGGCTTTACACCTGCTTACCATTTTCCCATTAGGGGCCCCAATGATTGCACTAT
This sequence comes from Paratrypauchen microcephalus, assembly GCA_036785185.1. NCBI lineage: Eukaryota > Metazoa > Chordata > Actinopteri > Gobiiformes > Gobiidae > Paratrypauchen > Paratrypauchen microcephalus. The sequence goes on along the minus strand of JAVJIX010000034.1, from coordinate 5,772,772 downwards.
AGGTCCTGATAGTACACTGAGGGCTGTAGAGGGTCAATGACTTTTTGGCATGCCCAGGTTAAAACTAATAGTACGAAAACATTTAGAGCATTTTTAAAATGTTATTATTTTTGAACTATTTAAAATGTCTGTAGAGACATAACCTAACAGGTTTTCTATATAGCTAGAAAAATACATTAAAATCATTATACATTTTTAGACTTTCGACAAGGGAAATAACACAGTAGCTCACATATCACATTATATTATAATAACAAAGAGAAAAAAATATAAATAGTAATAATAAATTCTAAATGAGTAGCAAAAATAGCTATTGACCGGTGTCAATAATTATATAAATGTATATGTACAAGTAAAAATAAAATAAAATAGAAAGTCACTATCTCACTACCTCACACTACTGCTACCTGTGCAATAACCTGTGCAATAACCTATGTGCAATATCTATACCATACTATGTGCAACATGAAATCCACATGCAACACCTATACCACACCATATTATGTGCAATCTGTGAAATACTCACACCTTATTTACACCTTATTTGATCTTTAATTTAATCCTACCTGGACCTTTGTACATTGTACCTTGTATTTTTATTACATTTTATTACATATTTTATTATATTGTTTATTATATTGTTTACTTCTTCCCCTGCACTTTTGCAACACTTTTTTTTTACCATGTACTATTATTGCATGTTATTAGTACTATCTTAGCGAATCAACGGTTCTTCTGATCCTAAGCCTTTCATTGCAGTGTTGACCCTGTGTTGATTCTGCATATGACAAATAAACAATATTGAATCTTGAAAAAGTATTAAAAAATATCTGAGCTATATACAAGAGGTAGAAACATGTTGATAACTTTTCATGACCAAAGGCAGAAAGAACTTGCAAAAGATGTCTCACTTTACTCTTTCTTGGACAATCTGAAACCTTCTGCAACTAAAGGAAGAAACTATTTAGGCTTCCACCAGCTCCTGCAAGGATTTAATATGCATCTACGCCTTGACAAAACCCTGCACTAAATTGAGTGTCAGATGGGAGCTCTTGGGGTCCTTCAAACCACTTCTTTTATCCACAGTAAACTGCTTGGACAAACACATTTTTGAAACACATGAGGACTAAAACTATAGTATACCTCTGCCTACTACTCAGACTGTGGTGTTAATGCTGCCAGAAAGACAGAGAATAATAACGCTTGTCAAAAACACACAAGGGCAAAACAATACTGTAATAACATCAGTGGACTTTCAGCATTACTATATGATGAATAAAGAGACCACTCGTGTAGCCTGTTTTCTGCAGTTAAGACAGGAAAATATATTAACCCTTAGCTATAACAAATTTGCATAATTACTATCTGGGGGAGTAAAAGTTTTATTAGGCTATAATTACAGACAAATTTAGTATAGGCTATGCAGTCTAATCCTTCATTCAAAGCAGCACAGTGGATTACTGGTATTTTTATTTGACTAGATAGAAAACCTTGAAAAGTACACATCCATATTGTGAGGGAATCTCTCCACAGACCAGACTTGTTAACTTTCTGATGAATGGTCCATCAGCTGCTTACATTAACATTCTATCTCCATGGAGTCAAGCAGGCTTGTTTTCACCATGTTTAGATATTAGTCGCCTACCTTTTACTCATGGCCCAGTCCTGTTGGTAGTACAGGACTGGTAGGAAAGCCTTTTTTATGTTGTAGACCTGCTCCTTTGAGAATCACAGGCCCTATACTTGCAGGTTAATCTGTCCAAGCCCTCAATTATTTATTCAGTGTGGATCAAAATATGACATACTTATATTTTAATTTCTCAAATAATAAAATGTCCCTGCTTGCTGCTGTATTGGGCTCAGACTGGGATATCCCTTTAACACAACAACTGGCCCTCATCTGTCTGTGCAGCAGAATGAACCATTGAGCAGGCGTGCTTCTTTTTCCTCAGCTCGGATGTCTCCCCCTTCTTCTCAGCAGTAGCATGTTGTGATAGAAACATTTGTCGTCGTATCCAAAATGCCGAAGCAGTAGCATACCTTACATTGTGAGTGACACCTCAAATCCTCCGATATGTAAATATAAGTGCAGAATATAAATTTATACTCACTCTTTGGGGTGGCTTCACAGAGGAGCTTGTTGCTGTTTGTAGCATATCTTGGCTAATGCTAAACGAACTGCATGCGAGAAATTGTTCTCTTCTTACCTTCCTGTTTTACCTTAGTAATGATATGGTTCATGAATGAGAAGTTGTAGCCTGCATTGGTTTAACAGAGTACGTTGCATTAGCTCTTCATCCTCGGTGATTGTTGATGTGACAGTTAGCATGTTAGCTAAACAAGCTAACTAAATGTTAGCCACCGTTCACAAATCACAGTAGCAGCCAGGTAATGTTATATTCCATGATTATTTAGTTTAATAGGCTGTAATGCGTGCATGACTGTGATGACATTTTTCAAAGTATTTTTTTGATAGGGACCATGATATTTAGCTATACGATGCTCAATATTTTAAGTGTAACTGTGTTATTACTATATATAAGTATTAAGTATTGGTCTGGTTAAAGTTAGTTTAAGTTAAGTTGGATTCTTTCTGAATTTTCTTTTGGTTTGAAAAAACTGTTTAGGTGGAGAATGGCAGAGAGAAAGGGAAAAATTGCAACTCCTGCGAAAATACTGTCAAAGAAGGAACAACAGGAGCTCAAAAAGAAGGTATAATGGGTGGTGTTCTGCACAATATTTGAATAACTATATAATCCTAATATTGTAATAATAACTACTACTTTGCATTTATATGTAATTGTGTTTATGAATTTATTCACAGGAGGAGGAAAAGGCAGCAGAGGTTTTTGAAGAATTTTTGGCAACATTTGAACCAAGCAACAAAAGTGGAGTTAAGACTTTTGTCCACGGTGGTACTGTAAATCCAGCTAAAGGTCAGTAAGTTTTTTAATGAAAGAATTAACTAAGGCCCATTGCACAGATGTGTAAAAATAACATAACAATAACCTAACACACTTAACTTTATTATTTATTTAATGGAGGAGACGAACCCAAAGTAGAACGACTTTATCGACCCACATCAAGGTTTGCACCTGCACCACAGTATGTCGCACCACTGCCGCCTACAGAGAGTAAAAAGCCTGTAAGTGCAATATATGTTTTGTTTGTTGTGTTTTTGCATTTAACAATGGTGTGATTAACCAATTTTGTTCTTGTCTAATTAACAGATCTTCAAAAAGAAGACTGAAGAAAAGAAGAAAAGTAATCTAGAACTCTTTAAGGAAGAACTTAAAATGTGAGGAGATCATTTTAACTGGATGGGTAACAGTACAATGTGTGGATTTTTTGTACAGTCATATCCACAAACCCAGTAGAGAAGTGGTTGTTTTGTTTATGTGCCTGTATGTGTTGGTGGGGATGTTTATGTTGTTTTCTATGATGGGCATGGTCAGCAGTTAATTGCTGAAATATGCTTTTCTGTCTGTTTACTGATAAATTGCAGAATACAGGAAGAGCGTGAGGAAAGACATAAACGAAGGGGAGACCCAGGTGGAGGGCAAGGAGGAGATATTCCAGTACCATTTACAGCTCGAGCAAGTGAGTGTCTTTACCCCCTGTTTTCATAAATTATAACACTGTATTGATGTAATGTTGTATGTCTTTCAGCTGCATTATATGATGATCCAACGGCACCTATTAGCACTAACCTCTACATCAGCGCTATAAGCCCAAAGGCAAGAATATATATTTTGAATTATAAATATACATTTTGACATTTGTTTTATTATTGGTATTATGTTCTTAGATGAATGAGGAGTTGCTCTGTAAAGAGTTTGGCAAATATGGACCCCTGGCCAGTGTGAAGATTATGTGGCCCAGAAACGATGAGGAGCGTAACAGAACTTCTAATCGAGCATTTGTGGCCTTTATGACTCGAAAAGATGCAGAGAGAGCTTTAGCTGCACTTGAAGGTGAATTTAAAGCTGTAACTTTAGAAAATTAATAAATAGAGGCTATAGAAAATTCCAATTATTTTCTGTGTTTAGGCAAAATAATTATGGGTTTTGAAATGAAGCTGGGATGGGGTAGACCTGCTCGTATTCCCCCTCAACCTCTGTACACACCAATGGGAGTAAGGGCAATACCTCCCCCACCTCCATCTGGCCTTCCATTTAATGCACAGCCGAGGGACCGTTTCCGCAATGACTTCACCAAACCACTTGGGGGGTCAAAGGCTGAATTTGAAAAGGTACAATTTCTTGTTTTATATTTAGCTGTAAATATATTGAAAAGACTATTCTTAACTTATTTCCTATCATACACACATGCAATATTTGTTTTAGGATGTGTAGTTTGACTTAAAATGTCTTCAATATCACAGCAAAAAGTCACTGTGAATATTTTTTTTTATATTACTTTAAGCTGATTTTGATTTTCTAAACAGAGTTTGTCAGAAGCCATTGTAAAAGTGGTTATCCCAACTGACAGGTAAAAAAAACTTTCTTACAACACCTGTGTTACTTCTGTAGTGAAATGATGTTTTAACTTATTGATTAACTTACTACTTTTTTTTTTTTCCCAGAAATCTTTTATTATTAATCCATCGAATGATAGAGTTTGTAGTGCGTGAGGGCCCAATGTTTGAAGCCATAATAATGAACAGGGAGAAAAACAACCCTAAATATAGGTAAGATAATTGTGTTAATAGTTGGTTGTTTGAGAATCCTGTATTTATTTTTTTATTGTAATTCTCAGATTTCTTTTTGACAACAAAAGCCAAGATCATGTGTATTACCGCTGGAGACTATATTCCATCCTTCATGTGAGGCCTTCTGATTTGAAAAATAACACGCATAACTACTTAGTTTTAATGATTTTATAATGAAAATATTTAACTTGTGTAACTGGTCTTTGACCGCTTCAGGGAGATTCTCCAACTAAATGGAGGACTGCTGATTTCCGTTTGTTTCGTGGAGGTTCACTGTGGAGACCTCCGATCTTCAATGATTTCTCACAAAGAACTGATGAAAGACCAGAAATAGAGGATGTGGCTCCCCCAGAGGAGGAGGTGAAGAAAGGCCAGCTCAAAGCGGAGTGAGTATTTTTGTACTCAACCACATGCCTTTGGTGTGGATCAAATCAAACATTTGTTTTTTCAGACACAGACAGAGACTGGAGGCACTCCTTAAAGAACTCACCCCTCGAAGGGACGACGTTGGCGATGCCATGGTGTTCTGTCTCCAAAGAGCGGAGGCTGCAGAGGAGGTGGTGGGGCTCATTGCAGAATCTTTATCAATGCTTCAGACACCTCTTCAAAAAAAGGCAAGTGACATTCATTTAATTAAGTTGTGTATGTTGTCTTGCTTTATAATGCAACGTGTATTTACTGTGTTTATTTTTAGATTGCCCGATTATATCTTGTGTCAGACTTATTACACAACTCCTGTGCCAAAGTAGCTGGTGCGTCATATTATCGGAAATAGTAAGTGATCTTTTTATGAGCTATACTTTTTTATTTAATTATTTTTTAATTAATTATTTTTATTTGAAAGTCCTAATGCATGTATGACTTTGTTCAGTTTTGAATCAAAGCTAATCCAGATATGTGGAGATCTCTGTGCATCACACAAGAATATACAAGCCAGGCTGCAGGCGGAACAGTTTAAGGTATTATGTAATTTAAGATCAAAAGTCTTGACAATGGCTAAACACATTTCATGTTCTTCCTCCACAGCAAAAAGTCATGAATTGTTTCAGAGCATGGGAGGAGTGGGCAATATACCCTGAACAATATTTAATCTATCTACAGAATATATTTTTGGGCTTCACTAAACCTGAAGAGGAGGTCATAGAAACACCAAAAGTGAGCAAAGTTTTAGTACCTTTTTCAGATACCAAATGTAATTCAATATATGCTAGGGCTGGAAATCACACAGGGGTTTCTCTCTGTCCTTCAGGAGGGTCCCTGTGATCTGGATGGTGCACCCATAGATGGGTTACCGTTGAACAGAGCAGACGACCTGGACGGCTGCCCGCTGGGCTGGGACCCTCTGGATGGAGAGCCGGTTGACGATTTGGATGGTGTTCCTTTGGGGACCTCTATTGATGACATTGATGGGCTTCCCTGTAAGCATATTTAAATGAGTTGCATGCACTTGTATTTAATTTTAAAAGCAACTTTGCATCAGATCTGAATGGTTTTTAAAGAATAGGTTGTTTGTGTGTACAGTGGAGGATGGTCCGCACAGCAGAGTTCCTTTGTCTAAATGGGAGCAGATGACTGATTCCGGGATGTTTTCATCAGGTAACCTCTTTTTTGACTTCCCTCTTCAGTTAAGAATGTTTACAACTTTTATATTTACTTTTTAGTTAAGACTGCCTCAAAGTGGGACAATGTGGAGGAACAAGAAAGTGATAATGAAACAAGGTACAGACAGTGCAAATGTCGCCTTAATGGGTTTAAATAAAGCCTACACAAATGTATGTTTTCTTTCTCCCAACTGCAGAAAAAATAATGGTGGTACGGATGACTCAGACAGTGACAGCAGTGACTCCTGCTCCTCCTCTTCTAAATATGAAAGTGCGGACTTCCAGAGCTCTCTCAGAAGTTTCCAAATGTCTGAGACCAAGAGGAAGCGATTGAGGGAGTTAGAGGCAAGTGTCTGGATACGACAATGTTCTTCTAAGCCTAAGGCAGACTGGTTTTGTAAGATGTTGTAGTGTGTAGAATCCCTCAGTCGCCCAGGTAGAATCCATGGCAAAAGGCTGCTTCTTCAGCTCTGCTTCTTCATTTCCGAAGAAGCAGCCGCTTGGATGAGCTGCGAAACATATTTGACCAAATAAACTTTTGTCCAGTTGACAAATTGAATTCCTCCTTTTGCCCTAAGATGTTGTAGGTTAGATCACTTCACAACTGATATATTTGTATGTTCTCCCTGGTTATAATGTGTTCCTGTTTCACAGTAAATACTGTCTTACCAAAATACTTTCTCTTGTTAAGGTGAAAGTTTTGAAGATGCAGGATGAACTGGAATCAGGGAAGAGGCAGAGGAAGTCTGGGATGAGCATACAACAGCAAGTGGAATCCTACAGGAACAAGTTGCTACAGAGGGTAGGCTTAGATACTTCCCAGCCGTACTAATAAGTTTCATATATTTTCAGAAAGCATGTATTTATATCTTACCCCTAGGAATTTGACAAAGAAACTGTAAATAGCAAGATATCAACATCAAAAGAGAAATCAAAAGATGACAGAAAGAGGGAAGACAGCAGTAGTAGACGAGGCAGGAGCAAGGATTCAGATGGGAGGAGAACAAAGTCCAGATCAAGGTAAAACAGTTTATATTATAAAGTTGCACTGTGGTTTTCTCTTAAAATTTAAAATGTTCTCTGCTTCTTGGCCAGGTCAAGGTCCCCTAAACGTTCCAAACGCTCTCGATCCTCATCTCCAAATCAGAGACGAGAGAGGTCCCGGTCTCGATCACCGCATCGCTCACATAAAAAATCGAAGAAGAGCAAACATTGACTTCCGTTTAAATCACCATTCACATACAGTGCTCCTCATTAAGCAACTGCTATTGCGTTACATTGTTTTCCAGCACTATTTTGTATAATGAAGTTTCAGCAATTCTCTAGATTTCTGTTTTTATGTTTTTTTAGGGATAATAATGACATGTTGCTGCAAAGCTGTGAAAGCTAAGAACAAAAACTACAGTTGTGATGAATGTATGTCTAACAAGAGTATGATTGTGACATTGATGCATTTTTAAGTAAAACTATGTACTGAAAAATCCTGTTGAGGACTTTTATTGAGGAAATTGATAAAGCATTTGGTTTACAAAAGCAGTGATTATGCAACATTACACAAGTAAAGTTCTTTAATCATGAAATGTGCTTTTGAAGGTTTGTATCAAAAGTAATTCAGATACAGAAACTACAGTATTTGATGAATTGCTCATTTCATAGACTTGGTTTCTTTAGTTTGACAATGTTAGGACAGGATTTAAAAAAAAATAATTTTGTAGGCACATTTAACAGGTACTTTTTCAAACCACCACCACCTCACATCATTTACACACAAACAATTAGAATTGAAATATATAGATCTTTTGAAAAGAGGAAAAATAGTAAGGTGCCCATTTAATAAGTCTTCACACTTGTTTAGTCACAATCATACACTTAGAACCATGTCTAAACATTTAGATCTGACAACACTGTTCAAAATGTGAAAATGAACAGTTCACAGTTCAAAGGAATTGAAACCTGGGAAAATGAGGTAAGGGATCATTTCCCCTACTGTTAAATGATCTTCTCTTTTTGAGAGCCAACCGTTGAATAGCAGAGTTCAGGTCATACTGTGCTCAGTACTTTTTGACATTGATGAAAACCTTTATGGCTCCAGTGAAGTCTGCTGAAAGCAAAACCTCAGTGTGATCTGTTTTGAGTGCACCTGCAAAGAAAAGATTATGTTAACCAAACTACAAAAACACTGATATAATGTACTTGGGGTAATGGTCAGGCTACCTGAGGGTATGGTCTCAGAGTCTGTAGAGTCCAGACTTTGGCGCTCAGCTTCAGGCTTCTCTGCAGCGCTCTCTTGTGGGACAATAAGCCCCGGGTGTGGTGCGAAAATGGCTGAGGTGACCACTGCATTGTGTGCTAAGATGAACAAAGAGGTTACATGACAGTTCCCAAACGCTTTTAGATTACAAAATCAATCCCTCTAGTGGCATTACCTTTGATTCCTTCCCAGAAGTCATTGCGGTCACGGCGTACAGAGGTGAATTTGCTCAGGTCATGGTAAGTGCTCCAAATGTAGATGTACTTATCCTCTGAGCCACTCACAATAAATGAGTAGTCGTGGCTGTGGGAACATTGCAAAGTTACCTACCAAAAGTTCTAAATTGCAATTGCGATTTTGATACAAGACATAGTAATAGCTGTAACTATAATGCTCACCTAAAGCTGGCTTTGATCTGACTGCTGCTATTGACATAACCTTTATATTTCATGGATAACGACAAGTCCCTCAGGTCGTAAAGGCGTATACGGGAATCATTGGAGGTAACCAAAATCTGTTGATGAGCAAAACACTGATTTAAGTAACTTAATAACTGAATGTCCATATAATTAATGCCGAAATATGCACCTTATTTTCTCCTGGTAAAGGTTCAATTCCCGTGATTTTGCGTCCCACTTTATTTCTACCTCTTGTCGACCTCACATGAATTTGGGTGTGGTATTTTAAGCGCTATTGATTCACATTGAAGATAAAAATTAAGTGTTGTATAGAAACATAATATTAGGAAATAGGATTTCGTTACCTCTGTGTCATAGAAAATGCATCGGCCATCGTAAGTGCCAATCACTGCATACTTCCCGTTCTGGCAGAAGTTGGCAGCAGTGATGAGGCGAGTTTGACCGTCCACCTCGTTCCACAAAGCCACTTTTTTATCAGGAATGTTCCAGAGTCGCAGCTTTCCATCAAGAGAACCACTAAGGAAATATCTGTCATCCTGTGCAAAAAAAGACCTTTTAATGCATGTATTATTGTCTTGAATCATATAATATAGTTAAATGAAATGAAAGACTTACTCTTGGATGGAAAGCTATGGCTGTAACAAAATCTATGTGTTGAAAACAGCACAAACACTCTCTCCTCGATATGTGCCATAATCTTACTGTTTTATCCATGGATGAAGAAAGTAAGAAAAAGTTCTGCAACAACAGAAACATGTTAGACTACATGGATAATATATTTAATAAATAGAAGAGGTCGGGCATCACCTTTGACCAGGACAGGTCTAATAGATCAGCTGTGTGACCTTTGTACTTGCAAAAGGGAACCTGGCGGAAAGGAGCACTCCTGTCATCGGTTTCTGGGTCTTCTGGGACACAACTTGCCTGAAATGAGAAAAAGAATTGTGTTAACACTGGCAATTTAGGGGTTACTATGTTTTTGATCATACAAAAATGTCCTTACAGTTTGATCTGTGTCTGATTTAGAAGAGCATAGACTTTCCTGAGACGGAGAGGGTGAAACACGACCTGAACAAGTGTTACAGAATTTAAAAAAAGAAAACAATAAACAATGATGCAATGCAATAACCAACAGATGTGTTTACCTTCAGTATTGTACTTTATTCTCATGTTATTAAAATAGTCAAACGCTGTTTTTAGCACCCAAATACGAACTACATTATCTTGCCCTGCACTTGCAAGCAACCTCCCACAGTGAGAAAACTTCATGGTCCAAACAGCACCCTAAAAGAACACAAGTCTTCAAAATGAAGAGACAACCTTGAAAATATGTAAAGTAAAGATTTTTGCTAACCATGTGTTCTCCACTGAGATCCTGCACAACTTTAATCTGATCAAAGTCAAAGGGTCCCTTTAAGCTGTGTGCAGCCTTAAATTTGGCAGGTCGGGTATATGGCATGCCCTCATCATCACTGGAGGATGGGTCATCCTGGTCTGTGTGAAACACTGAGACCAGCACAAACAACACTTAATACAAGGTTATGTCACATTAAATCATTTTTGTGGAAATACAATTCTACCTTCATCACGCACACTTTTAACTTTGTTCACAGCCTTCTCTCCATATTCTTCTGCAAGATGTTTAGCTTTCTTCACAGACTTGCCCAGGAATTTCTTTAACTGAGTCCTTAGGTAACCATTGAATTAGTTTATGTGTTGTAAAAATACATACAAAGTATATTAACAAAACACTTCTTACGTTTTCTGTTTCAGTTTCCCTCCATCCGTGTCCGTAATTGGAGCAGATGGTTTGTCATCATCATCTGACTGTGCAGCATCATTTCTAAAGACGAAAATATCCAAATGTAACAAGTCTTCTCTCCAAAGGGAGATATACATATATACATGAAGATATTGCTTCTGCTCACGTGATGTACTCCTTGGTCCTCCTCATGATGTGTAGAGTGAGTGGGTTGATTCCAGCTGGTAGTTTCTCTTCTGCCTGGATTAAAGGGATCTCCTCTCCAGTATCTAGATTCTTGATCATCACACTGGCCAGGATTTCCTGGTTTCAGATAACACAGTGTAATTTAGTAATGTAATGCAGTACAGTGAACCCTCACTCTATCGCGGTTCACTGTTCGCGCCCTCGCTGTTTTGCGGATTTTTTTTTTATTTCAATTTTTTTTTAAATAGTGTAACATTTTTTATAGTGTAACATTGTGTTCTGTGTCCTGATTGGCTAAGAGACTAGACCAGGACTAAACGTAAACTAAACCAGGTCTAGACCAGAACTAAACCAGGTCTAGACCAGGTCTAAACCAGGTCCAAACCTGGACTGGCCCTGGACTAAACTAGGACTGGACCAGGTCTAGACCTGGACTAAACCAGGATTAAATCACTCCGTGCGGCTCTTGCGTTCGTTTGTGGCTTGGGCTGAGAGCATGCGGTCCGGGCACCGCGGTTCTATCTCGTGCTTGCAGTCCTGGTGTACGTGCGACACGTGCTGCTCTTGTCACGGATTTGTCCACGTTGAACCCCTCATCGTGGACAAATCCGTGACAGAGCAGCACGTGTTGCGCACTCCAAGGAGTTGGTGCGCGTCGCATCCGCGCGTCCGGCGGGGCTCCCGGAGCCGTGTCTCCCCCCACGCGTCACTATTAATACATTTTGTTGAAAATCTATGAAAGTTTGAGTGTTTAAACTAGAGGCAAATGTGAGAAAATGTTAATACCAGTCTGAGAAAAGCGTATAATGTGTGTGGTGAGGCATTTACAGCCGTAAAACATGTAGAATAATTGTAAAATATAAAATTGTCCTACTTCGCGGATTTCTCTTATTGCGGCTTATTTCTGGAACCTAACCCCCGCGATAAACGAGGGATTACTGTAAATGTTATGTTGCTGAATTGTAAATGAAACAAAGAAATAAACCTCATCAGTCAGTTCTCTTCCAGAGTTTGAGCGTGGACGCTGAGGGCCTTGGGATGGATTTTCACTTTGAGAGCAAGACTGTTCATCCTCATTTTCCTTCAAACAAAAGAAGAATAACCATTTTATACAGCACTTTGTATGATAAATAAACTCCCTCTTACCTGTGCTGTGACCACCTTGTCCCCACTTGTGGCACTGGCTAAATCTAGAGAATGCTGCAGGTCTTTTGTCAGACTCCTCACTGTGCTGCTGGGAGACAACAGGCCAGAGGGCTCTGGGACTTCAGGACTGATAGGGCTCACTGCAGACACTGAGTAAAACATAGATCTTCATACAAAACTTTTATTTTTATATTAATATTACTAATACATATCTATATGTTGTAACATGTGTTTATGAATACAAGTGGTATAATGAAAAAAAAAGAAAAATGAAAAAGTAACACTTATTAATTACATAATTCAGAGTCTTCAAACTACAACAGGTTAATTAAGCGCTACAACCCTGAAATAAAGCACCTACTGTTTTAAATAATTATTTTCAAAGTCTTACCCTCAAGTCCACATGGCCTTTGAGATTCCTGAGACTTTTTTGAAGGCAGTGTTTGTCTGGATGGCGGGGGCGGCCGAGGTGGTGGACCTCCACTGGGAGGCGGTGGACGTGAGGGAGGAGGCTTCTTGGTGCTAGCTACAATGTCCGGCTCCACTGTGAACTGTCGTGGAGGTTTAGAAGGCCCAGATGAATCAGAATCTGCAGGATGGTCTGGCACCTGGTCTAAAATGTCTGCAGGTCTGGGCTCCACCTCTGGACCTGTGCATGTCCCATCAGGCTTCCCTAAAGTGCTGGTAATATCTGGGGGCTGAACACACTTTTGTGAGGCTCTTGCAGACTCTGGGATGTCCAGGAGTACAGGTGCACCGTCTGAGCACGCTCCATTTCTCTCTGCACCTTGTGCTTGTTCCTCCTCTCTCTCCACAGGCGGATTATTCCCCAATGCCTCCACTCGCTCCACAGGAACTTCTGGAGTTTCACTCTCTTCCTCTTGCTCTGGCTCCACTCTTACATCAACATTGAGCTTATCTAGCAGCTGGACCACCTCACCAACACTTTCCTTTTGGCTCTCTTCTATAATACTGTCAATGATCTATTGAAGAAGAATGAAGAGAAAGAAAAGATTTGTGTTCACTGATATGTGTTCAAAATATACAGGATATTCAATTTCACCAGTTAATAGTATGTCCTTTTTGAGACAAAAGGTCTACCTGAAGAGAGTCATCTTGTTGAATGGCAGCTGCCGGAGTAGATTTGTTGCTATCCTCATTTATAGTGTTTGGAGATCTCTGTACAAGCTGTTGTGTAGGAAGACAGAAGTGAAACATTGTGCTTTAATTTAATTTAATGTGCCTATTTTATAATAGGGAGTAACAAATATTACGATGATAAATACAATATTCATCCATTGTTTTCCACTTTGATCCCTGACTACTAAATGTCAACTAGCAAGTATACAGTTTGATAAGCAGAAACTTGGTTTAAACAAACATACCTTGGGTGAGGGAAGTACAAACTTTGCAGGTGACCTAAAACGCAAAGAACAGCTCAGCAAAAGCATGCGCACAGGTCATAGGTTTAACTGCATAACATCGCTCGTTATAAACTATTGTAATACCCAAGCATATAATAATCCTGCTATGGACCAACATTTTCTATTACAAAGCAGAAGGACTCGGTTTAAGGTCCATGTTACTCAAACTCAAAACGAGTTATATATAATGCATTTCTTACACTTTTGGAGATGGGGTAAAATTCACGTCCTCTGGAGCATCGTAGAACTCTTCAGTGTCACTTGTATCGGACGCCATGCTAGCAAGAACTTAGCACCAAGCTAATCCAAGTTTGCAGGCAGATGTCTAAAATTTACCCTTTCTTATGCGTTAGAAACATAGAGCTTCTTCTTCACAAAACAACCTTTACAGTCCAGAGGGTGTGTGGCCGTATGTCGTTAAACTGCGCTTGTCTTCTTGTCATGTCATAGTCGTAGAGTGCGTTAGCCTTCTGCTAAACTAACAAACCGAATCAACAACCACATACAACTAACTGGTGCGCGCTCTATTTAGCCTCAGTTTGCACAGGGTGGACAGTCCAATCAGGGTATCATAAGCAGATGTTTTTTACGGTGTAGTGGAGCTGTCAATCTCCCTAACGGAGCCAGTGATCCCCGCATAAACAAAACAGACGGAAAAAACACATCAGCCAAAGAGCAAAGAGAAGAGGAGGAGTGACACAAAGGCGGGGCACGCGCGCCTTTCTCTTCTACTGGGATTCAGATACTTACGCCCTCTAGTGGACGGACTGAAGCACTGACTCCAAACAGAAGGACCGCATCTTCCATGAACTCCTGCGCTCAGGTGTTTAGCTCAGTCTAGTGCTGGTTAAGTCCTCCTGGTTTATGGCCAAATTATTGTCACGAAGAGCCATGCAATGAATCATATATTGGAAGTGGAGGGGCACAGACAGTGGTCCAAACAGTGACTCATTCAGATGGGTGCATTTAATATAGCTTTGGCAGAATCACAGTTTAATACAGCTGAAACATTAATTTCCAGCCTGTATTACAATGCAGTGATGTTATTGCGGTTGTGGTAGAATTACATACATTTGTAGTGTCATCGGCCCAATTCAGAAGGAGGCCTATAGCCAGGTGCTCCATAGGCAATATACATACAATAATATCAATAAAGTCATCAGTAAAGGTTTGTCAATAAGATTAAGGACAGTGAATTAATAAAATAAAATAAAAATCATATTATGTAGCTCTTATTAATAGTTTATTACCACAGAAAAAATTAGGCTATTAATATTTGTATATTGTTATATTTCATTGTTTACTAAGGACAATACTATGCGGGGCTAACAAATTAAATAGGAAATTCCACAAGTAATTGCTACAAACAAAATACATACATAGAGCAATAAATCAGTAGACCAAAATAGAAATGATATGCAGTAATATAAAATATGGGAACAACTTGGAAGTTTAACTGAGAACCATTTTGCTCATGCTTTAAACTATGTTCAGTTTCACCGCCTCCACACCAAAAACATAATGCTGCATGAAATGTATACTTAGTTATAAGCAACAATGACTGCCTTATTCTTATTGACCTAAGTACACTGGCTACACTATCACAGTCAAGCATGGTAAGAACCGAATTTTTTATTTCATAAAATGTAATTAACTGCTTATAAGTAGTGATGATAATTCATAAGATGTAGGATATCTAATGCCTAAACGTTGTAGGTTTGGTGTTAAATATATTGCCACCATATAGTCTGTATATTATATTATTGCCATTTGCCACAACGACACTACTTGTTACAGGTTTTTAGGAATTCTCCCTTAGAGACACTTTATTTAGTAACGGAAGTTTTGAGCCAATGGCCAAAGATTGCCATAGACTTCCGCCAATAGAAAGTTAAGATGTTCAGTGTGTCTCTGTAAGCCTCAAGTACATTGGATGAAATAAGGAAGGAGGACTTAGCACAATAAGTGGATTTGAGGGGCTCGAAGGAAAACAAGGACGCTAGTTATCGCTCTCTCTGCTGAAGGTACGGATTTATTTATATGGAACTTTACAAAACACATTTCATCTAAATCTAACGAATAATACGTCTTTTAAGTCAAACCAAGTTTAACGAATACATGTCAGCTTGTTTCTAATGTTTACTTGAAGGTGGTGGCAAAGAAACCACACCAACTCCCAACTAGCGCAACAAACTTATCTTAGCATTTCAGTCGTTTGTTCGTGATCCTCACTAAACCATCACAATGTACAAATGTGTGTTAAAGTAGTACGAGAAAACTAGACAGTCGTCATTCTATTTAATTACATTATGTTAAATGTAAAGGTTAGCTTAGCCAGTTAGCTTAGCCAGTTAGCCTCTTCCCTCTGGAGGCAGTGCACAGCAACATGGCCATAAAATTAGCAGAGCTCGGATCTCCAGCCTGCCGAGCTGCCTCAGTGACAGTGCAGGTGGTGAGGCCGGCTTATAAACACTCACATGTCCAACAAGGACAGCTTTGGGCCAGCTGACAAATTAACTAGACCTCTAGATAGTTTTCTCATACGTTTGGCATTTGCTTTAGCTTATGCGCAAACTGACAATGTTAACACTGAACAGCAACAGTTCATATGTTTGAGTTTACACAATTCGATAACAACTTGGTTGTTTCTCACATCTGTTGTCATAAATTCTTGTTTTAGTTTCTCGTACTTTATAATAATGGGTGTAATGGGCCTATTTCTGGCTGGATCTTCCCAAGCTTCACACTTATTATTAGATTCAATTAGCCCAGTTCCATGTGGAGCAACAAGTATACAAGTCCCTCAATTTCAAGACCCTTTTTCAGAAACTATACATACTATTTAGTCACAGTAACTTGTTGAATTTGTGCCATGATATAAAAGGCAATTTATTTTTGTTAACCATATACTCTATGAGAACAGATAACAAAATGTACAAAATGTTATTGTATTTCAGAGGTGTGGTTTTGGCGAGGGGATGGAGCACCCTGTTCACAGAGGGGAAACCATGCCTGTTGGACTTCATGACAGGTATGAACTTTGATTGTTGTTTATTATTTACATAATAAATGACATTCTGTCAGAGATGTACTTCCAACCAAACGTACAATATGTGCCGTGGAAGTGTTACCTTTTTTCCCGTATAATTTACTGTAAAAGAATTTTAAGAACCAATTATTAGGGAGCATATTAATTAGTTACTATTTAATTAAAATTGCCACCTTTTCAACTAAACAAATGACATTGCCAAGATAGAAAAAAGTCAACTTCCTGAGGGCATCTATCAAACAAGCAGGGTTTCTAAAATTACACAAAGCAATCTTTGTCTTCATCATCACTGTTTCCATATTTCTGTGTCTACAATCCCATTTAGTGAAGTTTGCACATACTTCTCTTTTCTCCTTTTGTATCTGTTATTTTTCCCTTTATTGTCATGTCATTATGAAACATTATATTATTGATAGTTTTCTTTTATGTGACTTTGCACTCTGTTTGAGATCTGCTACCATGGCAACTTACTACAGGTATATGGAAACATGCTGTGTTCCTGTTGATCTGGGATATAAACATTGTATGCATGTCTTTAACATGTTAAATAACAGAATATTGTCAAATTTGATTTGTTACACATATTTACATTGTTTATGTGGTAGTTAACCACTTCTTTGTGGTGATCGCCATTGTATTGTATGTGAAGTGGGAGTCCCTCAGCCATCTCAGAGTTCACAGTAGGAATTATCACAAGTCGTGTTCTAGGACATTTTTAGTCTGAGGTGGCAATAGTCCTAGTTACCAGTAGCCTGGAACACACCTTTAGATGGTTTAAGACTCTAACTCAAGGAAAAATAGAAAATGGAAACGACTACAAATTTTGTAAAGCTGGTCATGTCTGTTGACCCATTTTTTATTGTTTTTCAACTTAAAAGTTAACTGTGACTTAATTAAAAATTACAGTTGCTTAATGCTGCTAGCTAATGACTTGAATATTATTTCAAGGGGTTTGCTTACCGTCACAATAAAGTTGTCATAGTTTCAAGTTTGTATGTCCAGAGTACATTAAAATAAAGCCCACAGAAACAGATCCACTTGTACTTTATTATGCCCAGGTCAAATTAAGACACTAAAGTTTGACCATTTTTGTGGCTGAATGTGTGGGTTTTCTTTGGCATTCTTGATTTTGGCGGGGGGATATTTTCTCAATTGGGCATTGGGCCAGTGTAATAAATTGTGTTTCCATCTTGCAGATCTTTCACTCTTGGATATACATTCTCACTCTTGAATTTTTGACCTCAAACTACAGCTTTTAATGCAAACTATTATTGACAACTCTTTATTGAGGATGCAGTACAAGTTGTTTCTTCATAGTGCAGCTCTGTTTTATGTCTTGCGCTGTAATACAAATCTATGTCAAATCTAATTGATTATACAGTGGAACAGTTTGATGAGGAGACTGCATCTGTTTTTAGTAAGATAGCGCCTGTCTCTGCTCTTTTCTAGTTTCCACATTAGCTCCAGCTTGTAATTGCTAAAAGGGTGATTGCATTTGCTTAAAATTGAATATCTAAATACTAAATATTTTTTGCCACAATACTGAAATTTCAAATTTGTTTTTACAGTTTTTAATGACACAATAATAATAATAATAAGTGTTAACACTATAATAACACTAATAATAATAATTGTATCTTTTATTACTACCATGTGGTCTTAGTTCTTTTAAAAATTGCCAACTTTGTCCATTGTCAGTATTGATCCTTGTTCAATTGAGTATTTCAAAAATTGTTTTAGTATCAATTAGTATCTGTTAATTTTTTTTCTTTTTCTTTTTACAACTTTTACTTATCGATTAAATAGTATATAAAAAGTTAGTTGTTTGTTCTTAAGGCTTCATTTTCAACATTATTTGTGGTTGTGTCATATTGGGATATCTGACTTAAACAAGTAACACACATAAGACCACTATTGTATAATAACTAATAACTAGTTAATGTACTAACATCTTGTGCCGTATCAATGTTCTCCTCATTACTTACCCTGAAAGATATAATTTTATTGCTTTTGCTTGCAGACAAAAAAGCAAACCGATGAAAGATGGGAGGGATCGTACATCTTATTTACATGATACATTAAATGCATGTACTATATTCATTTAGCCTCACACAAGTAAAGATGAACTTTAATGTGACCTGATTTTGCAGTGTAAACAGACACTGGATCCTTGAAAATGGCAAAAGTGTAAAAATACAAATTGTTAATGTGCGTCTGTTATTTGGTCCCAAGTGTGCGTGTCTATTTTAACAGCATGCCACTAGTGTAATCACAACTGCTTTAACAAGGTGGCACTGTTGCTTAGCTACTGGGCTATTCATGAACCCTGTGAGGCTGTTGGGAGGGAGGACTGCTTCCCCCTCCTACCATGAGAGAGCTGTGAATGCAGCAGGACAGCGGTGGTGGATACACTCTATTGGCTTCTCTGCACTGCCGCTAAACTCAGCCTGTGTGAACCTGCACTGCCTCTACCAGTGAATTTGTGCATCTATTGCTGCCACAGCTGCCCTCCCCTTTAAATGGTGTGGGCAGAGTGGGATGGAAGACTGCATTGGAAGCCTTCTCATGGACATGGTCTTTGCTGTTGGTTCTGCTCTTGCACCGACCTGGTGACAACAACATGCCGTTAAAATGGAAAAGCGGTTCCCCTGTCAGCTGGAAATTCCCAGTGCCAGTCCTTAAGACATCCCGGTCCTCACCTCTTTCGCCTGCTTACATGTGAGTACCTGCTAAGCCTCTTCCAATAGTGCTTCAGAGTGGGATTTAACCTCTTTGCTACTCGGACATTGCACTGATGATCAAATATATGAAAGCAGTGTTTTGTGTGAGTAGCTTTAATTGGACACAATGTGGTTGGAGTGCTGTAGTGTGTGATCGGATTTGCCTTGTCCAGCATGCGTTTTATGGCTCATGGCACAGTGCTTAGCTCCTGGGACGATCAGCAGCATTTGCCGTGACTCTGGACATCCTCGACTCTTGCCCTCTCTCAGCGCCTGTGTTTATTTGGGAGAAGAGACTCAGCAGCTTGGGAGGAGCCTGCCTTTGTCAGGATGTCTGGCATGCCCTGGTTTAGAAGCTATTGTCATCTGCTACTGTTCAGGAGGGGGAAGGGTAGAGCGCCTCACACAGCCAGCCTCCCTGCCCTTTCATTTGCTGCTCAAATGGACAAGTCAAGTGTTTTGATTAGTCGCATGGATCTGGCCTACATAGAGTCAGCCAATTGTCTGCGATTAATTAGTTCTCATCTTGTACACAAGCACTTAAAATTATCCCATTGATCCCACTCATTCATTTAACAACTGTAACTTCTGTGTAATTATTGAATGAAAATGAAGGCCCCACATGTACTTAGTATCATTTTGTAAGGGAACTAAAAAGGCATGATACTAATTACATTGGTTTAATATGAATATTTTGGAGTATTTTGTCTACACATGTACTGGTACTCCACAGATTTCTGGATAAACACATTTTTGCTTATATTTCCACTGATGACATTTTAGAGGAGTTCCAGATCTAAAGTATTCAGTGTAAAAATAAATAAACAAGTCACTAACAGCAATGCTCAATGCTCAAAATGTGGTGCACATTTTGAGCATTGTGCAGCTTTCCATTGAAATCTCAAAGACAAGTGCAGCATGTGCACATAAGTGGCAGCAGACGGTGTTGGCGTGTCTTCACACGAGAGTTGAAGCCAAGTGGAGCATGATTAAGAACGGAGCCTCCACCTAGCTGTGCCCAGTGCGCCACAACCCTACCACACCAAAGACCACGCACTATATTTAAAGCATCTATATCATAAACTGAACTTGAGGCAGGCTGATACTGGGCTTTTTTGGGATTAAGTTTCAGTTGTATCTTTGTATTCTATACGTTGGTCTTTTTATAACCACCATAATGTAATGTGTGTGATATCTGTAGACCATCAACACTGGAGAAGCGCCATTGGACAAGATTTCATGCCACAGAGAAATGTTGAAACTGTGCAGCTCATGAAATAATCTGTTCAGTAGAAAATCTTTGGGCTTTTTCTGTAATTCCACAAAATGTCCTTGAAATGAGTGTCAGCCCTCTATCCCGTGTATGGATCCAGGCTTCCTACAGGGGTTTGGAGCTAAGCACTTAATGTGTGTGATTGCTGTGGGTAATCACCTCATGGAGACGTCATGGTGAGTGCACTGCCCTAAGTGTGCCAGTGCCCGCTCCCTTCTCCACAGACCTTTAGCACATAACACCTGGTGCTTTCCATGGGCATTACTGACAAGTCAATGGGCAAACATTTTTATTATTTTTTTAACAATTTGGATGTACGTGAATAGTTGTTCATTTGTGTTTATTAACCAAGCTATAAAAAGTAAATTCTATGCTTGGTAATGAATGATGTCCTAATCTCATGGTACATTACATGGCCACTGTGGACATTGTGCAGGGACCAACTGTTGGAGGTCTCTAACATTATTCTGGTGTTTTAGCAATGTATCACGAACATGCTCAAATGTGTCTAAAAATGTCTTTCATGTCATTCATTCATCTCACAAATGTGGACTATAAAATGATTGTACAACCGCTTTTACCCATAATTGCAATTGTAAACAAGACATAACCTTTTCAGTTGGGGTGTTTAGTTTAGTTTAGTTTAGTTTAGTTTAGTCTTTTTTTGAAAAGGGACAATGTACAGATACATTAAGCTCAAAAAACAAAGATGATCTGCACCAGATTATAGCTACATAGCTAGTTTCCATCTGCAAGTAGTAAGGTGTGAGAATTATGTTGATGGTTAATGATACCCTTATGATGTTATCCTGAAGTGTTACATTTTGCTCTGTGTGTTAATTGGAATTGAACAGCTAGGCAAAGATGGTGAAGACATGTAATTTCTCCTTATTTGTACAGATTGTATTTTGCCTGGCTTTTTGTGGAAATAGCATACCTGTGCTATTAACCTACCTTACTAAAACTTCTCCACCTATGCACAAAAAAACTTTATACACATACAGTAAATATCCTAAAAACATGCACTGAGAAATTCACCTTTTCTAGCTTAGAAATGCAGATTTGGAACAGAATGCAAATGCTACACTGAGCAGGGCCATTTGTTTTCATTTAGAGAGGAGAAGGCAAAGTAACGTGTCAACTCTGTTCAGTCCAAGAGTCAGATTTTTACTCCTCTGAAACTCCTCTGTTGCGAAATGTATTTAACAACCCAACAACAAAGGATATGCCTTTGAGGATATTATTCATTAACGATATTAACCAAGGGTATCAACGGGTATTTGCTTGAGCTTGTTTGCTTGTTAGTGTGTTCAAAGCCCCCCAAAAAGCCCCATATTCTAATGATTAGATTTTGATAACGTCTCAGAAGACATTTTTAGATGTTTATGTTGACAGGAAACACCATCTGGATCACAATTTTGTTTTAAAGGTCTTATTTGCTACTGATCTAATACTAGTTTTGAATATCAGCTCCAATCCTGTAAAGTTTGCTGGATTGGATATCGGCTTCCAAATATTTGTTCAGCCGATATATTTGTTTGGACATATAAATTGATGTTATAAGATTGGTTGTAGTTGGCCCAGAAAGTCTCATCATGTTTGAACTTTAGTTTTTCTGTAGTTTCTTGAAGGATAAACAACAGATACATAACATTTGGATCAGTTTTGTTTTATTTTCATTTTGTTTTAAAGAGAACATGCCATTTTCAATCTCTTCACTGGTATTGGTTTGTATTGGGTATCAGCAGATTAAAGCCCTATATCAGAATTGGTACTGAAAAAACTTGATTGTTGCGTCCTTATTTGTTACAGTAAATTGTAAAGCTATCGTATTATCAAGGCTTTAGTAAAGATGCTTTTTTTTTAAGTCATGGTTATTGGTCTTATGGTGTTTCAGTTTTAAATTGTTGTTAAAGGATTAAAGGTTAAAGGATTTATCATGGGTTACCGTCATGGATCATAGTGAAGATATTAGGGTGCAAGTTCTTTAGTGGAAAAAAGTGTGAAAGTCTCCCAATTAATGTTTAATCTGACAAAACTACTGTACATAGCTCCACGCCTCACCGCTCATTTGGATCACGCTGGCAGTATTCTCTCGAGTTTTGACACATCTCAGATCCTCCAGTGGAGCTTGGCCTGCAGTTCACACCCTGCTTACTTTACATGTCATAATGTCATACATCTGGTATAGGGCATAGAGTTGTGTTCTTTTTAATTGTTTGATTACCATCTTATGGTATGTTTGCATGCCTTATTTTCAATTAATTTTATCATGATCTAACCCACCCATTAAGGCACGATCTATGGAAAAAAATCAAATTGTGATTTTTCTGACAACTATGGCAATTCATGTTTTAAAAAGTCTATTTGTTCATAGTAGGGCCCGACCGATATGGATTTTTCTGGATCCAACATGATACGATACAACAGGCTTTGGAGCTGCCGATAGCCGATAAAACAGCCGATATATTTACTGATGTAAAAATTCATTGTGAATCTTCAACTGATTATAAAAGTTTGACTTGATTTTAAGTTGGGTTTCTTTAGGCTACATTTACTGTTATTTTGCCTCTTTACAGTCATATTTAAAGACAGTAGCTGGCCTAATGGCATTTTCGCATGACTAGCCAGTAGGGATACAATGATATTTGATATAATATCGAATCATCGTCTCACGATTCGATACACGTGTTCGGTCGATACGCATGTGTCCCTCCATGCGCTGTCTGTTATTTATTTTGGTCCTAAAGGGAAGCAGATATCGCAGCTTCCTCCTCAGATGCAACAAGAAAACATCTCCATAAGGATTTATCGCTGAAATATTCTAACAGAGGTGGACTTTATCTTTCAGTCACTTTTGATTTGACATTGATAGACCCAGGAATTACAAAGATATTAACTTTTAAATACTTTAGAATTGATTCTGGCTTTTAATCTGCTTTAATTAAATGCGCTCATGTACGCACATGCAATTTTTCCTGGGAGAGTGTGGGAGGAGCTAATGTCTGTTGCTGCTGGAGGGGGGAAGGCACAGGTGAACGTAGTAAGAGGTCTTGGGAGGAAAATAAATCATCATAAACAAACAAACAAAACAAAAAAAATCTCAGTGCTCAGCTCAGTGTCTGCTACCCAGCTCAGTGTCTTTGTCACCTGCCCAGGTGAGAAGACAGTTGGAGAAAGTTCATCTAAACAAGTCTCCTGGACCAGACCAAATCAACCCCTGAGTGCTGGGGACATGTGCAGCACAGCTCACTGGGATCCTGCACGTTCTCTTCACACTGAGCCTGAAGCTTGAAAGGATACCGTTTTTTTGGAAGACCTCCTGCATTGTGCCAGTGCCCAAGAAGCCTATCCCATCTGGACTAAATTACTTCAGACCAGTTGCTTTGACATCTCATGTCATGAAAGTGTTTGAGAGACTTGTTCTGGCAGCTCAGAGCCCTGGTGGCACCATCCCTGGATCCTCTACAATTTGCCTATCAGGCCCACATTAGTGTGGATGATGCTGTAATCTATCTTTTGCAGCGGGCTCATTCTCACCTGGATAGTGTTAAGGGCTGAAGATATTCTTTGATTTCTCCACTGCCTTTAACACAATCCAGCCCTTTCTGATGAGTGAGAAGCTGCTCAGGATGGGTGCCAGCTCCTCCATTGTCTTCTGAATTACTGACTACCTGTCAGGCAAGCCTCAGTATGTGCGACTGGGGACCACCGTGTCTGACACTGTGGTCAGTAATGTAGGAACTCCCCCAGGGTACAGTCCTGTCTCCGTTCCTGTTCACTCTGTACACTTCTGATTTCTAGTACTGCTCCGGGTCCTGCCATCTGCAGAAGTTCTCTGATGACTCTGTGATGGTAGGGTGTATCAGGGATGGAGTCCAGGACACTGAGTGCAAATTTTGTGGAGTGGTCCCAGGCAAACCATCTGCTCCTGAACGTGGACAAGACCAAGGAACTGGTGATTGACTTCAGGAGAAAGAGGACACCAGTGGAGCCCATTACCATCCAGAGTCATGACATCTTCTAATCCTTAATCACTGTAAGGCGCTTTGTGTTACATTTTGTACGAAAAGCGCTTTATAAATATTAATTGATTGATTGACATGGAAATAGTGGACTGCTACAAGTACCATGTGAGTTACAGGCTGGACTGGAGGGACAACTGTAATGCTGTCTACAAGAAGAGCATGAGCAGACTCTACATCCTGAGAAATCTCATGTCTTTCAATGTTGTGGTTTTGGTCAGTAAAAGGGACATTGGACGGATTGACAAACTGATCTGCAAAGCTGGTCACGTGATTGGCTGTGAGCTGGAGACATTTGTCACAGTGAGGGAGAGGAGGACATTGGACAAACTGCTCTCCATCATGGACACTCCTTCTCACCCACTGCACCAGACCATAGAGGGACAGCGGAGCTCATTCTCATGCTCCTACAGCTCCGCTCAAACAGTGAGAGATTACAGGACTACATTCATACCATACTCCATACAACTGTACAACAACTCACCCTTATGTAACAGATAATACTCCCTACAACTGTATATAGCTGTGATTGGATATTTTATTTGATATTTTATTACTTATTTTTGTGATCAAAGGAGAAGTTCAATTCTACTGGATTCTACCTGGACGACTGAGGGACTTTTCACGCATCTTAAGAAAAATTACTTATTTTTGTATTTTGTTCTGATTTGTACATATGTTATTATTATTTTTAATTTTTATTTATTATGTCTCATTTGACACCGGTCTATTGATAACTTTTTTGCTATTCCATCTAGTTTTTGTTACCCTCTGTTATATATTATATTTGATCAGTGAGCTACTGTACCCAAATAATTTCCCTTGTGGATCAATAAAGTTTGTCTAATTCTAAGTCTAAAAAGGAAAAGTCTGATAGTTTAACTCCCCTAGCAGTCTATATATAAAATAGCCTGAGAAATCTCTATTTTTATTTTCACTGAATAAAGCTCTGCGCTGTAAATCACAGAACCAAATGAACTAAAACGCTTAACATATAAACTATAACGTATAAAGTTGTACTGTAATGTATTGTGTGTAATGTATGTAATGTTTCATTAATATCATAGTGTTATTCTATTATACTCATTAGCAGAAAAATTACATGAAATTTTTTGTGCATCTTAAATGTATTGAAATCGAATTGATATTGTGACCCATGTGTTGAGATGTGTATCGAATCGTGGGAAAACCAGCCAGTAAACAAAGTAAAAACTACCACTTTTACCGTTAAGCGGCTATCGTAAATGCATGCAAACCACGGTAATTAATTATATGCGTAAATACCAATCATTCACACCTCTATTCACAGCTCCTTTACATATGTGTATCCAGTAAAATGTATGCAGCCACTATAGCCAGTTTACAATAGGCCAATGTAAAGTAAAGAAAAAACAGCAGCTAGAACAAGCTCCAAAACTGACACATTTGCAACACTCAACGCTCACACAGGCACCTCTCAGATTACAAGTCTTCACAAATAAGTGTCCTTTTAATCCTGACTCAAAGCGATCGTCCATAAAAAGAATATAATCCAGTATATTAACAGCAGCTGTGTGTGTCCTCTGTCTATGGGACAGTCCTCTCTTCTCCGCACTCACACTTTGATAAAAAACAAGCAGAAGAGTTGTTGCTGGCCTACACCTGCACGATTTATCGTTAAATCGATTAATTCGAATTTACAGCTCAGGGCGATGTGTTTTTATGAAAATCGATTTATTTTTTTTAGTTACATGCGAGCGGAACTAATGCGCAGCCACGTTCTACACGGGTAAGTTAGCGAGGCGTACCCAAACATTGTACAAGCTAGCATGGTTAGCGACTGAGGGAAAGCCGGAGCTTGTACCAAACAAAGGTGTTGCTACATCTGTTATATGGAACTGGTTCGTTTTTTTGCGTCAGACTTGGAACAAACGAGTGCTCGCTGTAAGGTCTGTTCAAAAACTGTTGCAGCACGACAAATTTATCCTAGCGCCAAAAGCAGAGGAACGCAGCGGAGTGGGAGAAGTGCAGGTCCGAACGGAATGAAAACAGCCACAGCACGAGGACACCGTCCAGTCCCTAAAACATTTTCGAACTGTGTGCAATATGATGAGCCGATATATACTGTGGAAAAGCCCGAATTCATTAACATGGTGAAAGTTTTGGGCCCGAAGTATGTGCTACCAAGCCGCAAATATTTTTCTGAAATTGCCTTGCCACTACTGTATACAGACTGCACAATGCTATAGGTAAGAGTCTTCAAGTGATATATATTTTTTAAAACAACAGCTTAATTGATGCAAGGTGTAATGTATTTGTTTTATAAAACAACGTTGCATTATTTTGAGCCATTTGTCTGTCATCTGTTATTTGTTTTTGAGTAGGGCAGAGAAAAATCTATTTGAAATCAGATTTTTTTTCTGTGCTGGCCTAAAATGCGCTGAGGTTAACTTTAATTTATAGTGAGTATTGTGGATCAGACTACAAAAGCATTTAAAGTCAGTGCCTCAGTGTTGTGCACTGGTGTAAACAAGAGCATGTGAGCCACTTGACGTGACTGGGGGTGCGTTCAGGGGCAGTACGGCATTACACATAGACAAATACTGATGCAGCGCCACATATTGGGACATTTATTGGTCTGTAAATTGGATTAAATGGATGGAGACTCTAAGCTTTATAATGAGGTAAAACATGCACATGTGGACTATCGGCCCATATTGGCAAAATTTAGACAGATAATAGATATGTCTCAAAGTGCCCATATCAGCCGATAATATCAGCCAACCAATATATCGGTTGGGCCCTCGTTCAGAGTGCACATTGTAACAACTCCAGGAGCATTAACGTTTGACAGAAAACTGAAATATACATGCATGAAATATACATGCATTTCACAACACATTTGTAGAGGTCTAAACTACAGGTAAAAAGCAAGATATTTCTATAAAAAGGCAGAGTATTTTGTTTTTTTTTTGCAAAGGATTCACTTGGCATTATATTGTACAGCTCTACCATCCACACAAGCATTTCACAAACTAGTCAAGCACCTTTGGCTGTATACCTTGACTCTAATTCAGTCTTTGATTATGAGATGATTGAAATTCAAGATGGCTATGATTGCATTATGGATACTTTAACCAGCCTCCTGTTTAAAGATTTTTGTGGTGATATTTGTGGTGATTTGAGTGTTTATCATAGATCGTGTGGACATGTTGAGCAACAGTGGCTTTTAAAATGTCAGGAGACCTCATCAGTAATGGGTTCTTTAGACATTAGTCACACCTGGTCAGATGGAGACAGGACTACACAGGAGGGCAGTACAGTCAAGCATCATTACCACAGAGAACAGAGAACTGCTCTTCACCTGTGACCACTGTACACACTTTTTGCTCTATGAATCTTATAAAAGGCACTCCAAGATAAAAACTGCAAAGTATAAAGGGTGTTGGAGCTGCACTGCAATATATCGCACTCAAATTGAAACCTGCTGCTAGCCATAGTTTTAAGATCTCTAGAAACATGTCTTATAACAAGCCTTATTGTAACTAGCTCAAGAAAGTCAAGTTACATGCTACATAACTTGTGTGGCTGTGGCCCAGGTGGTAGATTGCTGATCATAAACAGAAAGTTGTTGGTTTAGTTGGTTTAATAACAACCATTACGTAGTGCCATTGTGTTAGTGGGTAAGACACTTAATTCAGTTAGATTATGTTTGAATGTTGTGTGATTGATTATCAGAAGTGCCGCAAATTGGTGACAATGCCATGAAAAGCGTAGATTCAACCATTTTAAAGACTTGGTTTTATTGTTCATGAGTAAAACCAAGCTGCATTTTTCACCTGGTGCCCCACACTGAGCATGTTAAAACTGGCCTTTATCAAATCGCTGCATCTTTTGGATTTGTCCGTCCTCTGCACTCATCTCCTGCTTGTGTTCTCTTGTTTGAATATCTCAAGTCTGGAGCCTTGTTCACATAGTTGAAAATATTCTTTTTGTGTTCCTGCCTCATTGTCTGAACTTGTCCTACCATTGCCTCACCTCACCTCCATACTGTAAAACAGTGTTTCTCAACCTTTTTTGTCTTGTGTACCCCTTGAGCCTTTTTGTCATACCTTGAGTACCCCCTGACTCATAGGTGTTGATAATTCTCCAAAAGTAGAACGTGACACAATGGATTATTAAATGAAATTTGAAAATTTAATTCTCAGGCATTTTCTCTTTTCTTTAACTCAAATTTACTCAAATTAGAATTTAAAAATTCAAAAAAATCTCCCCCTGCGCCTGGCAGCAACACTGCCGAATACCCCCTGCAATGTGCTCGAGTACCCCTAGGGGTAACCCTGGTTGGGAAACACTGCTGTAAAACGCCACAAATGTTTAATCACAATCTGAAGTTACACAGTAATGAATAAAATAGTTTAAGTATAGAGCATGTTCAATTTTCATTAGCTCTTCCAGTTTAAATTGGTGTATTCATGGATTTCAGCTTCCTGTATAGGCAACATTTCAAGGACTTTTCACCATTCCTAAAATATGTTGTAAATCACTATGGCAACAGTCCTAATTTGTCATCATTCTGACACCCAGGGATCATTGGATTTTTTAACCTGTGCGCCATAAAACCTTTTGACATTGCACATTGAATTAGTGAAATATCAGTAATTTTAAAACAGATATATTTTCAAACCCTTGTTCAATTGATTTAAGTGAATGCAGAATCTGTCATGTAGCATACAGGGTTTAACTTCACAAAGCATGACCTGCAGTCTTTGGCGTCTTCAGCTCCAGAATAGATGCAATTTATGAACTTTCAATCAATGCACGGCTAAACATGAGGAGACAGCACACAGCTCTACTCTTTAATCTTTTAAGACCCTTCCCGTGTCAGCAAAGAAGCAGCGTTGACTTCAGCTCCCTCAAACTGTCAGCGCTGGAGTGACAATTCTAAGCTGTACTCTGGCGTCAAGATACTGCATCCACTGTCACCGCTGTACTTCATCACTTATTTTCAGCCACTCTTCCTTGTCTCTGCACTCATTTTTATTTTTGTGCTCATCAAATCCTGAAGTATTGAGATTCAGATAGTCTTGCAATTCAAGCATTATTTATACTATTGATTTAATAGTTTACACGTTATGAAAAGATGCAAGCCTCGATTAAATCTTGTCAAATTGGCACTAAATGACGACGCACATTTGAAAGTGGCTCTAGGCTATGGCAATATGGGCATCTCTGCTCACCTGCAGGTGTCCAAGACGGGCAACACACGCTTCTTCATAAGCAACATGCACAGCTCTGTGCCTCTTCAGGTCAGTGTTCAGATCATCATCATAGAGATTTTTAAGTAAACATAAAAAAGCAGTAACAAGCTATTAAGCAAACTTTGACTTTTGAGAGCTTTTAACCATGTTATACCAATATTAGCAGACTGATTGAATTAAAAGGAGAATCTTATCTGACTTACAATCACTTGTTTTTTGTCCATCTTTTCTTTTTACATGAGATACTCATGAGTACAGGTAAAATATGATTAAAAACATTAACAATTCTTATCTTTAAAATGTTTGTCACATGCACTGTCTTACTACTGTTTCAATGCACAATTGTTTAAACAATCATGAAACACTCTCCTATAATACAGTGTAAAAATATACAATGGATATGCTTATTAAGGTGTAAATTATTCAAGTAAGCCATAACTCAGTGGCAGTTTCTTACGCAGCCTAAATAAATGTTGCATTATAGCCAGTGTTCAAACAGCATTGGCACTGTCTAAAGCCAACCATCTTCAGACTTACTTCAGTCAGATACTTTTTTTCTTCTTCCTTTTTTTTTTTTCATTATGGCAGCCACCAGTACTCCTTTGTGGTTTGGACAACCCACTCGCTGCTGGCTGCTTGTCCGACTTACCACCTGATGGGGTAAACATACCAGTACATGTGTGTGATCATAGTCCTTCACCCATCCTCTGGACTAGTCCTGAGTCTCCAGGTCAATAGCCGTGTTGTCTCTGTGTTTGCCTGGCCAACCAACACCACACACTTTGACAAAATTTTACAAATAGACGTATTGTATGTGACAGTTGGATTTATCAATTAGAAAAACACAACTTCTGTTAGTATTAAAACAAACATGGCAGCATACGAGTAAAAAAGGGAGAAAAAAAAATGCATAGGACTGGAATATAACATATTTCTGCAGAATCAACAATCAAAGCACCAAACTCGTATTTATCTCAGACGAAAGAAGCTGCATATTTAGTCTTCTGCATTTGACCATCTCCAGTTATGAATGTTATTTGCCATGCTGTATGTTCTGATTATAGGCCCCTCGTCATTCAAACTGAATGTAGGACGGACTGGCTGGTCAGGCAATCCATGTGTAGCTCCATACCCGCCGCTCCAAAGTCTGTCTCAAAGTTGGTGTCCTATGTCATTTGTTACTTCCTTGTTTCTCAGTATTTGTTATTAAGCCTGTCATGATTATTACTATATTGATTTAACTTTCAATAAATCAGATGGAGGAGTCACGTGGCTGAATTTTTTTTTCACTGATAAAGTTAAAAGGTGATTTTATACCACTAAATCTCAGAGTAGAGAGGGACTAAGGGCATCTAAGGGCTGGTTATAAAAGTACTGTTTTCTTCATGTCAGAGTAGCATTGGGAAGGTCTTGCAGCACTACCCCCATATTACAGTACCTCTCTAAAATCTCTCATTAACATCTAATCCCAGGTCTATAGAAGTGATTACACATGCCATTTCACACGAGGTTTAATATAATTGAAAAGTTTATACAGGCAATAAAAGGAATAGAAAATGACCTAAACAGTTATGCTTACCACATCAAAAAACGTGTGTGTTCTCAGACTTGCTTCATTACATAAAACATCCCCAAACCCATTAGTCTCCACATCTGACGAATGCTGCCAGCTCTTTAGACCATTTAAAAGCACAAATCTACTGCAATGCTGAGCCAGACTGTTTTTGTAAAAAGGATATTTTATCAAAACAGGGCCCATCCTCATTGTAAATGGAAAATTTAATTTCTTGTAACATTTACGCCATGCCCACTGACTGCTCTGTCATCTTCACAAAGTGCTGTGATGATAGTTGTAAATTTTTGAAACCCACATTCATTCAAACAGACCTTTGATATAATATAGATCTTTGTAGACTTCTAACACCACAGTCAGAATCTCCACTACGAGCCGTTATTGAAACTTAACCATTATACCATTATTAAAGCTCTAGTTACAATAGAGCCTATGTTCTGGCTGGCTACCTTAAATTCCCGTGGTCTGTTTCCAATCCTGTGGTATGAATTGGCAGAGTATTGCAAAAATTAAAAATATAAATATTAAATAAGTCAGTCAGAAATAAAAATGTTATTGTAGTTATAGAGCAGTTGTTTTCCATAATATACACCCTATAAAGCAGGGCTGCTCAATATGTCGATCGCGATCTACCAGTCTGTCTTGGTCTCGAGATGAGTGCGATCATATTTCATTACGGCCGCTGCCGTTAGCAATAAACTTTTACTGGTGTGCGGGACCGTGCGGGGCTTCTCACTGCAGCCTGTGTGCTCATCTGGAACCCGCGGACACTGCGCAGCACGTCACAACAGTGTCTACAACAGTGTGTACCCTGGCGTCCCAGTGTGTATCACAGAGCAGGTTCAACTTTTTAAAACATCCTACCTGTCCATCCGCCTCACGTCAGCGTGCCTCTCTTTTTCACGCTCTCACTCCTCCCTGCTCGTAGCACACACCAGCTCCCTCCTCAATGCACGCTGATTAGAAGTGCAAGGATGAAACGCAAAGCAAAATTCATCTAAATTAATGTTACAGTGTTGGCTAGGGGTGTAAATCAGACACTTCATGCCGATTCGATACAATATCGATTTCTTAAGCCAACAATTCGATTATTTTCGATACTTGAGAATTCCCCACGATTCGATACGATTCGATTCAATGGTGCATAGTTTTCACTTTATGTATTAAAATTTATTCAAAATATCATTATTACAGGAAAATTCGATTCGATTCTCTTGTGGACGCATCGGTGCATTTGGATCATCGGCTGTAGGAGCGATGCATTGATACGAATCGATTATTATTTACATGACTAGTGTTGGCACAGAGCAGGTCTACAGCACAGAGCAGGTCTACCGTGACATGTGGTTGAATTTTGCCTAATAAAAGTGCACAAATGCATCTGTTTGTCACGACATGCGTTTGGTAAATGTGTAAAAGTAAGAGTAAGGTAATGACAAAAAATGTACAGAATGTACATGAAGTTATGCAAGGTACATCAACAGATTGCATGATTTGCATTTTTGTTGTAGGTAGATCATTTTGACTTAATCATTTTATAAGTAGCTCGCATGCTGAAAAAGTGTGAGCACGCCTGCTATAGAGTATAACTTGTAAGCTTACTTGTTTTATTTGTTGAGTATTCTCGATCTGGTCTGTCCAAGGTGAGCAGTTGTTTTTATGTGAATATGCAGGACATTTGACAGAAGACTCAGAGGAGCAGAATATCCATCTATTAGCGTGCTGTGTTTACTTATGAGATGTTTGGAGATTGTTTTGACAAATTACTACTGCTTGGCTGCCTTTATTTTCAGACTGCTCATTTTGAGCAGAATGAGCTTCAGTCTGATGTAGTTTTAGTGGGCACTAAATGTTCCCACAAGAGGACGCCCCCTGGAGGCTTTATTCCCTCTCTCGTCTTTCCATACTCCCTCCACAGCAGCGAGCAGATTACACCACGTTACATCACATGCACAAGATGCAAGTTTGACTTAATCCTCAACATATTTTGTTTGTATTGTCTTGAAGCGCAGGATTAACATAGCAGTGTGTCTTGAATCATACTCAAGAAGGAGGCTTTTTTGTTTTCCTTTTATTAGTTGTGCAAGGTGACTGTAGTTTTCACTCCTGTCTCTCAAGCACAGCAGTAATGTTGTATCTTGAGGCATTGTCTGTACTATCCTTACTCCTATATCTATACAAAGCATCTGGACAAGAAGCACTCAAAAAGATATTTGCTCAAGGTACTATGGAAAACATTACTCTAAGTACGATTACAAAACTCCTGATGACTTGCAACCTTTAGATGACAATTTTTGCAACAATTAGGTTACCACTGCCCCATATGTCCTTTAAGTAGTGTCACTTTGAAAACTTTCTTGTCCTACTTCTGGTGGCTAAAATTAGACCAATGCATGTTTTTGGAGACTTTTCCTTGAGTAAAACTTATTTTCTCTTTGTAGATCTCTTGTGGAGGACGACGACGCACACATGAAAGTGGCTCTGGGCTATGGCGATATGGGCATCTCTGCTCATCTGCAGGCGTCCAAGACAGGCAACACACGCTTCTTCACGAGCAACACGCACAGCTCTGTGGTTCTTCAGGTCAGTGTTCAGATCATTATTAGAGAGATTTTTAAGTAAACACAAAAAGTAGTAACAATTGCAGTTATTAAGCAAACTTTGACTTTTGAGAGCTTTTACCCATGTTATAGTTGTTTCCTCTTCTCATTTACCTGAAGTTGTATTTGGAGTGATTCATGCATGTTTGCACAATCTTTAAATGCTTATTTTCCAGACACCAAATTGCTGATCAACCTCCGTTTTCACCACCATCAGGACACACCCACTGCTCTGTATTTACTTTGTTTTCTAATTTCATTTTCTTTATCGCTGATACGAGTAGGATTTGATAGTGTCTCATAGTAATTTTGGTACGAATGAAAACAAATATGCTACTCGCTATCGTGATGTGCAGCTATTCATCGAAGGTGCTGACAGCTGTGTGGCTCCTAGTTGTGATCATGTTTATGTAGAGCTGGGCGATATGGCCTAAAAATAAAATCTCAGATTTAAAAAACAAAAAAAACAAAATCAGATTTCCGATTTTAATCGATTTTTCTCTGCCCTACTCAAAAACGAATAACAGATGACAGACAACTGTCTCAAAATAATGCAACGTTCTTTTATAAAACAAATACATTACACCTTGTATCAATTAAGCTGTTATTGTTTTTAAAAAAAATATATCACTTGAAGACCCTTACCTATAGCATTGTGCAGTCTGTATACAGTTGTGGCAAGGCAACTTCAGAAAAATATTTGCAGCTTGGTAGCACATACTTCGGGTCCAAAACTTTCACCATGTTAATGAATCCGGGCTTTTCCACAGTATAAATGGGCACCATGTCTTTTACAATATACATCATGTTTTTGGTAAAACATACAACAGCGTGTGTGATTGCCTTCTGTCGTGGGCCGTGCTTATCATACTGCAAACAGTTCTAAAATGTTTTATGGACTGGACGGTGGTTATTTTCATTCCGTTCGGACCTGCACTTCTCCCACTCCGCTGCGTGCAACAGCTTTCGGCGCTAGGATAAATTTGTCGTGCTGCAACAGCTTTTGAACAGACCTTACAGCAAGCACTCGTTTGTTCTAAGTCCGACTCAAAAAACCGAACCAGTATAACAGATGTAGCAACACCTTTGTTTGGTACAAGCTCCGGCTTTCCCTCAGTCGCTAGCCGTGCTAGCTTGTAGAATGTTTGGGTACGCCTCGCTAACTTACCCGTGTAGAACGTAGCCGCGCATTAGTTCCACTCGCATGTAAAAAATAACTAAAAAAATCGATTTTCATAAAAACACATCGTCCTAAGCTGTACATTCGAATTAATCGATAAATCACGCAGGTGTATGTATATGGCAGCTCCATTGGGCAGTGCAGTTTTCTAACAAAGAAGTCGGTGGACTTGTTTCTTCTTAAGACTTTTTAGATGAATACTGTGATTTGAAATGTGCAAATAATAATGATCCATCTAGATTTTCTGATCTGGTAAATCCTAAAACTGATGCATAAAGGTGATAATGTAATATCCTTTCGGAGTACATTAATGTCTTGTTTTATGGATCTGTCTGAGACTGCTATTAAGATTCTTGTCTGTTTTTTTTTTGTTTTTTTTTAATGATTCAAAGTTCCACCAACTTAATCTATGCTTAACACGTATCAAGAAACTAGCTCTTTCTCACTTTTACCTCCTCTGAGTTAAAATAATGTCAAAGCCTGTGGCAGCTTACATTATAGACTGAATATATTATCAAACATCTTACTCTTTGCTGTATTCTTTTGGGATTTGATCCATAACATGAAAATTATATCTTGCTGACTTAAGTTCAAACCGCTCTGTTATCTCTTAAGGTTTATTTGATGAACTACTTTTAGAAAAATGTGTTAATACTAAAATTATTCACAATTACAGCGCTGACCTTCTACAAGAAATGCCCTTTCTTTCTTAAAAGTTACAAATAAGTATCACAAATGGTTTATAAAAATGCTAATGTTTGATTGAGTGTATGCATAAGTTTGGGACCTTTACCATAAGCATAATATATGCAGCACAAACTGCTGATTTTTATAGTGCGTGATATTGAAACCCAAATCGATCTGTTATCCCCACTGGGCATGCTTTGCTGCTCATTTGCATAAAGTTTACATCAGCTGGTTGTGCAGTTGGACTGTGTGGCTGCTGCAGTGTCTGCCTGTGTCACTCTCTCTGTGGAAATAAATGGGTGCTGGCCCCATTTTCTCTTCATTAATCATTTGGTGTCACTACGAGGTAATGAATGATAATGATTTTCTAGGGCGGCTGAACCCTCGTCCCACAGACACAGTTAGCTTGTGTACCTAATCACACTGGGCTAATTAACAAATACTGTCTTATCATTTAAAGCAATATTTCCACAATGTGCTGTAATTACATTTTGAGTAGTGATGGGTAGATGAGGCCTCAAGGTGTGTAACATATTCCAACACTGTGCTGGTGCGTTCTATAGCGCCATCTGGTGGTTTAAAAATGGACTGTTTCCTATGTAGAAACATTGACACAGCGCAGAGTTCGTTCATTCAGACACATTTGTTATAGTTGTGATCTGATAACCAACAAATGAAAAAACTGCCCAAGAAGGTAATGCAATCACATTAAAGCAGATCAAATTGTACAATAAAGTAAGCAAATACGTGATACATGAATGCTTGTGAAAATGATAGTAAAATAAAAGTAAAATAATATAGTTCGTTCAGTAAATGTGTAGTGAGCTCCACTTGGAGGCCTCACAGAACAGGCCGATCTTATGTTTCTCTGTGGTTCTGTGGTGATGAACTGCGACACAGCGACCCCCCCCCCCCCACACACACACACACACACACACCTCACCGCAGTTTTACAAGATATGTCTTTGGATTAGAGATTTTTGGATTAGAGAGTTGTATGCTGTTTGCATACGGTAATATTTTATACGTTAATCATGTAAAATTTCAACTCATTTATATATGCGTAGGCAGTTCATTTACATATTACGCTATCAAATAAGGATCCAACTGAAGGTAGCTCAGAGGTAGCACATTCTGACATCAAATAGTGCTCCCACTGTAGAATCCCCATTATTTACTCATTTATATGACTATGTGTAGAGGTAGCAAATCTTGACAGACATATCTTCACCCAAATAATGCATCCACTAAAAGTAGTATACCTCACCTTTGTGATACAGGGGACACTGAAGATGGGACAATTTCATGCAATTCAATTTATAACAATGGACTTGTCTCTTATTCATGATGGATGAGGACAGGAAAAGGGACAACAGAAGAAACATTATAACAAATATTTATTTACAAAAATATATACACTCCATCCAAGGAGGGAAATTTATCCCAACTGTGATGCCTCTAGGAGGGCAAATGTGACCTCCAATTGAGCCTTCAAGACCTCTTCAGGGTGTGATTTGCTTTCACAAATGTAAAAAACTGTAAAACACAAAATACAATTTTTTTTACTATGTAGGTAGCCCATTTCACAGTAAGGTACCCTAGTTCTTTAGTCTTCCAAACCTATCCTTGTTTATAGAAGCATAACTTAGTTCATACAAGTGTAGACCTAGTACAGGGTGCTCAACCTTTTTTTAACCGGGATTCCCCCCCACCCACACACACACATACATACACACACTCTCCTTAGTCCTGGTTCAGACCTGGTTTAGACCTGGTTTAGTCTTGGTTTACTCCTGGTTTAGTCCTGGTTTAGACCTGGTTTATTCTTGGTTTAGTACCGGTTTAGACCTGGTTTAGACCTGATTTAGTCCTGGTTTAGACCTGGTTTAGTCCCGGCTTAGTCCCGGGCCCCTGCTGTCAGCTAATCTGTCCCTTTGATGCAGAAATAATACAATAATATGACTCACCCCATAAGAACGTGGTCAGCTCCGTTGTAACAGTTTGCCGTGTTGTCGATAGTTCGCACATCCACGCATATCGCGTATATCCACAGACTTTAATTATCCGGAGCTCCGGAGAAAGGGACATATCCCGAACGTATCGGCGAATTTCGCCGAAAGGTGAGGGATTTTCATGCCTGCAGTGAAGCGGCGAAGCGCGTAACAATCCCACCTCTTTTGTCTACGACTCCGCACCAACACGTTCATACGGCCAAAAACATTGTCCTTCTCCTTCTCCATCTCCTCCTTAAAACAAATAAGCTGTACATGTTTTGGCTCCGGTACGACAGCGACTTTAGGCTACTTCCGTAAACATTGAGCACACTCGCTGCGTGTGATCTCGTCGTGTCCTCCGGGGCGCATGCGCAAAAAATTGGATTTCACAAAAAAATCGGAATTGGGCCTTAAGCCCTTGGCCCAAGATCAACTCGTAGATCGTGATTGACGTATTGAGCACCCCTGACCTAGTAGATAGGCTTACAGGAATTGTTAGATTTAATCACTCTAATCATAGGCTAAATATAGGCTATATAGTGCCTTTCTAAACAAAATTACATTTTCTACATTCACATGGAAACAAAATAACAAAATACGATGTAATGAAAACGATAACAATGCAGTCAAATGTTAAATCCAAACTATTATCATCTGACATAGGTATTCTGCCGCAAATCTAACATGCACATATTGTTCCTTACATGTTTAATTGGTTAAAACATACAATAAAACCAATACACTGTTAAAATGTTACTTACTTGTGTTGTCATTGCTGAAAACAACTCCATTTCTGCCTGAGGTTGCTCAAATCGACGGGCATTTAAACTGTAACAGCACGTAGGGGTGGTGCACTTGGCAGCTCAGATCGACCATATCGATAGGCCATATCGATAGGACATCGGCCCGACAACACCAAACAGTACATGTATCGGTCACGTGACTTTTCTTAAAGTGATACACACAACACAGTTCCACACAGGAGTCACTTGTTGAGCTCGACACAAGTGTCAACGCGTCATCTCGTTTGGCCCATCATCACTATTTGGAGGTCATATTGATAATAGTCTCCATGCAGATAGAAGACTAATGCCATACTGTGTGTGGAACATTACAGGCAAAACAAGAGCATATCAGTGGAGACGAGCAGGTGGTGGACCCTCCACCGGAAAAGTAACATAGTGCAACTTTTAAATGTGAAGGGAATAATAATATTTAGTTGCTCTAACACTAAAATAATAAATCATTGTGGTATAACTGGCATTACGAATAATAGGGTAGATTTTAGCTGTAGAATACAATCCCAGCCCTATGTGTTAAACGCCCAGGATGTAGGTGAGGATGCTGGAGGGAAAACAAAACTTTCACAGCACTTATCACAGTGTAGACTGCCTTTGGCACAAGCCACACTTAAACTGTGAACAAAATGTGCTGAAGATGACTCTCCAAAGTCACTGGGGCTGGATCCATCACAGGCAAACAGCTGAGTCCTTCTTACCAACATAAACCTTACTGATCAAAGTAGGACTGCATTCTTTGTTTTAATTATAAACTATTCCTTTGTGGATACTTAAGATATCAACTATCTATCAGCGGTATAGCTTTAGCTTGTAATGCTGTATAATACCTGTTTTGCATGACTTCTCTTTACTTTTTGTTCTCTTTTGGACCTGCTGCAAATTCTGGTTCAATAATTGCTTATTTATTTAGCACAGTTCTTACTCAAAAAATGAATTCCATTATATTAGTAGGATAGTTTGTGATACAATGGATTTGAACTATTATTACATATGCATATATTGCTCAGTGCATCTCCTACCTTTTCTGAAAATCTTTTCTTTACTAAGCCAGACGAAAGAGAAGCCAAAAAAGAATTCTGAAAAGCTGACACTGTGCTAACACATCTGCCCTCCTGTTCTTTTGCCCCTCAGGGATTCGACCAGCTGAGGATAGAGGGCCTGCTCTGTGACGTGACTTTGGTGGCAGGAGATGGAGATGAAGCGTTTCCTGTGCACCGCGCCATGATGGCCTCCTCCTCTGACTATTTCAAAGCCATGTTTACAGGTCAGTGCTAATTAGACCCATGCTCACTCATTATACAACATATAAGAGTGTATAAAGGCTTTTGCATGTTTCAACCTTAATTCAGATGCACATAAAATAAATTGCATTATATTTGTGTTCATGAATGTTGTAGTGCTTTAACACAGTCCTAGTTCTGTCACTGTTGTTTTGCCTCATGAGAACCACCCACAGTGACTTTCTGCCCAGTGGCCTCCAGTGTTGTGTTGTGTGTATCTATAATTTATATAGGTTGCTAGTTGCTGCCTGATAAACCTACTGACACTCACAAAGCTTAGTAGACATTTTTATACAGTTGAGATATTTTAGCAAATTAAAAACAAAAAAAGAAAAATTAAAAATGTGCTGTGCTATTTTTCAGTCAGAGAGCAATAATTAATTTTAGATTCCTGAGTTTTGATTTTTTTTCTTTTTTCTTTATTGCATTTAGAAAGACTCATTATAGAAAATAGATGCAGAAATGATTTAAAGTTTTATAGTCTGACCTTGAATGCAGGTAGTGATGATGAAGAATCAAGCTCACATATAAAATATGTATATGTACTATAACTTCAAATTGATCTATTTCCATAGTGACAAGGTTATTGCTGTTCAAATCTATGGAGAGAATGCCGCTTACATTTAATATGAACTGATAATGTTTAAAGGTCCCATGACATGGTACTTCTTGATGCTTTTATATGGTGCCTTAATGGTTCCCTAATACTGTAAATGAATCCTTCTTCAAAATCAACACTCAGTGCATGAGAAAGACACATGTACACAGTCAGAGTCAGAAAGTCTCTCTCTGAACAACTAATTCTGGGCCTTGTTGCTTGAATGCAAATGAGAAGGACACAGATAGGTTAGAGGAGCGGGTGGGGGGGGGGCAAATGCGCCGCTGGTTCCTTGTTACTGTGCGCTGTCTCTCACTTCCGCGTTTTAAGAGCGGAGGAAGAAAGGAGAGGAATTTCAATGAAAAAAAACACATTTTCACAGAAAATAAAATTAAACCACTGCTGTTTCAGAGGTCCAGAGGGTCGGGTAAAGGACTTTCGAGCCTAGAAACACTTGCACGTGCCTCCAGGCAAATAAAAAAACGCATTTCGCATTGCCTAGCTCCTTCGTGGTCCAAACTCTCTGGGCGTGATTTCCAGAGACAGGGGGTGGACATCCAGACGGTGGTGGAACTGCATTTGCATTTCTTTTTTCGATGTGACGTAACATAGTTGCCTTGTTCAGAATCGCCCGTTTGAGCTGTGTTTTTTTCTAACGCAGAAAAGGACCGCAAATGCTCAGTTTAGACATTTCGCAACTTTTAGCCATGGGGGGGCCCTAAACAGGGTGGGGGACCTCACATTAACGTTCAAAAACCTCAGAAAGTGAAAATTTCATGCCATGGGACCTTTAATGCTGTTCTGTGGAACATTCCAGGAAAAGCAATTATGTGCTTTGTTCTGTTGGTCGCAGATCCTCCCCCAGAAAAGTTACATACTGCACCTTTAACCTTACCTGTTTAGTTTAGAAGATAGATTGTCTCACATGGATAGTCAAACGTTGATTTTCATTAAGCCCTGGACATCTTCAACACTTACAAAACAACATGCTTATAAAACAAATGTGTGTGTTTTTGGTGTGAGCCTAATTGAGTTTGTTCAGTTATGTAACTTGTTTTACTCTGTGCTTGAAATCAGATGGAAGTAGTTGCTAGAGAACCACTCAGGCAAATAGGATTATGGATGATTCTGCTTCTACTTTTAAAAATGATCTTATTCCCAACCCTTTGCTCTCACAGGTGGGATGAAAGAACAGGATTTAATGTGCATCAAACTCCATGGGGTGAACCGAATAGGCCTGAAGAAGATCATTGACTTTATCTATACGGCAAAGTTGTCGCTAAACATGGAAAATCTGCAGGACACGCTGGAGGCGGCTAGCTTTCTCCAAATCCTCCCCGTGCTGGATTTTTGCAAGGTTTTTCTTATATCCGGGGTAAGGACATCACATGAAAGCAATTTGATTTGATATTTTTGTATATATAGACCTGAAATAATACATGGTTTAAATTCTCACTATTATTATTTTTGAGTTCTTACCTTTTATAATGTAGCCTAGATGATGATAATTATTGATTAACCAATTAATCTTGATTCTTGACATCAATTGTCTTTCTCTTTTACCACTGGTTTCGCTGTATTAGTGTGTTGTTACCAGTCAATGAATTGTCCTACATGTAGTTTTTTTTTGTGTTGCTTATTTACTAAAGGTAAGTTTTATATATATATTTGTATATATACATACATACATACACATACACGTACACACACACACAGACATTTTTGGAACACTACAAAAATGTTAATTTGGAAAATGTCTTGTCTGCCCAAATATTACGGACCGTATATTTCTATTAAATTTTTGCGGCTTCAATATTAAGCTTTTATTAAAATGGAGAAAGAATGTAGAAGGAAGTAACCTCTAAACGTTCAACATTGAATTATGCAAAAAATTAAATAAACAAAATTGTACTTTCTTAATACCGGTATTTCATGTGTAATGTGAAAGCCTTTATGGAAATTGGTTCTTAGCTTGAGAATTATCACTGCTTTTAAAATGTGTTTAATGTATGCTCTTGTTCCTCTGTGCCTGCATCTCATTTGAAAATATTAAGTTTAGAATTAGACATTTTTAAAACGGTCCCTTTTTATTTTATAGGTCTCTCTTGACAACTGTGTGGAGGTCGGACGCATTGCCAATACGTACAATCTCACCGAAGTGGACAAATACGTCAACAACTTTATTTTGAAAAACTTCCCTTCGTTGCTTGGCACGGGAGAGTTTGTGAAGTTACCTTTTGAACGCTTGGCTTTTGTATTGTCGAGCAACAGCTTAAAACACTGCAGCGAATTGGACCTGTTCAAAGCTGCGTGCCGCTGGCTGCGCTTTGAGGACGGCAGAATGGACTATGCCTCCAAACTCATGAAGAACATCCGATTCCCCCTCATGAACCCACAAGAACTCATCAACCATGTTCAGACTGTAGACTTTATGCGCACAGATAACACTTGTGTCAACCTCCTGCTGGAAGCTAGCAACTACCAAA
Organism: Paratrypauchen microcephalus; assembly: GCA_036785185.1. Classification (NCBI taxonomy): domain Eukaryota; kingdom Metazoa; phylum Chordata; class Actinopteri; order Gobiiformes; family Gobiidae; genus Paratrypauchen; species Paratrypauchen microcephalus. The sequence continues at coordinate 5,729,767 of JAVJIX010000034.1, read as the reverse complement.
TGATGCCCTACATGCAGCCAGTCATGCAGTCAGAAAGGACAGCCATCCGATCAGACAGCGCCCATCTGGTCACTCTGGGCGGGGTCTTACGTCAGCAGTTAGTCGTGAGCAAAGAGCTGCGATTATTTGATGAAAAGGCTCACGAGTGGAAAGCCCTGGCACCCATGGATGCGCCACGGTACCAGCATGGCATTGCGGTTATCGGGAACTTCTTGTACGTAGTGGGCGGCCAAAGTAACTATGACACCAAAGGCAAGACGGCAGTGGACACGGTGTTCCGCTACGACCCGCGTTACAACAAGTGGATGCAGGTGGCATGCCTTAACGAGAAGCGCACCTTCTTCCACCTCAGTGCACTGAAGGGACACCTCTATGCCGTGGGGGGGAGGAACGCTGCGGGAGAGCTTGGTAAGGCAACACCCAGCTCATTTGTTTTTGACTCATCCCTCAAAGCCTTCTATTAATGTTGTATGAGATGTTAATACCTGTTTAAATGTCAAGAAATGTCAGGGAAATAGTTATACAGCTGTGGTAATGTAAAGTCAAATGACACAAAAACAACAGTATATTTAATACAGTATTATCTTATGTGGTCCCAACATATACCGACCCCAAAATATTCCTCTTTGTTCATGGTCATTTTTGACTTTGAGTTTATCTTTTATATTTTATATTTTTTTATTCAAATATTTTCTTTTACTTTTGTACTGATATAAGAAACTACGTAATTTATTGAATTAATTTGTTAGATAATATCCCTCCAATAGCATACTGAAAAACACAGCCATTAAAGCCATTGCAACATTTTTAAATGAATCTTTTTAAATGCATCTATTGAATTTATAAAAATTTGAATTAATCAAATGTATTAAATGGACTATGAGACATGTATTTTTAGGTATTCTCACAAATGAAAAATTATAGAGGCAGACTGTCGCTAGGTTTATCCTTTTGAATTCTACCACAATAGTGACGATGACATTTATTGACCATAACCATTTTATTCTGTTCAAACGTAACACTGGAGTGGAGCTTTTCACTTTACGGCTGTTGAATATATTTAGAAGGTATTTGTTTGGTGCTGCTGTGTAGCTGGTGTGAGCTCTGTAGTAGTGACCCACAGTGTGGTGCCACCCAGTATTTAAGCCAGTGAGTAAGAGCTATGGACACAGTCTGGTCCTCTGGATTATAATTAGACCGAAATACACGAGCCCCATTCATTGGCTGTCTACACAACTGTCTGTTTTTAGCTTTACTGCCCTGTACTGCTGTGTGTGGTTTTGCCTTGAAGTTATTTCTTTTTTTCTGCCCTGCCCCTGTATTGTGTTTGTTTATTCTGGGCAGGGTGTATAATGGGTGGGGTTTTATTGTTTAGTCTCAAAACCAAGATTATAAAAAATGCACAGACTTTGAATCATTAAAGGTGTATTTAAAGATTTTATTACAGTCACCACAAGATATGCTTTTTGTAATTTAGGTTTTATTTAACCAGCTATTTAACTGGATATACTTGAACTAGGGTGTGTCTGCATTTGCCCATATTATTTCTCCCTCAGCATATAATTCACTGTTTATCTGTAATACAAGCCATTCAGCATCTGCTAGATTACATGCCTCCTCAAGGTGACTTTGATGAGAGTTGTTGAGCAAGCAAAGAGCAGCTCTTTTCCCCGGTGCGATTTACTCATCTGTCTCAAGACCTGCTTACAGCCCTGAACGGGAAATCATACTTTTAAATACCAAATTATTATGTCTAGCTTGTCACTATTACAAAATCTGAAATGCGATATATTGCAGAACTATATACAATCAATTATAAAATGGATTTATACTCGTAAAAAGAAATGTTGTACTTGTACAATATAATTAAAAAACATGAGCTGCAATAAAAATAGATAATAAATCAAAATGCAGAATGAAACACTTTAGTAGTTTAGTTTGTATAAATTATGAGACTTTAGACGTTATTTATTCAAACCTCTACAGCTCAAATCTTATTATAGTACAGAAAAATATCAAAAGTTGCTTGTTTTCAAATTTTTATTGTAAACATAATGGATATCAATTTAGAAATGTGATTTTGCATAACAAATACAACACACTTTTAATATCTTGCTATAACTTTCCCTAAAAGCAGCAAGCTCACAGTCTAAAACAATGGGTAGTCACTTCATAAGTCTCTCCTTGCCTGAACACACAAACCTGAAGAACTTGGAAGCGCTATGTGCTTGTCGAGGGGTCACGTATCCACCTATTATTCCCAATGAACATCACTCTTGTGTATCCTGGTGCCTGTGTTTCCTGGATTAGGTGAAGGGATCCACTGGGGCTCAAAGATAGAGGGTGCCCCCCATCTCTATCCCATCTCCTTATTTCCTGTGCTGCTCAGCTCTGTGCGCCTGGTGGGGTAGTCTTAGAGTGTATGTTGGCTCCCACGCTGAGACCCTCCATGGCCTTATTTACCGCTGTTTGTCCTCCTTAGCTGTGTCTCGACCTACTTTCTGATAATGCTGTCCTCTTCTCTTTCTTTAAGCTACTGTGGAGTGCTACAACCCCAGGACAAACGAATGGACCTATGTTGCCAAAATGAATGAGCCACACTATGGACACGCTGGGACAGTGTATGGTGGTTACATGTACATTTCAGGTATGTGCAGCCAGTAGCTTCCCATTTCATAAATCTAACTTAGACTAAATCAGAAACAAGTTTTATCTGTTTTAAAAAAAAAATCACTGTCATTCACAAACTATGAATGCTTTGGGTATTTGGTGCAATATAAAACAATACATAATAATTAAATAAAAATACATATTAATTAGGGATGTCAACAATTAATCGATTAACGGTTAATTGTCGATTAAGACGTTGGTCGATCAAAATGCATTAATTGTAATTAACCGCTAACCGCGGACACGCGGACATGCGCACCCGCGTGGTCATGAAACAAGGCAACCGCGCTGCGCCAAGCTCGACTCACAGCCGACCGCAGGCGCCAACGGCACTGCTCAGCAGCCCCGGTGTAAGCGCGAGGCGAGATCGAACCCGGAATGCGTGCCGCTGCGCCCCGAGCCCCGCGCGGCTGGCCTGCGGCTCGGGGCGCGGGCCAGCCGCGCGGGGCTCGCGGCGAAACCAGCAGCGATACGTGGTGGTTTAATCCTGGTCTAGTCCAGGTCTAGACCCGGTCGAGTCCCGGTCCAGACCTGGTCCAGTCCACGTTCAGTCCTGGTCTAGTCTCTTAGCCAATCAGGACAGAACACAATGTTACACTATAAAAAAAAAAAAAATTGGATAGAGCGAGGGATTACTGTATTTTGTTATTCAGCATCAATACATTTGTCTGCTTTTTACTAAGGAATAATTAATTGAGGAATATACAATATAATAATACTATGATATATTTTTGACTCAGTGTTATGTATACTACAGCTTATATTCTTAAAGACCCTATTAAAACACTAAAATTCAGGTGAAAAACGCCGCTTATCAGTTAATCGTTAATCGACCGATAAGGTCAATCAACTATCAGTTAATGAATTAACCGATAATTTGCATCCCTAATATTAATAGTAAAAAATATATAGATATATAAATGATCAAATGCATGCATAAAATACAATGTTGGGATAAAAATCGATTTTGACATATATATTAATATTTGAGCTCATCTCATACTCAAACTCTGTGCTGTGTATCATCGGCATGACTCACCAGGAGTTTCGGTCATGTTTAAAAACAGGGAGATGATTCTGTCACAGAAGACCTACTAGAAGACCTACTTAAGAATAATTTCAATTTTAAATCTTGAAATTGTTAGTCTCAAAATTACAATTTTAAAATCACTCTGTGCTGTGTGTCACCTTATGCCAACATTGTTTGTTTGAGTATATATAATTGCTGCACAATATTCATATATCAGATTTTGACACTCCACATTGTAATGTGATTTTTGATAAATGAATGATTGATTATTTTGGAAGAATTCATATAATATTATGATCTATTTACGAGCCGGATTGTTGCTGCATATGCCTTTAGATTACAAAGACTTTACAGACATGCCCAGCGTATTGGCTGAACACAGGAGAACCCAGGTAAAGCAGACCCTCAAAGCTGTGGGGCTGTGACTAGACAATAAAATGGTTCCTGCTTTGTAGGTACCTCGTCAGTCCTTGTTCACTTTTAGGACTGAAACCAAATCCAGCGTTATGGAGATGAGCCCTAGTTTCAGAGTGTGACTAATCCAGTGCAATGCTTCATAGAGAAGGGAGGGGAAAGATAGGAGCTAGGAGAAGAGAAGGGGGGAAGGAGACTAAAGGCTGTGAAGGAGGTGAGCACAAAAGGCTTGTTAATCTGCCTTGGTCATGTGCACTATTGTTACAACCAGCTACATTATTGTTGTGCTGCATGTTTGAGTAGCATTGATATTTGGTAATTACAAAAAATTCTATTTCAGTCTGTGTTTTCACCAGCATGACTCAGCAGAATCGTTGAATATAATCCAGCACAATTTAATTCATGAATAGATCTATTTGATTTATTAATATGTATGTGATCTTTTATGTCCATTATACTGAACTGATGTAACAATTTCATGTCATAACTGGTGAATGTCATAATTCTACCTGGTATGTTAATGCCTTCATTTAGATTTAAATCATCGTTTTGTTCCATTAAAATCTTCAAATTTCATTTCTATTTCCAGGTGGCTTTAATCTTTTTTTCTCAGATCTTGTCCTTTCAAGCTGCCCCCTGCTGCGCACACAGAGCCTACAGTTATTCCATCATGCTCATTACTCGTGAAACCTTTGTCTGTCGAGATGTTAGTGTCACTCGTGTTTCCTGTTCTTTTTATGAGGGAAAATTTATCTCAAATTGGACTTTTACGGCTACATGGCGGCCAATGACTGGGCCTTTGATTTTTGTGTTGCTGAAGCACTACTGTATGTTTTAACTAAAGCTTATGCCTTTGTCATATTTCATATTGTTGTAAGTAACTACTTAAGAAGTTAATTACCCATACATTTGCATGCCCCACAGCTTGATGTGGAAGCACAGACAATCACCTCTTTTAGTGAGCTAAATATTGTTTTTGGCACGAGAATAAACTGGGACTTTGTTTACACGAGACCGCACAATCCACCAACCTATAAACCCATGTGGCACAATGAAAGTCTCATTTTTAAATCTTTAAAAAGAAATAAACTCAAATGGTGAATAAGGAAGGAGTTGCGTCTGAGCTAATCTGCTGCATGCCAGCTGTTTCTGTGGCTCTTGCTCCAGGCTTCTCTGCGCTGCCTCACTGATTCTGGACTTTTCTGCTCTTTTTAATGGACTCCTTTCACTCTTTTGTTGTTAGCCTCATGTTTCACTCTTTTCTCTTGAGCTACTGACAAGTTTTAGAAATGACCACAGTGTAGCTGCTACAAGCATTGACACAATGTCATGAGCTGTGTGTCTAGGCAGCCACAGGCCAGGCCTAAATCCAGCCACTACAGACGACAATGATGAGATGGATGATCAAATGATGGAAGAGCATAAAACATACACATACAGGAGTATTGCTTCCACAGGCCATACTTATAAGTTATATAGAGGATTTTTCAGGGAACGAGAAATCCAGAGACTTTTTCGAGTGTCCTTTTCGAATGTTGCGCATGCGTGAAACCACCCCTCCTCCCCCACAGCTCCCTAAGTAGAAACGCCTCCTCCCACCTCCTCCCTACGCTAGAAGATGTTTGTTTACACCCACTGCACGTTCACAATCGCTGTTACTGCTGTAACTATACTGTACGTTTTCAAATGATAAGCAGAAGTTGTCTGTCCAGAAGTAATTTAGCGACCAACACATCAGTCTGTAGACCCTCAGCTTCAGTGCACGCCATCGCTGGAAGGAATCTCCATGAATAATAGTTTGGCTTCGCTCCTTTTCCCCTTCTCATCTTCTTTCAGCGACCTCAAAAACTGACTTTCTCTTGCGGCTAACTGGTTGTAGATTCTTTTCTGCCTACAAACTTTGTGCTAACTGCGAGGAAGCTACAGATGCAAAAAGCTGCTAAGAACCGCTGTGTTGTTTGAGTATAGTATAGTGTCTTGTGTCTGTGGAAGGCGTGAGAGGCGTACATAAAGCATGTAATCCCAGCGTGCCAGCAAGTTTATCTGGCCCCACCACGTCTACAGTTGATGGATTTTCATTCTTTTCTTTTTTTTTGGTCATCATAATTACAAGGCTGCTGCACCTCTATAATTCTATCATTGACAATTTGAAACAAAAAAAAAAAATCCTCCATACAACTTTTACTCTGAATGATCACTAATAAAAGACAAAAGACAACTCAAAAGTTCAGTAATTAGTTTATGGAATGTGAGATTTCTACCTTAAACCACTCCTGAACGATTACACTGTTTTGTGGAATGCTGAATATTTTACAGAAATAACAATTATCTTCAAAAAATGTGCATATCAAAACCAGTTTCGTCTATCATCCACATAATTTTTTGTATTAACCTGAGCATTGGAGCCCAAGTGCTGGGGTTCTGTACAAGGTGACCTGTGCAGAAGTGCTCTGTGTGCGTCTGTCAGAGTAGATCAGCTCATGGTAGGCGAGCGATGCTGCTGAACTGCCCAAAAGAATCCCATCAGCCTCATCACCGTGACAACCACACAAACACTCAGTTCAGCACAGCCTAGACTGGACCACAGATTAACATCTGCATACACAAGCTGCAGGCTCACAATTAAAAACATTTGTCTAATGAGTCTTATATCTTCAGACTCCATTGGCCTTATTTAATGCTGCTATTTAAAATAAAGTGTATACGTCTTTCAGTGAGGTGCAAAGTATACATGAAACAATGACATTATTATAAAGCAAATTAACCATCATAAAGGTTCAGTCTCAATAGACAATTATTGGTTCTTCTATTTCAGTGACTTTTCACACCAAGTAACAACAAAAAAACATTTGTTTTTCCTATAGCACCAGATCTGAACCTGTCTGTAATAGGACTATACCTTTGTCAAAGTTGACTCTATTTCACACACATTCTAAAACTGCAAAGCACTTTGCAGACCACCCGGAGAAACACTGAGCAAATTGAATTACGTTTTTGTTACCTTTTAAGTATTCTCCTAGTTTGATTACAATATCTCCAGTTTTTAATATTAGAATACATCCTGAGAGATAATTGCTGCCTTCCTGAGTGTAAAAATTGATCAATTGGTCATTGAGTGTTGCAGTTTTCTGAAGCCACCTTAAGGGACTGCAGTCTATAGTATACAGAACAGTGGTTTGTTCAGGTTTAGAGTCAGATCATTATAAGGCTCTGCTTCGAACACTTAATCTTTTAAAGCGTATTTCTGAAAATTGCTGAATTGCTCTCTCTGCCTCACCTGTGTCCCCTCTCTGAGTCCCAGCACTTAGGGAAGTGGCTAAACTGGTTCAATTCTAAGAGTTTCATTCTGCCAATACCCAAAAATGTAATTCGATCTAAAAATATATGTATAATTTTATAGTTTAAGTTCCAGAATTATAGGTCTTAGCCATAGTTACCCCCTAGCAAATCTTGAAACACTTAATATTTGTATTTATTTAGAAAAGTCTATGGGTAAAATTAATGGGAATTTACTTGGCTTCAGGATAAACCTAACTTCACAAATTATGCTGACTGTTTAAATCGTATTTCTTGGCCATAGCTTGATTATAACCTTTTTTCCATGTTTTGTAAACATGAAAGAAATTAAAATTGTGGCTTGCATTGATTGTTTTATTCCAAAAACTGTATTGAAGCTGAACAAATTTGTTAAACCCACTGTTGGTCTGACACAAGCTTCAGTTTGACTAACTGTTGTCGCTTTCACTGTGTGACCTCATGACATGCATTAGTGGGATTGCAGGATTGTGGTCAGACATGGCTGTATCAGAGACTTGAATAAATGCATGGGCCTCTTGAGAGGAATTAGAGAATGTGATGTCAGCGCCGCTCTTCTTGTCACTGTTTAATGGCACACTTGTCCTGAGGAGTTGTCGAATAAGGCACACAGACTGTGGCGCTGTCGTTGAATTTGATTGGTCCGAGACACCCAGCTACCGAGATCTCAGTGTGATGACAGCACACCATCACACTGACGCAAAAAGAGTTGATCCTGCTGCTCTTCATTGCTCTAGTTGCTCTCTGCCTGGAGGAGGAGGGGGGGCTGAAGCGGGCTGAATCCAACCCAAATGCATGCTGGGATTGCGTTCCTCTTTATTTTAAGCCTTCCCTGTAGACATGTCCTGTATTTTTCTCATTTTTCTCCTCACTTTGGCATAGCATTTTTGTGTTGTCTAAAAATTTTCCTGTGCTCATAGACACTGTAATCTGTGCCGCTTTTTAGTAACCGCTCATCATTGGCATTATCTCACCCTGCTCAGATTGACTGAAGGAAAAGTGATGCTCCACAACAGTGTGGTTAGCCCTTTGAGAAGAGAACTGAATATGATAAATAGTTATGTGTAATGTTATTATAATACTCCAAAAGTACTGGTTATGGTCTGGATAAAATGAAATTTGTTGTGATCCTTTTGATCCAAGCCTGAACTCAAGGAGTGAATGCTCTTAACATTGGGGCACACTCAAACACTCAAGGATTAGTACATTTGTTTTTATATAGTAAGAAACGTGCCCTACATCTGTATCTTCTTGTTCTTGAGTGGAATTTCTCTTATTTTCCTGTTGCAGGGGGAATCACTCATGACACTTTCCAGAAGGAGCTGATGTGCTTCGACCCAGACGCGGACAAATGGACTCAGAAGGCGCCCATGACGACAGTGCGCGGCCTGCACTGCATGTGCACAGTGGGTGACCGGCTCTACGTGATCGGAGGAAACCATTTCAGAGGCACCAGTGACTATGATGACGTGCTCAGTTGCGAGTACTACTCCCCGGCTCTGGACTTATGGACACCTATCGCCGCCATGCTGCGTGGCCAGAGCGACGTGGGCGTGGCTGTGTTTGAAAATAAGATTTACGTGGTGGGCGGCTACTCGTGGAACAATCGCTGTATGGTAGAAATAGTGCAGAAGTACGACCCAGAGAAAGATGAGTGGCACAAAGTGTTTGACTTACCAGAGTCCCTGGGGGGTATCCGGGCCTGCACGCTCACAGTGTTCCCCCCCGACGACCTGTCGGGATCCCCCTCCAGAGAGTCTCCGCTGTCAGCGCCTTGACACGTAATGGCTGGGCGGCCATAAAGCTACACCCACCCAGCCCTTAGACAAACCCCTATAGACTTTGTTTGCACTTCTTCTTGGACTACATCTGTACTGCTACATTTCCCTAGCCTTTCTCCTCAAAGTTGTGCAGAAACTTCTCCCTTGACCCCTCAAGTTCATACCGATACAGTTTGGCAACCTAATTACGTGTTAATGTTGCATATTCTGTATTCTCTGTATTCTTTGGCAGGAAACACCTTGACTTGAAAAGTGACTTTGCAAATCAACTTTTCTACCTGATGTCTACTAAATTTTCTTATTTCTTTTAGAGCTGTGATGTTGACTCTTGCACTGTCGCTGTCTCTCTGTGTTGAGCTATGCCGGCGTCGAGCAGGTGAATTCAGAGAGCTACAGCATATAGGGATGAGTTGGCATCACAAAACAAACTGGTTTTTAACTCAGGGCTTGGCACAGGCCCCATTTCTCTTGGACAGTTTTATTTTATTTCCCGCTGTTGCTATGAAACTGTTAACATAATGGTGTTTTCTAAATTTAATAAAGACGATTTTGAAAGTAACTTATAATGTAGTTTTCATTCATGGTTTCAGCGATTTTAGATCAGTTCTTAAACCCCATGAGAAGATCATAAAGGTGTTTTCCAAATGCTTCCTCCAAAGGCCATACAGAATTGGTCGGTAAGTAGTTTTATGTTTGTGACTAGTGTAAGCTGTATTCTTAATCCCTGCCCGAACATTAAAAACAAGAATTGTGTCCCTTGTCTCAAAGTGCCCCTGGACAAGAAACAACCTTTAAAATGTACACATCAGTTTGATCATGGTGGACTCCGTGTTGGGCTGAGGTAAACAACACTGCAGTCATTGTTGTCAATTAGAGTGAAATGCTTTGAGCAAGTGCAACCATTAATCTATACAATGTGCCCTAGAGGAGTGTTGGCCTGCTCTGGCTTTTTTTTTTTAACTTTAGTTAAATCACTGAACCAGGAGAGAGAAGTTAGTTGAATTTAGTTTGATTTAAACAGACAGAGGGCTGCAGAATATGAGAAAAATAAGGTTTGGGTTTTTACAGTTATAAATCTGTTAACATACCGAGATGTTCAGTTACATTTTCATCACCATTAAATGGATTAATTCTATGTTCAATATGGTGACTGAACTGATATGATCACAATTAAGCCTGCGCATATAATACACTCTCCAACAAAAGACTGTAATGGAAAAATAACAAAATATTTTTTAGATCTGTTAATTTTCTGTATTTTTTTCTTAAATCATATAAATACTGTCTAAAGCTAACTGGATCCTGGTTCTCTTCCCTCCACAGTCCTTCCCTGGCCTCACGACAGCTGCTCCTGTCACCCTGCGCCTGTCCACCTGCTCGGGGCTGGTCTGTGGTCTGATGGAGCATATGGTGCCCACAATGTCTGCTTTGTGTTGTCAGTGGGAACAAAAAAAGGTTTGTGTAATCATCAGGTGAGCTGATGATTACACAAAATCCTCATTATATTCTCATTATATGTATTAATAGTACCCTGCAGTGGGGCAACTAAAGCCGTATTTGAATGTGGTCGTGTGAACTTTTAATACCAGTCTGTCAGTTGTATTAATGCTTTGATTTTATTTTTAAACATTAGTGAGTTTTGTCTGGTTTTCATTGCCTTTAATGTGTCATCCATAGTTATTTTTGATTTGTGTCGTGTTGTTTGGCTCTATTAATGTTTTTTGTGACATTTCAAAAGCTTTTCACAGTAGCTGCGTATTATTCAATCCTTTTGATACCACCATTTGCATCATTCTTTCCCATTCAAAATGTATATTATATATATAGGTGAACAGAAGGAAAAGCCAAAAATAACCTAAAATAAGCATTCATAACAAATCTTTTTTTTTTCTTTTCTTTTTTTTAAGATGAAAGCTAAAAAACAAACAAACATGCAAACTTGATTTATTTATTTTTCCCCTTGGAAATTTCTCAGATAAAGCTAAACTAAATGTCACCAAATCTCCATGCATTGACATTATTGTATTGGCAACTGCAGTACTTTTCCCATTTTTCAGGAGAATATTACATTTAAATTCAACTTCTTACCTTGATTTAAATCCCATTTTTGTGTGAAGTAGAAATCAAGGCCAATCTATATTTGGACTGTTCTTTACACAAATTGATTTTTTTCATGATATTATTCATATATTACTATTACTAGAATGACTTTAGAAAAAGATGTACGTATGTCAATTTTTTTAAAATTATATTTGAACTAGATTACAATGTCTTGATGTGAAGAGTAATTTACCTCACGCTTTTAGAAATAACACATTAAGAACACTTCCAAAAAGCACCACTTTTTACAGCAGAAATCAAATTGATCCCAATACAGTCTGTAGGTAACAGGCAAAATTTGTTAACAGAATGTACTCAATATTGTTGCTAGAGCATCTTTAAAACTGAAATAAATGTAACTCATTAACCACCAATGTCATTCCAGTTTCATTTCTTATTGAATTCACACATTTTACTAAAGGCATTTAAGTACATAGCCTGAACTGAATAATCTCCAGAAATGAATTCTCTTGTAATCCTTGAGTGTATTTGTTTATGAATAACAAAATTAACCCTCTGATGTTGGGTTTAATGAACAATCTGCTCTCGAAGACGAGCAGTAAATGACAGTGTTCCTCTCTCTTTTTCTTTTCTGGCTTTCCCTGAAGGGTTAAGCTCCACTTCAGGTGTGTTTAGCTGTATTGGAGAAGTAGATAAAGGAGAGGTACCTAGATTACAGCTCTACATTTGACAGACCAGCTCAGATTTAGCCCTGGCCTGCTGCCAGACGCTGCCTCTCCATCCCAGTGGCTAAATGACCTAGTTTTGTGTGAGCCTTTGGATGTGTTTACATACTCCACACTGATGACATTGTCAGTCTGAATGCATCACTGTGAGCACAGATGAAAATAAGGCGCTGCTATGAGGAGGCCTGGTGCTGTGACTAAAGCTCCAATCCGCCTCCTGTCAGGTAATAAAATGGTGCACGTAGACTTGGCCACACATCCCTGCTGTCCTCTGTCTGCGTGTGAGCTTGTGTTAATAGTTATTGATCCCTCTGACGGGCACTGGGCCAACACATCTTGTAGATGTATTTATTTCTAAAGCTGTCTGCTGGTATTAGACTCTAACCAAATGGCTGTATCTTTCTGCCATAAATATTCAATAGGGTTGCGTCCTCTGTGAGATTGTCCATTATAATTTGACCCTGATTCAGTGAATGTTCTCTGCCTGTTCCCTGATCCAAACACATGTCCAGTGGTTTTAGCTGTTTACATTATTGCCAAGCAGAGGAGCAGCCGGATTGTAACATCATGGACCTATAGTTGTGTTTTGGTTAATACAGTTCCCCGTTTCATTGGCTCCCAAAACCATTGTTTCTATGCCCACTCAGTCTAGCTTTTGTGCATCTATCTTTCTCTACCCTTTTTAGTCATAGACATTGGTTACATTTTTAGTCTTCCATTGCTGTGAAATATACAAGAGCAATTAGCCTATTAATATAGTCTGAAGCAAGCACACTACCCAGCAACAGGGAATGATCTGCAGAGGATAATGAGCCATCTATAGCAAGTGCACCTATACATTTTGCCACTAAGGTCACAGAATACACTTATTTGTTCATTTAGTGACATCTTGTGGAAAAATGTGGTATTCTAGGTCTTATCCCACAATAGACTACTCTACTACAAAATGCATAAAATGGTATTATCCCTTTTAATGTTTACAGCAAAACAACCAAGTAATTTAATTAAAAGAAGGTTGAAGAATTGGAATTAGAATTAGAATTGGAAGAATTAGAATTGCGTGAAAAGTCCCTCAGTCGTCCAGGTAGAATCCATGATAAAAGGAGAAGTTCAATTTGTCAACTGGACAAAGTTTGTTTGGTTGAAAACGTTTCGCCCCTAACAGGGTCTAACCAGCATGAGGGCCAGAGCTGACGAAGCCTCTCGGATGAGCGGCGAAACGTTTTCAACCAAACAAACTTTGTCCAGTTGACAAATTGAACTTCTTTTTTTATCAAGAATTAGAATTGGTTGCAATATGGATTTGAACTTGTAAAGGGGCCGAAAACCTTAGGCTTTTAATATATTTTACTCCAACTTAGAAAATTCACACTATAATGCCACTGCTGTAGGCTATTCTTCTACACTTTCATATGCAACATCTTTCCTCTTGCTGATCTCAAAGTGACGGACTGGCAGCCGGTCCAGCGTCTGCCATGCCTTCAACCAGAGGCATGCTGGGATATGCTTCACTTCCCCCCTGACAACCACAGTGCCGCAGCTAAAGAATATCAATTGGAGAAAGTACGGCCTGAGAGAACCCCAGTTGGCATGCTTGAAACCCTAAATGCAGTGAGATTTCCTTCAAGGGTATAAAATCACATCATTTTCTGTAGTGCACTGGGTGAGGCTGTGCGCAGAGGGAGTGGAGAGATGTGGAGCAGGTAAATCGCAGTTGGGAAATGCTGTGGCCTCTCAGGGTTAAGCACCGTTCTGGTTTGGTGTCCCTCTAGGATTGCTGCACACAAGTTTGAGCAGATGTCAAGTGCGTTAGAAGAGGCTCCTTTTTTCTTCCTGGAAGTGTGAGGAGCCGGGAATAAGCTGGAGGTTTTGAAATGTGAAATTGGTGATTTGATAATTATTCATTTAAAGGTGTATTACGTAACTTCTATGGTGGAAGGTCTGTCACTTGCTTGTTTCTATGAATATGTCATTGTTCTGCCTAGAATCTTACACAGTATGCCATTAAACAGCTCTATCTTACATTATAGCTCAAAATACCTAAAAACAGGCATTCTGACTGTGAGCGGGTTCGCCTCTCCACAGATCTAACTTGTAACTTGATCTGGTTTGGTCTCCATAAAGGTGGAAAGGTTTAATACCATACTGTGAATCATTCCAGACAAAGCCATAACATCTCCATGGAGATGCGTGAATAATCCCTCAGTCGTCCAGGTAGAATCCATGATAAAAGGAGAAATTCAATTTGTCAACTGGACAAAGTTTATTTGGTCGAAAACGTTTCGCAGCTCATCCGCGCTGCTTCGTCAGTTCTGGTTAAAGTGCTGGTTAGACACTGCTTAAATCTAGCTGGGAGGAGCTAACTATACTGCAATTATTCTGAAACTATCTCACCTATCTGTTTTTGAGGTTCTGTCTTTTGTTTTTCCAATTTCTCTGGCGTCTAGTTTAGCATACCTATTCAAACCCCTACCGACTCTTTAACTCCCCTCTCAAACCAGTTCTTGAACCAGTTCTTGAACTGGTTTGAGAGGGGAGTTAAAGAGGCAATTTTTGTCAAAAAAGAGAATCCTTCGTTAAACAGAAATGGGGGAGTCAGACATAACTTGTCTCCCATATATAATTCCATTCTCAAACCGAAGTCAAAACAGACAAAGGAAACAATAGAGCAGACAGATCAGGGCCAGAGGTGTGAAAACAGTCGGTAGGGGTTTGAATAGGTATGCTAAACTAGATGCCAGAGAAATTGGAAAAACAAAAGACAAAACCTCAAAAACAGATAGGTGAGATAGTTTCAGAATAATTGCAGTATAGTTAGCTCCTCCCTGCAGCTAGATTTAAGCAGTGTCCATCAGCACTTTAACCAGAACTGACGAAGCAGTGCGGATGAGCTGCGAAACGTTTTCGACCAAATAAACTTTGTCCAGTTGACAAATTGAATTTCTCCTTTTATCATCTCCATGGAGAAAAGCTTTTGATGGACCCTCCACCAGAAAAGCTGCAGAATGCACCTTTAACATTCCTAGATGAAACAGTATAAATGTTTATTTTTAGTACACACCATACAATTTTGCACTACTAGGGGTTTCTTGGCTCAATGGAAACAGCACATCCTAGACTTTGTGCAGGCTAATATTGGATTCCAACAAAACAGAAAGTTAATACCATATATTAGAACGTCCTCTATTGAGATGGGTGCATTTTATGCCATACTGTTCAATATTAGAGCCAAAGGAACAAGATTTGGAAACAAGCTCCTTTAGGCTTAATAAGGAAAAGGTTAAAACATGAAAATTGAAAAAGAAACATGCTTACTAAAAGGTACACAGTGGTGCTTTAAGTAGTAGTGAATTGAAACATCTAAAGCTCACTTATTGATATTTCCCTGCGGTGCCCATTTATCAGCAGTAGGTCTTTTTGAATATAGCAGGGATATTATGAAAGCAGTCTTTGTTGTGTTTCATTATTCACTGTGCTCCAGGAAGTTTCCCTTGAGATGTTTAATTTGTTTAACAAGTCTTTCATTTATTATGTCTAACCGACTGGAGCAGATAAAAGTAAAATCCACAGACACAGCTACATGATTGTTCTTAGTCTCATTGCACCTATTGATCAGTTTTAATAGTGATTTTACATTAGACATGTTTGTGTTTCCTTGGCCAGTTTAGAAATAATGTAAGACATCCATGCACTTCAACCTAAGACTGAACTATAGATTGGGTTTAGAGAGTTTGGCAATTTAATGGAATTGTTGTGGGAAGGAAAACTAATTACTACAGTTCAAAAATAGATAATACAGTGGTACCTCACCTTACGAAATTAATTCGTTCCAGAAGTGGTTTCGTAACGTGAAAAATTTGTAAGTTGAGTAGCTATTTCAATGGAAAAAGCCTGATTCGTTCCAAGGCCCCGATCCAATTTTTTTTTTTTATAGTGTAACTTTTTTTTATTGTGTAACATTGTGTTCTGCGTGTTTCTCACATTTGTCTCTCGTTTAAACACTCAAACTTTCATAGATTTTCAACAAAATGTATTAACAGTGAAGTGTGGGGGGGGAGCGGGCGGGGGGAGAAAACTGCACTCTGACACGTGTGATAGCACACATGACCCGGCGCGGAGCTGATAGCAGGTCTAGACCAAGGTCTAAACCTGGACTGGACCAGGACTAAACCTGGACTAAACCAGGACTAAACCTGGACTAAACCAGGACTAAACCAGGACTAGACCAGGTGGATTAAAGCAGCGAGGAGGGGACTGCACGCAGTCTGAGCGCATGAACGCATGAACAAGACCCATGCAAGAGCCGCGGGCTCCTCCTGGTTTAGTCCAGGTTTAGTTCTGGTTTAGTCCAGACCGTGGCTCTTGCATGGGTCTTGTTCATGCGTTCATGCGCTCAGACTGCGTGCAGTCCCCTCCTCGCTGCTTTAATCCACCTGGTCTAGTCCTGGTTTAGTCCTGTTTTAGTCCAGACCACCACGGCTCCTCCTGGTTTAGTCCAGGTTTAGTCCTGGTTTAGACCTTGGTCTAGACCTGCTGTCAGCTCCGCCGGGTCATGCTGCGCTATCACACATGTGTCAGAGTGCAGTTTTCTCCCCCCTCCCCCTTCCCCCCACACTTCACTATTAATAATTTTGTTGAAAATCTATGAAAGTTTGAGTGTTTAAACAAGAGACAAATGTGAGAAAAGTTTAAATCCAGTGTGAGAAAAGCTATAATGTGTGTGGCTGAGCGCGCATTATTTGAATTTTTTAGATTTCGCGTTTCGTAACTTGAACTTTTCTTTTGTATCTAGAGACCAAAATTTACCGTGAAGGCGTTTCGTAACTTGAAATTTTCGTTTGTTGGGTCATTCGTAAGGTGAGGTACCACTGTATTTTACTATATACTAAATTGTGTGTCCATTGATTTATTTGTTAAATTGACAGTTTTATTTCTATCATTTATATGCTGTTTAAATAAATAATTGATGAAGTCTAATTCCGTTGACTTATTCTTGGAACCTGAAATGTCACGTGGCCTGTCAAAGCGTGGCGGGGGCACGTGTTTATGAGCGTCAGCGGTCGCTCGAGCGTGTGACGGTGGTCGTGCCCGGGAGTGATTGATAACTCCGCTCTCGCTTTTCACTTCTGTCCTGCAGGATACCAGGTTTCCATGGTTACTGACTTCTTCTTGATAAAAGGGGATTTGAGACTTTTGCACGTCGTCATTTAATTTCACACAAATGGGAAGAGGTGAGTTGGGAATAATCAGCTAAAAAGTGGATGTTGGGCTCTACTTACGTGTGTGTGTGTGTGTGTGTGTGTGTGTGTGTGTGTGTGTGTGTGTGTGTGTGTGTGTGTGTGTGTGTGCGTGTGTGCGTGTGTGTGTGTGTGTGTTTTAACAAAGGGCTCTTTCAACTCTCCGTTGTGCCCCCTAGTGGCCTGAGTGGGCATAACTGAGCCGGCAGCGGTGCGCTTTGAGTGATGCGCAGTCGAGACTTTGCGCTCACATATAAACTTTATTGGTATTCCCATTAGCTTTCCACGTCTTGTTTATTTAAAAAGGTCTTTCTTTGTCTCAAACGATGCAAGAATTCAAAGTCACTAGCTGCTGCTCCCAGTGATGGACGACTGACCTATTTAACATTTGATGCCCGATAAAAGCCGACCCCAGAGGGGATAGAAAAGCAGCCATTAATGCTTCCGCTGCAAGATTCCTACTAATAAAAAATAGCATTCATTTTCTCCCCTGAGTGCTGAAGGCAAATTAATAATTAAATGCATAAAAATTGAATGGCAATTTTAAATGTACAACTTTTAAGTTACGAGGAAGACATGCGGCATTATGTCTACATTTATTACGTTGAATGACGCTGCTATGGAAAAAAGCAGATTTCTTCTCTGCAAATTTAATTCCTCCCTTCCTCTAGTCTTTAAAATGTAATATGCAGCTCTGGGATAAATCACTGTGACAAACGTGCTTCAGGCCAGTTGAAAAGGCATAACAACTGAAGATAAATTACATATGGTTGAAGAGATATAGGCTAAATTAACTTATGGTATTATTTTATAGGTGTTTCTGCACACTCCACTGTAGCCTGGATAAGGTAAGTTATAGTTCTTAAAATTATTTGAATGAAATTGAATTCTGCAATTATATTTCCAAATCGGTATCATTGTATAGACTGTGTACTAGTTCATCTAAAAAAAATTGAATATCAAAAAAAAGTTCAATATTTTTTCTGTACTGTATATAGACACATTAGACTCATGACACAGAGTGAAGCTTGAAAACGTCACTCTATGTGTCATGAGTCTATAATATATAGGTTTGACTTGATGAAATCAGCGACAAAAAATATTGATATCATCTCTAAATGATTTTAGAATAAATTGTGATTCACAAAAGGTGACTGTGTTGGTTCTACTGGATCTGAGCGCTGCCTTTGACACAGTAGACCACACTATTCTTTTAACTCGCCTAAAACACCTCCGCCTCTCCAGTGCTGTTCACAAATGGTTCACGTCCTATCTCACAGGCAGAACATTTATGGTGAGTGTGGAGCCATGCTCCTCCAGGGTCCATGAAATCACATGTGGTGTGCCCCAGGGTTCCATTTTAGGCCCTGTACTTTTCAACTTGTACATGCTCCACCTTGGCGACATCATCAGGAGACATGGAATCAACTTCCACAGCTATGCAGATGATACGTAGCTTTACATCTCCATGTCTCCTGATGACACCAGGCCAATGGATAGTTTTTTAAAACTGCATTCTAGATATCAAATCCTGGATGGCAGAAAACTTTCTCCAGCTTAACCAGGACAAAACAGAGGTTTTAGTCATTGGTCTTGAGGCCCAGAGAGAAACGTTTATCAAAACTACAAGCACAGTCTTGGGTTAATCTCTTCAAGTGAAAAACCTGGATGTTATTTTTGACTCTGAGCTGACTTTTATCCCACACATTAAGAACATCACAAAAATAGGTTTCTATCACCTAAAAAACATAGCCAGTGTCCGCCCCATTCTGTCTCGGGCCAACACGGAGACACTGATGCTTTTATCACCAGTCGAATAGACTACTGCCCTCTAATGGTTCGCCTTTTCGCCTCACTTTTTTACTATGTGTAGTTTTATGTATTTTAGCGTGTGTGTGTGTGTGTGTGTGTGTGTGTGTGTGTGTGTGTGTGTGTGTGTGTGTGTGCGCGCGCGCGCGCATGTGTGTGTTACTGTTTGGGTTGTTTGGTTGTGTGGGGTCAGGTAGCTGTGGGGGGCTCGTTGGGTGAGTGGAAGGAAATGTGGCTTGCTTTTAATCACTGTAAAGCACTTTGTGCTTTATAAATAAAGTTTGATTGAAAAATGGCAGGCCAGAAAACATGACCATAATGAAGATGAAGAAGACGCTCCAGCACACTCCTGTGTGGAGCCTACGACCCCAAATCTGAGGAAGTGGACGTGGAACGATGCTGAAGACTATAATCAATTTCTGAGGACCACAGAGATTTGTCTGGGGAAATCCTCCATAAACGCTCCACTACTCACTCCTCAGGCCAAAAAATGCTGGTGTGAATGAAGCTGAGGATAAAGCTTCAGCACACATTAAGGCCCCTGTGGAGTCAAGAGCCATGTCCAGTCCTCAAATGTTGACGTAGTCTTGTGGGCTGAGTAATGGACAGAATCTCACTGCTAACCATAAGGAGGATTCGAATAGAACCAGGCATGGATAACATATGTATATGATATATGATATGATATATGCTCAAGGAGGGAGGAGGTAAATTGGGCCACTTTTTAGTAAATCGCCTGGGGGAATAATTTCGGGTAACATTTGGCATTGAAGGATATTATTATAGATACTATTGACTGTTACTTATATTTGGGGGTGAAATTGAGGAAATAGAATGTATTTGTTTTTGTACCAGAGCTTTTGAATCCTCAGCTGGTAAACATTTTGGAGAAATGTTTGCCAGCTGAGGTTTTTCAGATTAAAATGTATTTTTTTTGTATACATTTTATACATATATTATACATATATTGTATATTTTTTGTTTGATCTTAAACATGTAAAACATGAAATGAGCACCTAAAAGTGCTTTATTTACACACAGAATGGGGTGCTCTGTCCTCCACCAAACATGCATATGCTATGCATATGAAATATGAAGTAATTACATTTTCATATATTTACAATACATTTACAATAAATCTATTTAATCAATTAGAACAATCAAAATATAAGCTAAACTCATATCTGATGGTGGCCCATTTTAGTTGAAAGGCTGGGCCCAATTTACCTGAAAATTTCAAGGTAAAGCAAGCTGCCATCAAATTGTTCATTTTTAAAACTATAGATTAGACAGACTAAATTATGTATTACAATTTAAGTAGCTGTGATTCATTTAGTTATGCACCTTATAGTTTTCATGTTGGACAAAACAGAAGAGAACAAACTGAGATCCTTTAAATATTCACTCCCAGTTTATACAAAGAGCAGGGGGCTCAAAACTTATGTGGCTCATTTTACCTGATGGTGGAGTTTACCTGACTTTGCACATTACCCCCTCTTGAAGTGCTATTAGCATCATTTTGTCATGCTGGTAAACTTCTATTGTTTGTTTGCGTCATTAGATTCTGTTTAACTTAAATTATTACCTGAATCTATACATGCATTTTCCTGTTAATAATGAAATAAATGTTTTATTTGACCAGACATAGTGTTAAAAACTAATTCTTTTGATGTGCATGCCTTGTTGTCCATATGTACTTTAAAATAAATATTTTTATTATTGAGAGACTTGACTTGTTTCTGAATTTTACAAAATCACAATGAAAACTTGTTTCATGAGGTGTGTTTGGGGATGCCTAATCAATCATCAATCATGTGCCTGTGTTTACAACACCTGGGCTCTTTTCTGTTTAATTTTAAGTATCTGTTGATACAAAAGTAGATAGATGAGATGAAGAAGGAGGGAAGAGAGAGGGAAGGAGGAGGAGAGAAATGCTCCTGAGGGGCAAAGTGGCACTTTCCATCAACACGTATCGGACTGCATTTCCCATCATACATTTCAGGGCTAGTTTATGTGAAATCATAGACTGTATAAAGAAGTTATATATGCAGTCTGTGTGAAAGGAAAGATCTGGACAGAACAGTGGAGTGAGAGTGCAGCCCGTCTGTGACCTGTGCGTTCATGAAAGAGCGACAGCTGTTACAGGCTGTTTCTTCAGACATGGTTTTGATTTGCATCTGTGAGAGGTGAGTGAGGTGATGTTCTAACAGAGCTCTGTTTAAGGGGTCTGTCACTGTATTATGGGCTGTATTATACGTGCACCTGTCTGATCAGTGCACTGTCTTGTTAGTGTCTTCTCATGAATGTACATTTTCTGTAGTAAATGCATTATAGCTCTGTAGAGCTGTCAAATGTCACTCATGGTTTCTACATGTATAATAATAATTACATTCATAAAAATAGGAAAGAAGAAAAGAAAAAAGAAGGCTCAGCTGCATAAATAAAGTATAGGAGTCGGGCAAAACTGTGAAGAAACAAATAGAGTGTCAAATACACTCCAATATATACAAATATTAACAAACTATGTAGGTCTAGGCTTCTCTAGTTTGACTCCAAAATGGCTCAGTATTTATGTATTTTATGTCAGTAAAAATAAATATACTAATTTGTAATGTAATTTGTTTAAAAAAAGTGTAGTTATTAAATTGTTATCCATTAAATATTATGTTAATATGTTCTAACCATTAAAGTCACTGCACAATACTGCAATATAACCACATATGGAGAGTATTTTCATGTAACCTACTTTACATTTGCGTTTCTTTCCTTAGTCCATTTCCCTAAGTAGTCCAGAAAACCTTATTATATAGACCTACTCTTATATTCATGTGTATACAGTATATTCAAGTTTTGTCACCTGAGGACAGCCAGATGTGACCAGTAGGGGGCAACACTTCCTTAGGCCATCGCAGGCCATAATGCACAGCACTGACTATCCACATGAGTCAGTGATGCCAGTAGAGATATAAAATATGAATTTCATTATAAGCTTTTTTTCTGTATTACCAAATGCACTGACTAACATCAAGTATGTAGTGCTCACTTCCAAAAGTCACTTCCAAGGTCCAAAGTAGCTGATTCATACTATTACATAGACCCATGCATGACTCAGGAGTTTGACTTCAGTGAATCAGCATGACTTGTCCTGGGGCTCAGTTAGTCAACATTTATTTCTGCTGACCATACTTTATAAAACCTTACACTCCTGTTTTATGGAATTAAATACATTAGACACAGGAGGTAGTACAGGAGGTATGTTCCATGACCCATACAGGCGCTTGCCACACACACACATTCTTTTCCACATATTTATTTCATTTAGACAAACTCAAAAACAAGAACTGAAAAACTACAATAACAACATTTCTTGAACAGAGCTTAAACTGTTATGAGATTTGTTTGGAACTTAAATGTATAAAGAGTAAACAAATTAGTCACAAAGGCTTAGTTATTAAGCTAGATCTTTTCTGAACACGTTTTGTTTTAAACCTCTTTATAACCTTTATATAACAATTTTGCCTCAAGGTTGGGTTTAAAACCGGAAAGCCCATCATCGTTCTAATACTGAATTATTCTGTCCACATATTCTACAGTTATTACTGTCCATATCCCAGGGCCACTGCATGGACAGAAGAGCACGGCCTGCTGCGTCGGCACATTACAAACCCCAAATGAGAGTCTGTGTCTTGTAAACCAGATGCCAGCAGCAGTGCAACAGCAGCTAAAGAATTTAAACTTGAGCCACCACGAAACATAGTCAAACTAAGAGCTCAATACACTGGCATCATTTAAATAACCGACTGTCTTTTCTTTTTCAAAGCCCAGAGCCTCACTGGAAACTTCTCCAGCCGCAGTGAGAGGAGCCTTGGCAAAAGCACATCCGCTCCAGAGGCTGGGCGTGTGTGACAGCTGAAAAAACAGGCCTAAACCAATGCAGACGCTGACACCACTTCCACATTTAACAGATGAAGAAAAACTGCGCCAAAGGTGGAGCTCAATAAATACACTCTGATCTGTGGACAAAGCTTCACTGTAGTTTCAGACAGACTTTAAACAGAGCTCTTACCATGAAGCAGTGTCAGCGTTATTCACTTATTTCAATGGAACCACTCTCTGAACACATAATCTCAATTTAAGACCACTCTTATACCAATAAATAAAAAGATAATTTCAGAAAAAAGCATCTTTATTAAACTCTCACAGAGAGAAAAACTGAACATGCCTACATCAATAACACAATTCAGTCATAAATACCCAGTTACAGACCATATAATACTGACTGTAAACATAATTTCTCTGTCTCTATTTCTGTGTAATGTCTCAGTCATCCAGGTAGGTTCTATTACAAAAGAAAATTGAATTCTGCCAAATGGACCAAAATAAACCTTTGTTCAGTTCACATAATTCAATTTTCTTTTGTGATGGTTCTCTAATTTGACATAAACCTGTGCCACTAGTGCCACTGCTGGATTTGAACCAAATATATATATACATATAAAACACATTACTTACATGCCAAAGCCAAGCTATACTGATATTCAGCCATAGATTTTTTTTTAAATCAAATTACATTCAGATGTGTCTATGTTGGCCATTTTTCTGTTTCGTAGGCCTAATCATTCTTGTCCTTTTGTAAATCTCAATTATTTATGTTGAAAGGTTCCCCTACTTTTTATCATCTTGATTACAGATTTTATCCCTGTAAACTATGAAGATAATGCCGGCACACAGTACAGGCATTTCTATTATGAGTACATTAACTTGACATATTTGACTGAAAACATCGGTGCCTTCATTAGAACATTTTGTAAACTTATGTGCCAAATTTAGCTCTAAAGACATCTTGTTGATAACCACTCTCACTTTGCAGACGGCCTGTGTGCATGAAGCCCTAATTAACAGTAGAGATGAGTCTCGTGGGACAGTCTTTTATCTCTTGGGCATCCTGTCCCGTTCACTGTGCACTGGAGATGTGAGCCTCTTGCTTCCTCTGCCTCCTCCTCCTCCAGATTAGAACCACCATCAGCAGCACCACCAGCAGAACTAGCACTCCTCCAATCAGACCTACTTTTAGAGGTAAGCTCCTGTCTGAGGGCTGGTACATGGTACAAGATGCTCCGCTTTCCCCTGCGTCATTCACTGCACTCACACACACTTGGACAACATTATCAACTTGTCCTATACTACCACTGCGTTTGTCTTTGCTAAATGTATACTTTTCTTGTCCACCCACTGTTATAACATATCCTGTGACGTATGAAAGGGGTTCACACCACGCAACTGTCACATCTGACCCGTTCAACGTTACCAATCCCAAATTAGGGGCCTCTGGGGGGACTTTATTTGGAGAGAATCCAGGACACAAACATCCAAAAGAGGCTGATAGCTCATAGCATGAAGGCTGGTTTTCAAGGCATGGTTTATAGTCACATTTTTCTAAAGCACCATGTGTAGGTCCCAGTGGCACAGCGGTGACGGTGTAATCATCCAAATCCTCATATTCTTCCGGCACGATCACAAAACCTTCAGTTGGAGATCCCAATAGAGTAACAGCATCCAGAGGGCCAAACTCTGGAGGTTGGGACGTCATGGGCAAGGAGCTAATTGTTTTGAGGAGGCAAACGAGCAGCAGGGGTAAAGGAAGGTTCCATTTGGTAGCCATATCACTCTCTGGAGAAAAAACAAAAATATGTTAGAGTTGGAAAATCCGTTTTGGAAATATAGGGCACCCCAGGATTTGCAGCTGTGTCTATAACTTTTTTTTTATATACATAAAAATGACCTGGAGTTTTCCCTTTTGACCTAAGCAATTATGAAAACCTGAGCTACATACATTTTCTTTTTGATACTGAGAAACACTTGAAAGAAGTATAGTGTAGAAATCATGGGTGGGAAGTAACTAATTACAAAACATTATTGTAACTGAATATTTTTGAGCATTTGTACTTTTACAGGAGATTTTTAAACATGTACTTGTAATCAAATATAATTCTAATCATAATTATAATTAGCTACATAAAAAATCCTTGTAGATACTGAGTCACATCATGCACACTTTTGCTTAAGTACAAATTTGGCAACACTACTGGGTTTGCCATGTATCTATACTTTTACTTGTGTACAAATCTTCAGTACTCTTTCCACCACTGGTAGACACACAGCCCCTTTTTTCAATCCTTTCTTTAGGTGTCAAGAGTTTTCTACAACAGATTTCAGTTTGCTTAATGAAATCTCTACACGACTACACAGGCCGTTCTATAGATTCATCTGAAGTACAACGTGTTAATCTTTGCTGTAACTAATTCAGGCCATATTGCATAACAAAATGCCGACACACACACACCCTCGAATGACACAGTTCAGTCAGCTGTATCCAGTTACACCAAAGCCCTCCGAAATATTTAAAGAAAAACAATACCTGAATCAGTGGCTAGTTCAGCGGGCAGCAACAGAAAAACTATGCAAAAAATGAATGGACATTACACTGAGTCCTTTATCAGAACTCAAAAAGCCTGCACTGAAACCTAAACAAAGAGGTGCTCTGTTTAGCTGGAAAGTAGCTGACTTTCAAAATGAACGTACCTCTAGTAAACAAAATCTCTAGTGTGATCTTCTTGGTTCTTCCTTGCTTATCTGCCACTTGCTGCTGCCTGTCTCAGTATGTCTCTGCTTTATATGCTTTTTGCTCTTCCCAAAACATTCACCTCCTTCTTTTCTGCCCTCCCTTAACACCCCCCTCCTATAACCCCCCTCCCTTCTCTGACCCGTCCCAGCCCAGCCCAGTCTGTCCTCTATGATTGTGAATGTGATTACTATTAGATTCATCACATACGTATCTGCCACAGTGAGCCACTGTGTGTCTCAAGTGTTAATGAGCTCTTGTTTTCCTTTTAGGGAAAAGGGAATTGTTAAAGACTATGGGGATGTTTGGTTTAAAGGTTTTGTATGACTGAAAGTTAGTCATTCAATGTAGATGCGGGCAGCTCCAGATGGCTTATCTTTTCATCGGCTAAACCTCTCACCTGAATGAGATGCATGACCACACATTTTGGCCTTCAAGCAAACTCAAACTGATCTATCTAAATATGAGTAATGAGCCGGCCTTGACTTGTTGAGTTTTAAAAAAAAAGGCCATTTCAAGAAGCAATACAGTTGAGCAGTTGGCCTCATAGCCACAAGTGGTAAGTGGTGTAAGTTTTGTGGCACTTTCTTGTCTCCATGGAGATGCTATTGCTTTACCTATGTCTCACAGTATAGCATTAAACACCTACAACTATTTATTCAATTACGTATTTATTGTTCAAACATACCTTGAAAAACTTACTGTGAACAGGCTTGCTGACCTGTAATGTGGCTTGATGGCGACACCCACCGCTCTCCACAAAGATATAATTTAATTGATTTAATGTCATATTGGGGAATAATCTAAGTTAAGCAACATGTAGACAAGCAGGTATTGTCCACTCCACTAAAAAAGATAGATAGATATTTAATTATTCTGTTTCTTAGCCTTTTTATACAAACCCCAAAAGCTTCACTGGGAAATGGTAGTTTTGTTCTTTACAATGGAACATTTAGTTTTTATGTCTGACCAAACAATGAGCTCAACTGTGACTGTGCAATGCTGACTAATAAATATACACATCACATATTCATACAGTTACCGTATGAACAATTACAATTATCAGGAAAAACCAAGACTGTGTCTGTCCTGGGGTGGCCCACTGGAGAGGTGTTCACAGTTGGACTAAATTACGTCTGTGAGGAATACTTGAACATGCTGTAGCACTTACGGTAAAGAAAAAATATTTAGTTGGGAGTTGTCCGTCTGATTCTGGGGCCACTAACCTACCGATTATTTCAACATTTTGGGTGAATATTTTACAGACATGGGCGTGGGAGTGGAAGTGTGAAGCAGATGGAGCTCTTGTGGATGACTCCAGTATTTTTGATTGTATAATGTATCTATATAATGTGTGTGTGTGTTATATAAATTGATTACATAATAACATTTTGATATGTCTATTTTCTGTTAGATACGTAGGATAGGAACCGGTGACTAAATGAACCAACTCAGAATTTGCCTCAGTATTGAGACAGCACTTGACTGATTTGACAAAGAGCCACTTGAAGAGAAATTAAGTCACCCATACTTCAGCTGTGACACAGTCCTGTCAGGCAGATGGTAACACTTAAACCGTTAGTTGCACTAAGAACTGCCCCATTTTCAGCAAGGAAAAAAAACTTTTCCTGGGTTGCTGTGGCTGCGTGGCTGTTTTCCTCATCAAAATTTCCCCCATAATTATAAAAATGAAAGAAGCCAGAGGGAGTTCATGTTACTCTAAAGAGCAAATGGAAACTAAAACATGTTATTTAAAATGGATAAAAATATAAAAAAGAAGAAGTAAAAAAAATAAATAAAAGAAAACATTCTTTTTCCAATAGGACATTTACACATGCATAGCCTATAAAAGCAAAGCCAGCAGTGCCTCCTAGAGTTTAGCCCACAAATATATATATTATATATATTATAATATATCATATTAATATAATAATAATAATAATAATAATAATAATAATAATAATAATAATAATAATAATAATAGGGGCGGCAGTAGCTCAATTGGTAGAGCGTTTGCCTAGTGAGGTATATATATATATATATATATATATATATATATATATATATATATATATATATATATATATATATATATATATATATATATATATATATATACACACACACATATATATATATATGTGTGTGTGTGTGTTCAATACACACACATGCATCCAGCTCACACACAAACACACATTCTGACTCACACACTACAATCACACACACTCACACATAAGCACATCATAGTAACAACTAATACAAAATATAGCTGCAAGCAGCAATGTGGGGCCAAGCACCGAAGGTGCATGTAGGCCTCAGCATGTAGGCCGCATGCAGAGTCTGACAGGGTCTAACAGGATAGTTAGACCCTGTCAGACTCAGAAACAGGGTTTAACAGGGTCTAACAAGGTTTAACAGGGTCTGACAGGGTCTACCAGAGTCTGACAGGGTCTAACAGGGTAGTTAGACCCTGTCAGACTCAGAAACAGGGTTTAACAGGGTCTGACAGGGTCTACCAGAGTCTGACAGGGTCTAACAGAGTCTGACAGGGTCTAACAAGGTCTGACAGGGTCTAACAGGGTCTGACAGGGTCTAACAGAGTCTAACAGGGTCTAACAGAGTCTGACAGGGTCTAACAGGGTCTGACAGGGTCTAACAGAATCTGACAGGGTCTAACAGAGTCTGACAGGGTCTAACAGCGTCTGACAGAATCTGACAGGGTCTAACAAGGTCTGACAGGGTCTAACAGGGTCTGACAGGGTCTAACAGAGTCTGACAGGGTCTAACTGGGTCTAACAGGGTCTAACAGAATCTGACAGATTCTAACAGAGTCTGACAGGGTCTAACAGCGTCTGACAGTGTCTAACAGAGTCTGACAGGGTCCAACAAGGTCTGACAGGGTCTAACAGGGTCTGACAGGGTCTAACAGAGTCTGACAGGGTCTAACAGAATCTGACAGGGTCTAACAGGGTCTGACAGGGTCTAACAGAGTCTAACAGTTTTCATAAACTATAATAACCTTGTTGCAGGTGCTGAGGTTTAGATAGACAGAGTCTGACAGGGTTTAACATGGTCTAACAGGGTTTAACAGGGTCTGACAAGGTCTAACAGGGTCTGACAGGGTCTAACAGAGTCTGACAGGGTCTAACAGAGTCTGACAGGGTCTAACAGGGTCTGAAAGGGTCTAACTGGGTCTAACAGGGTCTAACAGAATCTGACAGATTCTAACAGAGTCTGACAGGGTCTAACAGCGTCTGACAGTGTCTAACAGAGTCTGACAGGGTCCAACAAGGTCTGACAGGGTCTAACAGGGTCTGACAGGGTCTAACAGAGTCTGACAGGGTCTAACAGAATCTGACAGGGTCTAACAGGGTCTGACAGGGTCTAACAGAGTCTAACAGTTTTCATAAACTATAATAACCTTGTTGCAGGTGCTGAGGTTTAGATAGACAGAGTCTGACAGGGTTTAACATGGTCTAACAGGGTTTAACAGGGTCTGACAGGGTCTGACAAGGTCTAACAGGGTCTGACAGGGTCTAACAGAGTCTGACAGGGTCTAACAGAGTCTGACAGGGTCTAACAGGGTCTGAAAGGGTCTAACAGAATCTGACCCTGACAGGGTCTAACAGAGTCTGACAGGGTCTAACAGAGTCTGACAGGGTTTAACAGGGTCTAACAAGGTTTAACAGATCAAAGACACATCAAAGACAGATCGGTTGCTAGGTGCGTTGCTAGGCAATTCCTGAAAATTCCTGCAACTTTGACCTGCTGGTGGCACTAGACGGTTGGGGCTGGGGGCCTATAAATCGCTGTGAGGAGACTGGCTGGAATGTGCATGCAAAATTTCACAACTTTTTACCAGACGGTTCTAGGGGTTGCCATAGACTCCCATGTTGAGGAGAATAAATAATAAGAATCAGGAGACCAGACACATCAAAGGGTTGCCAGGCAACGTCGCTAGGCAACGCAGTACAAACACTTTTTTTTTTTATCCTTTATTATTACAAGGTGCACAATAATACACCCTTCAGGTACATAATAATACATATTTTAACACCACAATAACATTCGCAGAGCACTCAGAAGACACATCGGGGGATGTGAGCACGGGAATAAACACCACTGGGCACAAGGGAGAGCAATGGCGATGCAGTGTCCAGGGAAGGTCCAGACGACAGGGTCCAGGGGGGACAAGATGTATGGAGTGGTGGGAGCCTCAACGCCGGCCACCGAGCGAGAAGGTCCAGTGTTCGAGTCCAGAACCGCGACAGGACCCCGGGGCGGCCAGATGGAGGAGGTCTTCATGCGCCTTACCGCGTACCAGACAGTCACAGCCGTACCTGTCAGGGTGCATTGCGTGCAACCTGGTGGTGAGGTGTACCAATCATATACGTGAGTCCAGATGGAGGTAGTGTCATGTGTGGGAAATTCAGTTTCCTGAATGCACAGTACGGCCCAGGTAGTGTCGTGGATCGCACCCTGCATCCGGACTCTGCTCCTCAGACCACACGCGTTGAGTGAGACCAGGGAGAGCGTACAAACACTATAAGGTGCCTAGCACCTACGGTGCTTGGCCCCTAAAAATATAATAGACTATGTTTACACACAAGGACATGGGTACTACATGGGTAAAACACTGTTTTTATCCAGTCCATAAGAAACTTGATTTTAAAAGTATTTAAACTAAAACATGTTTCAGTCAGATATTGAATATCATTCCACAGCACTGCACCTTTGTGAACTAAAAAAATTAGCAACAGAGTATGATAGTCAGAGTTACACTGAAAATAACTTTGATAATAAACAGGAAGAGATGAAGGAAGACAAATGACTTTAAACATAAGAACTCCAGTTTGGTACTTGTTCACTTCATATACTCAACAAAAATATAAACGCAACACTTTTGTTTTTGCTCCTATTTTTCCTGAGATGGACCCAAAGATCCAAAATTCACTCCAGATACACAACACTACCATTTCTCTCAAACATTGTTCACAAATCTGTCCAAATGTGTGACAGCGAGCACCTCTGCCCCGCCGAGACAATCCACCCCACCTCACAGGTGCGCCACATCAAGATGCCGATCCGACATCATGACCAGTGCACAGGTGCACCCCAGACTGCCCACAATAAAAGGCCACCCCGAAATGTGCATTTTTTTTTTGCTTTACTGGGGGTCTGGGGACTCAGAACCAGTCAGTATCTGGTGTGACCACCATTTGCCTCATGCAGTGCAAGACATCTTCGCATAGAGTTTATCAGATTGTCAATTGTGGCCTGTGGAATGCTGGTCCACTCCTCTTCAATGGCTGTGCGAAGTTGCTGGATATTAGTGGGAGCTGGTACACGCTGTCGTATACGCCGGTCAAGCACATCCCAAACATGCTCAATGGGTGACATGTCCGGTGAGTATGCTGGCCATGCAAGAACTGGGACATTTTCAGCTTCCAAGAATTGTGTACAGATCCTTGCAACATGGGGCCGTGCATTATCTTGCTGAAACATGAGGTGATGTTCATGGATGTATGGTACAACAATGGGCCTCAGGATCTCATCACGGTATCTCTGTGCATTCAAAATGCCATCAATAAAATGCACCTGTGTTCTTCGTCCATAACAGCCTTTGAAGAGGACTGGACCAACATTCCACAGGCCACAATTGACAATCTGATAAACTCTATGCGAAGAAGATGTGTTGCACTGCATGAGGCAAATGGTGGTCACACCAGATACTGACTGGTTCTGAGTCCCCAGACCCCCAATAAAGCAAAGAAATGCACATTTCGGGGTGGCCTTTTATTGTGGGCAGTCTGGGGCGCACCTGTGCACTGGTCATGATGTTGGATCGGCATCTTGATGTGGCGCACCTGTGAGGTGGGGTGGATTGTCTCGGCGGGGCAGAGGTGCTCGCTGTCACACATTTGGACAGATTTGTGAACATTGTTTGAGAGAAATGGTAGTGTTGTGTATCTAGACCCCTGGTCTAAGGTATATTCATTATTATCCAGAGCTGATTTTCAAAGTTCAAATGTAAACCATGGTTTGTTAAAAAAAAAAATATATATATATATATATATATATATATATATATATATATATATATATATATATATATATAATTGTATCACTAATCAAGAGGTGTGTAATTACTTTACTTTTCGGTTGCTAAGTATGGAACTTATGCCTAAATGGAGAGAAAGGTATGATCTAATTGTAATTTTTCTTTTTGTACTTTAAATTACACTTTTGACAAAGGTTTCAACAGAATATTTTCTTCTACCTATTTCACCTGTAGACGCATGACATAGGTTATAGCTTAGGATATTTAATATATCTTAATTAATATCTAATTTATACATGAAATTACATTCTTGTATATTTAATGAAAAAAATATTTAAGCTTACAATATCTACTATCATAACTTATGTTGCATTACTACTTTGTATAGGCAGATTTCTCAGATTTGGG
The DNA here is from genome assembly GCA_036785185.1 of Paratrypauchen microcephalus. NCBI lineage: Eukaryota > Metazoa > Chordata > Actinopteri > Gobiiformes > Gobiidae > Paratrypauchen > Paratrypauchen microcephalus. Next base: position 5,697,634 of record JAVJIX010000034.1, on the reverse strand, counting down.
GTATTTATAGACGTATTTAATCCATGCCTGATTAGGGGCATTTGGGGCATTTTTATTTGACGTCACTGCTATGCGACAAACATGATTTTCACTTTGTAGTTCAGACAGAACGTGCAATGTGCAAGAACCACGGGTGAGTTTGCCAAAGGACTTTGCTTCACCATGTTTAATAAGGACAGTAAAGGGAGGACGTGCTCGATCAAAACCTTTGATATTCTCAAAGGATTTTAGTTTGAGACCTTTAAGCGTAATGCTGGACAGGAGTTAGCAATCGCATCTGGGCCCAGTGGGATGGCCATATCGTTTTCGTCCTTAGCTAAAGAGACTGAACCAATCAACAATACAATTAATGACGAATAAAACTCAAATCTAAAGTCCACACGTCTCAGCTGTGGACAATTTAGAAACTCGTGTTGACTGCCTTAACCAAGCAAAGCTAACATGGCTTCGAGACGCACAGGATTTGCTGGTAGCATGGATGGATCCATAAACAGCTCTATGAGCCGAAAAACAAGCCTCACCAACATATCTGACAGAACTGGTGCAGAGTCCTGTTTTGCTAGAAAATCAGAAAAACCTGCATACGGAGGTACACAGGGCAGTATGACTGTTACGTCGCTGAAATCTCGGCTGGCTCCGACCATTCACACAGCCATGTCCGCCGCGGTTGATGCTCTTCTGGGTGAAGTGGTGATAGTGCTGAATGAGACCCAACTGGAGCTGGTGCACAAGGAGGAGGAGAATGAAAGGCTGAAAGTCCGCCTTGAGGTGTCTGAGAGGGAACTAAAGACTTTACAGGACTGTCTGAGCAGTGCACAGAAGCTCATAGATCAACTACAGATCTCTTACTCTGGTGCACATGTGGTCAGTCAGTCTGTTTTTGCACCTTCACTGTCCTCCATGACTTCACTGGTTTCAGGCATGGAGCGGGACCCCCAGAATCCGCGTGGTGTGAGCGGGCCAGACCTGGGGCTCGGAGGCTCAGTCGATGAGTCTCTGCAGGGGTATGGCCCAAGTAATGATTACAAAATGTGCCAGCTTTCAATTCAGCCTGATGGCTCTGTGACCAACCATAACATGGACTCTTTTGGATCAAATACCTCTCAAGTATGCTCCAACTCCAGATCAGGTAACATATTTTCCATATTTGCACATTGTTATAAAAATATTCTGTTATTGTGTTGCGTCTTTTTTTAAAATACATTTTTCTCAGATGAGAGCCAATCCCAAGGAATAGGACTGGCACATCGATTTGAGATAAAGGAGGAGCAGAGGCCAGTGCCAGCGTCAGTGCAGCCCAACAGGAAAGATGCCAGTGGGGAAGCTGAACAGAGAAACCCAGACCATGGCTTCATCCAGGCTGCAGGAGAAGGAACCTCCCAGCGCTCCTTTCCTCAGCCCCTGCGTCTCCAAAGATCCGTGCAGGACTGTAATGCTGCCATGCCACCAGGGGGGCTCAGTGACCAGAAAATGGTGTCAGCGACTTCAGTGGGGTCCAGTGCCTCTCCAGGTCGGGCAGAGGACACAGCTGGACCTTCAGGAGTGGGCATAGGAGTGGGACCCTCAGCTGACCGGCCGCACCACTGCTTAGAATGTGGCAAGACTTTCCGTCTGATCTCCAGTCTGAAAAAACACATTCGTATCCACACAGGGGAGAAGCCGTACCCATGCGGCGTGTGTGGGCGACGGTTCCGTGAGTCTGGAGCTCTGAAGACTCACCTGCGCATCCATACAGGGGAGAAGCCCTATTCCTGCTCTGAGTGCGGCACCTGCTTCAGGCACCTGGACGGTCTGCGCAAGCACCGTCGCACGCACACCGGAGAGAAGCCCTACGTTTGTGGCATCTGCGGCAAACGCCTGAGCCGACTACAGCACCTCAAGCACCACCAGCTCATCCATACAGGTGAACGGCCCTGCTGCTGCCCCTTCTGTAACCGCACCTTTAAGGAGCCTGCCGCCCTCCGCAAACATGTCCGAACACACAGAGATGAAGGGGGGCACCTGGGCATCGGTGCCAACGAGGACCAACAGGAACCCATAGAAGACTTGAACAACCTTCATCCGGCTGCCCCCTCCCCTCAGATGAGGTTTGAGGAGTGGGGAGCAGAGGAGGAGGACAATACAGTGGTGGACTGTGTTTAGCAACGTTTGAAATGGTAAACAAACATTACATTATAGCATTAATGAGCAGGTGAACCTGTTTTAGGGTTTACTTTACATCTTTCTATGTTTTGAGCTACATTTGTTATTATAAATCCATTTCCAATACTGCAAATACATCTATCTTAAGTTGATGACAAAATTAATTATTTTGCCACCGGTGTATATAAATATATATATATGTCTTTGCTTTCACCGTTTTCAACATTGATCATGCATTATGATGGGAGGCAACAGCTCTCTTTATTGAATGACAAATTTATGGCGACGTGTTTAACCATAATTAATTCAAAAGTACCTTTTTAAATCTTTAGTATTTAGTGCCTGATAATGCACTCGTCTGTTACAGGGTTATAAATGCACAATTGTTTTAGCCAAATATTTCATATTTGCACATGCAGGAATCTATCTAAAATCTATACAAATGGAGTGCTAATACCCTTTGTTTAAGTAGTGTTGGAGAGAGCTGTTATTTCACAGTGGGTTACTTGTGCTGGTTGTATTAATCAGCCTCACCACTAGATGTCCCTAAATACTTAATTGCAGCTTTTAACTTTCTTCATGAGGAATGCTATTTTTGTTTACTGAACGGACTATTCACATCATTTTCACATTCCACAATAGTCTGCTTTAGTCTCTTATTAACTATGTAAGCATAACTTCCTAAACTACAATGGCTGTTAATGATATTAATGTAGTTTATATGTGTGGTCAAAGCATTCTTTTTCAAGCGTTAATATATACAGTAACTCTTTCATAGAACTTAAAATCTACAAATGGCACTGAACTGTAGACTATTAATGTGTGTTGTGACTTCTCTGTGTTGTCTGCAGTGCTGCATGTTCCATCATTTCTCAATCTGTTAATGTGAAATGTATAATTTTTATATGCTTTACTATTAAATACAATATTCTCTTTGTTACAGTCTCTCAATGTATTAAAAGAAACCTTTTTAGACTTGTTTGAGCATATTTTTCTGTTTTCAACACAAATAATTCCTGTGTGATCTCTTTCAATCTATTAACACATTGGATAAGTTGATGACAAACATCTGAATTTGGAAGCAATGTTGTTGCCTAAATGTTGTATCTGTTCTGTCTTATTTTTTGCCTGCAGTGCTCAGGTTTTTACAGTGTGTTTTGCTGTGCCCTGGCAGGAGACAAAGCCACAAGCAGAGGAGTTTCCACATCAGTGCATTACCAAACAAATTATGTAGGTGCTGCAGACACGCCCCAAGACAGATCCAAAATAACACTTAACTACCCTCCCAATGCTCCCTAACTGACAGCCTGACAGCTGGGCTAAAGGTACCATTTGCCCTGCCCTCATCATTTTAAAGCTGTGACAGAAACAATCTGGACAGAAATGATTCTAAAAAATAAACTGAAAAATTACAGCCCTAACTATATCACATTTTGCTCATTTAGTCGTAGGTTCTGAAACTTCTGGTATTGGTGGGAAACACAGAGCAACTGCAGATTTAACAGTAAGATGCAGACTTGCTTTCGCTCATGTTTAGTCAATTTGTCCCCAACCCACTTATACATGTTTTTCCACAGTAAGAGGAGAAGGGGAGGGGCTGGAGAGACACATCCACAGGAGGAGACTCTGGATGGAAGCATGGATTAGGTAGTAAGACTCACTCCTCTCCAAACATCCACCCTGTTCTTATGCATCAACACTGTGGACTTCATAATTGTGTCATAATAAATAAACACGATTTCTTTAGCAGTGCACTAAACTATTAAGTTGTTGGAATTAGGTATAACATTGTATAAGTTTTGTGAAGGCTGAACACCTTTGCCAGAGCATCATTATATGAAACTTGTTTGCAGTGGCCGGTCTCAATGTAGCTGTGTTGCACAAGGAGAGAACAGAATAGTGTAACATGCATAGTTTGTTTCATACAGAGCTTCATATTAAGCTATAATGTTTTCCTCTATAGTTTACAGAGCGTGTTTATGCCTGTCACACAACACATTCAAATTTAAAATGAGATATTTAGCACTAAACTGCAGTACCTGTTCTTTCCTGTCTCATTCTTGTTTTTTTATTGCTCAACTTTATGTTTGATCTTCGGAGACATATTTCATCGTCTGGCATTAAGTAGAATTAGCCTATTTACTGAGGAGGATGTAGACCTGTTCAAACAGAAGCTGATGTAGTAAATACAGTCTTCTATACCACAGTGTTCCCTCTTAAATTATCATTGTAGGGCTATATGCATTTCGTAAAACATGGAATGGTTCACTGCCTTATTATGACTTATTTGTTCTTAAGAAAATTGTTGACACTTTCAGGGGAGTAACTGTGTCTCATGCTTGTTGCTGACAGCCCTGTAGAAATGTGTAGCCTGTGAACCACAGAGGCCAAGGCAGTGATTTCCTGAATGATTCAAAACTAACACGTTCACTTTTAAAACAGGAAATGACTCGGCCTCAAATACTCCAGCTTTTGTCATTCTGTCCCTTTGGGCATTGCTTCCAACAATTTGGAGTAAAAACAAAAACGTGTACATTAGGTTGAAATTCAAATTAATAGTTTATTAATGAATTGTTTTCAATTGCTTCACTTACAATTATATTCATTTCAATTATTGAATATGTCCTATAGTAAATCCTTAGGGTACTTCTGCACAATAAAAGCTCTAAATCTATGAAAACACCACTGACTTTAATATAGGCTAAAGGGGATCTGGTAAAACGATTAGCCTGTCAAATGAAAGGTGCATGGACATAAATGATGTTTGAGTGTCATTTACTGAGCAGCGAGCGCACACAGCTGTAGTTTGCAGAGGGGTCTACATTGGGAAAGGGAGGAGGAGGTGTTGGGAGAAATAACCAACAAGGAAACCACTTTTCGCTTTGCTCCTGCGCCGCCTGACTGGCCCCGGGCCAGCACTCTCCAGAGAGGGCTGGCTCACCCGTCTCCTTCCCCACTCTCTCCTCCCTTCTCTGTCTCTCTCCAAGCCCAATGCGCACTCTATCCAAAGTCTCCAAACTCCACAAAGCAACAGGCGAGAGGAGCGCGGCTGAAACGAGGACGACCCCAGCGCTAACAGACAAAAACAGGCGACAGGGACCTTCCAAAGATGGCACAGGTTTTTATTTTACACGCGGAACACTTGGGCACGCAGGGAAAGTGATCTTGTCTTTTGGGTGAGAATATTCGTGGGAGGACTTGCGTTTTTCCGCCGTCAAACTCGTGCCTGGGATCTCAAAGCAGACGCAGCTAGTTTGGATGTCCCGGGAGTTGGTGACGGGTAGTGAAAGGATGCCAGGATGCCCTCAGTGATCCCGGTCCATCTGCTGGTCCTGTGGCTGAGCGTTCACAGGCTGGTGTGGTGCACGGAGCGCGCCTCCTCGGCCCGGGAGCGCTTTAAGGTGGTCATCGCTCCTCTGGTGTGCAAACGGATCTGCCTCAAAGGACACTGTCAGGATACGTGCGAGCAGGGCAACAACACCACGCTGATAGCGGAGAACGGACAGGGGGCGGATACGCTCATTGGACAGGGCTTCAGGGTCGGTGAGTGCCACTGCTGCAGCAATGGTTTTATTTAGTGAGGCCTCCACCATCATATGAATAAGAGCAGAACAATGTGACCTCTGGATGCACTGTTGAATTCACTGCGCTCAACTTTTCTTATTCAGAAAAAGTAACGTTTATTAGCTCTTTTCTTTCCTTTAAATCTTAATTGACATGCTCTTAGGGCAATTAGAGAGAAAAGGCCCTTGACAACAACTGCTTCTCCTTTACTAAAATAGGCTACAGTTCTCTGTAAGGCCTATAGGAGCCCAAGTGTTATTCCCAAAAAAGCCCTATAAAGATAGAATTTCAAATCTGCACCTCTGCAAAGTAACTCCATGCTGTAGGCCTCTTAGCCTATTGGATAGAGTTTCTATTTTCAAAAATGGACTCCAAGTGGTGTATTGCAGTACTGCAAAAAAAAAACAAAAAAAAAAAAACAGACAAACGATATTTTTTATTTTTATTCTTATTCTTTACACATTTGATTGGTCCATTTTCCTTTAGTTAAAAAGCCTTCATTCAAAAATTCAAATGTATCATTATTTTTGCTGAATTTGATTACATTTTACACCCAAATTTGTCCCAGACTTTAGGCAAATCACTGCTATGGTCTTATGGCACAAATATTTTAAATACCCTTGCTTCCATGTGGAAACAAACAAACAAACATGGCTTCTATTTGGGTTAATTTAGCTGTTAATGTTTTTATTGTTGCATTCTCAGTAAATACAACACTAGCCTTTGCACTCCTTTTATTTTTGAGCTGGCTGGTCATGGTTATAAAAAACAAACAAACAAACAAACAAACAAACAAACAAACAAACAAACAAACAAAAATACATTATGCTTACCTGGTGATACTTCTGCAGCTGATGTAATAATGTAACAGTCTAAACTACTACAGAAAATGGCTTAAAAGGCTCTAACATATTCTCTCAAGCAAATTGTGCAATGAATGGGTTACTATAAGCTTATAGACTATAAATCTGCTGTCATTGTATAATGTGATGGGGCAATAGACATTTCAGAAACACTGTCAGCTGAATTAATGATACTTATTACAGAAATATGTTGCAATGAAAATATTACCAATACTAAAGGAATGTTTACTGCTGTTTTAACTTCTTGACCCCACTCTGCGAGAGTATTAATAGTCAAAGACAAACTTTAGGCCTGTGTTAGTGAAGCAAACACCAAAAGTAGTAAATAAAGTGACGGTTCCTGGTTTCCCTAGTGTCGTTAAGACAAATTTAAATAGGTGGGTTGAACCTCCTGTGCCTCTGTGGAAAATGCTATCCTATATTACACTTTAATTAGTGTAGCATGGCTCATTACATGCATATAAATGTCTCTTATGTATGCCTCTCCTGCCTGTGTATGGTTGGCATGAGCTGCTGCTGTATCAGATCAGCTGTGGTAAGACCCGGAGCCACACAGTCTACATCAGACCTTGCCACAGTGGGTCTGACTGATGCACTTTTTCCTCTACATCACTCTATTAGGACTGGAAGCTCAGAAATCACACAACCAATGTAATGGCATTAACTATCACAAAGTTAAGGCGAAAAGAAAACGAAACAAACAACCTGCTAATTGTGCATGTTTGTTATATTTGAAGCTCATATTTGCACTAAAATTTGATTGTTCTGTAAAAAGTTTGTCACTAAACTAGAAACAAATGCTATAACCCTCACACTACCCTCCCTGGGTCTACATGAAACAATATTTTGGGTCATGTAACCCACAAGGACAGCGGAGAGGATACATTTCGGGTCATTTAGATCCACAAGGACAGCAGAGAGGTTTAAGTTTAAGTTTTATTATTTTTTGTTTTACTTTTAAAATCTTATTAACCATCTGTTCAGGAAAAGCTTATACATGTCCTTGGGTTTTTGGATTTCAATGAGGAAGTTCCAGCATTTACATATTGAGAGTTTGATATGAATTTGTGCTGCAGAGGAGCCAAAATGGAAGCCAGGCAGAGAACATAAATCAATGTGGAGTTGTTGACTGGACACTGTGTGTCCTTCCTGATGATGGTTAATGTAGTTTGCCCCAATAGTATTGTGTGTGTGCATCTTTGGATGATAAGCAAACTTGATCTAATTAAGATTTGTAGAGCCACTGCTTTTTGGAGCCAAGTGACTTCCCCCATGACATCGTGTGAAGTCAGATTTTTGGCGAGCCACCAGCTCAGCTCTCCCTTACTGCCCTCATTTCTCTACTCTGCATCATGTTTTGGAGCTTTGGTGTCAAATAAGTCAGGAGCGACATAGTGAATTCCTCAAATACCTCAATTCTGTTTTCCATTTGGTGTGCATACATTGTGGAAGTATTTTACAATCACCTGTCTCTAACTCTTCGCTGTCTGGACAAATCTGAAAAAGGTGTGGTATGGGCCACCCGACAGAGGCACCAGAAAAGTGGAGGTAGGAAGGCCATGCTGTTCTCCAAGAGGCCTGGAATGTGGGGCGGACAAGTGGAAATTTCTCTCTCCCGTGTTAAAACGGCCGTGGCTATAGCAGCAACAATATGAAGACTTTTCCATATTTGTGCGGTTGTGACATCAGCCAAGTGAAGCCAAAAAACTGGGCAAACTCACCCAGTTTAATTTCACAGTGAGCAGACCCAGTTACGGTGCAGCCTTCAAAAAAATGGCATAAAGATGGAGCGGATTTTCAAGTCAAGATCCATGCCAACAGTTTTATTATCGCTCACGCATCAGAATCTGTATCTCCTTATTATATCTATATTATCCTTTATATTTCTCTAAAATTACATAATAATAAAATGAAAAATATTATCCAAATATATTTATGAAAAAACTAGGATGTAAAATAGCACAAGTTTGACTTCAAAACAAATAGTTTTACGATTTTTTATGATTATGATTATGATTATGATTATGATTATTATTATGATTATTATTATTATTATTAACATTCAACTTTAGATACACACATTCAGTTGATATGATAGGACAGTAATTTACAGTATGTCACAACTTTTTAGGTGGCCAGTACTACAGCAATGCTCACTCTAATCTTTATGTCTTAACATTGTTCTGATTGGTATGTGCTGTTTGCTAGTTAATTAAAGCCAGTTGTTTTCCAGTACAGACATGTTGCATGAGACTGTAATATTGAGCCTGGCTTAAACCATGATGTTAATAAATCACTAATGTCCCCTTTACCTGAGTCTGTGTGATGTGACTAACACTGAGCTCATTGTCGAACACAGACGGTAAGATTATACAATCTGTCTCCTGCCTCTGAAAGTAGCAGTTACAGCCATTACTGCATTATTTAATTTACAGGGCAAGAGCACACACAGAAGCATAATAGTAGTGTGCCTGAGTATTCATTACAGTAATCCCTCGTTTAGGTTAGGTTCCAGAAATAGCCCGCAATAAGTGAAATCCGCGAAGTAGGACAACTTTATATTTTACAATTATTCTACATGTTTTAAGGCTGTAAATGCCTCACCACACACATTATACGCTTTTCTCAGACTGGAATTAACATTTTCTCACATTTGTCTCTAGTTTAAACACTCAAACTTTCATAGATTTTCAACAAAATGTATTAATAGTCAGACCCCCCAGGATTTCACGGGCATTTTTTGTGATTGTTGCAGGCTAAAATGCCTGAATTTGCGGGAGCTTTTCCAAAAAAGTTGTGATGAAAGTTGCGGTGCTTTTAAGGTTTTTGTTGCGATTTTGTTGCGGGAGGAAGTGAAAGTAAATAGAATAAATAGTTGCGATTTTCGCTTTTTGTAATTAAAATTGAGTAATATTTTGAATACTGAGTTATTACTGACAAAGAATAATACAAAGACACAGAGATCACAGATATGGTCCTAAAACAACCTTACCAACATCGAAAATAAATTACTACTAGGAGGGGAACTGTTTCGCGTGGTCTTTTGCTGTTATTTTAGTGGGCAAATGGCGCCGCAGACATGTTTCTTTGCCATTAGAAGCCGTGTCTCAATTCCCAGAGCACGCAGCTCGGAGCGTGGCCCGAAGGGCATGTGCGTCACACATTTCGACAGTACACCGGCGCGACGACTGCTGTCCCACTTCTTTTTTGTCCCATGCGCAGTTAACACGCGGTCCGAAGACCGCAGTCGTTAAGCGGTCCACGGACTGCAGTCGGGGCTGAGCAAGTGTGCACCGCCTTGACTGCAGTCTGAGCCCCCTTCGGGCCGCGCTCCGAGCTGTGCGCTCTGGGAACTGGGGACACGGCCGCAGTTTTGTTTTGTCACACGGAAGTAAAGCAGAATGTTGCGGCTTCCAAACTCAAACCTTTTAGCCGCCGAGAATATGAGGTTGGGTCCTATGGCTCGCAGATTTGTGACGCGCAAAGAGGAGGCTATAGTGACATATACGCTGAGATCCAGATATGCGTTTTGTGCATTTATTACAAAAAGAGCGCACACAGCTATGACAGCGCAGCAGGATGAAATGGAACTCATGAAAACCAGCAGGATGAACAGATTAACGTGAAAGATGAATGAATGGTTTGCGGTCAACAAAAAATACGGCTACACCCCAACCCTGACTCTCTCCTCTGTGTGACAGGTGAGCGCGCGCTTTTACACGCACACACTTCCGTACGTGCACACACCCACACTCACGTGACCCACCGCCTCTGCCGCACACACACACACAAACGCACCGTGCACCTCATCTCAGTTATGTCTCCTACACAGAAGGAAGTTGGTCTGTGTGGCTTAGTTTATGCAGGCTCCGCGCGTTTTCAGCGCAAAATTAGTAAAAAATGCGGAAAAGTTGCGGTGATTGGTCAAAATTGCAACACCGCCCTGAATTCGCGGGGATTGGCTGAAGTTGCGTTGAAGTTGCAAATCGCAACATCGCGAATTCCTGGAGGGTCTGAATAGTGACGCGAGGGGGGGAGAGACACAGCTCCGAGAGCCCACAATGAGGGGTTTATCGTGGACAAATCCGTGACAGAGCAGCACGTGTCGTGCACTTCTCCAAGGGGTTGGTGCGCTTCTCGTCCCGGGACGTGGCAGTGCTGCTCACGCGTCTGGCGGGGCTTCCGGGGCCGTGTCTCCCCCCACGCGTCACTATTAATACATTTTGTTGAAAATCTATGAAATTTGGAGTGTTTAAACTAGAGACAAATATGAGAAAATGCAGCGCGAGGCCGCATGTACACCGGGGCTGCGAGCACGAGATAGCACCCGGACCGCGTGCTCTCAACCCGAGCCACAAACCGAACACGCACAAACAAACGCAAAAGCTGCACGGAGTGATTTAATCCTGGTTCAGACCTGGTCTAGTTCTGGTCTAGATCTGGTTTAGTCCACGTTTAGTCCTGGTCTAGTTTCTTAGCCAATCAGGACGCAGAACACATTGTTACACTATTTAAAAAAAAAAAAGTTACACTATAAAAGAAAAAAAAAAAATCAGCGAAACAGCGAGGCCGCGAAGAGTGAACTGCGATAGAGCAAGGGTTCACTGTATATCAAATACACTAATGACACAGAACATTTCAAGTGGTTACCTATAGCAGATTTACCAGATTAGCAAAGTGTGTTATTGAATAACAAACTAACTGCTGTACATGCGCTAGTTCCTCACTAAAGGCAGGGATATTCTTTATCATGGTTACAGTCACTGAGTTGCCAGGGTGAGTATCTTAGGGAGAATCTTGCAAAGTATCTCTTTTTCTTTGTGAATTACTACGGCTATTACTGGCAGACAATTTCATTTGGATTTGGTTTTCCACTGGATGCTCTTCCTGATGTAATCCCAATTTCTCCAGTTTTAGATTCTGGAATTTTGACCTTGTTGATGGATCAGACTATTTAAGTTATCTGGATAATCGATTAACAAACATTAACAATTTGAAAGAAGGTATTTGTGTCTCCGCCAAAAGTGCCTCAACAACCACTGAAGCTGAACTTGTCCAAAGAATGTTGATAGAAAAGCATTTGGATTTTCCCCTGTAAGAACAAGACAAAAGATATAAAATGCATTGTTAATTTTTTTATTATATGATAAAAGCTTTTGCATGTATATAAATTGTCTTACAAAAATATGCTTTCCCTTTTAAGTTTTTTTGTGTGTGTGTCGGATGTGGAGGAGAGCAATGATGTTTTTCAGATCAAAGCTATGATTATCTCTATGTGTTTGGTTGTCAAAATATTTCTTAGCCAAGATATTTTTAATCTCTTCAAAGCTCTGTGTAAAGTGTCTCATTGCATCTGCTGCAGACTTCCTCGTCATGTAATAAAACAACTTACACTTTTGGTTCTCATTATGTTTCTCAGTTATGATGGATATAGCCTACCCTGCGTATTTCTAAGTTTGGTGTCCCATTTGTCTTATGACCCCATTTTCCATAGGCCATATCCTCACTATTGTTTCAGCGGCTCTATTACTAAGGAAATAACTTCATTGCTGCCAACTCCAAGCTCCCTAAAATGGGCATCAAGGGAATTGTTTTGGACTATTTTAAGAGTTCTCATGCTCTGTATTTAGCTGTGAATGCTTGACAGTTAAAAGTTTGAGGTTTGTTATGGTTGTGCATTGGTAGTCTCTCAAAGGTCCACTGAAGTTGACTTTTAAGTGCATATGACAGGTTTCCATGTTTTTCTAATCATTATTTTGTTGGTGGAATATATCTAGGGCTGGGAAATTTGAGGAAGATATTTTTCCCTCATACTGACCCATCTCAGTTTTTTTCTTTCTTTAAAGGGACAGTGTGTAGGATTCGTGGCGCATAGGTGGTTACTAGCTATTCCACTTCCTCTTTTGGCTATGGCAGACCTCGAGGGTCACCCGGGCGCGACTTAGCGCCGTCATCTCGCGTGCCCGCGCACGAACCGCGCACCGCTGTATACATAAACCGCGGTCCCCCGTTCACTTTTTTTTTTTCTTTTCGCATGAAAACACACAATCCCGATCATGATTCATGACAATCTACACATCAAATGAAACCTTACAGTCTCCTCTTTTTGACTATGCAATTCATTTCCCTGCAAAACAATCACTCCCCGAGCACATGGGGCTTTTATACAGAAAAGCACAAAACTTAGCTTACTTAGCTTACCTTTGAAGGCTTTGCACAGGTCAAACTCTGTATTTCATCATAAACTTGGTCTCAATCTGTCCATAAGGATCCAGCGAATAAAATCCAGTAAAACAATTTAGTCCAAAATACGTGTTATATCCATTACGATGTGTGATCCGGCAGCATGCTCCCCCCTCCCCCCCTCCCCTTCCCCTTCTCTCCTTCGCTCCTGGCTGCATATGGGAGCAGAGGACCGAAGGAGAGAAGGGGAAGGGGAGGGGGGAAGGGGGGGGCCATACGCAGCGCGGCTGTGCAGGAGCCGAGGCGAAGGATGAGCCCAAATGTCCTTCTGCGGCTCTCGTATTCAAAATGGCTGCCTCTATATGGGGAAGATCCCCCTTTTATGTGACTATATCTAAGTCCAAAAGAATACTTTGATTTCATGATGGAAGTGAAAAGGCTTGGAAAACAATGTATTTTTGAATGGGTATCTTCAATTTCAGTAATTAACAGGTAAAAATCTTACACACTGTCCCTTTAAAAAACATATTATATTAAATGGCTATACTATAATCCGGTACTTCGGGTAAATGTTTATCATAGTTTAATCATAGTTAAAGGGATATGCCACCCCCAGGTCAAACTTGGGTATCTCCCCACAGTCCAGAGACTAAAATAAGTGATGGAAAGCATTTTCCTGGTCACCCAGCCATTGTCCAGGTCTGTCAGCACTGACCGCCGCGCGCAGCTGCAGCTACTCCGCGTTAGACTGGAGGCTAACGTCGCCGGAGAAAGATTTCGGCCAAAAGGAATTAATTTGCTCGATGCTTTTCACAATTACTTTCTGTGTAGTGCGCATTCATATCGAGTGCAAATAAATGTGCAAATCAACACGGACAGCTTGACTTGGTCATTTTGGGTGGGAACTATTTTTCAGTGCGGAAAAACAGAGCCGAAGCACACACCACGCTGCGTAACAGGGGAACTCCCAACGTGGCGCGTAACAGGGATTCCCCTGTGTGCTTCGGCTGTATAAATAGTCCTTCTATCTATATCAGCAATTCACAAAAATCCATCCATAATGCAATATACAATTTTCTGACAGTTTAGTTAAGTAAAATAAAGATGCCATCAAGTTTATTCTGCAAATAATAGCTGTTGTGTAAATAGACAAACTTTGGCCGTTGTTTTCTTTATGGTTGCTCTGTAACAGTTATGGAATTAACTCTACATGTCACATCTGCTGCCCATGTCCCAGCAGTAAGTAAAATTATAAACATCACCAAAATTTCAAGACTGGGTTAAACTAGGCCTAATTATTAGCAAAACTGGAAATAAAATCATATGTTTGAAGGAAATGTGTATTTCTAACCTGACAAATCGGCTATTGTTTGTGAGGTTGATTTTGTGATTCAAGAATGCCCACTGACTATGACTCAGTCTGTCATATTATAAAATTGTCAAACTAGGATAAACAACTCAAAATTATTAGAAAATATGTACATAAAAGTGTAAATAAATAAATAAAGGTAGAATTATGTCAGTGACAGTTATGTCATAAGACAAATGAGTTAATGTTTGTAGTGTTGTTTTTGCAGTTTAAAGCTGCCCACGGTTCTTCCTCTGACTCTCCTTTAACTCTGAAGCCAAGACTCTGGAAAAGGCGGTCTGACGCCGGCAACCCCAAACCCTGGGCACTCCGTATGTTGCCACAGTTTGGATGGGGCTCAGAGATGAGAGCTGGGCACAGCTCCCAAACGCAAACAACACCAAAGGGATGGAGAAATAAGCATGTCATATTTAAATTTATTATGTGTGTCAAGCCATATCTGTGACTTTCAGCAAAGGATTATGGGATAATATTTATGGATGCACATTCTGTTGCCTCTCCCTGTCTATTTCTGCATGATGAAAACCTTGTGGTTATTTAAGGGGCTCCCATTTGAATCAGTATTGCTTTTGATATGAGAGAGGAAAGTAGCATGAAAAAAAATGGCAAAATTGATATCTGACCATGGACTACATACTACTTACCCAAATCTTCAGTCTCCATTATTACATCATTATTCCAATAGCCATTTTGTACCTCAGTATTCATTTTGTCTAAAGCCTTTACAAATCAAAACTTTTCTATCTAGTAATGTTAATAAAAAGAAAAAATGTATGTGATCACAACTATCGAATCATTTAATGGAAATTAAAAAAATAAATAAATAAATAAAAATATTCTGCTAACTAGTCTGTAAAAGTCTCATAAAGATTTAGTTTTTGCACAACAGCTCAGGGTGAAAGGTGCAGCTCCATTTTTATCCTTTTCTTCCATAAATTCAGCCCCAAAATCTCATCACTTTTGACATGAAAGGCACTTTGAGCTGCGAAGATGGCGGTTTGGTAAAAATTTGGGAAAACAAAGTATCAATTAGAGGTGACTTTGCGGACGTCACAAGGGACCGAGTGTATGTGTGTTTTTTTGGTGCTCACCCTGTTCAAACAAACAGCCTTCTTTGCCATCTTTGACACTCTCCTCCCAGTTGCTTGGTGAGGGGGGGAGCAGTTATTTAAAGCTGTACGGAGGAATGCAAGCAGCCGGGGACTTCAGCCTCTCTGGAGCTGGAGCGATTAGCCAGGGTACACACAACAACACAGTGTCCCGGGCCAGACTGTGGAGGCCTATCTGTTCCTTAGGTCATGGTTTTCAAACTGTGGTGCAGGTATCATCACTGGTACAGCAGCACTAGCCCATCAACTGGTAGTTAAAGATGCATTATGTAACTTTTTGTTTGGGGTCCATCACCTGCTTGTTTCTATAGATATGTCATGGCTCTGTCTGGAATGATCCACAGTATGACATTAAACAGCTCTATCTTACATTTACTAAATTACAGGTGGTTTTATAGCTAAAAATACCTAAAAAGAAGAAAAAAAAAATCTGACTGTGAGTGTGGTTGCCTCTCCACAGATCTAACCTGTAACTTGGTCTAGTTTGGTCTCCATGAAGATAGAGAGGTTTAATAAAATTCTTGACAAAGCAATAACAGCTCCATTTAAAAAAGTATTTGATGGGCCCTCCATTGGAAAAGTTACACAATGGGAAAAGTTACACAGTGCACCTTTAATGGGGCAATAAACAATGACACTAATTGTGATGAAAAGTGAAGACAGTTATAATTTGTAGTACATTTTGAATACTCCTGATAGTTGCCAACAAAGATTTTCGCCATGATGCCACCAGATGTGCTAAAAAAAAAAAAAAAAAAAGCTTATTCATGAGGGTTTTTTTTGTAGAGCATTGTGTTTTAACAAAGTTACACAGAACACAGAACTTTTTCCAAATGAGAAATGATTTATGTTTTTGTAACTCACATTTTGAAACCAATTTCACCAATTTTAATCATCATTATTGTGATATTATTATCATAATTAATTTGACCATGATAATCGTGACCATGGTGGTACTCAAACATTTAGTTTGGAGACAGTGATATTCCTGGCTGGTATCACTGAGCTGGGGTCATCTTTTAGATGAAATCATTTGGGTTTAGATCTGTTTTCTTTTTATTTATTTATTTATTTTTTGGAGGAAGTGTCCGGGGTGAAGGAAGTCTGGGAGTCCCTGCTTAGACTGTTGCCCCTGCGACTCTGCCCCGGATAAGCGGAAGAAAATGGATGGATGGATATTTATTTTTTGCTCTTTTGCTGTTATTTAGACCTGCGGTAGACCAGATTCAGGGTCATTTTAGTCCACAGAAGATTAACATAAAAATATATTGTACGCGCTGGGGGGCCTGTGGGGCAATTGTCTGACATAATCTTGGATGCAGCATTGTCAGCACTCCTGTGCACCTTCCTGCCGCTCCTCTCCCTTCAGCTAAGACAATCATTACATGACATCATGGGCTGCTCAGCCAAGATCATGTCTCAAACTCTTCTTTTCCACACACGGAGCAGCCAAAGGGGAGTGACACGAGGCTATAGCTCACTGGATAGATGCCCACCCAAGAGCCATGGAAACCACAGCATATTTCCATGACATGTGAGAATTGCATTGTGTAATGAAGAACTATTGTATTTAGTTTAAGATAACTGCTCACTTTTTTAGACTCGAGGACTGAAACACACTCTTTGTCCTGGCCTGTTTTACGTCAAGACTAAACAACAGTGAGAACGCCAAAGGTTTAGACCTCAGGTGTCCTTTCCCACAGAATTAGTGCAGTAAAACTTACAAACAAAAGACTTAGCAAATTACCAATTGCCATTATAGTGAGCTGCCAGATTTCGCCTGTAAGCTCTTATCACCTTATTCCCTCACAAGCCACAGTGAGACAACAGCACTGACACAGTTTGATCATATTTAGATATAATAAGCCAGAAAATGTGTGACCATGTCAAAATGTTTCTTTCTTTGTCACATGATGCCTTTTTAGCTAGTTTTCGTATAACAACAACAAATATAAATATGGTACATTCACTGTTTCCATAGTTTCTTTTTAGAAGGACATAAAGTTGTGGCTGGTGTTTTTGTTAAGCAGAGTATCTTGGATGGTTACATTCAAATGAACGCCAACAGGAGTTACATCAAATACTTTACAGTTCATGTACAAAGTAAGTAAAAAGGCGGCATGGTGGCTGAGTGGCTGGCACTCACGACTCTCAACAAAAAGGTTTGATACCCGGGTCACCCGGGCCTTTCTGTGTGGAGTTTGCGTGTTCTTCCCACGTCTGGGTGGGTTTCATCAATACAACACACACCCACACACACACACACACACACACACACACACACACACACACACAGACACACACACACACACACACACACAAACTATATTGCCAAAAGTATTCACTCACCCATCCAAATAATGGAATTCAGGTGTTCCAGTCACTTCCATTGCCACAGTTGTATAAAATCAAGCACCTAGGCCTGCAGACTGTTTCTACAAACATTTGTGAAAGAATGGGTCACTCTCAGGAGCTCAGTGATGTGATAGGATGATGATAAGATGCCACCTGTGCAACAAGTCCAGTTGTGAAATTTCCTTGCTCCTAAATAGCCCACCGTCAACTGTCAGTGGTATTATAACAAAGTGAAAGCGAATGGGAACAACAGCAACTCAGCCACAAAGTGGTAGGCCACGTAAACTGACGGGGTGGGGTCAGCGGATGCTCAGGTACATAGTGCACAGAAGTCGTCAACTTTCTGCAGAGTCAATCCCTATAGTCCTCCAGTGTTTACGTGGCCTTCAGATGAGCTCAAGAACAGTGCGTAGAGAGCTACATGGAATGGATTTTCATGGCCGAGCAGCTGCATCACCATTCGTCACTAACTGCAATGCAAAGCATCGGATGCAGTAGTGTAAAACACGCCGCCACTGGACTCTAGAGCAGTGGAGACACATTCTCTGGAGTGACAAATCGTGCTTATCCATCTGGCAATCTGATGGACGAGTCTGGGTTTGGTAGTTGCCAGGAGAACAGTACTTGTCTGACTGCATTGTGGCAAGTGTAAAGTTTGGTGAAGGGGGGATTATGGTGTAGGGTTGTTTTTCAGGAGCTGGGCTTGGCCCCTTAGTTCCAGTGAAAGGAACTCTGAATGCTTCAGCATACCAAGAGATTCTGGACAATTCCATGCTCCCAACTTTGTGGGACAGTTTGGAGGTGGCCCCTTCCTCTTCCATGACTGTGCACCAGTGAATAAAGCAAGGTCCATAAAGACCTGGATGAGAGAGTTTGGTGTGGATGAACTTGACTGGCCTGCACAGAGTCCTCACCTCAACCCAACAGAACACCTTTGGGATGAATTAGAGCGGAGACTGAGAGCCAGGCCTTCTCTTCCAACATCAGTGTGTGACCTCACAAATGTACAGAGCCTCGCAAGGGCTGTGGGGTGAAGGTTTAAATAAAAAGAACCCTGAGAAATTATCCCGGGGTCCTGAGAAATTATCACGTGATCCAGAGAAATTATCATGCAATCCCATGAAATAATCATGCGATCCCATGAAATTATCACGCGATCCTGTAAAAAGTATGTTGCGATCCTGTGAACGTTTCTTGCATTGAATGAATAATGAGATAGACAGGGAAGCAAAGAGCATCATAACTGCACCTCTGCCACATTCCTGGCAGTAGAGGCAGTGGGTCTCTGGTCACATAATTCAATTGATTCACTGCCCAGCCAGCTTTCATTTTTCTGTCTGCAGACTGTCTTTCTTTCTGGTATGGGCTCTAGTGCTGAATGCGGGTCGGTCGGCTGTTTGTCCATAAGAGGAGCTGCTCCCTATATTGCCACCGCTCGTGCCAACTGAGCACAGAGCTCCTGCAGTGAGAGCACAGTGGAGATGCCAGGTTAACGAGTGTGTAAAAGTCCTCATGTTAAGTGCGCGCACGATGAGAAGTGGGTCTGCAGCCGCCTCTTGTGCCAATGGAGTGCCACAGTATGCTGTGCATAAAGCTCTGTGCTCTCCGCCACGTGCTTTATTTATTTGATCTCCCCGTACGTACTTTGATGAGAGCTGTGATGAAAGAGTATGGGAGCTGCTAGGTTAACAAGTGCGTAAAAGGTGTTTATCTTTAAGTATGTGCACGAGAAGCGAGTATTCAGCCACCTCTTGTGCCATTGGAGTGCCATAAGATGCCACCTGCTTTATTTATGTGATCTTTACATGCTTACAGAGCTGTGATGAAAGCGCAATGGATGTGCCAGGTTATCTAATGCGTAAAAGCTGTTCATCTCTAAGTATGTGCTTAAATAACTGTACACTATAAATGCCACACCTCAAACTGGTCTCTACTCAGCAAACGATCTGATTCCCCTGGACCCTGTCTACTCTGCACATGCAGTGCACCCTTCAAAGGCTTCCCTGGACACACTTATTCGATGGCTTCACAAACCCAGATACTTTTATAAACAGATATTTCTTTCACCTGATTACTTGCACTGTCCGTTCAGTGGTGGCGCGCTCATTCCATTTTATCTTAGTCAGCGCCGCTCATTCATTAGTTATTTTAACCTCTTTAATCTGTTAATAGTGCACTTGTGCATTCAAGAGCAGAAATGACAAAGGCAGGACTCATGTATGCTGCATACATGACATTAAAAGCACAGAGATTTCAGCCAATAGCCTACTAAATTAAAATCAATTTCTGAAATTTTGACAGTGCCCATTACCAATTCCAAATAAAACAGACAACAACAAAAGAAAGTTGAAATACATATGGCTATCTGTGCATAAGCGCAGTGAATCAATTGAATTACGCGCCCAGAGACCCACTGCCTCCACTGCCAGGAACGCAGCAGAGGCTCGGTGCTCTCTGCTTCCCTGTCTACTTCATCATTCATTCAATGCAAGAAACTTTAACAGGATCATAAGCTATTTTCATAGAATCATGAGATACACAGATTCACTAGGTACTCACAGGATCACTATGGGATCGCATGATAATTTCTCGGGATCACGTGATAATTTCTCAGGATTCTTTTTATTTAAACCCTTACCCCACAGCCCTTGCGGGGCTCCGTACAAATGCGCTTCTGGAAGTGGTAAAAAATTCCAATAAACACACTCCTAAACCTTGTGGACAGCCTTCCCAGAAGAGTTGAAGCTGTTATAGCTGCAAAAGGGTGAGCCAACATCATATTAAACCCTATGGATTAAGAATGGGATGCCACTTAAGTTCATATAGGAGACAAGGCAAGTGAGTGAATACTTTTGGCAATATAGTGTATATAATATGTATATACTGTAAAAATCTAGTGTATATAGTATGTATATAGTGTAAATAGTATAGTATATAGTGTATATAGTGTAAAAATGTGTATATAGTGTAAAAATGTCCGATGGACTAAACTGGACTAGACATATAGGCCTCTTTGTGTTTGTTTAAGACTAGACTTTCTCTCAGTCTTTACTGAGTTTGTAGGTTCGACTCTGCATTTGCCAAAGCCCGTGATTATGTCATTTATTCCCTGTGTCTGGTTGAGCTGCTGCAGTCTGACCCACTTCATTCGCGTCCTCCCTGCGCCCTGTGGGATGCGGTCTCATAGTGCCAGTCCACGGCTGGCTTTTTTAGGGATGCGGTTTCCTGTTTTGGAGTTTGATGGTAGAGGGAAGCACGTCATACTGTGATATGCGTTTCACTATTTTTCATTTCTATTTTTGATGCCTTGTGGTGAATCATCACACAGAAGATTGACTGTTTTGTTATCCAAGATTTTTTGCTCACGTGCAAGCAAGAAAACAAATAAAGATGATACTTTTAAATACAGTAAAAGAAATATAATATAATTTTGCTATCAAGACTCATAGAATACATTAAAGGGCACATTTTACACTATTGCCTGATCTATGTTATAATGTTTCCTCATCATAACCATACCCAGGGTTGTGTTTTGTTTCATTTACATGTTTAACACACAAATCCTGCATATTTAGGCTTAGTTCTTTTCTCAGATTGTTCTGCCTTGTGATGTCATGTGATAATACAGGAAGTGATCCACTGTGATTTTAAACTCCATGCACCTTTACAAGAATAATCTGGATAATTTCAGCCTGGAATTGCCCATCTCTGTTGAACTAAAGGTAAAAGGTAAATGCTGACTTACTTAAACATGTGTGAATGAAATAAAACACAACTCCAAGTATGTTTTTGAGGAGGCAACAACATTATAACAGCTTAAAGCTCACAAGAAACTGTTTTGTGTAATAGCGGACCGGGATACCAACCATACCTACTAATTAATAAAACATTACATGCTGGGATAGATTGACTGAAGCATTGCTACCATTGTGGCTACTAATCATTCACTCACATGACACACTCATATAAGGCAAGTGTAGTGTCTTGTTTGATGACACAACATGAGTATGCTCCGGTCTGAGTGGAAAGAAATCCTCATACTGTCAGGTTTGTAGACAAGAGCTGTAACCACTAAGCCTATGCACAACACTACCTTAAACACAATAAAGATACTTTTGGATTTTATTGAGATAAAGCAGTTGTTGTGTTGTGCCCCTTACTGATAGACACTGGTACTAGTCCATATATGTTCAAAGAGATTCATTTTCTGTCTTCTAATTGTATTTAAGAAAAAAGAAAAGAAAAAATTAGAAACCAATCCATATAGTGATGGGGCACCAGTATTGCTCTATATTGTATCAAGTAAAAGACTGGGATAATGCAGCACTATATGACTCAAATACAATTCACTGCTCTTCTAATTTGAACACTAACCAATCAGAACTTGCCTGACTATACCTTTGTATACCTGAGCTAAATAATAGTTTGCTGCTTTGATAGCTGATTCTGTAAAAAGGTGCTCTGTTTGTCAGTCCTTTACGTTGGGGGCCCTTTTTACATGTAAGCAGCCATATTTTTTGACGAGAACGGACCATGTGTCTCTCTGATTGGTTAATCAGCCTCCCACGGTTCTTTTGTCAAAGAGTATGCTTCTGGCTGGTCATATAATATCAGATCATGATTAAGGCTAGTAAAAGAAGTAGAAGACATATTGGGCATGTGCAGTTGTCATATTTGCACAAGTTGGCTCAAGTCTCTAAAATAAAACCAATTATAAGTTTCTTCAAAGGCAAAGACTGCCCATGGTTGACCTTCTGTGTGGGGGCAGCCCTGATTCACAGTGACTCAACACGCACAGCTTTATTTGGTGTCTGCTTTGTGGCTTTTTGTTATTGTAATAAAACAAGTGAGCAGTGAGAGTGGGGGAGTTCATAAGAGGCAGTAAAATCAGTCTGGTTACATGATGTCTTCAGCAGGATGGGGCTCTTTCGAAGTGCGGTTTGTTGAGCTGTAATTTGTTGCCTTTGTGCCGAGAGGGCGCGGCTGTGACTGTGCAGGGACGGGGCTCCAGACAGACAGTAGTGAGAGAGTGGGTGGTCACAGGGCACGCAGAGGGCAATATACATCACTTTGTTTTGTCTATGATGTTCTCTTGTTATGTACAGTATATATCATAATCATTTGGTTAAATAAGAAACAAGGTTTAGAGTATGCAAATTATTGTTTTGATTTACTGTATCATAGTATCACTAGAATCTCTGTATCATTTTGAAATAATCCTATAATCAGTGTTGTGTCCAGTCATTATTTTTCAACTCAAAGTCCTGCTCAAGTCCTCATTGTTTGAGTCCAGCTCATTAATTGAAGTTTATTACTTTACAAACTGTGCTTAATTAATTGGTTCTATTTGGGAATCCCACAGCTTTTTAATATACATAGAACTTGAGACAATTATTTAAAAACATTTATAAATGAAAGATGAACAGAAGTCTGCAGTATAGGGGCTTGAAAGCTCAGTACATAACTTATATCTTGTCTGGTCCAAGTCCTTGGTCCATTAGTCACTTTCCACAGAAAGTCACAAGTCTGAGTCAAGTCCCAAATCATGGAAGTGACTTACATTTTTTTTCTTGCAGTACATAGACTGTATGTTACATTATTATTACTGCATGATTGTAGGTCTATTCATATTTCACAGTACTTTATTTGGTTTCATTATAAAAGCCTGTTACATGAGACTGATTGGTCTTACATCACTTTATAAAAATGTACCATATGTTTTCCTAAAGACCCTGGGAATCAAGACAATCTAACACGAAAATCACATCAATTTTATGCTTTAAATACTTTCACATGGACCTTTCTGGCTACTGAAATATTTCTATCCCTCCATTCGTATATTTTGTTAATAGTTGCTGTCAATCTTTTGTCGGCCCCGCTCGTGTTTTGGAGCATGGGAAAATTATATGCTTCCTGAGTTGGAATGTACCTGCAAGCGGACTTTCAATTTTTAAAAAAGTCATGAGAGTTCAAGAAGATAAGGCTAACATTGCATGAATCTAGTTTGTACTTGCGAATAATGGCTCTCTATTTTACAACCTACTTCCAATTATGTTTAATAGAGGTAAATTACTGGTTAACAACTTCACAAAGTCTGACTTCTGGGGCTCACATTCATTTAAAACTAAATGCCTTTTCGCGGTCTTTGATTTTAATAATACAGTCGTTCACAGGAATGCATCAGATTGTGGTAAAGTACACAGGGTTCTTCTAGCGATATTCAGTTATCCAGTTCAGCTCATTTACTGTACTTTTGCATGTTTTTGTCTTACTTTTAATGTGTTTTGGTTATGAGTAATTGATCTTTTTTCTGGTTTGGACTGTACTGGTTTAGTCCTGGTGGAACGTCGCCCTTGTTTAGCATAATTCTATCCTGGTTTACTTACATGTACTACAATATAACTTTTACCTTGATACTTCATTTGGTCTTGGTTTTGACCAGGTTTAGTCCATGTGTAAACTTTGTTTTGCTCTTGTCCTGGCATAAACTTAATGTCTGTTTAAATTTCTCATAGTAAGTGAAAAGGCAGACATTTTCTGAAAATTGTAGCTTAAGCCAAGATAAATAGATTAAGAGGAGCAGTGCAGACTATATATATATATATATATATATATATATATATATATATATATATATATATATATATAGTCTGCTCTATTCTTTAATGAACTCTGAGGTTTGGCTTAAAGGGGACCTCCTCTTGTTTTGATGTGAATTTAAAGCTTTGTGCTCTTTGTAATGCTCCTGCCCGACCACAGTGAGACCCCGCCTCCATTTAATAGACTGCTCCAGCACACACCCGCTCTCACCAGTGTCAGATCTGCAGAAAACATTAGCACAAGCAGAGCCAAATATGAGGCACGGGAGAGGTGTTTCACTCCAGTGTGTTCAGAAAGGCTCTGTTTTGTAAAGCTGCAGATTGATTAAAAAGCACTGGGAGAGTTGGGGGCATTCATATATAGTAGTCATCTACTTGAAGTTAAGTCCTGGTCCCTGCCAGTGATCTACAGATCAACTCCAACTCATCAACTCATCTTTCTAGACCTTTGATACCACTTTATAATAACTACACTTTAATTAGTCTTAGTAAAGCATGATGAAAGATTTAACTCATAATTAACAAATTATCTATTAATAGTTTATTAAGAATAATTCTGTATTAGTATCTACTTAAGGGGTTAGGGTTAGGAGAAAGGGTTAAGAAGCAGGTTTAAGGTGTAGTAAGTTGAATAACATTCTTAATAAACTATTTGTTCCTTATGAATTAGGTCATTCTTCATGTTTTATAAAGTGTTACCACTTAATTCAAAATGTGTATTACATTTTGAGTATATAGACAGACTAATATCTCAAAATGTATATTTCTGGATGAATATTTATAATTAGTTGTAGTTGTTGGCAGAAACCTTTGTCTAAAGTGTATTCTAATTCCTTTATCACTTTGCACTCACAGTTGGATCCCATATGACTGGTTTTTCAATGCCGTAGTATCCAGGTCTGTGGATGTTTTAACAGCTGTAGGAGCAGCCTGAAATCAGTTAAACCATTATGACATCAGTTATTGATTGTGCCTGTGTCTGCACTTCGCATTATGTAGAAAAACTATACAAATCAGTGTGTAGAGGAGTATGGTGTATTTCATTAAGACATAAAGACATAAAAAGCAATATTGATCTAAAAACTGTTGATAGATAGAAACGGCCCATTTCTGTTTATAACTGCGAAGCTGATAAGCATCTATAATGGCATCTCACCACATAGCAGAAGGTTTTCATTGAGATGTTTTTATTTTTGAAATACAAAAGCTTTTGTCTAGTTGACAGAATTGTGTCAACTGCAACAGCATTGCTCTGCCTATAGCCTCAAACCCTTTACCTGAAAATAGGTATTTGTTCCTTTGCTGACCCCATGTGGCTGCCGTCAATTTTTATTTGACTTATGTCAAAATTATCAAATCAATTCTTCAGACTAATGTCATATGAAGTAAAAACTGCCAGCATATTTTTTCTGAAATAATTTTACATTTTGTTGTCTTGTTGATTGTGTTTGCATCTACAATGTAAGAACCAAATAACTTGACATTTGCATAATGATGAGAATAGTACTAATTTTGCTCTTATTCATAACACTAAAAAGGTCTCATTCACACAACCCTCCCCTTTGTCACACCTGAGAAACATTACCCAAAAGAAACTAAATCACACTTTCTTTCTTTCTTCCTTGTGTTTATTGGCTCATTAATGTGGTCGTAACCCCCGGCCAACCAGACGTTTCCGAGTGAGCCTCTGTGGGTTTGGAGATTGTGTAATCACGTTTTTCAAGTGTTTTCCCTTCGCTCTGTGTCTGGAGTTTGGTCTTGTCTGGCTCTATATTCGGCCTACAGTGGATGGTGACCGGTGCAAACGGGAGCTGTTACGTCATAGAGGAAGTCTGAGCAGTTTGCGTGGGCTGTACTTTGGTTTTTGGGACTATTTCCTCTCAAAGCCTCAGTCTAAAACTGCATCTTTGTACCTGCTGCAGCTGTAGTGCTTTTGAGTATGAGTATTTGAAGTTGTGCTATATTGGGAAGTATTGTGATCTACTATATGGCTTTTAATTACCATAATATCAGTCTAGTTTTGATATTTTAATACATGTTTTAACATAATCATTTTAAAACAAATATGTACCTGCCTTAATGTATTAATAAAACTTTTATTATCAAACTGCATTAGATGAAACCAGTGTTAATTTAGAGTAAATTAAGAAAATTAATTAGAGCTGTCTTTTCATTTCTAAAAGTACATTTCTGTCCATTCGGGGATCTTGGTGTTATTGCAATATATATTTAGTTTGCTGAGTTAATTATTATGGTAGCCAATATTGCGATGAATGAATATGGATACTTTTAAGATATACTGTGCTGCCCTAGTTAGAATCATGCTTTTTTCATTTGAGTCATTCATAAGTGCCCACTCTGACTTATTTCTGGTGCTGTGCTGTTTACTATGACTAAAGACGTCCCTGCTGTGATTACCATGATGCAGTGTCCAATTATGATTTGGCCCAGACGCATCAGCCATTCATAATTATTTCCATGTGTCCTGCGCTTGGCTCAGCAACTGAAAGTGGAGCCTCTCTTCACTTAATCTCTTCTGCTCTGACATATAGTTTTGGTATTTATCAAACATTTGACTAGTGTTGTCAGAATACTAAAATAGATTGTAATTTTCCAACCAAAAATAACTGTAATTTCTTAAATGGTACCATGTGGTCTGCAATGAATACTGCTATAGATCAAAGCCATTCTAAAACTATTCAGGAAAGGTCCAACTTTGTCATAATAATGAGATTTTTTTTTATTTGTCCAAATAAGTATAAAGATTGATATTAGTTTTTAGTGTCTAAGTATGTGTGTTTTTGGTACTCACTCTACAAATGGCAAAAGTATCCTTAACATTCATCAAAGATACAGCATCAATGTTTCAGACAAAATAATAAGAAATAGATTAAATTTGATCTTTTTGTGAACTATTATTGACCCACAGATTTTGATTCTCTTTGTACTTGGACAAACTGATCCAAAAACATCGTGTGTGATTGTACTCATTCAAAAGCTCACAGTGCATACATCATAGTGCATCGTTTAGTCTTCTCCTGATCCAGCTTTTCCCACAGCTCCCAAACCTCTTCCATATGGTGCATGAAGCCGTAACACAACTCAATGACTTTACCTGCTCCAGAGCTGCAGGGACCTGTTAGTCTATCAGTCTGGTGAAACTTTCTCACTGCAGCAGTTCAAAGTGAATTTTTAAGGCTGTCGGCTCACGCCACCAAGACGGTCTGCCTTTATACTGAGCATGTTACACACTAAATCATCGGTTATATAAGAGTCTGCACAGGAAATCATAGCAACATAAAGCAGCCAGCCCCTTTATATAGATTTGAAGAACATAACTGAGATTCAGTGAAAGTAATTGTGTTTGTCTGTGAGCAATGATTACCAAAGTATGTGTTGAAACCAATTATGTTAGTTGCAAGTTGATTTTAAAAAATAATTGAAAAAAAGAAGACAAAAAAACTTGGCTCTAAGTGTATATTGCTGGTATCTGCTTGTCGCCTCTTCTTCCCAATATTACTGATTTTATCATTATTTTTTATTTCTTTCTAACACCAGTAATATGATCATTTTGTTACTACAATCACTTTCAGATGCCACTGCTACATCACTTCTTAGCATCTGCCTTCTTCTCAACGGGCAGAGGGCAGTTGGTAGGACTATAGAACTAAACCATCTCCTCTTATTCAACTGGTATTACAATACAAATTCATTAAAAAAAAAAAATCTATACAATTGTTGTAGTGATACTGGCAGAGTGATTAAAGTTAATACAAATAATAATGTTTATGGTAGCTGGAATAAAGGAGAAGGAAGGAGCAGCAGTTAATGGTAATAATTATTGTATTGTATTGCTCTGTGAAGTGTCTTTGAGTGTCATGAAAAGCTCTATATAATAAAAAAAATGTTATTATTATGATTATGATTATGATTATGATTATGATTCTTATTATTATTAACACTCAAAGCCCCAATTCAAACCATGTGCTCGCCCCTGTTACTTCATAGCATTTTTCACTCATCAACTCAATTGTAAAACATTAAAAAAAAAAGGTCACTGTGTCTCCCAACCCGAGCTCCAGTTACTGTTTCATTACTATTGTTTGTCTGTCTATTGTCTACTTTGTATTTATCTTAGTTTGTAACATGTACCGTACTCTGTGTCTAAAAAAAAAAGAAGATAACATTAAAATCGCATTTATATTTAAAGATAAGCTGTCCAAACTAAACATGAAAATATACAGAATGCTTATAGTAATTTACTGACAAATTTGAGACCCCCTGACTTAAAAGGTCTCCACAGGTACAGTTAATCATTCTCAACATTATTAGCTGTCATATTGCTAATCTTAATGTTTTCTGTTTTTGCTATTGAACTGATGATAATGAGATGTGCCTCACGTTGGTCATTTTATTTTCCCTGATTTTTGTATTTCTCCCTCCTCTCCACAGTGGTCTGCCCTCTCACCTGTTTAAATGGAGGAGTGTGCCTTTCGAGGAAGCACTGCCTTTGCCCCCATGGCTTCACAGGACGTCTCTGCCAGTTCCCCCTCCAACAGACGCACCATCCCCAGGCAGCACGGGGCAACAAGCAGCCAGTCTACCCCACATCACACAAACCAGACATTCAGAAACATGGGGACCAGGCTCTGAATGGGAGGACACAAATAACACAAACGCACTCAGTATTCACTCTGCCGGGAGGACACCCCTCATCTGAAGGTAGGTCTTTAATAAAGTTTAGAGTTTAGAGCAGATACTTCATCCCCTCCGCTATCAGACTGTATAACTCCACTATATAGTCTTAATGTGCAATTTTTTTTCTATATTCTCTTATTTACTTATTTTATTAATATTATTATTATCTTGTCTGCATGCACTTTTTTTTTTTGCTCTAACTTTTCTTTTGCACTGAACTGCCTGGAGCTTATGTGACAAGTGAATTTCTCCTGTGTGAGATCAATAAAGTCTTATCTTATCTTAGTTGTAATATTGTCAATAAATTGGCAACACACATTCTGCAATCACTCACCTACTTTGACTTGGACACTGAAATATAATTATAGACATAGTTTAAAGCTGCATTACTTTTCTGGTGGGCTTGCTCTACCTGCCGGTTATTGTTTAGCCTGGAATGTTCCACTCTGTGGCATTATACTTTCTCTCCTTGTATTTATTCAGTTGTAGATATTTTTTATTGCTAAAGAAATACCTTGAAAAACACTAGTTTGTACTATGAGCAGTGTCGCCTGTCCACAGATCTGACATGTAACGTCGCCTATTGGCATTACTGTACCTGCTTATCTCCATGGAGATTGATATGTTTCATGGCATATTGTGGAAAATTGTTTGCATGCTGTAACACCTCAGTGGCAGGTGGCTTATTTTTGTGTGCCCAAGATAAAAATACACAAAACCATTCTGAAAAATTAGCTGAGGCTAAATTAGCTGAGGTTAAATACTATTACAAATTGAAATGACAAAATACTAACTGAAATTAGTTGGGTACCTGTCATTGTATTACTGTAGATCTGCTATTAATAAAAACATGTTAACATAGTATAGTAATGCATTGTAATGTTGCAAATACTTTTTTGCAACACTTTTTTACCATGTATTTTTATTGCATGCTATTAGTACTTCTTGACTTACTACTTAGTACTTCTTCTGATCCTAAGCATTTCATTGCATTGTTGACCTTGTGTTGATCCTGCAAATAAATTATCTTGAAATCTTGTAGTATTTATATTTTCCATTCAACGTGAAATAATAATTAGAACAGTGAGAACAGATTCTTTGTAATTGTGAATCTGATTTTAGTGCAGATAAATGTGCGGGTTCACCACACACCAGGGACCTCAGTGGTCATACAACCCTTCGACCAAGCAGACACCAAACCTCCAGTGAAGACCAGCCCACGAGTGCCACCTTCAAGGCACAAACCAAAGGGCCGCTGCTTCCAGGAGACCACGCCCAAACAGGCTGTGAGTAAGCATTACTTATCACATATTTATTAATTAACATCTGAAAATATCACTTCACAACATTTTAATTGTTTTTATTCTTTTAGTGCAACAGTACACCACTCCCTGTGTTAACCAATCAGGAGGACTGCTGTGGCACCGTGGGGAACTCATGGGGACAGAACAAGTGTTACCAGTGCCCCAAACTACCAAGTAAGTTTTAATATTATAGATAGAAACAAGTGAATATTATCCACTTGTATCATGTGGAAAGACTAGTGCTATTTTTCCTTGGCCCACCCTCTCAAAATTGTTGAGTTTTATGTAGTATTAGGCAGCATTTGATTGGATCAGAAAAATAGTTTGAAGTAAATATTTCTAAAGCCTGAATATAGTACCATGTGTTTTGTTTACTTTTTAATCAGGGAGTGAAACTGCAGGTTTAGGCAGCTCTTCGAGTAGCAAAGAATGAATTAATCATGACTATATTCTCTACTATCTTTGTTTGTCTTAAAAATTGGCTCAAGGGTATGAAAATGCACAGATCAGTCAGTGGTGAGATGTGAAACGTGTGCAAGTGTCTGGGAAGGCAAAAACGGAAGAAATTATGGGAATTACGCACAGACTGAGACAGAGGAGGAGAGTGTGGAAAATAAGCCTCTCCTTAAGTGTGTTCCTCAGAGCCTGCCCAGCTCCACTGTCATCACATTGTTGAAGATTGAATTTCACAAAAAATCTTGGCTGCGCACATTTTTTTCCACTCGCCTATTCTTCCATCCCTCACTGGTGACTCAGACAAGGCGGTCTTTGACTAAACCTGATACTGTACGTCTGGTTAGGCTTCAGACAGTTGGCCTCCTACCCAGAGGAGTTTTGTTAAATTAAAACATTATAAGTGCTTTTGTAATGAAAAAGCCAGACAGGGCAACTATTGCCCCTCTTTGTTTGCAAAATATTGCTGGGCACAGACTTCCCACAGTTCTCCAATAAAACTGCCCTGAATGTCTGTTGGAACTGTCCTGTTAGTGATTCATTTATTTATTCTTATTTCAGGGAATTTATACAAACTACATCACCAACTGAAACTTGAGATGTAGGGAAACTTTAATGGAAAATCTTTAGAATAAAGAAATGTCGCATTTAAGTTGTTCCTACCATTTGCTTTTTCTACTTTAGATGCATCAGTTAAGCAGAATATAGTTGAAGAGTATGGCTCTACATGTCCACAAGGTTATAAAAGGTTTAACAGCACTCACTGTCAAGGTAACATCAACAACACATGGATTAAATGCACAACAATTGCATATTACTTAGACTTGTTTTCTTGGTTTCAGACATAAATGAGTGCATGTTGCAAGGTGTTTGTCAAAATGGAGACTGTCTGAACACTCTTGGCAGCTTCCAGTGTTCATGTAGAGCTGGTTATGTGCTGGAGAGGAACATGTGTGTGGGTGAGCCCCTTGTAAACATCCTGTTATTATTATCATTATCATTATTATTATACGTAACAGTGTTTAATACTGATGTTTATTCCTCAGAGTCTCCCATGGAGCTAGGCCAGTGCTTCAGGATGGTGTCTGAGTCCGGCTGTGAGCACGCGTTTCCCAATGACCTGACACTGGAGACATGCTGCTGCGCGGTGGGCGCAGCCTGGGGCCGCAACTGTGAGAGGTGCCCCCAAGAAGGCACAGGTAAGTGCTAATCAGGTACAATAAATACATTTGTATGTGCAACAGGCAAACACATAAGCATTTTCAATTAATCTGTTTTTGTCCAGTGGCCTTCAATAAGATCTGCCCTGCTGGGAAGGGCTACATCTACCAAAAATTCAGAAAGACCATGGTTTTTTTTAGTGAAGGTGAATGTGCTAGTGATTGGTTTTAATGATCCATGAAGTTGAAAAATGCAAGAGGTTCAATTTAAAACTCTGTTTTCTTGTTTCAGACACTAAATGGCCGGTAAGTGATGAGTTTTTATTCACAATATCTACTTGACTTTATCACATTTAGATAAATTAAGTGTTTTCAAACAGGAAACATCTCAGCCAGCTCCCATCAGCTCCAGTACTCCACGTGTTCCTGGTAAACTTAAACTTCAGTAAACACAAATTACAGTCTATACATTTTTCAAAATAAATTTCTGTTTTGTTTATGCACAGTTGTTAAACCCACTCCTCCAGCCATTATCAGAGTTCCTCCAGGCAATGATCCCTTTGAAACACAAACCAAAGTCTCACGTAAGTTTATTTTGATTCAGCGGGAATAATTCTCACATTTGTTGTCACTTTGATTTTTTAAATGACATGTTGATAGGCCTAAAGTGAACTGTCAGTGTTTCTCAATGTTTGTGTTCTGGAGTGTGATTTGGCCTTAAGGCTATGTTCATATTCTGATGTTTTTTTAATGAGAGGAGTGATCCTAATTGTTTTGGTATTTAAAGCATTTCATGTAAGGGCACACGGAGCACAAAACGATAGCAATTCTCATAATGTGATAATTATAAATTGTTTGCACAAACTTTGGATAGTTTTTGCATTGGTTTGAGAGCCTTTGTCACAGAAAAGGGAATGCCAAGTATTAGAAGAAATGTAAAAATATTTGAAAATATATGAGATAATAGTATAACAACAATTGTTGCCATTTTACTGTGAGGAAATGTGTGATTTTCTTAAATTTTGTTGATAATGTTTGTGGAATAATACCAGTTTTTGTGTTGCCCCTGAAGCAGACACAGACGAGTGCAAGCTGAGCAGGAACATTTGTGGTCATGGAGAGTGTGAGAACAGCCTGAACGGCCACATCTGTCACTGTCACCCGGGCTATCATCTCAACCCTCTGAAAAACATCTGCGAGGGTACAACCACAACATATGATGCATATTTTTTATTTGTCATGCATGTTCCCTGAAAATATTGGACAGCAAGTGTAATTGTGCAGAAATTACTTATAATTAAACCTCTTGCATGTGTCATTTATGTTTCTCAGATTTCTCAGGTTTCCATTCATTCCTATTATGCAACTTTTGTTTTGAGGAGCTTAGGGCTAATTATGGTTGGTAAACTGAGCTGCCACGGTGAATTTTCAGTGTCCCTTAAAGTGAACTTTCCCACTTTCAAAATACCCTCAATTTCCTGTCTTAAAATCCTCTGCTTACACAAAGCCCTCAAAATACACAGACAACCTAAACAGCACCTCTTCTGTCTCTCTGCAGTTTGCAGGACTCTCCCCTGCTACACTGATTCTAGTCTAACCCAGTTTGGTTTCTTTATACTGTATACTGTAGTATAAGAACTTAATGTTTTATGACAACTGTTGGAAGAAAATATATTTGCCCATGCTAGCATGGGCAAATATATTTTCTTCCAAGCAGTAACTTGTTATATACCTGTTCAAATGGTCAAGGAAGGAAAGGGCATAGTGCAGAATGCTAAATTGTTAAGTACATAATTACACATGAAGTACGTTATAATAATTAATATATATATATATTTTTATGTCATTCTTGTCCAGATGATAATGAATGTGAGTCTGAACCCTGTGGTCATGGCAGAGGTTACTGTATCAATGTAGAAGGAAGCTACAAATGCCACTGTCGCCAAGGTTACAAACATATAGTACAGCACGGCCGACTCAAGTGTGTAGGTAAGTGCAGTACACGGATAATATGAATAAGAAGTCTCTAACTGAAACTCCATGTGTGGTATATAACTCATACTTGCCTTTGTGCAGATGTAAATGAGTGCACCCGACCCGAGATCTGTGGACTGGGAGGAATCTGTGTGAACCTGCCTGGGTCTTACAAATGTGAATGTCAAAGCGGCTTTAAGAGCAAGTCCCCCCGGCATCCTGCCTGTGAAGGTACTACAATGCACTGATGCACTATTAATACCATATGAACTAATGTTGAAGACAAATAAACAAATAATACATATATTATTGTCTTTGATTCAGATATAAATGAGTGCTTGAGTCCAGACACCTGTCCCAACGAACAGTGCGAGAACACCCCAGGATCATATGAGTGTGTGCCATGTCTGCCGGGACATGAGGCCAAAGGAGGCATCTGTTATGGTCAGCCAATATCTTCTTTAGGCACAAATTTTTTTCACATATAATTTGACTTAAAAATTGGTTGGAAATATCATTAAAATGGGATGTAGAATGAATGAGTGGTATTTTAGGGGTATTTTACTCCAACTACTCCTGTTGCTACTAACTAATGAGCTACTGCAACTGTTTTATAATTATTACTTCTGCTACTGCTAATACCTACCACCTGTACTCATGGTTATTTTCCAACTCTGCTTATGAACACTGCTTGTATTTTTCAGCTGTACTCAAAAAACAATATTATTACATTTCAGTATGCTTGTTTTGAAGGTGTGAATGTGTTGTTGTTTTTTTCAGATATAAATGAGTGCCAGAAGCCTGGCATCTGTCCTAATGGTCGGTGTGAAAACCTCCCCGGAACTTACCGCTGTCTGTGTAATGAAGGTTTCCTCCCATCTGCAGACAGCAAAGGATGCAGCGGTCAGTAACTCAAAACAGATAGAATGACATATTAATATATTATTATTATTATTATTATTATTATTATTATTATTATTATTATTATTATTATTATTATTATTATTATTATTATTATTATTATTATTATTATATTTTATATTATATTTCTAAAAGCCTGTAGATAGAACATCTTGTTCACTTTTTTGATTTGATCTTAAGTCTTTGCAATATTGGAATTACAAATAAATAAACACACTAAAAATATATGTATGTTTTCCCCTAGATATTAATGAGTGTGAGGATTCTCGGCTTTGTGCCTACGGGCGTTGCATAAACACAGAGGGCTCCTTCCAGTGCCAGTGCTACCCTGGATACCAGCGCACACAGGAGGGCAGCCACTGTGAAGGCATGAATATTTCAACCCTTATCAGCAATATCTATTCATAGTGATTGCATCAATCTATTGCTCAAAACCACCTCAGAACTTCAGAAATCTCCATCTGACCTAGTTTTTGGTGGTTGATTTTGCCCTTGTTTTATTTGATTTCTATAGATATTAACGAGTGTGAGCGACCATCAAACTGTCAGAGGGGACACTGCATTAACAGTATGGGGTCCTATCACTGTGAATGTCCCAAAGGATTCACTCTGGAAGGAGGCAGGAGATGCCAAGGTTAGACACATAATACCTGGTGGATTTTTTGGGTGACTTGATTTTTGTAAACCAGTTCAAAGGTTCTACAGTTCTGCTCATACTATAGTAATGCTTGTGTAAACTACTACTAGTCAATAGCATCATCAGTTTTGTGATGACCTTCAGGACTACTGTGTATCTAAGCAAAAATAATAATTCATCCAATCTAGTGCAAAGTCAGATATCAGGCACTATTTTGATTTTGAAAGGACGATGTCTCGAAGAAGCACAAAATATCATACTGGCCTTTATATATTGGTTCAGCATTTAAACTTTAATGTTAACACCTGCATCAGTCCATAAGTTTCCATTGCCATGCAGGCTGTAATATTATGTGCCAAATGCTGAGTAATGTTTGTTGTACAATGTTTGTTTTGAAAGTGAAAATTTGGGTATTGCTCAGATGATGTTTGATTTAAGACTGAGAGCTTTGTGTGTAATTTCACTTTCAGACATAGATGAGTGTACAACAGACAGGAGCTTGTGCCAGCCCTTCGGAGTCTGTGAGAACAGACCTGGTTCCTATGTGTGCGTGTGTAATCACGGATATGTCCTGTCAGAGGACAAACACAGCTGCGAGGGTAAGTGCCTTTACTACATTATCCCTGAGCTTTAACCCCAGCTGAGTACCCAAATACAAAACAATTGTCTTCTGATTTTTGTGCAAAAGCGGTTTAGTAAAATGCCCATTAACCCTAAGGTGAGAGGTTTGATGCTTGTTGGCACTGGCAGTGCTGACTACTGCTGTTTCAGAACGACGCCTCACCTGACTTGCCCCTGCAGTCTGCTGGTGCACGAATGAGTGAATGGAAAAAACAGGCTCAGATTCCAAATGGATGTATAATAGTGACTATATAATTTTTTAAACGTATTTTAAAAGGCTAATTTGTCTTAGTTTTATGGTGTATTACAAAATTGGTATAGTCATTGTTTTACCATGGTTAGTCTCTCTAACAGGGATTCTCAAACTTTTGGAGGCCAAGGGTGAGGACCCTCTATCTCCTCTGCAATGGCATTGCAATAAAATTTAGCTAAGTTAAACTATGTTCATAACCAAATTTGGATGAAAGGTTCATTTTCCATAGTCCTTAATTTATTTGTGCAGTTGTTTCCATCAAGAACATTATGGCCTCTATCTTGTCATTCTGCGTAGATGGTGCTCAATTGATGTGCTGTCCTCTAGAGGGAGCGAGGCCGAAATGATACTGGCAGCAGTTAAACAGCGCAGGTCTTAATCAAATAACGGGCTGAATGTGCAACAGACATGTTTCGCACTAAACAGGCACTCTGCTCCACGTAGGCACAGGAGAAATATGAGCACCAAAGAGAACATTGTTCATTCATTGAAATAGGCCTAGGCCAATAATATAATAGTTCTATTTATTTAAGAATGGTTAATTATTTTAATAATTATAAATTGTGCTTTAATAATAAACAACGACTTCCACCTGGTGTTCATGGCCTTTATGTTTCTTCTGCTGTGCTGAGGCAGCCTCAGCGAAGCAGATCAATCTACAAGAGCAAACCTTCTATGTGCACTAGACTTGTGTATATTTTCTTTGGGGAAAAAACTGAATCAACGAATGATCCACAGGAATAACTTTTTCTGGTCAGCTTTTTTATTGGATTTATATTTTGCAGTATATGCGCTGTAACTCTAATTGACACAGTGACACTCAATGGACCGCTGCGTATCACCGGCACAGTTTTGAGCATGGAGTTTGCAGTTTATTCATGCACACACGTGGTGCTCCGAAGGGCTTTACCATGTTGCTCTGACATAATAGAGCTTATATTTGCACAACAGCTGTTGTTCCTTTTGTAATTAAACAGGGAGCATGCAGTAAGCCCACATTTAATTTGTAATTTCTAAACTAGCCACTGTGGACGCCAATTCTGCAAACCTCCAGGACTTAGTTGTCACTCTTTCTATAATTAGAACTTAAGCAATTTATACAATTATAATATGTTATACAATTATAATATACAATACAATCTTACATAAAGGACCATTCTGTGAAAACGTTTTTTGATGTGTGCTATGCACACGTGCTGCACGGCTTTATCATAGGTCATTTGCCTTAAACCCCTCTTCCCACTGCACCTTATTTACCACTGCTCACAAGATATGGACCTATATGTTTGGGTTTGTTTATCATAAGAAATAAGTAATGATCAGTTTTTGAGGCATCCCAACACATGGCTAAGGAACCACTGCTCTAATGTTCTGGTGCAGACTCAGTTTTGTCCCTGTTTAGTTGTACATTTTTCTGTAAATGCCTAGTTTACCCATATGTTGAGAAAGTCCTTTCAAGTGGTAGCCTCCTTTAAATGCTGTATATATCATGGTGTGAGACATTTGGGATTTCATTTATAAATATGGTCCTCTTCTCTTCATGCAGCAGTTCGAGTGGTGATGGACGAGAAGAAGGAATGCTACCTGAACCTAGATGACACGGTTTTCTGTGACAGTGTTTTGGCCACAAACGTCACCAAACGGGAGTGCTGCTGCTCCATCGGAGTGGGTTGGGGTGACCACTGTGAGATCTACCCCTGTCCTGTGTCTCACTCAG
This sequence comes from Paratrypauchen microcephalus, assembly GCA_036785185.1. NCBI lineage: Eukaryota > Metazoa > Chordata > Actinopteri > Gobiiformes > Gobiidae > Paratrypauchen > Paratrypauchen microcephalus. The sequence goes on along the minus strand of JAVJIX010000034.1, from coordinate 5,659,712 downwards.
GTAAATTAGGCTTTTGAGTAAAGATGAATTAAGAAGACAAGATGATGAAAATTCACAGATGAAAAACATCCTAAACATCCTAAAATTTGAAAAATAAATAAAATATAAAATTCTTGTAACATGAGTCAAATTGTAGAGTGATACAAATTCAAATCAAAAGCTGACCATAACCATACATTTATGGTCAATCATAACATAACCATGTACATTCATACTTTATTTTCTTCTTCCTTCAGCTGAGTTCCTCTCTTTATGCCCCCATGGGCAAGGCCTCTACTCTGAAGAGGGACTCCAGTACAGCCTGCCGGTCTACCATGGTAAATAATATTGTATGGTGCATAAAAAAAATGCCTAGACACTTGATACAATGACAGTAATAGCCTGCATTTTGTTTTCATTACAGATATTGATGAATGTGCTCTGTTTGCTGAGGAAATCTGCAAAAAGGGTCGCTGTGAGAACACACTGCCTGGTTACGAGTGTTACTGTCAACAAGGTTTTTACTACGACAGCAATCTTCTCGAGTGCATTGGCAAGTGGATATTATAATATTATGATATAAATACTCGCACATTATAGTTCTGTTCAATTTGATGTGTTTTTCTTCTTCAGATGTGAATGAATGCCACGATGAGTCACTTTGTACTAATGGTCACTGTGTCAACACTGATGGATCTTTCTTCTGTAACTGCAACTTGCCCTGGACTCCTGATGCCAATAAGAAAAAATGTGTACTTGAAGCAGTAACAGGTATTTAATTATTTGTAAATATTTCTTTATACTTTGGTTCTCAAATTTTCAACGTTTCTATTGCACAACTCTTGTTGCTTAAGGTTTAAATGAATGTCAAGATCCTGCCAACTGTAAGAACGGTCACTGTGTGGACACTCCAGGTTCATACTATTGCATCTGCTCACCGCCCTGGACCCTGGCCACAGACCGTAACAGCTGTGTAACCCCTGAGGAGCAGGCTGGTAAGAGACTACTGCATAGACTGCACTTTGGTTACCGATGACACTTAGAAATGAAACAGTGTTTTTGACAACTCTCTCAATAACTTCAAGTGAAAGAAATACTGTGACCTGCCAAATGGACAAAAATGTTTAGAATTCTTTAGGACTATATTTTGACTCCTGAAGAACAATGGATGCCCTGTGATTTAAAACTGACCAAAACCCATGCAGTAAAACAAAGAAACCTTGTTTTTCTCATTGGAGCCGGTGCCCTAATTTGGTGCAAAAATTCTAGACGAGACAATGAACTAAAATTACACTTTCATTCATTTTCTCTGCAAATAGCCTACAACCATTTGCACAAATCTATTATATTACAATTTTGCAAGTTGGCCTTGATGGAAGGCATAAAATTATAATCATAGTATGCTACATGTATAGCATGTATAACAGATATTAATCAATAATTTCCATAATAGATATGATAAGACCCTCCTACAGTATATTCTGCCAGTGTGTCATGTAGGAGGTTTGCTGTATGTTAAGGCAGTGCCAGATGGAGTGAGCTGACTCATCCCTAGTCTGCTGTGATAATGCTCTTCCTGTCAGTAGCAGGATTCAGAGTTAAAGTGGACATAGAAGCTCAGGTGTTATTGTGTTAGTGTTACCTTTAGCTCAGAGCTGGCCATGCAGATGTGACTGTAACCAGTGTCTGTGGTGCCCTTTGCAGATGTGAATGAGTGCCAGGACCCCTCGTACTGTAAGAATGGAAGGTGTGAGAACACGCCAGGCTCCTTTCACTGTTTTTGTGACCCTCCGTTCACCTTCAGTGCTGCTCAGAAACAGTGCGTCTATGACGGTGGGTAAAATCTACCGTGTCAGCTCACACTGAGCAAGACCAATCAAAATCACTTTTGCTTTTCATAAATGAAAAGCGAAACGTTTCCAAAATAGTTTTAAAATGTGGCATATGTTGATTTTCTGTTCACTTACAAAACACCCACTGCTAGAACACTTTTTGAAAGCAGTTCCAGTTGTACTTCTGTAGCAAGTTTATGCTGAACAATCCTTGGATGTTGAAAGAGATGCATTCTAGTCCATTAATGAAAGTGATATCTCAGAAATATCTCTTCTGCTAAATAAAAGAGCAGCCAAGAGCATGTTTTTCATGGCATGTACACTGGTGCTGAAATTGGCTGCTTGTATGTTTTTCTCAGTGTTCGCATGTATAGGTTTTGCATTTCTTTTTATTACATTTCTTTTTGTGTGTTTTTGTCTTTCTGAAGTAGATCGCACAGCGGCACACAAGGACGTGTGTTTCAATCAGGTGGATGAGGGGCTGATCTGCAGCGACCCCACGACAGCCATGGTCACATATTCCGAGTGCTGCTGTCATTTTGGCCGCGGCTGGGGTCCCGAGTGCAACACCTGCCCCCAACGACACTCAGGTCAGTGTGCTGCCCTTTGACCTTTTGTTCACGTTCCTCATGTATCTAATGATCCTTACTCTCATAGAGATGTTTAACCGCCTCTGTGAGATGCATCTGGAAACCGAGTCTGACGGGGAACAGGACTTTTTGGCAGCTTTTGCTAACTACAACCCAGGTTTGTACTTACACTTTCTTATATGTGTAATACCAAATACCAAAGAAATTGTATTTATTCAAAGTTCTTTTTTTTGTATTTGCTTCTGAAGGTGACAGTTCTGAGGAGGACTCTGATGAATGCAGTTGTGCGAATGGACGCTGTGTCCGTTCCTATCTTGGCACCATGTGTGAATGTAACTCAGGCTTCAGGCTAGACCACTCCCGCACTCGCTGTATAGGTAAGCATATGTCTTCTACCTAAAGGCATAGTGCATATGTAATATGGAGTGCATCTTCAAGGGATCAATCTTAAGCAAAAGCACATAATGAACTAACCATGTTACTGCCAGTCACAAGAGGTCAGAAGAGTAATGGATGACTCACTATTTTATCAGCATGAACTACTGCCGGATGTTCTTGCTCTGTGATTTGAACATAAAAGCAAAATATCTTGGGTTCTTGTCCAGCGTCATTTCTGGCCATAAGAAGGGTGTACAAATACATATGGCACTATCAATCACTTGGGGCTTATATTTAGTATAATTAAGCATTTAATTCAGTTAAACATTTTCTAAAGCTTTATTTTATTAAATAATGGTTGTGTGCAGAGACAAATATTGATCATATCCCAATAAAATGCATGTAATCTATATAATGACCTACACAGATGTTATCTGGTATTGTAGTTGTTTTAAAGGTCCCATGGCATGAAATTTTCACTTTCTGAGCTTTTTGAACGTTAATGTGAGCTCCCCTACCCTGTTTAGCCCCCCCAAACGGGCGATTTTGAACAAGGGAATTTTCTGACGTCACACTCCAGAAAGGTTTCCACCCCCCTGTCTGGATGTCCACCTCCTGTCTCTGGAAATCACGCCCAGAGAGTTTGGACCGGCCCTTGCGCAAACGCTACGAGCTGTGGTTTGCTTTTGCAAACCGCAGTGGTTTAATTTTATTTTCAGTGGAAATTTAGATACGAGTGTTTTCATGGGACAATACAGAGCTGGACTTGCAAATCGCTTGTCCTTTCTTCCTCCACGTCTCCCCTTTTCCGCATCTGCCCTGTTCCTCCTCCGCTTACACACACCGAACCTCTAAACCAGGAAACAGTGGCGTATTTGGCCACACCCCCACCCTCCTGCATTGGCCCGTCTCTGTCCTCCTCATTTGCATTAAAACTACACGCCCAGAATAGACCGTGTAAAAGCCAGAAGTCTCAATAGGACTGCCTCCAAGAGGCTCTCTCATGCACCAAGGCTTGATTTTGGAGAAGGCTTCATATACAGTATTAGGGAACCACTAAGGCGCCATATAAAAGCATCAAGAAGTACCATGTCATGGGATCTTTAAAATAAGATTGTGGCATTGTTCAGATCAATCTGATTGCAAACTAAGGGTCTCTAAGAGGTATTTTATAAAGAACCTCACAAAGCTAGAAACCATCAGTGGGGTAGAGATGAATGCTATATCCAAATAAAGCCATTGTAAACAAACATATGGTGGAGTTTTTTCACAGTGAATACCTGTGGTTGTTCTCTGTGCTTCAGACATTGATGAGTGCGGTGAGCCTGGAGTCCGACTCAGTCCGTGTAAAAATGCTCGCTGTGTGAACACGGCCGGCTCGTACAAGTGCTACTGCAAACACGGATTTGTGCCCACGCGACGATCCAACATCTGCATTCGCCGAAGGAGCCGATAACCTCCACCAATTATCCACACAACTCAACCCCACGAGGCAAAAGCTGCACCTGCCTCTTCACAACTGGGACAATTTAATAAGGCCTTCAATCATTGACGCATGAACAGACTGATGACACAATGGTTTGTTGAATTTGTAATTATTGTTTGTTAGTGTTTTTGTTAGTGTTTTTTAAGCTTCAAATATGCACTTTTGTAATTGTCATTGATCTGTTGTTCCTATGTTAACCATGTCACACTTTTAAAACACAAGACTTACTTTTTTGTAAGTCTATATTTAATATTACATTCCTGTATCCGTCTACCTTGTAATTTGTTTCATGTTTTATTTGCAAGTTTCTGTCTAAACTTTGTTTTGTAAAAGATGTACAGTACAGTTGAGCAAGTGCCTTTTGATTATGCATTATAATGGACAAGCTGAAGTTCTTTATGAGTTTGTTAGCTATAGGCATAAGGTCATGCACTTAGCAGAGAGGACTCCCAAAAATAGTTGGTCAAGTAGGTTTTTCTAATCAGTTTGACATCTGTTTCAGGAATGTTGCATCAAGATATTTACAAAACCAAAGAATTTAAATTAAAAAGAAAGATGTCAAAATAAAATATGTGTGTTTGAGCTGAGTCTTTCTTTATATGAAGCTTTAAGTCATTTGTTGCCTGCCTCACCTCCAGCCAGAACAGAACATTTATACAGATAACCATCAGGGGGAGCTCTTTGTCCATTATTAATTTAATACACTGAGTGGTGGTGAAGTCTTTTCAAATCACCATACAATGAGCAAAAATATTTTTGTAACTTGGTTATTTACTGTTAATTCTCTTTATGAGGGTATACATGGCCCACCTGCTTCATATTCCTGCTCTAACTTATATCCTGCCCATCTGTGGGTTAGTGTCAACAGTTGTTGCTCCTTGTGCTCAGATCTCTATGAGTCAAGCTTTGGTGCGACTGCAGTTTCTCACTGTCCTGGTTTCAGTCTGTCTCATTATGATGTAATTTGAAACTGGAACAGCAGTGTGACCTCTAGCAACTAGTTTAGGAGAAGAGCGTGAGGAAAGAGGATGAGATTGATGTAAAAGAAGCAGAAATAGCATATTTGACCTTGGAGACTTCTCAGAAAGAGTTGTGAGGATATAAATATCTTTTAGTAGGTCATCATGACCGGACAATAGCACTGGGATAGTGGTGACTTAAGAACAAAACCAGATGTAAAGGTAAAACTTTCCACATAGATAAAAATCTATTGCCTAGAGATCCATGAGAAAGAAATGTCACTATATACTTGCAGCATATCATACCAACCAGTTATTATTATTTTTGCTGACACTGTAAATCAAAGGCAGAATTAAGATATTTGTTGCCCACTGCTACATGTTTAATTGTCAGGCCTATATTGTTTTACACTGAGCCATACTTGGCCTTCCTGTGACTATCATTTCTCAGAACTGCAGTCATATGATTCAGCTTTAGTGTGGGGCATATCTGCACACACACATTGTCCTGGGAAAAATACCCATGATACTTGGTTATGAACCCTCTCACTAACTTATCCAAAGGCTGAAGTTGTACCAGTTACACTTGTGGTGACCCCATCGCAGTCTGGTCTATAGTGCACAGACAGAGGGGGGTTTAGCCTAAACTGCTGTTATCTGCAGAAAGCACTGTGCTAGACTCACAGAGGCAGCCGATGGCATCTCCACATCCTGCGCTCAGCTTTTCCTTTTGTCACATAGGATTGTGGGTGATCTCTGCTCTGGGCAGCTGGGGCCCTGGGCGTAAACAGGTTGGGTGTGTCCCAGTTTATGTTCGGACTCATTGAGGTATAGCTTTCCTAAGTACGGTAAATGATATATCTGGAATTTTTCCATGTATAAAGGATATTATAATGCAAAACAATTCACTGCACTTGCACACTTACGCTTGTGATGTCTGCTATGATGACTCCAGTGTATTATAGACTAAATAACCTAAAAAGAGGTGGAAATTTTTTAGGCTTCGGACTAGCACTAACTTCTTGCAGGCAGGGTTCACTGATAAGTTATTTAAAATGCGTTTGCAGACTAGACTATTCATCCAAATAAACTCTTGTGTCCTGAATACAGCTACAGATCATTGGTCAAATATGCACAGAGGGTAAATTGAATTCTACATTCCACTTATTCCTGAAAATGCTTCACTACAATACCTTCACAGCCGCAGTGCAAAATACTGGAACTAAACTAACAACACAGCAGGGCTTTTCATTACCACTAACTGCTTGTAATGAGTAGCATGCTCTTCTCAGAACTGCTCAGCCCTCCCTAAAACACCATCATCTCCACAAGACTCTCACCACCAGCACTTTGTTGTTACAGCTACGCCCATGCACAAATGTACCAACCCTGTAGACCCACGAGGGGTGTACACACAAGCCCCTGCTCTAATTGGAGCGTTGGAGTTTTGAGAAGACACAAACATTAAACAGATTCAGTGGCATGACCTTTTTTAAAAACTCAGTGGGAATAAACCACAATATCCTCGCTCATCTTGGCTACAGAATGAGTGGCAGAAGATCTTGATGTATAAATAGCTTAACCCATATGCTGCATACTAAGGAATTATTTAGTCCATTCAAGATAGGATATGATTGCTTCCAAAACCTATAACACAGGTATGAATCACTATTTCATAGCCTTGTGGATTTTATAGGACACTGACTGCAGGTTAAGAAAAATGGTCTGTCAAATGCATTCCTATCCTGAAGAGATGAAAAGTGATGGGACTTGAATAATATGCCGCTTATATAGGCTATCTAACTGCTGGCTATAAATAGTCCATTTGGTTAACCTACTGCAGTAAAAAGATGGTGTGCTTTTGTAAAATAGCCAATATAAATGTACAAAAATGGCTATTAAACAGATGATAACGGGGCTTTACTGTAAAATGTCTTTAATCCATTTGGCCACAACATGTAGGCTAGATTAATGGCCAATATGACTAGAAAAGTAGGGTATACTCGCGTTTATGGGTACATTAAACACAGTACTAATGTGACTGCTGCTGCTGTCTCCGCTTTAGCACCAGGGACAGCACCAGTAACATTCTTGGACTTGATGATGCTGGAAGAGAAAGACTGAAAATGTGCGCGGTGTTCCCCATGTGACTGCGAAGGGTCAGCTCCAGCTACCCACCCACTCGTCCACCCACCAGCCCACAGCTCCCTCCTGCCACCTTCCACCCTCCCACACCCGTAACTAGCTGCTCCACACACGGCCACTGCTTTCTTTCTTTCCCTGTTCCACGGCGTAGGTTGGAGACTGGAGGCTACGGCGAGGGAGCGGGAGCAGCGGAGGTGGAGTGACCGACGGGGACGCACGGCACGGCGGCCCTCACTCACGGATGCTTCGGGGAGGGAAGAATAAACATACGACGCTGCGGATACCACGATTCATACATACCTGCTGAAAAAGACAGCCTCTTTTCCCTTTACAGCGATCCCATCTCCTCTGCTCCCTGTTTTAATCCAGAATTTACCACATTTTCGGTTTCGTAACGTTGAATTTCATTTCATGGATGCGGGCGGACTGGACGGACTTCATCAAACCACCTGGGATTTTTAACCATCTGAAATTAGCCTATTTTTTAGCTAACGTGTGAGGATTTTTTGTCATATGTGGCGACATTTTGGGGTATAAAATTACTCCTGTATCACCTGAACGAGACCAAATAAGCGGTAAGTATTTTATATATATTTTTTAAATTCACAATTACGCTACCTATAAATGGCAAATGAAAAGATGCCCCCCCATTAGCTTCATCGCTACTAGCTTATCATAGCTCCGCGTTGATGTTTGATATTTTTAAACTGAATGATCAATGGCGTGCAGAAATGTGTGCATGTTTAATAGCTGCTGGTGGTAGCTGACTGCAATGTATGACGATCCATATGTCCATGGCTGTCTCATCTTATGCCTTTGTTTGTGCCCATGTCAAACGCTTGCACATTTGATCATCGTTCCTTCTGTTGAGTCGTCGTCCGCATCCATTCGACTAGCTAGAATAAAGCCACCTTTGTTTGTGTCTCCATAGCACTGCTGTTTCATACAAAATGTTATATGTAAGAGGACTGCATCATCTCTTGTTTTTTTCTATCGGTATTGGGTTACTTCTGTTATGATCTGGCTGAGATTCATTGCGCGGTAGAATTTTTTTTCTTTTTCTTTTTTTTGTGAATGAAGCAAGAGGCACCAGGTGGATTTCAGACCAGGATTCAATCAGAACAGGTGGTTTGTAAACAGCACTCCTCCTATTAACCACTATGTTTAATTCAGTAGGGTAATGGCTTGTGACCACGTGTGTGGAGTAGATGAGCCACAATGACCTGTTCACCCTAAGCCAAAGTGGTGGCTTTAAATGACAGTATTCAGTTCAGTGCAGCTCTGGGAAATGCTGGGGTTTGTCTCTGAGCATGTTGGCACTGACACTTGAGTAGTAGTTATGGTAATGGAGGGTTATGCTCCAGAAAGACTCATTTGGGATTTTGACGATGTATCCTAGTGTGGTAGCACAAACTCTGTTACAGAAACCATCTTTAAAGAACAATGACAAAAAATGTGTTGATGTTGAATTAAAGATTTGACAATGAAAATAAGAAACGTGATTTAGAGTCCTACTTTACTACAGTGATGAGTGGGTCCCTAATTGTGACTTAAGCTATTGATTGGAGATGGCTCTGACAGACAAAGAGACTGTGCTCTGGTGTTGACCCCAGGTCCTACTGTTACATCCCCATTAGAACCAACACAGCTCAATAATATCTCTTTAGAAATGGAACATTTCACATTACACTGACCACTGAAGACAAATGTCTGCTTTATATTCCGATGGACCAACATGGAAATGGATAAGTCATATAAGTAATGTGTTTTATAATGCTGAAATCAATTAATCACAACTAATTACATATTGAAATTTGGTTAACTAATGTAGTTTCCAATTGTTATCTGGACTATACAGACTCCAAAACATGCCATAGGCTGACAGAATAGGTTTAACACATAGAGGACACGGTGAATGAATTACATCAAAATGACCCAGGAAATGATGGAAATTGAAAGTTTTCAAGAAGTATTCAAGTGGCATCACTTTATCTTAATGTGGATATATATTTTGATGATGTTTTATATGAATTAACAAACAAATAAAAGATTAACAAATTAAACATAAACTGCTATGATGTATTTGAATGCAATTTGCAAGGTTTTTTGTATGAATAAAGTAATTTTAGGTAAATAAAAATATAAATTCTAGGTTTAAAGTGCTTGTACCAACAGATGGTGCTATAATGCAGGTAGCATCAGGAAAGAATGTTTTTTTGTTCAGAAGCTTTGGTCCATGACTTAAAAAGTTAAGACAAGTTAATATTGTCACATAAACTCTGAATTGCCAGATTGATTCCTGACATGGATGATGCCAGTGAGTATGTTGTGTACAAACGGGAACCCTGCTGCTTTGGTGACACTGAAGTCTGTCAGTGCGGATGAGCGTCTGTCTCTGGTTAAAGCCCAACAAAGGAGATGGACTGTGAATGTGCCCCCCCAGAGTGCTGATTCTTCAAATCCCTCTCCAACAGATCCTTTCAATTGTTACCACTCACACTCTTTGTGCTGCAATGACCCATAGCACTAACCTAGTGAAGGGAACTGGCTGTATGACATTGTCTGAGCAGTTTTTCATTGCACTTGGTGACAAGTATAAAATCAAGCAGCTGCAACAGGGACTCAGACTCTGTAAAATACAAAGTGTGTTGTGATTTGTCTGTGCCGGTGGCAGAACACTCATTCATTACTCATACTTCTCTTACCAAAAGAAGCATCAAAGACACCCATTTTAAGGAGCTAGTCTAATAATGTTCAACAAAGTTTTCTTCAGTTAAATGTGCAGCTATGAACTCCATCTATCATATGTCAGGCAAAGACAAACACTGACAGACCATCAGTCTAAAGCTTTCATATTTGTTTAGCTGTATACAAGGATTTGCACAAGGATCAGTACATAGTCGGACCATTTACCCTGTTGCATTTTGGGGTTTTGGAAATGTAACTTCTAGACAGGTATGTCTAAGTAGCATCTATGGACTTTCAAAGTCTACAATCAGGCACGTGTGTTGGTGTGGCCATATTCCCTGACTGATATGATGCTACAGGCTGACAAAGGAGGGCTGGCCCCATTTACACAGGATCAGTGCTGTGAGGGGCCTCTAATCATGTGCCATCTCTGCAAATAGAAAGCGGCTCGGTGGCCCCGCACGCTGCTGACTCCACTGTATGGGGCCATTTTAGCTCCACATGCTTTTATTTTGTGCTTGGACTCCCTTCAGGCAAAGTGTGAGCTGTAAAAAGCATGGCCACACCCTTATCATTAGTGTGAATTGGGTTATGAGCAGTTTATTCTGGTTTACATGAGGTCTAATTACAGAGCGCATTGGTGCTCTGGTCATGTACAGGTCATTATCTGTGTCATGTGATGTGTTAGAGTATTGGAGAGATGCAGCTCAGAGCACATTGTCTGAAGCAGCCTGTGGCCCAGGCCCTGTGCACCACCTCTGGCCTGTGTGTGGTGCCCTACATCCCCTGTGGACCATGATGCTGATCTGTTTGTGAGCTTCCTCTTGATTAAGCAGCAGCAGCAGCGGCTGGGTGATGGGTGATGGGTGCTGTTAGGGAGAAGCTGGTGTCCCGGTACTGTGTCTGGCCTTGACCCTAAGGCTGTGGCCCACTTTGACCCTGTTCAGTTTTACACACGGTGCTTTCATGTCACTGCTCATATCTAAAGAGTCCATATCTCTTTGTGCATGTGTGTCTACATCTTGTGGTATTCTCTGTGAATAGGGAAATTGGGGTCACTGATGTTTTTTGCTTCACTGCTTTTACAGTGTTTTAGGGGGAATAACATGTCTGGACTCTTTTGTCTGTTTTCAAAGTCTAAAAACTAGAGACAAATGTTAATAATAAATGTCTTCAACTAGGTTTTTATTGTTTTGGATCACCTAAATAAACAGCCATGATTAATGTAATGCCTTGTGTGTGTAGAATAGAGATGTAGAGAGAGAAAATAGACCATAATAGGCCCAATCTAAAACACTACCTTAGACATGCCTTGTGTTAATGGGACTCTCCATTCATCTCTTCAGGCTTTACACAGTTACATCATTCCTCATCTTTCCATTTTGGTTTGTCCCTGACTCGGAGTCAAGGCAGCATCACATAAAATGTGATTTTATTTAACATTTACAATTATAACTTATATCCTATGACATGTGTGCACACTTTTATAACTGCACCATAGTATACTAAGAGCTGTTATTTTTTCCGCTCCGAGATCAACAGTTTTCTTCTCTTGTCTCAAAGACTGTGCTGTATGAGCCAGCAGCTGCAGAGTACAGTGTGACAGTAGGTCATCCGCATGGTCTGATCCATGCAGCTCTGATAAGCACAGACACTGAGCTGAGCCTGTCATCTGCACACTGAGCAGAGAGTTCCCCTGACTCCTCCCCCTGACCCCTCCTCTGACCATGCCCACTGCACTGCCCCCTGCCTCGGCGTCACGACAGGAAAGACCTGTTACCTCTGGGCCTGTCCTGCAGCATTATCTGCCTTTGTGACTCTGGCTACTTGCCCCATTTCTACTATTCTGTTTAGTGGCACAAATGTCTGAACCCCAGACTTCCCCATGCTTTGCTGACAATAAGATGTACTATATAAAAGGATATTTATGATTGACTATAAGTATTTGTAATGTGTATTGGGGGTAATATTTCTCTCAGTTTATTCGCACTTATCTACAAACTTCCATGTTTGAGATTATATAGATTATATTTACAGTTGGTAGCCACACAATGGAGTTAGCGTCCAAATGTTACGAGAGTTGAAAGGTCATTGGGGCAACATCATTCTGCCTTTCTCTGTACTACAGTAATAGGATTAACAAAGGTTGTTTTTGTTTAAATATTATTTTTTATGTTGGATTTCTGTTGTGTAAGTGATCCATTTCTTGGTAGTTCATCTCATTTGATTCTATTTTGTTCCCATGCACCGATTGTGTTCCCAGGTCTGACGTGGCCCAATGCTACTTATTACAAATTATAGAGCATTTATGGGGTAATTAACTGAACGTTTCCTCTTTAGGAGATGCTTGGCAGTCTTCACTCACTCTGATGCTGTAAACTGTGTATCTGCTTTCCCTCACTCCTCCCTGTTTCTGGAGGGATCACAAGTTCAGACAGTATGGCGAGACATAACAACAGCTAAACTCCCAAATAATAGCAAACCCGAGTACTCAGAGTATTAATCTAAGCATTAATCTGATGTCCCCAGTGGTTTTATGGGGTGCTCTAGTGGGGTTATACTCTCAATGTAGACCCCCTGGTGGAGAGCAGGCAAAATTCAAGACACAGACAGTTATCTGGAAATATTTAGTATCACACAGCCAATTCTTAAACCTTCACCTTCAGTCCTTCTCCATTATCACTCAATCGTCTGAGACTGAACAGAGGGAAATTAAGAATAAATTAAGAAATTAAGGCTGTGGTTTGCTTGGGTTCCTGTCTTATCATCCATCTGTCTTATACTAGCTGAACGTTTGGGGTAAAGTCAAAATAACTATGCATTTGTGACTGCTTTTTGCTTAGTGCGACTGCATTTTGCATTGGTTATTTTAAAATCACAGAGATTTAATAATGAGGGCTTTGGTACTGAAAGTTAACCCCTTACAGTGGAGGGCCTTTTTTGAGCAATTGTCCCTAAAAAGACCTCTCCAAATTAAAATCATACCTGTTATTGAAGTATATGGATTATATACAAATGTTTGGTCTCTGTGTAAAGGTAACATTCTCTAGTTTTACCCTCAGCATTTACATTCACTCCAAATGTGATTGGAAAAAAGTTGGAATGGAACACCAAATAAAAAGTGTTTTTTTTAAATCCTCGCCTTATTTTTTTGTAAATATAAAAGGTGTCTATAGCTGCTGTTCATAGCTGAGGCCTAAAATACACTATCTTTCAAAACAATAAGTTGTTGACCACTCAAATTTCAAAGTGGGAATCAATAGCTGTAAAAATAAACTTTTTACTCCACTTTTTGTTATACTTTGTCCAGGCGTTTTATACAGGGATCATGCTTTTATCCAAAGTACCTATCCAAACCTATCCAAATTGGAAACATTTAGAAAAGGTTTAATAACTTTTGACTCATTCAACCTATAGACATCATTGAGGGATCTACTGAAAGCTTACAACTAGAAGAATCCATTTCTGTACACAAGGTCACTATATTATGTCCCTGAGAATTACATTCTATAAAAAAGTTTTTTTTTCTATCAAAAAATAGACCAAACAAGTGTTAAAAATGAAAATATGTATTGAAAAAATTTATAACACTGCACACTGTATACATTTTCAAAAAACCATGGACACTAAACGTTACACATATATTTACAGGTATTTACACACTAAGAGTCTGGTGGCTGGTTGTCAGTGTGCCACTGATTGTAGCAGTCCTTTGTTTGAATAAAGCAGAGTGCAGTGTCACAGGTAGAACATTTTACAGCTGTCTTTGACTGACATCTTCTACACTTCAGCCTGCCATTTGTGCATGCTTTATTTTTCACTATACATAATTATTTTCTGATCAGTTGGGCTTTATTGGTACACAGAGATGACACAAGAAAACCACAAAAATATAACAGGAAATAGGCTCAAAATATGCTTTCTAAATTTTCAAAGATCAAGGATCAAAGATCAAAGTCAGCTTTATTGTCACTTCTTCCATATTTGTTCGACATCCACTCGCACGTGGAGCCCTCTCCAGTGGGTCTTCTCCCATCACGCCTAGCGGAAGAACCCGGCACGTGCAAGGCCAGATCTCCGGGCGGCACTGAGGCCGTAGTCCTAGAGAGCAGTGGAGTATCGCTCTCTTGTAAGTTACTCGCCTATCAATGCGTTGCTTGATATCCAGGTCGCTTTCCACTCGGCTTTCGCACATGGATATGTGTTGTTCCAAAACAACGCATATCCATGTCCCCCCCCCCCCCCCCCACGCTTCACTATTAATACATTTTGTTGAAAATCTACGAAAGTTTGAGTGTTTAAACAAGAGAAATGTGAGAAAATGTTACATGCAGCCTTAAAACAGCCTTAAAACATGTATAATAATTGTAAAATTATAAAGTTGTCCTACTTCGCAGATTTCACTTATTACGGGTTATTTCTGGAACCTAATCCCCGCGATAAACGAGGGACCACTGTATTCACAATTGTTATTTGTTATTCTTTAATTTTATATTCTATAATACAGGAAATCGAGGTAAAGTACTGAAAAAAGAAAGTTAAATATCCCCAATGTAAAGGCAGCCAGTGTGACTTGAGTTTTTGCTTAACCAAATATTGATCTTATCTCCAGTGTTTTATCACACTGCACTGAAGAGTATTTGCCTTTAGAGCAGCAGTTGAGTCAGAGTGCTAATATATTTCCCATTAGTTTGAATATATTTTCTTTTCTATTGTAGGGTGGATGCGTTTCCTTGAGGCACCATGAGCACCATCTCCCCCACAGACTTCGACAGCCTGGAGATCCAGCAGCAGTACAATGACATCAACAACCGCTGGGACCTGGCCGCAGAGACCGACTGGGACAATGAGAACAGCTCGGCACGTCTCTTTGAACGCTCGCGCATCAAAGCACTGGCCGGTATGATGCACACACAGACACATAGTTAAAATAGGACCACAATTTAAAACAAAATATTATATCTTTGTAATAGGAAATGTCCTCAATAATGGGATAACCTATAAATAACAGGAAGCTGAAACCATTAATTAGAAAATTAATTATTGCCTTAGTTTTATCATGATCTAATTTTAAACTTTAAAGATGTTAGAGGTTATTATTGCTTTAACATCAAAATGTTGAAATGCAGCAAAACTCTTAATTAGGTCCAGTGATTTTAGGTGAAACTTAATTTTGGTCTGTCCCAAAAGATCAGGACAGAAATACATGAAAATGAGGACAAGGCCTAAAAGCTTCACAGCAAATATGAGGGCTGTGGCTGCTCTCACATCCCAGTGGCCCAATGGTTGAGTTCAGCTTTGGACCACCTCAAAGACAATCTACCTCTCAGTAGGGCTGTGCAATTGATCAAATTTGTGATTCAATTATTACTCTATTCAGTTACAAACATGTTATAATCTCATTCTCATACGCTGCAAAACCTGGAGCAAAGCTACTTGTCTAATCTACCTTTGAAAACACAAGAGTCACAAAACATTACTTGATGAATTACTTTAGTTCTATTCTTACTCTCTAGGTAAATTTTGTTACAGTATAGAAGTAATCATGATTTCAATAAGCCAAATAATTGCAACTCTGTCATAATCAAGCAACCCTCCTCAGTGAGATCACTGAATTGGCTTTTTCTACATGTCATATTTAGTTTGGATTAAATTTTGTGTTGTTTCCTTATTAGTAACACTGTTAAAGAGTAGTAGTCCCATAACCACCCCAGCAGAGGGCAGCATTACACAGCAATATACCCCATTTACTCCCACTTATACTCACACACAGAAATGCCTACTGTACTGTGAGCGCCACAAGCGTCAAACCACTAAAAGATTATGCTCATTTTACTTTCAAATACAAGAATCATTTCCTTAAGTAAACACTGGATACAAACTTCTGGCTAACAGTGCACTGCATATTTTTCTTCATTGTAAATTGGGGGTGGCAGTTGTGCAGTTGTCTGGTTAGTCCCATGTTTTATGTATGTTAATGCTGTGCGCTGTGGGGCTGCTTTGAATACCTGTGATACCACCGGCGTGGGACAAGTGCAGACCTGAGTGCACATTCTTGGACATGCCTCGGCGCCTCATTGCCTCAGGGAACACCTCCTGCCTCTTCCACTTCTCCCCAAATATCAGGACCCTGTGCATGTCGTAAGCTACTTCTGCTTACACATGAAAATTTCTCAACTGTGCCTTGAGATTGTTTCACTTCTGAAATGATCACTCACTCTCACTCTCACTGATGTTTTGCCATGACAGACCTATACTTTTAACCCCAAACAATAGGACTGCAGTTTATCGCAATCAAATTTAAATTGAGCAGTTATCACATTGCAAAGGTCTTTTTATAGAGGTCTTCCTGTGCCTGTAGTTTAGGCCTCTACAAACTTGTTCTGAAATTTATGGGATTCTTTTATTAATTTATCAGTTAAATTAGCAGAATTAATTGTTTTTCTTTGTTCAAATGGCAAATCTTAAACATATACTGAAAATTGAATTGCAATGTAGAAAAATTGCAATCCAATTTTATTCCAAAATTGTGCACCCTACCAACAGTATATAACTCTAATGATAATCATTTTCATTGAAAGACATATTTATTATAGTATGATTAACTTGTTCCCTCAAGCTTTTAGTTTGCTGCCAGTGTTTAAATATGAATAATAATATTAATGCTCTCTGCTCATGATCAAAACTCCTCCTCACACCTCCCTCCCATCTGCTCCCAGCCTTTATTCTCTCCAGAGCGTCATCAATTATTCATTCATTTTACACCTCATTGCAGCTTCTTGAATGTCTCAACTTGGAAGACAAGCTCCGTTCAAAACTTCACACCAAACAGGAAGTCAACAGGATCTAAAGTATAAAAACATATGGCTTTTATCATTAAAACTAAGAGTAGTTTTTCTGACATTTTGCTGTTTGAAAGCAGTGAGTTGGCTCTCATTAGTCCAGTCCACTTCTGTAAAACACCTTGTTACCAAAAGCCCAGGGGCTTGTCCGTCTAATGAGGTCCATCCAGATGCTCTCTGGCCATCATGAGCCATACATCAAAAACACTACTGGGGTCTTTACTAGAGACCCCTGGACAGTTATCCCCTTCCCTCCCCAGTACACAGGACCTTTTTGACCTTAAGGGTACAGACCAGAGTTGTGATTATGAACATGTATTTCCTTAAAGGTCCTATATTATGCAAAACATACTCTTGTGAGCTTTAAGCCGAATTTGAATGTTGTCACCTCCTCCAAAGCATACATGGAATTGTGTTTTGTTTCATTCACACATGTTTGGGAAACCATTTATTTTTAGTCTGTCTACATCTTCTAAGAACAAAATGCTCTGTTCCAACTTGTGGTATTATGTTTTCAAGTTAACAACTACCTTTTACCTTTTAGTTCATTAGAGATTGGCAAATCCAGGGCTGAAATCATCCAAATAATTATAGAGAGGGTGTATGGAGTTTAAAAACATAGTGGAGCACTTATTACCACATGACATCACAATGTGGTACAGTGTGTTTTCTGTTTGAGAGAAGTCTAAATATGCAGGGTTTGTGTGTTAAACATGTGTGAATGAAACAAAACACAACTCCAGGTATATGTGTGATGAGGAAACAGCATTATAATATAGATCAGAAAATGGCATTACAATAAATAACAACAACAAAACAAAACATTTGCCAAAAAAGGAGTGGGAAGAAGAAAACTTATTTAATCCCACCCCCTCTTCTAATTTAGGATAATGAGCTTTACTTTTACATTTCTTTTACATTCTTCGGACATACCAACAATGGTAATCAACAGAATACAAGTAATGTAATGGACAAATGATTAGTAGGATGTCCCAAATCATTTAGTTTTCACAGATTTGACTATTCCAGAGTTGATTTAGGTGACAACCTTGACCCACCTGTTATTAGAGCAAAACAAACACAAGTTGTGGCAGGAAAGCACTCCTACTGAGGCTCCTCTATGACTTCCTTCCTGTGTGAGTGCTGTATCAAACACTGACAATGTTGACAGTAAAAGCTGTTGTGAGTGACTAGGTTAGATGACAGGCTGAACATATAGGTCCAGACAGGCTACTCCCAGTGCTCCCAGGAATTAAGAAGAGTGGAGTAATCCTCCTGAAGCTATAGCCAGAGAAGCGCTCTAATGGTTTAGTCCACCTCCACACCTCCTCCCCCACTGTCTCTTCAGTCGCCCTGTGTGTGCTCCTCCCTCTAACACACCTTATGCAAATGGCACCATTTTCAGTGGGCCCAGCAGGCTTTGTTTACACAGCCATCCGACCACAGCCAGTTAGCTGCTCTGCTCCTGCATTTGGAGGGAAGGACTCGACTGCTCCTTTACGAGGACCACAAGGGACTGTGACCACAAGTTTTGACTTCAGTTGGAGGCCACAAGTGTGGTGAACTTCTATACAAGAGGAGGATAAAGGAACATTTTGTTCTTCACTTTAGTTTGTAAAGAAATCTTTGAATCGGATCTTCCACCCCTGTGCTTGCAGCTGTGTTTTCATTGGACAAACTAGTGGGTATAGTTAAGAAAAAGGAGAGGCGGCAACATTTTCAAGATCATATTGTATCTTAAAAAGGCATAACAGAAAGAAGGAAATAATCTTGGACATAGCTATTTTGTCTTCGGGACTATTTGGTCTGGAAAGGCTGCCTCTGCTGGGCTATGCTGGAGTTATCCCCATTCATTTGACGTCTGACCGAAATATTGCCTAAAGTGAGATCAGCATGGAGTGGGAGCAGAGGGACAGAGAGCCCTGTCTGTCCCCAGCAGCGTTTGTTAACCAGGTGCAATACTCCAACATCCTGGAGGGCCGCTTTAAACAGCTGCAAGGTAAGATCTGCACTGACCTGCTCCTTTGGATCAGAGTCCCAGAGTTGAGGCCTGTCACCATTTCAGTCCAATTTTAACCACAAAGACTGTGGTTAAAGTTGCTTTTTATTGTGGGTCACACAAGTATGGTTAATGATAATTATAAGATAATCAATTTACTCAGACAGAAGGAAAAATTGCACAGACTGCTTCATAATGATCTGCTCTGACAGCAGGTGCTCCAGGTTTGATAAGACTCAGCATTTTTAGTTTGTATAATTAAAGAGAAAGAGAATAATAATAAGAGATAATAAAAGAGAAAAGTGAGCTCTGAGACTCTCCTCATACTATATAAATAAACAGTATAGATACGTACCCTACAGTACACAGTATACTGTAAACTGCTGCATTCACTCAGCAAACTTTAGATCAGCTTTAAAGCAGGCGGCAGTCTGGCACCTGATCACCAGCCACCTGTCCTTTTTATCTTATTACAATGCGTGGCTCTGTGTCCTTGTCTCTACCTGTAAAGCCACAAAAATCAGTTATGGTTCACATGATGACGGAGCTGGCTTATATAATAGCAATGTGAAAGTCAGTGATATAGTGTGCAAAAACACCTACCCGTTATTTAACATGCTTCAGTGAATAGATTTCATCAGTTTACAAACTTGAAATCAACGTAAAATCAAATAAATGACTTCTGTCTTGGACTAAGAATAGAGTGGGACTTGTTGTTTAATGTCCTGCACTAAGCCTATAAAGTTGCTGGCACATTGAGGTGTTTGAAGCACACTGTGCCAGCTCATGCACATCGTACCCAGGAGCCCTCATATCCGGTCCCTCCCCGACACTCGTCTGGGGCTGCACTTGACGGATAAGTTATGCTTTCCACATATTTTACATTCTTTTAGTCAAAATAAGATATTACATAATTAAAGTAGATTTTTAGTTACAAGTGAGGCAGCTATGATATACGTTTATATCTTCTACATAATATACAACATGAACTGCTTTTTAATTCAAATGCAAGATTGGCTTTAGTATTATAATGGCAATGGATCTCCTACATGTATTGAAAAATAATAGCGAGTTATGTGTGGTCAGTACACAAAAAAGATCACAGCTAAATAAAGTCCTTTAAACTGTATTTAGTGTGTAGATGTTACTGTCATGGCAGTGCATGCACATTCACTATCGCAGACACAAACACCTTTTTGGCTACACCTACTTGTATTTCCAGTTTGACTCGCCTTGAGGCTCATTCTTCATGTCACTCCCTGCCTTACTGTATTAAATCATGACTTCAGTCTGCTCATGTGATAAAGGAGAAATGTGCGCATACACAGAATAGTTTGAAATTGTCTTCATCTTCATCATTTAAATGGTGCAAACTTTGGAAAACATTATAATTTAAGTCAGTGGTATTACTTTTTAAAAACATTCAGTTCAACTGTGGTAATTACATTTACCTAAATGAGGGTATAAAGTTTAAACAACTGCTCTCTGTGCAATTGTCAAGGACATGTCCAACATGACTTGCCCTTATCCCAAAGCATGGAGGGAGCTGGACTGAGCAGTGAATAATTTCCTGGTTAATATATAAATGATAGTGTAAGCTGGGTATCAGCACAGGCCTGCTTGATAGGGTCACTGTCCGTGCTACCACCGACCTCTGAATTAGCTGCTGTGGACTTTGGAATGAAATGTCACTCTGGTTTACTTAACCAGAATAAACATAATTTAGATACCACAGTCAACGACCCCCATAAACCTTAAACAGACAAACTGTTACTATTTTGTCTATTATATTGTCTTTTCACAGGCCATATTCATATTTTCCCTTACTATTAAACATTAACTACAGAGAAGGTATTAGTTAACCAAGTTAGTTAACTAAGGCTGCATCTCATTACTCTGTCTTACCCACCCCTTCTCCTTCCGTTCCCCCTTTATCTACGTCTTTGTCTTGCCCCTTGATAACGAGCTGAGAGGGCTAGGGGTACGAATGTTCCCCTAAGAAATGGGACACCACTCGATTACCGTCATCATCCCTTGCCATGTCAAGGATTATCGGGTACCTCAGCTCGACAAAAAACTACCTTGTTTATACATGAAAGTTCGATGAAAAACGATAACATCGGCTAAACAGACACCGCAACAACAGTTACTAAAAGTAACGTAGAACATAAGCTGCGTGAAAAGTCCCTCAGTCGTCCAGGTAGAATCCATGATAACAGGAGAAGTTCAATTTGTCAACTGGACCAAGTTTGTTTGGTTGAAAACGTTTCGCCGCTCATCCGAGAGGCTTCGTCAGCTCATGTTCATGGTCGTTCAGAGCTGACGAAGCCTCTCGGATGAGCGGCGAAACGTTTTCAACCAAACAAACTTGGTCCAGTTGACAAATTGAACTTCTCCTGTTATCGTAGAACATAAGCGTCATAATTGTAAACCGTGCTAAACTATTAATTGATCATTACAACTGCTGAAAATACTTACACATCTATGAGACTCCTTGGCTGGTCGATGTGACGCTGCCATCCTGATCCCAAAACCTGCCTGAGCTTGTAGGCGTACCCCTTCGTTCAAGGGGTAGCCCTTGATCAAAATTAGAATCAAGACACCTCACCTCACATGCATGCACAAAACCAAGGGTTAGGGGTAACCACGAAGCGGTAAGACAGAGTAATGGGACGCAGCCTAAAAATCTCTGTGTGCTGCATTGACTTGAGTTCTTGGACTTTCCTCTAAGTTTGATGCGTAGCTGAGGTCACTGATGTGTATTGGGTCAAGTTTCTCTGAACTGTATCAAATAACTGAATATCACCAACACCAGTGAAAGCTGTAGCTCTGTGGCCTCCAGCTGTAACTTAGGGTCACATTACCCACAGTTCATTGTGTGCACACAAACTCACACAAATGTTTTTTTAAGCATTTTGTTTGTACAGTTTGACCAATATTGACAGGCTTTTAAGTCACAAGAAGGTGCAGCTTTGGAAAGGTCAGGAGCCGTACAGTGCTGTTGACAGTTGACACTGTTTGGTCTGCAGATGTTGTGGCTAAAAGAGTTTCAGTGGCATCTCATGGGACTAGCCTTGGGCTGTCCTCTCCACTGTCTACTGCATTATCAGCAGCAGCTGCATTTGGTGCAAACGGTAATAACCTGTTACCGGCACCAAAAGGAATAAAAACAAGTGAAAAAAAAAACAGTATTTTGGAAAAAGTTGCCCCCATTTTTGCTGAAACCTCAAACTGTTCAAGTGTAAAAATAACATGTGCCACATGTGGAAGGGCAGCGGTTTTGCAACAGCTCTCTCAATGTGAGAAGAGGGGGAAGAGTGTAAACGCCTAGAGACACTTCAAACAGCATGCATATTTTTACAGTTTGTCTTTTCAAGTTTCATTTGATCTGAGCACTAAATACATTTCATTGGCAGGTATGCTATTCTACTTTAAACTATTAACTCTAAGATCTCATTTATCAGAATTCATTTGTTCATTATACTGTAATGCTAATTGTTTTTGTAGCAAGCATCATTAAAGCCATGGTTACCTCAACACTAGCCACAAATTCTGTATAACATTTCTTGTTTAGATTTGTGTAAAAGAAAAACATCTCTAAAACACACACAACTCACTTAAGCACTTCATAATAGTTCTGTTCTTTCTATATGTTTGCTTAAATTAATGTAGGGAGATTGAAACGATGTGGCACAAAAACTTAACATAGGCCATACATAATTGAGATATGCACAAGGATGTTTTCTCATTCTTTGTGAGGACAGGGTGACCAGAGACTACACACACTCATCGTGGGTGGGGAGGATTTGAGAGTTTGTGGACTCAAAGACATTCCAAAACAGTTCAAAACGGGTGCAGCACATGACCTGGGTGGGTGACAGGAGGAGGCTGCAGTTAGCAGCTAGAGAGTCTGAGGTTTTCTTTCATCTTTGTCGATAAACACAATGGCTGTGCCAAGAAAATAGACCAGATCTGCAGAATGCATTATTCCTGTGAAAGTACAGCCTGCATTAGTCTTTTTATAGAAGACTTTCCTGGTGCTCAGTGCTGAGGTGGCACTGGAGGAAGCAGAGCACTGTCATATAACACACAAACACAGGAACAGTGCAATATTAGCTCTGTGTGAAAGAGCTGCTTGCCCACATAAACCCATCTGTCAGAAACCACAAGCAATTAAATGACTTTATGACAATCCTATGAATAAAAGTACTTTCTGAAGTTTCTGAACAATCTGTTAATTGAGAGAAAACATGCATCTATGTGGCAGTTTGTTGTGTTATTGCTGAATGTATCTTATGTGCCCATGTATTAAACAAACTGCATATTTTAGCATATTTTCTGAGATTACTTGAAGATCACTATTATTATCAATGACTGACCTTGGAGGTTAAACAGAAAGAGATATGCTCTGGTATCTGGCCCTAAGTCCCCCAGGACCAGTAAACTTAAAGCATCTCACTACTGAGAACCCAATTTATTGTGACTAACTAGACATGTTCAAATCTGCCTTTGGTCTCGTTCATAAACAGGCTTACTTGATATACACCTTGAAAAGAAAACAGAAGAATTGTGGTTTAGCAAATCTAATTGAATGTTTTATCTTTATCAAAATGTGTGCAAAACTAAACCTGTTTAGGTGCATCTGTCTACAAAATATGGGATTATACTATAGCTTAAAGACACCTTAGCAGTAATTAGAGACTTGGTGTGTGCAGTTGACATTTTCCCACTGTCCTGTGTTTTATCTCTTATGTCAGAGTGAAACTATGTTGGCACGTCACTCAGGTGTTTTCAGTGGTGCTGACGACATACAGAAGCTATGGCTCCTTTTGGGCCCTCAGCCTTCTGAATGAGCACCAGCCCTGCACCAACTAAACACTTCATTAGTCTTTACAGCTGCGGTGCTTATCTACCTCAGTGTCCGGTGGTGCCTGTGTTTGCTGTAATGAATAAACATGTCTGACACAAATGCTCTGTTTGCTTCTGTTGTCGTGCAATAACCTTGTCATTAGAGGCACATCAACACCACAAGCATGTTTAGGGACCACTGCTCTCTGTATTCTACTTGTTGCTTGGGCTGTCCCAACATGACCAAACCATCATAAGAATGCAACCCTCCTCACCCAACACAGCATTTGGTCTGCTTGATAATGGGTGCATACGAAGCCTTACCTCTGCCTTCGAGTCAGTGGTTATATGCAGACACAATGCCCCAGTATCAGAGTTTACGGGAAGTACCTACTTCACAGTTACGGTTATATCTTGTGGTATTTCTTCACCCTCCCTCCTGCTGTTTGAAATTTCAAAATCCATTAACGGTCGCAGTGAATTACCCCTGTCACCATTCATTTGTGTCTTTGTGTAACACAATTACACTATAATATTGTTTTGTATCTGTTATCAGCAGCATTTTTGCAAGGATCCATTCATCCCAAGCATCATTATCTCATTACCAGCCGGAGGAAGGACTTGGTTTTGTTTAAGTCATTAGTGCAAACTTGCTTGTATGATCTATTTTCAGTCACCCCTGGTTTGTGTACAGCATTGTGCATTAAGTACTACGCTTCACCAATCGTCTTTTAAATGGCAGAAGACTTGTGTCCTAGAAATGAGGTCACCTTGTTAGGTGGCAGTGTGGGATTAGCTTCTTATTCCCTTGGTCCATATGTCTGAGCTGCTGCTAACAGCTTAATTTATTGTACCTCTTTTTAGTTCTTAATGCAACGAGGAAAATCTTCACACACACAGGCATTTTTGCATAGTCACACCAAAGCTTTACTGTCAGAAACTGGCATTGCACCCACAACCACTGCCTTTGTTACACTAGGAATATTCTCAAAGATGTCAGTAAAAGTGACAAATGGTGTGTACATTTATCAGATAACTAATAAACTAATAAACTAATAAACAAATAACTCAGTAATTAGTTAAATGCACAAAAGTAATCTAGTCAACAAAACTGGTGATGAATATTAAAATTATGTTTTCAGTCTTTAACATTTTCTCTTTCATTTTTACATTGGTTTGCCCTTTTTGCATAATTTTCCTTGTCAAAACCTGTACAGGTTTGAACAATCAGAAAAATATCCAATTACATCAGATAATGATAACATTTGATATGCATGTAAACATAGCCAGTGTTTTATTTGTGATGTGTCTGCTAGCTTTAACAGTTTTTAAACACTGTATTTCCAGCTGGAGTGTTGCTTATTCCCTTTGAATTACATTAACTCAAATGGGTAGTGAAATTTTGTGCTTTGTTGGTCAACTGTGACTGAACCTAGATCTTCTCTTGTGTATTTTACAGATGAGCGTGAAGCGGTTCAAAAGAAAACCTTCACGAAATGGGTAAACTCTCACTTGGGCAGAGTCACCTGTCGCATTGGTGACTTGTACACAGACCTGCGCGACGGCCGCATGCTAATCCGTTTGCTGGAAGTGCTGTCAGGAGAGCAACTGGTCAGTGTCCCCCAGAAAACCTCTTATAACTTCCCCTTTTCATGACCTACACTATAATGCAACCATGCTCCATCAGCATATTTCTCACTTGTGACACTCATGTGCAAAATGTGTGGGAGGGGTCTTGATTTGTCATAGTTCGGGATTGTAAATGTCACAATAGTATAATAGTATTTTAAAGGATAATTGGGGAATTTTAGAAGTTAAAATATGATTTACGTTAATGTATACATCAGAAGAGCTTAAAGGCAAATTAACGTTTTTTTTACAAGCTGAGCCTTCTTTCTGCAATAAAACAAGTAGTTTTACTCACCCATAGCATTTTTCTGTCAATTGGAGGAGTATCGCAGAACTTATGTTGAGCCGTTCTGTTCTAGTAATGATCCCGTATCCGTTAACATGGTGCTGTATCATACGCTCGGGGCATTACTTTGCGGTGTCCAAATAACACAAACTTTAGCACTTTTCAAATCATAGAAGCCTGATGTCTTAATATAAGATTTCGTTTGAAGCAAAAGTGGCCTGTAATCCGAGATTTAGCCATAGTTTCGAGTAGATGAGGACGCCAGTGCGCATGCGCGGACTGCTCCCGGGACCCAAACATGAAACGCAAAGCTGAAAACTATGGATAAATCTCGGATTACAGGCCACTTTTGCTTCAAATGAAATCTTACATTAAGACATCGGACTTCTATGATTTGAAAAGTGCTAAAGTTTGTGTTATTTGGAGACCGCAAAGTAATGCCCCGAATACTCATGCTAACGGATACGCTACAACATAACTTTCTTCAAACAGCTCCAAATGACACGAACGTGATATGGGTGAGTCAAACGACTTGTTTTATTACCGAAAGAAGGCTCAGATTGTAAAATAACGTTACTTTTCCTTTAAATGTAAATTTAATTTATGTCACACAAATTATTTTCTTCTCAGAAAGTTTGCTTTAAAAAAACTGGTCACATACTACATAGGAATGGTAATGATTTAAATTGATGAAATTTTAAAGTGTGCAAGGATTAATTATATATGGTTAAAATAAATATTAATTGACATTGTGACATTCCAATTAACTCTTGACAACTCTTCCCCCACAGCCAAAGCCCACCAAGGGCCGTATGCGTATCCACTGCCTGGAAAATGTGGACAAAGCATTGCAGTTCCTCAAGGAACAGAAAGTCCATCTTGAAAACATGGGGTCACATGACATTGTGGATGGGAACCACCGCCTCACACTGGGTCTCATCTGGACCATCATCCTCCGCTTCCAGGTAATTCTCTCTTCATTCAACGGTCTGTCCCAGGATGCAGCCCATGGCTCCGCAGGTCTGCATGTTTTGCATAGAGTTCATCCATTGGCAATTTGAAAAGAAATAAATGCTGCTGCAGTGTAATTGACCTCGCAATTATTAGCCAAGGGAATAACCTTATCTTTTATTACAGTGTTATTTTTTACAATGTATTGTAAAATAAATGGTCATTGTAATTTTTTCAGATTCAGGACATCAGTGTGGAGACGGAGGATAACAAAGAGAAGAAATCGGCTAAAGATGCCCTTCTTCTTTGGTGCCAAATGAAAACTGCAGGGTAAGAGAAGGGCAGTTTAAAAGGATTTTGATTATCTTAATGTGACCTCTGATTACAGATGTAGTCATCATTAACCTTGTTAATGATCAATGTGCGATTTGACTGTTGCAGATATCCTAATGTCAACATACACAACTTCACCACCAGCTGGAGAGATGGCATGGCATTCAATGCTATCGTGCACAAACACAGGTCAATGACTCCTTCCTGCACTTTTTTGTCAGGTGTTCCGAATGCTCTGATATGATGTGAAGTTGTGTTTCAATTCACCAATTCAGTTCATTTCATCTCAATTTGGGCCTCATATTTTAAGATGACCTAGATCACAGAAAGACTAACCCACTTAGACTAATACTGGCTGCACTCACTTGCACACCCTGCTGGCATTAATATCAGTTTTAAATCAGAGATTTTTACTTTAATAAATTAAACTGATTACAGACTGGCCCATAAGCGTCATAAATTGGTATTTAGTGATTTAAACTAAATAATGACATTGAGATGGAGTGATCAGAAATATTCTTAGTAAACGTCTGTGTGTTTTTGAATAGACCTGACCTGATTGAGTTTGACAACCTGAAAAGGTCCAATGTCCACTACAATCTTCAAAATGCATTTAATATTGCTGAAAAGGATCTTGGATTAACCAAACTCTTGGATCCTGAAGGTATGTGTTTAAAATGATCTTTCTTGTGGTGTATGAGAACACAGTGTATTTATTACACAGCCATTTATTAAAATGCACATTCCTTTTCATAGATGTTAATGTTGATCAGCCTGATGAGAAATCTATTATTACATATGTGGCTACGTATTACCACTACTTCTCCAAGATGAAGGCTCTGGCAGTAGAGGGAAAACGTATTGGCAAGGTGAGAAACTTTATGACAGTAATGTCTTTTTCCTTGTATCAATGCAAAACTAAAGTACGGTATTTGACTCAGGTTTTGGACTACGCTATTGAAGCAGACCAACTGATTGATAAATACGAGACATTGGCATCGGAGTTGTTGCAGTGGATTGAGCAGACCATAGTGACTCTTAATGATCGACAGCTGGCTAACTCTTTGAATGCTGTGCAGAATCAGCTCCAGGCTTTTAACTCCTATAGAACTGTTGAGAAACCACCCAAGTGAGTCAAACCACATTCAGTTTAATTCTGCCATTTTTCATGTCTTACACTGGGAATGCTCTGAAGAATGTACTTCATTATGTCCACGTTGTAATGTCTCCACAGATTCACTGAGAAAGGGAATTTGGAAGTTCTGCTATTTACAATACAGAGTAAAATGCGAGCTAACAACCAGAAAGTATACATGCCAAGAGAAGGAAAACTCATATCTGACATCAATAAGGTAATAATTTCTGACAACCTGTTTTACACTGGGTGTGTTTAAAAATGTTTTAAAATGAAGACATTTTTTAAACAAATATTAAAATGTTTATATCATCTCATGCAGGCCTGGGAGAGACTTGAAAAGGCAGAGCATGAGCGAGAGCTGGCGCTGAGGAATGAGCTCATTCGACAAGAAAAGCTGGAGATGCTCGCTGCTCGATTTGATCGCAAAGCAGCAATGAGAGAGACCTGGCTCAGTGAGAACCAAAGACTAGTATCCCAGGTACAGTGTCAAAATATATTTAAAATATGAGCCCTCTTTATAAATGTTATTACATTACATTTGCTTCTGTCACTAGGACAATTTTGGGACTGATCTTGGAGCTGTTGAGGCAGCCACGCGTAAACATGAGGCAATTGAGACAGACATTGGAGCATACTGGGAGCGTGTCGCTGCTGTGGAGGCTGTGGCTAAAGAGTTAGAAGCAGAGAGCTATCACGACGTGCGGCGTATACTGGCGAGAAGAGACAATGTGCTTCGACTGTGGGAGTACCTGAAGGAGCTCCTCGCAGCACGAAGGGTGCGCCTCAACGCTCACCGTGACCTGCAAAGACTGTTTCAGGAGATGCGTTACATCATGGACTGGATGGCTGACATGAAGGTAGGATTAGTTTAGAATCACGGCTTTCAGTATACAGAACGTTTACATTTTACATTCAAGTTTTTCCTTTTTTTTAGGGTCGCTTACAGTCTCAGGACAGCGGTAAACATTTACATGATGTATTAGACCTTCTGCAGAAGCACACACTGGTGGAGGCAGACATCTCGGCTCAGGCAGAGAGGATCAAGGCAGTTCAGGCAGCAGCCACTCGGTTCACTTCCTATGAACAAGGTGAGTCTACTGTAAAGTTTGTACTTGTATCAACTGTGTAGAACTGCTTTGACCTTTGTCATCATTCTAAATCCAGCCTACAAGCCATGTGAGCCTGCTTTAGTGAGTGAGAAAGTGGACATGTTGGGTCGGGCCTATGAGGAGCTTGGTCAGTTGGCTGCAAAGCGAAAAAAGCGTCTCGAAGACTCACGGCGCTTGTGGCAGTTCATGTGGGATTTGGGAGAAGAAGCCGCTTGGATCAGGGAACAGGAGCAGATCCTGGCCAGTGGAGACTGTGGGCGAGACCTCTCCTCTGCTCTTCACCTGCTCAGCAAACATGAGGCTTTCAGGGATGAGATGGCTGCTCGCTATGGACCACTCAGTCATAGTATTTCTGCTGGAGAGGCATTAGTGAATGAGGGTCACTTTGGTGCTCCAGAGGTCACGGAGAGAATCCAAGATATCCGGGCACAGTGGGCACATCTGGAGGAGGTAGACATCATTGCTCTTTGTACTTTGACTTTGTCTTGTTAGTGGGAGTTTTGTCTGAATAATACACTTGTGTTAATGTCTCTTTTCTAGACAACCAAGCTAAGAGAGCAGCGTCTGAAGGAAGCTGTGGCTATGCACCAGTTTGAAGCCGATGCTAATGACATGGAGGCATGGCTAATGGAGACGCTTCGACAGGTGTCTAGTCAGGAAGTCGGTCACGATGAGTTTTCTACTCAGTCTTTGGCTCGAAAGCAGAGAGAGGTTGAGGAAGAGATCCATAGCCACCGTCCTCTGATTGACTCCTTGCATGAGCAGGCCCAGGCCTTACCCCACACCTACACAAGCTCTCCTGAAGTTGGTGTCATTTTAATACATTATGTCTGACATGTGTTGAGTGTATCTGAAATCTATGCTTTATTGTCTTCAGGTGGAAGGTCGCTTACCTGCGATTGAACAGCGCTATGAGGAGCTGAAGACTCTGTCTGCAGCCCGTCGCCAGGCTCTGGAGGGCGCCTTGGCCCTTTATCGTATGTTCAGTGAGGCTGATGCCTGCCAAGTTTGGGTGGAGGAAAAAGAGCAGTGGCTACATGGCATGGAGATCCCTACCAAACTAGAAGACTTGGAAGTAGTGCAGCAGAGGTAAGTGAAACCTATCACATCAATTCAAATGTTAAATGAGTCATTTATTACTGTGTAAATCTGATCTGTAGATTTGAGACACTGGAGCCAGAGATGAACAACCTGAGCAGTCGGGTTAATGATGTGAACCAGGTGGCTGAACAACTGCTGAGCTCGGACAGCTGCAACAAGGACCAAATTCACCAGACCAAAGACCAGCTCAACAACAGGTCAGAGTTTTCTAGTATGACATAGAGGGAAAATATTAAGTAGAATTTGAAATATATTTGAAAAATCTGAAAAAAATCTAAAATATGCATTTGATCTGTCTAACAGATGGAAGGACTTTGAACTACTGGCTGGCCAAAAGAAACAAGCTCTGGACTCCGCTCTTAACATCCAGAACTACCATCTTGAATGTAATGAGATCCAGACATGGATGAAGGAGAAGACCAAAGTGATCGAGTCCACACAGGGATTGGGCAATGACCTGGCTGGAGTCATGGCTTTGCAGCGCAAGCTCACTGGCATGGAGAGAGACCTGGAGGCCATTCAGGTATAGAGGAAATATCCACAGCCAATGGATATTATTTGAGAATGATTTCTATTGAGATTGTTTGTCCTCATAGGGAAAATTGGATGACCTGGAAAAAGAGGCAGAAAAGTTGGGCTCAGAGCATCCAGATCAAGCAGGAGAGACACAACGAAGACTTGCAGAGATTCAGGAAGTTTGGGAAGAACTGAACTCAACGATGAAGCGCCGTGAGGAGTCATTGGGGGAAGCTAGCAAGCTGCAAGGTTTCCTTCGAGATTTGGACGATTTTCAGTCATGGCTTTCACGAACCCAGACTGCTATAGCATCAGAGGACATCCCCACCTCTCTGCCCGAGGCAGAGAGTCTACTAGCACAACACGAGAGTATCAAGAATGAGGTGGATAACTACAAGGACGATTATGAGAAGATGCGTGCGGTTGGCGAAGAGGTGACTCAGGGTCAGACAGATGCCCAGTACATGTTCCTGGCCCAGAGGCTGCAGGCTCTGGACACAGGGTGGCACGAACTTCGCCGCATGTGGGAGAACCGCCACAGTCTCTTGGCACAAGCATTTGATTTTCAGACTTTCCTCAGAGATGCAAAACAAGCTGAGGCTTTTCTCAACAGCCAAGTAAGTGTGCAAGACTGTCATCCATTCATAAAAAAATAGTACTAATTTACTGTGTGTGTATTGATTGAGTGCTACTAAATGTATAACACATGGACTCCCCTTTTCTGCACAACTTACTTTCTCAAGTAAAACATTTGACTAAAAGATTACCAAAATCTTGTATTTATTTGTCTCTCTGTAGGAGTATGTGCTGTCCCACACAGAGATGCCTACCACTCTTCAGGGGGCAGAGGAGGCTATCAAAAAACATGAGGATTTCCTCACAACTGCAGAGGCCAGTGAGGAGAAGATAACTGGTGTGGTGGAGGCAGGACGGAGACTCATTAACGATGGCAATGCAAACTCTGACAAGATCCAGGAGAAAGTGGATTCCATCCAGGAAAGGTCAGGGCAAAAGCAAAAAGTTTTCAGTTTCAGAACAACTACAGCAAATAAATACATTATTCTTTACATTATTTTAGGCATCTCAAGAATAAACAGGCTGCAAATGAGTTACTATCCAAGCTCAAAGATAACCGTGAGCTTCAACACTTCCTTCAAGATGGACAAGAAGTAAAATAATATTTCATTTTATTTGAAGGTTCTATGAAAATATAACACCAAAATATTAATATGTTTACCCTTGTTTTTCTGTAGTTGACATTGTGGATCAATGAAAAGATGCTAACTGCTCAGGATATGTCCTATGATGAGGCTAGGAATCTTCACAGCAAATGGCAGAAGCATCAGGCATTTATGGCAGAGCTGGCGTCTAACAAAGACTGGCTGGATAAAATTGACAAGGTTTGTGCTATTCAGTTTCGTGAGTCTTTACTCACTTACTCTTAGGCTGAACTCAAGCTGTTATCTCTTCCATTGATTACCAGGAGGGCCAGGCTCTTGTGGCAGAAAAGCCTGAGCTGAAGCCTGTGGTTGAGCAGACTCTGGAGGATCTGCAGAAACAGTGGGAGGAGCTCGAGAACACCACTCGCACCAAAGCGCAGTGCTTGTTTGATGCTAACAGGGCAGAACTTTTCACACAGAGCTGTTCAGCCCTCGATGTCTGGCTTAAAAACCTAGAGGGTCAGCTACAAAGTGATGACTATGGCAAAGACTTAACCAGTGTTAACATATTGCTCAAAAAGCACCAGGTATGTGTTGTTTTTCAAAAAGAACAATAGAGTCAAATGTCTCTTGTCATAATTGTGTACTGTTTTTGTGTAGATGTTGGAGCATCAGATGGAGGTCAGAGAGAAGGAGGTGCAGTCTTTGCAGACCCAGGCCCAGGCACTCTCTCAGGAAGATGCAGGACTGATTGAAGTCGATGGCCAACAGAGAAGAGTAACTGACAGCTTTGCACTGCTCCAGGATCCTCTGCGGCTGCGCAGGCAGCAGCTGCTGGCCTCCAAAGAAGCTCACCAGTTCAACAGAGACTTGGAGGATGAAATTGTAAGTTAATATTAATAATACAAAGATTAGTAATTTGCAAAGGTATGAACTTCTTCTTTTTTCAGCTGTGGATAAAGGAGAGAATGCCATTGGCTACTTCCTCAGACAATGGAAAGGACTTGCCCACAGTACAACTGTTAATCAAGAAGAATCAGGTACAGTACAGATTTCTTTAAGATACAGTATAACAGGTCTACAAGCATTTTAAACCATACTTTCCTGTTTTATTGATTAGACCTTGCAGAAGGAGATCCAAGGCCATCAGCCACGAATTGACGATATACATAAACGAGGCCAGACTCAAAGCCAAGTGGATGGAGAAAGGCAGTCTGTGCTCACGGAACGTCTCACAGAGCTGAAGGAGCTGTGGGACCAGCTGATGGCGGAAACCGACAATCGACATGCACGTTTACTGGAGGCCCACTGCGCCCAGCAGTTCTACACTGATGCTGCTGAGGCTGAGGCCTGGATGGGAGAACAGGAGCTGCATATGATGTCTGAGGAAAAAGCTAAGGTATAAAAGATGTACTTATATTTAACAAAATGTTGTACAGGTTTTATGTTGAATGTATTAAACCACAAACCCCAATATGACAGGATGAACAAAGTGCATTAGTGATGGTCAAGAAGCACCAGATTTTGGAACAGGCTCTTGAAGACTACGCTCAGACTATTCACCAACTTGCCAACAGTAGTCGCCTCATGGTCACAAGTGAGCACCCAGAAAGGTGAGAAATAGAAATAAATACATATTTATCTTCAACCTATCCATTTATATCCAAGTTCTGCTTAAATCATGAAAATTACAAAAAACTATTTGTTCATCTAATATCCAGTGAGCGAATAAATCTACGTCAAGCACAAGTGGACAAGCTTTATGCGGGGTTGAAGGATCTGGCTGAGGAGCGGCGTGGTCGACTACAGGAGAGGTTACGGTTGACACAGCTGAAGCGGGAGGTGGATGACCTGGAGCAGTGGATTGCTGAGAGAGAGGTGGTCGCAGGCTCTCATGAACTTGGACAAGACTATGAACATGTCACTGTAAGCTTTCATTAGATGAAAAATGTACTTAATTCTAATTGGGCCCAGTGTTATCCTTTTCCTTACATATTGCAGATGCTAAGAGACAAGTTCCGTGAGTTCGCCCGTGACACCAGCACTATTGGACAGGAGCGTGTTGATGGAGTGAATGCTCTGGCAGATGACCTGATAGAGTCGGGGCACCCTGAAAATGCCAGTGTGGCAGAATGGAAAGACGGTCTGAACGAGGCCTGGGCCGACCTGCTGGAGCTCATTGACACACGGACACAAATGTTGGCCGCTTCATATGAGCTCCACCGCTTTCACCAGGACGCCATGGAAGTACTCGGACGGATTAAAGAGAAGAAGGAGGCTGTCCCCTCAGACCTGGGACGTGATCTGAACACCGTCCAACACCTTCATCGACAACACAACACCTTTGAAAATGACATCCAAGCTCTAAGTGGACAGGTAGCATAAACTTAACACAACAATAATGTCATTGTGATGGGAGAAATGCTAACACTGTAATAAATGTATTTACTCAGGTGAACCAGGTGCAAGATGATGCTGCACGGCTGCAGAAAGCCTACGCCGGGGAAAAAGCGGAGGATATTCAAAAGAGTGAACATGCAGTCACTTCTGCATGGGAGGGTCTTCTTGAGGCCGGAAAGTCTCGTAGGCTCCTTCTGCTGGACACTATTGAGAAGTTCCGCTTCTTTAACATGGTGCGAGATCTGATGCTGTGGATGGACGGTGTCAACTTGCAGATAGATGCTCATGACAGCCCAAGGTCAGTGTCACCACGTTAGAACACAACCACGGTTATGCAGATGTTGTATTCATTCTAAGATCTTCCTGTATCTCCTTTTAGGGATGTGTCCTCTGCAGGACTGGTTATTGCTAATCATCAGGACATCAAATCAGAAATAGAGGCCAGAGCAGATAGTTTCACTGCCTGTACTGATATGGGAAAAGCTCTTATTAACAATAATCACTATGCATCAGATGAGGTATTTTACAATGCTTTTACTCAATACTATAAAAAATACAATTATTATTGTAATTAATGTTTTGGTACCATTTTCTCCTTCAACAGATAAGGGAAAAACTGAATCAACTCCAAGAAAAGAGAGACGAGATAAACAATAAGTGGCAAGACAAGATGGACCATTTACAAATAGGTGTGTATATGTCTACTGACTAGTATCTAGTAGTAACTAGTATCATTTATTGTTTCTAGGACTTTTTAACACTATTTTTTTTTTCTTTAGTGCTGGAAGTGTTGCAGTTTGGACGTGATGCGTATGTGGCAGAGTCATGGCTGGCAGGGCAGGAGCCTCTTGTGCGTGCAGCTGAACTTGGATCAAATGTGGATGAGGTCGAGAGCCTTATCAAGAGGCATGAAGAATTTGAAAAACTAGCAGCATCGTGGGAGGAACGATTTGTTTTGTTAGAGAAACTCACCACAGTAAGTTTAGAGATTAGATGTTTTTTAAATGAAATTGTGGTTTCGTTGCTTTGTTCACACATCTTTGACCTTTTCCAGCTTGAGGAAAAAGAAATCCAGAGAAGGCGAGAGGAAGAAGAGAGAGCGAGACGACCCCCCACACCTCCTCCAGTAGAAGCCCAGTCGGAGGCAGAAAGTCAACCACATGATTCTGCTGCCAGGTACAAACAAATGTGAGAGACTACTGAAGCTGTAAAAACACAAGTGACTCAAATGGCCTTGTATATGTTCTCATACAGAACAAGTCTGGACCAAACTACCCTGAACCAGTCTGCATCTGTGAATGGGGTACACAGCGACAACGATACTTCTCAGGTGAGACATGCCCTGTCTCTAATATATAATTATTTGATGGCCATGTACATGTACACCAAAAATCTGATCATTATTTAATTTTTGGAGCTCTCAGATTATTGAAATGCCATGTAAACCATTACATCGGATGTGAGTACGGTAATCTGATGTCTTTTTGGGCATTCACACCTGGGCAGTTTTTGCCTAACAAACTTTTAAAAGGAACATTAGTTTGCCCTATTTTGCAAGACAAAAATAAAATGGCAAATGTTAAAAATCGAAATGGTGATTTTTTAAAAAAATTTTTAAGAGTACTTGGTCTTAGTCATAGTCCAGTAACTCAAAAAAATCCATTGCTTAACTGACCCGTTGCTACCATTTGTTTTTGATAATCACATTTCTTTTGTGCATGTTTACACACACACACCACACACACACGCACACACACACACACACACACACACATAATTTTGGGGTTATCTGGTTATTCTAGTTATCTCATTTTCACTGGATATATAAATCTACCCAGTGACACTGTAATATCCTCCCCATAATGTCTTCACATGTCATTGAAACATTACACATCTATCAGTATTTAATTTGTTTAGTCTGTATGGTTAGTCATCATAAATGTCTTTGTCCAAATAGCCATTGATAATTTTGTTTCTGTCCAAATCGATTGTTTTGTTTTTGGTTTCAAATACCACTTGTCTTGGTCCACTTACAGTTCCAAATAGAGCTGATGAAAAGATAAATTGTGTGCTTCAGACAGTCAATTATAATATGTTCCAATTGCATCTTTACCAGCAGTCAGTATCGCTATCAGTGTCTGCGGGAAAGAAATCTGAGCCTAAACGTGTCTATAAACCAAAGCAGCAGGAGCGTGTGAGTACTATGGAGTTTCCCCAAACCCTTTGCATAGATCCCGGCCCACCTCAGTGCTGTGTCCTCTGTAGAGAGCCATCGCAACCATCGCTTCATTTGATCATGCACCTCCATCACTGGTGTTTCCTGTGTTTATAGTCATAGGTCGACTGTGTTTATAGCTTTGTGTTTGTACACTACCAGTCAAAAGTTTGGACATGCCCTCTCATTCAGTTTTATTTATTTTTACTACTTTTTACATTTTATATACATCCAGAAGACATCAATGTATGAAGTTTTATTAGAAGAATTATGTAGCAAAGAAAAAAAAGGTAAATCACTCAAAATACAAAATATATATTTTTAATATATTTTATATTTAAATCCTCAAAGTAGCTACCCTTTGCTTTGTTGAAAAATATTTAGTATAGTAGTTATTGGGGCCAAGCAGCGAGGCTGTGAGGCACCCATAGTGTTTCTACTGATTCTTCTTATTCTTATTATTATAAAATATTCTTCCGCCTCTGGGAGTCGATGGCAACCCCTAGAACCGTCTGGTAAAAAGTTGTGAAATTTTGCATGCACATTCCAGCCAGTCTTCTCATTACCCACAGTAATTTATAGGCCCCCACCCCCCCAACCTTCTAGCGCCACCAGCAGGTCAAAGTTGCCCTCTAGGGCCACCAGCAGGTCAAAGTTGCAGGTTTGACTGGCTGTCACGACAAAACGATAAGAGATATAAAAAAATCCAGGCATATTTCTGATGAGGCTCAGTCCAAAGAAAGATGCTATGTACCAAATTTGAGCAAAATTGGTCCAAAATTGAGGGAGGAGAAGCATTTTCAGTTTCATAAAATTCAAAATGATGGGAAATGACGTCATATGGTGCGTTGGATTCGGCTTGGCCCAAGGAGTCCAGGGATGCCAAGTTTTTGAAAATTGGACATACGGTTCAAAAGTTACACACAGAAATGTACCTGAAAATTTCCTTCCGTACGCCCGATTCGCAAAAACTTGGCATCCCTGGACTCCTTGGGCCAAGACGAATCGAACACATCCTATGACGTCATGTCCGCCAGAATAGAATGTCCGCCATCTTGGATTTTATGAAAAACACTCAAAATGCTTCTCCCTCATTTCTGCTTGTAACTTTTGAACCGTAAGTCCGACAGGTACATTTCTGTGTGTAACTTTTGAACCGTATGTCCAATTTTCAAAAACTTGAAAATTGGGCCAAGGCGAATCCAACGCGCACCCTATGACGTCATTTTCCGCCAGGGTAGATTTTCCGCCATTTTGAATTTTATGAAAAACACTCAAAATGCTTCTCCTCCCTCAATTTTGCTCAAATTTGGTACATAGCATCTTTGGACTGAGCCTCATCAGAAACTTGCCTGGATTTTTGATATCTCTTATCATTTTGTTGTGACAGCCAATCAAACTCGTCCTAAAAGTCGGCAAACAGGAAGTGATCTCGGGAAGCCTTCATAGGATTATTTTCAAACTTTTCACAGATGTTTGCGTCCTTCCCAGGATTCCCCACAAAAAATTACAGGGCCCCAGCTCAAACCCTCTAGCGCCACCAACAGGACAAAATTTGAGGGACATTTCTGCTTGTAACTTTTAAACCGTAAGTCCGATTTTCAAAAACTTGGTATCCCTGGGATCCTTGGGTGAAGCCTGATCCAACGCACGTCATCAAATTGACGTGCGTTGACATGCGTTTCAGCTCTCTCAATGAAACTTGGTGCGCCATGTACCATCCATACAGAATTAGCCATACCGAATTTGGTGCACATTGGCCACTAGGGGGTGCTACAACAAGCAAGAATGTGTTTTGGCTCATATCTCATGAGCTGGTTTGCTTAGGGGAAAAAATGAAATCATGTTTCAGCTGCAATACTGCATTTTACCTCTAGATAAAGGCCTCAAATTAGGCTGCGTCACTGCTTGGCCCCACATTGCTGCTTGCAGCTATATTTTAACTTTTTTTTTTGCTACATAATTCCATACATCTTACTTCATAAATTTGATGTCTTCCGTATGTATACAAAATGTAGAAAGTAGTAAAAATGAAGGAAAAAACTGAATGAGATGATGTGTCCAAACCCTTGACTGAACTGAACTTATGAAGAATACTTTAGTGGCAAATGTGACAGTGGTTAATATATCTGTTAATATATTTACAATCATGTACTGTATGTTTTTATAGATGTTCTTGTAGTTTCAGGTTTGGTTTGTATTTATTGCTTTATATACTATGTTGTAATGTTTTCAAGCCAAGTATCATCCTGGCTTTCCATTTATGGCTGTAAAATGGCTGCAATGCTGTTCACTGCGTGCGCTCAGCCAGGTTTTCATTGCTGTTCATTCATTAAATACTTATGTTGTATTTTAACTGTAGGGCTCAGAGTCAGAGTCTGTGAATGGACCTGGTCGGGACAGTGGGCTGGCATCATCGCGTCTGGAGACTTGCGCAACGCTACCGAGCAGAGGAGCAGCCGAGTCAGAGCCAGAGGCCATGGAGGGCATGCTGTGTCGGAAACAAGAGATGGAGTCCCACAACAAGAAGGCGGGCAGCAGGTGCAATACAGTCTATCATTTACAAAAATACTTAATGAACCATACATTAGACTTAGACAAACTTTACTGAGCCACAAGGGGAATTATTTGGAGACAGTAGCTCTCCATAACAATTTACTCTAATAAAGTGGAAAAATATAAATGGTAATAGTAAATTCAAAATAAGTAGCAAAAAATAACAAGAGACTGGTGTCAAATAAGCCATACTTAACGTATTTTCTGCACTATAAGGCGCACCTAAAAGCCTTCAATTTTCTCAAAAGCCGACAGTGCGCCTTATAATCCGATGCGCCTTATATATGGATCAATATTGGTTAATCATGGCTACCGTAGTCAGCCACTGCTGTAGCTTCTATTCTATGCGCCTTATAGTGCGGTGCGCCTTATATATGAAAACAGTTTTTAAATGGGCCATTCATTGAAGGTGCGCCTTATAATCCGATGTGCCTTATAGTGTGGAAAATACGGTACATAGTGTACATTTATATATGTACAAGTAAAACTAAAAAAATATACTAATGTAGTACTACAAATATGCAATACTGTCA
The DNA here is from genome assembly GCA_036785185.1 of Paratrypauchen microcephalus. Taxonomy (NCBI): domain Eukaryota; kingdom Metazoa; phylum Chordata; class Actinopteri; order Gobiiformes; family Gobiidae; genus Paratrypauchen; species Paratrypauchen microcephalus. The sequence continues at coordinate 5,620,039 of JAVJIX010000034.1, read as the reverse complement.
ACTCTTGTCGCTTCCTGCAGGTCGTGGCAGAATGTGTACTGTGTCGTGAGGAAAGGAAGTCTGGGCTTCTATAAAGATGGAAAAAGTGCTACTAACGGCATTCCGTACCACGGAGAGGTGCCCATAAGCCTCGGAGACGCTGCGTGTGAAGTAGCACACGATTACAAGAAGAGGAAACATGTGTTCAAGCTCAGGTGAGAAAAAAAAAACATCAAAGAAGCTTAAGTGGCATTTTTGATATTATTAATTAAGCAATATATTCCAATCTACAGGCTGGGAGATGGAAAAGAGTACCTGTTCCAAGCAAAGGATGAGGTAAGATGCACTTTCAAAATAAACACATGTCAAGCAAAATGTGTCAAAATGTACTTTTAGTGTATTCATTGTTGTGTTTTGTTTCCAAAGGCTGAGATGAGCTCCTGGATCCAGTCCATCCTCACTTCTATTCCACCGGCTGCAGCAGACTCACCGTGCGGCCCTAAGGTCCTGAGCCGGGCCATGACAATGCCCCCCATATCCCCAAGTTCAGGCGAACCTGGAGGCGTCACCATGCGCAACAAGGAAGGCAAAGAGAAGGATCGAGAAAAGAGGTTTAGCTTCTTTGGCAAAAAGAAGTAGAACATTTGTATAATTCTTGGATGCTACAGTGTCAAAATTTCAACAAACTGAATAGTCAGAAAGAAAGTACTGAGGTTTCTCTCGCTCACTGGTTTCAGTGCAGATCCCGACAGAAGAATTTGCCGACAGCTGCTGTATGTGGCTCACAGACCATTTTCTTTCAATTTGATTCTTCCCTTTTACAGGATTTATGTGTCATCTATATGTTAGCACATAATTTCCATTATATTTAGCGTTTTCATTTAGCCGTTCAGTGATGACCTCATTTATTTACCTTTTAAAGAATGACCTTTAAAGAATGACCTTTCAACTGCTGCATGAGCGGTCATTCACAAACGGTCGGAGGCTCTCCACTGTGCGGCACATTGTAGTTTTACATGCTATCATTTAGGGAAAGATCAACAGTCTATTTTAATATTGATGTTGTTTACCTGACCAATAATATTGCTGTTATTACTTTTATTTATCTTTTGGTTTGAAAAATAAACTAATGACCATAGATAATCTTAATTCATTTTGTGCAAAAAAACATATTTGGTTAAATTACCAGAGGATGTTTTGGCTTGCCCCTTGTATGTTTTGAAAATTTTATTTTATTATAATTTCTTTTTAGGAAAGTCAGTTCATGAGGTTTTAAGAAATAAAGCTGGTGTGTGCTGTAAGTGACCATGAAATTTATTGAGAAACACAATACAATACAGTATATTTAATTAAGTGTTTTTAAATTTAATTTTACTTGCTTAAACTTTGCCTTTATTATTTTTTCATAAATGTTTTCTGCTTTATTAATGACTTTTAGTGTACAAAGCAGAGGGATTAGTTTTCTAGTGAGTGTGTGCGTGAGAGAGTTGTGGTGCTGTGAAGTTTGCACGTTTATGTTTTTATGGATCAAATATGGCCAGATGGACGTTGCTTTTTCCATGCGCAAATGCAGACAAACTCCAAAAGCGCTACTTGTATTTTTTTGAATTTGCTTTTGATTTCTCACTGATAACATTCGTGATGTTCCTCATATTTCTGTTCTCGATCATTAAAGTTGAGGGCAGAGTGGACTATAGACTAACGCTGAAGCACACTGTCTGATTGGGAGAGGAGCTGTGATGGGACCGGCAGTACAGAATGTGATGTACTGAGCCTTACTTGAACCCACTACACAAAATCACACCTTTGCCCCAGCCTCCATTCAAACTGCCCTTAAAGAAGTTTCTTATACAGAGAAAAATGTCAATTTTGCCCTGTGGCAATGATCTAATGTATGTCAGGGATTCAGGTTCAAACCGCAAAATGATAGGTTAAAACGAGACAAAGGAAAACGTTTTTCTTTAAAACATTTGTTGTGCTAATTTTTGGCATGGTTTCATATAGGTTTATATTTGTGTGTCTTTAGCATTACTATACCACTGGTATGCTGTAAATGGACAACCGAAGGCTAAAACACATACAAGGGAGGGCATATAATTTATATTAAAAAAAACATTGCACTGGTCTGAATTAGCAGCAACATTATTATTTGTCAAACTGCAGCTGTATAATTTGACACAGGCATTAAAAATGTGTGCAATTCATTCCCTAATTATTGTACAGATTCAAAAGCCCACTGTGTTAACAGATATGAAATGGAATGTGCACAAAGGTTTAGTTCTGTAAACTAAAATGTTGGGATAAAAATGTACTACCAAATGAATGTGTGTCCCCTGGGACAGCCAAATACTCCCCTTAAATTAATATCAGAGCATGGACAAAGTTAATAGCACTTGATGTTTAAGGCGTTCTACAGGTAGATGTGTTGTTTGTGACACTTTGATTTTGGTCCCTGGTGTCTAGCTTGAGTTAAATAGACTGAAACTAAACTACAATGTGAATAGAGTCATTGCATACATAGGTGAGCCGGTGCAGTTTGTGTAAATTGTGCACAATTTTGAATGGAGGCATGTTTAGTCCGAACTTATCATCTTTTTAGAACAATCACCATTCGCAGAAGAGAAGTAGTTAATATCAAGAGTTTAAGTTGATATAGTGTATTTTCTTACCTGCTCACTGGAATGTGAAGGACTCCAATTAGTTTGGCCAAATTGGTCACCTGAGGCAAAAATGATTCTTATCCTTTCACAAACTCGTTCACTGCTGCACTGTATATTTAACACAATTCTACTCAGTTTTCCTGGCAAACTGGTTTTGTGCAAGTGTCATTGTCTGACTATACTATGGTGTTGCATTTGGTACTCTTTAAGAATAGCACTGTGCTGTTATTGAGCTTTGACCATTAAATTAATCTATTTTGTTGATAACCTTACTTTTAACTTATTGAAGAACTTTTATTTGTAAGTATTCAATCTGGGTAAACAGGGACTGATAACAAGTTGAGCTTCCTTTTATAGAAGGCAGGAGACTAGTCATCAGATTGGAGTTTTTATTTTTACATCTAGTCGTCAGTCTTGCAGCATTTGATAAATCTGTCAATCGACCTTCAAATATTCTCAGTGCTTTTGATGATTGTCTGTTTCTCCCTCTGTAATTCAGAGTTGTTATTGCCACTACAGTTAATTACTATTGTTATCATTATTGCTACTGTTGTTACTATTACTACTACTGTTACTAATGCAACTTATTACAAAAAGTATAACTTCTGTCCATTTTCAGGTACGTGTCTGTAATACCAGACTGCTTCCACACGATGTCAGTGTGCTGTGGAGCATTTTCATTACAAATTGGAAAATAATGTTTGTTGACTTGTGTATCGACATCTATTATTAGGAATAATAAAATATGGTTTAATCAAACAATGGCGCGTTTTGTTCTCTTCTCAACATGATCCTGGGATACTTCTCAAAGGTGGGATTCATAATTTCCCCAACCATAGCTGTTCTTTTGATGAAAATGATCAGAATACTTCTATTCCATATCATTTTATGGTGAGTGTGAACACACTTACTGTAACAAAATAAAATACAGATTCTACTTTTGGTCGAGTTCAGTATTATTTATGTGTAAAATGTGAAGCAAATATGATAAAATACAGTGATGTGTGAAGGAAAGTGACAGAGTGGAGGGCTTTAGTGTCCATTCTAGAGTGTATATATGTATTTATACAATGTGTGTCCTAGTACTGTATATGTTTATAGCAGTGGTTCTTAACCTGGGTTCGATCGATCCCTAGGGGTTCGGTGAGTCTGTCTCAGGGGTTCGGCGGAGGTCAAGACACGCACCCGATTTATATTTTTATGCCATTTGTTACAACATATCTTTGTGAGCAATCCTTCTTGAGGATGCTGGACATAAAAAACTAAGAGGAACAGACTTTGCTGCGAAAATAACATGAGAGTGGCACTTGCCAAGGTGAAGCCACACATTTCTGAACTGGTCCCTCAAAGACAACAGCAGAAGTCACACTGATTTGCAGTAAATACTCATTATTATTGTAGCCTGATGGAAATTAGATGATGGGTGTGTGTGTGTGTGTGTTAAAATGTTACAAATAATAAATAGCATAAATACAATAAATAGCATAAATACAATACAAAGTTCATTATTGGAATAAATAAGGTTAAAAATTAAAACATTTCAGTGTGGTAGTATTAAAAAGACTTTGTGAAAAGGTATGTACTTTGTTGTGAGTTCATGCATTGTTTTTTTTTTTTTTTAACACTGTGATGTTAATGCACTGTTCATTTTGTGTACCAGTAAAACATACCTGTGTCTTGAATTTGAGAAAAAAAAATCATTTTATTTTTCAATAAAGAAGGGTTCGGTGAATGTGCATATGAAACTGGTGGGGTTCAGTACCTCCAACAAGGTTAAGAACCACTGGTTTAGTCTCTGATGTGCATGCATTAGTGCGTTATAAGCACTAGGCGGCGCTGTTCCTCCTGTATTTACAGCGGGGCTGATCCTAATTCGCTACAGTCACTTTCAGTGTTATAAAAGCAAGATGGCAGCTGTTGTTGAGAATGTTGTCAAACTGTAAGTGTTGGACTTTTACTCAGCTATATTTCAGACTTTATACTCAAACATTTACGTGTTAAATAGCTGTCAGACTATTACAATTGTCATGAAAAAAATATTGCATAACTTAAAATGTAAAAGCTGAAAGTCTGGGTAGTACAAAAAATCGCCATCACTAGTGTCTCCTGCGCTTATAGTCCTAGGTCCTGTGTTTATAGCTGTGTTTGTGCACTACCAGTCATCCAGTTTTATTTATTGTTACTACTTTTTACATGCGGCACGGTAGCTGAGTGGGCAGCGCTCATGCTTCACAGCAAGAAGGTTCGATCCCTGGGTCGCCCAGGCCTTTCTGTGTGGAATTTGCAGGAAACCCACCCGTGTCTGGGTGGGTTACCTCCGAGTTTCCTCCGGGTACTCCTGACTAAACCGAAGCAAGAAGATCATGGAGATGGTCCCCGGGCGCAGTAATATTCTGCTCACTGCTCCTAATAACAGGATGGGTTAAATGCAGAGCTGGAATTTCCCCACTGTGGGACTAATAAAGGCATAGCAAACATAAATGTTTGAAGTTTTATTAGAAGAATTATGTAGCAAAGAAAAAAAGGTAAATATCTCAAAATACGAAATATATATTTTTATATACTTTATATTTAAATCCTCAAAGTAGCTACCCTTTGCTTTGTCAAAAAATATTTAGTATAGTTGTTATTTAACTTTTTTCTTTGCTACCTAATTCCACACATCTTACTTGATAAATTTGATGTCTTCTGTATGTTTATAAAATGTAGAAAGTAGTAAAAATGAACTGAACTTATGAAGAATACTTAAGTGGCAAATGTGACAGTGGTGAATATATCTGTTAATATATTTACAATCATGCACTGTATTTTTTTTTTTTTTTTTTATGTTCTTGTAGTTTAAAGTTGGTTTGTTTTTATTGCTTTATATACTATGTTGTAATGTTTTCAAGCCAAGTATCATCCTGGCTTTCCATTTATGGCTGTAAAATGGCTGCAATACTGTTCACTGCGTGCGCTCAGCCAGGTTTTCATTGCTGTTCATTCATTAAATACTTATGTTGTATTTTAACTGTAGGGCTCAGAGTCCGAGTCTGTGAATGGACCTGGTCGGGACAGTGGGCTGGCATCATCGCGTCTGGAGCCTTCCGCAACTCTACCGAGCAGAGGAGAAGCCGAGTCAGAGCCAGAGGCCATGGAGGGCATGCTGTGTCGGAAACAAGAGATGGAGTCCCACAACAAGAAGGCGGCCAGCAGGTGCAATACAGTCTTATATCATTTACAAAAATACTTAATGAACCATACATTAGACTTAGACAAACTTTACTGAGCCACAAGGGGAATTATTTGGACACAGTAGCTCTCCATAACAAGTGGAAAAATATAAATGGTAACAGTAAATTCAAAATAAGTAGCAAAAAATAATAAGAGACTGGTGTCAAATAAGCCATACTTATAGTGTACATTTATATTCACAGCAAGAAGGCTCGGGTTGCCCGCGCCTTTCTTTGTGGAGTTTGCATGTTCTCCCCTTGTCTGGGTGGGTTTTCTCCGGGCAATCCGGTTTCCCCCATCAACCCAAACATGCGCCATAGGTAAAATCCTCCAGCTTAGGGCCTGACCAAGCCTAAATAACAAAACAAAATTATGGGGATGGTCCCCGGATCAAATATAGAAACAACTTCTCCTGTGCGAGATCAATAAAGGTCAATCTTCTAATCCTTAACCACTGTAAGGCGCTTTGTGCTACAATTTTGTATGAAAAGCGCCTTATAAATATTGTTTGATTGATTGATTGATTGATTGATATATGTCCAAGTAAAACTAAAAATATATACTAATATAGTACTACAAATATGCAATACTGTCAACTCTATTGTCGCTTCCTGCAGGTCGTGGGAGAATGTGTACTGTGTTGTGAATAAAGGAAGTCTGGGCTTCTATAAAGATGGAAAAAGTGCTACTAACGGCATTCCGTACCACGGAGAGGTGCCCATAAGCCTCGGAGACGCTGTGTGTGAAGTAGCACACGATTACAAGAAGAGCAAACATGTGTTTAAGCTCAGGTGAGAAAAAAAACACCAAAGAAGCTTAAGTGGCATTTTTAATATTATTAATTAAGCAATATATTCCAATCTACAGGCTGGGAGATGGAAAAGAGTACCTGTTCCAAGCAAAGGATGAGGTAAGACGCACTTTCAAAATGAATAAACGCATGTCAAGCAAAATGTGTCAAAATGTACTTTTAGTGTATTCATTGTTGTGTTTTGTTTCCAAAGGCTGAGATGAGCTCCTGGATCCAGTCCATCCTCTCTTGTATTCCACCGGCTGCAGCAGACTCACCGTGCGGCCCTAAGGTCCTGAGTCGGGCCATGACAATGCCCCCCATATCCCCAAGTTCAGGCGTAGCTGGAGGCGTCACATGCGCAACAAGGAAGGCAAACAGAAAGATCGAGAAAAGAGGTTTAGCTTTTTTGGCAAAAAGAAGTAGAACATTTGTATAATCCTTGGATGCGTGAAAAGTCCCTCAGTCGTCCAGGTAGAATCCATGATCAAAGGAGAAGTTCAATTTGTCAACTGGACAAAGTTTGTTTGGTTGAAAACGTTTCGCCGCTCATCCGAGAGGCTTCGTCAGCTCTGGTTATTGAACTGGTTAGACCCTGCTTATATCTAGCTGCCGGGAAGCGCGTCCTACAATGACAAAAGCTCTGAAAATGATCCCCCTAATCTGTCTCTTTGTTTTTCAAATTACTCTGACGGCTGTTTCGACCCCCTATTCAACGTCTAACGACCCTCTCCACCCCTCTGCCCTGGCTCTGTTTGACTGGTCTAAGAATCGCATTATAAATGGGAGACAAGTTATGTCTCACTCCCCCATTTCTGTTTAATGACGGATTCTCTTTTTTGACAAAAATAGCCTCTTTAACTCCCCTCTCAAACCAGTTCTTTTCCCTGGCTAAGATCTGAACCTCACTGTCCTCAAAAGAATGGCCCGTGGCTTCTAGGTGAAGATGTACCGCAGAAGCCGGTCCACTCTGGCACGCCCGTCTGTGTTGGTACATCCTCTTGTGAAGTGGCTGTTTTGTTTCCCCAATGTAGCGCTCACTGCAATCCTCACTACACTGAATGGAGTAGACCACATTGCTTTGTTTGTGGCTCGGTGTTCTGTCCTTTGGGTGGACCAGTTTTTGTCTTAAAGTGTTTGTGGGTTTGAAATAAACTGGAATTTCATATTGTCTGAAAATCCTCTGTAGTTTTTCCGAAACGCCGGCCAGGTACGGAATCGCTACCCCTTTCCTCCTGGGTTCGGATTCTCTGTTGTCTTGTTTATTGTCCTTGTCTCTCTTGGTTTTGTTGACAGCCCATTTAGGATATCCACAAACAGAGAGGGCTTCCTGCACATGTTGCTCTTCTTTCTCCTTGCCCTCTGTGCTTGTGGGAACCACTTGGGCCCTGTGTTGTAATGTCCGAATAACACCCAGTTTGTGCTGCAGTGGGTGGTGTGAATCAAAAAGCAGGTATTGGTCTGTGTGTGTGGGCTTCCTGAAGACTTCTACTTGGAGTCCCCGGTCTCCTCCTATCGTTACTGCACAATCTAAGAATGCCAATGTGTTATCCTTGGCATTCCTTGGATGTTACAGTGTCAAAATTTCAACAAACTGAATAGTCAGAAAGAAGGTACTGACGTTTCTCTCGCTCACTGCTTTCAGCGCAGATCCAGACAGAAGAATTTGCCAACAGCTGCTGTATGTGGCTCACAGAACATTTTCTTTCAATTTGATTCTTCCCTTTTAAAGGATTTATGTGGACCTGGTTGGGACAGTGGGCTGACATCATCGCGTCTGGAGCCTTTCGCAACGCTACCGAATAGAGGAGCAGAAGCCATGGAGGGCATGCTGAGTCGGAAACAAGAGATGGAGTCCCACAACAAGAAGGCGGCCAGCAGGTGCGATACAGTCTATCATTTACAAAAATACTTAATGAACCATACATTAGACTTAGACAAACTTTACTGAGCTACAAGGGGAATTATTTGGAGACAGTAGCTCTCACAACTAGGGTTGCCAACCATCCCTTGAAAAACAGAATTGTCCCGTATTCAGAAACAAAAGTATGTGTCCCGTATTGAGCTGAAAAGGGACACACTTTGTCCCGTATTACTATGTGAATCAAAAATAGTGTCTAAAACAGAGTGCCCAATACGTTGGTCACCATCTACCAGTCGACCGGTGTCCGGTCTTGGTCTCGAGATGATTGTGATCATATTTCATTATGGCCGCTGCCTTTAGCAATAAACTTTTACGGTGTTTTTCGCACTGCAGCCCGTGCGCTTGTCTGGAACACGCGGAAACCACACGCGCTCCCAGCTCTCTCTCCCCTCCCTGCTCAATGTGCTCTGATTATAAGTGCAAGACTACGTGCAAAGCAAAAACTAATCTAAATTTATGTTACAGCGTCCGCACAGAGCAGGTCTACAGCAACATGTGGTTGAATTTTGCCTAATAAAAGTGCACAAATGCGTCTGTCAGAACATTCATTTGGTAAATGTGCAGAGGCTGGTAAATGCCACTACAAAACCAGTAAGAGAATGTAACTCCAGTTAGCACAGAGGGTAAGGAAAAAGAAGAACAACATGTGCAGGAAGCCCTCTCTGTTTGTGGTTATCCCAAATGGGCTGTTAACAAAACCAAGAGAGACAAGGGCAAGAAACAAGATAATAGAGAATCCGAACCCAGGAGGAAAGGGGTAGCGATTCCGTACCTGGGCGGCGTGTCGGAAAAACTACAGAGGATTTTCAGACAATATGAAATCCCAGTTTATTTCAAACCCACAAACACGTTAAGACAAAAACTCGTCCACCCAAAGGACAAAACACCGAGCCACAAACAAAGCAATGTGGTCTACTCCATTCAGTGTAGTGAAGACTGCAGTGAGCGCTATATTGGAGAAACCAAGCAGCCACTTCACAAGAGGATGTACCAACACAGACGGGCGTGCCAGAGTGGACCGTCAGTTAAAGAGGCTATTTTTGTCAAAAAAGAGAATCCTTCTCTGAACAGAAATGGTGGAGTAAGACATAATTTGCATCCCATCTACAATTCCATTATTAAGCCTAGATCAAACAAACAGGGAAACAATAGGGTTAGCCAGGACAGGGCCAGAGGTGTGAAAAAACAGGCGTGTAGGGATGAATAGAGATCGTCAGCTAGACGCCAGAGAAACAAAAGACGGAAACCATGAGATAGTTCCGGAAAGTAGTTAGCTAGGTAGCTCCTCCCTACAGCAAGATATAAGCAAGTGTCTCACCAGTATTCTTATTAGAGCTGACGAAGCCTCTCGGATGAGCGGTGAAACGTTTTCAACCAAACAAACTTTGTCCAGTTGACAAATTGAACTTCTCCTGTTATCATGGATTCTACCTGGACGACTGAGGGACTTTTCACGCGTAACTCCAGTTAGAAAAACAGGTTTAAAAAAAAGAAAAAAATCAAAGAAGGGGTCCTCAAACTGTGGGTGAGGGTCCAAAAACGGGGCACAGAGTGTTTTAAGTGCAGTGCAGTTTGCTTGGCTTATTTTAAGATTAAAATTAGCATTCATCAGATAAAATGGAGATAGATGTATGAAAACTTATTTATGTGAGTCAGCCTTTTCCCACATGAAGATCATTAAGCCCAAGTACTGTTCCACCATGACTGATGATCAATTAGAAGTGAGTTTGAATCTGGCTGTCAGCAGCTACTGTCCAGATTAGACATCCCGGACTGATTCCATCCAGTGCAAGTCAAATTTTGTGAGAAGGTAGTGCAAAGTGGGATCATCAAGAATTTTTCCCCCCAAAATGGGTGGTTGACATCTTAGAATGACCTCAGATTGCATCTCAGAGCATCTAGAGTTCAATTTTTTTTCCCCATTACTGGTCACTTTCATTCCTATTTATACAGGTTTAAGTTAAGCAGGACAGATATTTATTTTATTCTGTTAATTTTGTTATTTAGTATTGAAAATAAATTGCTAATAATTATTTATTTTCCCTGTGTTCATATCACTCAGATATGCATCTAATTCAATTCCGGTTTGAGTCAAATAGTTAAAAAATTGCTTCACACATACAAAAAAGGGCTAAAAAGATTCACTACACCACGAAGGGTGAAGGCAATCGGGCCGGCCGGTTCTGCCAATGAGGTGTCCCTTATTTATTTTTCAGATAGTTGGCAACCCTACTCACAACATAATTTACAATTAATAACAAAGTGCAAAAATATAAATGGTAATAGTAAATTCAAAAGTAGCAAAAAATAACAAGAGACTGGTGTCAATTAAGCCATACTTATAGTGTACATTTATTATGTACAAGTAAAATAAAAAAAAAATAAAAAAAAGACTTCCAGTTATGGGAGCAAACTAGACAGACGTGTGCGATCCTGCTCTGATATGCAAATTGCGTATTTAAGTTATCTTTGATAAGGAGAGAATGCCAAACAATGCTAAGAGCAACAAACAACAGTCGAAGCTATCTGATTTCGGGAAATCTATGGAGCCAAAAATAAGCAAAGAAGCAACCTGCCCGGTAGAAGAAGTAGCTAACGCTAGCAAAGAGGCTAGCGCTGCAGCCAAAACCCACACCGACGCCCCAGCGTCAGCTGACAGTGAACTCAAACTCGATACGGACCGTGAACTCAAACTCGATACGAAAAGTGAACTCAAACTCGATACGAACAGTGAACTCAAACTCGTTAAGGATGAAATCCTGAAGGCGGTGGAGGACTTAACGAAAGAGTGTAACGGCAAACTGAATGGCATTCTAAAGGCAGCAGAGGAAACAGGTGACTGCATTAATAGGATCATATAAGCAGAGGTGCGCGTCTCCGCGGTAGAGGATGAGTGTGGCACACTCCAGGACAGGGTTGAAAAGTTGGAAAAGAGGAAACGGGTTCTGAAGGATAAGTTGATTGACATGGAAACCAGATTAATTGATACAGGAGGTCCTCGGGTTACGACGTTGATCCGTTCTTAAGACGCATCGTAACCCGAATTTCGTCGTAAGTCGGAATTTGATTTTGATCTTCCAACCAAAGCACCAATAACCTTTCCATCTCAATAATTAGACCACTACGCTGCTTGGTTATCACTGTCGCTTTCATAGGAGCAGATCAGAGCCACATCAGGTACTTCCGCCCACATTGGGCATGCACACGTCTTCTTCGCCCTACAACCACAACAAAGCGTATTTTTCCGCCGTGCGCCGCGCGCGTTTGTTTACGTCGCTTACCACGCTAAACCTCGTAAGACGGAATGACGCGTAATATTATTATTATTTTTTTAATGGGGGCGCGTTCGTAACCACGAAACGGCGTAAGTCGAGACCGTCGTAACCCGAGAACCCCCTGTATCTGGAGACATTTAAAACTCAATGACATTGCCTATTCATGCTATTCTGGTACATACCAAACCTTTTCTCGCATCAAATATTTTTTAGTTTCAGCCTTATTGATATCAAAAATTGAGGATTGCTTCTATGAAAGTATACCGTTGTCAGACCGGCTGGTTAGCTCAACTGGTAAGTCATGGACTTTCCCCCTGGGGTTGTGGGTTCAAATCCCCCCCGGGCAATGAGCTAACCAGTGTGGGTCCTTGGGCAAGACCCTTCACGGTACTGCCCCCCGGGCGCCGAAAAAGACGGCTGCTCACTGCTCCTGAAAAAGGATGGGTCAAATGCAGAAGTCAAATTTCTCCCGTGTGTCACTGTGTGTCATTGTGTGTGAGACCAATAAAGGCTTAAGCCTAAGCCTAAAACAATCATGGACCTTGTGGCATTACTTATATAGAGGATGCCCTAATCAAAGATCCGCCTAGATGGATTTTAAATAAAAAATGGCTGTTGGATAATAATTTTCTTAAATATATTGGAAAGGTAATAGATGGCTATTTCAAAGATAACAGAACTGAAACAACTGTGGCAATAAAATGGGAGACAGTTAAGGCTGTATTGAGAGGACAAATAATTGGCTACACCTCATCTAAATCTTGAGATTTTCATAAAAAGAGATTGTCCCTTGAGGCTAAAATAAAAACTCTCCAGAACCAGCTAATCAATAATAACACTGCTAATGCTGAAAAAGAATTGCTGACACTAAAAGCAGAATATAACTGTCAGCGGCTTCCGATATCATCAGGCTCAATCAGACCTTTTATGAACAGGGGGAGAAAACTAGGCCATTATTGGAGTGGCAAATCAAACAGCTAGAAACAAGAAAAGTAATAACTTCAATTATAAAAAGTAATGGTTTTACAATAACCGATCCTGTAGAAATAAACAAAGAATTCAGAGAATATTACGGAAAATTATATGACTCTGAAAAAAACTGTGATAATTAAAATACCTTTCTAGATATTTTGGAAATCCCTCAAATTCCAAACAACTTCATGGAAAAGCTTGAATCTGGTTTAGAGGAGAAGGAAATAAATAAAGCTATTGATTATATGAAGGCAGGTAAAACACCAGGTCCTGATGGACTTCCAATAGACTTAAAAAATAAAAAAAATCAAATATAAATTACTTAAACCTCTTTGGATATGTTTTTAGAAGCAACTCAGTGTGGGTATCTACCAAAATCACTGACAGCAGTCATAATAACATTATTACCCAAAACTAGTAGGCCAAGTAACTGTTGCGAAAATATGAGACCAATAAGCCTCTTGAATGTTGCCTGGAAGAATCCATGACTCATCGCTGTACCAGCGAGTGAGTCTGGTAACGCTTGGTCCAAAATGCGCTGCGGTTGCGCGTAGACAGACAGCTAAGTGAACCAATCAGAGATTGCGCCATCTTGATTCAAAACTGAGGCGGAACTTCCGCTGCCTAAGAGTGACTTTGCGGGCAAAGGCGGGGGCACTGACGTCACCATCTTTGAACGAATCAGAATCGCGGAGTCCGTTTGTAACCGGAGGAGCGAGGGTGGATGGAGGGTGTCCAAATGGTATCGCGGTGTATAGGAAATACAGAGAGATATCATTTGGCTGGCCAGGTAATCTTGAATGCTGATTTTTTAAAAATTTATGTAAAATCCTGGCCACCGACTCCAAGAAACATTACCTATTGTAATACACGGGGATCAAAACAGGTTTATTCTAGGGCGACAGGGGTTCCATAATGTTAGGAGGGTTCTTAATATCATTAAGGCCCACTTGTCCTTGGATGCCGAAAAGGCTTTTGATAAGGTTCACTGGCCTTATCTTTTCAATGATTTGCAACGACTTGGATATGGGAATAATTTCCTAAAATGGGTGCGATTGCTATACTTAAATTCTACTGCAGTGGTGGTGACAAATAAAAACATTTCACAACCGATTGAGATAAATAGAGGATGTAGACAGGGTTGTCCTTTGTCCCCTCTCCTGTTTACTTTGGTAATAGAACATTTAGCAATTGCCATAAGAAAACATGCAGATATAGCTGGAGTAAAGGTTTGCCATGTTGAACACAAAATTGCATTGTATGCAGATGATGTTATCCTTTCTGTTTCAAACATTAGTAGAACAATTCCATTTATCTTAAAATTGATAGGGGACTTTGGCAGGATTTCTGGATACACAATTAATAATACCAAGTCCTCCATTCTATTACTTGATGGAAATGAAGCTAATAATCCTAACCTGCAGGCTCTATCTTTTAAAGTGGTGGATCACTTTATATATTTGGGTATAGAAATCAGGTCCAACTTGAATTCTGTTGTCAGGGTTAACTATGAATCTTTGATGAATGACATAACAGGATCTGTCGATAGGCAAATTCAGTTAAACATATGATAAAAATCTGGTTTAGGGTGTGCAAATATGTTAAAGAGACTGGTAACTTGTCTTTGTATGCCCCAATTTGGAGAAACCAGTACTTCATCCCTGGGACGGCAGACATTGTCTTTCAAGACTGGGCATCGAGGGGATTAAAGTCAATACAGGATTTATTTACGCCAAATTCAGAATCACTAATGTCATTTGAGGAAATAGTATATAAGTTGCCTGGAAAAATCCAAACTCATCGCTGTACCAGCAACAAATACAGAGAGATATCCTTCTGGATTTCCAGGCAAGTATACAAGTACAATATAGACAGAAAATACTTTTAAATTTTTTTTCAACTAGGCTTTAGACTTCTGCAATATAAGTGGTTTATGAGAACATGTAACACCAGCCAAACTGAACCTTTATAACCGTAATATACTGGATATTTGTAGTAAGTGCGCTGATGCTAAAGGAACTCTCTTCCACTGCATGTGGCAGTGCCCTGAGATACGACTCGTGGGAGGAGTAAGCAGTGGAGATGATTATTTCAAGGAATGTTCCAACAAATTCTGCTATTTTTTTTAGGTATATATCCCAAAAAAACTTAAAATTTACTAAAAGTGATCAAATTATGATTAATATGTTACCTGGCCAGCCAAATGATATCTCTCTGTATTTCCTATACACCGCGATACCATTTGGACACTCTCCATCCACTCTCGCTCCTCCGGTTCCAAACCGACTCCGCGATTCTGATTCGTTCAAAGATGGTGACGTCAGTGCACCCGCCTTTGCCCGCAAAGTCACTCTTAGGCAGCGGAAGTTCCGCCTCAGTTTTGAATCAAGATGGCGCAATCTCTGATTGGTTCACTTAGCTGTCTGTCTACGCGCAACCGCAGCGCATTCTGTGGATCAAACGTTACCAGACTCACTCGCTGGTACAGCGATGAGTCATGGATTCTTCCAGGCAAATTAATATGTGCTTTTTACAAGCTAAAAGAACATTTGCAATATTTTGGGGGAAAAACAACTTGTAGGCCCAAGTTGGTGCACTGGGTAAAACAGAAGCTCATAGTTTTTCCCTTGGAAAAGATTACATGCATTAGGAATTGTTTGACGATGTGTGGGGTTCTTTTAAAATTTTTATAGGGAATATTCATTTGGCGGATAGTGCTGAAGATGACTAAGGTTACTCTGTGAACTGAATACTGTCAACTCTATTGTCGCTTCCTGCAGGTCGTGGCAGAATGTGTACTGTGTTGTGAAGAAAGGAAGTCTGGGCTTCTATAAAGACAGAAAAAGTGCTACTAATGGCATTCCGTACCACGGAGAGGTGCCCATAAGCCTCGGAGACGCTGTGTGTGAAGTAGCACACGATTACAAGAAGAACAAACATGTGTTCAAGCTCAGGTGAGAAAAAAAAACACCAAAGAAGCTTAAGTGGCATTTTTGTATTATTAATTAAGCAATATATTCCAATCTACAGGCTGGGAGATGGAAAAGAGTACCTGTTCCAAGCAAAGGATGAGGTAAGACACACTTTCAAAATGAATAAACGCATGTCAAGCAAAATGTGTCAAAATGTACTTTTAGTGTATTCATTGTGTTTTCTTTCCAAAGGCTGAGATGAACTCCTGGATCCAGTCCATCCTCACTTCTATTCCACCGGCTTCAGCAGACTCACCAGCTCAGGACCTTAAGGTCCTGAGCTGGCCCTAAGGTCCTGAGCGGGGCCATGACAATGCCCCCCATATCCCCAAGTTCAGGCGAAGCTGGAGGCGTCACCATGCGCAACAAGGAAGGCAAAGAGAAGGATTGAGAAAAGAGGTTTAGCTTCTTTGGCAAAAAGAAGTAGAACATTTGTATAATCCTTAGATGCTACAGTGTTACAGGATTTATGTGTCATCTATAGGTTAGCACATAATTTCCATTATATTTAGCTTTTTCATTTAGCCGCTCAGTGATGACCTCATTTATTTACCTTTAAAGAATGACCTTTAAAGAATGACCTTTCAACTGCTGCATGAGCGGTCATTCACAAACGGTTGGAGGCTCTCCACTGTGCGGCACATTGTAGTTTTACATGCTATCATTTAGGGAAAGATCAACAGTCTATTTTAATATTGATGTTGTTTACCTGACCAATAATATTGCTGTTATTACTTTTATTTATCTTTTGGTTTGAAAAATAAACTAATGACCATAGATAATCTTAATTCATGTTGTGCAAAAAAACATATTTGGTTGTTTTGGATGTTTTGGCTTGCCCCTTGTATGTTTTAAAAATTTTATTTTATTATAATTTCTTTTTAGGAAAGTCAGTTTTAAGAAATAAAGCTGGTGTGTGCTGTAAGTGACCATGAAATTTATTGAGAAACACAATACAATACAGTATATTTAATTAAGTGTTTTTAAAATTTTATTTTACTTGCTTAAACTTTGCCTTTATTATTTTTTCATAAATGTTTTCTGCTTTATTAATGACTTAGTGTACAAAGCAGAGGGATTAGTTTTCTAGTGAGTGTGTGCGTGAGAGAGTTGTGGTGCTGTGAAGTTTGCACGTTTATGTTTTTATGGATCAAATATGGCCAGATGGACGTTGCTTTTTCCATGCGCAAATGTAGACAAACTCCAAAAGCCCTACTTGTATTTTTTTGAATTTGCTTTTGATTTCTCACTGATAACATTCGTGATGTTCCTCATATTTCTGTTCTCGATCATTAAAGTTGAGGGCAGAGTGGACTATAGACTAACGCTGAAGCACACTGTCTGATTGGGAGAGGAGCTGTGATGGGACCGGCAGTACAGAATGTGATGTACTGAGCCTTACTTGAACCCACTACACAAAATCACACCTTTGCCCCAGCCTCCATTCAAACTGCCCTTAAAGAAGTTTCTTATACAGAGAAAAATGTCAATTGTGCCCTGTGGCAATGATCTAATGTATGTCAAGGATTCAGGTTCAAACCTCAAAATTATATGTTAAAATGGGACAAAGGAAAACTTTTTTCTTTAAAACATTTGTTGTGCTCATTTTTGGCATGGTTTCATATAGGTTTATATTTGTGTGTCTTTAGCATTACTATACCACTGGTATGCTGTAAATGGACAACCCAAGGCTAAAACACATACAAGGGAGGGCATATAATTTATATAAAAAAAACATTGCACTGGTCTGAATTAGCAGCAACATTATTATTTGTCAAATTGTAGCTGTATAATTTGACACAGGCATTAAAAATGTGTGCAATTCATTCCCTAATTATTATTGTACAGATTCAAAAGCCCACTGTGTTAACAGATATTAAATGGAATGTGCACAAAGGTTTAGTTCTGTAAACTAAAATGTTGGGATAAAAATGTACTACCAAATGAATGTGTGTCCCCTGGGACAGCCAAATACTCCCCTTAAATTAATATCAGAGCATGGACAAAGTTAACAGCACTTGATGTTTAAGGCGTTCTACAGGTAGATGTGTTGTTTGTGACACTTTGATTTTGGTCCCTGGTGTCTAGCTTGAGTTAAATAGACTGAAACTAAACTACAATGTGAATAGAGTCATTGCATACATAGGTGAGCCGGTGCAGTTTGTGTAAATTGTGCACAATTTTTAATGGAGGCATGTTTAGTCCAAACTTATCATCTTTTTAGAACAATCACCATTCACAGAAGAGAAGTAGTTAATATCAAGAGTTTAAGTTGATATAGTGTATTTTCTTACCTGCTCACTGGAATGTGAAGGACTCCAATTAGTTTGGCCAAATTGGTCACCTGAGGCAAAAATGATTCTTATCCTTTCACAAACTTGTTCACTGCTGCACTGTATATTTAACACAATTCTACTCAGATTTCCTGGCAAACTGGTTTTGTGCAAGTGTCATTGTCTGACTATACTATGGTGTTGCATTTGGCACTCTATAAGAATAGCACTGTGCTGTTATTGAGCTTTGACCATTAAATTAACCTATTTTGTTGATAACCTTACTTTTAACTTATTGAAGAACTTTTATTTGTAAGTATTCAATCTGGGTAAACAGGGACTGATAACAAGTTGAGCTTCCTTTTATAGAAGGCAGGAAACTAGTCATCAGATTGGAGTTTTTATTTTTACATCTAGTCGTCAGTCTTGCAGCATTTGATAAATCTGTCAGTCGACCTTCAAATATTCTCAGTGCTTTTGATGATTGTCTGTTTCTCCCTCTGTAATTCAGAGTTATTATTGCCACTACAGTTAATTACTATTATCATTATTGCTACTGTTGTTACTGTTACTACTACTGTTACTAATGATTACTAATGCAACTTATTACAAAAAGTATAACTTCTGTCCATTTTCAGGTACGTGTCTGTAATACCAGACTGCTTCCACACGATGTCAGTGTGCTGTGGAGCATTTTCATTACAAATTGGAAAATAATGTTTGTTGACTTGTGTATCGACATCTATTATTAGGAATACTAAAATATGGTTTAATCAAACAATGGCGCGTTTTGTTCTCTCTCTCAACATGATCCTGGGATACTTCTCAAAGGTGGGATTCATAATTTCCCCAACAACCAGTTGTTTTGATGAAAATGATCAGAATACTTCTATTCCATATCATTTTATGGTGAGTGTGAACACACTTACTGTAACTAAATAAAATACAGATTCTACTTTTGGTCGAGTTCAATATTATTTATGTGTAAAATGTGAAGCAAATATGATAAAATACAGTGAAGTGTGAGGGAAAGTGACAGAGTGGAGAGCTTTAGTGTCCATTCTAGAGTGTATATATGTATTTATACAATGCGTGTCCTAGTATATGTTTATAGTCTCTGATGTGCATGCATTAGTGCGTTATAAGCACTAGGCGGCCCTGTTCCTCCTGTATTTACAGCGGGGCTGATCCTAATTCGCTACAGTCACTTTCCGTGTTATAAAAGCAAGATGGCAGCTGTTGTTGAGAATGTTGTCAAACTGTAAGTGTTGGACTTTTACTCAGCTATATTTCAGCTCTAATCAATGATACAATGACTTTATACTCAAACATTTACGTGTTAAATAGCTGTCAGACGTGTAACTTGTTTCCTCCTACACAGTTCTGGTGTTAGGACCTTTAGGACAGTCATGTCGGACCGTCGTGTGCTCACATCCTGGAGAGTGAAGTGGAATAGTTAGCAACTCTATTCATGACATTCAAAAAGGACCTTATAAGAACACGGCTAGCACACACAGTGTTATTATATTATAGATTTGCTCCCTAAACAAGTGCAATTAACTTGAGGTGTGCGTTTAGCTTGTCGGCTAACTAATAACTGCTAATATCGCAAAACACACGACAGCTGCTAACACGCTACTAACCAAAGTGTACTGCGCTTTAGCATTAGGGCAATAACTATCGAATGAATGGAACAATCACTTTAATTAATACATACTGGATGTTGACTTCGCGTTACAGCTTGGGTATGGTCTGTAGTGATTAATATCGGTGTTAGCGGCCGTTTTGGACTTGTCAAACCTGCTTGGCTCTCAGCTGCCGATATTGTCGTACAGGTGCGCACAGACTGCATTCATTGGCTCTGTTTTGGTCAGTTTTATGGCGATAACCCTTGTCCCAATTGTTTTTTCACCAATTTTCTGCTTAATGTTTTATTTTAAGTAGTAAGTTTAAGTAGTAAGTTTTGTAAACTTTTGTAAATAATGAAATCTGTCATAATGGTAATGAAAAAACTGCATACATTTTAAAATGTTAAAGCTGAAAGTCTGGAGAGTACAAAAAAATCCTGTGCGATGTAACTACTACTACTACCTACTATATTCAGAAAAGAGGAACTTGTTGATGATCGTTGTTACTATTAACACATATATAAACAAAATGTCACCTGCTAAGATTTCAGACATTTTTATTTCTGTGAAAAGCTGCCCCTGATGTTTGTGTGTCTTTTAGGTTGGGAGATCAGTGCTACAGAGATGCCCTGGAGCAGTGTCATAACTACAACACCCGACTGTGTGCAGAGAGAAGTGTGCGCATGCCCTTCTTGGACTCTCAGACCGGCGTCGCCCAGAGCAACTGTTACATTTGGATGGAGAAGAGGCACAGAGGACCAGGTGATTCAAATCTTGTGACTGCTCTTTAAATTCATTGTCTGGCTCTTTAAGTGACCACATTTAACCTCTAAGGCCAATAGGATAAGAAACAATTCATTTAAGCACTGTGTGAAGGAGGTCTCTTGTATAGGTTAATTGCATTTCTTTTCATACCTTTTCTAAAACTGTTCTATTCATGTTTTAGGCACAGCCCCTGGGCAGTTGTACACTTATCCTTCCCGAAGATGGAGAAAGCGACGGAGAGCTCATCCTCCTGAGGACCCACGTCTGATCTTCCCTCATCTGAAGACAGGTATACAACATATTATAAATAACAGCAATGTGTATGTTTTATGTATTTTATTTGTCTGTCACACTCAATTTGATGTAAAAATAAACAAAAAACAGTACTGGCTACACAAAGAAAGTACAGAGCTCTTGTATTCAATTACTTGTCCAATTAAATAACTTGGACTTAGACAAACTTTCTTGATCCACAAGGGAAATTACTTGTACACAGTAGCTCACACATCACAATATAATATGATATGATATAATATGATATAATATAATATAATATAATTTAATATAATTTAATATAATTTAATATAATTTAATATAATTTAATATAATATAATATAATATAATATAATATAATATAACATAACATAACATAACATAACATAACATAACATAATAACAAAGAGCAAAAATATAAATGGTAATAATACATTCTAAATAAGTAGCAGAAATAGCAAGAAACTGGTGTCATTATATAAATGTATATTTACAAGTTAAAATAAAATACAGAAATAAAGTAATAAAAATATATATCTCAGCTATATACAAGGGGTCATAAGGAAAAAGTAACTGTTCCTCAAACCTCACTGTGTGAAGAGTCCCTCAGTCGTCCAGGTAGAATCCATGATAAAAGAAGAAATTCAATTTGTCACCTGGACAAAGTTTGTTTGGTCGAAAACGTTTCGCCGCTCATCCGAGAGGCTTCGTCAGCTCTAATTAGAATGCTGGTAAGACACTTGCTTATATCTTGCTGCAGGGAGGAGCTAACTAGCTAACTACTTTCCGAAACTATCTCATTGGTTTCAGTCTTTTGTTTCTCTGGCGTCTAGATTACCATACCTATTAATCCATACAACGACTGTTTTTCACACTTCTGGCCCTGACCTGGCTAGCCCTATTGTTCCCCTGTTTGCTTGATCTAGGTTTAAGAATGGAATTATAGATGGGAGACAAATTATGTCTGACTCCACCATTTCTGTTCAGAGAAGAATTCTCTTTTTTGACAAAAATAGCCTCTTTAACTCCCCTCTCAAACCAATTCTTTTCCCTGGCTAAGATCTGAACCTCACTGTCCTCAAATGAATGGCCCGTGGCTTCTAGGTGAAGATGTACGGCAGATGACGGTCCACTCTGGCATGCCCGTCTGTGTTGGTACATCCTCTTGTGAAGTGGCTGCTTGGTTTCTCCAATATAGCGCTCACTGCAGTCTTCACTACACTGAATGGAGTAGACCACATTGCTTTGTTTGTGACTCGGTGTTTTGTCCTTTGGGTGGACGAGTTTTTGTCTTAAAGTGTTTGTGGGTTTGAAATAAACTGGGATTTCATATTGTCTGAAAATCCTCTGTAGTTTTTCCAACACGCCGGCCAGGTAAGGAATCGCTACCCCTTTCCTCCTGGGTTCGGATTCTCTATTATCTTGTTTCTTGCCCTTGTCTCTCTTGGTTTTGTTAACAGCCCATTTAGGATATCCACAAAAAGAGAGGGCTTCCTGCACATGTTGTTCTTCTTTCTCCTTACCCTCTGTGCTTGTGGGAACCACTTGGGCCCTGTGTTGTAATGTCCGAATAACACCCAGTTTGTGCTGCAGTAGGTGGTGTGAATCAAAAAGCAGGTATTGGTCTGTGTGTGTGGGCTTCCTGAAGACTTCTACTTGGAGTCGCCGGTCTCCTCCTATCATTACTGCACAATCTAAGAACGCCAATGTGTTATCCTTGGCATCTTCACGGGTGAATTTGATATTAGGATCTACAGAATTGATATGTGCAGTAAAAGGTTCCAAATCTTGAATTTTGATTTTTGAAAAATTATCATCCAGATAACGAAACCAGTGTGTGGGAGGAGTGCCTGGATATGAAGCTAAGGCACTCTGTTCAAATTGTTCCATGTATAAATTAGCCATGATAGGGGAGACCGGTGAGCCCATTGCACAGCCATGGATTTGCTTGTAGAAGTTCCCTCTGAACTGGAAATAGGTAGTATTCAGACAAATTTCCAGCAGTTGGCAGATCAGATTGTCAGTTGTGGCCTGTGGAATGTTGGTCCACTCCTCTTCAATGGCTGTGCGAAGTTGCTGGATATTAGTGGGAGCTGGTACACGCTGTCGTATACGCCGGTCAAGCACATCCCAAACAAGCTCAATGGGTGACATGTCCAGTGAGTATGCTGGCCATGCAAGAACTGGGACATTTTCAGCTTCCAAGAATTGTGTACAGATCCTTGCAACATGGGGCCGTGCATTATCTTGCTGAAACATGAGGTGATGTTCATGGATGTATGGCACAACAATGGGCCTCAGGATCTCATCACGGTATCTCTGTGCATTCAAAATGCCATCGATAAAATGCACCTGTGTTCTTCGTCCATAACAGCCTTTGAAGAGGAGTGGACCAACATTCCACAGGCCACAATTGACAATCTGATAAACTCTATGTGAAGAAGATGTGTTGCACTGCATGAGGCAAATGGTGGTCACACCAGATACTGACTGGTTCTGAGTCCCCAGACCCCCAATAAAGAAAAAAAAATGCACATTTCGGGGTGGCCTTTTATTGTGGGCAGTCTAAGGCACACCTGTGCACTGGTCATGATGTCGGATCGGCATCTTGATGTGGCACACCTGTGAGGTGGGGTGGATTGTCTCGGCGGGGCAGAGGTGCTCGCTGTCACACATTTGGACAGATTTGTGAACAATGTTTGAGAGAAATGGTAGTGTTGTGTATCTGGAGTGAATTTTGGATCTTTGGGTCCATCTCAGGAAAAATGGGAGCAAAAACAAAAGTGTTGCGTTTATATTTTTGTTGAGTGTAGATTGTGCAGTACCGATAGGAGGAGACTGGCGACTCCAAGTAGAAGTCTTCAGGACAGGACACACACAGACCAATACCTGCTTTTTGATTCACACCACCCACTGCAGCACAAACTGGGTGTTATTCAGACATTACAACACAGGGCCCAAGTGGTTCCCAGAAGCACAGAGGGTAAGGAGAAAGAAGAACAACATGTGCAGGAAGCCCTCTCTGTTTGTGGATATCCTAAATGGGCTGTTAACAAAACCAAGAGAGACAAGGGCAAGAAACAAGATAATAGAGAATCCGAACCCAGGAGGAAAGGGGTAGCGATTCCTTACCTGGGCGGCGTGTCGGAAAAACTACAGAGGATTTTCAGACAATATGAAATCCCAGTTTATTTCAAACCCACAAACACTTTAAGACAAAAACTCGTCCACCCAAAGGACAAAACACCGAGCCACAAACAAAGCAATGTGGTCTACTCCATTCAGTGTAGTGAAGACTGCAGTGAGCGCTATATTGGAGAAACCAAGCAGCCACTTCACAAGAGGATGTACCAACACAGACGGGCATGCCAGAGTGGACCGTCATCTGCCGTACATCTTCACCTAGAAGCCACGGGCCATTCATTTGAGGACAGTGAGGTTCAGATCTTAGCCAGGGAAAAGAATTGGTTTGAGAGGGGAGTTAAAGAGGCTATTTTTGTCAAAAAAAGAATCCTTCTCTGAACAGAAATGGTGGAGTCAGACATAATTTGTCTCCCATCTATAATTCCATTCTTAAACCTAGATCAAGCAAACAGGGGAACAATAGGGCTAGCCAGGTCAGGGCCAGAGGTGAGAAAAACAGTCGTTGTATGGATTAATAGGTATGGTAATCTAGACGCCAGAGAAACAAAAGACTGAAACCAATGAGATAGTTTCGGAAAGTAGTTAGCTAGTTAGCTCCTCCCTGCAGCAAGATATAAGCAAGTGTCTTACCAGCATTCTAATTAGAGCTGACGAAGCCTCTCGGATGAGCAGCGAAACGTTTTCGACCAAACAAACTTTGTCCAGGTGACAAATTGAATTTCTTCTTTTATCCTCAAACCTCACTGTGTCATGTTCACATGTTTTATACCAGAATCAAATAACATTTGTGGTGTTTGTATTCTATTTAATGTACCAATCTAACACACCTTGTATGTTTTTAAATCTCAGAGCTGGATATAGGTTTGAAAAAAGACTCTTTGTTGTCGTCGGACGGCAGCAGTCTTGAGGCACTGCTGAAGGGAGACACTTTAGACAAAAGAACAGAGCTCCGTGGCTCTGAAGAGGAATCCAACATGAGTGACTACACTGGGGGTCTTAACCCTGCCTCCCGCGCTAGAAAGGTGTTGATTTAGATTCATGTAAAATACTTGTTCTATCGCCCAGTTGCCCCGCACAGTCTAACGCTCTGTCTGTTTTTGTCACTGCAGAGAATTCTTGAGCCAGATGACTTCTTGGACGATCTGGACGATGAGGATTATGAGGAGGACACACCAAAACGAAGGGGAAAAGGAAAGGGCAAGGTGCTTCACATGCATGGATTGGATATAAAGTAAAATATTGACTCTAAAAAATTATTGAATTACTGAATTATATTTTTAATTCTTTTTTAAGGGACGAGGTGCAGGCAGCAACCGGAAGAAACTGGATGCAGCTGCCCAAGAGGACAGAGACAAGCCCTATGCCTGCGACAGTGAGTACAATGAAACAATTAAAGGTGTCTATGGTCTAATATGTAATATGTATGTGTTAGATTCAAGTAGAGTTGTTATTTAATATTTACATTTTTTTTAATTATAGAGTTTTTAATCTCATAATCTTAATTTATATATTCTTTTTAGCTGTAGATCATTTGTTGCTAAAGGGGAAGTCTTTCTTTCACTTCCATGCTGCATTTCCTGTTTTGTCCTCTGGCGCTCTGCTGTCCTCAGTCGACTGTAGCTAATCGGTGCTAGTCTTTGATCTTATTTTTCTGAGTGTCTATCTCTGCTCTGTTTTCCCTCTCTCTTTCAGACACTTTCAAACAAAAGCATATTTCCAAACCTTCTGAAAGAGGTATTTTTCTCTCATTTCACTTGTTCTGTCTTTGTCCCTACTTTCTGTTTTCGTTATTCACCATGGTTCTCTTGTAGTTCAATAGAAAAGTCAATTTAAAATGTATTGTTAATTGCTATTATTTATAACTCTCCATCTCCCAGGGGAAGTCCTGGTGTCCCCTGTTTTATATTTCTTTATGCATTACATTTCCCGATCCCCATTGATTCCACTTTTGCAATTGTTTGGAAAAGATGTGGGGTTGTAATTTGGTGGTTGACTCCTTGTACACATTCGTAAGGAAAAGTGTTTTTCTGTGGGGGTTTTGCCTCAACTTGTGACAAGCCTCAAATCCCCTTATGGCAGTGGTTGCACAATGGCAGCTTTGTCAGTTAAGATTCATGAAACATAGGTGTATCATTAGGGTCATTGACAACTTCAAATTAAAAGTCATATTAGGCTTTTAGAAGAGGTCTAATTAGATAAATAACTTTAAAAACAACTAAATTGAAAACTATCAACCAAAACAAAATATTGGCATCACCTTTACAGACCCTTAATCATAGAGCAGTGGTTCTTAACCTTGTTGGAGGTACTGAACCCCACCAGTTTCATATGCACATTCACCGAACCCTTCTTTATTGAAAAATAAAATATGATTTTTACTTTTTTTCAAATTCAAGACATAGGTATATGTTTTACTGGTGCCCAAAATGAACCGTGCATTAACATCATTGTGTTCAAAGAACACAACCAATGCAATGCATGAACTCACAACAAATTACAGACCTTTTCACAAAGACATGACCTTTTTTAAGACTACCACACTGAAATGGTTTTAATTTTTAACCTTATGTATTCCAATAATGAACTTATTGTATTTATGCTATTTATTGTTTTTAACATTTCCATGAGGCGACAATAATAATGAATATTTACTGCAAATCAGTGTGACTTCTTCTCATGAATCATATGAGTCGGGTGCGTGTCTTGACCTCCGCTGAACCCCTGATACTGACTCACCGAACCCCTAGGGTTCGATCGAACCCAGGTTAAGAACCACTGTCATAGAGAGTCCTGCAGATAACCAGTATAAATGCATGTATGTTTAATTTCTTGACAGTTTGTGGGAAGCGTTACAAGAACCGCCCGGGCCTGAGCTATCACTACGCCCACTCCCACCTGGTGGACGAGGAAGGAGAGGAGAAGGATGACTTGGACCTTGAACCCCCTCTGCCACATCACGAGGAGCCAAAAAGTAAGTGCTATGGAGTTTTTACTTAAAGGACAACCTCAGGAACAAGCCTACAATCTACTATCTATCTGTCTTATCTATCTTATCAGTCTTATCTATCTTTGCAGCTCCAAAGAAAGGCCCAGACGGTCTTGCTTTGCCCAATAACTACTGTGACTTTTGCCTGGGGGACTCCAAAACCAACCACAAGACTGGCCAATCAGAGGAGCTGGTGTCCTGCTCTGATTGTGGACGCTCAGGTAAGTTCAGCACACTCTATCATCTGGGATAATTAAATAAAGTTACATAATAAAAACATGAAATAGTTTGGCAGCGACAGAAAGATTAAAGGTTCCACAGTGAGATTTTTCTGAAGTGGCCACCACCTGCTTATGTACCTTATGTGCTCATCAATTTTGAATTTATTATGCTGCAGGTGTTTTTATTGCTAAAATATCTTGGAAAAACATGCATCAGGCCTATGAAAATGTTTTTTAATATAATATTGAACAAGGCAAATCATCATCATCACAATAAAACATGCAGGCTTTCTCTCCACTGGAAAAGTTACATAATGCACCTTATATGTTTTATTAAGCACAAATAAATGTGTTGTCAGTATTTTCTGAACAAAATAATTTATTAAATAGCATAGCCAAATAGTCAAAATGCCTCCCTTCAAATTCTGAATTCTTCTCCAAACCACAGGCTTTTACTGACCAATTAAAAAGACCCAAGCTCATGATTGACAATTACAAATTACTGCATGCCAGTCTTGATTAAAATGTGATTAAATGCACAGCCCTACCATGAAATAAAGTAGAATGACAGATGTGGCCAGTTCCATGAGTAACTACCATAATAAAAAATATATGAACTATGCTATTACTGTGCTAGAGTCTAAATTTAAGTCCTACCCAAAAGAAATCCAAGTTTTACGGACTGTTTTCTGTTGTAGGCCATCCCTCGTGTCTGCAGTTCACTCCCATCATGATGGCTGCTGTGAAGACGTATCGATGGCAGTGCATTGAATGCAAATGCTGCAACATGTGTGGCACCTCTGAAAATGATGTGAGTGCGAGACTATGTATATGTAGTTTAATTTAATTAAACTTGGTAATTCTGGTGGGTTTTCCCAGATATCTGAATTGCTCTGATATTTTACCAGTATTTGACATCTATATTTTTTCTAAGCTGCCCCAGTCTGTGTGCCCATATATTTGAAATTTGCTGAAATATGTATTCATGTCTACACAGTCATGGAACAAATTATGTTTTATCTAGAAACATATATTAAATACATTTTGTTATTATTTTCTGAAAGTGAAAGGTTCATTTGCGAATATGGGGTATCGAATTGGCTCAAAAATCCCTAGGAGAAACCTTGAGGTCTCTAGTATCTGTTATGATTACACTAGAGTAATGGGCTGTTGTCCTAGGATCAGCTTCTGTTTTGTGACGACTGCGATCGAGGTTACCACATGTACTGTCTCAACCCTCCCATGGCAGAACCTCCTGAGGGTAAGAAAAAGACAATCCACCAAGTGGCTTATTAAGAATATCTTTGACTAATCACACTGCGTTCACTTCTCTTGAAAGGGAGCTGGAGCTGTCATCTATGCCTGGCCCTTTTAAAAGACAAAGCTTCCATTTACCAGAATGCACCTCAGTCGTGATGTCTGCTCTTCTGGTCTCTCTCTGCAGTCTGCATACCCCTCCAAACCCCATCCTCTGATAGTCTGAGAGCAAAAAGGGAAGTACAAGTCACCTCTGTTAATATGGCTCTCATACTGTTTTATGCACAGTCCCAGGACTATATGTTTTCATTTCTCATTTTGCCATTTTAAACATGAAAAACATCTGGTTTTGACCTTTATAACCATGTTTTCCCCATACATAACTGAGACACATGTCCCTGGTTGTTTTATTAAGACTAGTACAGAAATAACTAGTCATGGTTTGTTCACATAAATAAAAATGTAGTATTTATATATTTCTATAGCTTATAGTAGGGTACAATTGGGAAAAGTTATATAATATATTAGAAATGGTGACCTCTTCAATATGGAAATTTAAATCCATAGCTCACGTGTTATGGCACTGCTTAATAATTATTTAGTTGTAATTACAGGATTTTAAAGATTATTTTATTCAATCATCCACTGCCATATTAATCAAATGGTCAGAGTCTTCAGTTATATTGTTCAAGACAAAAACGTGATGATATCCACTCAGTAGGTACCCTTTAAACTGTGGCACATAATGCACATTTTCATCTTGTGCAGATGAAAATGTGTTAAAGCTGAAATGATTTGAGCAAGTTTAAACTCCAGTTTGTTTACTGTGGCTAATGGTCACAATATTATGGCCACCAATATCAAGTTGGTGTTGCTTTATTGGTGTGAATGTTTCTTTATTATCTCCCCAACTCATTGCCACAGCATTTATTTTTCAGTGCTCTTTCCTTTAAGTGTTTGACAGTCTTTAAACTTTGTTTAAAGGGTGGATACATGTTATAGATCAGCAGGACAGATCATTGGGAGACAGAACTCATCTGCTTTTATAACTACAATTGTGTGCTACTCACAGTAAAGTTTCCAGACATAAGTGACTCTAAGTAGCTAAGTAGAAGCTGGTAAAGGTGTTGGGAATTGGTCTAATATAAATTAACCACAATATCATATGTTCAAAAGCCAACTTACCTTATACAACTATACCATGGGTTATTTTCCCATTACAAGTATTTAGAGACAGTGGCATAGTCTATAGCACATATCTGCTGTTTGTTTTTATATACATCATTATGTTCTGAAATGTCACTTCAATGTGGGACTTCATGAGAGACAGTTGCCTAAATAATCAGCTCTTCGTGACTCGAACGACACGTAGCAAAGCTGTTAATATGGTGAAATAAAAATGTTTTTGATGAAACTTGAACAGTGAAAGCAATAGAGGTGTTGACACTGAGCTGATGTTACAAAAATGCCTGGCATCCAGAATACTCACTTCAATACTTTACGAAGATGTGAGTCTGGTCACCAGTGAATCTCTCCATTTTTCAGATGGGCGTGACTGACAGGTGGATTAGTTAATCGGGCACACATGGTCTGTCCAGATTTGAAAAAATAAAGGGATAAAAACTGTACATTTCTGCAGAATCAATGAGCAAAGCACTAAACTGTTCATCTCAGGTGAGATCAATTTGTTCATGTTTGGCCAAATTTGAGTCAAAATACAGAGATTATTCTGGATTTGCCAGGCAAGTTACAGAATGCTGCAGTAGGTAAATGGCTGTAGGTGATATTTTATTTGGGAATGTGATGGACTGTTTGTTTTCTCCAAGAAAATAAATTCTAGCCTCAAATTTTTGACTTTGACTGTTTCATTTTACTGAAATACATGGCATTTAGTGGCCTATTTAACATATTCTCCCACTTTCATGTATAGGGGTGACAGCTAATTGAAAAATACTGTGACTGTATAA
Source organism: Paratrypauchen microcephalus (assembly GCA_036785185.1). NCBI lineage: Eukaryota > Metazoa > Chordata > Actinopteri > Gobiiformes > Gobiidae > Paratrypauchen > Paratrypauchen microcephalus. Next base: position 5,589,740 of record JAVJIX010000034.1, on the reverse strand, counting down.
TATCCTTAATGATATCTGATTCCAGAAGATATTTTAAATGAGATGAAAAGCTGATGAAGCAGCAACCAAAGTCCAGTTTAAATGGAGGATTGTAGCGTGAGCTGGGAAAAGACAGTTGAGACAGTGAGGCAATGAAGCAGTGTCAGGAAAGCAGTGAAGCAGTAAGGCGGTGGGGGAATGGAGCTAAGTTATATCAAATTAGGATAAAACATGAGTTATTAAAATAGGAACTTGGAGGCTAAAAATAAACAGGTGAGCTAGTTCACTAATTAAAGCCTTTGGGCGGAGCTCAAAGGGAAGGTAAAGCCCAAAGCAGGAATTAGGGTAGGAATGGGAGGGACCAAAGGGGGGGCAGGGACGAGGATGAGGGGATTTTCATTTTCATTACACTGGAAATGTATTTGTTTGTCAAAAATGTAATTGCTATGGTTCTATTTTGTCCACTAGTCAGCAGCCAGTGATTCACTAAAACCAATGGAGAAAGAAATCCCAAGGTTCTTATTACACATTTTATTGCACTCAAAATACAACAGTCCTCTATGATTCAAGCAATCTCTAAAGCAATCAGTTTAACATTACAGCACTAGATATATATATATGAGGAAGCGTGCTGTTAATTCACAACATAAAAAAATGAAATTAAAAAAACAACAACAGATAACTTGACATAAAAAGCTAAGTAAAAATGTGCCATGACTGGTCTTAAGCAACAAGTATTTAAAGTCTTTCACCTGTGGATTTATCACTGATCCCCACACAAAATGTTTACATGCCACGCTTTAATCTACTGGGATTTTGGTATTACAATAAGTGGATAAACTATGACCATTAAAACAACTGTTTCCTCAAGCTTCAATATACTTGGGCAATTGCATTTAACCTCATAAATAAATCAAATGTACAAGTAGAAATTTGCACTTTTAGTTAGCTACAGTTGCTACAGCACATATTTACCTACAAGACATTAAAGTGTTGTGTTGTAAACAGGATTAATTGTAATGTGCCTGTATGTGTCACTAATATAATACTGAACAAACTCAGCTCAACAAACATGTTCAAATCCATTCATTCAACAATCACAAATTAAGTCTAGGCTACATGATCTGTTAAACTGCAACTTTCTCAAACATTCATAGTTTGTAAAATGTAATCAATACAAATACATGTATCTAAAACAACAGCCATAAAAATATCTTTTTCTATTTATTAATAGTAGTGGCACCAAGACGTCCTTAAACATGCTTCAAAAGTCCCCTGTTTGTAGTGTTCTCTACTGAGCTAAAGAGCAGCAGTTTGCAGCATCATTCTGTCATATAACACATGTACAGTGTACACTACAGTTAAATGTGGTTTTATTATTGCAGATTGTATGCAGCCCGTGGCTTCTTTTGTCCTGAAGCTTTGTGATAAAATGTTTCATCAAAGTGCAAATTCAACCTTCAACAACTCCACAACAAACAATAGTAATATTTAAGTAATTATTGTAAGTCTAAGTAATACGATGTAAAGTTGTCAGACTTTTGGAAAATGGCAGTCACTTGTAAATATTATTTTATTTGTTGGTGGATCCATATTTGTGTTTAATTTATTTTATGCAAAACTGGGGCACATTGTGCCCTCCACAACTCAAAATTGAAGTAAATCCCTATCTGTTCATGGTATTTCATTGCTCCCTGCTGTACATTTAAAATACCAAAAATACCCACAATAACCACAATTAAGTTACATTCAAACACAAGCACAGCAGAACTGATGGATTCAAATATGACTTAAGTCAGTCTACTAAACATTCAAACAGGCCTTTGTGTTTTAATGTAGTATCAAACTCACCAAAGATTATTCTTTAAATAAATAAATAGCCTTTAAACTACACTCTTTGAAGTGCAGAAGAAAAATAACTCAAACCATTAAGTGGCACTGAATATCATGTCATGTTATTGGATGTTATCTCATAGTACGTACTGGTATTGAGCTCAAGCAATTTATTGCTTATCCTGGAAAACAAAAACCAAGAAAGGACAAAATATTCACTGGCAGAGATAGTTAGCTGTGTCCTTCTTTCTGTGCCCTTCACACTTTTGGTTTGGTTTTTTATTGGTCCCCCACTGTCAGAGAGTGCTTGATACCAGATACAGAACAGCCGTGCCTTATTTGGCTTCAGGAAATCGGCATCGCGGTGATGGTGGTACTTGGCTTGGATGAAACCTGACCCAGAGGTCTCACATCTGTCCAAAGAGGATGGAGCAGAGTAAGAAGACGGCATAGAGGAACATTAGGCCAAAGCCCAGGCGGCGGTCCAGCTTCCAGTGGTTTAGATGTACACTCATTACCTGATCAGGAGCACAAAATACACAATATTTGCAATTCAAACTTAGAAACAGTTTCTGTGTAATACGTTTAAACTAGTAATGAGTAGCAACTCACTGTCAGTAATACAGAGGCCAACAGCAAGACGACTGAATAGACCAGTCCTTTATTATTGATATGAACCTGGAACACAAGACAACATCAATGCTTCAGCCAGAGCCTGCAACTGCTAAGTGCTAACCCTGAGCACTTACCACTGATCCATGGTCCACCACCAGGGTGCGCAGTGCCCAGGGGAAGCCCAGCCCCAACAGGATGTCAAAGATGTTACTGCCGATGGAGTTGGACACAGCCATGTCCCCCATTCCTGTAAGAGACACCGTGAGCTAAGATAAAGAAGAGGCTCACAGCACCAGCCAGAAATGGTTCAACTTTACCTTGTCGTGCCACAATCAAACTGGCCATGCAGTCCGGCACACTGGTCCCTGCTGCCAGGAACGTGATGCCCATAATGTAGTCTGGGATGTCAAGTGTGGAGCTGATGATGGTGACCTGAGAGAATACATTTAGCTTTACTATATTACTAGTTTTACTTTATTGTGAAGTGTCTTTGTGTTACCGTAAAAAGAGCTATATAAAACTGATGTATTATTATTAAGCCTGAGCCCCGACAGGGTGTAGGGCCTATTGCTTTTGCTACGATGAGCGCATGGGCGTATACGAGAGGACGTTTTGCAACTTCGTCTTGTCGGCCGCCCCCTGCATGAACAGCAGTATCCCAGTAACCCACGCCCAAGGCCTAGGCCATATTTATCGCCACTAAAATGAATGCAAGTCAATGGGAGTTCAGGGGGGCGACCCCGACAAGATGGTGCTGACGCACTCACCATTCATCAAAGACCCCACATTGATGTGGGGAATGTCGAGAGCTTTCAAAAAACGTATAATATGCTGTTCCCATGTTAACAGACATTGTTTTTGCTCAAATTATTTTTTCAATATTTATTTTATTATTATTCTGCTTTTTGAGCTCTGATTTGACCCACTAAACCCACTCAAAAACTCACCAAACTTTGCCCAGAATTCAGAATTGCCGAAATTTTTTATAAAATATGGGTTGCCTGCATGAGCATAAAAAAATGTCAACACTGTGCCACCTAGAAAATTCAAAATACACTGCGCCTATGGGAAACGTTCCAACATCAACTTTGTCCTAGAGCCACGAAATTCGGTACACACATTCATCATGTGAAGACAAACAAAAAATATTATTATGGCCATGCCCCCTGACAAACCAGAAGGTGGCCATCTTGGGCTGAAATTTTCTAAATGTTGCATTTTTGCTGACGCGTTTACATGCGGTGAAGCCACAAATTTAAATCAAAATTTTAGACAATTTTCTATGTCAAGATTTGCTCCCGTTCGCACATGCTTTGTCTGATTGTGCTGAAATTTGAATCACTAATATGTGCTCTTGGCCTGAATATAATACATTATGAAGCATATGAAAAATATACTATAGCGCCCCTTACCATAGACATGAAACGACAACATTATCGGATTTGCACCAAATTTGGGAATTTGGCTAGAAGCAAAAACATAAATTATTGACACCGTTGGCCAGCAGGGGTGCAAAGACTCCTAAAAAAAAACATTTAAACGTGCACTATGTACAGTCATTTTTCTGATGGAGGATGTGTTGGCCTGGGCAGCCAAACCGGAAGTATGCCATCTTGAATGTTTTTTTGTTTTTTTTTATCAACACGTGCAAATGTTTTGAAAAATGTCAGAGGGTTAGAAGTTATGTGTGAAGAATCCCTCAGTCGTCCAGGTAGAATTCATGGCAAAAGGAGAAATTCAGTTTGTCAACTGGACAAAGTTTATTTGGTCGAATACGTTTCGCAGCTCATGCAAGCTACTTCTTCAGTTCTGGCTAGAGTGCTGGTAAACACTGCTTATAACTAGCTGAAGTGCTACATTGGAGAAACAAAACAGCCACTTCACAAGAGAATGTACCAACATCGACGGGCGTGCTAGAGTGGACCTTCATCTGCCGTACATCTCCACCTAGAAGCCACGGCCCACTCCTTTGAGGACAGTGAGGTACAGATCTTAGCCAGAGAAAAGAACTGGTTTGAGAGGGGAGTTAAAGAGGCTATTTTTGTCAAAAAAGAGAACCCTTCCTTGAACAGTGCTCAGACACAATTTGTCTCCCATCTATAACTCTATTATCAAACCTAAATCAAAACAAACAAAGAAAACAATAGGGTTAGCCAGGTCAGGTCCAGAGGCGTGAAAACACCCATTATGGCCCTGAATGGCTATGCTAAAAAGACCCCAGACAGAAAGTGAAAACAAAATAGGTGTGATAGTTTCATAGTAATTTCATTGTACTCCCATTGTACTTCATTGCCTCCCTGCAGCTAGTTATAAGCAGTGTCCACCAGCACTCTAGCCAAAACTGAAGAAGTAGCTTGGATGAGCTGCGAAATGTATTCGATCAAATAAACTTTGTCCAGTTGACAAACTGAATTTCTGCTTTTGCCACATTAGAAGTTATGGTTAGGGTTGGGGCTATAGTTAGGGTTACGACAAGGGTTAGATTTAAGGTTAGGATTATGTTTAGGGTTAGTCCTAGTCTTAGGGTTGGGGCTATGGGTTAGAGTTGTGGTTGGGGTTTACAGTTATTAGGGTTAGTGTGGGCCACAGCGTTTTCGGAGGGCTCCGTTTACGGGTGTGGTGTGCACACCGGGCGAAGGCCGTTTGACGCTGCTTGTGGCTTTAAATATTATTACAGTGGTCCCTCGCTCTATCGCGGTTCACTTTTTGCAGCCTCGCTGTTTCGCAGATTTAAAAAAAAAAAAAAAAAAAAAATCTTTTTTTTAAATTTTTTATAGTATATCAACATTGTGTTCTGCGGGACGCAGCAGGGCGCTCTCAGGACTGGTTCCGCCGCCTAGACTCCAGGTTCCACCAGTTCGTTCTGCGGACGGAAACAGACCATGTTTCTTCTCGAGACCGCGGCCTGTCTGCGCGTACACTTCTCCGGGTGGTCAATGCGGGAAGTAGCGACAGTGTTTCCGGAACCAGTCCTGAGAGCGCACGGATGCGTTCCCACTACAGGTCAGAACCTGCACGTCCCAATACGTGGCAGTGCTGTGGGATGAGCGCGGTGCGCCCTACTCGTCCCTCTGTGCTCACACTGTGTTTGAATGAGAAGCAGTTCGAGCCGCAACAGGCTCCGGGGCTGGATGCACGAGGAGCAGAGAGATGAGTCACTGGAAGTCCAGGTCTAAACCAGGTCTAAACCTGGACTAAACCAGGTCTAAACCAGGATTGTGGCTCTTTGCCTTGTTTTCGTGACCACGTGCCCCCCCCGCTTCACTATTAATACATTTTGTTGAAAATGTACGAAAGTTTGAGTGAGTGATTAAAAACAAGAGAGAAATGTGAGAAAATGTTAATACCAGACTGAGAAAAGTGTATAATGTGTGTGGTGAGGTGTTTACAGCCTTAAAACATGTATAATAATTGTAAAATATAAAGTTGTCCTACTTCGCGGATTTCACTTATTGCGGGTTATTTCTGGAACCTCACCCCCACGATAAACGAGGGACCACTGTACATCTTTAAGATTCATGTTTCATGTGCTCCATTGAGTTTTTGTGTCTATTGATTACCAATGTGTTCATTCAATAATGAGACCTCTATTCTGTGACTCTTACCATCCACACCATGAGGTAGGAGAACACTGCGATCCACACAGTGGAGGCTACAAAGGTAACCATAAACCATCGGTGCCATTGTGGCTGAAGGCAGTTGGGCACAGTGCAGTAGAGCAGAACACCCAGAGGCCACGTGATCACCCACTTCACTCTCGCACCACAGCCTCCTGCACAGTGGCATGACATCACCTCATCAAACGTGTGCTTCTCTGGCTTCATGCCACATATTTGAACATTCTGTTACCTGGAATATGCCAAGGACTGAAGATCCCATCATCCTCCTCTTCCTCAGGGTGCCCCCCCTCTGCCCCCTGTTTCCCTCCAGACTCTGTGTCTCCAACCCGGGAGCGCCCCCCTCCATTCTCCAGACTGTAGGAGGCGGGCCTCTTTATACTGCTGCAGCTGGATGTCCGTCTGGACCCGGGTACAGCTTCATCCCTCTGGCTCTTGGAGTTCCGAATCAGCCTCTGTCTCTACCAATCACAGGAGACAAATGTGCTTTACTATGTCTCTGGTCCAGTGGTTCAGATATATCTGATTGTACTGACCTCACTGATGAGCATGCGTCCTGCCATGGTGAGCCTAGTGCGAGGGGAGAAGTGCGGAGTGATCATGATGCGCAGGCCGGCCTCAGAGAAGGACAGTTTGTGAGGATTCAAGATTAGCAACTCATCCACCATGACCACAGGGCCAGGCTCTGCTCCATGACTTTGAGCTGTTGGACACAAACACTGTTAGACACACAGTGGAGAAAGCACTTATGAAGCCTCAAGTCTGTCCTTAAATCACCTTTACTTAGGAGCACAATGGAGGTGTTGATAGCAGCTGCCTCATCCACCATCTTGTCATCTCGTGTCTGTTCAGACCTGGAGCAGCATGGCACTGTGTTCTGGCACCGATGCATAACAAACGCTGAGATTGGGGAATTAAATCTGCACAAGTCATGGACATTGCTGAGATTATCTCTTTTTAATGAACTCAAACATAAGTAGGTTCTGTTACTTACTTCATGATTATTATGTAGATTCCATACAATGTCATGAGCAGAATGGACTCCCACCTTCACAACACACAATATTATGTTTAGTACATTCTTTAAGTATGGGTAGAATAAGGTCCAAACATCCACATCAACAGATTCCCATCTCATGCATTGTGAGTTCTGTTTCCAGAGGAACTGTGCTGAGGTGGAATAAGGTGAAGCCTTTGCTGGCTAAACCGACTGAGAACTTAACCTGTACAACATTAATGAATGCTGTGGACACAAATAAATCTTTAGTTTCATTAAACCAACTGAAAGGCTCAAACTTTTACTTAGCTTTGAACCCAAACACATGTCAGAGGCGTGAATCTCAGTGGCCTTTTAAGCACATAAATAAGCTCTATAAACAGAAACGTTAAACTGTCATTTGGATTCTCACTATATACGGTTTATGTTTTTATACACAAATAACAGAAAGTTAACAGGTTTTTTTCGTCATTCAGTGTTTCACTATGGGAATTGCCTTGGGCCTGACCATCCACAGAAGCTCCAATGGCACCACAGGACGACTCTGGCCCCTCTCCTGATACAGTCAGCCTCCTCCTAATGCAATCATTCTCGCTTTCTGCTTCCTGTATGGAAGCCACAACTCAAGCTCCCTCAGCATTATGGGCTAGTTAGCTAGTTTCTGTTTAACAGTTCACAAATTAGCTGTAAAGGATATTGATTGATTGATTGATACACTGATGAGCGCAGTTGCCAGTTTTGCCTCGTACGCTGGGTTTCATTCGGGCTATCACGTCAAGGTGGGCCTTAGCAAGGAGGTTAGCATTAATTTGTTGACCGGTTCAGCAGCAGTGTGTGGTTCTGCTAACGTGTCATGTCAAGCAGACTCCTCTGGAACCGAACAGCCTGGCTTAAATGCCGAGCTCTGGTTCTCACGGTCGTGTGACGATAAGATAAGATAAGATAAGATAAGACTTTATTGATCTCACACAGGAGAAATTTACTCGCCACAGTAGCTCCAGGACAATTGGACAGGAGGGAAAAAGTGCATGCAGGCAGGGAGGGGATAAAGTAAGTAATAAATAGTGCAAGTAGTAATATGTAATAATAATAATAATAATGGAAAATAGTAATAATGATAATAGTAACAACAAGCATCAACATGAAAAGGAGGATATTGCATGTCTGGCCTATATGTTAGAATTATACAGTCTGATGGCGGTGGGGATGAAGGATCTGCGGTAGCGCTCCTTCTTGCACTGGGGGTGCCTCAGTCGGAATTGCGGCTAGACTAGCACTGCATTTGCTCTGTTTTTTCTCTCTATCTCAGTCATTGTGTCGACTTCCACCCACGCCAAAGGGTCGGATCTGAAGTCCAAGGAGGCTCTGTCCCGTCCGTGCCCCATGTCATACAGGGCCGCCATATCGGGCAAGACCCTCAGCCAAAGTCCCTCAGCCAAAGTGTATAGCTTGCATATATGCTAAACATGCTCAGACGGCACTGACGAACCACCAGTCCTGCTCCCACTGTGCATCGGTGTCGGAGAAAATGTTCTCAGCGTTGTGGTGGCTAACTACTAGGACGCATGTGTGATGGTGGCCACCCCTAAATCCACAGCTGCCACCCAGCCTGCACAAGCTTCTAAGAACGGGGCGGACACCTTCGTTGATGATGCCATTGATGTGCCTCCCCCTCCTCGACATGGACCCAGGCAATGAGGACACAGAGAGCGATGACACTGCTTCTGACTTCCTTGAGGCTGTAGATATGGAATTATTATATGGAAGATTTCCATCGGCCCAATCCAGACCCCCCAGAGTGTCCGGTGCTATCTCCCCTCTGGATAGCAATCTGTACGAAGTGTGCAAATGTGCTTCCTCCAGGCTTAAAGGAAAAGTAACGTTTTTTTTACAATTTGAGCGTTATTTCGGTAATAAAACAAGTTGTTTAACTCACCCATAGCACTTTGGTGTCATATGGAGCACTTCCAGAGATGTTTTAGATTTGCGTTAGCCTAGCGCAACTTCTAGCCATAGCTCGAAGCATATAATATATTCCCCGAGCATGTAATATGCCCCATGCAGGCTCCAAATAACACAAACTTTAGCACTTTTCAAATCATAGAAGCTCGATGTCTTAGTCTACGATTTCATTTGAGTCAAAAGTGGCCTGTAATCCGAGATTTAGCCATAGTTTACAGCTTTGCATTTCATGTTTGGGTCCCAGGAGCTGAGAGCACACTCCGCACATGTGCACTGGCGTCCTCATCTACTCGAAACTATGGCTAAATCTCGGATTACAGGCCACTTTTGACCAAACGAAATCGTAGACTAAGACATCGAGCTTCTATGATTTGAAAAGTGCTAAAGTTTGTGTTATTATGAGATCGCAAACATGTGCCCCGAGAACTCACATTATGGAGATCACAAATCTAAAACATCTCTGAAAGTGCTCCATATGACACCAAAGTGCTATGGGTGAGTAAAACAACTTGTTTTATTACCGAAATAAGGCTCAGATTGTAAAAAATGTTACTTTTCCTTTAATGTGCCCTGGTCTGCAGCTGTGGACACAGATGGTGGGGAGAGGGACCTGTATGATAGCATGCAGCTCCCATCAGTCCAACTGCCTCCCATATAGCTCCTACCTGCTGTACCTGCATGCATGAAGGAGATGAGGCGCTTCTGGGAGCAGGCTCCTATCTTGCTGAGCGAAGCATGTTCCAGGTGTCCCCTGTATGGGGGAGTGGGTTCTCCACTCACAGGTGGAGATACGGTCAAGCTGCCGTAGATCTCTTCATCTTGCAGAAAAACGCAAAGTGTCCACTGTTCTTCTCCTTAGCGGATGTAAACGCTCCTCTTAGAGTGGACACAGTCACCCATCCGTGGACAGACATCTTGCTCTATGCGTTTCCTCGCATAGAGCACTGTAAAACACTAAGGGGTGCTGTAAGACTTTGACCTGCTGCAGGGTCTCCCTGCACACGTTATTGACACTATTCAGTGTGCTAGGGCTGCTTCCACTCCCTCTTTCTAAAACTACAAGTGGCGTGTGTTTGAAGTGTGGTGTGAGGCCAGACAATTAATTTCTTTCCAATGTTCTGTGTCTGACATTCTGTGCTACAGCAGTTGGTGGCCAAGCGTAAAGCTTTCTCCACTCTCAAGGTCTATTTGACCTGCAAGGGTACGGTACCTCCACAGGGGTTGAGGGCACACTCCACCAGAGGTGTAGCTATTTCATGGGCAATGTTCAGAGGTGTACCCGTCCAGGATAGATGTGCTGTGGCCAGTTGGGCATCGCCTTTGTGCGGTTCTATAGACTGGATGTCTCTCACCCTTCTTTGGCACAGGTGGTCCTTGAACCAAGAGTGTCTGGCTCCCTTTAGGGTCATTGTCCGGCACCGCACTTACCCACTGCTTCAGGAGCTTTATTTGCAATTCGTGAGTGTGCCACATCTCCCATAGTGAAACACTGAACAACGTCAGAAAAAGAACACAGAGTTATGCAACGTAACCCTGATTCTTTGATAACAGAGTGAGGTGTTTGACCTTCATTGCCCTCCCTGCAAAGCAGTAAGAAATCACTTAAGAATGATTGCATTAGGAGGAGGCTGCTACAGTCATCCTGTCTGTTAGCAATAGACGTGGTGCCATTGGAGCTTCCGTGCATGGTCACATCCAAGGTGATTCTCATAGTGAAACACCTCACTCTGTAAGGGGTTACTTTAGGTAACCTTGAGTTTTCACTCAGCTACCACTACATATGCAGAATATATATCATACAGTATAATTCACAATACACTCACCAGACCACTCTGTCATCATAGATTACCTGTGAAAGGAGCAGAGATTTTAAAACAAAGAACAGCTTAAACATAAACTACAGTACCACTGATGTCTTACCAGTATGAGAGTGAGCACAGAGAGGATATAGTACATTGAATCTCGAAACAGAGGCCACCAGGTCAGAACCACAGTCTGAAATCAGAATGGTGACAGTTCACAGCTCATATTCTGATCAGATATTATGAGTGCAGCTGGTCTGTACCTGTCCTGCAAAGATCCCGCTGAGGCCAATGATGACCAGGATGTTGAAGACAGCTGAGCCAACGATGGTGCCCACTCCCACATCCCCCTTTGTAATGAACACACCTGTGCATAAGGACAGTGTCATGGACAGCACTATTCGTGTATTCATCCAAACATCTGAGCAGAGCTTGCAGCTTCGGGCAAAAAGGCAAATTATTCACCATTAGTCCCTACTAAGTCACAAGTCAATCCAAAGTGTACACAGCATCTAATGCAACAGGATTGAGTGTGCTCCAAACGAAATCACAATTTCATTGGTTACAATTGGCAAATTGTAAAGACGGCAATTAGTCTTCAGTCTTCTGTAAATTGCAAAACAACACCATTCCCACAAGATTAAAATGTTTTATACTCTAGGTCTGTTTTTGACATCTGTCAGACAGCTTTACCAGCTAAACCTATTTTTTTTAATTTTTAATTAATCATTGCATTTATATGGTGCCTTTCAAGACACCCAAAGCGCTTTACAGTTCATTGTTCATTCACTCCACACTCAGTGGTGGCAATCTACTATTGTAGTCACAGCTGCCCTGGGGCAGACTGACGGAAGCAAGGCTGCCATCTGCGCAGCCAGCAGTGTTGGGAAAGTTCATTTTCTACATGAACTAGTTCAAAGTTCAGTTCACATATTTCAAAATGAACTAGTTCGTTCATAGTTCATAATTGTTTATAGTTAGTAGTTCGTTCATAGTTCCAAAAAATGAACTAGTTCATAGTTCTTTTTTTTTTCCCAATCCATTGCTGCGAGCTATTATTTTTCAATATCATTGCCAAAGCCCATATAGAACCATAGACAGCAATTATTATTCATGTGTTATCTCCATCTTCATATCCAATTTCACATCCTTATCCAACTATAAATAACGGTCCCCATAATGATAAAACACCTGCAATTCAACATAATAAAGAAAATACTTAAATAACCCCCATATGGTATGACTTATTAACTAAGAGACTAAAACAAAATAAACCCACAAATTAACATTAGTGATTCCCCCTTTAATGTGGCCCCCTTTAGCGCACCACTATGCGCTGTTTCTCGCAAGACCAGGAAGTGCCGCAGTTTGGCCCTTGAACCAGAGAGCAGCACGGAGGAGAAGGTCGGGAGAGCATGAGGGGAACAGAGTCCAGATAGCAGGGAAACAGTTTGTAAGCAGTCCTGCACTAGCAGCGAAAGGTTTGAGGCAACCCAGGCGGAGCGTTCCGCACGCGCTGCGCGAGAGGGAGAGAGGGAGAGAGGTGCCGGTAACACTCACACACTCTCCACTTTCTTACTAGGTAATGTAGGTGAAGTGTCTTGCCAAAGGACACAATGTCAGTTTTTGCCGCTGGCGCCTCACTGTGGCACCTGGTGTTCCCAACGGTCTCATTTCCAAGTACTAACCCTTGCTTAGCTTCTGAGAACTGATGAGATCAGACTTTGACAAGTTGGTATTAAAATCTTAAGTAATTAACATCTTAAGCATTGGTGTGTCTGCCAAACCTGCATTAAAATGCGGTACAACTTAAAATTCAACCAGTTTTTTAGGCATTGCAATGATTTGTGGGTAATGCAGGTTTAAGGCATGTGTGCCACAGTCCAAGGAGTATATGTATAATGCTAGTCAAACAAATGACAAAACACACAACACATACCAATCAGAGAAGTAAAAAGCTCTGGGGCTGAACTCCCTGCTGCCATAAATGTGGCCCCAGCAACATCTTCACTAAGCTGCAGATTCTGTAACATCAGGAAAAACAATCAAAATATCAGGTGAGTGAAAGTTTCAACAAAAAACTTTAACATATTAACAGCATAGTTTATCAAAACTTGCCTCCGATATTTTCTCAAGGGAAGGGACGAAGTAATCATCGCAAACAATGGCCAGGGCATAAAACATGTAGATGGCCTAGTGATAAAATAACAAATGTCTACTGAACATAGCTTCAACCACACCAACAATATGCTAAAGTCTCTTACACATAGAGCATGCAGGCACACAGCCCCATTCTTCCGCTCTTCTTTTGTGAAGATGTCCTCTGGAAACTCATGGATGGCTGCAGACACAGATATGATTTAAACAATATTTCATTATGTGCCTGTGGTTTTAAATGTTATTGTCTGTTGAAATATTTATCACAAGTATTAGTTTCATTGATTTGCTTCTTTTTATAGACATCTCAGAGACATGGTACAGCCCACAATCCTCCTGGAGTGTTAATGACAGCCTCTATAATAGTTCATCTGACACCAACACAGACGGGAATCAGATCTGCTCCAATTTACAACTGGGAGGGTGAGCGGAGTGAATATAAAGTAGTGGAGAGAGGAAGGCTATAAATAGCTGTAGTGCTGTGAGACAACAGTAGTCAGTGAGCTCACAATAAGCCCAGAGCAGAGCTGGGCACAAATGAACAGCAGAAAATGAGGAGCAGGAGAATGGGGGTCCAATATAGGGCCATTGGATTATGGCAAAAAATTCAAGAATGCAGATCATTATTATTTGGCCTGCGAAGCCACAAATATTTATTAACTGTCAAAATTAACTTGAGGAGAAAGTATAGACCTGAAATATTGTATTAAAATGTTACGTAACACTTTTATTTTCAAAGTGGCTGTGGATTAGGCAATTGGTTTTGCTCCAGGTTTGAGGGGCAGATCAAACAGACATTGTGAATATTAGGTTAATTAATTAATTCATTGTATTTTTGATTAAAAAGAGTGATAATTTTAATTGGATTAATTGCGCAGCCCTAGTCCAATATCTGAAATTTATTTGAAAATGCTTTATTTGAGAACTGTGGAAATAGGTTTAGTTCATAAAGAAGACTTACACTGCTAAATATCTTAAATTAACAAGAATTCACAATAACCTGTCAAAGTCATTATTTATACACTAATTTCTTGTCCTTATGTAGCACTGAAGTTCAGGTTTATGTCAGGGCATCTGACATAAACACCAGGCCATTTAGTGTGACAATTTGAGGAAAAGTTGCCCTCACTGTGGCAGCTGTCATAGATTCACAGAGCTGGTGTGGTAAGACTCCAGGGCTTAACATGTAAACTTTGGTGTTATCCAACGACACAAGGACTGATCCTGCTTTCAGGACATCTGCGCTGCATCTGAGGATTACTCTTCACCTTTTTCTTGTCTCATTTTTGTGAGGAAGAGTCTTAGCTAGGCTCACAACACAAACTCCAGGTCCAGCACTCATGCACACGCACAGGCCGACGTTTCCTGGAGTCGCTGTGGTGAAGACTGTTGCTATAGCGACGCTCTCCCTGGGGGCAGTCAGCTTTTTTGCGATGGGTGGCAGTAGGACGCCATAGACCAGGCGACTGCAGGACTGGAGGGAAGGGGGAGGTGGATCTATGTTTCCCAGGGTTTGAGTTTATGAAAAATAAAAAAAAATAGAAGTGACAGCCGCCCTGGACTGTAATGTCTAAAAATATTTATTTTTCCCTACAACCCTCAGGAGAGATCTGAGAGCCAGGGAGGGAAAAACACCATACTAGAGAGGTCTCTAGCAAGACTAACTGGACTGACTTCAAGTTCAGACATTTGCTTTGCCAGACATCCAAGACCCTATTTCAGTGGAAAATAAATATTAAAAATGTGTACAAATAATTAGTTACCTACGTTAGTAGGTAGGTTTAGTAACTAATAATTAGTTACCTACTTTAATACATAGAGAGCCTACATCCACAGGCAATAATGGTTTCGGTATGACATAATTTTACATGACATAAGACCAGACATTTACTGGTAAAGTTTGTACTGAGAGGGGCAACAAGTGAACACTGGAAAATAGAGTATTTATTAGATTGTGCCTGTGAGGTTAAAAGCCCCCACAAAGTACAGTAGAGTGAGTGGTGAGCAGAGTGGTGCTATTGATCTAAGGCTGATATGAGTCCAGCTTTTTTATCGAGCGCTCACGGATCACAACCACAGCACTGCACACAATGCACTGAGGCCAGGTACAAGCTGAATGTTTCATGTGGAATCAAAAAATAAATATTTCATTCAGGATGTAATGTAAATTCAATCATGCATCTGTCTTTGATTCTCATCCCTTTGAGTCACTTTGAATGTAGCGCAGATTAAACAGCAGCAGGCTTTACTCTGTGTGTTCAGTCAATACAGACACTTGCAGCACTGAGCTCCAGCCGCTGAGACTACAGCCTCCTCTACCAACTGTACGAGGGTCCATAGAACCTTGGATATGGTCCTTTTCCATAGTGTTTATTTGAGATACACATCTAATATAAAAATGCAAATCAGTCAACAGTGTTCTCCAGTCTGCTCCAAGACCTCAGCCCCTGCTCCAAAATAAATCTGACCATGTCTCAGCCACATGGGTCCTTTCACTGACATCATATGGACTCATTTGCACACGCCTCTCCTGTGCTATTTTTAGGTTCTGGTTTGCACTTTTCATGCTTGAAAGACAGAATTGTCGGGTTTCAAAATTTAGCATTCAGTTGCTAAGCAACAATGGCCTTGTCAGCTAAAGGCGGGTCTCCATCTTATTAAGCAGAGAAGGGATAAGAGAGAAGGAGCCAGGGGCCGATGTTACTGTCCAATCCCCAGATAATATCCTGAGGTCCAGAGCTGGTGTTTAATCACACAGATTATGTAATCACCATCAGCTGCTGTGGAGACGAGCCGACGTGCACCCACTGCTCCTACAGCTCATACTACTTCTACTGCTCCTACTACTCCTACAACTCCTACTGCTCCTACTACTTCTACAGCTCCTACTGCTCCTACTACTCCTACAACTCCTACTGCTCCTACTACTTCTACAGCTCCTACTACTCCTACTATTTCTACAACTCCTACTGCTCCTACTACTTCTACTGCTCCTACTACTCCTACAACTCCTACTGCTCCTACTACTTCTACAGCTCCTACTACTCCTACAACTCCTACTGCTCCTACTACTTCTACAGCTCCTACTGCTTCTACTATTTCTACAACTCCTACTGCTCCTACTACTTCTACAGCTCCTACTACTTCTACAACTCCTACAGCTCCTACAGCTTCTTCTGCTCCTACAGCTCCAACTACTTCTATAGCTCCTATTCTACAACTCCTAGTACTACTCACCCACTATCCACTGCTCCTAAAACTTCTACAGCTGCAACTGCTCCTAAAACTTCTACAGCTCCTACTGCTCCTACTGCTTCTACAGCTCCTACTGCTCCTACTACTTCTACAGCTCCTACTGCTCCTACTACTTCTACGGCTCTTCTACTTTTATAGCTCCTACTGCTCCTATTACTCCTACTACTTCTACAGCTCCTACTGCTCCTACTACTGCTACAGCTCCTAGTGCTCCAACTACTTCTACAGCTCCTACTGCTCCTACTACTGCTACAGCTCCTAGTGCTCCAACTACTTCTACAGCTCCTGCTGCTCCTACTACTTTTATAACTCCTACTGCTCCTACTACTTCTACAGCTCCTACTGCTCCTATTACTTCTATAGCTCCTACTACTTCTCCTACAACTCCCACTACTTTACAGCTCCCACTCCTTCTGTAGCTCCTACTGCTCCTACAACTCCCACTACTTCTACTGTTCCTACTACTTCTACAGCTCCTACTGCTCCTACTACTTCTCCTACAACTCCCACTATTTCTACTGCTTCTACTACTTCTACAGCTCCTACTGCTCCTACAACTCCCACTACTTCTACAGCTCGTACTGCTCCTATTACTCCTACAGCTCCTACTGCTCCTATTACTCCTACAGCTCCTACTGCTCCCACTACTACTACTACTACAATGTCATCGTGTTTCTTTACTGTGCATATGACAATAAAAGCTTTGACTCTTTGAATCTACTTCTACAGCTCCTACTGCTCCCACTACTACTACAGCTCCTACTACTTCTACAGCTCCTACTGCTCCTACTACTTCTCCTACAACTCCCACTACTTTACCGCTCCCACTCCTTCTGTAGCTCCTACTGCTCCTACAACTCCCACTACTTCTACTGTTCCTACTACTTCTACAGCTCCTACTGCTCCTACTGCTCCTACTACTTCTACGGCTCTTCTACTTTTATAGCTCCTACTGCTCCTATTACTCCTACTGCTGCTACAGCTCCTACTACTTCTACAGCTCCTACTGCTCCTACTACTGCTACAGCTCCTAGTGCTCCAACTACTTCTACAGCTCCTGCTGCTCCTACTACTTTTATAACTCCTACTGCTCCTACTACTTCTACGGCTCTTCTACTTTTATAGCTCCTACTGCTCCTATTACTCCTACTACTTCTACAGCTCCTACTGCTCCTACTACTGCTACAGCTCCTAGTGCTCCAACTACTTCTACAGCTCCTACTGCTCCTACTACTGCTACAGCTCCTAGTGCTCCAACTACTTCTACAGCTCCTGCTGCTCCTACTACTTTTATAACTCCTACTGCTCCTACTACTTCTACAGCTCCTACTGCTCCTATTACTTCTATAGCTCCTACTACTTCTCCTACAACTCCCACTACTTTACAGCTCCCACTCCTTCTGTAGCTCCTACTGCTCCTACAACTCCCACTACTTCTACTGTTCCTACTACTTCTACAGCTCCTACTGCTCCTACTACTTCTCCTACAACTCCCACTATTTCTACTGCTTCTACTACTTCTACAGCTCCTACTGCTCCTACAACTCCCACTACTTCTACAGCTCGTACTGCTCCTATTACTCCTACAGCTCCTACTGCTCCTATTACTCCTACAGTTCCTACTGCTCCCACTACTACTACTACAATGTCATCGTGTTTCTTTACTGTGCATATGACAATAAAAGCTTTGACTCTTTGAATCTACTTCTACAGCTCCTACTGCTCCCACTACTTCTACAGCTCCTACTACTTCTACAGCTCCTACTGCTCCTACAACTCCCACTACTTCTACAGCTCGTACTGCTCCTATTACTCCTACAGCTCCTACTACTCATACTGCTCCTACTGCTCATATTACTTCCACTGCTCTTACTATTCCTACTTGCTCCTACTACTTCTACAGCTCCTGCTACTTTTATAGCTCCTATTACTCCAACTACTGCTACTGCTCCTACTGTTTCTACTACTCCTACTGCTCCGATTACTCCTACAGCTCCTACTGCTCTTATTACTTACTTGCTCCTACCTTTACAGCTCCTACTACTTCTATAGCTCCAACTGCTCCTATTACTCCTACAGCTCCTACTTCTTGTACAGCTCATACTACTTCTACAACTCCTACTGCTCCTATTACTCCTACTGCTCCTACTACATCTATAGCTCCTACTGTTTCTACTACTCCTATTACTCCTACTGCTCTTAGTTATTTTTGATTCTGTACAACTACATTTACATTATGTGCAAATGGCAGCAGGTCTAAAAAATTAAAGGTGAGGGCGAGTGCAGACAAAGCCTCTTATTTATTATGGTATTATAGTTTATTTATGGTGATAAATTCTTATAGTGTACTTGAATAAAGGCATTTTTCTCCCTGAACAATATTAATAATAAAGCTGTCAGTTCTGATGGATGCTGCTAGTGTAGCCACTTAATCAGCATGGGAACGAGAGGAACATGCTTCTGTTTATGGTAGTTAGTTGGCTACAAATCTTTTTGCTTTATACAAGCCTGGAGCAAAGCAGAGGCCATCAACTTAAGCACATCTAATCTGTGATGTCTGTCTGTGAACTGTGATATAGCGTGCTCTGTGACCTTTCCTTCACCTGCAGGGGACAGGCTGCACCTGTCTATACTGTGGCTCCACATGAACACAATGTGTGCAGTGTCAGAGGGCACAGGGCACACGTGGAGTCATATATTGTGCTATATGTGTTTGGGACTATTGATATCAGGGTGTGTATATAACTGTGTGGGTCACCTGCTCGCAGCTCCTCGGTCTGGTTCAGGTTCTCCTCTGATTGTAGCAGCTTTCGACTCAAGTGCTTCTCCGCTGTCTTTCTGCTCTCTGGAGAAGAACTAGTGGTTAGTTTATTTCATACACCTTATGCCAGAGCCAAACCAGTATAAAAATAGTCTGTTATAGACTGTTTTGGCTGAATACTATACTCAAATCACTGCAGAAGAGGTAGTTTCAATTTTCAATCCAAACTTGACCTAAAGGTTCCAAGCCTGAATACAGATAGTGCAGAAGGTTCCACAGTAGAGTTCGAGTAGTGCTGGTGGGTGAGAGGGAGGGGTGTTTTGGGCAGGTGATCTGAGACAGCACAAAGATCACAGAGAGGGAGGATCTTCCACGCTGACTCAGCCTCACCCTCTCTCCAGTCAGTGAGGCCTTCACCAGCTTCTCTATCCCTGTCTTCAGTGTGGGCCTCACCGCTATGGCTGTAGAGTTTCTTTGTAGCTCACAAAACAATCAGTGTGTGTGGTGAAGGCCGCACTGAACTGAGCTTTCATGTCGTGGGATCAAGAGCAGCGTCTGAAATTCAAATGTGCCGATGCCACAGATGGCTCTGCCCACTTTGGCGTGTAAGAGCGGGCGCCTGCCACCTCCAGCTCATCTCATTACACAAAGCAAGAAAATCTCTCTACTTCTTACCACCATACATAAACGACTGGGGACATGTCCTATGGAATATGACTTTTGGGATATGTGTTGTCATCGAGATTGATAATACAGATATTATTGTAAATAATGAAGGAATTTAAATTAATTTTACTTACCTGGCATTATGCATCAGACTTGGAACCAGCCCAAATTAGACTTTTTATAATTTTTTTTTTTTTATTTAAGTCAATATTCTTATCATGGAGACAGTCATAACTGGAATACTGCAGTAAAACAGATATATGGACTCAAAGTTCACACAATGCACCGTTCACATGTGAAAAACAAGCTTGTATAAATATGCTAATTTAGTGTGAGGCATGTTTTTCTTATGTTTTTCTACATGCACAGACCAGTCTATAGAGCAATAATATAAAGAAAATATGTTTCCATGTTTCCCAGCAGCAGATTCAACCCATGGGTATACGGTAAGTGCTGCCCTGTGCTGACAGAGTACTGGTTCAGAGTAGCTGTGAACAGAGGACAGTGTTTGTGTGGAAATATTGTAATCGTCTTCACAGGCTGTGAATGAGCAGAGCAGTGTAAATAATTTAAGTCTGTATTTATCTGAGGACACGAGTGCGAAGACTGTGTCTGTGCTGCTCACTGTCAACCGGCCCCACACTGACAACTGTTTAAACATTTTTAGAAACACAGTGATGTGAAAAAGCCCTTGTCATGAGTCAGCAAAATATTTAGATTCCTCCAAATGGACAGAGCCTTTTTCTGGGCTATTTAAAGAAACAGCTGATAACAGTTGGGAACTTGTCCCCCAAAGAGAGAGTTTAGGAACTGTCATTGTGCCTCATTGACTGGACAAACCGGCTCCTTTGAGTGCAGACGCCTCCATGGGGGCCATGCAGGTGAGCTCCTGTAACACGAGCCATTACTGTCTCATTTGGGAAAACAGTTCAGTACATCTATGTTCTGTCTGGATTGTCATTACATATCATCTGCACTGTTATATGTGTGCAGTCTATGTGTGCAGTCTATTTGAGATGATATTTTAACATTTTGACACCCAATACCAAATACTTAAGCAATACTTAATCTATCCAATACAACCAATACCAATACAAAGCCCTATAAGTTAATATGCTCTACTTGAAACATTGATTTAGTTCTTCCACATCATAAAATGTATATACGGCTCTGTAGAACAGTTCTGCAAAAATCACAACTTTTAGATCTTTAGAGCTTACATAAAAATGTAGGCTACTGTGTGAAACCGGTAATATCATGTTACGTAAGATTGATGATAACCACTGATACCTCTTGTGTTGTAAACAGAAGAAGACGTAGAGTATGTGATAAAAAGTAATAATAGCAGTAATCATTTGTAAGAGCCTGACCTTTACAGCTTTGGCCCACACACACACACAATTTGAAGTAGTATTATTAAAAAAGGTGTTATGTTTGAAGTGTGAAGTGAGGTAGAAAAATCAAATGTCACAAATGTCACACAGTCTCTGGGCGATAATAACAAAGGTGCAGATGTACAGATGAGTCACAGAAGCAGAGTGTGACCCCATCGACAAAGGTGAGGGCAGGATGACAAGCTCAGGACTGATACTACAACACACCACAGGGGCACTCATTAAGCAGCATCTATAAAAATCTATAGTGAGTTAATATTATGCAACAAACACGACAAACAGTAGGCTAGTAGTGAATCGATGAGCATTGTGGGATTTGATAGTAGCAATGTGTGTGAGAGTCAGAGGCTTGTTGTACAATATGAATAAAAATACATTTTTAAATTAAGTAATTGCTGAGTATTAACTTAAAGTGATCACCAATATGCCTATTGCACAGCCTTGTGGGTAGCCTGGGTAGAATTAGTTGTATGTTTCATGGATTATAACAAATTATGAATTAAAAGAGTTACCACAGTAAATTAGTCTGAGTCCAGCATCTTATTACTATAAAATAATGTTTACTTACTATGTCAACAGGTTAATTTAATTTTATTAATCACTGCTGATACACATCACATAATTGTATTATTATTATTATTTTGTAAATATATCCAAATAATTATATTGACAAACTATCTATTCTATTGTATGCCTATTGAGGTGATTTGTTGAACAAGTAGATCAATAACTACTCCATGTATGTTGTCTAGTGTTGAGCGATGAAAAAAGAGACAGATTTTAAATAAAGAGACAGATTTTAAGAGAAGATGTAAAAGAGACAGAAGATCTCACCTGGCCCCCGGAGGACCTGGAGCTGTGCGAGCCAAATAACGGCGAGCAGCCCGACTCCGCAGCAGCACAACCGCTGGAAGGGCCGCCGGTGCCTCGCTGCAGCGGATCTCATGTCTCAGTCGGCCACATATTCTCCAAAAACATCTGCTACTCGCTTTCTCACGCTTGTTAGTTACTTTCCCTCCAAACGCTGCTTCGCTCAAATCAAACCACCACCAGCGCCTCCAGCTTGTTGACTTGTTCTTTGCAAAGTTGTATTCAAATCTTCGCAAAGACAGTCCTGCTCGTTCCGCGGAGATCTAGCGGTGTTCTAGACGAAACTTCCCCAGGTCCGAGTCAGTCAGAACGGGCAGAGACGCAGAGCTGCCCCCGGGCTTGTTCATGTGTGCGGTCCGAAAGGTCAGTGGAGAAACCTGCGGCAACAGGAGGAGACATTCCTCTCTCCCGTGCGCCTCAGCCTCCTCTGCATGTGCTCCAGTCACCAGCAGGCGGCGCCACACACGTCACCTGTGCAGCGTGGGACCCCCGTAATACGACAGCACCCATTACCGTCTGAAAATTAAAATATCATTATGCTGGCACTCAGTGGACCGACAGAATCATAAATGTGTGCCTTTATTGTTTCAGTAGGCTATTTATTGTTAATTTACCAGTTATTACAGTCACGGGATGGATTATAAACATATAAAACACACTGAAATTTATGCCTATAATAATGTTATCCGAACTGAAGATGTTTAATATTCACCGTGATGCTAATGCCTTGCAGCTGTTGCTTTTCTTGTGTCGATCTCCTGCAGGCAGCTCTCTGCAGGAGCAGATTTTGAAGCTTGCCTACTCCTGTGAGCCCCACTCACACAGAGCAGCCCCTCAAACGCTTATTATAGAAGTGTTATTATAATATGCAAGCATAAACAAGTGGACAGCTGACTGTGATGGCCCATGTCCAAGATACATGACATAACAGTAAGTGTGATGACAAATTTTAAACATAGTTATTAACAGCGACAACTGCAGGCTTTGAAAAATATAAAATGCCACCCATATTTTGTTTCTTTCTTAACTTTACACCAAAAAGCAATTGAATCCTGGGAGAGGCATTAGAACGTTGTCTATGGCATCAGGTTTCTTGGTGATTTGGCTTATGTGTGAATCAAGAGTGAATGTACCCAGGTCAAAAACAAGTGTCAGAACCATTCACACCACATCAACCTATTGTGGATAATTTTGAGAGCAGCATTTGTTTTTTGTTTTTTTCTAACATATGCAGTGTAAAACAACAGACACTCTTCAGTTCAGGCTGTGCTGGTGTTATGAAGTGCCACATGTCCACTGAAAACACATGCAGTTCTTCAGGTAAACTCGCACCTCACATAATGACACATGGACAAACTGTGTCTGTATTTATACTACGGCCCCTGTGTTTGTAACAGAGAGTTCCCCTGAAGACTGCAGTCCCAAATAAAGCCATGGAGCAGGGCACTGTTCCTCCAACTCTCCTCCCATTGTCAGAGCCCTGGAGATGAATTCTGTGTGCAGTGTTTACGAAGAGCTTCAGTCCTGGGAAGTGTTAGTATGATGTCTTTAGAAAATGTCTTTGTGTTTTATCAAGAGGAGCTGTGGTCTACCTCAGTTCAACCATGAGAGAGAAGCACTAAGATTGTAATAAACATAAACTAAAATAATAAATTCATTCAGATAATCTACTATGGGAAGTATAGTTGAACACAAAACACAAAAAGGAGGACTAGGCAACTTTTCAGATGAGGGTCCACCACACGCTTGTCTCTTTAGAGATAATATTGCTTTGCCTGGAATGTTCCACAATATGGCATTTAGCTAATCTATTTCCATGGGACCTAGCAAGTGAAGCCACCAGGCCAAGTTACAGATCAGGTCTGTGGACAAGTGACAACGCTTACAAACTAATATGCAGTAAAAATAGAACTGAAAGGAAATGCAAGACGTAAGCTAGATGTCATATTGTGAAGATTCCAAGCAAAGCAATAGCCTCTCCTTGTAGACGGATCCGCCATCTCAAAAGTTACACAGTGCACCTTTAAAAGTGATATATAGTTTTCATTTTCAACAAACTCAAGCCATAGAGACTGACACCACTATTTTTATCATCAATATTATTATTATTCATATTTCTTCATCTGATCACTTTCCCTCACAATGTGGAAGTTGGGAGACCAAGGAATACTTCATGTGCCACAAAACCATGTTAAGTGCAAACAAAGCCAAAAGATGCGCTTACTAAGCAGAGTAATGTACATTAAATTTTCAGGTAGGCACAGAAATGTATAACCATAATAACACAGTCAGATGCACTTTTTAAGGCGTACCTAATGGTGTTAAGACCGATTTTACATAGGCTATATTTTGTAATTTGAATCATGGGAAAAAAAATGAACTAAATAAAAAGTTGTTGCTCCTGGTTCACATTTCTTCCCCTCACTAGAGAATCCATATTTGCATCATAAATAAGTTACTTTTTTACATATACACACACACACATACAAAGAGAGCTTGGAAGTTGCTTGGCACATTCTCATGCTTTGACCAGCCTAATACAATCAAATTTACTATACAGGAGACAAAGTTAAACGGCTTGTATTGCGCACCATTTTAAATTCAGGAGCCAGAACGCTTCTTGGTCTGCATATGTATCCTGTGAGTCCAGCTATACATACTTCAACACACAAATAGATCAATAAGTTGATAGATCTGTTATATTCTTATTATGCTGGTACCAAGTATTCACAGTGACCCTTGAATGACTTTGTACACGGTTTTGGCATCCCTTTGTTGAAGTCAGTTGGATTCACAAAAAGCTGCCAGGACTTTTGAGTCTCTTTTTGTTGGCACTGAGAATAAAACACCTCTAAGTTGGACACAGAAAATGTGAGGTAAGGTGGTATAAAGGTAAAACAAGCCACCTTGCTGTATTAAGCAGTTACCTGGACAATCCTAAATATAAATTCAACAAAAAGTGGCCAGTCCAGCATTTACAAAAAGTGCAGAAATTACATTAAACACACACAACAACACACATTTTGGGGTGGTAAGAGATTTGCCCTCAGTGCTACCACACATCACTAGAGACACTCGCCAAACATTAAGTTAAATAAATAATATGAATTTCACTATCTAGTCCCAGGTGTTGCATTTAGACACCTAAAGCTATGTGCCAGCTGAGGGAAAAGCTGCCTAGTGGCATGTCTGTGGTTCAGGCCAGCAGATCTCTACAGTATGGCTGCTACAATAGTGAGGTTTAAACAGCTACAGGCGATACTGCTATTATCATCTGTGTCTATTTACCAAATTGCTGGATAAAAACATGCATTCAGTTACATCCCTTATTTTCTGGATTTGTACATTTCTCCCTAGAAGTCCAGTTAAATACAGAACACTTTGACACACAGGGCAGAGATCTGTACCAGAGCTCACTCTGAGCCCAGTCAGTAGCATCACTACATCCTCACACACGGATCCCCATTATTTTAAATTCAAGTCCCACCGCAGAACATACTGACACTATGCACTCTTCACATATATTTTCTTAGATATACTGTATATACTGTCTATATACACTTTTGGTCATTTCAAAAGACACCACCACACATGCTGTACAGTGTCTTAATTACCACATTTTCTGTAAGTGCTAATGAGCCCAGCTTGGTCAAGTATTTGAAGCAGTTACAGTATGAGATGCACATTCACTCGTACACACACTTACTAAGAGAAGCAGTCAGACAGAGCATACTGCAGCGCACAGCTGCACAGTGGTCAGTCCATTAAGGTCACAATGTCTCATTGTCTTTATAACAGATTTGCATACTTCCCACCAACAGGCAGGTCCGGGTTCAGGGTATTAAAAGAACACAGGGTTTGTATGTGTCCAAACATTACAGTGTCACTGTGGAGACGGCTGTTGTTTTGCATGTTTCTGCATGTTGCTAACAGCAGCTAACAAGGCTTGTTGACGTTGCACAGGAGCTCGGTGACTTTGATGAGGCGGGCCACTGTGCTCTGAGACTCCTCCTGCAGCCTCTGGTTGTTCTGTCTGAGGCTCTGCACCTCAGCCTGCAGCACGGCCTTGTCCTCCTTCTCCTGTAACACACACGCACAAAACAACAGCTGTCTCTCAGAGGGCTGTGGCAGGGCACGGGAGTGACAGAGCTCCAGAGGAAGAAACACACGGACAACAGGTGTAGTGAGGAAATAACTGGCCACAACCAGTGCACAAGTCTCCCGGGTTTATTAGTGACAATCATTATTGTAAAAATAATGGTATTAGCCAGCTTCACAGGTGCATTTGACATCCACACGTAACTTCACAAACATATAAGGTTTCACTTGAATAATGCTGAGATCATTGGGCTGCCACTGCACATTCAGTTGATTCATAAACACGATGAGTGAGTGGGGGTGGAGTATGAACATTTGTATAGTGTTGCATAGTTCCTGTTATTGTTTTCTGGAGGCATAAGGCACAGTAATGGAGTATGCAAATTCTGAAAGGATTATTGGCTGTAGTCGCATATGTCCTCAAAAGAAAACATTAATGCAGGAGTGAGATTTCAACATGACAGTACTTTCACATTTAAATACATTTAGACTCAATATACAGTATTGCAATATTTATATCATATTTACAAATGTCAGGAGAGAATATAAACAATTTACACTATTTGTCTCTGTTCTGACTGGAGTTAAAAATAAATACCACAATAAAAAAGTGTTCATGAAATTTAGAGCACCTTTTGCAGGTCATCCTGCAGCTTCTTCAGCATGGACTCAAGTTGTGACACCTTCTCCTCCAGGTGGCCCGGAGAGTCACTGGAACAAAATCACACCAGTCTTACTAAAGATCCACTTCACATTTGAAGATGAGAATACATTTTCATTCATCTAAACTCCTGTGCCCTTTGTTGTGATTGGAACAAAAACCCCAACACAATTTCCTTGATTGGTCGAACCGTTCATCACAATGACAGACTCAAGAGCTCAGAAGAACCATATCCTGGGCCCTGTAATTCTCTGACAACAATTTACTGAGACGACTGCAGCAGCATACATGAAGCAAAGGCCACCTGTACAAGAACTTTATCTGCATGCTGAATATCTTTAATTTCTGTATTATCTTGATAATGATAATCAGAGTATAGTTTGACATTGCATGAGGAATGTGCTAAAATGTGACTGCAAATGGCTTGATTGAGGTTCAAGTAACCACAAGTAACCACAAAAGGAGAAAATACAACTTCATATCCTTGTCTGGGAGAAACAAGCAATAGTTTTTTCAATAGTTTTAATTATAGTGTACATGACAGTGTACATGATATTAAAATGTTCATCTCCAAAATGATAACTGTCATATTGTGAGCCAAATATGTAAATATAGAATGAACCAAAAACTGTGTCAGATCTGTAAATGACATCCAGCCACTTACCTATCCTTTGAGTCCCTTTGTTTCCCATCTGCTGGATCTCCTGACTGAGATGAATCACTGCCTTTACGGTCTGTAAAAAAGACACAAGTTATAAACCAATGAATAAAAATGCACTAAATGTGGTAAGTAAAGAGTGTTGAATGCAGATTCTAACCCTCTCGTGAAAGGGCCTCCAGGATACTGCGGCAGGCTGTGGCCAGGTCTGCGATGGACTGCCACTCCTCTTCAGTCGAGTCAGTTGTCTCTGAGAGGACTGCAAGAGAAGAGGACATGTTAATCATCATACCATTCATTCATTCATTCATTCTCTTCCGCTTTTTCCATTTTCTGGGTCACGGGGGCAGCAGTCCAAGCAGTGTTCTGCTGCCCAGAACACAATGCACCAGCCCCCATGAATCCTTCCGCGGGTGGTGGGTCCACAGGAGGATCATCATACCAACAACAGAATAAGTATAAGTGACTTATACAGAATAAGTATAAGTGAATGAATGAATGAATGAATAAAGGTGACTTTTTTAACTATTTTAATTTTTTTTTCTATACTGTGTTGTAAATATCCTGCTGTATTGTATATATTGTACTTAAATGTCTGCACTGAAGTGAGATGTATCCAATCTCATTGTGAGTATATATAATGTAAATTGTACATATGAATAGTGTCAATAAAAGGCATTCTATTCTATTCTATTCTTAGCATGAGGACAGTAACAGTAAGTCACCACAAGATGGCGGTGTTGCTTTACATGTTCCCTAGATAACAAAGGGAGTACGTTACAAACTATGACGTTTAATGATTAATTAATGCAAAGTGTGTATTTCACTCGAAGTAGATGAAGTGATGAAAAAAAAAATCCAAAATGAATGAATGAACAAATAATGACATGAATAATGTATTAAATAATGCTTTATGAATGCACTAAACAAAGATGTATTTTGTCTGATAAAAATAATAATAAATAAAGAATAAAATAATGAGATTTATTTATTAATGTATGTTTTTGATGTCTGATATCCAAAAAGCATAAGCATAATTTTTCACCCACAATGGATGGCACAGTATATGCAGTGGTGCTACAGTATAATTGCCCCAAAAACATCATAGACTTTTGATAGCGCATGTGCTCATGAGGTGGTTAAATGATGAGGATGGTACAGTCCCAGCAGAGGAGCACCAGATGGTGAAAGAGGGGTTCCTTAATTTGGGGCTGCCTAACTCCACCTCTCCCACCACCCATCTGTCCTGCTTTTATCTGGGTCCTGGCAGGGGGTAGCAGTGGAGCAGGCCTCGTATTAGATTAGTGGCTTTGCACATAAAAGAAAAGGACAAAGGGGAAGCACCACAAGCTAATAAGTAGAGCACAAAGATTGTAAAAGAGGAATTTCTGACTTAAATTGATCTGCAAACATGTGTAATTGTTTCAAATCTGCATCACAATAGAGGAGTCAGCTGTTGAGACACGATGAGATATTTGTTGGCAATCCATCAAGTCTGGATACCTTTTATCTGACTGGTGCATTTTATTACATTGGTATAATCAAAATAATATCTTTTTTTTTTTTTTTTTCAAGAATTGTAGCACAGATGGTCAAAAGCCATGAGGTTCAAGTACCAGTCCCGTAAAATGCATAAAAACCAGTAAAAAATACAGTGTTACTATATTTAGGCGCTCACTTTTTGTGATGGAGTTGTGAAGACTCAGGGCTCGTGAATTCCTTTCAGCTCGGTCGATACATGACATCCGAGTGAGAGAACCATCACTGGCAGAGGCTTTGTCATCTCCAAAGTCAGTCCCCAGAAACTAAAAACAAACAGGGATCAAACAAATGTAAATAAACAAGAAAGTACAGCACAAAATTGTTATTTAATCATTCATTTATTCATTAATTAATGCGTTTATTTATATTCAATCTGTCACCTGCTCCTCCTCCAGTGGGACTTTAGGTTTGACGGCCAGGATCAGATCAGGAGTGGCATCTCTCAGCTCTCCCACATTCTCATAGATGTGGTGGTCCATCTTCAGTGAGTCATTATCATACACATCACTGCAAAATTAAAAACACTATGTTATATGTTGTAGTGTACACGATATAATATGGTGGACAGTCTGGGATTTCTTTTTGTCTTATAATACAACTTAGCAGCTTTTATTTTAGAATGTGGGGGGTATGTAATTCACTTGACATACAGTAAAATGTCATAATAATTTATTGTGGTGTAAACAATTATTGAACCGCCACCTTAACGTGGTTGAGGGGTCCGAGTGCCTGAATGATCCCGGAAGCTATGTTGTCTGGGGCTTCATGCCCATGGTAGGGTCACCCACGGCAAAAAGGTCCTGGGGGACAGGTCAGACTAAGAGTGGTTCAGAAGCCTCTGTGAGGAGAAACACAGCAAGGCCAGTTACGTTGCTCGGATTGGGGTCACCGGGGCCCCACCCTGAAGCTAGGCCTAGGTGGGTGCCCGATGGTGAATATCTGGTGGCCGGGCCTTCCCCAAAATTGGAACCCAGCTCCTTGAGGGGGGCTGGACTCTCCATTTTTCTGGTGTTGGCCATGGGGAGCGGTGGTGGGCAGGTGTGGGCCTGCTCATTGCCCCACAGCTCAGCTGCTGTGTGTTGCAGTTCACCTCGGTGAATGAGAGGGTCACTTTCCCTGCGCCTTCGGGTCAGGGAAAGGTTGTGTTGGTGTACAGGCTGAACAGCAGTGCAGAGTACCCGGCCTTCTTGGAGTCCGTGGGAGGGGTACTGGACAGTGCACCGACCAGGGACTCCGTTGTTCTACTGGGGAAATTCAACAGCCACGTGGGCAACGACAGTGACACCTGGAGAGGGGTGATCAGGAAGAATGGCCTCCCTAATCTGAACCCGAGCGGTGTTCTGTTATTGGACTTCTGTACCATGGTTTGTCCATAACAAACACCATGTTTGAGCACAAGGGTGTCCATCCGTGTGTGTGGCACCAGGACACCTTAGGCCAGAGGTTGATGATCGGGTTTGTTGTCGTGTCATCCAACCTCCGGTTGCGTGTCTGTTGTGAAGAGAGGGGCAGAGCTGTCAACCAATGACCACCTGGTTGTGAGTTGGGTCCATTAGCAGAGGAGGAAGCTGCAAAGACCTGGCAGACTCAAGCCTATAGTGAAGGTCTGTTGGGAACATCTGGCAGAGCCCTCTGTCAGGGGGGCCTTCAACTCACACCTTTGGGAGAGCTTCTCCCAGATTTCGGGGAAGGATGGGGACATGGAGTCCAAGTGGGCTTTGTTCTCAGCCTCTATTGTCGATGCGGCCACTCGTAGCTGTGGTCGTAAGGTCTCTGGTGCCTGTCGTGGTGGCAATAACCAAACCCGGTGGTGGACACCGGAAGTAAGGGATGCCATCAGGCTGAAGAAGGACTCCTATCGGGCCTTATGGCTCGTAGGACTCCTGAGGCAGCTGACAGTTACCAACAGGGCAAACATGCCACAGCGCGTGCGGTTGGAAAGGCAAAAAGTCAGGGCTGGGAGGAGTTCGGAGAGGCCATGTAGGAGGACAATCAGAGGCCTCAAAGAAAGTTTGGCAAACCGTCCGACGCCTCAGGAGGGGGAAGCAGTGCTTCACCAACACTGTTTACAGTGCGGGTGGAAAGCTGTTGACGTGAACTAGGGATGTTGTCGGACAGTGGAAGAATAAAGCAGAGGCTGGGGACTTGGAGTCAGACTAGTCCGTCACCCTGGTTGAAGTCACTGAGGTGGTTAGCAAGCTCCATGATGGCAAGGCTCCAGGGAAGAATGAGATCTGTCCTGAGTATCTGGATGTTGTGGGGCAGCCTTGGCTGACACGTCTCTGCAACATCTCGTAGTGGTCGAGGACAGTCCTGTTTAAGAAGGGGGACAAGATGGTGTGTTCCAACTACAGGGGAATCACACTCCTCAGCCTCCACGATATGGTCAATTCCAGGGTACTGGAGAGGAGAATCCGACCGATAGTCGAACCTCAGATTCAGGAGGAGTGTGGTTTTCGTCCTGGCTGCGGAACAATGGACCAGCTCTATACTCTCCATCAGATGCTTGAGGGTTCATAAGAGTTTGTCCAACCAGTGCACATGTGCTTTGTGGATCTGGAGAAGGCATTCAACTGTGTCCCTTGTGGTGTTCTGTGGGGAGTGCACTGGGAGTATGGGGTTCGGGGGCTCTTTGCTAAGGGCTGTTCGGTCCCTGTATGACCGGAGTAGGAGCTGTGTTCGCATTACTGGCAGTAAGTTGGATCTGTTTCCGGTGTATGTTGGACTCCGCCAGGGCTGCCCTTTGTCACCGCTTCTGTTCATTGTATTTATGGACAGAATTTCTAAGTGCAGTCAGGGGCTGGAGGAGGGCCAGTTTGGGGACCACATGATCTCATCTCTGCTGTTTATAGATGATGTTGTCCTGATAGCTTCATCAGACCAGGACCTCCAACATGCACTGGGGTGGTTTGCAGCTGAGTGTGAAGCGGCTGGGATGAGGCTCCTCCAAATCCGAGGTCATCGCTTGCCCACTCCGGGTGGGTGGAGAGTCCTTGCCTCAAGTGCAGGAGTTCAAGTATCCCAGGGTCTTGTTCACGAGCGAGAGGAGGATGGAGCGTAAGATTGACAGGTGGATCGGTGCAGTGTTTGCAGTGATGTGGTCGGTGTATGGGACTAGTGTGGTGAAGAGGGAGCTGAGCCGGAAGGCAAAGCTCTCGATTAGGAACGTAGGTCAGTCTACGTTCCTACTCTCACCTATGGTCATGAGCTTTGGGTAATGACCGAAAGGACAAGATCACGGAAGCAGCCGAAATGAGTTTCCTCCGCAGAGCGGCTGGGAGCTCCCTTAGAGATAAGGTGAACGCCTTGGGGTCCTCCCAGAGGAGCTGGAGGAGGTGCCTGGGGTGAAGAAAGTCTAGGAGTCCCTGCTTAGACTGTTGCCCCCGTGACCTGACCCCGGATAAGCGGAAGAAAATGGATGGATGGATAAACAATTTTAAAATAATGTATTTTTTGTGTGCAAATATTCCTTATAGATGAAAATAAGAAACTCAGTAGACAATTTCAAAGCATCATTTAACTTTCAAAATAACATTAAAATTTCAGATACAGTAGGCTGCGTTAGTAAGAAATTGTGACATGTATTGTTGTAATATTGTATTGTTTCACTTGGTGTTGCTTAAATAAAGGTTTTAAAAAATTATTTAAAAAGAAAAGAAAAAAAAATAATTAAATTAAACAGACACTGAAAGGAAAAAAAGAAACAATTGTGAAGCCCCCTACTATGGTCAAATATTTAAATATGTACCCATCAAATGTGTCTTTGAAGGAGGGCTGTCTCTCCAATGAGAAGCTGCGTGTGAGCTGTGCGGAGGACTCGTCTTGGTTTTGATTGGCTGGTTGGTCCTGCAGTGATGTTGCCCGTAACAGAGGTAAGCTGGGAGGCATGAGGAGCAATTCTTCACTTTTTTCACTCTGTTTTTTGGCGCTGGGCTCATTTGTATTTCCTACATCTGCCTCACTGATGTCCATTTGGATGACCCTGTTCTCGTCCTCTGCGTCCTCCCTCTCGTCCAGCACCCAGGCCTCTCCAGACTGGTTCTCTTCAGTTTTACACTCAGCATCCATGATGGCCTTCTGATAGAGCTCTGAGAAACTTCTACAGATAAAAACACAAAGCCACAACACTGGGAAACATATTTTACCAGAGATAAAAATATATACACATAAAAAATACATGAGTGAATTGATCTGTAAAGATAATTTAACATTTTCTTTTTAAACCAGAATGTCAAATAATAGTTAATAAAAGAAGTGGGACTATTGACTTCCTGTTCAAGACTGCAGAACTGATTGGCCCTTTGCATTATACAATTAACAATTTACATGTACTGGGCTTGCAAAATATTAATAATTTGTTTTTATTGGGACAAGATTACCACTAAAAAGATAATTTTTAAATTGCCATGGTTGATTAAAAAGTAAGCAGTTACATCATAATGGGAATAATTTTGACATATGGCAGCTTTGGTAACTAATACTCATTACACTGTGTGAACAATTTCATAAAAAAATATTTTTGGTTAAGTTAAAACATGCTCATTTGAGGTCTGGTGCTAAAGGGCCCTCAAATTTTTGATTGGTTAAAATTTTAAAGCGGCTTTTACTGACCCTCTCTAACTTGCGCTGAAAGGTGTGCCAATAATGGCCCCAATGGCGGTGTGCACAATTAGAGCTCATTACACCATTTGATTGGTTTGTAGCCAGTAGGTATATAACAGGGCAGCGTTGACATATTCTTTCTTCAGCTTTTCTCCACAAAATCCCTCTTATAAACTACCCCTTCCTGTCTCCTATTCTTGGTTGATTGTCCCATTAGCAGCCTCATTAGCTCGTTATAAAAGCTAGTCTTAAATTTATATCCAGCTTAACTCACCTGCGAGGCTTTCCATTCTCGTCCGGTGGGATAACGGTGATGTGGATTTTGTGAGCGGTTCGGAGCAGTCTGGTCCTCTCCTCGGGGGTCAGATAAACCAAAGAGTGACCACACAGACGGACCACTCGAGCCCACAGCTGCAGACCCCCACTCTCCGCATAACAGAAGCGCTGCAGCTCCGTGACGAAGCCCTCCTCGTTCATCAAGAAACCTGGTTGACCCACGCCGTCACGCAGGGGGGTGACCTCAAGAGCCTCGCAGCCACGGGTCACCAGCTGAGAAGAAAAGGGTTTAGAAACATGTAACGTTAAAGTATATTTTATAGCATTTGACTGACGTTTCAGTGCCCCAGGGTAACCTGTCAGGAGCAGTGCCATGTCTGGGACCCATCTCCAGAGCTTGATCTGGGCTTGGTCAGGACTTAACTGGAGGATTTCACTATCGTGCATCTTTTTGTGTTTGGTTGTTTATAAGTTAGGCATGCAAATATACTGTAGACCTACCCTCATAAATGTGTATGTTGTTAAATTGATGTTATTTCATGGGTTTATGATATTTGATTATACGTTTGAGATTATAAGGAGATAAAAATATATTTATAAATCAATTTAATTACATTGAAAAATTACAATGTTTACTTGACACCAAATCATTTGTAATATATATAATGTAGAAAGATTGTATATAAAATTATAATACAAATGTATTGTCATTGAAAACGCAAAGGACTGGAATTATTAGTGTTCAAAGTAAAAGATTATAGATGAGCTACAGCTTCATAACTGTAATAAAATAAGAATGGGCCCTCTGAGATAAAGTTCAGTCAGAGAAAATGATTGCTGCCCTCCTCCAAAAAATAATTAGTTAAGCGATTGGAGTGTTACCTACTCTGCTAATGTGCCTGCAATTATCCATCTAATATTGCACGAAGCCTAAATCAATTCTCCCAAAAACGAAATGTTGCATTAAAGGTAGACTATACCATGGAGATGTTATTACTTTGCCTGGCATGTTCCACTTTAGAGCAGGCCAAGTTATAGATCAGATCTGTGGAAAGGCAAGCCTGTTCAGATTTACAATTTAATGCCAGACTAGGTAACATTCCATACAAATAAATAACATCTCCTTCAAAACGGCAGGTAACATATCCCTCTTTTATTATCAAATTAAGGTGCAGATAGCTAGACTCACCTCCAACCTCTGCACCACCTCCTTTATGTCCTCCACCTGCGCCTCCGGGACACTCATGAACACCGACTCCCCTCGCTCGTAGAAGATATCCAAACTTGGACCCCCATCTTTCACCTCAGTCACTGCCTTCCAGCCAATCACATCTCGACAGGAGCAGTTGAAAACTACTCTCCTTGTGCATCTTTCTATGAGAACTACTGACTCTGCAGACACGCCCAGCAAACAGGACAGTCTATGTTCTCCTGCCTCCCCTTCGTCCCCACTGCTGACCATTACTGCCCAGACCAGAGCACCAGCGCTGTGTAACTCTGCTCCTTTGGCCCCTTTTTGCTTGTCTTTTCGTTTGCCCCCAAGAGAAAGCAGAGGGAACTTGGTGGACGAATCAATAGGTGTGGTGGTGACATAATTCTCTGCTAGATCTTTGAGGTATTCTTGTCGTGTCCTGGTGGCCATGGATCTAAACTTCTCAGACTTCTCAGCAGCGTTTTCGGCGTTCACTGCCTTTGCCAGGAGGAAATCGCGGAAGGCGGAGGATCGGGGGAAGCGAGCACCCTTGGGGAACAGCGGGCCGAATAATGGCATGTCTTTAGAGCGTGTCACAGCCACCCTGAGCAAAACAGGCAAGACAGGAATGAGAGGGAGAAAAAGAGTTCAGCCACTGTGTCAATCTGTCTCTGTCTAGCTTTCAGGGCAAACAAGTGGTGCCCAGATTAGAAACCTCCAACATCCACACAAAAAATGCTACTGCATCAGTATACATTTTGGAGCAAGCTTGCTTTGTATGCAAAATAAAACAATATAATTCTTATGAGATTTTCTCCAGCATTCATAACAGGGGGCTAAGGCGGATTTTAAAGGGACACAAATTAATTACAGTGAATTTGTGATGCATACTGAATATGCATTTCAGTTGAATGCTTAAAACTAGATCTCTTGACAGTAGGGGTGTGCTAAAATATTGAAATATATATATATCATGATAATAAATTTGGTGATTCAGTATTGTTATCATGGGCTATGAGTGAATATTTTTTGGTGTATTTTACTAAATTATTTTGTGCCAGTGCTACAATTTTGATGTTTGTTCAGAGAAAGGAAACTTAATGTAATACACTTTATATTCACTTTATATAATATTCAGTGTTTGAACTGGTTCATTCCATACTGACTTTGCATAAGCAGTGGTTTGACAAAGAAATACTGTTGTTAAAATGTTTCAGATTCTTAAAAATAGTGATATATTGTACAGTATAATGTGAAATATATCAATTATCTTATCTATTGCCATATTGTGATAATATTGTATCTTAAGAAATGCTTTAAGTATCAAATTGTGAGGGACCCTGTGATTCCCAGCACTACTTGACAGCCAAATGTCTAAATAACTGATCAATCACGAAACTTAGGGGATTCACTTGATGTCATACAATTTGTCATATAATTTGCAATTTACTAAATACATTTATCATTCAGAAAATGTAAGATAGTGTGATTGTTTCAGTAGTAGAATAACTTATTTACAAACATATTTATTCACCACTACAAACAAGTAAAGAACCAAAAATAGATTGTAACAACAAATATACAAGAGCTGAATAAATACTTTTTCTTATTTCTGTTTGACATTTTCAGTTGTATCTGTATCTTTACGTACTTTTATTCACATTTTCATTCTCAAAAACATTATGCATAAAGTATTCGGAGATGTGCCGACCTGTAGTAGGTGTTTTCTGTGCAGGGCTCGTGGACCTGGACGATGATGAAGACATGTTGAAAATGGGAGCGGATGGATTTGGGGGTGAAGGGCAAAGCGCCGGGCTCCTGGAATACGATTGTCACGATGTCATTCCCGATGTGTCTCTTCCTCAGCAGCTAAAAATAGAACAAACAAAAACTGTCACCCAACATAGCACAAGTTTAAACCGTAACAAAAATAGAAGGGATTAAAAATGGGCCAGCTCACTAAAATAATTATGAACCTATGAACGCAGCTCAACAGTAAAAAGATTTTCATGGGTGAATGGAAATGTTATATTGTGCATGTGATAAACTTACTTCAGTACACTCACATGTCCTTTCTCAAATTTAACTATGAATATTTAATAAAGAAAAAAGATTTACATAAATAGAATTCCCAACCCAGGGTTGTGTGCTTTGCGTTCCCCACCACATAATTTTAAAAATAGATTAGGATAAAAGCATGTTTTTTTTGTTTTGTTTTTAGTATTTTATTATATTATACGTGTCTTCTTGTGATCAGGCTTGCATCTTCACAAACCTGACTCTTACTTGTCTCTATGCAAATGTACCACAGTATGGCATAATAATGAAAAATGCTCCAAATTATGGTTTTAAATTTCTATTTCCATGGAATCATGCAGGTCACATGCCCCCTCCAGAAAGTGTATTTAATAATTCAGTAATAGGTCATTTTTAGGATAAATCTGGTTAAGTATGAAAAAACAAAACAGTGCATGGTTTGTCTTTACCTGTTGTGTGTTATTGGATGTGTAGGGCAGCATGGTGGACACATGGAACATTATCTCGTAGTCCTGGTACCTTGTGTAGAGTGAGTGCGTTCCAGTTGAATCAGCTGAAAAAGACATAAACAGACATATATTACTATCTCCATATAAAAAAACCAAACCAAAACAACTCAACGTGGATGGATATGTCAGCCCCCTTTCTGTGGTCTCCCACACTCCACCGAAGGGTAAGAAGCTGACAGATTATCAGCAGTGACTATGCTATTTTGCAGGCATTACTCAGATTACATGGAGATAGGTAGGAGTTATCTTTGGTGCACTGATGCCCTTCGGATATATGTAACAAGGTGAGATAGGACACATCGCGGTGTAGTAGTGTTACTACATATTGATTTAGTATTTACTATTTTGATACTGTACTACAACTAATAAATACTTCACACTAATAACTAAAATATATTCTAAAAATAATAAATAAAAATATAAAATAGTTGTTATTAATCTTTCCATATTGTCTTATTAGTTTTGATATAGATTAATACTATTCAGGAAAGGTGCAATTTTGTAGTATTTTACCAGCATTCTAACTAGAACTGACAAAGCCTCTCGGATGAGCGGCGAAACGTTTTCGACCAAACAAACTTTGTCCAGTTGACAAGTTGAATTTCTTCTTTTATCATGGATTCTACCTGGACGACTGAGGGACTCTTCACGCATTTTGTAGTATTTAGGTGATTTTTTTCAGTCTTGATACTTCAAATCAGTATAAGATTATGGTTAGCTTTTACTTTCCTAATGAAGTCATTTGTCCTCTGCATTTGATCAGTCCTTCAATGCTGCTAGCAAAAGTTCAGCTATAGACTTGATAAAGACTACCTTAGCTGGAGGAGGTTACCTATTGTGCATGTTTGGCTTTAGTTTTATTAGTTTATTTAACATGGGCAAAGTACATTAATAAACATTTCTGTAAATGCCGATAAATGGCTATTTTTCATTTCCTGTTCCGGGACAGTTGGTGAAAAGACACCTTAAAAATCAAAGCAATATTAGAATGCACATAACATCTGCATGCATCTCTCTGATTCAGAGAGAATTAAAAAGTACATTGCTGAGAATGCTGACAGGTTTGAGTATTAAAAAGTCATTTCCTCAGGTGTATTTTAAATGTGTTCTATGTGGCCATTTCCCTGATGACCACAGGTACTGTATTCCATTGGTTTTTAGTATTGATTAGTATTCAAGTATTGATTTTTGTTACAACACTAGTTTTTGTGTGTTTGGAGCTCACTCTTGTTGTCCAGCTGAGCGCGGTACTTCTCCCAGCCTTTGAGCCGCACCCGCTCCCCCAGCAGGTCCAGGAACTCCTCAAACGCTGGTCCTGAACTCTCGTTGTTGTACATGTCTTCTTCTGAGCTCTGCCCTGATCTGCAGTACATGATGCCCACTTTACGCTGGAAATTCAGCTACAGGAGATGAAAACAGCAGATTGTTAATCTTTTTTTATGTAGAATTTACAGGTACATTTATTATACATGTACCCTTAACATGAGTAATGTTTACTGTAATACTGCACAGTACACTGTCTATTATACTGTACATTATTACTGACAAATGTGTTACAAATCCTCTCAAGATAAAGAATCCTATAAAATACTGCGACCCTAATCCACAAGTAATACAGAAAATTCCACCCCCTATTTTTTTTTTTTTTGCCACATCCAACCATATTGGTTGTAGTTACAAATATTAAAAAAACTCCAAACGAAACCATGCTATACCTGTCCAAATTATCCATATTAAGTCAGTTTTAGATTTCAAGACAGTCTGTGAAAAGCCACAGAAAAGCTTTTAGAAAAAGCCAGTAATGCTGCCCCGATATCTACAGCTCTGGAAAAAAAATAAGAGACCACTGCAAAATTATCAGTTTTTCTGATTTTACTACTTATAGGTATGTGTTCGGGCAAAAGGAACATTTTTGCTTGATTCTATAAACTACTGACAACATTTCCCCTAAATTCCAAATAAAAATATTATCGTTTATAGAGCATTTATTTGCAGAAAATGACAAATAGTCAAAATAACAAAAAAGATACATGTTTTCAGACCTCAAATAATGCAAAGAAACAAGATCAAATTCATTTTAAAACAACACAATACTAATGTTTACACTTAAGAAGAGTTCAGAAACCAATATTTGGTTCAATAACCCTTATTTTTAATCACAGCTTTCATGTGTCTTGGCATGCGCTCCACAAGTCTTTCACATTGTTCTTGGGTGACTTTATTCCACTCTTGGTGGAAGAACTGAAGTAGCTCAGCTTTGTGTTTGTGTTGGAATTCAACAGATGCTGGAATGGAATGGCTGTAATACATGTAGAGATGCTGATTTCAGAAAAAAATGCAGTGGTCTCTTATTTTTTTTCCAGAGCTGTATGTGATATTTACACTGACTGCCCTGCGTGACATTAGTTACCAAAAAACTATTGCAAACTGGTAAAAGTTAAAAGACAGTCTACCAGTAACGTCTGATCTTGCAGGATCAATGTCAAAATCAAACTAGTCAATAGTTATTTAGACATTTTGGAAAAAATCTAAACATTTGACCATAACCTGCTAATCTTGTAGTTAACAAATGAATACCTACCAAGACACTCAACTGCCAGAGTGAACAGTGTTGTATCTTTGTACTAACCCCTTGTTCGTCGAGTTTGAGCAGCGTGTCCCTGACTTTGGGTGAGTTGGAGGCGAGGCGCAGACAGTGCAGGTTTAGTTCAGGCATGATGAACTCCAGCAGTCTTTTGGGAGATAAGCCTCTGGGGGTGGTGTGCCGTGCAGCAGATGGCACTGACTCCTCTAGGATAGAGCCTCGCAGTGTCTTCATCTGGAAAGAGAGATATTTACTCCTCTCTTCAAGCATTGTCATTAAGTAAAACAGTCTGGATTAAGCCTTTATATTTACCTCTGTGGTGCGGAAGATAATTCTGTAATTGTACTGAGATCCACTGGACCCTTCCTTTTCCTCTCGCCGGAAACTAATTGCCACAGGGCCCAGACGGTCATCCATCCCAAAGAAGTTTTGATGTTCTGCCATTGAGAATTAACAAATCTATGTTATTTAATTCGCCAACAGAGAAAAATAAAACAGTGCAATGCTATGAAATAATTAACAATTTCAAGGCTTATTTACCAATCAAAAAAGTGCATAAGATGCATAAGATTTGGCCACAGATAATTTGCAATTATTTGTTAATTATAAAGCTTGTATTTATGCGTTCTGCTCAGTGGTGCATACCTTTCATGTAGAAGTATTTGCGGTAGTAGTGGGCTCCCAGGTCTGCATGCTCTATGAAGTAGTTACTCTTGCCCTGCTGCTGGACATTGCTCTCTCGGGGCTCCTCCAGCACGGACACAGCATCATTGGGGGTCCTCAGACTGGACCACGGCCTTTGTCTGCTATGGGACCGGCCCAGTCCCACCTGTTCCTCTCCTCCAGTCTCGTTACGGAAATGTGGACAGCTCAACAACAGCTCATTGTCATTACCGTCCCCTTCATCCAACAGCATGGACTGCTCGGGATCGTCCACACTGGCCAGGTTAGTGCCCCCTCCCTGTGCAGGAGAGGATGCACTGCCCTGGGACAGTGGTCGGA
Source organism: Paratrypauchen microcephalus (assembly GCA_036785185.1). Taxonomy (NCBI): domain Eukaryota; kingdom Metazoa; phylum Chordata; class Actinopteri; order Gobiiformes; family Gobiidae; genus Paratrypauchen; species Paratrypauchen microcephalus. The sequence goes on along the minus strand of JAVJIX010000034.1, from coordinate 5,548,671 downwards.
GCTGAGAGGCGGCTGAAGCTCCAGATGTAATATTCTTTTTGCGGCCGATGCTGTCTCTATTTGTGGCTGCTTCTGTGAGGTCAAACAGGATGCTCTGAACATCGTAATGGGCAAAGTTTCTCACCCAGGCCCCTCCACCGATGTCACATGATGCAAGCTGTGGGACAGGTGTGGGCTTGGTTTTCTTTGTAAGTCCCTCTGGTTTCGGAGGCTTGGCTGGTTTAGGAGATTCTCCTGCTAAAGCAGTGATGCCTTTGAAGAAGCCGTCGGGCTCTGGGGGGTTTCCCTGGAGACCTAAAAGCAGGAAGGGGTCCTTAAAGCGCAGCTCGTTGGGACTGAGTGGGCCCTGCTCCTCTGTGCTGGGCTCGGAGGTCTGCGTCTGTCGCTCCAGAGAGGACAGACTGCCATACTCTCTGTGTAGCAAACCTGAATCTCCCTGCGCCCCTGCTCCCACCTTCTCCACTCGCACCGCTTTGCCCCCTGCCTTCCCAGATGAGTCCAAGTCCCCTAACGTCACATCACTGTTACTCCTCTGCATGATATGTCCTCTGCCCACAGCTCTCAGGTTCAACCCCACTCGACTTGGGGTAAGACTGTCTGCCTCTGTCCCGTTGCCTTCCCTTCTCGGGGGCCACTCCACCACGCCCGCATCCCTCTTGGGGTCAAAGTTCACAGTTGCAATGGGGGGACGCACATTTTGGCGGCGGAACTTGCGAATGAAGAGGTCATCTGACTGCATTGTGCCTGTGAATCTGACTCCAAACTTAAATAATTCCTGATGCTTTCACTGTCTCTAAGGTGTGGCTATAAAATGTGAAAAGTGCAACAACCCCAGCATGAGACGAATATAGAGCCTTTTCACACCACTTAAATCACAAACGCCTCTTTGTCTGGAAATCTGTCTTGAAAGTATTGAGTCTGAAAGTGAGAATGAAAAAGTTTGGAGGTGGTACTCATAGCAGGGGTCCCGCAGGCGTGCATATGTGCAGGTGTGATGTACTTTTCCAGGAGCTTCTCATCATAGAGCATCTGTCTTCTCTACCCTCTGAGCAGAAGAGGCTCTGTCTGTATCAAACTTAATGTAGGGTCCATTCGTGTGCACTGCAGCTCTCATTTTGTCCTCTGGCCACCTAAACGAGAACACAAAAGAATGTATTGTTGATACTGTGATCTCACAGTAACAAATCATTTTGCATATATTTTACACATCGAGATGAATTGTTGGCCCTACTTCTTACCTCAATGATTGCTCAGATACTTCACAGATATTCCAAGCTAATTGCATTAGCGCTAATTGTGCTTAATTGGGGTTAATTTGTTCCTCAAGAGTTAAAGGTCAGTCAACTACAGAGCACAATTTACCACAGGAATGCTTACAAATATAGAACTAAACTGCATATAACCAAACACATTTGGCCATTTTCTCTTCCATGCTAATAGAAATGATAAGGGCTAACCTTGTTAATTTGGTATAATATGCATTTCTTAAAATGCATATTGTAATTCAATGCATATTGTAATTCTTTTGGTTTAGGGTCCGCAACCTACTTGTTTTCACTGAGATATTAATGCATTACCTGAAAGGTTTCACAGTATGGCATTATCTGTGTCCAGGGAGACAGGTGACACCACCAGGCCAAAGTGCAAATTTGATGTCATATTGCAAAACATGTGCTCTCTACAACTCTACAGAAAAAGTAATTACATCTCCTTGGAATGCCCTCCACCAGTCACATTACTCCAAACCCCAAATGTAGCTTAAATATCTTGCAGGCACAAGCTCCTCATTCAACAACCACATTGCATCAGAAAACCAAATACATGACATGTATATTGCCTTTTGCTTGTCTTTGATTTCCTGTAAACACTATATTCAAGTAGCATCACTACAGACTTTAAAACAAACAATCCTACTATAGACAAATTTCTTATGTTTCTGACAATATTATACTTTCAAAAGCTTCATAAGTGACATACCCGCTTTCTGTTTTGTTTACGTCAGCCAGAGTCCATCTTTGCCTGGTACTAACCAAAACTGACATCAAACAACTAAAGTCAAAACCTTTAGCAGCTCTGAATCAGATGTGTCTTCCTGTGTGCTACCCGCGCTCATGCGTCTGTGCTATCTGTTGACTCTCATTGGCCCGCAGCCTTATGAGCAGGTGCAGTGGTGCAAGCTGCAACCAAAAAGGAAAAAAAACTAGACAGAACAGACACTCGCTCACATAGATAAAAGTCTGCAGCCTGAAGAGAGGAAGTCACAAGAAATCTTTGTTTCCTATATATCCTTCCTTTACTTTCTGTTCATTTCCTTGCAGTTGGATGGAGGGATCATGAGAAGATAGTACTTGTTTAGCATGCGCACATCTCTTCAGTTTAAAACTAAACTTTATTTAAAAAGAACACTATGAATGCTCTAGTTTCTGTTTTTCATTTTTTAATTGACCATGCACTAACTGTAAATGTAAATTTTATGGTGGGAGGTCCGTCATGTGTTTCTTTATTTGGTAATGTTATTGTTTTGACACGAATGTTCCACAATGGTATTAAATATATCTATCTAGCATTTATCTAATTATGGGTGCTTATTGAAACTCCTTGCATATACTCCATGCATAATAGATAAGCTAAAGGCCTTTTTTATCTAAGGAAAGCAATAACATTTACATGGAAACAGCAGATGACAGACATTCCACGAAAAAAGTTAGTGCATAGTGAATCACAATCTACAGAATATTTATGCAGGAAGTTACTAAAAGATTTTTGTAAACAGAATTCATTTGTCTATAAATGGAGCAGTAGTAGCAGTAGCCGTGTGAAGGCCTCATTGTATGAAAGTTATTCATAGATTATCTATTGTGTGCAGTGTGGCTGTAACTCTAATAACAACAGCTTAACCTTTGAAGCACGCAGTCTTTCAAAGCCTCAATTGAATGGCCACATCTTTCACTGACATTTACATCACTCTTAGAAGGCTCTTAATCACTGCACCGGTGTAAACTCACTCAATGTGTTATTATTTAAAAAGGACATTGTATTTGCCTGTGTCTTAACTTCATGTATGACAACAATGGTGGCATATGAAAAATACTGTTAACTGAGAGTGTTGTCAGAACTGCATTCAAATGAGGTCTGCAAAAGGTTAACAGCAAATAATTCATTTTGTTATGAATCGACACCACAGTTTTGACAAAGAAATGTTATAAATGAACTAGCACTTAAAGCACATTTTCAGATTATATGAAAAAACACTAATGCTATTTTTAAACCTTGCAACACTTCACTATATATTGAAATAATTCAGAAATGGAGCTGAAATGGAGCCAAAATGGAGCATTGTTAAGAATGTTTTAAGAGCTGAGGATGGAGCTCTGCATTGTCTCCTCTGCTACTTTTATCTGACACTTGGAGGACACACAGCACAGTCTGCGTGGTGCCAGTCCTACACGGGTGCATTAAAACCCCACTCATGTTTCTTTCTGGGAACCTTTCGCAAACATCATTACGTGCACTACACAAATGTCTTTTTCCCTCTGTCCAATCATTACCTTCAGGTAACAGCATTGCAATGTCTCCAAGGCACGTGTGAGCGAAAAATGTTCTCATCCATAACAAATAGTGGGAATATAGAAAATATTGGTGACGGGCTATTTTTTACACCTAAATTAAATCATTAAGCAAAGGTGCAAACTAATCTCTCCAGAAAGCAGTACTGGGTGAACTTTGACATATATTAGTCAGGCCTTTGTACCAATCTTATATATTGCAAAGACCCCCACCCAGTAAACCCTAGTTTCCATGGCAACGTATTTGGTGTTTCTGTGCATCGACTAACGGGCCTTGTCTACTAGCGAACAGGAGAATCATTGTAATAGTTTTGGGGGGAAAATGCAAACATGCTAATCTTGTACATTAGAATGCAGTTTGCTGCATTGATTAGCCTTTATATTCATTATGTCATAACAGTGTTTTTGTGTGAACTATTTTGCACCACGTAATATTTCTTGTGTCTATCAAACTGTAACAGCAGTCTTAATAATAGGTGTATTTTTTAGATGTATAATTTGCATTTTTTTAAATTTTATTTATTTTTTAAATCAAGATTAAGAATCCATAATGATATGCTTGGGTCCTCCTCTGTCAGTAAAACATGTGGTGTGAAGTTGGAGTTCAGATTTCAGGCGTTTTATATATCTTTTTTGTGTATAAATATAAATGTTTAATAGTCTACATTGTTAATCAGGAAATTCAGGAAAGTATTACTGATTTGTTTTTCATAAGACAAAACAAAATCACTTAAAAAAAAATAGATGTAGTAGTTTTCTTGCAAGATGTCTACTGTGCACTAGTTAGTCTCTTATCACTGACCTTGCCCAAGTTTCTGCAAAAGTAACACAGAGAAGGAGCGTTGTTAGAGTGAGAGAACTTTCACTAATTCAAAGCACTACAGTATCTTTAATGCAAATACTACACACTCAATATTCCATCAGATTCAGTATTTCAGATTGCAGTACATGTCTAATAATGCATAAGTATTTCCCCTGTGTTGAACAAAATGCAAAATTCATAAACAGAGCTTACGGTATTGTTACCATTGTTGATAAGACTTTTCTTTCTTGCTCAAGACTTTGACTGATCCAGGTGCCTCAGATACACAGTTGCAGAATTTTGTTACTACAAGTTCTACACAGACAACTTCAGTCCTGTTGGTGAGTGTCTGATGTGCCTAAAGCAGAACAAAGTGAAGAGGAACTGAATACATGTCCCTTCCTCTTGTATTTGTGGTTCACAGTATACAATTGGTATAACATTATTTAAATGTCACAACTCAAACACATCCGTAAAAGACCAGACCAAGACCAGAAAAATTCCTTTTGAATTAACCTGAAATCTTCAATAGTCATATGAGGTCTACAACTATAACTAGCTGTTTATTACTTGTCATTATATATTGTGTTATAATCCTCATCATTATATAAATGAACAATGACCACAAGAGATATATTTTTGCCAACCACCCCCATGCCATTAATTGTGTCGGAATATACAATTTTAGTGTTTACAATTGTTGTGAGAAGAAACTTAATTTTGTTGTACATGTTGCAGGGATAATAGATTTTAGAATAGATTTTATTATTCTAAAATTCTCACAGTTATTTTTGCGATCATATTATGAGCTGAATAATCTTCCCTAATGCCTAGACTCATCCCTCTCTCTTTTTCACACATCAACTTGGAAGAGAAAATATTCTCTTACCATCCAATACTGTAACTCACATCAACTAACAGGTGCCATAATGAAGACTGAACCTACGTCCTTCTAAGTGTGGGTTTTCTTATATAATGATGACATATAAACCACAATGGGAAAACAACAGCACAGGAATAGTCAAATCAAAATGTTGCGTGGCCTCATAAAAAGACAATCTTGATTTAAAGTCTCCACAGATTAAAGAAGTCAATTTAATCTTTTTTTCTGAAAAGCTTAAGAAGATTAAGTGACCTTATGTCACAGCTGCATCGTTTTCAGAAGCAAGTCCACAGAAAATCAGTGTCCAAAGAGTAGGGCAGCAATACACTCAAAAAGAGAACATTTGAAAATGGTAACAATGAAGAAAGCTACCTATTGTTGGCTTTTACAAAATTTGAAAAATCTTTGGACTACAGTATTTAAAGATGCCCTATGTAACTTCTAACTCCCGCTACCTGCTTGTCTCCATGGAGATGTTATTTCTTTGTCTGGAATGTTCCATGGTAGGGTATTGAACATATCTCCCTTGCATTTGCTCTATTACAGGTGTTTTATAGCTCCAAAATACCTACCATGTGCAGGCTTGCTTCTTCATAGATCTAACCATTAACCTGTCTCCATTGTGTTTACCAGATTTATTTCTATACTCTGGAATAATGTAGGCAAAACAGTAATAACTCCATGAAGACAAGTAGATGACAGGCCCTCCATCAGACAAGTTACACAGTGTACCTTTAAGTTACTTACTGAGAGGAAAATGTGCAATTACATCACAATATTAAAAACTGTATATCATCCCCAAACATATGACCACATATCACCAGCGATATGAGATGTCCCAGGTTTACCAAAGAGCTGGGTTCAGTTCTCCTGAAGCCCAGCTGCTCATATGGTCACTCTCACAATACTGTCTGTTAATATAATTAATATGATCTCAGTTGTAATTTTATTTTGTAATACCTTGTGACCTCCAACCCTGCCTGCTGGCACTTGATGCAGTGTAATGTATCACTACTCCTGTTAATAAACAAGTTCCAGTCAATGCTCTGATGGCCACGCTGTATTTTCTTTCCTCTGTTAAGGTGAATAACTAATAAATGGGAGCTCACACTGGTGAATGCTGTGTATTACTCTGACAGCACTCTCTGTGCCTTGTGTTAGTCTTTGTGAGGTCTGGGCAGCTGAGGCCGGACAGAATGCAAGACCTTGATGCTCCTTGGACCACAGCCCTGCACCACTACATCCTCAGAAACCTGACCCTCCACCAGACTGGTCATCCCAACCTAATCAAAGCACTCAGGGATTAAATGTCTTTTCATAAAGGAAATGGATGATTTAGAGAGCTAACTGCTACTTATTCCTGTCTACTACTACTACTATTACTAAATGTACTTTATTTTGATGAATTGGAAGATAAATGTCAGTAGTTATTAGGACCACTTAGTTAATGTGCTTTTTTTTGGTCATTATAAAATGTATTTATTTAACTAACACTGCAAAAAGAGTGTCCAGGCAAACGTTGTTGAATCCTTATTGGTGCCAGGCAGGTATTCATAAGCAAATAAGTATAGTTAACTTCAACAAGGAGCCAGGTCATTTGCTATCGTAAAGGGAGGGAGGCATTTCCCTTTTTCTAAATGGTCTGTCCTGTGTTTAAGGATAGGACGTATGAAATTTCCATGGTATGATAACTGTGACAACCATATGACTGTATACTGTGAAGTCGTGTCATTTCAAATGCTTAAAGACAACAAGGGATTTTTAAGTTAAAAAGTGTTTGTATGTGATATATGCACTTGTGTATGCAGTGGTATATTGCATCCATGGTATATTGCATGGTACATTACTCCATGGTTATGTCCTACTTTGGTGTGCAGAGATTTGGTGAAACACAGATCCGTTAATATCTGGGCAAAGCTCCAGTTAGGTACACTAGGATAGGCACACATATGGTTTTAAATATCATTAAATATATTATTAAGTAAAATATTATTAGAAAAATACTGTAGGCTTTTTATATGTACTTTGACACCAAATATAATTATTGAATCAATGGATTTTGTTAGCAATTTAGCCAGCAATGTGCTTCTGCTCGATTACCCGTGTGGGTTTATATCAATACGATGTAATGCCATTCATGTCCGCATCACGCTGTGCGTATCTGGCGCAACAAGTGGCCAAACAAAGTGGATATAGGAGCAACATTTCATCCTCTGGGCCGTGCAGAAGAAGGAAAACGTGCAGAAGAAAACAGGGAAGACAAGAGAGAGAGAGAAGTCTTTTACACAGTCATGCGCTTTTTACTTTCGCTTTTGATACGCACCCATTCGGTTTAAAAGGGCGCTTTTTCTCACCGCAAAAGACACGTCACGTTTCACAGGCCCTTGGTTGTTATTATTATAGATTTAGTACACACATGAAATTAGCGTAAGTTATCCAGCGTGTGTAGGCCCCTGTGAGTGAACGACTATAGTCCGTGCGTCCTTTTGATACAATGGGAAAGCATTTAGCATATTCAGTGCGCGGGTCTCCTTTCTTTACTATAGATGTTTGATATAAAGACACTATAGTGGCTCTGAACATTTAGGCCATTATACTTTTAGCATGAAGACTTGCGGGTTTGCTCTTAACTCCGTGCGTGCTTACGAGAGCGTGTTTACAGTCCGCTCCGGTGGGCGGGTGTGAGGGTCTAGCGGGGGACACTGCACAGACATAAGGACCACCTAAGTGCGCATTAGGAGACAAACAGCACTACTGCGAGGAGGGCTACTTACTCCACAGAACCAGTCAATACCGTCAGAAGCCCACCATCACGGTATCGATACCGTGGGATTTCAATACCGTGGTATACCGTAATATCGGTTTTCGTCCCATCCATACCTGTGTCCCATAAAAATACATGATAACAATCTCAAAACCACAGACAAACAAATAAATAAATAAGTAAATAAATAAAAAAAATCAAGTAGTTTCTTCCACTCCACACTACCATTTGCACCATGTTACATTAAAGACTACACCAGTCCAGTGTGATTTTCTATTGGCACCAGTTAAAAATAAGTTTAAATTCTATTTTTAGTAGAGATTCATATATATCTGGTTATTGGGTATTTTTAACAGCCCTACAAGAAAGTGAACAATCCTAATTTTATAAGAGACAGCATCATTTTCTGTGTGTGCTTAGCCCCAGTGCTGACCAAACACAGGCCGTGGTGCTGTTTAGTGACAGTTAGCCAATGTGTTTTTACCAGACAGCCTTGAATTTACTTTGATGATAGGTCACATGACAGTGAGGAAGCCATCTTTAGCTAATGAGATCTTCCCCAGTTTCTAGGACAAGAATAGATCTAGGGCAGAGGTTGTCTAGCAAAGTGCAATATTTAAACTTTTCTGACCAACTTCCACACATGAAAATATTGGGCTTTCAGTGTACCAGTATAAACTGAAACCTGCTTGAATCTAAGGTTTGTGTGCACTATGTAACTGGTGGTTGAAGATGCAATTGCTTTGCCTGTAAAGCCCCACAGTATGGCATTAAACATATCTATTTCCACGGAGACAAACAGTGACACCACCACTCAAAAATGACTTGTCAGATCTGTGGATAGGTATTTATGAGTATTAAAACATGTGTAATTGAGTACAAACTAATAGATGTATGTAATACCATACGCTGAAACAATTCAGGCAAAGCAATAATGTCTTCATGGAGACAAGCAGCTGGCAGCACCTCACCAAAAAACTTAAAAGGAGCACCTTTATATTTAAGGATGAAACATTCATTAAAAATGGTAAATATGCTACTTGACCAGGACAAAACCATGCATATTTGAAGAGTCTAATGCTTGATACACCCTGCTGAGGAAGTCACGGCCGATTGACATGTGTGTACCCTCCAACAGCCCTCTGCAGGAAACAGGAAGAGTTACTGACTTTTGAACCCAAAGAGGATGAGGACTGTCATTATTTTGATTCAACACTTCCCGCACACCTACGTTTAGTCCTCATGAGTAACTTGTAGATTTGAGGTACGTGTAATTCTTAGGTAAAATGCCACCATCAGCCTAAAAGTAAATAGTATTACATCTATAGAAAGCAGGTTCAACAGATTAGCATCGAATGGTTGATCATGTATTAGGGAATGGAGTAGATACTAAATAGCATTTTACAACAGAATGTAATTTTCAACACAGGATAACAGCAGTTTCAATTAATATTATGTGGTCTAGTTCCAGTCTACTATTTTTGCCAATGCTCAAGATCACGCTAAAATTATCTAATAAGCTATTCAGTAAAGTTAAAATTTTGTCTTATTTATATGATTATGATTTTTCAGTATCAGTACAAATGAGTATCCAGTTTCAGTAGTAGTTTAGTTATCAATTAGCATTTAGATATCATTATTTTGACCACCCTATTTTTATTTATTTACTTGTTTATTTGAAGGACAATGTGCAGGTACATTAAAAAGATGGCTGCACCAGATTTAGCAGAATGCTAATTTCCATCTGTAGTCCTTAACAAACATTAAAAACATTAAAAACAATTACATATAAAAGGTGCAATACAAATATCATGTAAAGGACACTTCACATGAGTTTTGTTCCTTGCGCTGACAGTGTCAAACTGATAAGCTTATATTGTGAAGTGTACCAGTCACATATTCATGAAGCAGACAGTTATGACCATGGTTTTGTCACGTTTGTGTGTGAAATGATTTCCTGTCTGAAAGTGAACCAGGCGTCACTTACATCTGATCAGAGTACTCCACTGCTGTAATGTCCCTCTCTCTCCATAGTTAAAAGCTTTTCCAATTCCAAACCACAGTGCCTAAATCAACTTCTAACGCTGATTGATTTGGGGAAATTTAAAGCCCAGCTCAGTCTCACTCTCCATATTGATCCCTCAAAAACCCTGTTACAGTCAAGATCAGGTTGCATCACCACTCACTACTCTGCTATGCTAAACGTGACGCGGTATTGAGAGCTTTTAAACAGTGACTGTGTGTTAATGTGAGTGGATTGGATTCAAAAATAGTCGTGTCAAATGGCTGACATTGCTATAGGCTTCCTGGCTGTTTGCAGTGCAACACTCTGGTCTCCTCATTGCGGACAGTGAATTGGGCCACATAGCAGCGCACTGGCTTTTGGTGAGGAGTTTCATCTGTCTTTTCATTGATACTGTTGGCACATGCAAGGCTGGCTTATTGCTCCCTAAAGACATACAGTGCCGTGAAAAAGTATTTGCCCCCTTCCTGATTTCTGTGTTTTTTGCATATTTATCACTCAAAACATTGTCAGATCATCAAACCAATTTTAATATCACACAGAAACAACCCAAGGAAAGACAAAATTCAGTTTTTGAATGATGATTCCATTTATTAGTGCACAAAAAAAATCTAAACCTATCTGGCCCTATGTGAAAAAGTAATTGCCCCCTTAATCTAATAGCCAGTTGAGCCTCCTTTGACAGCAATAACTGTAACCAAACGTTTGCGATAATTGGTGATGAGTCTTTCACACCGCTGGGGAGGGATTTTGGCCCACTCTTCTATGCAGAATTGTTTCAATTCTGCCATATTGGAGGGTTTTCTTGTATGAACTGCCCGTTTAAGGTCACACCACAGCATCTCAATCGGATTTAAATCCGGACTTTGACTTGGCCACTCCAAAACCTTAATTTTGTTTTCTTTGAGCCATTCAGAGGTGGACTTGCTGGTGTGTTTTGGATCATTGTCCTGTTGCATGATCCAAGAGCGCTTGAGTTTGAGGGCACGAACTGATGGCCGGACATTCTCCTTCAGGATCTTCTGGTAAACAGCAGAATTCATTTTTCCGTCAATCACAGCAAGTTGTCCTGGTCCTGAGGCAGCAAAGCAGGCCCAGACCATCACACTGCCACCACCATGCTTTACTGTGGGCACCATGTTCTTTTTATCAAATGCTGTGCCATTTTTACGCCAGATGAAACGGGCTGCAGACCTTCCAAAAAGTTCAATTTTAGACTCATCGGTCCACAAAATGTTTCTCCAAAAGTCTTGAGGGTCATCAAGGTGCTTTTTGGCAAAGGTGAGACGAGCCTTTGTGTTCTTTTGTGAAAGCAGTGGTTTTCTCCTGGGAACTCTTCCATGGATGCCATTTTTGGCCAGTGTTTTTCTAATGGTGGAGTCATGAACACTGACCTTAACTGAGGCCAACGAGGCCTGTAGTTCTTTCGATGTGCGTCTAGGTTCTTTTGTGACTTCCTGAATGAGCCGTCGTCGCACTCTTGGAGTAATCTTAGTTGGTCGACCACTCCTGGGAAGGGTTGCAACTGTTCCCAGTTTCCTCCATTTTTGAATAATGGCTCTGACAGTGGTTCGCTGGAGCCCCAGAGCTTTGGGAATGGCTTTGTAACCTTTTCCTGAATTATAGACTTCTATCACTTTTTTTCTCATTTGTTCTTGAATTTCTTTGGATCGTGGCATGATGTGTTTGTTCTTGAGATGTTGTAGCCAACTTCACTTTGTTTGACAGGAACTATTTAAGTGATTTCTTGATTCAACACAGGTGGTGACAATCAGGTGTGGGTGTGGCATGTAGAACTGAACTAAGTTTTCTCAAAACTGTGGTTAGTCACAGTTAGTTTGTGATTTAACAAGGGGGGGCAATTACTTTTTCACATAGGGCCAGATAGGTTTAGATTTTTTTTGTGCACTAATAAATGGAATCATCATTCAAAAACTGAATTTTGTCTTTCCTTGGGTTGTTTCTGTGTGATATTAAAATTGGTTTGATGATCTGACAATGTTTTGAGTGATAAATATGCAAAAAACACAGAAATCAGGAAGGGGGCAAATACTTTTTCACGGCACTGTATGCCAGCACGGATGGTACTATTTCCTCAGTTCACTGAATCAAACAGAAGATAAGTGCCAGATAAACAGCAGGTGTTTGAAATCTCAACAAATATTGTCTTGTATCACGCAGCTACTCACTCTACCAAAAGGTGCGACCATGAAAAAGCATTTCTCTACACTGCACTTTGAAGTCATAAATATTCCAAGAAAAAGTCGAGATTTTATATGTGAACAGTTGCCTAATGATATTTTCATCCGCCACGCTGTTGACAGATAACACAAACAAATTCACATCTAGAGACCACTATGGGATTATCATTCAGATGTCACAACATACCAAATAATCTTTACCAAAATGCGGACTGCATCACTAGAGCTTAAAATATCTAGAAAAATGAAATGCCAGAGGTCATTCTGCAAATGCATCAATGAAATGCAGTGTTAGCCTGCATCAGTGGAGCTGTAAGGCCATACTGTTAAAGTGGCATGTGGAGGTCAAGCTGCCCATCATAATATGGCTGAGATACAAAATGATACTAAAACTAGCATTAATTCTAAATACTCATTTGAAGAGGTATCAATACTACAAAAAAAAAAGTTGGACCTTGGACCTTTTCAATTAAAATATTGTTATGTTACATGTGACATAAAGAAAGCGCTATTATTTTGTGATATCAAAATTAAAGTGGTTTCAGAATTATAAAAACATGAACTGTTGCCATAGTGATTAAGAATTTAGGACAAAATATTTTATCTTGAGTAGGAAAAAGCCCTCCAAATGTTACATAACAGGAAACCAAAACCCATGAATTCCTTATCATTTCATTTTTTATTTTAATTTAAAAGATAATGTTAAATAAATGTTAATATCACAATGACACTAAACCAATGTCTACTAGTATATCCATATTTCCATGATTTCTCCTTCTCCCTTGTGTGTTCTTCAAAATAAAATCATGAAAAATTCAAATCAGTGAGAAAGTGGAGGTGACAGTTACTTTAATCTTTAATTATTCAGCTCTTAGTTCTGCTTAACCACTGGTGGAGATTTATTGAGATAACCTGTTTGGTTTGTTACAGTAAAGCGTGAGATCTGAGGTCATACATGTCTGCCCAAACAGTGACTGTAAAAAATTTCACTTCTTTTTAGCAGTTCCAGGGTTGTATACTGCTCTTTAAACCAACCACAGAGTTAGCTTCTTTTTTAGTACAGAGGAAGTTTGCTTAAAAAAGCTCTTTCTACTATTGTCTACAATAAAACGCCACTTCCCCTTGGCATGCGCCTACCTCTGCATTGTTTTAATATGCACTTGACTGTAAAAGCACCATTATGATCCATTGTTTGATCTGGGATTTGCCATGACTTCAAACCTGTAAGCTGCCAAAGAGCTGCCATTTCCCGTATATATGTGACAATGACACTATGGGAGGGAGTGATGAGTGTTAATGCTAAAAAGTGAGCAACCCTTTCAATCTTCTATCTCTGTGTTTCTGCTGACTCCACAAAACTGTCTCAGATCTGTCTGTACGGTGACAGGAAATTATGTCTGTCCCCATGAGATGTGTGCGTGTGTGCGTGTGTGCGTGCGCATGTGTGAGTGGTCCTTAACTTATGACTGTATCTATTATGTGGAGCTCAACAGTTTTGTGGTAACTCCTCTGTGGACTGTAAGGGCAGCACAGGGAGAAAAAAACATCTGTGTGTCTGCAGTGGAAATCTGACTTTATATCAGACACTGGCCTCCTTCATGTCCAAACAATGTCTACTGTCTTATAAAGTTTAGCAAGTGGAAAATCTGTCTTCTTGTCTCTATTAAGAACACTTAATAACTGCTAGCTAATACAGGATACTACACAATTTTCAAATCAGGAGTGTAGAAAAAAAAATCGTTTTTATTTTTTTGAAATTCAGGCGTATTTAGTCGACTAAAGTCATGAGCTGTGCATTCATTAATCGACAAAAAGGGGATGCCGCACTGAAATTCTTAAAAGAAAAAAGGTTGGAGACCCCTGATGTTTGCAGACAAGTAAACAGCATCTTCATAAGTACAGCTTCAACTGTCCAGTCACTTCCAAAACTCCAGTTCACTCACTCCATGCTCCTTTATGCTGTTGCACAGATAAATTCTTAAAATCTATAACTACAGAACAATAATAAGTCAAGTAATAAAAAATTTGTTCAACTAAGACACCACAGAATGATTAATCACCTAAACGACTAAAGAACTACAGCTGAAAGTCCAGAGCATACAGCAAGTACGATTGTTCTGTTTTTATGAGTTAGTTTATTATATTGACAGTTTATAGTTTATGATATTGCAGAGGCATACTGTACATAATCATACTGTAGATATGAGTCACATGCCATTACAATTATCATCTAAGTGGACAGAAAATACTATCATTAGTTTGAAATTGACATCTATTTTTCTGTTTTGTGAAAGACCTTGAACAAGTGCACTCTGAAGCTGATGGGGACTGTGAAGGCTACACTGATGGCAATGATATTTAACTACATTTCTTTGCTATTTTGCTGAAGATTCTTGGTAGAAAATAAGTATATGGTGTTTATAAATAATACTACTGATATAAGAAGTATTTAGAATTTAGTGAAGGTTTCAAGTTTAGTTTTGGACATTTACGTGTAAAACATACCCGTTTGGGTCATGTCATAGGAGGTTGAAATATAGACCACTGCTTACCTTTTTTGTTTCTGAGGTGATAAAAATAAGTTTAAAAATAATCTGGCCTATAAAAAAACATCACAGATCATTGGCTATATCTGAACATTGCAGCCAGTCATTTGCACCCACATCTCTGCATCTTGTGACCTACATAGAGCAGGTTTTTGCACCAAAATGCCAAAAATATGACTGAAAATATAATGCTTTGGAGCCTGTAGCAGAAATGGAGAATTTGTGTGTAAAGGTTAAAGGAAGAACAGGCTGACCTGTTTATCTGTGGCTTTAAACTTCTGCTTAAAAACACACGAACTGCGTCATACAGTTGTGCACCGTGTGAACTAGCCTGACTCACTGAACTATTACATGCTGTTGGGTTGTTAGGTTTTTGTCGGGGCGCCTGTATTTTCTGGGTAAAAATTGGTAGAAATAGCTGTAGTTGTGAGGTGCGTGTCTAGTATGAAAACTCATAAATCAGGAAGTAAGGCACTACCCTGCCTGATGTGTTCACTTTGAGGCCCTAAGGTTGAATGTGTCTACTTCCTGCATCATGACTGGAGCAAAAGAAAAGGCAATTTACTCTTGTAAGTTCAAAAGTAACATAGTGGTTGATTAAGGTCTAATATCAAGCATTGCTCAAGTTTTTTAAACATCTTGCCGACACCTTAGCTGAAGTTGTCTTGATACAATTTTAAATAATGTAGCTATATAGAAAATAGTTCATTTATTTAAGACTTTATGTTTTGGTGTTCAAAATGACCATATAGGGCACAAGACCTACAGGTGCCCTGAGGAGTAAAGCCGTTTTAATCAAGCTTTAAATTGGAGCTGCATAGGTCAAAGTTGATCAAATGTCTGTGAAGCAAAGAAGTATGAGTTTTGAGCTGTCAACAAGCAGACTACTTAAGGCTGCGTATACGTCATACTTTACACACCACCTCAAAATTGGGACCAACTTGGAACTAAACCAAGATGGACCAGGACTAAACAAGGTATTAATCCACACTTAATAGGATGGATTACTGTGTCATAGGCATCTAAAACAACTTCTAAGGTACATTTAGATAAACTTAAGCAATTACAACACTGTTCTAAACTCTCAAAAGTCATGTTTGCTTATAGGACCTTTAAATGCTGATCCCCGTGTTTACTACATCACGTTTGGGAGGTTTTGATCTCTCAGTATCTACATGTTCTGGTGTGGAGTAGGGCTGAATGTTGCTTGGCTTTCAGTGGCTCTGAATACCCTGGAGTGCACTTGGCCTGTAGCAGACAATGAGATGGAGCCACAGTGGTGCTTAATGGTTTAATATTCATTGTGTATGACATAACGCAGGGAGACTTTGTGTTTCGGGACAATCGGCTTCGCTGATACACTGAAGAGGACCGCTTTAGTGTATCCTGTAGATTTTATACTCAAGTGGTCAAGCAAGAACAAAAGTGCAAAAGTGAACTACACATTATTATTTTCATTACCTTCTCATTGAAAATATATGAATCAATTTCAATCTCGCCAGTATCTCATACCTCAGCAATATCTCACCAATTTAAAATGCTTCCAGTAATGTATTTCTCTCCAAGGTAATCATCAAATGTTCTTTATATTGCTCTTGGTGCCTTCTCATCACAGTATATTACCAAACTGTACTTGTAATGAATGTTATTCCCAGTGTAAATTTGAACACATGAAATTGTTTTGTGCTGAAAGTAGAACTGATGAGTCATTTAGAGGCATTCAAAGAAAAGATAAATACCGCATAATCATTATACAACTGTGTTGTAGCCAGTGTTTGGCTCATTTGCTTCTGTCATAAAATAAAAATGAAATATTAAAATGATGACATACTCAATAAAAAGCAATTTCTCTGGAGATCACTAATAAGGAGTGATTTTTCTGTTGGAACAGGCCACAGGAAGCAGTTTTGACTGTTGAGGGCTTTACAACATCCTCACTCCTCCTGTCCCTCTGCCCACTCAGAGACCCACAGGGAACCTTTTGTGTAAATGGGCAAACTGTGTCCAAAAACACTGAGTCAGCCCAGTGATAAATCAGCCTGTAACTTCATTATGTTTAAAACTACTCTGAAAACACTCTTGACTAAGGTCAGTCTGTGGGCAAAATGATTAAGGGAAAATGTCTAATTGCAATAGTTCTAACAAGCATTAGATTTATGAATAGATTTGAAAAAGCAGATTTTTAATATTTACATTTTACACATGTCAATATTTAACAGAGGAGCATGAACTGCTAAACTAATAACAGAATCTCATACATGTTTAGCAGGTTTTAAACAGAATAAGACAGGATATTAGGTTGTCTGAAGAGGAACTAAAGGTACTTAAATAAGTTAAATAACTGCAGCATTTGGTGCAAACATGGTTTCAATTTGACTGTGATAAATCTTGTAGTGTAAAGACCTTCGGACCGTACTGCTCCAAAGTGAACCAATGGAAACAAACCTTATGGTGCTCCCACAGTTAGCTTGTTAGGCTTCCTGCTGTCACCTCAGTGCAGTGGGCAATGACTCTTGTTGACTCTTGTCAGCTATTTGTCAAATCAGAGGCTTGTTTTGGGAAACAGTAGTGCATCATTTTCACTAGATACAGGATGAAAGTAAAAGTAGAGATAGTATAAGACCTGGACCTGTTCACCCTCTTGTACATCTCCGGCTATAAATCATCATTAGTTTGAACACTTCCCCACCTGCGCTCGCTCTGCTAACAACACAAAACCAGCCCTGCTTTCTGAGGACTGCAAAAGCCTTTGATAGTATAAGGCAGGGATAGCTTTACAACATAAACCACATTGTGGATGCGTACCCTTGAGCCATCTTGACTCCAGTCTCAAGTTTGCTGCAGGAGAGAAGAAGCTGATTGATCTGAAATCTACCTCTGCCTCTGTAGATGGGACAGTCCCACAGGAAGCTCTTATAGGACAGGACACCAACTGTATATACCAGACAGTGTCGCCAGAAGGACAAGGAGCAAAGGGTCAATACATGCTAAGACCTGCTTTCAAACCATAACAAATGATAGTTAACATTAGAAGTGGGCCAATATGGAATTTTGGGGGGGCTAATGCATACTATAGCCTATTTAATATAGATTGGAAATAGAGACAGCTGATAGATTGTGCAATATAGTGTTTTATTTCATAGTAAGTAACAGCATTCAGTCTCTAAATAGACTCTAGTTCAAACACATATCACTATTTTAAAGGTTAGCAGTAAATACTAATTAACAAACATTAAGATAAGATAAGATAAGATAGACTTTATTGATCTCGCACAGGAGAAATTTACTTGCCACAGTAGCTCCAGGATTGCCACAGTAGCTCCAGGAGACATTAGACATTATGAACACCATAAAATATATTATTATACAGTGCAATAAGAAATGAGAAAAAGATGGGCTATTTCACTAAAATTCTGTCTTGGTTACTAACCCTTTAATTACATATCCATGGTGTGTGATGTAAGAATTGATCAATGAATCAATCTCATTAAAATATCAGCTGTACCGATCACAGCTCAGCACATGTGACAGTTATATGACATTTTATTCATTTCATTAACCAACAGGAACTAAGTGTTACTAAGTGACTACTTTACACAGACCGTGAGCACAGGCTGTAAATTACTAATACGCTGGAGGTCTGACTTCAGGGAGCAATGGGAAGAATAAAGACATTTCAATTTTGCGATGGACAAGCATTGCATATAAGGGCAAAGGATCAGATGCTTTTACCTATTAAAACAATTTCCCAAACAGCTAAGATGCGAGTAGGAATAGTTATCATTGTTAATATTCAAACTGATATTGTTAATTCATTGAAGATGCATGCCGGTATTGTCAGAATGGGTTTGACTTTGTAGTGTTGAAGAAATAGGCTGCATACGGTTAGCACCATTATGTCATTGAATTCTTCTCGAGAGGCGAGCGTATGACAAGACTATTCTTCATTTCCTATAAAGAGCACAGAGCAGGCGGAGTTAAAACTAGGTGCTTTTCTCTTCAGCACACCTGCCAGACGACATCTCAAATCAACCCAGATGACATCACCCTATCTCTGTCAGTTTAGTCAACGGCCACCAGGACACTTGCACTCAGCGCTGCCCACAGAAACAAAGAGTATCTCATCTTCAGGGAAAATATTACCAATGTCAACCACGTTATCCAATAAATGTGACTATTGATACTCATCCCTTTTGCACCCATATAGCTCTCTATTCTGTCTTTTGAGGGGGTTCTGTTGATGCTACTGTTGGGGGATAGACAAATGCAAAGAAGCAAAGGGAAGCATACTTGACACTATAAAAGCCATATTTTTTGTGCCACCTTCAAAACCCAAGCACCACAGTAGTCATAATTTTATACCATCATTGTCTCTGCACAGCGGTGCGTACAATCCTCTTTACCCACTCAAATCCTAGACCAACACCAGCACATAAAATGGCTTTTTATTACATTGACAATCCTGCTTCCTTTTCCCTTATGTCTTTCAGTCACTGCATCTCTCCTCCGTCCTCCTCACATCTCTCTAAGCAAGCATCCACGCCTGCTGCCACCTTGACCCCCTCCTCTGCCTCTGTCTCCCGGTCGGGCAGCTTGGCTCGAGCATGTCATAACGCAGCTTATGCCTCTCGCTACGGGGACGCGGCACAATGGAGAAAGACAGCAAAGAAGTGGGGGGTGAGAGTCGGGGGAGGAGGAGGAGGTGATGGTGGAGGGGGGGATATGAAATGCGACAAAGGTTGGGGGGTAGGCAGGATGCTATGATAACCAAGCATGTGTACCTCAGCTTAAAGTGACTCTGGGTCATCCTGCGAATAGATTCAAATGTGCTAGATGCTACACAATGGGAATAAAAGGCAGGGAGAGGACAGGCTAGGGGATTATATGATAGCTCATACATTGTGTCTGTGTATGGGTGCATATGCAGAGGTATGCGCTTACCGGCCTGTCCATTTAAATTCATTACCATCAGAAAAGGAGGGCACGAGGATACAGGAATGGCTTTGAGTGCATCCTGTTACAACAAAACGCATGAAGAAAAGCATAGACTTACCTCCACATTTTAGCTCCGGTCGACCCTGCCACGATCCATCCTGTTCCTCATTGTCAGCTCCCTCCCCTGCTCTCCCCATGACAGCATTTTTCTGCTATTCTATCTCCACCGTGAGTTTTTCCTTCAGTTCCTCCAGGCTTTGGTTCCTCCTAAAATAATAACAGTAGTGACGATAAAGGAAGTCGGGGCACACGCTTTTGCAGATCCGAGCCGGTGCCTCTCTGTGTCAGTCTGTTGTTAAGTCAAGAGGCAGGTTGATTTGTGCTGGGCTTCCTCCCCTCTTGCGCTGATTCGATTCCATTCACATCACACCAAGGCCGGCCCCCCTCTTTCCTCCTCCTCTTTCTCTCTCTCTCTCTTTCTGTCACACAAACCCCTCCTCATTTCCTTGTCAGAGAAGCAGCGATGGACAGCAGCTAGGCAAAGCAACATCACTGTGGTGGAAATGTGAAACGCTTTGCAAGCAAAATAGTGGAATAATAGTTGCTGAATGCACAAACAGTACTCAGTTTGAACTGAAGTACGTAATAAGACAATAACAAAATAGTATTGCCCAGAGTCTTTGGTTAAGTTATGCTGGGATTTTTTTTATCTCAGTATGATGGATAAATGGTGTCTTCCTGCATTATTGAGCAAGTCTGGGGCTTGCTATTGTATTTTTTTTTTACTCATGTCATCAATACAAACATTTCCATTCACTTAGGCTGGGGGTTGTCACAAAGAGTACACACACAGATAAATCTAGTTTGAGAAATTAGATTATAATTGGTCATTATTCTGTCAATTAAGAGAGCCAGTGTTGTTAGTAAAATGTATTGAATGAGTGATCCACAAAGTGCCACACTGACATTTCTGGAGCAGGGAGATAAAGGCTGGAGGTCAAAGGTCAAAGTGTGTGTCCGCTGGAGACACTGTTTATTTGTCAGACCACTGTGTGCTCCTCAAACATGGTGGTGCGTGAGGGTCCACCCCACAACAAACAATCAACCTGCCTCCAAACAATTACACAGCCGCACCGTGGCCATAACAACACCCAGCTGGACTTTTCCTTTTTCCTATCAGCCACGGCAACATCTTAAAAGGTGCACTGTGTAACTTTTTAGAGGATCTACCGCATCTACATCTCTATAAAGAGGTTACTGTTTTACTAGGGATTCCAGAGTTTGGCATTGTACATATATATCATGCAGGTGTTTTTATTGCTAGACAGTAACTTGAAAAAAATGTATTCTGACTGTGAGCATCTTCTCTCCACAGATCTTGGCCTGGTGACATTACCTGCTAATCTTCATGGATATACATGTGTGTAATGCCATCCTGTGTAACATTACAGGCAAGCAATAACACCTTCATGGAGATGAGCAGGTGGCGGACCCTTCACCAGAAAAGTTACATAATGCATCTTTATATTTACCTGTGAGCATCATGGTATCCAGGATATAGACTTTTGGTGTTTTGACCTCAGCAGCAGCAGTTACTGTCCTCCACCCCCAGCAATGACTGGATGAGATATGAGCCGGTTGCAACATATGGCCCTCTCTCTCTCTCTCTGTGTGTGTGTGTGTGTGTTAGCAGTTCAGATGCTCAGGTCAGTAGAGGGCGGGGGCTTTAGGGGTGGAGGAGCCTCCACTGTTGAAGAAGAGCGTCTGCTGTAGATAAGAGAAAATAAAAACAGTGGTCGGGTTGATAGGAGTAAAACAGTGGAGAGTCTGTCAACATAATTACCATATTGACCTATTGTTCAATAACAACAATAATTTGGGGGATACATTTTTAGCAGTATTTCTTTGTACTAGCGGCTAACTTTTTGCTATACTATGATCAGATTTGAGCTGTAGTGGGCTGAAATAAATTCTTTGACTCATTATAGATGCAAACTAACTACTAGAGTTTTTTATTCTGCCCACTGAGCTGTTTATTACAATGCAAATAGCTAAGTATAAAAATTGGAGCTGATGTACAATAGCCATTTTGCAATAGTTTTGCACACCCACTTTTACGTTAACTGTGTAGAAGTTATGAGAAGTCCTCCACAGGAGAGTAAATAGCCCTGAGCTACAGTGACACCCTGTGTAAGGAGCACACAAACATGTCACAATGTTTTTATTATACACATTATAATTACATTAGTGGGCTGCAGGTACTTAAGCCTGAGTATGTAAGTAAGTTTTTATTTATATAGTGCTTTTCACAGACATAGTAAGGCACAAAGACGCTTTACAGATCATTGTTCATTCACTCCTTACCCGGCGGTGGCAAGCTACTATTGTAGCCACAGCTGCCCTGGGGCAGGCTAACAGAAGCACGGTTACCAATCTGCACCATCAGCCCCTCCTACCACCACCATCACCCACAATCACTCACGCACACACCACATTCATACCAGACAATGAGGTTTAAGTGTCTTGCCTAAAGACACAATAACAGTTTTTGCCACTGGCGCCCTGTGGCACCTGATTTTCCCAGTGGTTTCCCTCCAAGTACTGACCAGGCCCAGCAGGGCTAGCCGTGGTCAGTACTTGGACCAGGTCAGGTCCAAGTACTGACCAGGTACTTGGATCTGACCTGGTCCGGCCCTGCTAAGCTTCTGAGATCTGACGGGATCAGGCTTTAACAAACCAGTATGACCACACACAATTAGGCACTTATGACAAAACAATATTTAGCATAATTTCAGAAAGTAGACTATTGGTGCAAATTTGGCATGATATCCACATCTTCAAATGTTAAATCTAAAAAGTAAATTTAGGTTATGAATGAAAAAAAAAGGACTTGGGTCCAGGGAGTATAATGTAGGCTTTAAAATAAGTGCACAGATCAGGAGGAAGACTGTCTAAATGTGGAGAACCTTAGACTGTCATCCTGGACTCACTCGCTAGGTGTTGGGCACAAAAGGAAATGGGCAAAAATCATCAGAATTACAAATCTTATTCTAATGAGAAATAAATATAATTCTATCGCTCTTTTAATAAAATTACACCAAGCTTTAGATTTGAGATTTAGATATTTTAAATGTAATGCTTACTTTTCAGAAGAAAGGATTTTCACTTTGTTAAAACCTTCTTGTATTTGGTATACATGTACTCACTTAAATCAATGTCTGCCCCAAGCGGCCATTAACAGCTCTAAAGAAAGATCAGGAAATGTAATTCTATCCTGGCTGCTGGTCTATTCACAGTTATTATGAAAGATATCAAGTTTAACCGTCTTTAAAAACGCTTACCTGCAGTAGTGGTGTCCTGAGACCTGTCCTTATGATAAAGATTGAGTAAGTACATATTAAAGCATCAGTCACTTGCTTTGACAGCGGCCGTGTTAAGTTTGGTAATGTTTGATTTGGAGAAACATCAAGAGCCACAGCGCCCCCTCGCGTTCAACACACCGTCTTACAGCTCACAGACAACTTATCCAGAGGAGGCGCTATGCAACTTTTCTAGTGGAAGGTCTGACACCTCCCATCTCCAAGATCTTATTGCTTTGCTTGGATTTTCAGCGTTAAATCTTGCATTTATAAATATATTTTATGATATTATTTTTAAATGACATTACATATAAAATATCTTGAAAAGCATGCATTTTGACTGTAAGCAGGGTCACCTCTCCAAAGATCAGCTGCTTGTCTCCATGTAGATAGGTAAGTTTAATGCCATACTGTGGACCGTTCTGAGGAAAACAATAACATCTCCATGGGGACAAGCAGGTTTGACAGAACCCCCACCCCATGTCACACAGAGCACATTTATAAGGTTGAGATGCAAAAGAACAATGCGAAGTACCTAAACAAGGTCACAATATGACATATCATAATTGAACAAAAATTATTCTCAGTTGTTTTAGGATAAAGTACCATTCTAGCCACCACATAATGACAAACTGCATTAAAATATAAAGACACAAGATGTAGTTTTGTTTTTTTTATGAACTGTTCAATGCGTCCATATCAAATTAAATGTTTGACTGTGTTCCACTTAAAGATATATTAAATTCAACATCTTTTGAAACATGTAAACATAAAACACAATGTTAAAGAAATAAATCACTGCCTTCTGGTAACAATATTGTGCAATTTCTTGTGAGTAAAAACTGTACTGTATACATCATTTAAATTCCTGTAACAGTTCACCATGGCCTTTCTATGTTTTTACAATCAGATTTTCATTTTTACATTTACAGAAACATAAAATATGTTGATTTGTCTCATTGCACACAGCATGGTCACACAGGATCTGATCTAAAAAGTAAAAACACTAACTTTTATGTGACAAACGAAAACCAACATGGAAACACAATGTGAATTTTGCATTTTAGGTAAATGACTTTTTCTAATTTCTTAAGTGGACAATCCTATCAAGTAGGGAATCCAGGCACTGAAGAGTCAAGTTATTTTGCATGAATAACAATCCATCATATTTTTAATTATTCCTACACAAATACAACCAGTCCAAACATACACCACTACCTAAAGGATTTGGCCACATACTGTACAACTTGCTCCTAATAGTGTTTCGACTAAGTGTGCCACTTACATATATTAACAATACTATGAATAAAATGTATTCACACAGTCACTGCTAAATTTGAGTGCTATATATTAGCATTTATTTTGTATGAAAACAAAAATAAAAGATAAAATGTCCACTTTTTTCCACTTGTTCACAAACAGAT
This sequence comes from Paratrypauchen microcephalus, assembly GCA_036785185.1. NCBI lineage: Eukaryota > Metazoa > Chordata > Actinopteri > Gobiiformes > Gobiidae > Paratrypauchen > Paratrypauchen microcephalus. Next base: position 5,524,168 of record JAVJIX010000034.1, on the reverse strand, counting down.
TTTCAATGCTGTAAACAAATAAACATATCTATTTAGATTAGATTTATTATGGGGGTTTCAGCTTCATCCCATTAAAAAAATGTTTGTCTTACACGTGATCTTAACACAACATAAACTACATAGAAAGACAGTCTGATGCACAGTAGTTGCAGCTTCTCCTCGGTGTTACTAACCAGTGTGTACTTTATTCCACAGTTTTTATATTGTTCATGAATTGTTGTTCAGAAAAGTCTTGCGTTGGAGTTCTGAAAAGTTCAGGACTTAAAAATAGTTTTGTGAACAGCGGTAGTAGTTCCCATGTCCAGGTGGATAGTGGGTGGGGTCTACCACTTGCCCCTCTTGCTCCAGTCCTTGGGTGTGAAGTGAAGGCATTTTGGGTCTATACGCAGATGTCTTTTCTGCATGGCTTTTTCATGTCCATCCACAATCTCCTCTGAAAGTGTCAAGATGTACTGACCCTAGATTTAATTTTAAAAAATCCACATTTAAAATCCAGGCAGCAAGTGGACAAACCTAAACGGTGAGTTGTTTAACTTTTACCTTATAATAGTTGATTAGATTGAGGTACTGTAGCGTTGAAATTACATCTTCTTTCTTAACACTTGTGATCTCACTAATTTCACTGAAAGAGAAACAACAAATTAGTACATTTACAAGGCTACTAAATTCAGATAACTAGAATAATCTGATCACCCCACAATTAGATATATTTGGTGTGTGTTTATATGAACAAAAAATATCTGATCATCAAAAGACCTGGTGGAGTCAGTTAATCAACTAATTTTTAAAGCAACTGATGAATTTGGAAGTCAAATTACAGTGATTTTTAAAATCACACTTTCATTCAATACATTTTCCTTGTCCAAGCCAGCACAGTTGTGAAGAATCAGAAAACAATGTGATTTATGATATTTAACAGTTTACATGTCATTTCAATAATCCAATACCTCCAGCAAACAGGTAAGGACCAAATTTTTGCTGTCCATGTAAATATAAGACACCAGTTTGTGTAGTCACTGGGCTAAACCATAAAGAGGAACCTACTTGATGGTTATTTGAGGCCGTTCCCCATTATCAGGCTTGAGGTCCATGAGTATTTCTAAAATAGTTTGAGACCAGTAGGAGCGATAGGACAGAAGACCTAAATCGGAGAGCGGTTTTTCAGGAGTGCCAGTTTTCCCTTCTACTTTGGACAGTTCATAACCTGAGAAGCACAAACCAGAACAGTTTTCATGCAAGACAGCATAGAGATTCACATTTTACAACTAGTACATGCACAACCAGCCCTGCCTCCTGAGCCCCAAATGTCTGACTAATCTAGATATTTACAAGGGCTGAAATGACTAAATAGGCTAATAGTGACTAGTTGACTTTAAAAATAAGCATGGTTGTATTTTGGTCGAATTGAATTTTTAAAAAGTCTTATATATAATAATTGCAGACTATTAAATAATAATTAGTTGCAGCCCTAATATTCAAACAATGAGCGAGTATGCTAGTGCCATCTTTACTTACTGAACTCGATGAGCAGCTTGCCATAGCCCCTGCGCTGGTATGGAGGTAAGGTTAAGATGCAGGCCACATTATAATCTTCAGTGGACTCTTTCTCCTGTGTACATGTAAGTTCACATTAGTAACAAGACAATGTACATTTTGATGTTTTAAAGTGATTGTTAGTACCTTCGAGAAGTAGCCAACTATGTGGAAGCCTTTGGAGTCATATTCAGTCATTACATAAAAGAGGAAAGGGTCAGTATCGTAGTATAAGGTTTTGTGGTCCAGGAAACACTTAGCGATTAAACACAGGTTTTGGGAATATGTCTAAAACGGGAAAATATGTTAGTGTATTCTGGGAAGGCATTACCAATAAATACAAAAAAATGTAATTACACACTTTGTTTTTTCTGCCATCAATTTCAAAAAAGGAAATGGTGCCTTTGCGGTAGATCTCATTGCCGGGCGGATGTCGTAGGTTACATTTTGTCTATAGAAAGAGGATAAAGATGAGTAAAGCTTTCACCAGTGCACATAGATTTATAACAAACGGTTCTTACTAAATGTCTTTGGAGACACTTGAGACTTTTGACGTATTTGAGGCAGAATTCGCAGAGGTAGAGGATGGGCAGTGATGTCAGCTCCTGTGGATACGGGGAGAAGTACCAGGGTTTGAGCCTGTGTCGCCCGAGCTCAATACACTCTATGTTTTTCATTCGTGTGACGATGTCGTCATGGCTACGGTCAGACACCAAACTGCCTGTCATGCGGGGCGCTGTGGGGATCCCATCAGAGCTGTCCTGGGAATCCTGGTTGAGAACAACTCCCACATTAGATAATGTCTGTGTGGCATAAAGTGTTTAATAATTACATTTCAGATATCAAGACATTGCAGTTAGTCACCATTCAACACATATTAAATAATGAGGGATTAAAGTAAAATTGGGTCAGAGGAAAGCGACACCTCTGTTTTATTGGACCCACTATGAAATAGTCAATCAACACACAAATCAACGGGCAATAATAGGAAATTAAACAGACCTCTGGTGGTGGTAGAAAGACACTGGCACTTTGAGGCTTGTTATACTGCAAAACCTTTATCATCTAGCAGAAAAAGACAAAAACATGGCCTTTGGAAACTAAAGAGGAGAATAGGAATAGCTTTACATCAATCAAATCATCTGTTTTCGGAAGTCACACCGAAAGCATTTTGGCATTTTGATTCCAGACTTTGAGTGGGTCAAGAGAATTAAAAAATGATCACACATTGGGATAACAGCACTAATTTAAAAAACAAAAACAAAAAAAAACAAAGAAAATCAGTAGACAACAATTTAATTATTTTGGCTTCAAAGATTTACACTTTTCCATACCTCATCGGTGACTCCACAGTTGGCCTTCCTCTTCCTGCCGGGCTGAGGGGGGATCAGACGCCTCGCTGCGGTGCCGTTCTGTTGACAAACCAAAGTGTTTCTTTACAAAAAGTTGCTCTCCTCAGATCAGTATAAACTGTGTTTAAATGGCGTTACCGTAGTGAGAGAGGTGAGCTGCTCGTGATCTTCTCTGGACTTGAAGGTGGTGCTCTCTCGTGCGGCCGGATACACAGCTGCCTGAGAGGCTTCAGCTGAACTTGGCAGAGAGGGCACAGGGGGGGCGGGCGACACCTGTGGAGCCAAGGGGGCAGGGGGCTCGGCTTTTCTCTTCTGTAAAAAACACATGGCTCAGAAATATCTTACAGAGATGGATTTTCAAAAAGGACAAATAATAAAGGAACTGATTTTGTTTAAAAGGCCGTTTCTAGAGTGATTATGATAAGGTAAAAAAAATTAATATCGAGGCACTGCAGTCACTGGCTGCACACGATTCATTAAAACTGTGTTTGATTGAAAGCCACAGCACAACAATCATTACATTTGTAAGGTTATTTCAGAAAAACTCAAAACCAATTTAAACCTGGTGTTAACACATAGGAGATTCATTACAATTATCCATTTTGGATAAGTTATGTAATGCTGCCATGCCCATTCTGAAAGAAAAGAGTATATAGAAAATAGTAATAAATTCCACGGAGCTTATGTGGTGTTACGATCTCCTGCCCAACAGCTTTTTAGTTACCCCAATGTTAACACCAGCAGTAAATAAAGTCTCTGTCATGGCTCTTTAAAACTGGTAAATTTGAGCTGTACCGGTGCAGGGAGGGTTTTGCCTCTGGAAGGAGCTGTGGCTGTGGTTGTGGTTGTGGTTTGTACGTTGAGATCTAGACTCTTCCTCTGAATTGAACAGAAAGGAAGAGAGGGAAAGGGTTAACTTACAATCACGTTAACCCTTATGTTTACTGGACACACATTTTGGCAGCCAACAGAATTTCAATTCATAAACAAGTAAATGTATTGAATTTAAAAAGGGATTGTTATTTTTTAAATTATACATAGTACACATTTGTCAACACATTCTGATCAATCCTACATCTACTACAAAACAGGTCATCATGAAAATAAAACAGGAGCCTCTTCATTATCCATAAATGACTAATGGGCTGTTAGAAGGGGCCATCGTTGCTCCTTTTTCTTCTTCAAATCAGTCATGTGTTGACAATAACCTGCTGTAGTGAAAGAGCCGTACCAAAGTATCTCTGGGAACCTCCTTCACAGAATGAACAATCCCTTTAAATGGCTGGATAGCTTCATTTGATTTCTAGAACAACAATGAAAACAAATTTCAGCTTTAAGTCTTAGGGCATAATTACATAACCATAGTATTGCTGTAATAAAATAGCAAACGCTGCAATCTTACACCAATTGTGTTCATGTTAATTCTTCCTTTTACATTTGGTAAAAAAAAAAATACAAAGTAATTTTAATATGCCTCACCACTTCTCTTTCTGGAGAGCTGGGTCGCGACCCTGGGAGACCATTCTTAGTTGGAGTCTTTGCTTCTTTTTTGGGAAATTGGAGCTTTTTTAGATCTAGTCGATCCAATGTGACCCACTCATCCAGACGCTTATTAACTGTAAAAGAAACAAAAGTTTCTGGCGTTAATGGCAGCACATTAATGGCTATACAATATTTCACTAACAATGTATTAATAACATCATACTTACAGTCAATATAATGTACATAGTAGAGTTTTCTTGACGAGGCTTCTTTCACACTCAAGATTTCAGCCAATGCTAAAAAAACGGAGTTCATGCTTAATTAGAACAAATTCTAATTATAATATCGTTTATAAATCAAATCAAAGTGCTGCAGGTGATTTTATTCGGTTTTACCAGTACGTGAATGAAACGTTTACTTGGTAATTAACACCAACACATTAAGGTTTCGCAACAATGTGCAGATGTGATTCTGCTTTCAGAGCTTGTAATTTAAAGTGTGTGTGTGTGTAATTTTAAGAATGCGATGCGACGACAGCGTCAATTTTATGTTCACAATTAATATCAAAATTTGAAGAATGAAATACTAATTGAAAGAATATAAAATCAGGGTTATCTGATAGTATTCATGTTGCAAACGTACAAGCTATATTTCACTAAAACACCTCAGCCTGCGTGACTAGCGGTATATGTGTAAATTCCCGCTGTGTGTTTTGTGTTTACAGTGGAGGCCGTGCTGCCTATTGACAACAGCTGAGGCTCGCTTGTTAGCATTAGCCAGGCAGCTTAGCTAGCTACGAAAATCAGATAAAAACTTACGCCATTCGTCTTCGTGTTCTTGGTTTTTGCGCAAAACGGGAAGGCGACAGCCTTCGACGACGTCAACCTGTTGAAAAAAATATGCCAATTTTAGTTTGATAAGGTAATATTGCTATTATTAGAATTAGCATCTTTTGGAAACCTACGGATGTTGCGTTGTCCGCCATTTTCATCATCTGTAAAAGCAGGAGCGGGGTGTTGTGGGAAAATGCCGGTCTGTATCAAAGAACAAATAAAAATCAAGATGACTATTCTTGAAAAAAGGAAGCTGAAAAAGATATCAGGATAGTAAAATAGGATAGTACCATCTTGTCCAGTAAGCCGCTCTATATGATTATTAGTGGAACATGGAACAATTTGTATGATCCATTTTAAAGGTAGGAGTATTTCTTTATACAGTATTTAGATACATCAATGTTCCACTCCATTCTATCCCCACACACAGCCTCCACAACATGTTTGTGTTATAACATGTTTGTGTTATGAGTATGATGATGAGGAGGTTTGTTTGGTTTGCGTCACATCAGCGTTTGGTGTTCTTTAACCATAGACTGTATGGAAAAGCTACCCACACAAGGTTATCAACAATTTTATTATAATCATTGGAACATGATTTGGTACAGAGGAGTTGCAGTGAGATTATAAAGTAATACATACAATATGTCAACAGTAATGGCAAACAAATTATTGGTAAACACGTGTGTGAAATAGCTTCAGCAGTACACAAAGCTTAAAAAGTAATACCCTACGGAGGACTGTGGTTCATATAAGAAACAGAAGAAATATCAATACAAACAGAAACAAAACATAACATGTTTGATTTAGATTTTACCACAACACACTGTGCATCTCCAGTCTCTTGGATAATAAAATAAAAACATCCGCTAAGCCTGCAGTGCCTATAAGACTTTTCATAACTTTCTTGGTCTAAATGACCATCCCTTCTTTCCAGAGCATTTTCTTTGGCTAATTTCACCACAGATTTAAAAAAAAAAATAATAATAATAATAATAATAAAGTTTTTTTTTTTCTTCATTCCCTGAACTAAAATATTATTGTTTGTTCTGTTCTTTGGTACCATGGTCTTTTTCTCATTCTCAGACAGGTCAGTTGCTTTGCTGATTTTCGCAATTTTGTTCTGGCACACAATTCTTTTATAATTTTGGGAATAAGCATAAGAATGTTATGCTACATATTTAATTCTAGAAATTATTTTGACAGGTCCAAAATAGTTTGTTCCTCCAAATTATGAAACTCTGAAGATGAATAAATAAACTCTGAAGTTAATTTTTACATTAAGTTGACCTTTGCAAAGGTGGTTTGGTAATAATATTGCAGCATCTTCAAAATTTCTTATAAAATTTCTAAATGAAAGAGCAAAAATAATTATAAATGAAATACTAGATGAATAAACACCAGCAGTGTAGATAAATAATTGCAGCGTTGAATATTGCTATTGATGTCATTCAAAAACTACAGTAATCAGCTTTCTGAAACAGCATTATGAAACTAAGCACAGGCTACATACATTAAACATATCACTGCTTCTTTTCTCAACCAACATAGCTGTGTTTTAAACCAATTGAGAACTGGCATTTCTCAAACTTGGCAAAATTATTTTTAGTGAAGAAACAACATAATTTTGCTATAGTTTGAAATGTAGTATTTCAGTTAAGTCATTCCTAAAGTGAACATGCAACATTCAGTTGCTGTTTTCTCGTTATACTTTCAAGCAGCACTCGTCACAGATATAGAAAAATAAAATCAAATATAAATAATTAAGCATACATTGAAAAGTGCAAATGTACATTTTCTTTACAGCATAACATATTCACTGTACAATCATTGATTATATACTCACATTTTATGCATTTAATATATATTATGTTACTAAGTAGCATAGTTTGAATAAGAAATATTTCATAGCAAGTCTACTGGAAATTATTTGCATTGCCTTGTGACAGAGAGGCTCTTCTAAACATTGCCAACAGTGAAAGTGTCTGTGTCTGAAAGTCTATGCAAACCTGTATGTAATAATGTGTGTGTGTGTGTGTGTGTGTGTGTGTGTGTCGGCAGCATGTAAAGTGTGTCCACATAAACTGAATGTGCAAATAATAAGCTCTAAAACCAGGAAAAACATATTTTTACTGAAGAGGCACAAAAACTGTCTGGTCAGCAATTCAAGTATCTAGCATTGGTTTGAACAACACACATCGGTCAGACATCAGCAAAGCAGAGAGGAAGAGGGATAAAAGACTGGGATTTCAAAGATGGAGAGATAATGAATCTGAGTTGAGTGGAAACAAGCAGTTCAAGGTGTCATAATTATAATAACACCAATGTTTACTCCACCGAACTATTGCACTTGACCTGAAGTTCATCCTGCAACACTTTGAATTGCAGAAGTATTGTCCACATTCCTGTTTTTATTTATTTGTCCTTTTTTACATCATCAATGGCTTTCAAATACGGAGAAATTTGAAATACGGAGAGCAAACTCAGGATAAAACACACTTCCACGATGTTAACAGCTATGGTGCACCAAAGTTGTCCTCTGGCAGTTTCAATGTAAAGCCTTTGTTTTGATCCGACCGGGTAGAGAGAAGCCATGCCACACTTTTCCAGGCATTTATAGCATCTGTTTCCATGTAGCTGAAGGCATATTGAATCTACGAAACACATTTGAATTGAAATGACATGGCTCAACAGCATTGCAATAGAAATTTAGCTCTTGTGGTGTGTGGCTTTTTAAGTATCAACCCAATAACTTCACAATTTGATGAGACATGCATTGTACTATACGGATTTTTTTGTCACGTATGACGCAGAGATACGTATTATTTCAGGAGGGTAACATGTGTTCTTGCATTGCTTGATGATTTTCACTTTCCCTTCACTCAAAACTGATAAGACAAAGTCCAGATGATTTGATGAATGCAGTTGTCCATTGTAGACAGACTGGAGTATAGTATTTGCTTGCACACTTCCAAATGATATGAATGAGTTTTCCTGTGGAGGTCTTAGCGCTCGGACTTGACTTTGTAGCGCAGCACCAGGTATGTGGCCAGTCTGAGGATCACAAAGAAAGCCCCCAGGACAATGAAGTCTACATAGAGCTTAGCGTCCTCTACATCCAGCAGCTGGAGCACCTCCTCAGGCTTCTGGAATTTGCACGTCATCATGGGACACTCCAGGTCCGACCGGTTCATGCCATATATGGAGAGTATCACACCTTCAAACCCATACCTAAGACATCAGAGCAATCAGAATAAGCATTGACACTATAGCTTTACAAAATATGCCTACTAAAATGGCACCTGCTTTAACCTAACCTTAACCTGCACTATAAAAGGGCCTTGCTGCCTTTGTTATTAGAAATTGCATGTATCTCATGGAACAGCTTTGTAAATGTCTGACTATTTAAAAAAGATCTTTGAGTCTAAAGTGTGACTAGATGTAATAATGCATTGCAATGCATAATGCATATAGAACACTACACTTTTTGAACAATCAAAAAAGCATCACATTACATTATCCATTTACTCCCCCACATCGGTGGTGGTAAATCGAACTCCCTACACTCCCTACCTTCATCTTATGAGAGCTGAAGAGTATTTGTGCATTCCATTCACATTACATTCTAAACAACAATAGCAATGTGTGAAAAAGATAGTGTGTACCTGACATATGATACATAAGAGCTCCACTGCAGATATTTGGGAATAGTGTCAAAATTGACAAAGAAACCAGAAAATAGGAGGACAGGTATGGCTGTGACTGGTCCCACAAAAGTTGCCACCTAAGAAACAAGTATGAATGAAAACGTAAGTTAATGTTTTACAATCTCACACCATAATTTTGTGGTGTACCTGAAGTGAGGTGGAGGCAGCACCTATGAGCAGCCCGAGGGACTGGGCCACCAGGGCTGTAGATGTGGACAAGGCCATGAAGAGCAGGTACCGTCCTGCCTCTGGAGGCTGCTCCGTCATCCAGTACACTATACTACAGTACATTATGGGACATATCACCTGGTAAACAAAAAGCACACTCTGAGGGCTGATTAGATTGGAATTTAGCTCACATTCACATTCTAGGTGCAAATGACAAGGGTTTACTTCAGTTTTCACTCTTACAGTTCTTTGTCATCTGTGACATCTGTGAGGTAATAAATATTACCTGAAATGGGACATCCGCCATAGTCTTGGCTAAGTAATAGGCTTTAAGGCTGTACCAGTAGTTGAGATGTTCTCTCATAAACACAGACATCTCCAGAGGAACTAAGGACAAGAGTGACAATATTAATTGTTATTCTGCAAAATTATTGACAACATGTAATTATGTAATAGTTGATATTTTACAGGTTAATACAGTGGGCATCAGGGCAGCAAACATTAGGAACAGCATAGAGAAGAAGAGGAAGCCAGTGTTGTTGAACACTTTACTGGCATCATTTCCAATTTTGAGATAAAGCAGTCCAATGAGCACTCCAATGGACAGATGGGACATCACCCGAAGGTGGGTCAAAACCTGAACACAAACACGATGAGATGTTTATCTATGATGTTAAAAGATGAACAGAGAGGTTAGTCTGGATATCTTACCGTGTCCCTGCATATTGTGATGAAGGTCCTTTTAAAGAGGATACAGAACTGTGTGAATGTACTGGTGGCAAAGCTGTGTTTCTCCAAAGTCCCAGTCTCCTGGGAACAATAAAGAAGTAAATAATAAAAATTTGTACTTGGTGACAGTTATCCGATAATATAATTTCTTGCAATCTTGGTAATAGAGCTTTAACAAGAATGTTCCTTAATTCAGTGGCAACTGCTGTTAAAAATGAACTACATTTCAGCCAACTTTTATAAATATTTTAAAAGAGATAAATTACCAATAGTAAATTCTAACATTTACGTAATAGACTACACAAACAAAATCTGAACATAACTGAAGGTCAGACAACATGCATTTGTTAGCTAAATTTGAAATCAAACTGAGGGGCATTAGTCATTAGACTGTTTAAAACTGCATATTCTTTCCAAAGCATAAATGTCATGTCACATTTATGGAGATGCATACCCATATCATATCTTCATAATGTGGGGTGGTTACTTACGCTATGGACCTGGGAGTTACAGGAAGGGTCATTCTTGTCTCTGGAGTTTTTCTTGCCATCTTCAGAGCAGAGACCGCCCTGAACGGCCTCAAACAGCACTTGGTTCAGATCCCCATACTCCCCTGATGCTACCTCAATAACTGCAGACACAAGAGAGACATCAATACAATGCAGTGGTAACAACTGTGATAAAGATAATAGACCGTTGGTTTACTCACTGAAATCAGCTGGGTTGTGGTACGTGGGGCAGTGGAGGCCGAGGTTCTTCAGATAGGGGATCAGATATGGGACGGTACCCTTGAAGATGCACTGACCCTGACTAAGAATGTACAACTAGAACAAAAACAAAAGACAGGTGTGTTAATCAATGATATATTATATTGTCAAAGTAGAAATATGTAACTGTACTTTAAGTACTATCAATATTTTGGAATGGTACATTGAAATAAATATATTGACTGATGATGATTTTTACCTTTCTTGTAACCATGGGCAAGAAAAAAAAAAAACAGCATATACGTTGTAATTTATTTTTCTTTATTTTATTTGGAACTATACTATTTATTGCTAGAATTATGGTTACTGCTGAAAATGACATACTATTAAACATTTTAACTCTTAGATTAAATACAAAATGCTGAGCTCAAAAGCACCTCTGGAAATCTCTGAGTATGCAGGACCTAATGGGGCTTAGAGCACTTAAGCCCTGTACCTTATCAAACATCTCGAAGAGCTTGGCACTGGGCTGGTGGATGGTGCAGATGATTGTCCTTCCTCCCTGAGCCAGAGACTTCATGAGAGACACCACCTGAAAGCACGACGCACTGTCCAGGCCACTGCACCAGGGTAGAGACAGACACTTGAACTTAATAGATTACAACGATAATTATACAGTTCAATAAATGACAGATGAACAATACTAGGCTAAATATTTATCATACTGTATGTATTTTAATTTGCCTTTCTGGGGATTTTTATTAAGAAGGTTAACGTGAACATTATTTGAAGTGAAACACTATTTGCTGCACTCATAATATTTTAAGTTCAGTTAGAAAAGGTCTACTAACTAGTATTATCCTGTTTGTTTATTTTTTATTTTAAAAATCACAGCAGTAATATGTTTCAGTCCAAAAGCTATTTTCCCTACAGACCTAACAGAAACATATGTACTGTCTGCAGTGACACAATGGGGGTGCAGGGGGGCTGTACCTGGTGGGCTCATCAAAGAACATGACTGGAGGATTGTTGACCAGCTCCAGAGCTATTGCCAGTCGTTTACACTGTCCACCAGAGAGGTTGTTGGTGCGTGTCTGAGCACACTCCTGCAGACCCAGAGCAGTCAGGATCTCATCCACCTAACACAAAAATAAATAAACAAATAATAATGGGTTGAGAGTCCTCACTATTAAGGTGACATTCGTCCTGGACATTCAGTCGCTATTAGGATAAAGAATCCAGTGTCTATATATTTTTGTCATAAAGAAACCATTAAAAAAGAATCATGTAGCTTAGCATTATTTGCTACATTTGATACTTAGACAAAATGAACAGAAAAAATACAGCTCTGAAGTTAAAATGCACTTACAAGTTCTTTTTTGACCTGCATACTCTCGTTTAGTTTCAGATTAGCCGAAACCTGTAAGGGACATATGGTTTGGTTATACTTTTTTCAACAAAAACTGTGAAAAGCAAAATGTTAAAGACATTTTTTTATAGCTCTTCGTATTAAATTACAACATAGATAGATCAGCATTGTCTATTGCAATATTGATTAAAAAAACAAAACAAAACAAAAAACATGCTTAGTAATAGAAATGGGACCGCTGACTTCCTGTTCAAAACTGCAGAGCTGAGAAGCCCCGCCTCTTCATAGTTGTATTTCATTGTAGCTAGCGGCGTACATGCTTTCATTTTTGAAGAATGGTAACTGAACATCTGACTTAATGTTTCAAATAATTGCAACTAATTACTGTAATGTGGGTCAGGATAGAGGGTAAGTAAAAACAAAGAGCTCTCAAGGCTCAAATGTAAAAAAAAAACACAGCCGAAGCACACAGGGGAATCCCTGTTACGCACCACGTTGGGAGTTCCCCTGTTACGCAGCGTGGTGTGTGCTTCGGCTCTGTTTTTCCGCACTGAAAAATAGTTCCCACCCAAAATGACCAAGTCAAGCTCTCCGTGTTGATTTGCACATTTATTTGCACTCGATATGAATGCGCACTACACAGAAAGTAATTGGGAAAAGCATCGAGCAAATTAATTCCTTTTGGCCGAAATCTTTCTCTGGCGACGTTAGCCTCCAGTCTAACGCGGAGTAGCTGCAGCTGCGCGCGGCGGTCAGTGCTGACAGACTCGGACAATGGCTGGATGAGCAGGAAAACGCTTTCCATCACTTATTTTAGTCTCTGGACTGTGGGGAGATGCCCAAGTTTGACCTGGGGGTGGCATATCCCTTTAAAGCTCCCACCATCATGGCCTCCCGCACGGTGAGGTGGGGCAGCAGCATGTCGTCCTGCATGATGTAGCAGGACATCTTCCGAAATGTCCGCAGGTCTCTGGGCCGACCATTCACCAGGATCTGTCCCTTCATACCAGTCTCCCTTTAATCATAATCAACAGACACAATGGATCACTACATGAAATACAAGTAATGCTAGATAGGTCTATATGTTTTATGTCTTACCTGTATCCAGCTAAAATATTCATAAGTGTGGACTTCCCAGCTCCAGAAGGGCCCATAATGCCAATGAGCTCTCTATTGCAGAAGCTTCCAGAAAGACATTTGAGAAGAGCCTTGTAACCTAAAAGACAATTTTTGTAATGCATGAATGACAAAATAAATACAAATACTTTATTGAAAAAAAAAAAGCATGCAATTTAGAGACTGAATTTGTTTAGACACTAAATTTGATTTCCCCCCAATATTGTTTAATAAAAACAACAACAATAAAAACAGAATAACCAACACTATTTTACACCAACCTAAGACATTAGCTATAAAGAACAAGACAATCAAGGGCTAAATCTAGCTGTGAAAGCGAGTTTGTAAAAGCAAACAAAGCAGCTGTAAAAGTATCCAGTGTAAGTGGCGCCAGCATAAAAAACATAGCCATTCTTCCCAGAAAGAATTTTTGAATGACAAGAAATATGGACTGTAAGTCCTTTTCTTTATTCATTTAATTTTTACATTGCATGTTTGCCACAACAGAATCATTTGCCTCCCCATTTGACCACAATAATATATTAATGAGATATGTGCTTTGCAGCACCAGTGCAATTTCATAAAGCTGCATTTGGAAACTTTGTGTACTATTCCAGATTTCGAAGATTTACTATAAAAATAAAGTAGATTGGGGACAGGGTTTGAAACTGGTCAAAGACCTATGACTTTTTGCACTGAGTGGTCTGTATCATTGCATCATTTGGACAAACTTTAATAACATATAACAGGCAAAAGGAGAAATTCAATTTCTCAACTGGACAAAAGTTCATTAGGTCGAATACGTTTCGCAGCTCATCCTCATCCTAAGATCTGTACCGCACTGTCCTCAAAGGAGTGGCCTGTGGCTTTAGGTGCCACTCCTTTGAGGACAGTGAGGTACAGATCTTAGCCAAAGAAAAGAACTGGTTTGAGAGGAGAGTTAAAGAGACTATTTTTGTCAAGAAATTATAAGACCAGTGACTACTTTCTATTATTTATTGTATTATCCCATTTTAATAGTCCTTTGGCGGCACGGTGGCTAAGTGGCCAGCACTCACGCTTCACAGCAAGAAGGTTCCCGGGTCGCCCAGGCCTTTCTGTGTGTGTTCTGTGTGGAGTTTGCATGCATGGTCTGGGTTCGATCCCCGGGTCGCCTGGGCCTTTCTGTGTGGAGTTTACATGTTCTACCCGTGTCTGGGTGGGTTTTCTATGGGCACGCTGGTTTGCCCCATCAACCCAAAACATGGACCATAGGAACCTCCAGCTTAGGTCCTGACCAAACTGAAGCAAGAAGATCATGGAGATGGTCCCCGGGCGCAGAAGTATGCTGCCCACTGCTCGTGTGAGATCAAAAAAGTCACTTCTTCTTCTTTGTGATTCTGCACATCTCATTATATCGGACTTGAAGTGAAAGTGACTTTTTCGGTGATAAGTCACTGTTTTCACTCTGGAAGTGCATATAGTAGATGGCTTGACCTCCACTGTGGGTCAGTTGTAATAGCCCTCATCTGGACTAAACCACTTCCTGGTCTCTGTGTCTCAGCAGGGAGGGGTCACATGACAGATAGTTGATGATGTAAGAGGACATGACTGCACACTGGTCGTTTCCACCCCAGAGACTTATCTTCATTAGTCATGGTTTAGTTGAAGTCATCACTTCCAGCACTCACTGATAACTGCATGTGATCTGTACTCTAAATGTTTGCTCATGCCTGCGCTTCACTGAAGACATTACTCATTACCACTACACTGACTATTAAACAGCTTTCAAACCAATCTTGAAGCAGGAAATATATCTGTGAGCTTTTCAGGACCAAAGATGCATGACATCATTCAGACTGTGTATAGTGATTTGTCCTCTATGTTCAAAGGGTTATTCGCCTTCATTAGAAAAACAATTATTGAGTGGCTGATGATTAATTTCATATTTATTCAAAGTGGACTTGCTGCTTTGACCCCTCAGACTGGTCAAATGTATTCAGAGGGAGAATACAAATATATCACTGTATGGTGATGTATGGACCAGTTGAATAAAACATAAGCATGCATCCTCACTGCCCTTGTTATCAAACATATCTCCAGATTGCACTTTCTTCTAGCATGTGATTTTTTTTTTCTTTACTTAAAGAAGAAGAAACTTTATTGATCTCACACTGGAGAAATTCTTCTCTGCATTTAACCCATCCTGTTATTAGGAGCAGTGGGCAGCACATTACTGCGCCCGGGGACCAACTCCATGTTCTTCTTGCTTTGGCTTGGTCAGGACCTAAGCTGGAGGATTTTTTACCTATCATGCATGTTTTGGGTTGATGGGGAAAACCAGAGTGCCCGGAGGAAACCCACCCAGACATGGGAAGAACATGCAAACTCCACACAGAAAGGCCCAGGCGACCCGGGGATCGAACCCAGACCATGCATGCAAACTCCACACAGAACACACACGGAAAGGCCTGGGCGACCCGGGGATCGAACCCAGAACCTTCTTGCTGTGAAGCTTGAGTGCTAGCCACTCAGCCACCGTGCCGTCAATAATAATAATAATAAACAATAACATATTTTTCAATGCATGTGTGTTTCAGATCACCACTGACAGTACATACATAGTCAAAAGAAGAAGAAGAAGATACGCTTTATTTATCCCCGTAGGGAAATTATTTCTCTGCATTTGACCCATCCTTCAGGAGCAGTGGGCAGCTCATCTTTCAGGCGCCCAGGGACCCATCTCCATGATCTTATTGCTAGGCTTGGTCAGGACCTCAGCTCGAGGATTTTACCTGGAGCATGTTTTGGGTTGATGGGGGAAACCGGAGTGCCCGGAGGAAACCCATCCAGACACGGGGAGAACATGCAAACTCCACACAGAACACACACAGAACCGTCCGGGCGACCCGGGGATCGAACCCGGAACACTAAAACAAGGCCCTTGGTAGGAGTGACTACACCTGGATGAATACAGTGCACTTTTGCTATCCTCTCCATCATAGATTGTGTTACACTAGTGCTCTCCCCTGGGACAAACGTCTACACATGAAAGCAGGACACAGCACTTCATCTTAACATAGAAGGAAACGGATGCTCTCTCCTCCTCGATCTGACAACAACAAACGGTTTGCTCATTGAACACCTCACCTTTCTGAGTCCCTTTGCTCTGGTTCTGCTGATAACAAGCAGCGACAAATCTAAAACAACCTTCCCCTTTGATTTATGATTATTTTGGACATCCTTATTCATGTACCAAAAGACTAGAGCAATCTAGAGCAAAGGGGGGACAGTAAAAAGTACAAGTAATGGTACTTCAAAATAAAATGACTTGCCTGATCAGCCATTTCCAAAGTGTGTGATTCTGGCAAGTCAGGTAATAAAATTATTAAGTAGAATTATGGAGTAATTTTAATATTTGTAAATGTAACCACAACACCAGAGAAAAAAAACCTCCAAATTCTGTATCATCTTGCTCTTTCTCTTGATGAAGCTAAAACCAAGAAGTGGAATAGATTCAAAATTATGATAAAAGGAGAAATTCAATTTGTCAACTGGACAAAGTTTATTTGGTCAAAAACGTTTCGCAGCTCATCCGAGTTGCTTCGTCAGTTCTGGTTAGAGTGCTGATGGACACTGCGTATATCTAGCTGCAGGGAGGAGCTAATTACACTGAAATTATTCTGAAACTATCCCACCTCTTTGTTTTCAGCTTTCTGTCTTGGTTTTGTTGAAAGCCCATTTAGGATATCCACAAACAGAGAGGGCTTCCTGCACAAGAGAGACAAGGACAAGAAATAAGACAACAGAGAATCCGAACCCAGGAGGAAAGGGGTAGCGATTTCTGAAAAACTACAGAGGATTTTCAGACAATATGAAACCCCAGTTTATTTCAAACCCACAAACGCTTTAAGAGAAAAACTAGTCCACCCAAACGACAAAACACCGAGCCACAAACAAAGCAATGTGGTCTACTCCATTCAGTGTAGTGAAGACTGAAAAAACAAAACAGCCACTTCACAAGAGGATGTACCAACACAGACGGGCCTGCCAGAGTGGACCGTCATCTGCCGTACATCTCCACCTAGAAGCCACGGGCCACTCCTTTGAGGACAGTGAGGTACAGGTCTTAGCCAGGGAAAAGAACTGGTTTGAGAGGGGAGTTAAAGAGGCTATTTTTGTCAAAAAAGAGAATCCTTCTTTAAACAAGAATGGGGGAGTCAGACATAATTTGTCTTCCATATATAATTCCATTCTCAAACCTAAATCTAAATAAACACAGGAAACAAGGGGGCTAGCCTTGCCTGGTTTACACCTGACCATATCACAAGTGATATATGGTCTGGGAGCCACCTTCGAAATATCTCGTACCGGAGGTGTGGTTTACGATCGCCAACGGCCGTTTATTGGGCGTTATGAATGTCTATCATTTGGCGTATATGTAGCCCATAGCCAATCATGTCAGTTGTCAGTTCAAACTACAAGCTTCCGTTTGTCACGTAGTACGCGCCACAGTCTTGCCACCCCTCCCCGCTCTCTGATTGGCTCCCAGAATCGGGAGAGCTCGCTTGCCATAGTTGCCAGGCTGTCTTTCAGATCGGAACGAACGAAAGCAGCCTGGGATTTCCCAGGTTAAGGCCCTGTCCCCACGACAACGTTTTTTGGAGGAAACGGAGAAGTTTGTGTGCGTTTGGGCCTGCCGTCCAGACGGCGCCGGCGTTTTTGGGGGCGAGAACGGAGTTTTTCAAAAACGGGTTCCAGAGTGGAGAAGTCGGAGAACGCCCCCCGTCGCGTTGGCATGTGGGCGGCAAAAAAGCGCGGCAGGTGAGAAAATGATGACGTCGCGCTGCCGTAATCATCACGTGACCGGTGACCAGAGGGTGTAACCCTGCGCCTTCCGCAGTTTATTGGCACTGCTGCATCAAACTCTGTTCATATGCAATGCATTGCGACAACAGCAGAGGACCATGCACAATTACGCCTTTCACGGAACCGGAGGCAGAGGAGCTTGTTTCGGGCTTCCTCCGTGTGCATGACATGCCACAATGTTTGGGATCGATCGATGGGACACATCCCCTCAACATACCGGTACCGGTTTATGGACGTTACTGTGAAGTGGCCTGGCAGTACGCACGACGCACGGGTGTTTGCCAATTCAAAGCTAAACACGTATTTTAAAACTGGAAAATCCCATCGCTGGAAAGGCAGATAGTGGACAATGAGGAGCACATACCAATTTGAGTGTGTTGTGTGCTGTAAATAAAGAGAAAGAGCAACCATTTCTTGTCTTTTTTATTAAATGAAAATTTACCTTTTACAAACAGGCACATGCAGTATCACACACAAAAATATATAGCTGCCCGTTGGTGATGGTCCCCGGTTGTATATTCTCGCCGAAAAGCCAACATAATGTCCGAGTATGTTTAACATTCCCGTAGTAAGATCCAAACAAGCATTTTGCCTAAATAACACGACCAACGTTAACAAGAGTTCTACTTGTTAATGTCTATCTAATAAAACGATAGCAAGTAATGCTAACTATCGATTTATAGGCAAAAACTCTGCTCACGCAGCGCAAATCTTTGTTCTGTGGCGTCTGTCTATGTTAGGGACGGTCAGCATTTTCACATTACCGGAGTGAGTCGCTGCTACATTGGTGGAGCAGGGGGACAAAATACATTTGCTTGTGTTGATGGTCCCAAAAGTACACGTGTTTGCTTGTTTATGAAAGAGAAAGGACTTTCTGCGCATGTGCTCTTTGTAGTCTTGCGTTACCGGTGGCTCTGGCTCTTTCCGGTTTACAGCGCCACTTATCGGTGTGACATATGTACTACATCGTATTCACTCAGCGCTCCGTGCTCATCTTGACGCGAAGGTTTTCTGATCCAACACGTGTGTGGACGAGACTTTTTTTCACCCCGGGTAAAAAAAAAAACAGGAACGTTGTCGTGGGGACAGGGCCTAAGGCTAGCCAGATCAGGTCGAGAGGTGTGAAAACAGCCATTAGGGTTTGAATGGGTATGCTAAACGAAATGAAAAAACAAAAGACAGAAAGCTGAAAACAAAGAGGTGGGATAGTTTCAGAATAATTTCAGTGTAGTTAGCTCCTCCCTGCAGCTAGATATAAGCAGTGTCCATCAGCACTCTAACCAGAACTGACGAAGCAACTCGGATGAGCTGCGAAACGTTTTCGACCAAATAAACTTTGTCCAGTTGACAAATTGAATTTCTCCTTTTATCATGGATTCTACCTGGACGACTGAGGGATTCTTCACACATTCAAAATGATGTTACTTTAGTAGAAATTGTACCCAATCAATAAATTACTCAAGTAAAGATTCTTGCATAATTGAAAATAAAAGATAGAGATAAAAGGAGACACAAAGCAACAGCAAAAATCCAGTTTTTCTGCTTTGATCCGACATAAAAACAAAACTGCTGGACAATCTTTTAAAAAAGAGTTGTTAACAAGGCCCTTAGAGTCATGTATTAAATTGCACCACAAACCTTGGTGTGGCTGTGTTTTCATGAGGACAAGAGAAAAGACAAGCTCTCATACAGTGAGCGGTAATTAGCAAAAGTCACGAATCTTGCCTCTCACACATCATTGCGTTGATGAGGAGACACGGACGCCCGGAGGAGACAAAACAAACAGTAGCACAGAGAAAAGATTGGACTAAAACATGAAGCACGTTTGGCAAACACACAAAATGATTTATTGACCCTTTCTTGGTCCTAGCTCCCTGCTCATCGGACTCCAATACCACTCATTGTGTAGGGGACATGCACATTTGAGAACACATAGCATTTTCTACAAGGTTAAAAATATCCAGACACCAGCTTAACCTGATGCAGTCTCATCATTACTATAGACAGTGATCTTAAACACTGTCTATATTTTATGAGAGGATCCATCGATTAGGTCTTGATGCCCTGCTTATCATCCGACAACACAGAAAAATCTGAGTGGAGCAGTGTGCCAAGTGCAAGTGTGAATTATTTACTGTGTCTAAAGTCTGCTGAGCTCAGCAAAGCTTATAGCACACACAGCTCCAACATAGTGGATATCTGTAATAGGCCTGTGTCACACTTTGGCCCTGGCCTCCAAACAACAGGCTAGGAAAGACAATATTTATCTAAATGGCACAATGTATTTCTTGAAATCTCTGCACTTCAGATATTGATCGGTCTGTGTGGGTACATCCATCATGATAAGGATCGGAACTGTCTATCTGGCTATCTTCAAGCCTTGTTTCCTGCTTCTTTTTCGTTGTTGGGTGGCCAGAGAAAATAATGCACCTACAAATAAGTTAAGTTTAATAATAAAATGTATTCCTCGGGATGAAATATTGGGAAGAGGTTTGAACTCTCCACATCTGTTTGTAGGGAGACCACATTATCTACTATATAATTTTGGCCTATTAACAACAGCAGTGTGCTTTAAAGTAGAGTTAGAAATGTCTGAGGGATAGTACCTCTCCGGCGGTACCAGGGGCCCTCGCGGATGGTGTAGGACAGCTCATTAAACTCCAGGTCGACAGCAGAACGGCGGGGCAGGTGGGAGAAACGCTGGGCCTCAGTGATATGGTTCTCCACCTTCTTCAGGTGTGTGAGCAGAGGGGCCTCTGGGGGAGCCCCAGTGTGCAGCTTAGTCTCCTCCATCGGAATACTCACAGCGGTTGGGTCCAGGGTCCGCTCAGCCATCCTGAAAGACTGTTGGAAAACATGGTGTAGGTACCCTCCATTATAATGTAAAACTAAGCAGAGGTCAAGGATACAAACTAATAATCAATTTTCAAGCTGTAAGCTATTTATTACATACTTTTTTCACACCTTGTGAGAAAGTACACCAAAGGTCATATTCTCAGCATCTGGAGAATGTCCAACAATCTGAGACTCTGAACTGTTGACTAACTAACTAACTAACTGAACCAAACTGAATTTGCCTGGTCAGCCATGAATACACACTTCCTATTCTTATCTAATAGAATATATAGAGAGAACCTGTGCAAATTAAAGATCCCATGACATGGTACTTCTTGATGCTTTTATATGGCTCCTTAATGGTTACCTAATACTGTAAATGAATCCTTCTTCAAAATCAACACTTAGTGCATGAGAAAGACACATGTACAGAGTCAGAGTCATAATCTCTCTGTCTGAAGAACTCATTCTGGGCCTTGTTGCTTGAATGCAAATGAGAAGGACACAGATTGGTTAGAGGAGCGGTTGGGGGGGTGGCCAAATGCGCCGCTGGTTCCTTGTTTTAGCGGTGCGCTGTGCCTGGCCCCACTTCCGCGTGTGTAAGCGCGAAGGAGGAAAGGAGAGCCTTTTCAATGAAAAAACCCACATTTTCACAGAAAATAAAATTAAACCACTGCTGTTTCAGAGGTCCAGAGGGTTGGGTAAAGGACTTCCGAGCCTAGAAACACTCGCACGTGCCTCCAGGCAAATAAAAAACGCATTTCGCATTGCGTAGCTCCTCCGCAGTCCAAACTCTCTGGGCGTGATTTCCAGAGACAGGGGGTGGAGATCCAGAGGGTGGTGGAACTGAATTTGCATTTCTTTTTTCGATCTGACGTCAATAAGGTGCCTTGTCCAGAATCGCCCATTTGAGCTGTGTTTTTTTCAAACGCAGAAAAGGATCGCAAATGCTCAGTTTAGACATTTCGCAACTTTTAGCCATTGGGGGGCCCTAAACAGGGTAGGGGAGCTCACATTAACGTTAAAAAACCTCAGAAAGTGAAAATTTCATGCCATGGGACCTTTAAGCATTTCTACTGTCTTGATTTCATAAAGAGTAAGGAAATGCTGTATTGACATCAGGACCATCCCCTAGGCCCATAGCAGTCAACATAACTCTTGAAATTGAAAGAAAAAATTATGTGTATAAATTCCATACAAAAGTCTAAATTATTTCTGTTGAAGTGACCTTTTTTGTGCATATATTACAAACAAATCCATAATGTAAATAAAATATAGTTAACTTACTGAGTCACTTTAAATGTTTTATGGTACAAAAAATTTAACCCAGTAGAACATAGTACTGATTTGAATTGATCCAGTGATCTACAGTTGACAGCCTGGGGGTCTATATTAGCTTCATTAACTACAGCTTGTATAAAGAAATGTAAAGGTTTGGGGGATGACTTCAGACAGCATGTTAAGAGGCTGGTCTTGATGTGATTATAGCTCAGTAGATGGACTAAAGGCTTCAGTGAGTGTGAGGATCTGGTTTCAGCCCTGCAGCAGGCCCATATTGCTGATTCAAATACATTTCCTCTTAGAGCCAGACAGAGAGATGTCTATAGACTCTATTACATGGACAGTGTGCAGCTGACCCACTGGCTCTCTCACAACCCGACACTTCAGGTGCAACTATTAACACTGGGCAAACATGTCAACCCATTAGGCACACATCAACAATGCTGTGAAATATTCCTACAGCACAAAAAAGTAAATTGTTATAATTTGAAAACAGTTAGACTGTACACGAGCCGGAAGGAAGGAGGCCGAGGACTAGTGAGTGTGGGAACCACTGTCCAGGATGAAACATCCAAAATCCATAAGTACATCAAGGACAAGGCCCCGACAGATGATGTGCTCAAGGAATGCCTCAGACAGTGGAGTGCAGAGGAAGAGGTGCAGGAGGGACCATCATGGCAGGACAAACCCCTACATGGGGCGTACCACCGAAACATAACTGAAGTGGCTGATATCAAAAAATCCTACCAATGGCTGGAGAGGGCTGGTCTGAAGGACAGCACAGAGGCCCTCATCCTGGCTGCACAGGAGTAGGCCTTGAGCACCCGAGCAATAGAGGCCCAGATCTACCACACCAGACAAGACCCAAGGTGTAGGCTGTGCAAAGAGGCTCCTGAGACAGTCCAGCACATAACTGCAGGGTATAACTGCATGCTGGCAGGGAAAGCATACATGGAGCGACACAACCAAGTGGCGGGCATAGTGTACAGAAACATCTGTGCAGAGTATGGGCTGGAGACCCCAAGGTCAAGGTGGGAAACACCTCCGAAGTTTGCGGAGAATGACCGAGCCAAGATCCTGTGGGACTTCCAGATACAGACTGACAGAATGGTGATGGCGAACCAACCAGACATAGTGGTGGTGGATAAGCAACAGAACAGAGCCGTGGTGGTGGACATTGCTATACCAAGTGATGGTAACATCAGGAAAAAGGAACACGAGAAACTAGAGAAATACCAGGGGCTCAAGGAAGAGCTGGAGAAGGCCTGGAAGGTGAAGGCATCAGTGGTGCCCGTGGTGATCGGAGCACTCGGGGCTGTAACCCCCAAACTGGAGGAGTGGCTACAACAGATCTCAGTCCAGAAAAGCGCAGTACTGTACTAGGAACAGCAAAGATACTGCGCAGAACTCTCAAGCTCCCAGGCCTCTGGTAGAGGACCCGAGCTGGATGAGAGTGAGAGACCAACCACCGTGGAAGGTGAGGAGCACTTACATTTTTTTTTTTTAAATATATATATATATACTTGTAATGGAACACCAACACTTATCATAGTACTGTACATTTATCATATAAGTAGTCCACTAGGTGGCCAGCCACTCTTCAAGCAATGTAAAAGTGTGACTTTTGTTTCACAGCACATTTGGCGAAAATCCAATGTCATTTTGTGTAGGCTTTATAGCTGTGGCACAAGATAGGAAACACTACAAAAGAAGGAAACCAGCTCACTGGAGGTGAATCCAAATAATTCTCTAAGATGGGAGGATGCTGCGGAGGTCCCCTGATGGAGTTGTTGAAGCCAAAGGCCTGTGACTGCTGGCAGCTCACCTGCCCTGCTGTGCAGCACAATCTTATCAAAAATGCGTATAACATTTGGTGTTCTATGCTGAGCTCAATATCACAATATAGAGTGACCTAAATATAGCTTACCATAGATATATGATCAAAAGACACTTTTTATTCTTGACTGGATTTTGCCATGGATGCAATTATAGGCAATGAACAACTATGCAATTAGTTATGTCCTCACAAAAAGCACAGAGTTCTGTGTTTCTCAAGGCTGCAGGATTTGAAAACATTAAATTAAGGGCCTATTGCCAAGTAAATATGTTAAAAGCCACAATAATCAGTCTCTACTGTGTTAGATGAAGAGAAAAACTACAGACTTGTAGTACCCTTTGACATTGCTCCTAATATGGACCCACGTGATCAGGAAGAAAACTGACTACAGCGACTATTGATCATCCTGCCATTAGTGAATTTCCATTACCAGGGTGCACGGGCTGGACAACCCTAGCAGACTAAATGGCCCCTCGCTCAAGTAAAGGCCTCCATGTTTTTGTCATGGGTGGTTCTTTGGACTGAACACGTGACCTCAATTAAGAACGTATAAAAAGTCTTTATAAGGACTTAAAACGTATTGTGCATTTTGTGCATTTGCAATAGCCCCGAATCCTCCCTGTAGATACTCCGTACCCAGAAAGTATTCTGACACATGCCAACAAACACATGACACAAACCTATTAGTGTATGATGAAGCCCAGAGGAGCAACAGTGCCCAGTCGATTTGATCAGGTAAAAAAACACCGCCACATTAGAATGTCCCGTTGAAGCCTGAACAAAGTGGAGTCAGAAAAACCCATTCAAAATGATCTCTGGTTCTCTAAGTTCCACAGAAAACCGGTGGGCTCCAAATGTTCATCGATATGTCTCGCCCATCCTCACCGTCCTGCGTCCACTACAGCCTCAAACTAGGACTGCATCCCACCGCGAGAATCACCCGGGGATCAGCGGCAACGATATAATGTCATGTTTTCTTCTGTTGTCCAACGTCAAACGCATCCATCCCGTATCCAATTCGCGTAAAGTGGTGTTAGCTCACGGTCCGACACATGTGCCGCGGGAACATAAACATCCCAACAGCGCTGCAGAGGCTTCAGTCTCAGCAGCAGCAGCAGCGGCGGCGGCGGCGGTGGCAGAATCAGCGGCAGAGACAGAGCAGCCACACACTGCTCCTGCGTGCGTCTGTGAGGTGCGCACGCCGGGCTAAGATGCAGGGCGTTGCTGACAGAATGCTACCAGGCAGAAAAATATCTGTTAGGCTTTTGGACACTTTCCCACAGTGCATTGTTTTTGTTTAGTTTGGTTTTCACGTTAGGGTAAAGTAACACACAAAGATTATTAGGCTACACTGTTGTGACGTCTTTTAGGGGAGATGATCATGAAAATACGCAGCACTATCGTGTTGTTTATGTTTAGGCTACGCAAATCAAACTGGCCAACATCATGAGCCTCGTCTTTAAAGAAATTCACCATTGTAGCCATATCATCTAGGGATTGGATGCTACACTAGACTGGCCAATAAAGACCTTGCAGAGGGATGACATCTGATGTAAGTTTGCGCTTTATAAACGTGAAGATATAGTTTGACAATGTTTAGGTCCGTCTGTCTCTTTAAAGGCCGCACCTGCGCAGCTGCCTGGTGCTGATGCTGCAGTGCCCGGGTTATTTTCGGTAAAAGAGCCGGGGTTACTATCGTTCAAACGGGCCCTCCGCGGCTTACATCACCCCTGAGAGGAAATCAAGACCATTTTTAGCCAATCCCACCTGCCTTTCTTATCCAGACCCGTTTGATACCATCACTTTGAGTTGCGCCTCTTCAGATGACTTTTGACTGGACCACTTGGCATGATTCTACTGGACAGAAGAACACAATGAAATGTTTTACTAATTGATGTTTTCTGCATCTAGTCAAATCATGAAGAGGAAAGATGGTCCCCTGTATCAAGATCAAGGCAGTACTACTGGTTAGAACAAATGAACAACCTCTGATGACAAGGAATTGCTTTTTTTTCTTCTTCTTCTTTTTTTGAGAACATTCACAAACAAGATAAGCACAACACGACCATTAATCATCTAAAAGCCTGTGTGTATTACCCTGGCTTTGTACTAAACTGCTCATTACTAGAGGCAAACACATGGAGTCATTCCAGTTTCTGTGATGGACTGACATATCTCAAGTCATGCCAGTGTCAATATATAATGTTGACCTGAAGGGTTTGACAGATGAGGTTATTCTACATACTTAACACAGTCATGGGCAGGGTTAAACTTGGCAGCAACCACATCTCTGGTCACACTGGGCTGCATTTTCTTCATGCAGGGGATCTTTACTGACAAAGGTATGTTTAAAATACAGACTTTTAAATTGTATTAATCATGTATATAAATGTTCAGTTTCTTTATGTAGGTTCAGAGGTCCTTCCTGTTACACTGACACTTACGCATACATATAATTTATTTTTATACAGGTGTTTTAATTGCTCAAAACTACCTTGAAAACTGTACACTGAGTGGCTTCCTGTCTGAGCTTAGACATACTTTATTGATCCACAAGAGAAATTACTTGGACACGGTAACTCACACAATACAATATATTATAATAGCAAAGAGCAAAAAAATACAAATGGTAATAATACATTCAACATAAGGCGTAATTATATAAATGTATATGTACAAGCAAATAAAAAAATATAGAAATGTAATACAAATATATCTCTTAGCTAGCAACAGGAGGTTGTAAGAAGAAAACAGTGCAAAGATGAAATAGTGATTAACATGACATAGGGTTTTCTATTACATAAGAGTACAGTTGTATGGAGTATGGTATGAATATAGTCCTGTATCTCTCACTGGGTGGAGCTCTAGGAGCCTGTTGGAGAATGAGCTCCTCTGTCCCTCTATAGTCTGGTGCAGTGGGTGAGCAGACCATGACGGAGAGCAATTTGTCCAGTGTTCTCCTGTCCCTCATTGTGACAATGTCTCCATTTCACAGCTGATCACCTGAGGATCTTTATGGATTAATTTGTCAATCTAGGCAATGTTCCTTTTACTGGTGCTGCTCTCCCAGCAGACCACAAGGAAGTACTGGAAGTACCACAGAATGGTAGAAGATCTCCAGCAACTTGCTGCACTTGAGCTTTCTCAGGAAGTAGAGTCATGCTCTTCTTGTAGACAGCATTACAGTTGTCTCTCTAGTCCAGTCTGTTGTTCACGTGGACGCCCAGGTACTTGTAGCAGTCTATTATTTCCATTTTCCGTCTCATGACCCTGGATGATGACGGGCTAGCTTGTCCTCTGCTATGGCGGCACGGTAGCAGAGTGGTTAGCGCTCTTGCTTCACAGCAAGAAGGTTCCGGGTTCGATCCCCGGGTCGCCCAGACCTTTCCGTGTGTGTTCTGTGTGGAGTTTGCATGCATGGTCTGGGTTCGATCCCCGGGTCGCCCGAGCCTTTCTGTGTGGAGTTTGCATGTTCTCCCCGTGTCTGGGTGGGTTTTCTCCGGGCACTCCGGTTTCCCCCATCAACCCAAAACATGCACCATAGGTACTCCAGCTTAGGTCCTGACCAAGCCGAAGCAAGAAGATCATGGAGATGGTCCCCGGGCGCCCTAATGTGTGTGCTGCCCACTGCTCCAAATATATGTATATATATATAGGATGGGTTAAAATGCAGAGAAGAATTTCTCCAGTGTGAGATCAATAAAGTTCACTTCTTCTTCTTCTTCAGATGGTGTTCCCTGCTTGTCTCCATGGAGATAGACAAGATGCCATACCATGGGACATTCTAAACAAAACTCCTGAAGAAAAGCAGGTGGTGGACAATTCACCTGACAGTTACATAGTGCACCATAAACGATTACTCCCACATGTTCATATTGCCCTATTTATTTGTACATAATTCACTACAACCATACTGTCTATATTGTATATTGTATATACTGTATATTACTGTATACTGTATATACTGCATATATTGTATATACTGTATACTGTATATCGCACGTGCTGCTCCTTGCACTGCTGATTAAATGCTAAACCACATTTCGTTACTTGTATTTATACATGTGTAATGACAATAAAGTTTAATCTAATCTAATCTAATACTGCACCATAAACGATTACCTGTCAGTGGCCATCTCTACAAGTCACACCAGTCCTCTGCAATAAATAAATAAAACTAATCAATACATTAATACAAAGAATCTATAAATGATAACTGTGTTTGGATTCTTTAAGGGCAGTGTAAACATAGCCTCTCTCCTGCTAATGTAGTGTTGAGTAATGACTAACTGTTCAAAGGTTCACAGTGAAGGAGGATCCAGACTTTGGCGTGTTTCAGGAGAGTATGAATGGATTGGCAGGGGACAAGAGCAGTTACTGGGAGATCCTGACAGAGCGCTCAGGAGACCTCAAGACTGGCGCGGGTGAGTATGTCCTCTCTAGAGTATGGTCATCTGAGACTGCCTAATGAGATGTAATAAGGCAAGGGAATTAGTCCAGAGGAAATGTCTATTTCTATTAAGAATTACTGTTATTGAAGTAGTATGTTATTGTTTGTGTTGTGTTGGGTGTTTCAAACCTGTAGCCTTTGAGCACTTTTTGGTGAGGTTCAATAAGGTATTGTAACAAGAAGAGCAAAGTATGCAGCACACCTTACTTATGCTGCCTATGCCTGCTTGGTAAAATAAACAGTACAGCGACATCTAGTGGTTGTTTCAAGTAGCCTAATTTAAGTATAAAAACGCGTTTGTCCATGGGTTTCAGTATAATGAAAAAGTTATAGCAAACAACTGAGACCCATAGTTTGACTTTGAAGAAAAATGTGCATGGTTTTATAAATGTATTTTGTTGTATAGTCAGCCATATACTAGTATGTATTGTTTGAGATGACGACAAAAATATGTATAAAACTGTTTTGTTTATTCAGGTAGTCTGACTACCTGAAGTCTCTCTGAGGGCTCTGTGACTGACACACGAGCATCTTGGATCAAAGAGCCCATGGTTTTAACAGGATTAAAGTTTCAGATGCAGTCAGGACAGATGGATGGACACTAAGCTACTTTTTGGTCATGCAATCCAAAAAAATACTTTTTTCTGTGAAATATAAACAATATTTAGTTTTTGATTTAGTAAAATGAGAACCGGTATACAGAATTTGAAGAATGAATTTTAATTTGGGTTGTTATAACGCAACACAAAAATAGGAAAATTACAAAAATATACAAAACACAAAGAGAAAATGCAGTATTAAGTAGAGCATCCCCAAGTGAACTCGGGCTTTATCCTGCCATTGCTGTAAAAACATGGTTTAGGCTACATTAATGTAATATTTTATCTGCCATATTTTTCATTTAATTTCACTGTTTACTCACCACATGATAGAGAGCAATCACAAATACAAGGGACACACTGTGCAAAGAAACGCTTCCAGCCAGTTTCCTTATTCCTACAGTTATCTATGCGGGTGCACCCCTGTTTAGGAGGGCCATAGTAGCTCTTATAGGCACATGTGGAGGAGCAAGTCCCATTCAGCTCAGCTTCACTGACTTCAACATGGCCTTTTTTACACATTCCTGCAAAATATGAGGAAAATATACATCAGTAGAATATGTACCAAAAATAAACACAATAAAATGCAACAAAACATAGTAGGCTTACTTAGGCAGGATGGCCTTGGGGTCCACAGACCATTGGGAAGACATGTTCTGGTTGAGTTTCCAAGCAACATGAAGCCAGGGCGGCAAACGTAGCGCACAACAGAGCCCACCCACCAATCATTCCCATACACTGCTCCATTATAGTCAGTAGCTGGTCTTCCACAATTCACTTGAATGTAAAGTGAATTGGATATCAAATCATGGCAATTGTCATGTCTGTTTGGATTTTCATGGAGACTGTGTTACCTCGGCATAATGACTTGTATCCAAGCCAGCAGCAGCTTGAGTCCCCACACTGGTCTCGTTTGACCTCCTGATGTCTTGCTCTACATCCTCCCACACAGAGAGGAGCAGTGCCGGACCAATATGTGTGGTCTATGAACTTTGGCTGAGGCCACTCGGTTTCGCCTTAAAGGAAAAAAAATGTAGTTTTTCCATCAGAAATGTTACACAGTGCACCTTTAAAGAAGCTATATAGCATAAAATCTTACCACTACCTTCCTCCTTTCCAGCCCATGCAGTCCACTGAGGAAATGACAAAGATGCACAAAGAAGCAGCAACATCACATGATAAAATGTCCAATTTCCCACCACCTTAAATGTTCTATAAAATTCCATTTATATTACATTTCAGTTTGCAGAATCAAAAGCGTTGTGTTCAGGACAGGAAGCAGAGTGGGGTAAGTAACACTTACACTAAGCTGTGAGCACAGTTTAATCTTCAGCGCACTGAAGGCCAATGTGAGCCTGAGATTGTGCTGCTCTTGGAGACCGAACTGTACAAAATATCTGAGAATGTCACACTGAGAGGCAAGTAATCATTCCATAATCCCAAATGCTGTACACACGATTTCATTATTTAATATGTACATTGTTTATATCAGAGAACTAAACTCCTTTTATTTAATGACAGTTTTATTTAATGACAGTCACACTAAGGAGATTACTACATTTGTCCACATGCCGCCACTTAGATGCCTCTCAGGAAATACTCTCTCACAACTATTAGCAAAATCATGCACTACATCGTACCATATATTTGCAGTTTTATTCCCCTTTATCTCACATTCAATATACTATACTAACCCTAAAACATAGATCATTTCCATCAGCAGGGAATGCCATTGTGCCAGGTCAAGTTGAAAAATTAAGCAAAGGAAATTGTATATTATTTAACAAAACAAAAGTGCAAACAGAACACATTGTGAAGTGTAGTTTCATGTGTGTTTAATTCACTGTTGGTGACAAAATCAATCAAATAAGCAAGAGCTTACCAGTTACCATTAGCATTTTTAAATGAAACAATAAGAATTTCATCACATTTTAACAAAATGGCCAAAATACATGTTAAACTGATCTTAAGTCTAATGTAGGGTGATATAATTAACTTTTGCCATTAACACATTAATATTTTTTCTTCTTTTGTCTACGCATATGTAGAGGCGCATAAAAAAAGATAGTTATTCCAATAAAAATTTAATTTTTGTGTGGTTCTATACTTGTGTGTAGCTGTGGCAGTTAAACTTGTATTCCTGCTTCCTGGATGGAGTCTGACAATGGCAGTGTGACAGCAGTGTCCCCTGAGGATGACAAATCTCCAGAGAGGACATACAGCATGCTCTGTTCTGGGCCGCTCTCATCCTCTGGGCCCTGCTCCTCCAACAGCACCCCCCTGAGTTCCACCTGCACCTCCGCAGGTACCTCCTGCTCCGGCCCTGGACCCACATCCTGACTGCTGTCATCCTCCTGCTGTCTGCACTGCTTCTCTCTCATCAGCTGTTCCGTCAACTCCACACTTTCATATCGAATCAGCTGCAGACGCATAAAGCCATCTTCGTGCTCTTTATACCTAAAAATGTAAGGGTAATTATTAGTTTTAAATCATGTGAAATGCACTACTTGGTGAAAGAAAGAAAAAAACAACAACCTGAAACGTGGATGTCCAGATGGCCACTTAAACTGGTGTTTATTATGCAGGTGAACCGTTAAGCTGTTTCCTCTGGTGAAGCACTGTTCACACACATGGCATTTGTAACGGGCCATAAAGTCTCCCTATTTTAAAACAACACTGTCAAACATAAGTTACTGACTATTTGAATTACATCCATACAAATTTTATGTGCACCTGGTGTTCCTTTTTGTGATGTATTTTCATTGTGGAAAGTGAACGAGATGTAAAGTCACAACCAGAAACATCACAGTGAAATGCTGGTTCACTGCTGTGACTGTCCAGGTGTTTACGGAGGTCCACTTGATTCTTGCAGCTGCAGATATTAAGTGGTACTATAATTTACCATTTCTACAATCTACAATCATTATGTATTAATAAATATGTTATCTTGCCTGTATTCGCAGTATTCACAACTGTAGGGCTTTTCTGTGCTGTGCCGATACTTTATGTGGTTACGCAGGGATGAGGGTGTTGGACAGGTCATATCACATAACGGGCATTTGTAGTGGCTCACTGGAGAGAATATAAAAAGAAAGCAACACTAATGTTGTGCATCATAAATGAAACAGTTTGATATTGTTGCCTTCACACTAGAAAACACACTGCAACAAAACTGTGACTGACCCGCAGCTAAACCTGGACCAGACCTGGACTAAATCTTAACTCTAAATGAGGACTTGTGTAAACACACTTATGCATGTAAGCAGTCAAACATCCCCAAATGTCTATACTCATACATAAAAAATTACATGACAAACCATGGTTTCTCATGTGATCTCTCAGTAGTCGCTCTGTTGCAAAACGCTTGGAGCAATGAGAGCACTGAAACCTGCCCTGACCTGCACATAATATATAGTTTCAGCAACACAAACAAAATTACAAACTGGGTCTAAAACCAAATTGTAGAGTTTTATTTTACCTTCCATAGCACTCTGTCTAATGATGTGGTCAAATAACTTGGTATTACTGGCGTACATGCCACCACAGCCTGGACAAGCTGTAATCTTCTCTTGGGTGTGACTACGAAGGTGCTCTTTCAGTTTAGGACGTCCTTTAACAGTAGCGTCACAATCTAAAGAAGATTACACAATTAAATTCACAAATCAAAGATGCAATTCATTTATTAAAACAGATTAACCCACCCTTCCATCCGCAGTGTAATGAAAAATCACAGTCTCCTGCTGGAATGTCAATACACAAACTATGCATCTCAACATGACGATAAAACCATTCTGGATTTTCAAATGGTCGTTGCTGAAAATACAATTAATTATTGTTTGACATTCAGGCTTATTCATACTAATCACTTGAGATGTCAAAGGATTATTGGTCAAACCCACGTCGCAATGTTCCCAAAGACACACAAAATTGTCAGGAATTTCAGGAATTATGTTTCTTCCAATTCCAATAGTGCATTTGTTA
The DNA here is from genome assembly GCA_036785185.1 of Paratrypauchen microcephalus. NCBI lineage: Eukaryota > Metazoa > Chordata > Actinopteri > Gobiiformes > Gobiidae > Paratrypauchen > Paratrypauchen microcephalus. The sequence continues at coordinate 5,491,341 of JAVJIX010000034.1, read as the reverse complement.
AGTTCTGGTTGGGACTCAAGTACTTGCTGACCTAGCTGCTTTAGTTTGGTATGGAAACAGTGAAAAAATATATGTCTCCTCAACTCCTCAGGACCATCAGAAGAGCAGAAACCACACTCCCTCCAAAGACAACTGTGCACTCCTGTCAGAAATAACAGCAATGAGGTTAACAAAGAAAACTAACAAATACATAAACAAAACAGCTTCCTTACCCTCTGCTTCCTCTGGGTCCTCTTCTGTGATGGTCAAAGTATTCAAATGCTCCTCGACGTGTTTACAAAAAGCCTCGATTTCATGGTAGACTTCTTGGCACAAACTCCATTCACACTCCAAATTTAGAGATGTCTTGCGCTTTCGTTTTTTCGGCGGCATTTGTCGAAAATAACTTTGGACCAGAGGCTAACACCAACAGATCTCTCTAACTTGTGTTTGCAAATTAAACGCACCATTTGACTCGGATAGAATTTAACTCTTACATTTCTATGAAGAGTCAAGAGAGTCTATGAAGAGTGTTTTAAGCAACCAAAGCTGCTGTAAATTCATTAAATAAAGACATAATAAAACCCACTAGTCGCATGAACACTGTACAAACCAAGGTGCATCTACAAAGGTCCCGTCTGAAACAAGACCACACATAAACAGTTCCGGCTTAACGCTATAGCAGTGAGTGGGTAATTCCAGAATTGGAGGACATTTTACGTCCCACCCATCAAATATTAAATAATCCACATACAAAATACTAAAACATACAGTTTCTGAGTGAATTTACTTGTCCTGAGAAAACTAAGAGAAAAGAATGCTTGAAAATTGTTTTTAAAATACCAAATAAGTCTGGGGTACCTTACGTTAAAATTGAATTGAAATTTCTTGTTTTTTCTATAATTTGTTTCATTGCCATCTCTTGTAACTGTGGGAACATTTGTTTTAATAGAAATAATAATTCAAATAATAATTATTCATGGAACATGTGTCCCACAACATGCACGCAACCCTGTTACCAGAACATTTTTAGTCTGGTAGAAGAAAGCAGTAAACCACATGATCCCCTGGACTTGACATCATCAAAGTTTTCCAAAAGAATAGGTAGAGCAAAGGTTTATCTTCTCTTCTATTTTTCATATTTTTATAAAACAGCCTTGATTGAATGTCTCACTCTACCTCATGCAACCCTGTTATGCAAATGATCAGAATAAGACTTTTTTTTTTCCTTTACGTATTTGCATAAATAAGCTTTTCCTCTTAATTAGTTAGTAATAACAGCTAGCTAAACAGCTAGTTTCTATTCCTGAGATAAAGCTAACATTAGCACGATTTTGCAACCCTGTTACTGTGATTAGAGTAAATAAATAAATCATATAATAAAAATTTTACCATTGACCGTAAGCTGAGCTAATCAAGCATTTGATAGTTTATTACCAATTATTGATGAATATGTAGCAGAAAATCAGAAAAATTAAGGTTTATTTTCAAGAATTTTAAAGCTAAAATGTCCTCCAATTCTGGAATGACCCGAGTGTCTTTCACCTGCGTGAAGTGTCTTTTTCTTTTGTGTGAAGTTTACTCTCGCACACACACAAAAGGAACAAATGTCTATTATTTTATTTTGATAAACTGTACAATAATTACAAACATTAAACATTGATTCATAGCTCAAAACCATTTTACTGCAAAATATTAGTAAACAAATCAGTACTATACCATTATTTTTACATTCACATTTATTGTTGTTTTTGGCGACTTGTGAGTCATGCACCTTACAGGAATCTTCTTAATCTCCTTCATATCTCAACAAAAATCAAGTTTTTGATTTTGATTGATTTGATATAACCAGATTACTATTGATTAGTTGTGCATTGATGTTTTGTTATGTACTCAAGTTAAAAAGTATGACTCAAATATGATAAAATGACACTGTTAACAACTCAATTTAGAGGTAAAGCAAAAATATCCTTTTGGTTAATAACCATTTAGTTTTTGCATGCAATGTAATACAGTGCACTCAAAAATAAAAGGGCACAATCTCAACACCTTTCAAATGGTGACCAAGGCAGAAATGTAACAATGGCTTGTATATAGATTTGTGTATAAGTCACTCATATAAAAAAAAAGTCAAAAAAAGTGTTGTCTTCTTTCATTTCTAGTCACCTAAACATCATAAAAGAGACGAACCAGGTGATAACGAATCCCGAATGCCACAACACTTCCCATGACCTGTGTAAGACAATAATTATAAAAAACAGATATCTAACATAAATACAAAATGCAAACATTTCATTGCACCTGAATAATGAGCATGATGACTGTGAGACTTCTCTCATGTATTGGACCAAGTAGTTTTAGCACTAGATTTATTAAAGTCATATTATTGCATTCAATAAAATCATCCCCGTCTTTCCTCTCCCTTCTTACATCAAGCACTCTCAGAAACTCTGCAATCTAGAAAACAAGGATACCTCTTTAACAAATAGACACACCAATATTATTATTTAAATGATTTTAATAACTTACCTTTAAAATTAGATGACCTAATTTGGAGAGATCCTTAGTTTTAAATTTAGAGTAACTCATACCAAGTTTGCCTGTGTCTGCATTTAATCTTTAAAAAAAAGAAAAGAAAAAAAAGGAAGGAAAGGAAGGGAAAATGGGAAAAAAAAAAGGGAAATGTTAGCAAGAATCATATATATTTTTTTAAAGTTTTATTTCACCACTCTAGTTGCCATTTACCTGGGGAGTCTATGTCTTGGACAGGGGATGATATGAAAAAGTTGAGGAAGTGAGTATATGAAGTTTACCACTTGGGGAATAAAAAACAGCAGCATTGTTTTACTAAAGTGACCCAGGATTCCCACAACAGCAAAGGTCATTCCGGCAAAATAACAAAAAGTGTCTCCCACAAATACTGAGGAGGGATACCTGCAGGAAATGAGATGCATCAATTGCAGAGGCGACTATGTAGTAATTACTTGTTTTTGCAGTTTGTGGCCTCACCAGTTGTGATAAAACAGTCCTAATGTGGTGAAAAAGAATGGAATCATGAAGTACAAGGAAAAAACATGATCTGCACTGTAATCCCCTGAAACATAAACATTTAAGTAACAGTTATCTACAAATAACATTATAATATTGAATAAGGAAAAGTAAGATAACAGACCACCAAGTTCCAAAAAGTTAAATATAATAATGGAGCCAGAGATGAACAGTGCTTGGCCTGACTCAATGCCATTAATTCCAGCCAAAATGTTGATTGCATTTGTGCAGAAGACTGCCAGCATTCCCATGTAGACGTAGTAGAGAATTCCTATAAGACATCGTACATTTTAGGAGAGCCTATATCTGAACAAAATGCCTAACCAAATACTAACCCAGGTCTAAGTGAAGTCCAAGCAGAACCCTAAATGGTTTAGGTACCACAATGACTGTGTTGCCAAAGTTGGTAAAATAAACCATGAGTAGAGGCAAAGATGCCATTGTTGGGAGTATGAGTTTGTGTTTCCATCGCAGATTAAGTACATCATCAGCAAAACCAAGGAAGATCATGCAGCAGATGGCCAGAAGAGCACCAATCAGCTGGACAAACTGAAAATGTAGAAGAACCAGGTTACGCAAAACAGTTTTATTCATTCCTATAATACCGTGTTATTTACCTCATTGTGGGGGAACCCCATACACTGATCTCCAACAAAGCAGCTAAGGAAAGGCACTGGGATGAAACAGAACAGGATTATCAGGAAGACAGTCCCACTGATTACTCCCTGGGACTCTGGGCTGTCAACACATTGAAAAAACACAATTCTTAGAGAGGCAGGGTTAGTTTTGGAAGTCAGTATTGTATAAAAACACTTACACTTGCTTTTTGGATAATTTGTTTAGGTCCATTCCATACAACCTAGCTGATATGAAATGTTCTCTGAAAGCAGGAATTAGTTTGATGGTGGCCAAACAACCAAACATCGACATACAACAGTTTATCACCAGCGGTAAAACTGGCACAGGAGCTATATTTCCCAGCATTTTGTTGCCTCTCTTGTCTACCTCTATGGCAGCTCCAATCTCGTTTCAGACTACTATTATGACGGCGCTGCCCCAAGTTTCAATCGATTTTGTAGTGCGAATTACATGTCACGGTGCCAGTTTACAAGGAGAAAGAGTCCTTAGATTCCATGTAGCAGAAGAGCAAATCCAGCAATCCACACACCAGCCAAATCATCTTTCATTGTTTGTTATTGTCACCTTTATCCATTTTCTGAAGCGCTTAACTCCACGTCTGACAACACTGAGCATAGCAGCGCAGAAGAAGACGCGCTTCCGGTTATCCGCTTCATCTCCTGTCAGAGTCACACCGTCACGGCTCTAGCCAGCGTCTAATAAAAGTTTTTCTTTTTCATGGGGCTACTATTTATTCTGCTGTGTACAATTAACTCTGCCATATGATTTTGTTTCATTGCTTAATATAGGAAAAATACACATAAATCCTCACAGATAAATATGAGTAACTGTTTTTCTTGTTTCTGTGTATGTGTACAGATAGAGATTTAAATTAAATTTAAATCTCACTGCAATCAGCAACTTTCAAAGCCCTGATCGTTTAAAATTATTTTGTGGCTTTTGTTTTGAAAAGCTAGTTTTAACTTCCTGTTTTCCTCGAATGTCGCTTTAGCGCTCTCTAACGGCACTAAGCGGTCACTGCACTGGACAGGACATTCATGGACAGTACAGAGGCAGCAGTAGGTGGGTACAAGCAGCGGAGATTGAACCTTCCAGAGCTGCAGCGCTGCGCACAGGACCACACTCACGGCTGTGTTTAGAATAGATGCATGTCAGCGACAGACAGCCCGTGAAAAACTCGTTGATGTCTCGGAGATGAGAATAATAATAATCGCCATGAAGACACCTTCATGTTACCGACTCCTTGCTTTCATTTCGTCGCAGCTTGTGACTTAGTTCAGCGAGGTTAGTCTTTAACTATAATGACAACACTTCATAACAACTTATCTACTGACGTGCATTTGGACACATTTATAACGTCATGATCACTTCCCATCGCATGCCTGCTCCCATACGGCGAAGTGTTACCTAATTATGGCGGACGCAAACCGTCTACTGCATGATCGTTGTGTGTGAATGATTGTTTGTGTTGCTCTATTACAATGTTGTGACATATGCACCAAGGTGACCGTGTGTCTTCTTCCTCCACGCGCAGGCCAAAGGGGGGCTGACCTGCTGGGACGGACACTTCTGCCATTTCATTCGCTGACATGAGAAGCGCGAGGAGACGCTGATGGAGCTCCAGGACCTGGGGTGGTTGTGCATGGTGGCTCTCTTCCTGGCCTCCTTACTCATTGTGCTGGCATGGTTTGTTCAGTATTCCCTGGCAGTGCTGCGGCTGTGGAGAGCCAAGTGGACAGCCAAGCAGGGCAAGAAGGGAAGAGCCTGGCAGCAGTTTCTCCCCAAATGGATAAAGGAGAAGAACCAGGCGAGTGCAATGTGGGGCATTCTGATGCATCTTCGGGCCGGATGGGACGGAAGAGCTGCTTCTGAGACCGGGGTGAAGGGGCTGGTGACCTCACTGTTCTCCTTCAAATCCTTCAAGGAGCACTGGCAGAGGACCTGGGTCAAAGCACTGAATGAGCAAGCAAGCAGGCATGGGGTGAGTAGACTGTGAAAATCAATCCACAGTAAAAGCTATTGCACTGCTCACGTCATCATAGAAGAATATACTGCTTAAGCTCAACACCTCTAAAATTGGGTGTGGTGATTTCCAGGGTACTCACCTCTTGCAGTTGTGTTTATTTTAATTTAGAGACATTTTTGTTGTTAAATTGGGTATACACTACACTTTTAGTCCTGATGTAGACCTAGTTTGGTCCTATTCTAGACTACGTTTAATTTAAAGTTTTGTCCCGATTTAGTCTTAGTGAATGTGCAAGTGTATACACGCCCCTAATAATGATTTAGTGATTTAATTCTGTTTCTGTTTCCAAATAATTTAATAATTGTTGCATTTTTTTGTGCAGATTATTTTATACATTCAATTTACTTCTTGAGCTTGATCAAAATTCACTGTGGCTTTATTCTGTCCTGGGTTTGTCCTGATTTAAATGTATTGGTTCTTTACAGGACCTTTTCTAGATCACCACATTATTACCCACAATGCTATAGTTGTAGCAAAGTTGCAATTGATTTAGTTAAGATTAAATTATGCTGGTTTATATTTTTATTCATTCTCACTGAAGCGGTGTTAAGCAGTGTCCGGATTGGAAGTGCTGTGATGCTGCTGCAGTGTGTGGGCTGAGAGGTGTAGGTGTAGGAGTTTGAGTGTCTATTCGGGAAAAAGATGGGGCTGAGTCTTGCATAACAGCTCTGAATCAATACATGTCAGTGGAGAGAAAGTGCAACAGCAACATAATGTAAAAAAAAATGTTACTAAGGCTGTAGTTGACTAAAGAAATTCTGGGTTAACCAAAGGCATGTGTGCATTGATTTGCTCACTAAAGAGTATCTATGATCTGACCAGGCATTTGACCCAAACTGCACTAACAAGATGCCATAATAATGTACAGAGGTGAGAGGGGAAATGTCTTCATGTGAAAAAAATATAGATTGAAATTACAATTCACTCCTAAATCTCTTGCTCTCTCACTCCATGCCTTCTCCTCTCTGCTGCAGTCCATATAAATCTTTAAAATGTACTAATACAATTATTTTGGTTGACTAACGGTGTGTTCATAGTTGCACAATCACATAAAAAATGTGTCTAAACTGGGACTAAATCTGGGCTAAATCAGGACTTGAACAAGACTACATTTGGACTCAAACTGAGATAAAACTAGGACCAAATAAGGATCAGTGTGAACTCACCCTTGGACTCCATCAACCGATTAAAAGCTTTAAACAATGGCAGACAGCCTTAAATGTTATCATAAGATTCATATGAAAGAGAATTTTATCCTTTTGCATCAAGCAGTTTATTCACTGTGCCTGTTTTTTGTTTGTTTTTTGTTTTGATTCATGCAAATCAAAGTCAACCACACAAAGAGATCTGGTAGATCTGACCTCCTGCTCAGAAATGCTGTGTTTGTTAGTGCCTTTGTTGACTGGATGATGAGTTGCTTTAAAGGGTCACAATCAATCCACAACAATAAGCTCCAGTCACTTGTAAAGCATGTAAATCTGGTTTAAATATATGATGAGATGCACAGCTTACATAGATCAGAAAGATTATTCACAGTTGTCACATAAAAAGGTCACAAACAAAGTAGTTGTAGTTCCAGTTGTAGTTAGTAATTGTTTATTCTTCCAATACTTGTTCATTTCAACTGATAGAATCATAATTGCCTTTTAAAAACGTTGAAAACAACTCAAGGATTGTGGTGATAAAAGCCTTTTTAAAATGCCATTTGCTATTATTGTCTAATTAATTGCCCTGCTTAACCCTCAACCTTGTGCAAACAATTGACCTTCCTTGTCTAAATATTGCTCCATAGTTATAAATGTCAAGCAAGCCCACATTTACATCAGGCTTCAAAACGAGTGACTCAAGAACAATTGATGTTCTGGTCTTTGCATGTGACCTCATGATTTACAATTTGTATTTTCATTTTCATCATATATAAAATGTACAAGCAACAACAGAAACAACAAAATCTTTGTGGCAGTTGGTAATTGCTTGGTTATTATTGTAGTTTTTTACAGAAATATTTTCCAGCAACTTCAAGAAAACTGAATGAACTTCATGTAACTCGTGTAATCCTAATAGTTTTTTTTTTTTTTTTTTTATCATTGCAGTAACGTTCAGAGTTAAATGATAACCACAACACTGATATTTACTGGTAGACTGTCAAGATGGTAGACTAAACAAGCTGCCCTCGTCTGACTGTGCATGTGGTGTACGATTAAAGCCAACTCGTAATAATAAAATGCCTTCTCCAAATTAGGACTATGGGCTCAGTCATACTGTATGTCAGTACAAAAGGAGCAGGACCATTATGCAGATATTCCAGTAACTTTTGCTCACAGATTGTAATTTGTTTTGTTGTTATTTTCAAGTAGTTTGTTAAAGCAGCTCTAGAATGGGACTTTCTGGTAGGACAGAGGCATGCCTGTTTCTGACTGGTAAAACCTGCTCAGATGGACTTGGTGGTATGCACTAAGTTGCCACAAGGATTCATCTTATTGTTTTCCATACAAAACGTATATTCCTCCCACAACAGACAACTGAGAAATTAAATGAAATGCCTTAAGAGAATATATCTAGATCCAAACTATATTTATTTCCCTATGTCACTCAGAGCTTCACTAGATTGTGACTGTATGTGGACAAATGTGCACAATCTCAGGGAATACTTTCATGAATCAGTTGTATGTGATGCAAAAAATAAAATACATATTTAAGAATATTGTATGACCAGATCCAGATAGGCAGATTGGCTGTAATAATGACCCTCAAAAATGCAATACAAGTAATTAGATTTGCAACAAAAATTTGCCTGCCATCCTTCAACTTATGTACAAATAACAGCCAAGCAAATACAGAGTGAGAGAAAGATTTAATGAGGCTGTTGTTGCTTATACAGAAAAACTATTTGGATATTTTAGTACACAAAATCCAGTGTATTTATTTAGAATTTATAAAACTGAGCATTAATTGTGCTGTCTTTTAGCACAGCACTCAGTCTAATATCAGAATGGCCATCCTGTCATAGCTCCTTGATGGTCTTTCTCTTTTCTATATAAAAACAATGGAGGCTCAAAGTGCACTGCTGCGACTGTTGTCCTTGTAGCGTGACACTCCCTTGGGGAAACCTGACCCCATGAACACAGCCGCTCTGAAAAATGACACAGTTTTCTGAATTCTGGTCTCACCATTACATAAACAAAAGTAAGACATGCAAATCACTGTTTGGGCTATACTTTTGATTAGCAGTGATATTTACAATATGAAGATGAAGACAAGAACTCTGCAATAGATAGATCATTAAGGTTAAAATGTGTGTTAAGGTTTGTTATGAGATAAACCAGATACGGAAAGACCCGGTTGGTATATTGATAGAAATAAGATATATTTTTGAAGATACGTTTTATGACGATACATTTATCCTCCATACTGAAATAAGTTGTGTAAAATAAGTACAATAAGTATTTCAAGTGTAAAGGTGCACTGTGTGGCATTTCTGCCAGAGTTTTTGCTTTACCTTGAATGACATGTATGGCCTTAAAATTATCTATCTCCTTGTAGACAAGCACGTGACACCAGGCCAAGTTACAGGTCAGATCTATGGAGAGGCGACTCTGCTTTGAGTAAGAATACCTGGTATTTTTTACCAATTGGTACTTTGCAGTAACATCACGCTGGGAGTATTCTACGTGTATCTCTATGGTGGAGTTTTCAGCATTTACCATGGAGACACAATGCAGACATTAGCAAACACAGACAGAAAAGTTTTAAGATTGTCTAAAAACTCAATGAAAAAGTACAAATGGATTTTAACAAGACATTTTCAGGAGCCTGTGATTAAAAGCATTCATGGTCCTGTTTAGGGGCTTGATTTTCAACAAAAAATGGTGAGTGTGACTAAATTAAAAACTGTTGTCTAATGCTAGTAAGCTAGTGACTGTAATTTTATATGTGAAAGACTTGTTTAACAGCGCAGATCAGCTTACCTGTTATAGTTCCAGCAATTTTTTTAAAATAGTCAGATTGTGTTAAAATAAAGCTCAGATTTGAGTAAAAGAACTTCAGACTACAACTGATCAATAAACCACCTGTAATTTAGTTTTGTGCAGTACTGTGGAACATCCCAGGTATATGATTACATCTCCGTGGAGACAATGAGGTGGAGTTCCTTATACCAGAAAAATTACATAGTGCACCTTTAGATACCACTACAAACTCAAACTAGGATGTTACATATTAACACATTTTCACTCATCAATGCTGTAGATCCTATTTTATGTTGTGGGAAAAGATGGCACATGCTCACAGTTTCTGAAAAGTTACCTTCAGGGAATATTTGCTTGCTTGTATGAGTCAGTTGTTTGTCTCAGGAATAGGCCTGTACTCTGCACTATTACTGAACTAGCTACTGGTGTTGGCAGAAATATCTGACACTGAGATATTCCCTTTGTCTGTATAAATGTTGGCTGTGTTTAGGCCTGTCATGACAACACAGTTTGAATCACAATATATTACGATACTGAAGAAAAATATAGAAAATAAATTATAATATTGACACTTAAGTATGCGACCTACACAATAACCCTAAAGTAAGATCATCCTCCAAAAATATTCTGTGGATGTACAATATTGTTAAAAAATAAGAAAAAAAAAAACATGAGCTGCAATAAATAGACTGAAGAAAGCAGAAAGAATCAGTTAGTATGAGTCATCGAAGTTAGTTATTCGACCCCTGACAAGCTGTTAAATGTTGCAGAAAAATAAAAGATCCCCACTTGTACAGAGAAAAAGTACCTGTGATAAATATTGATCCCCAAAAATTATTGTTAAATATATCATTTATTGAACGAGAAGTTGATCTAATATTGACACACGAGACTAAAATCACTGGTACAAAATGAACTAGTGTGAAGTGTGTGCATGTGTTTGCAATAAGGAAGTGTACGTCCAAAATCTGCAATTAAAATGAGATCTGCTATTATCCCGAGGCCACACTCTCGTGGCTCTCTGTGATTGGGAGCTGCTGGAGCTGATTAATGATTATGCTCAAGTAGGTTCCTCCTAAACGACTAGGGACATTAACCACCTCATTTGTGACAACAGCACAGGAAGCCTCTTCATCCCTCTGTCCCAGTTATTTCATTCTGTAAAAATGTGCTTTTACAACTGGCTTTAATAGCCTAAGCTGCTTCTTTGACACATGTTTAAATCCAGGGCCTTAACCTTGGTTCTAGCACTAGCAAGGTTAAGAAACTGCATCTGCAACCTATTTCACCTATTTTAGCTGCTGCGTTGCCAGGTTTAGTTTAATTTTATTTTTTTTTAATAGCTACACAAAATTGTTGATCTAGCAAACAGAAACAGTCATCAATACAAGACAAGCAGTGAGCAACATTCACAAGAAACATGCAAATGGATCATTGTCCCAAGGCATCCCTTATCCTTAGAGACCCTCTTTCTCAGCAAGAAAGACGTAAACAGGAATGCGTACAACAGTGCCAATACTCGAATTAATAAAAAAAAGCATTTAACCTGATTTGATGATATCATTAAATCAGTCAGAACCACAATCAGAATCAATTGTTTTAACTGTACACACCATAACCTAGTTAATAATGTATTATATTAGCTGCAGTGTTATTCTCAAATCATTTGTGTTGTCCTGACTGAAAAATGGTTTCCAAATTTCATATAAGTGGACCACTGCTGGAGAAGGACTGTTTCTGTTTGGTCCACATGCTTCTGAGACCCACAGGCCTGACGCTGACAAACCTGACATGACACTGGAGATGTCCTCAGGACCTTTATTATTTTTCATCTGATCTCTGCTGCATCACAAGGACAAACCATGCACATGCCCACATCCCAAAGCACCCGCTGACCAATGCATAACACAGACATCTGGATATCCGGTTATTAAGGCTTAATTAAACTAATAGAATCAGGTCTAAATTTAGATGCCAATTAGCGCCATTATGAACCTTTGGTGATTATATGATGTACATATTAGGCCATAATTTCATGTAAAATCTTCAATCAAATCACTAAATTGCTGCATAATTTATGGCTGTTTGCCAATAGGAAGCCATGGTACACTTTATTATGGCTCCACAATATATCGAATCACAGTCTATATATAATATATCGAATCAAAATCACAGTCTGGTGCAGTTATTAAGGTAGGTATTAAGGTATTAAAGAACATTAATTGTAAGCAATAAAGTACCTTTTTATGTACCAGATTTTTTTATCCAAAAATAAATACAATAATATGTTTACACTATATTGTTGAGTTTGAGTATTGTTGAGTTTATCAGTTCCTATTTCAGTGTTCAAACCCAAAACATGCACCATAGGTACCTCCAGCTTAGGTCCTGACCAAACCGAAGCAAGAAGATCATGGAGATGGTCCCCGGGCGCCCTAATGTGTGTGCTGCCCACTGCTCCTAATATATGTATATATATATAGGATGGGTTAAAATGCAGAGAAGAATTTCTCCAGTGTGAGATCAATAAAGTCACTTCTTCTTCTTCTTCTTCTTCAAATATTAATGCTTCTGGGGTTGTTTACACTGTGCACCCTGAACAGAGCTGAACTTTTTAAACCTGTCATATCATGTCAGATAACTTGCCCGTTGATCCCCCCCCCCCCCCCCCCCCCAAATCTAAAATTGCTGCCCTACACCTTGTCCCTTTAGTAATTTGTGGAACTATGTCTAATTAATGACATTAATTTATTACTAATATTATGAGTACACTTGCATGGACAAATGATAGCATAGATGCTGTTAGCCATTGTAAATTTGCATAATTTCTTCTGGACTTTGGATACAATAAAAGCCTCAGTGACTCAGCAATCCATTGTACGGGATAGTATTTTTATGGGACTGCTGCAGCATTTGTTCAAAGAATTGATGTAAGCTAGCGGCCTTGGCTTCCTGCCCCTTTGGCGTGTGGCACTGACTACACAAATGTCTGAAACTGGTGTATAACTGGACGTGGTGTAACATATGCATGGACAATAGAGGATTTGTGTTGGCTCACTCACATCTCTCGTGACAGTTAATGTGGTCCAATGAAACAGATCCACTGGCTCATAGTAACACTAGTCCTCATGCTTTTGTATAACCCTCTGCCAAGATACTGAAATGTTTTCTGATAGGGGGTGTCTTTTAGCCTAAGTAGATTAAGCAGTGAGCATTAGTTATGGGATACACATTGATATTTGTGCATTTAAATACTAAGGAAGTAACAATTAAAAACAAAATATCTTAGACACCCAGACAAAACAAAAACAAATATAATGTCTCTCTGTTATAACTTTATGGAAAAAAACAAGATGTCTGAAGGCCTCCAAAGTCTAAATTCTGCTGTTTATACAGACAGAGGATTGACGATTAAAAATAACCAAGGGCATCATTGACTGGACCTTACATATACTGCCCAGCCTTAAGACATCACCACATTTTACCTGCTGGATAATCATACACAAAACCATGTCTTAACCAGGCCTATACCGGGATAAAGCCATTAGTCTAAACCAGGACTGACCCATAAAGAATATAATCAACATTTGTATCTGCACTTCTTATGTTAATGTAAATAATGACACTTTATATCATTAGAAATGCCCTTAGCATGTTTTTATTTTTCTTTATTTCAGAGTTCTATCCAGATCACATTTGACAGCAGTTTACAGCTAAATACTAAGTGCGAACTAGAGAGTGTGGCTTGCACTGACCAATCAGCACACCGAATGGTATGTAAATGTTGGATTTCATTTGTTATTTAAAGTTAGTTTGGAGCTCTCGTGCACAAAGCAATAGACATTAGTAATAATACATGTTTAATGTTTGTTGTCTTCAATGCCCAGGTCCTACAGTGTAAATGTCGTGTGGACAACGTGACGTTTCCCGTGTCAGTCACTCAACAGTCAGCCGCCACTGTCTCCATGGAAACATATCAGATCCATATTGTACCAGTGGTGACCAAGGTAAACCCGAACATGGGAGAAAGGCTGCACATCACATCTCTTTCAGTTATTTCATATTTTGACAGAGATAAATGTGGGTTCTAACATAAAGTCTGTATCTCATGTGTAATCCCTCAGTAGTCTAGGTGGGATCAGTAACAAAAGGTTACATTCACATTTGAATGCACAAACATCGCATCAGAACTGAGACTAAACCTACAACCAAACTAAATTTAGATCAGGACTAAACTGGGAGTGTGAATGCAGTACTCACAGTACTCTCAATACTGAAAAAACTTTTTTCAATGAAAGACTAAATATTTACATTTCAAAGTGATTCCAGTTAAATCCATACAAAATACAAAATCTGAGCAGTGTTAAATTACAGAATTCTGTTAGACGTTGATAATCTGCTTGCACTTTTGAAGTTTGCAGCTGCCTTGATATTGAAGTAGCATTTGTTTGATTTTCATTTCAGATGGAAGTATGTCTTGAAGAAGTGGAAAACGAGGGGCTGCTAATGTCCTGGACTCTTTTAAGACAGTCTTGTTTTTCTATATCAATATCATCTCTCAAGATTCAGAAACAGGTAAAATTATGTCTCTGGCATCTATGGCATTTTAGTCAAACAAAGAATGGACAAAGTCATGCATACCATTGTAATGTTTGTCCCTGGATCTAAAATGCTACAGTAATGGCGTGTCTCTTGGGTGGGTGTTCCCCTTACTAATTCGGAGGTGGTCTATGTGTAAACAGATATTGGTTTCCTATTTCATGTGTTTGTTTTTCTTCCTAGGGCCATGCAGGTGAAGGAGAGTTGGATGTGATTAGGGGACTCGTGGAGGACACTCTCTTTGGCGCTCAGCCAGCTATGGTCTTGGATCTAAAAACTTGTGTGTCAAATCCCCTGGTAATTTGTCTTTGTTACATTGCATTGTATTTCTCTGGATTATAAATGATATCAAATGTAATGTGTATTTTGATTTATTTACAGATAACAAAGGATTATTTATCCGTGGGACCCCAGAGTGTCAGACGGCTCCAGCTCCGGCTGCTCAGAGTGACCTTATCCAAAGGTCAGTTTTCCTGTTAGAGATTTAAATTCCTTTTTCACACCTCCCACTAAATGCCACCTACAAACAGCCTCAAACCCGGGTATAATCCAGTCCATGTGTGAAAATGATGTCTGATCCCTGCTCCCACGCTATCATAATCTGAGCCCAGATAGTTATTCAGTATATTGCGGCAGTCAGGTGCCTGCATTCTTTCACATAGTGTTGATGCATTTATCAAATAATTATATTTTCTTAGTTATATCCAGGTGGTGACTTTTTAGGTCAAGTAGTGTATAATAGGTTGTATTCATGCGACAGCATAATATATTCTTTCAATAGTTTTAATATTGAGCTGGAAATCAGGTCAGAATTCTATGGTGAAATTTGCTGTTATGCTGTCAGATTGCAGATTGTTGACCTGGTTTGTGGTTATTATCTCTGTAATTACAGGTCCTATCTACATGAAACAAAAAGGAGCACAAGGCTCTCGAATTATTTTTCACAATAGCTTCAGAAAGTGGTGATATTTTTCAAACCCGAAGATGCTTGTCACTTGTCACTTGTCACTTGAAGTCGTAAGATTAATATGAATAAAAAGGATCATAAGTTTAGTTATTTCTTTCAACAACAATCTCCCATTAGTCAGTGCCATCACAACCTATTTTCCCTTTGTAACTGTATCTTTGTAGACCTGTGGCTGAAATCGGGGGAGCTCTGCTGTGTACTGAACTTGGACCAACCCTCCACAGAGAAGACCACGCGCTTCCTGTCTTTGCCCAGTAACCCCAGCACTCCAGTGGAGTGGAGTGAAGACATTTCTTTGTAAGTCAGCATTGTTCAGTCAAGCAGGAAATTAAATACTGTAAAGTTGTTGAGATTGAATGTGGGTGTTTTTTCTGTTACAGTGACTTGGGTCTAGAATCCAAAGAGCTGAGAATAAGACTTTTGGGGCGAAATGGCAAGCGGGAAAGTAAGATAAAGCTTTATGGCAACTAACTTTTGGATGCAATTCAAAAACACTTAACAGGAAAATGTGGGATGCTTAATCATAATCATTCAGGGCTTAATTTCATTGTAAGCAATGATGTGTAGTAAAAAAAAAAAAAAAACTCAGCTTATTTTGTAATATTTTAATTGATGATTTATCTGTACTGTTGTTTTTATTTCACAGCTTTCTTGCCAGGACATGCAACAATTACCTTGGAGCAATGCAAGGTTTCTCAAGAACAACGTATGTTATCAATCAGCCCAGGCTATGGACTGGCTCCAAATGCCACTGTGACTGCAGAGGTGAGAGGAGTCATCTTTTCAGACATATGCATGTTTTACATATTTTGTGCTTGGCCTGTTTAAGACCATAAAAACATTGCTTCTTTATGTTTCTGCAGATTACATATGTAGAGACAGGGGAACCTAGTGGTAGTGTTTTGCCTCTTCGCTCCTCCCTCACGCCAACAAAGAAAGTGGATGTAGATCGAACAATAATGCCTGATGGGACCATTGTAACCACTGTGACCACAGTCCAGTCTCGTCTCAAACTCGATCACAGCCCAGGTGAATTAGCAAATCACCATGGTTGCAATTATGTAGGTCCAAATTTTCACACCGGTTACTACCAATAAAATATTTTTCCCTTCTGGGTACTACCACATCTAGACTACTCTTGATTTAAAGGTGCAGTATGTAACTTTTCTGGTAGAGGGTCTGCCACAAGCTTGTTTCCATGGAGACATTATTGCTTTTCCCGAAAGAAGTCAATTGCAAGTGTTTTGGTGTTCAAAAATACACTGAAAATGCATTTCTACAGCTCACCTCTCCATAGATCTGACCTGTCCTGTTGGCACTGCAGGCTTGTCTCCATGGAGATAAGTTTAATGTTTAAACTGTGGGACATTCTAGACAAAGCAATAACATTTACATAAAGACAAGCAAGTAGCAGACCCCCAACACAAAGTTGCACACTGCTATAGTACTATAATAGTAGTAACAACAAGGACTAACTCAAAAGAGAATTGAAATGTGGGTCAAATTCAGCAAATCTTTGTACAGTACATGTGATAGAGCTCTCGTACCACAGTTTGAGAACCGCTGATGTTGGAGTTATAATGTTATTACACCCCTTCAGTATAGAGCTCTGACACCATGTAGTGAAATGTGTGGGTTTCTTGTATGAGTAGATCATATTTCAGTCTTATTTTATGTCAATCCTTGTAGAAGTGTTTAAAAGTGCAAAATGTGAACTGAATCTTGAATATTATTTGAAATGATCAGAATTATTACATTGATTGTAATTGCATACAACCACATATCACCATTAGCTCTAAAAGAGATAGATAACTATTTTGTGTTGTTTTAGGTGACTCTCCCTTGCAGTCACCCTCTAAAGTGGAGGTGACAGAGAAGAAGCCCACCATTCTGTCAGATGGAAAAAATAGCTCAAGCCTCAACCCCAGCAGTAAGTGCTAGACTGAAATGTCAGGGTTGTTTTGCAAAAAATATGCAAAGAAGGATGTGCAGCAAGCAGCCAGAAGCAAAACACTACATCCAATATGAAACGACTTATAACTCTTAATGTTATAAGCAAATAAGTGTCTGTATTTATAGCCTGGTTAGATGTTTTGGATATTGACACACATATTCAGCATTGTATTTATCAATGTTTGAGCTTATCAGTATGTTATGTATGTATAGCTATGCTTTATGTTTAATTGTGTTGCTCCACAGAGGCCAGTCGTCTCTCCAATGGCCTGGACCCTGTAGCTGAGACGGCCATTCGTCAGCTGACAGAGTCCAAGGTGGTCCGGAAGACCCCGACTAAAAGAAGCACACTGATTATCTCAGGCGTATCAAAGGTTAGATAATAATTATAATGGATGTTTTTGCACTGACATAATCTTGAATGAAAATATGTGGGGCTGTGATCATGCAACAAGGTAAAGTGGTTTAATTTTAGTGCACTCTCAGAGGACACTATTACTGGGTTGAATACATTTTTGGCCTGATTAGTTAGCTGGCTACTGAAGGCATCTTGCAAAATAAAATTAAAGAGTTTTATTGAATTAATATTATAATAATATAATGTTATGTCTTTTGATGCCCTCTTATCTACAGGTTCCACTCTCCAAAGATGATAGCCCATTATCAAGTGGCTACGCAGCAGCAATGGATGCAGCTCATGGGAACCATTATGGGGCAGGGCATCCTGCTGACCCTGATGAGACCACACCATCAGACGTGTCAGAGCGCCCCTCAGTGGATGATGTGGAGTCGGACACAGGCTCCACTGGTGCGCTGGAGACGCGCAGCCTCAAAGACCATAAAGGTATCTTAATATATATCTAATAATGCTTTAAGTAAGTATGTGAAGAAATGTCAGACACAGAGTGAGGTCAACAGAGTGGCATAGGCACAATTAAAGTGTTTCATTTGAATATTGTACATTGTGTATACAGTACAGTATAGTAGTACATATGGCTGGTGTGTAGTGCCTCCTAGTGTCCACACAATGACTAGACTTTGCCTTACCTTGGGCTTTGGGGGTATTTGAGGTGAAGACTGTTTTAGACATGTACTTGCTATCAGACAGTCCAATATTACTTTTACCAGACATAAATTGTAAAAATGTATAATTACAATCATACCAGAATTACAATTTCTGTTCTCATGACTGATTTGTTCTTCTAAAACAGGGGTGTCCAAACTATGGCCTGGAGACCAAATGTTTCTATTGATTGTTACAAGCATAGACTGTATATATCAAGCTAGTGCTGCGTTCCAAATAGGAAGTTCGCATACAGGCTCTTCCGGCTCCTGTTGACGCTGGCTCCCACTCACTTACATTGGAATATTGTAACTGCTGCTGTGAGCCTCATAATTTCGGTCTTGAAATGGTCATATTAACCTGTTCAGCATGATCCTGGTGTTTTTTTGTTTTTTGTTTTTTTTGCCATTTTGTCCATCAAAAAATCCTATTCATAATATAGAGCCTAGGTCCAAATTCACCCTTGTAACGTTAGCATCGCAAGCTTCATTTGAGTGGAATCACACTTACTTAGTCCACTTTTTTCTACAGTCGATGGTTACAAGACTTATTAAAATGCACCCTGCTGTATTGCCCATGGGTCTGTGGCTCTGCGCTTCAAATTTGCTTCAATGTGTGACCCTCTGTGAAAAAGTTTAGACACCCCTGTTGTAGAAGAGCTTAATCAGTTTAGAACAAATTGTGAATGCCAAACATTTTCTTATGAAGGCCGTCAGTCTAAGTAAGTAAATCAGTCTAATGACTCAGGCAAAAACCTAATATTATATGTGCTCTTTTCAGTGGGCTTTCTGCAGAGTGGGACCAAACTTCTGTTCCGCAGAAAACATCAAGAGAAAGAGTCCTGCTTCAGCCAGTCTCATGAAGACCTCTCCAACTTGGGAAATGACTTTGTTGTGTCCACAGCAAGCGCTCACAAAAAGTCAGGCAGCTTTTCACGACGTCTCATTAAACGCTTCTCGTTTCGCACATCAAGCAAGTCAAAAAATAAAGCCTCTTCTGCAAATGGAGGGGCAAGTTCATTGGATAACTGACAAAGCAGAAGACATGACTTTACTATTGTAAATATATGAAATAAATTGTGGCTTCTGAGAAGAATGGCCAAGCTTTAAGAATGCACTATTAGAAACACTAAGACCCCTGGAGGGTTGTGCATTCATGAGGAACCCTCTGCGAGGAATTTCCCCTGAAGAAAAGTCACAAACCATTTTTTTTTCATTTATAATTTATTATAAAATATATTTGTTTCAGATATTAATAATCTCAATGATTGCACTTGTTTTTCTTTTTACTGTGGATATTATGAAATAAATTACTATAAACTAATTATTTTATCGCAATATAGTGAGGATGCTATAGAGTATATTTAAGATGAAATAATTTATGTTAGGCTTTTAATGTATCAGCTCTTTAACTGTCTGTACAGTTGTTTTGGGATATTGTACATTGTATCTGAAAACAGATGTTTGTTCCTTTTATATAAGTTTGGGTTGCACTTTATGTGAAAGACTGCAAACATTTAGTTTATACCATAAAGGTATTTTGGTTTGCTCACATTATAAAATATTTTGAGAGATATTTATTCAAAGTCTTCATAGACGGTGACAAAAAGGGCAATACAATGCACTATGGTTCGAATGTGACATGGCTGGGAATAAATATGTGTATAATTTATTACAATTAAATTATTTCTCAAATCAGTGTGTTTTATCGGGACCTGTCACCCGACCAATCTGTAGGCCTATGTCAAGATTGTACAATAAATAAAACAATATATGATAACATGCTCAATTGCAAACCCTACTGAGCTACTCACGCCTTCACAGCATAGTACATAAGGAGCAATTCGACAGTTAGGACGACTGTGTCATAGTTGTACTGTTGACTAAACATGTAGGTAATAAACTATAGACTGTATAAATAATAAACTGATCTATACATTTCTACCCCGCCAAAAGTTAAAAGCTGGAGGGAGAAATACCAATTGGTTATTGATCATTTCCGTTCACACCCGCTTTTAACGAGCCTCTCTGCGAGCGGTCTCATTATTGGTTAAAGCCTCCCACGTGATATTAACAGCCAATCACATTGCGCTAGCGTAGATCCAAGGAACCAATCCCAGCAGAGGGCGGGATAAAGTCAGGATTTATAACCGGGTCGTCAGGTTATAATGCTATTATCTGTTCTTCGAAACAGTTGAGCGCTGCCGCGGAGAAAACAAAACAATTCAATATGTCCGGAAGAGGTAAGACCGGAGGAAAGGCTCGTGCTAAAGCCAAGACCAGGAGCTCCCGTGCCGGACTCCAGTTTCCCGTAGGCCGTGTCCATCGTCTCCTGCGCAAAGGGAACTATGCTGAGAGGGTTGGAGCTGGAGCCCCCGTGTACCTGGCCGCCGTGCTCGAGTACCTCACCGCTGAGATCCTGGAGTTGGCTGGCAACGCTGCCAGAGACAACAAGAAGACCCGTATCATCCCCCGTCACCTCCAACTGGCTGTTCGTAATGACGAAGAGCTGAACAAACTGCTCGGTGGAGTGACCATTGCACAGGGCGGTGTGCTGCCCAACATTCAAGCCGTGCTGCTGCCTAAGAAGACCGGGCAGGCTGCTGCACCAAGCTCCGGCAAGGCGGGAAAGAAGGCCTCCTCTCAGTCCCAGGAGTATTAGCATGAACACTCCATGACTTTACACCAAAGGCCCTTTTAAGGGCCACCCACCTTCATTGAAAGTACAACTCTTCTGTTCATTTTGATCTGTTTATCGTACAATAAACGCGTTAAGGTTTCTTTTGTAAAGTTTCATTTTGGCTAACCTTAGCATGCATTGGCCATTTTATTTAAAATGAGAGCAGAATACGGTACAAACTCCTGGTACGTTCAGGGAGGCAAGCTTTCGCTATCCCCCAGTAAAGGTCCCACTGGTTTCGAGTAGTTTGGTAATCTCTACCGCCGAAACAACGGCTGCTCCAGGTGTTTTCCTGTGCAGACCGCAAACATCTGTATATCACGCAAAGGAGCGTTACAGCGATATAAACGACAGCACTGTTGGTTTGTTTGGATGGGTAATATGGCTGCTGCTAGATTACTGCACATTTATACCACAGGAGGGCAGACGCTCATTAGAATTATGCCTCCTGTGTGATTGCTACTGCAGACACTAAGGTGTTCTGTCCTTAATTTGGATCCAATACTTTTGCCTGTTTTTAACCAGGCTGCTTTATTCTGGTTAAAGTATCTGAATCAATTGTGTTGTCTAACAACGCTAACAAAACAAAAAAAAAACCTTAAAACTTCAGTCTTTAGTAAGATTTGTCCACATCTGCTGTAATAACTATAATTAACCTTTGTGGCCTTTTAAAAATGAAAAATATAAATATACCTGGATTATTTCAGTTGCATTTGTTTATTTGTGTTGAAGGGATATGTAATGTGTGTTATAAAAAGACATAGTCAATTGAACTTGTCAAACTGCTTTGTTTTGGAGAATACATTCTTTATGGAGACTCATGTGGGCTGTCTCAAACTGTTGGGAAAAGAGGCTGATGGAGAGTGGGGAGAGAAAGGACTGAAGGAAAACGGACAGACTCAATACAAAGTTAGTCGCAGCAGCACAGTCAGGACTAAAGTGGAGCAGCTTCTGAATCACAAGACTTTTTTTTTTAAACAATGGTCTTCACCTATAGGCCCACAGGTAAAGAGTTAATTCTTACTCTTTATCTTTTGTGTATTAAGAGAATTTAGGTGTACATCTTTTAATTTTTAGTGACAATTTGACTGAAATTAGAGTAAAAATAACTTGTTAAATGTGCCTTTATTTTTCCTTAATACTTGTGTTGTGAACTTAAATTACTTGCAGTGCTTCAGAGCCAAAGTCTGTGTATTTGTGAAGGCTATTATGTATTCGAATTTGTCTTTTATGGAGATGCATTAGAATTTAGATTTGTAAACATCTTGTTTATCATTGTTGTTTACTCATTGGAAGCAGCAGGGCAGATGTTGAGGAAATCTGTCCGGTATTCTGTTTATATTTCCCCCTGACTATTTACTTAACTTCAAGCAAATAGACTACCATACCATTTTCACTAAATATGTAAAGCTTTACAGTAAAATGTCATTTAGCAGCAGGGCACACAGTTACATTTTTAAAATTTGATCTAGCTGAACAAATTGTATAAACTTTTCAAATTGTTGCTCTAAAATGATGGCTTTAAGTGCAGCAGTGTACTTCATGTTTTATTTTTTTTCAGGTCAAACGTCATTATAAAATAGTTTATTTCCAGCTATAAGGTAAAGTACCCCAGCATAGATCATAAACATCTAGGTTATTGAATTATCACATTAATATTGTGACCTAAATAAATGTATTTAAAGTTCTAGGGTCATAAGTATTTGCAACTTTATCCATGTTGTTTATCCTGTGGAGAAATACTGTACCAATCGTATAGTTGAATCTGAAACTAATTAGCCCGGTTTAGACCTGTTTTGAACCTGGTTTAGATTTGGCAGTACACATTTTTTGGTGGTAAAGCACATGTATGCTATAACGCCACGCCACAGCGTATAAGTCAAGCAACATCTGGATACTTCATGCTGCTGTTGCTGTTTGTTTGCTTTCTCTTTTCCTCTGTGAGTCATCTTCACTTCCTGTTTCTATCCTCCCTGGCTTCATCCATGGGAAAAAACCTTCTGAGATCAATAGTGGAGCCTTTTCTCCCACTCTTTATGTGTCAGAGCCAAATTGTCTTGTGGGATGTCTACTGAGATGTCTTCACAAGCCCCCCTTTTGTTGATATCTGAAATGTTCCTCTTACACAGCTGGTCCAGAACACTTTTTTAAAAATTAAGTTTCCAGAGTGTTGCCACGTGTCGTTTCCTGTCTGCTCAGTGACTTAACTCTTTTTGACTTTTTAACACCTGCTTTTCCCATAGCCTCTTCTCATCATCATCAGGTGTGGTCCAAAATATCCTCCCTCAATGCTGGAGTGAAAACATCCCAAACCCTGGCAAGTCAGAATCTCCACTCCATTCGCCTCCCTTAAAAATAACAACTCAAAATAGATACTACTTTTAACTTGAATTGACTAGACTGAATATTTCCGTAATAAAACCATTAATTGCAACCTTGTCATCTCTGCCTATGGAAGGAATCAACATTAGAGCTAAATAGTTAATGCAGTGATTTACTGGGTGTGTTGATAACATGTCCCCCTGTAACTTGTAATTCTGCACCGGGACAGGGAGGAGAAGGGGTGGGAAGGGGGCAGCAGAGGAGCTCAAAGAAGATCGCTGTGAATGAAAAAAGCTAGACTCAAGACGTAAACATTATGTGGATACGGCTCTTACCGATACCAATGAGAATGAGAGTGTTAATTTAATCTTTCAACAATGGTAAGTGTTGCATGGCTTACTTACTTCTATGATAGCACACTTGTCAATAATGTAACTCTTCAATCTACCACTTTACTCTTTTATCAGTCTTCAAGTAAAGTTTAAAATAGACTCTAGGGTCTTTAGCCAAAATAAACCACATTTATTCCTAGGAAGGGATTTCGCTTTAAAAGTAGCAGCCCAGACAGTGCGGCTGGCAGTGGTGTCTATTTTCAGCAGCTCATGGCAACTCTGAAGGGCATAACTGTCCCCATAATGACAGAGTACAGACCGAGGCCCTACATTTGCATGCTTTAAAACTATTCTCCAGCCATGGGCGTGGACCTCCAGTCACTGCAGGAGCTTGTGGGGGCAGAAACATATGTGCTAGAACCCACTATGTACTGCATGACTCAGGCCCCCTGCCCACTCTTTGGTCCTGTGTCTGGGTGTAAAGAGGCCAGTGTTGACAGGCTGTGGTCAGACAAAGGGGACGTATCTAGCATGTCAGTGGGTCTTCTCAGGGCTCCTACACACTGCTTGTGATTGTTTCTGCACGCCGGCTTCGTCTGTGAGGTGACATCAGAGAGAGAGAGAGAGAGAACGCCCTGTTGTCTCCGGCACCCAGGGCCATTCTGGGGCTATAGCAGCTGTGGATGGGGTTTTGCCTAATTTTAATGCATCACTGATGACAGCTCTGGGCCGTGAAGAGGTTACACATTTTGTTTTTGCTGGTCATGTGGTTTGTGTGTTTGTGAATGAAGTGGAGTTTGATTACAGGACATAATAGAAGGGAGAGACAAAAGCAATCCATGTGGGCCTGTAAGAATACAACTGGAGCTAAATGAAAACAATAATATGCATCTTTAAGATGTAAATGTATGTGCTTTCTTACAAACAATTACCAGTTTGTATTTCATTGTGAATTAAGATTAGAAATGAGCCATCTTTACTATGTACTGGAACATCAACCTTGAACTTGTACACTAAAGAGTGTGCTTTTGTTGCCTCATGCAGATCTGATTTTTAAAAAAGTGACTGCTTCTATAGAAAAAAACAAATCAAAACACGTTTTATATTGCTCATCTAGTATAGACAAAACAAGACTGCAGACTGATTGTTGTATCTCCTTTTTCTTGGAATGTTAGTGTGATATGCCTAACCACCATGTGGGCCATGGCGGAAGACAAACCAGTTTTAGCTGGGTAGTCACTGAACACAAAGGAAGCATACAAATGTAAGCAATACAAATTCATGTCTTTATATTAGGGTTGTCAAAAGTAAAAGAGTAGTAAGTATTCTTATTTAATGTTGAAAATCACAGAGTGTTTTTCATTATCATTGTGCTATCGGAATTGGAACTGAGTATCACGTCCATTCCCTAGAACTGAAATTGAGTTAAATCAAATCCTATCTCTTTGAGTACACATTATATTTGTATACTCAACAAAAATATAAATGCAACACTTTTGTTTTTGCTCCCATTTTTCCTGAGATAGACCCAAAGATCCAAAATTCACTCCAGATACACAACACTACCATTTCTCTCAAACATTGTTCACAAATCTGTCCAAATGTGTGACAGCGAGCACCTCTGCCCCGCCGAGACAATCCACCCCACCTCACAGGTGCGCCACATCAAGATGCCGATCCGACATCATGACCAGTGCACAGGTGCGCCCCAGACTGCCCACAATAAAAGGCCACCCCGAAATGTGCATTTTTTTTGCTTTATTGGGGGTCTGGGGACTCAGAACCAGTCAGTATCTGGTGTGACCACCATTTGCCTCATGCAGTGCAACACATCTTCTTCGCATAGAGTTTATCAGATTGTCGGTTGTGGCCTGTGGAATGTTGGTCCACTCCTCTTCAAAGGCTGTTATGGACGAAGAACACAGGTGCATTTTATTGATGGCATTTTGAATGCACAGAGATACCGTGATGAGATCCTGAGGCCCATTGTTGTGCCATACATGCATGAACATCACCTCATGTTTCAGCAAGATAATGCACGGCCCCATGTTGCAAGGATCTGTACACAATTCTTGGAAGCTGAAAATGTCCCAGTTCTTGCATGGCCAGCATACTCACCGGACATGTCACCCACTGAGCATGTTTGGGATGTGCTTGACCGGCGTATACGACAGCGTGTACCAGCTCCCACTAATATCCAGCAACTTCGCACAGCCATTGAAGAGGAGTGGACCAACATTCCACAGGCCACAATTGACAATCTGATAAACTCTATGCGAAGAAGATGTGTTGCACTGCATGAGGCAAATGGTGGTCACACCAGATACTGACTGGTTCTGAGTCCCCAGACCCCCAATAAAGCAAACAAAAAAAAGCACATTTCGGGGTGGCCTTTTATTGTGGGCAGTCTGGGGCGCACCTGTGCACTGGTCATGATGTCGGATCGGCATCTTGATGTGGCGCACCTGTGAGGTGGGGTGGATTGTCTCGGCGGGGCAGAGGTGCTCGCTGTCACACATTTGGACAGATTTGTGAACAATGTTTGAGAGAAATGGTAGTGTTGTGTATCTGGAGTGAATTTTGGATCTTTGGGTACATCTCAGGAAAAATGGGAGCAAAAACAAAAGTGTTGCGTTTATATTTTTGTTGAGTGTAGTATTTCTTTAATATAGGCTTCATTAGATACCACCTTCCTCATGGTAATAACTATGCCGTTCTGGGGAACAATGGCCCACTATAATCATTGGGTCACATGGGCTTTTATCTAGGCCAGAAAGATTTCTAAGGAAAGCACTGTTCCTATTGTAGTACAACTGGAGTAGCACAGTCCCATTGCTCCCATTCATCACCGGCTCCTCACATATTATATGTGTCTATGTGTTTCTATGGCCAGGATTTTCATGTGTCAGATCACTGTGAGAGTCTAGATGACATGGAGCGAATGAGGAGGAACAACATGGACCCTGCAAGACAGACTCATCAGGTTCTAGAGGTAAGTCTTTACCTGAGGGCCAGGTTGAGATGGATACTTTTGTTCAGGGTTATGCAATCACTGTAGTAGCTTAATTATAGCCTTTATTAGTGTCTTGGG
Organism: Paratrypauchen microcephalus; assembly: GCA_036785185.1. Lineage (NCBI taxonomy): Eukaryota > Metazoa > Chordata > Actinopteri > Gobiiformes > Gobiidae > Paratrypauchen > Paratrypauchen microcephalus. The sequence goes on along the minus strand of JAVJIX010000034.1, from coordinate 5,464,675 downwards.
GTTTGTTCACACTTTTGATCCTGGTTTGAGCTCAGTATAATCCTCATGTAGACTTGATTTTGTCCTATTTTAGTCCATGTTTAGTCTAATTTATTCACAGAATTGTTTTGGTATGTGAGTATGTTGGAACACATACATGTGGGAATCGTATGTTTATCTTATTTTGAATTGACGTGTATACATTTAGGAGCTTAATGTTTGCTTGCAAGCTTTGCACTACAGTGGCAGAATGGCAAAGGAAGCAAAGAGACTAAAAAATCTATAGTAAATCAATAACATGATGGTTTGTTTTCACGCTAGGAGTCAGAAATCAACATGTTACTAATGTTTCTCCAGAGCACACCTTTGGATGTGATTGAAACAGGCAAGTCCCTAAAAGTACAGGCAGAGCGCCCTCACCTGGTTAGTTTGGGAAGCGGACGTTTGAGTACTGCCATTACTCTGTTACCACTGCCTCCAGGTAAACTGAGCACGTCATCTTCAACTTTGTAGAAGCACATTGTTTACATTTTTGTTAGTCAAATAATATTACATTGACATTTGCACTTAAAGTTACCCTTGTTCTGTAGCATATAGCAGATGCAATCAGTTACACAAAATAGGCCTATTAGCAAGTAGCTTTACCTTTTACATGGGCAAGCCACTTAGCAAAATATAAGAAAGTGCATTTGTATTTGTATTTGTATTTATTTATTTGTAAAGGGGCATTTAGATTGTATAATTAATAATGTGTTAATATTATGACACGGCATATTATTATTATTATTATTATCATTATTATTATTATTATTATTATTATTATTATTATTATTATTATTATTATTATTATTATTATTATTATTATTATTGGAGCACCTGTTGCTGAGGTTAAACATATTGCCCACTCACCCGCTGGCCTTGACCCGTCGGCTCCTACATCTGTGTCGCTTTGAACTTCAGCCTATGAATACCCACCTCAAGTATTGACGGGACTTCTCCAGTAACACAAAATGTTTTCATGTTGTTCCAGGCAGGACCACGTTGGGCTGCGGGGTCACGGATATCCATTTGCAGGGCCCCGGGATCACACCTCAGCACTGCTACATCGAGAACCAGGGAGGCACCATCACTTTGTACCCATGCGGACACCAGTGCTCTGTGGATGGCCTGCCCATCACCAGCCCCTACCGCCTCACGCAAGGTACTGGCAAACTCTTTGTTGTTGTTTTTTCTTCTGTGGATCATGCCTGCTGTCCTGCATGTCTATTAATTCCATTTTGTATTCATCTATTTAGTTAGAGTTTTGAAGGATAATTAGGAAAATATATCATTTGTTCTCCTGAGTAGTAGGGCCTAGTCAAGATGTAAAAATATGGCAGGCACACACACATTTCATACAGGTCAGGTGCTCATACAATTATGGGCATCAGAGCTGACCATTAGTGCAAATGAATTAGAATTAGAATGTGATCTGAGCTGTTAATGATGCAAGTGGCCTTCTGGAGCACCTGGCTCATAGTAAAAAAATAAAATAAAATAAAAAGTTGCAATACAACATAAAGTTTGGACTGATAACTACTTACTAAATGCGAGTGAGTGACATCATTTATCATTGATTTTTACTGAAAGATTCTTAACAATACAATGTATTAAGTCTTTGAATAATAGACTGCTTTGCATTTATTTCATAAACAGAAAAAGATAATAACATCATTAAATGTGTAAAACTGTAAATGAGAATTTGCAAATAGCATAAGTTTCCTGTAGTCATTTTTGGATGCCCCACCCCCTCAGACCCCTCTCCGTGGGACCCGGGCCAGCCGCTCCTCTGGACTGTCATTTGAATCTGAGCAATCCGTCAGTGTGTGTAGGGCACTGTGGAGGCAGCTGCTCCGGGATATGAATGCTTTGAACCTGCTTTATTATATACATATCATATAGGACACAGTGGAGCTGTATTGATGATGATAAACTTTGCAGCAACAGTATTTGGATATTTGACTTTTAATTGGATGGTAAGATTGCGATTGCTTTCGACAATAGTTCACTTACTTTTATTCACGTCATTACTGTTATTTTGTTATCCTGCCGCACATTTTAATATCTCTTTGTCTCATCTCAACAGGTTGCATGTTGTGTTTTGGTCAGTCGGCTTTTTTCCGCTTCAACCACCCAGAGGAGGCTTTGAGGATGAAGAGCATGCTGCCAGGGAGACAAGTGTTGACCATGACCAAGACCAATACTACCGGTGAGTACTGACACTATCATTTAAAATATGTATTAATGGACAATGCATTAAATAAATCATTATGAAAAATACAGCAGTATGTTTATTTAAAAAGTGCACAATTCTAACAGTATCATTAGGCTCACGTCATTGGGCTCACTTCAGTGTGTGTGTGGCAATAGCTTTTTCTGAACTAATTATCTCTGGCCCAGTAATCCACTTTTCACTCGTGTGACCTCTTTGTTAAGGAGATTTTTTTATAGAGTATTATTTTGTAGCTAAGTGGCTCCTGCGGCCTTGTGTTGTTGAGATGGTATTTAAAACCCATTTTCCTCTGACCTTAATGCTTTGGCTTGTGCAGTGTGGGCTGTATAGTATAATATGGCACCACACCCTGACTTGTGTGTAAGGCCCACTCCTTCCTGCCCAGGCCCTGATTTCATCTGCTCTCAATGAGGTACAGTTCAGGGTGATGCCTTTATATTTAGCTGTTCCAGATCCCTGTGGGATTACAACACAACTGAGGAGCGAATCATTCCAACCACTGAGCTTTATATATGTGCGTTTTACAAGTTTATATACAGTCCTCCTCATTACACTTGTGTTTGACAACTGAGGATGCTTTCAATAGAAACATTGTACAAGTAGACAGAGACACTTACTGTATGTGGACACTGAAGCTTACACATTACAATAATTATAATAACAAAGAGCAAAAAATATAAATGTTAATAATAAATTAATAATAAGTAGTGCACATTTGACTGGAGTCAAATAAGGTGCAATTATACAATTTTATATGTACAAGTAAAAATATAGTAAGTACAAATTATACATACAGTACAAGTTTAAATAATAGTACATTATTTTCATGAGGCACTGTCTCAGAGACTCACTCAGGTGCTATGTTCTTAACCATGAGGAAGAAATAGACATTTTAGAATGTGTTTGTAACGTCTGTCTTTAATAAGCATAAAAGTGTTTATTTTATTATAATTTCTAGTGGACAAGTCCTTTAGGCTGAACAGTGAGCACTCATGGTCCAGCAGGTTGTCTCGTGTGTGTGTGTGTGTGTTTATGTGTGTTTTTGTTGTTACAACTGCCTTGTGAAGCATGCCAGTTATTTATTTCACAGGAATGCTGTGCCTTATTTTTGTTTTTACAGAGTCGCACAGTGTCACAAATGGAAACCATCAAAGTTTCAAAAACAACAGCTTTAAAATAAACAACTTATCCAAACCTTTTCCAGACTCTCTATCACAGGTGGATAAAACAGCCAAACTAAGTGCTCCTCAGGGCTCTAATATTTCATTGCTAAATGGAAAAAGTGATACTACAGAAGAGTCAATCTATGAAAATGTTGGCAGCTTTTTGTGTCAGAATGAAGGGAACAAGACCCCACCAGTGCCCCCTCGCATGCCCACTTTACAACAGCCACCTGTCCCTCATCCACGGACCTTCCTCTTAAACACTGGTGTGCAGAGGCAACAGGATAGTCCAAAGCTTCCGAGGAACACAAGGGAAAATGTTTCACCAAGTCCAACTGGCCCCCAAACACAGACTCTTCAGAAGAAACCCTCCAGCCCCATCCACACTGCCCCCTCTCAGCACAGACTCAAGGCCCCAGAACCCTCCCTGTCTGCAGGCCGCCCCCCTATCAGCCCACACACCTCCAGGAGAGGGACCGCCTCACCCCTTTCCACTTCTCCAGTGCTAGGGAGTCCACAGGGCCAATGCAAACTCACAACTTCTTCAAAAGTAGAAGCCATTAGGACCCTGCATGGACAGAGGCACTCACCTGTCCCAGGGCAGGATAAAGAGACCGGGACCAGGCATCTGAGGCAAAGCTCTGCGAGATCCTCTCCTTTAGCTAGCCCTCAAAACCAAAGGAAAACCTCCACCATGAAGTTAAGCTGCAACAAGGAATCAACTTTTACAAAACCATGTACAAGAGAACGTAAGAACAGCATCTCTGAAATCAGTGACAATGAGGAGGAGCTCCTGGAGTACCACCGGCATCAGAGAGAGGAGCGACTGCGTGAGCAGGAGATGGAGAAACTGGTGAGTACAGCACAAAAGAGCACAAAGAGATTAGTGAGCTAAAAAAGAATAAACACTTTTATTTTTACTCGAAGCAGTTGTAGTGCCAGCAGACAACATGTCTGCATTGAGATATCTTGTCTGAGGCTCTTGGCCCAGAGCCACAGCTCATCTCCCCAGAGTAGCACTGTGGCCCTACGCATACAGGGGAACATTCTTCAGCTCTTCTTAGGCTGCACAGCACAGGGGACTGGCTCTGATCCAACACTATATTTACCAAATAAACAACCTGTATTTTCACTGTGCAGCAGCTCAACTACAAACACATTTTCTTTAAAGTCTTGTTGTGTATTATTAAGTATTTATGATTATAGAAGGATTATGCATCCAGTTACTGCTCACACCTCCTGCCACTCTTAACCCCCAAAACAGCTGAGTGTACTGCAGGGAAGGGGCGGGACTATTCCCAGGCACCAACATACTATTTCAGGAACCAAAAGGTTTCTAGTAAATACAGAAGAATCAGTGACAGTAAGGTCCATGCTGTGACCCACTACTGGCATGTCCATATTTTTTAAATATACACTGCCTGACAAAAGTATTAGGACGATTGTGTATTTCTGAGATTTCTTAAATAATGATAACAAGATGTATTGGTAATGACAACAAATCAATTTATTGATATAATAAAGCAAATTTCATCATGTGTAAAGGCATATTGTTGCAAAAATGGGGACTAATGGGGTCTAACTCAGGTCTAAACCAGGACTAGACTATGACTATCGTCCTAATACTTTTGTCAGGCAGTGTACAGTCTACTCTACTTAACTCAGATTAGCTAGAAAGAAAGTTCTCCTCTTGTGTTTGTCACATTCTTCTTTTTGTCTAACATACAACGTTCATTTCCTTAACAAAGAACTAGCAAACCCTTATACAAACAGTTGTATGTGTCTGTTGTAATCTTTAAATAGCCATACATATTGCATACCTGCCACAGATAAAATGGACAAACACAGGATATCCTCAGTGAAATGAAACCCTTAAAACAATCACTTTTTTAAAGACAACTGGTTAAATGTTATGTAACCAGCTAAAAGTTCTGATGCAGGTAAAATAAACCAAGATGCAAAATGTTGTACTACTTTGCTAAACACAGTTTTACAAATTGTTTTGTGTATATGATTAAAGATTCACAAGTGAGAAATTCTTCTAGTTAAATTCATGCAGTGTTTTATTGGAGTGATTTGATTTAAATTCTAGACAAACAAACAAATAAATTAAAATGACAATAGAGATTCAACATATCATCTGAAATCATTGTTCTTCTTTTGAGACTGTTAATTACCACTTTCACAACAGTTGATCAGCTATAATTACATTTTTATTGTGACTGAAGTTGTGAACATATTTTATCATCACCAGCTCTGCCACAGGGAAAATAAAACTATTAATTTATTTTTTGAAGTGGGCTGATATATATTTTTGTGTAATCGTTTTGAGTTCTATTTTATTATTGTCTCTCTAATTCCACAATTTCATCATTATTTTAAAAGAACCAGAACAGATTACATGATCTTTGGCCTCTATGGTCTCAAGTTTCACATGTCAATGTCCGTCGCTGTGGGACAGCTGCCTAAATGACCCAATGTCACACAAGGACAGCCATAGCTCATGTGCTGAAAGTAAGATCTATAACAAATGTGTCTCTGTAGGAGCGGCAGAGACTGGATGCTATCTTAAATCTGTGTGCGGAGTACAACCAAGAGGACAGCTCTCTGGACCTGGACACCATGGTCAGGAAGGGGCTGATGGGGGGCACCGTAGAAAGGGTCCCATCTGAAGATGTGGATGAGAGCAGCCAGAGAGAAGAGTCCAGCAGCACCGAGAGCACACACCAGGAGGTAACTTGAATACTTTTATTGTGTTACAACGGTGTTTCTATAAACTTACTCAAAGATGTATTTCAGTTGATTCATGCATGTTTGAATAATCCTGTTAATCTGCATTCAAGGCTTGAGGGCTCAGAAAAAAATTTGTTTTCACATATTCCCTATCTGCACCCGCTGTTCAATGCTTACTTGCAATTATTCAAACAATTTGATCAAAACATCCAGACTCCCAGTCGTCATACATGTAAGGTTGAAAAATGTCACATAGCTATTTTTTAAACAATAAAACACACATACAAATCAGCTGCTTGTCACAAAATGCCACTATAAATAAGCATGAGCTATAATTTCTTTTTAAAAGGAAGTTCGTGGACTGTTATTAAGTGGTTTACCACAAATAAAATCTAAAATGATTTTTTTATGTCATAGTTTTCTAAATGCATGGAATGAAACATAATATATCTTCTTAAAGTGGTTTGTGTGTATTCTTATTCAAAACATCCTCTGTCCCTGTAGTGTGCAGAGCTGTTGGCTGGTCAAGAGAAAAAGTACCTGGAGGACGAGAGGAGCAGGATTTTAGCGCGAGTAGATGAACTGAAGCAGAAAGTCAGTGAGCTAGAGCTGCAGCTAACAGAGACCAAACATGAGGTCAGATCTCACACACATCACTATTCCAGTGTTAGTTTGACTGTACTAGATGTAATAGCATATAGTAACATGCAGTACATGTAACATATGTGCACAGGTGGAGATGGAGCAGGCTCTGCTACAGGCTGAGCGGCAGGCAGAGCAGGAGCAGGTGGAGGCTGAGCACAAAGTCATTGCTCAGCTGCAGCTCAAACTCAGTCAGCTGGACAAGACCACCCAGAAAGAGAAGGACAAGGTACAGACGCCTGACAAAACATTGTCATACAGTGAATACCTATTGGGTGTTTGTGTTTACTTGTATGTGTGCATGGACAACAGCCAGATTTACCTGCTAATCTATTATGCTTTATAGACACACACACACACACACACACACACACACACACACACACACACACACACACACACACACACACACACACACACACACACACACACACACACACACATTTAGATACATTCCTTTTTTTAGAATTCATGCTAATTTAGTAGATTTTCACTGAGTATCCAGGCCTTTTTCCCCTTGTGCTCTCATGACACTATGTAAAGGTAATTTGCATGTTTATCTGAAAATAACATTGTTAATTCTTTAAAGCTTTTAATCCATCCCTTGTAAAACTTTCCTACCATCTCCTGATTAACTTAATGAAATATGTTTCTGTTTCTTTACCTAACTGTCCAAAGCATGGCCCATCATTTGTTGATTTTTTTTGTTCCCCTGCCTTGTGTGTTGAATGTGGACTGGTGTGTGTGTGTTTCTGTTTTAGGGGAGGGCTAAAGTGTCGGCCGAGCAGAAGGCCCTGGAAAAGCAGAGGAATGAGTACAATGAGCTGAAGAGGCAGTTTGATAAGTGCCCCCTGCCTCTAAAGGGGCAGATACAGGAGCAGCTCAGCAGGGTTAGTGTTCTCACACAGCCCACTGGCTGGCAACAGTGAGTTATGAAACAATAGTAATAAAGTGCAAAAGTATGGCTGCAGATTACTTTTCCAAAGTATTTACAGCTGAAACAAAAGCTCATGTATTAACTGTGGAGATAAATTTGACACGGTAACAAATAGTAGGGTTGGGCGATATGGTGATAAAAAAAACGTGATCGTTGTGACGTGATCCTGGGACAGTACTTTTTTGATGAGATTTTGTCATATTGTGATACATTGCTTTTCGGTTTAAAGTTTGTTTCTATAGGTCAGCCTCTGTCATGAGTGAGTGACAGGTGGATTGAACCAGTCAAGTGTGAACTCTGAGAAGAAGGTGGCTTTTGTCTCCCATTAAAGGCAGATAAAAGATTCTTAGGCATCAAAATAGAAATTGTAACCTTGTCTCTAAAAAAATTGGAATATCGCCCACTCCTAGTAATAAGTGTGATTAGCATGTCTCCACAAACAATGTATATGTATGCACTGTCAAATATTAAACCACTTCCTAATTGAGACACATAACACTATTAACCATCCTAAGTCTGACCATGTATGCTTCTGGGTGCATGTTTGTGGTGTGTTGTGAAGAGTACCTGGTATCTTTATTAATGGTCTACAATATTACTCTGTGTGGGGCAGAAGGCAGAGGCACTGGACTGTGGGACCAAACAGTTTGAGGAGCTGGAGTTCTGTCAGCTGGAGCAGGAGAGCAGTCTGGATGAGAGGAGAGAGACTCAGAGCTCTCAACTCCTACAAGAGAAGGCTGATCACCACTGCAGCCTGGCCCAGAGGAAGGTCAGGCTAACAGAACTGTGCACACAGGAGGATCATAGAGCTGCAGGACTTTAGGCAATATGTAGATTAATCTGCTGATGGAGTGTCAGCCGAACAAAATTATTTAATTGAGGTTATAATATGGACCACAGCAAAAGGGAGAATGCTTGGAGTGAGTGAGTTTGAGATTTGCGACATTATTGTGAGTTTACCCTAAAATATTGCAAAAAATACCTGTTGTTTTGAGAGCTTTTGTTGCCTGCTTTTTGACAAATTGTTGCTTAGGGCATGTTTTTAGTTGATTATGTAGGAGGAGAATATGATTTGCAGCATATACGCAATATTATACCCACACAACTACATCCCTAGATGATATGTGTTATGACAGGCTAATGACAGTACTTTCTTTTTCAGGAGAAAGTAGCTGCATTGGAAGCTCAAGTGAAACAGCTGGGACTCCAGGCAGTTCAAGAATGTGAGAGGATCATGAGGGAACGTACTGTGAATCTGCATCTGCTGCAAAAGGTAATTTAGATAGTATATGCCATTGTAAGGACAATTAATTAAAGGGGATAGATTATGTAAAATCAAGCTTTATGTTACTATAGTGTTCCCTCATCATAAGCTTACTCAAAACTGTTTTTCGATTACGGGTAATTCATGTATTTTTTATTAATTCTGCGCTGCCTTACTCACATCTTCATTTTTCAATAATAAACAAATATAGTAAATGAAAATCTCCTACTTGCCATGGTGAAATGACACCATGAAGAGCCGAGGCCTATAAGTTCTACAGTTCTACAGTCAAACAGGACGTCAATTAACGCGTTTCTATCCTCATGTTTCTTTGTATTGCAGTATATGCATGTATACTAAAAATATGAAAAGTGCATAATGTGTCATGTTTAATGCTAGTATTTTCATAATGCTGTGACGTCTCTGGGTTGTGTAGGAGCAGGACAGGCTGTGTGCTTTGGAAAGGAATTATCAGACATTAACAGGGATGAACTTTCCAACACCCAACAGCAACATCAAAGAAGTGAGTAAAGCAGAGTTTTAATGCAAATCAGAGGCTACTTATGGACAATATAGACACACAGTTTATCTTTTTAACTTGGATAAACCTTTTCAAACAGGACTTTCTTCACATCAGCGAATCAGATCTTGTTTTGTTGGAGGGTGCTTCTTGTAGCTCAGGTCCCTCCTCTTCCTCCTTGTCCTCCTGTAACCCCTCTCCAGAGCTCTGTAATGACCCTTTCCCCGTTAGGCTTCAAGAGGTAAATGTAGCAAAGACCATGCATTCCTGTTGTGACTACATTTATGTATCCTGCTGTGTCTCATAAACAGTGTTGGCAAGTAACTAAATACATACTGAAAATACATATTCAGAATACTCATTAGGAGTAACTGTATTCCGGTACAGGTACAGTTACATTTTCATTTATTGGTACTCAAAATACAGTTCTTTTCCAAAAATGAAAGGAATACCTGTTGACCATTGATCTTGCAATTTATTCTTGAAACTGCATGATATTTAAAACACTAACTAGTGATTAACATGCATAACAAACAGTCCAACAAATTTAATCCAGTGCCATGTTTTTACACTATAATATAATGCAGATGTGGAAGTATTCTAAGTATTCAGAATACAGTACTCTGATTGGATCATACATAGGAATATGTTACAAAATTTTCAAAATATTCTTATACAGTAAATGGACAGTATGTTTTATAGTAGCATGTGGAAGACGTGGGATGCTTTACCATCTTAAGGAGGTGTAACTTTTTGTTTTGGCCACAAAATAGGAGTACCTCAGGCTCTCTGATGTCTTTAAGATGTATGGAAGTGCCGCTGTGCAAGCTCCCTCCTCTCCTGCCACTCTTCACTGCTTGTCTCTCGCTGTGCCCTGTGAGGTACAAACTCTATGGCTGTTTCTATAACTTCACTAGTGTAAATAGTAACTCATTGCTGGTTGATAACTTCTCTTCTTTCCTTGTTGATCCTTTCTGTTTGTGAATGGGCTGCTCATGTCACAGGAGTACATAACAGTCAGTCAGCTCAGTCAGATCTTTGGGCTGCAGAGGCTCGATCACTTTCCTTCCACTTCTCTCGCATCATTCCAGCTCGCTTCCTCTGAGTCTACTTTCACCTGTCACTCAAACACACCTGCTCCCTCCTCCTTTCTCTCTGTCCAGGTTTGTTCCTCTGTCATACAGTTTATTTTTACCCTCTGACAGTGTTCATTTTGACAAGACATTTTAATGTAATTTTAGTCTTTTCACTAAAACATATATTATTTATAGTCAAGATTTTTTATTTTTTTCTTCTTCTAGTTTTTGTCCAAGAAAACATCATGCTAATTTAGTTGAATAAATCCATAGTTCTTTAGTCAACTAGAAATATATTATTTCACTTTAATTATGATGACTTGTATTACTTTTCTTCATAGGATGTACAGAGTAGACATGCTCCATGGATGTGTAGTTTGTACAGTCTGGTTTAGGGCTCTGGTATTGAAAAGTGGAATTTTGATCTAGTCTCCACACATTCCTTTCATTCGTTTATGTTTTGTTTTTATATATCAGTACTTATAGTTGATGAAATATAACATTTTAGTCATAGTTTTAGTCAACGTAAAATTTAAATGTATGTAATTTTATTCCATCATGGTTACTTTTTTATTTAGTTTGAGTTAGAAAAAATATAGCTAAGACTAAATATTTTAGTTGACAAAATGAACATTACTCAGACAGCACTGTGCTGGTAAATGGCTGTTTCTGATGCTTCTCTGCTGAGTATGGCTGAATGCTTCTTGTCACTTAGAATCATCCTGAACTGCCTCCTATTAACCTGGAGCGCTGGTACCAGGACATCATGGCTGCTGGAGAGCCCCAGTCCTGTCCGCCCCCGCTGCCCGCCAAGTCTTTCTCTGCGCGAAGACATGCGCAGGTAAATCTCACCTGCCTCCAGAGTTCATAAACTCCAGAAACAATGGAATTTATGTTCAACTGTCTATGGCCAGTTTTAAATATGAAGACTGGGCCCTCTAGTGGACAAATAGACTGAGTTCTGGTGTGTGTGTGTGTGTGTGTGTGTGTGTGTGTGTGTGTGTGTGTGTGTGTGTGTGCGTGTGTGTGTGTGTGTGTGTGTGCGCGTGTGTGTGTGTGTGTGTTTGTGTGTGCGCGCGCGCGCGCGTGCGCACGTGTGTGTGCGTGTGTGTGATTTTGTTTTATACAACGGATCAGAGTGTTTATTGAACATGTTTTATTTTCTTACCCTTTTCTACAGTTACAAAAATCTAAATCTGAAGATGAGGTTGCACAAGTCACATCTAGTTCTCAGGTCAGCAATGGTGGAACTTCACATGACAAAATGGCCAAGGTCAGTACAATTTGTTTTACACTTACTAATTATTATTAAGCATCTTAAACAGCTTTTGATACAGTGGACCATGCCATCCTCTTGGCTCGCCTGGAACAAGTGGGCATCAGGGGCACTGCACTGAAATGGTTCCAGTCCTATCTAACTGACCGGACCTTCTCTGTTCAGTTAGGGCAGTTCACCTCCGTGGTGTCCAAGCTTAAGTGTGGTGTTCCCCAAGGAAGTATACTGGGCCCTGCTTTATTTGGCCTTTATATGCTTCCTTTGGGGTCAATATTTGAAAGGCATAATATTTCGTATCATTGTTATGCGGATGATGTGCAAATCTACCTGCCACTTCAGACCAGCTGCTCTGTTCAAGCTCTGGTAAACTGCTTAAAGGAAGTTCAGGAATGGATGCAGTCAAACTTTCTTAATCTTAATAAGCTGAAGACTGAAGTCATTGTTTTTGGTCATTCTGACCTACTGAACTGTGACAGTGCTATAGGCCCACTGAGCTCCTATGAAAAGCATTATTCTAGAAATCTTGGTGTCATCTTTGATTGTAATTTTAAATTTGAAAAGCAAGTCAGCTCTGTTCTTAAATCAAGTTTTTATCAGCTAAGGGTTATAAGCAAAATTAAAGCGTACATTCCACATCTGCACTTTGAAAAGGCCATTCATGCATTTGTGACATCACGACTCGATTATTGCAATTCGTTGCACGCTGGCATTGACCAGGCCCAGCTTAGCCGCCTACAGGGGGTCCAGAATGCAGCTGCTCGACCTTCAACTGGAAAAAAGCGGAGAGACCACATCACTCCTATTCTCAAATCCCTGCACTGGCTTCCTGTTCATTTTAGAATTCATTTTAAAATTTTAATGATTGTTTTTAAGAGTCTTAATGGCATAGCACCTGTGTATTTATTTGAACTCCTTCAGCCCCAGATCCCATCCAGAGGTCTGCATTCTGCTGACCAACACCTCCTGGTTGTCCCTAGGACCAGACTGAAGACCAGAGGGGATAGGGCCTTCTCTGTGGCCGGTCCACGACTGTGGAACACTTTACCTTTGCACATTAGAACTGCACAATCACTGGAGCACTTTAAATCCCTGCTCAAAACGCACCTTTTCTCATTGGCATTTACTCAGAGTTAGGAAGAGACACCTTGGCACCTTCTTGCTGTTGATGTTGTTGTTGTTGTTTTATTATTATTATTATTATTATTATTATTATTATTATTATTATTATTATTATTATTATTATTATTATTATTATTATTATTATTATTATTGTCACCATTGTTATTATTGTTGCTATTTTAACTCTACCTGATTTTTTATGTCACCTTTAATGTTGTTCAGCACTTTGGTAAGACTTGGCTGTTTTAAATGTGCTATACACATAAATTGATTGAATACTTCTTTTATAGGACTTCCAGTTGGTATTGAAAGACCTTCCAATTCCCTTAGATACAGAGTCAAGGAAATATTTGTCTCTTCAGAGCAAAGGTACTGTGTATTTACATATTTACAACCTCTTAACACTGAGCACTTATTGCACTTTGGAGTTATTGGATGAAGTTTACCTTTCCAGAATGCAAAGTCTTGTCTGCATCAGAAGAGGGCACTGTGAGGCTGTGTAAGTTTCTATAATGATGTTTCTCATGTCTAGACCCCTCTTCTTCAGTCCATCACTCCATTCTGCACCACCAGGCGCCCTCTGTTGGCAGTCAGGCATTCGACACCCTGAGTCTGGAGAGCTCAGACAGTCTGGAAACCAGTGTGTCTGCTGGTAACTCTGCCTGTTCCCCGGAAAGGTGAGAGACTGGAAATGAGCAATTGGCTCTGTTTCCATGGGAACACTTAAGTCTGCCCCGTTTCCCTGGAGAAGGGTCACCGCTTTGTTCCTCTGACAACATGTTTGGTTTTTATGGATGCTCACATGAGGACGGTACACTATCTGTTACCATGCCAACCCTTTTGAAGTGTCCCATCTGTGAAGTTAGAAATCCAGAGTGTGTGCATGTGATTTGTTTAGGGGGAAAACTCTTGCTGTGCTCAGTGATGTTTGTTTGTTAGTGTTAGTGACAGAATGATCACCAGCTGCTTTCTTTGTGTGTGGTTGTGGCAGTGCTCTCGAGGCCCAGAGAATCGACGAGATGGAAAGGATGCTCAGGGAGGCGCAGCAGGAGAAGGCCCGGCTGATGGAGAACAGAGTGAGTCTGGAAACACAAGTTTTCAAGAACTTTTTCACCAATGGTATAATATTGCTATACTCTCAATAAAGTGTACTTAAACCTTAAACACTACCCTTGAATTTATACTTAAATAATACAAAATAATTATTGGGATCATAAATACACATAATTATAACTAAAACAAAACGTAAATATTTAACTCAATTATTTATCATGCTACCTGTAGCAGAAGACAGAAGTCCACACTTGTTGCTTATTATTTATATATTCTTCTTTATTAAGGACACAAAGAGCCAATATATGTTCTATACATCATAGATACAGAATACAAATAAACTGTATATTGTTAAAAGAAAACAATAAATAAATGTGGTACTTATGCTAATGCATCAGCATTGGCTTATAGACTTTATTTGCATAAAGGAAAACTAACCTCAAAAGTCATTAACATTCTACTTACAGTAAGTTTAAATGTAAAACTTTATTGAGTTGTATTATTTCTACAAGTGGAACCAAAGTAGGCAGGTATTAAATCATACCGAATCACCGCCATCTTTTAAGTCGACATATCTGAAAATAAATGTCTGAAAGCTGCAAAGGAAAATTTTCATCAGCAAAGCTCACACGTCTCAGTACACACCGTGGGGATATATTTTACAAAACCCTGGATTGGGACTCAAATTCTCCTGTGCCCCCTCTTGACTTTCATTTACTTTGTATTGCAATATTTGCCCAGCCTTAACATATTCCGCCTTTGCTCCTTGTTATTTGGTGTGCCTTTTCTTTCGGCGCGGTGGTCCCAGGAGAGGGAGGTGCAGGCACGAAGGCAGATCCTGGAGGATGAGCGCAGGAGGCGGGAGGAGGCGGAGAGACGTCTGCAGGACGAGGCAGCCCACAGGAGGAGGCTGGTGGAGGAGGAGGTGAAGATGAGAGAGAAGCACTTCTCTCAGGTCAGTGGAGGAGGGCCTCATCAAAGGTGCTTAGATCATACACATATGCAGAGATAGTAAAGGGCTATTGTACACATCATTATGACTTTAATCTGAATGCTTTTAATTGTTATGCCAAAACAACTGTTTGCAAATCCTTTAATACATCCACATGTAACAGACTTAATTAGTGAATAAAACAATTTACTTCTATAATGGGCTTAAAGATAGATGATAGATCTGGTTCTCAATTGCTCTGCCTGGAATTTACAATTATATATATATATATATATATATATATATATATATATATATATATATATATATATATATATATATATATATATATATATATATAAATAAAAAGCAGCTAAGGCCAAATAAAGAAGTCCTAAGAAGTCAGCTCAATGGCAAGAACAAGGCCCAGGCAATAAACAGCTAAAACAGCTATGCCCTGCCAGTGATCAGATACCCAGCAGGAATCATAAGCTGGCCAAAGGAGGAGATACAGACCACAGACGTTAAGACACAAAAGCTCCTGACCATGCATGGAGGGTTCCAACCCAAATCCAGCACCCTGAGACTGTACGCAAGCCGGAAGGAAGGAGGCCGAGGACTAGTGAGTGTGGGAACCACTGTCCAGGATGAAACATCCAAAATCCATAAGTACATCAAGGACAAGGCCCCGATAGATGATGTACTCAAGGAGTGTCTGAAGCATCAGACAGTGGAGTGCAAAGGAAGAGGTGCTGGAGGGACCATCATGGCAGGACAAGCCCCTACATGGGGCGTACCACCGAAACATAACTGAAGTGGCTGATATCAAGAAATCCTACCAATGGCTGGACATCTCAGTTCAGAAAAGTGCAGTACTAGGAACAGCAAAGATACTGTGCAGAACTTTCAAGCTCCCAGGCTTCTGGTAGAGGACCCGAGCTGGATGAGAGTGAAAGTGACCAACCACCATGGAAGGTGAGGAGCACATTTATATATATATATCTGTGGTGAGCGACTCAGGTGAGGCCGCTCATAGAAAGAATACATGTTTTTCAAGGTATTTTTTTTCAATGAATTGAAGAGCAAAATGTATACATTTAAAGCCATACTGAGAACATTCCAGGCAAAGGAGTAACAGCTCCAGAGAGACAAGCAGGCGTCATGGACAGACCAGAAAAGTTACATAATGTACCTTCAATATGGAGATTTTCTTTACACTTTTCTATATATATGGGCGACAAACAAACAATAATATCGTATCCACGTTTATAGAAACCTTTGAATTAAATGTTTACTTTATCATGAAAAATGTCAGTTTTTAGATGGAGGCCACAGGGTAAGTTGTTGATGCTTTGTCCCGCTGCCATCTTGCTTTTTATCTCAATTTTACTGGGAAAATTCCTTATGAATAGCTCAGTAGGTAGAGACATTCACTAATGAATCTGAAAGTTGATGGTTTGATTTTGATTAAGAGCAATGCACTGAATACCTGAACATGTGGGACTGTTATCATAACGGTTTGAGGCACAGAATTGCAGTCTATCATTATAATTACACAACCTTCCATGTTATTCTCCTTCAGGCCCGTCCCATGACACGCTATCTCCCAAACCTGAAGGAGGAGTTTGACCTGCGTGCTCACGTGGAGTCATCCGGCCACAACATCGACACCTGCCCCTTCATTATCCTCACCGAGAAAATGTGCAAAGGTCACCTGGTCAAAATGGGTGGGAAAATCAAATCATGGAAGAAACGCTGGTTTGTTTTTGACCGCATCAAGAGGAACTTCTGCTACTATGCAGGTAAGGACCACAGTGTCATTGGTGTGTTGAATGTTTTATTCTGACGACTAGCCCTCCTGTCGTGTTCGGGTCAAATCTGACCGTTTTACAACTTATAATATTCATAAATATTATGTTTTTCATCTGATTACCTCAAGACCTTATGATATCCTCCACACTGTGGACTTGAACATATAAAAGTGATGATCACCTGTTTCATTCAATTTTGAGTGTTTTAATCAACCTTGTTACACCTGTGGTGTTCCCGGTCAAAAGTGACCGCCATAGGAAATGAATGGGTATCCAGAGTAAATTCATTCAACATACAGAAAACATCCCCATACACACTGCCCCAGCTCTCTCTCACACACACGCACGCACGCGCACGCACACACACACACACACACACACACACAAACCAGGGTATGCGTGTTGTGCTGGACATGACAACCGGTCTCCAAGGGCATAATATCACACGTGACAACTTCACATCACATGCTCTTGGTCAGGAGCTACTGAAAAGAAAGCTCACCATGGTAGGGACAGTGAGGAAGAACAAGCCCGAACTTCCCCCTGCGCTGGTATTGACCAGAGGAAGACAGGCACTCTCATCACAATTTGCATTCACTGACACTCACACTCTTGTGTCATACGTTCCCAAGAAGAACAGAAATGTCATCCTAATGAGCACAGTACACAAAGACGCCGCTGTCTGCACCACAGAGGACAGGAAGCCCCTCATGATCCAGGACTACAACAAGAACAAGGGAGGCGTTGACTGCCTTGATAAGGTAATGTAAAGTCTCATCATGTATTTTATTTTATTTTTATCTAGGTGAATCATAGCATTTTGTGTACGACAGATTGAATATTGTTCCTAATCTCTTATTAATTGTTCCTTTATTGCAGCTTACTGGTACATACACCTGTAAGCGGATGACGGCTCGCTGGCCTGTGGCACTGTTCCACAACATCCTGGATGTGTCAGCTTTCAACACGTATGTGGTGTGGACAGCAATCGACCCAACCTGGAATCAGGGGAAAAGTTTCAAGAGGAGACTTTTCCTCGCAGAGCTGGGGAAAGCTTTGGTGACTCCTCTTATACAGCGACGCCAGCACATTCCCCGCACACCAGCGTCCGCCAGTCTGGTTAGGAGCATGCAAGCTCCAGCCCCGGCAGCTCTCCCCCAACAAGGACATGGGCAGAAAAGGAAGCGTTGTGGCCTCTGAGCCCCTAGAGACATCAAAACAAGCCTGACATGCTGCAAATGTCATGCTTATGTTTGCAAGGCCCACTCTGACCTGAGTGTCATATGCCACTCATGTGCATGAATATACACACACACACACACACACACACACACACACACACACACACACACACACACACACACACACACACACACACCCTGTTGAGTTTGGTGTTTGGTTTTCCATTGATTTTTTGTATTATATGTGCATTTTGTAGTTAATTTTCAGTGCCCAATAGTATTTTAACTGATGTTATTTAATGTTTACTTCTATAAATTGTTGTTAGACACTACTTTGAAACATTGTTCTCAACGAAAGAATGTTTAATAAAAAAAATTGGTGTTGAAAAAAAAAATTGTGCTAATTTAAGAGCAGTTAAAACAGACCGGTCAATTTTGACCGGGAACACTAAAGTAGGGGGCTGGAGGCGAACACGACCGGAGGGCTAGGGAAGCACAGTTCTGCTAAAAAATTAACTTGTAAATTATTGAGATTGTGATTTAGATTTGCGATATAAACTGACAAACTAATATAAGAAACTCATGCATTTCAGTTTTTTGTTCTAAACTACACATACAACTCTTTTTTTTTTTTCCTTTTTTTGCTATGGACATCTATTGACTGCAATATATTGTACAGCTCTTCTCACAATGTGCACAATTTTGTTTGAGAGGGAAGGACACTGCTCGCAGGTTATCATGTGCACCGTTACATTTGACTTTAATCGAAACTAAAAGCCCAGAAGCACAAACCAGAAACAGCATCAATAGATCACTGCGGCAGTGTGTAGTTTGAAGTTAAGCCAAGTGTCACCTGTGGGCTCTTCATTGCTTCCTGCCCTTTAGCTCCACTGTGCCTTTGAAAAGTGAAAAAGAAAGAAAAGAAAACTCAATTGTGTTTTAGGGGACAATAACAAGACAAATGACTGCACTATGTAACTTTCTGTTCGGAAGGCCTGCTACCTGCTTGTCTACATGGATATGTTATTGCTTTGTATAGAAGGTGCCACAGTATAGCATGAAACTTGTATATCTCCATGGAGACAAGTAGGTGACTTTTCTAGGCCAAGTTACAGGCTAGATCTGTGGAGAGGCAATCTTACTCATTGTAAGAATGCATGTTTTTTTTTTTTTTTTTTTTTTTTTCTGAGCAGTAAAAACACTAGCATGAAATAAATGCTAGACGGACATGTTTGTCTCCATGGAGACAAGCAGATCCCTGGCCATACACCAGAAAAGTTACATAGTGCAGCTTTAAATTTAGCTGTAAAATCAGTTTGATCTGTTTTTTATCCAAACTTAGTATTACAACTCAAATGTCAATAACCTTTACATGTTTATTTATTTGTAGTAATAGTCATGTAATTCACTATGGTGCGATTGTGTACAAGTCCACTTATGCGTTGACACAGCTGGTTACAGTCGTATTGATAATGATGTATCAATTTTATTACTACTTGTGGCTGGCTCCATTGACTTGACTAGCCTCTTCACTCCCTCACTCTTGACGATGATGATGGTGATGATGATGGTGATGAAACAAGATGCAAGTCTTTCTCTAAAAGTGTTTTTCTCGGTGAGGAGGCTAGCTTCTGGCTTGTTCGTGACTAATAAAACGAAACTCACATTTCAAAAACATTTAACTCATTACTAAGCAGATTTGACTTATGGAAAGGAGGGACAGGAAAAAGTCATACTGCGTTTGCTTTCTGTCATGTGCGCTTGGCAAATAAAAATAAATTATATTCCTATTAAAATATAGGGCTCTTTTGGTTTGGGCCTGAAAGATGGTGCTTAGTCCAAGTTGAGCTCACTTTGAATCTTGGACTCAGCCCTTGGTTTAGCCCTTGGTGAAGGAAATTTTAAACTTGAGTTTATTCTTTCTGCCTTGTTATTCTGTAATTGAATATCCATCCAATCCATCCATATTTTTTCTATTTTATTTTTGTTCTTTGTAACTCATTAATATGGATTATTTCTAGTGGTATTTGGTGAAAAAATTCGATAACCACTGTCCTACAATATTTTTTCCTTAAAACCTTCTAACAAAAACAGCTACCAAATTCTTCAAAACACGTTGATTTCAAACTGCCCCAGGATATTTGATCAACATAATCAAAGGACCAGATGCAAACTATGACCTGGTTTCTACCTAAAGAAACACATTTTCCTTTTGTCTAAGATCTCAATAAAAGAACATTGCTCGTGGAAGAAAAGGTTAAAACACACATGCAAGTGCAACTGAGAAAAACAAGTCAGATTAATAAGATGTTTGAGACTTGGGGCGTCGCTTCAAATAGACCTGTACTTGTAATTAACCCGTCTTCTTATACTGGCGGTTCATACCTATACATACATATTCATGGACTACATTGAGCTAGAGGGGATCATTTCTCCTTTGTTCAACATCTGGATTTAAACTGGTCTTGAATTTTCTGGAGGACAGTTGCTCCACAAAGTAACACGTACAAAACAAAAATTCCCAATTCAGTCCACTGGAAGAATTTTACTGCCCCAATTTCATGAAAGTAGCAAAATAATTCTTGTCGCACTTGTTGGTGTCATGCCAAAAAATTGGCCATGATAAAAAAAAAAAAAAAAATTCCTGTACTTCTATTTTTTTCCTGTTCTGTTCACCAGATGGCATAATAGCGTGGTGTATTATTAAATATGTAAATTTAACTTTCAGGAAAAAAAATATTTGGGTTTTTTAGAATTTTCTTTTAAATTCGTGTGTGATCAGCGGCCCGTTTTCATGTCTTCTTCTTGTAATGGCAGGGTCTTGCATCAGTGGAAGACGTAATATTTTGTATCTTAATTTATCTTTTTTACTCTTCTTTTCTGCAGACAAGCACGAGACCAAGCTGAAAGGACTAATTTACTTCCAGGCTATTGAAGAGGTTTACTATGATCACCTGCGCAGTGCCTACAAGGTAACCAGCTCTTTTATCTCTTATAGTTTTAGTTTTATAGTTTTAGGGCCTAAATTACATTTGGAGTAAGATTCATATTTTCAATTGCAATATATGATCAGCTCTGTCACCTGGCAAAATGTAGAAATAAAATGTCTATATTTTTAGAATCATCATTAAAAAAAAAAAAAAATCTTATGATTCTGTCAATGATGAGAGCTGCTATACTTTTCTAATACCAAATGGGTCAACTTTCAAATCTAGAATAAATAAAATGTAATAAAAAATAAATAATATAAGTTTAATATAGTATAAATAAGGCATTTATTTTATTTTTTAGATTCTCTTTAGAGAAGCATTCACATACATCATATATGTTATTTGAAAAAAATGCATTTGCAAAAAAAAGTTTGATGCTAATTTCAGTTTTTAAAAATAATTAATGAATTAATGATTGCATTTGTATAGCGCCTTTCAAGACACCCAAAGCTTATTTTCTCACAGTGGTGTTGTTTCTGTGAGCGCTAAAGGTCTTCCAAAAGTGCTGAACTAGACAGTCCCATGTGATCTTATATATTTATCGACACTATACATTGTGTTGTTGTTGCACATTCAGTGTATGTGAACAAAGGGTGCAACAGGTGCAGCTCTGGTCTGTACTAAAGGCCTGTGTGTGTCCCCAGAGCCCAAACCCATGTTTGACCTTCTGTGTAAAGACCCACGACCGCCTCTACTTCATGGTGGCTCCGTCCCCTGAGGCCATGCGCATCTGGATGGACGTCATAGTAACGGGCGCAGAGGGCTACACACAGTTTATGAGCTGAGAGAGAGAGGCAGACACCTGCGGGCGAAAATGAACGCGCCGCTTCAGCGCCAAAGGAGCTGAAGGTGAAACCAGCCCAAGGATGGACATCTGAGGCCCACACAAAATGCCTGATGCTCTGCAGCAAATGAGGGCTTATGGAGACAAAGATGCTCTGAATAATGCATAAGTGTATGTCCCTCCAATGTCCCTTCAGTGTGACCTGTCAATACTCCACATGCAGCTTAAGCTGAACTCACATTTTCAGGAAAAACAAAGAGAAGAGACAAGAAACTAAAGAGAACAAAGATTTTTTATTTTACTAGTTACTTAATAGCATTTTGTTTACTGCTTTTACTGTTTGCATGTTGCTCAGAATTCATTTTTATACTATTTTTACTTAAAGCCTATGTTTAACTGTAGGCATAATTAATAATCTCAAATTCTAAAATTATTTATTAAAATGTCACTTGGTGCCAAATAGTTTACATTAATATTTTACAAAGGAAATAATCACTTTATATAGTTCATATTTAAGATTTTTCTACATGCAAATAAAGCAGCAATGCATGTCTGTGTAATTATTAAAAAGTCACTTTTTGTAAAGGTTTAAATAAATCTATTAAATATATTATACCAAATAACAGTATTGTAAACGACTATGTAATAAAATACAAATTAAATTAACCATATCATTGGTTTGCTTTTGTTTTGACATGGCAAAGAACAGATGTCATATTCCTAATTAGTGTTTCAAATGAAAACAAAGGTGAGCAAATAAGTTAATTATAATTTAGTCAATGATTTCATAAGCTCTATTTGAAAAGCTCTATAGGTGCCTCCTTTAGGAGCAGTCAGGTGGTGTTATTTACTAATTGGCTCATTAACTTCACACTGCATTGCAGCGCATGCATGTATATGTGCCCCTCATTATAGAACACTCCAGACATGACAGAAATAAAAGCAGCTACAAACATGCCTCTAATTACATGCATCTTTACACGCATGATTCAATGGGGAGAAATCTGACATCACAAACACTTCCTGGAGACGAGGCCAGGCAAAGAGCATGTAACTTTTATTTTAAAATAAACAACTCATTTACATCTACAAAATGCATAGGAGAAAATGCAAAGCAGGTGCATGCAATAGAGATGCAATTATTTTTACTGAAAGATTTTATATTTAACTAAAAACAGAATCACATACTATACAACTCCCGCATTACTGTAGTTTAAAAGATTATATATTTATAAATTAGAATATAGAAATTGTCAATTTGCAAATCAATAAACACAATTTGTGGAAAAGATGTCACCATTTCAGTTCTAAATTAAATATACAATTCTACATAATAGGCATTTTGTAATTTTATTTTCGAAAATGTTCTCATAACTTGTTCATTATTCAAGTTAGGACTGCAAATGTCCCTGTAAAGATTTTCTTTTTCATTTTAGACAACTGACTGACCCGTTTAAAATTTGCTATACATCGACAAACATTACTGGCAATATTTTCACATGTTTAACTTTAGGTTTTCCAGTGGTCTTTCTATATACACCTGTTACTTTGTAAAATCCTTAAATTCTGAGCTACACTCTTACTGCACGCACCAGCAGACGCTCCTGTCTCATTGATGGCTTTACCACAAGTCTGACCTTGGGAGAGATTTCATTGAGTAGCTCTGGGTCTGTCTCTAACGCAGCGGTCTGAATAATAAACACATCTTCAAGACACTGGTGTGGGCTCATTATGGCCGTGATGGGTTTGAATGACACATAGTGATATTGTAGATGAAATATTAACGAGCCTCTGCTGATATGTGCCCCCCTCTCACTTTGGCGCTCTTGCCCACTCCCCTGGCCTTACTGCACAAATAAGACTGCAAATTAAAATAACCGCACTTGAATTTGTCAGTATTAATAGGAGATATTAACCTTGTTTCAAAACAAGCCAGCCGGAAAATCTGATGTAATAAAGATATTGCTGCTCTCGGGGGGCAATTTGAGAGGAAGAGCTGTCAAGACTCCCAAACATCCCTGCTTTAACTTGTGAAATTAATCATTTTCCACATCCACATTTGAATTCAGAGTAATTTAAGAGATTAAAAGAGAAAATAACATACAGCACACCATGCACAGATACAGATAGACAGATGAGTAGCAGCAGATGAAAGCAGCATCCGCTAAACCCATCCAAAACACCAATCAAAGTTCCCCTCGTAATGTTAATGCTTTGAACAAATCGTTGTCTTAGAGGGGAGCGTTACAGCCATAAACTGGAGACATGGTATGGAATACATGAGTGATTCAAGTATAATAAAAGAAACATGTTTTTGAGTGTGTGGCGGTGCTAACAAGTGTATCACAAAAACATCCAGAGGGAGAATAAGTAACAGCAGCAGCACACTGACCTAAAATGAGACCCCAACAAAACACTGTCTGGAAAACACTTCTTACACTTTGCTATGACTTGCTCTGAGAAAATGTAGGATTTATTATTCAAGCCAAGTGAAATAAAGCAAATACGGATTTCTGAAAAAACAGAAAAACATAATCTTAGTCAATAGTCATTCTTGATTTGGGTCCCCAAAGTTCTTAGAAAAGAGGTTTAAACTATATTGTGTGAATTTTAATGAAAGGATAGCATATTAATTGCTTTCATAAAATATTGTATAATCATTACTTTTCTATAATATCTTTACTTACCAGAAAATAATTATACTTGGGGGTTGCTGGGAGAAAAAGATTGAGAACCGCTGAGCTGAAACTTCTACTTCATCTAAGTGAAATTGTCTTTTTGCCTTTATTTTAAATAAAGAGACAAAGGAACAACATGGAGCAATAAAACCCAGGTCAGTCCAGTCCAGTTCCCGGTGATTTTCACAGGCTCTTACATTTTTTGTCACAAGTTTGTAAAATAATGAAAAATTTGAATGAATCAATGTCTTACCTATACTCCCCATAGTTTTATGAGGTATGAGCTTTGACACAAAATTTTGGAAAACTAAATATTTTAGTTGGATTGTGTCAGAGTCTGTCAGCTTTTGGCATGCTCTCTTTCTTTGATAATATTCATTGATTATAAATTATTATTTATATTCCATAATTGATTATTATTTATATTTACAAAATCAGTGTGAAATGGTAGAGAAAGTCATACAAGAAATCATACTGTTATCATAGTAATCACATACAATTAAAATTATCTGAAGAACAATCTGCAGAGAAGACCAGCCTGCTCTCCACAGAGATGACATTGCTTTGGCTAAAATGTTCCACAGTATGGAATTAACCTCTTTCTTGTATTCATCCATTACAATTTCTTTTTCAGGCAGTGGCCCCTAGACTGTGGAATGCCCTGCCTCTGTCTTTCCGTGTGGCTGAATCTGTTGATTCCTTTAAAAAGCAGCTAAAGACACTTTTATTCAGGCAAGCTTTTAGTTAATTTTACTACTCTTTGTCTTATTTACCTGTTTTATCATTTATTATTGTTGTTTTGTATTTTATCTATTTTATTTGCACTCTGTAAAGCACTTTGTGATTTTATCTGTGAAAGGTGCTATATAAATAAAGTTTACTTACTTACTTTCTTACTTTTATTGTTTTAATTTTATGAAAAACAAGCAATCTGTGTAAAGGGGTCTCCTTCTCACAGATCTGACCTGTAACTTGGCCCAGCGGCTTCATCTGCTTCTCTCCTAAACCTTCCAAGCAAAGTGAAAACCAACCAGAAAAGTTACATAGTGCATCTTTAAATGTGAGAAATAAAAGCTAAAACGGGCCCTTTAGTTTCTTGCATCTAGCATCTGGTCCAGTATGTTTTGTGCAGCTCAGAGGTGACAGACGGGTGCCTCTGGGGTTTAATGACTTTGAGGCAGATGACACAGGCTGAGCGCAGAGAACCACACTGACAAACCACGTGGGACCCGCTTTAACGGTAGCACTTTGAAAAGCAACAACCGTGTCAACTTTAAGTGAGACACGGACAACATTTTGGATAAAAATGACTAGGCAATAGCACGTTTACTGAGGCCCAATTACAGTTGCCTAGTACGTAAAGTAAGCAAGTAACTAATTACAAATACTCGGGTTACTGCAGTTGAGTACATTTCGGTAGCTATTTTTTTTAACTTCATTACAATTTTTCAATACTCTTTCTACCACTGGTATGAGCAACCTGGGACAACATTTTACTTTTTTTTTTTTTTTTTTTAGGAAGATAAATAAGCTAAAAACTTCACATCATGGTCAATTTAGGATAAAGTCTTTATTAACATTTGGCAGTGTAACTAAAGTATTTGCATTTTTTTTTTTTTATTTAATTTTCCTGGATCAAAAATGTGATTATCCAAAACACAAACATGTACAAACCCTTTGGAGAAGCCTCCATTCACAAGTTGTAACCAAAATCAGTGTTTTTGAATGTGTTCAAAGAGGGGCAAAAGTTGAGGACAATAAATAGTGAGGGAGATGATGATGATGAAATGATGGTGAAACGCTCACTAACGTGCCATACATGCGCTTGGCATGCTGCATTGACTTTTCTGACTTCTCTGCCAATGCACATTCTCCAACACTGGAATGGACAGGGATCCTAAGAGTAGACTTAAAGGTGCGTTTAATGTGAATTTATACAGAATGCATTTTCAGTGGGATCTTGTCAGGAGAGTTAAGTCAAGTCATTTCACACTATTTTGAGATAATGACTAATGAATACCCCTGAATTAACAGATTCTTAACTGTGAGCCATTGGTAGAATGGTGTCTAAACCATTGCTATAAAACTGGAAAAGACAGTCCCTTTGAAATGCCCAATAACAAGCCTAATCTCTCTCTCTCTCCTTTTTTTTTTTTTTTTAAATCTGTTTTATTCAGTTTTTAAAATGTCACAGCTTGTACATTACAATCAAATACAAAGCTGATTACAAATAGGGCTATCCTTTAAGGCCAACTAAAACAATTTGGCACTTATAAAATATATATATATATATATCACAATCTGTACTTTTTAGTCCATTTGTTGGATGTTACGGAACAGTAGAGCTATCTTCCAAACCACATGACAAAGTAAATTGTAGTTTTTTTTAAAACTGGGTGTCTTTGTCAGAGCCAGTCCTTGGTTATACAGTACTTCATGATGCGCAAACAGGTAAACCTCAGTGGGCCAATTAAGAGACAAAGAGCAGTCAGCAATTTCCTGAGAGACCTTCCAACTTTACCAGCATCCCCGTCCCAAACCAGTCTCTCCATTACGAATGCATTTATCGTGATTGCATCAGATTGCTTTTCTTCAACTCTTATTTATATTGTATATGGATGGTGCCATGTCATGGACATTGATGAAGAACTCTGAAAACCCTGCCACAGCAAATGGCATAAGTGAACAAAGACACCAAATCAATGATATTGTGACATTAAGATCAACCAACAATTTACATTATAGATTATAGATATTGTAGATTACATTAAGATTATTTTTTTATTATCAAAATGCAGTTTCTCCGCATTCTACTTAGCTAATGGTGCAGGGACATCAGTGCCTTAACAGCATGCTAATTCAGCAAATGTAACCACAGCCTATTTGTTTTGGTAAATTATCTTGTCTCAGACAGGCAACTCAGCAAATGAGAGAGAGAGGCGAGGCTGTGCAGGGCGGAGCGAGTGAACTGAGGTAAGATGGAGAGAGACGGTAAAGCACAGGAGGGAGGGAGAGATGCAAATCCCATGGCAACAGGAACCAGACAACATTCTAAAATAGAGCAGTGTCCGCTATCGCTATAGCAACAATAGAGCCATGTCCTCACCAGACCAGAGAAATAAGGAAATAGTGTAATCAATTAATCAATTATTTTATTTTAATAAGAAGCTATGCCTTTATTAGTCCCACAATAAACTGCATAAGCTGTTTAATCACTTTATTGAATATTGTAGGATGATCATTACATTAGCCTATATAATTGTATTTCACTGTTAAAATGCACACAAACTATGGATTATTTTTTTGTTCATCAGACACTAAAGATTAGCTTAGTGTCTGATATTTTAGTTTTACTTTACAAAAAAAACAAGATAAAAAGATCACATTAGTAAATTACATTAATTACATTAGACATCGTTTTTTATAGGCCTAAAAGGCCAAGTATACAAAAAGTTGTCTATATATTTTGTTTATCAATACTTTATGATGGTTAAAGCCGATAAAAGTATTATCCTCATGTTTAAACAGGTCTGTTCAGTCATGTAATGCATCACCTACGCTCAAATACGTATGCATAAATTATCTCTAGGTAATAACTATGGAGTTTGGGAAAAAGCTGTAATAAAATGGTCCTGAGCGCTCCTGAGCTCAGTTTGTTTACTTGAAACATGTGCACGGGCGGCGCCTCACAAAAAAACCAAGCCCACTGCCTGGTTTTCCTCAGCTACAGTAGACCAATCAAATTACAGTCCGCACATGTCTCAGCCAATGAGAATGCAGTACAGCATCACAGCCAGCCAATCAGCTGCGCTCTGACCTACTGCTGATGCAACGGAGAGGCAACTGGAAGTTTCGGCAGAAAAAAACAAAGCATGTTGTGGCTGTGAATGAAACAGTAAGACTTAAACAATAGCCAACGACTAGTAGCCTACAGGAAATATACCATTCAGTCAATTTGAAAGGTTTACTCTGTGAATGCTCAGAGCTTAGCCGCTAGAGCTATGGCTATAAACGTAGACTGCTACTAAAACATGAACATAAAATGGATAGGTGATGCAGTGTTTAACCAGTTTGGAATGAACTGCTTGTTGCATTTAAAAACAAATCAAAGTATGACATATCGTACAAAAAAGCCAAAGTCATAGGGGAAAATAGAGGCTCTCTTGTAAGAGTTCGCTTGTCCCGTCCACAGCCGTGCGCCTGTGGGCCGTCCTCCGCTGCGTGGGGGGCGGGCTGTTTTTCAGGCTGCAGCAGCTTCATCCCGGTGACGCAGTCGGTTGCTAGGTGTGAATGAACTGATGCTTTCTCACAATTAAACAGCCCTCCAGTTTTCAGGTCGACAACAACAAAGCAACAACTCAACCCTTTGCGCTGCCACGGATATCCCTGGCTAAAATGGCTCTTTGAATTCTCAAGTTGCTTGGACCGACAAAGAAGTCGTGCTTTGCTTTTGCAACGCACCTTAAGTGCCCTACAATTTTCCGCAAGAATGGAGTAAGTCATACTTTTCTCATTGCTTAACATTTTCTCCACATGACAGTATGTGAAATTTATAATGGTATTGTACACTTAGTCGTGTTTATTTGGTACAGGTTCTCGTTTATGGTAATTTTAAATCAGTGTCACTGCGTCCTTTGTTCGAATCTTTATTTACTGATTTGTTACTGATCTTTAAAAGAGCTTTTCTAAAGACGTCATGTATTTGCGCGATCGTACATAAGCTTGTCATTTATTTATTTGGTTATTATATTTTAATTGCCTATGTAATATTCAACCCTAACATCATTTACCATGTGACCTAATTATGACCAAAACTTAAGACAAAAAATAAAAAAATAAATAAAAAACGCGAGATTACAAGTAATTGAAATGTTGGTAATCCATAATGAGTAGGAGTGTCTTGGAGACAGTGAGTTAATCTGGTCCTTTCTGTCAACAGTTGGGCCCATGACAACGTCACTGGGTCCCACGTGCTTTAGACGTCAGGTATCTATTCCTTTGAGACAATTCAGTATAGCCCAAAGGGTGCAGGGGCACAGTCTCTCTTTTTACTTTTTGTGCTATAGGGATTTTGTATTGTGCTGTTCTGAATACACTTATACACTTTAAAACCCAATAGACCGAATGGTGGATCAAAAGGTTTTTGTCAGTTTTCCATAAAACTTAACACTGTTTTCATACAATCAGTTTTTGTTTGTATGCAGCCTTGTTCTGACCTCTGTTCTTTTTGCTTGCAGGTTTCACTATGCCTGCCCCATCCTGCTCTCTGTGGCCCATCTGTCAGACCCCGCTCACCTTCGCCACCACAATCTTGGACTTGGACTGAACCAGACCAAGCACCGTGATGGCAACCTCGGCTCCTGTTTGGAAGAGTGTGCATGTGTGCCTGGCAGACCCCCTCGCTCTCTCTCACCCACAGGCTAACCTCAGCCAATCACAGGGGTGCAGGGGGGAGGTGTCAGAGGAGACGCAGCACTTAATTGGTGAGTTGCAGCGGGTACGCTTTTTTATATTTTTCCTCATTTCAGGTGGGCTCGGCACTGCAGCACATTCGTCCCTCTTGAACAGTAAGTAGTAAACTAGCTACAATTAGCGTATCGACTAACGCAAACTTTATAAGCGTGCTATTTCAATTTTTTTCTTTTAAAGTTTGATTATTATTTTTTATTAAACTTTTGGTTGTCATTTTTGAGTAATTAGCTGTAGCGGTCGCCAACTTCAGCACATTGTGAATGAATGTTTTTTTTTATCCCGCTCAGGTGATGGTCTTACGGACTGGATGACAGAAGAAGTGGATTTCTCCTCGTACCTCCCACACCCTCCTTCCCCTCCCTCCTCCACCAATGCCTCCCTACCCCCCTCACCTCTTCACAATGATATTCAGGTGCCCTCGGACTTGGAGGTCATGACCTCTCTGCTGCAAGAAGAGCTCGCCCAGCTAGAGGACTACTTCCTGTCCGAACCACTGCCAGAAAAGGGGCCACGACTGGGAAAATGTGACAAGGGTCCGGTGCCGGTGGGTCCACAGGCATTTAGTCAGCTGCCATACTCATCATATCCAACGTCTAACCAACCGGAGACCAGTCCACTACTTGTTACCCTGGCAACCGGTGAACTGGACCTGCTGAGCATCTGTGGCGGGCCCCTCGGGCGATCCAAAATACCAAGACACGCCCCGTATAGCTGCAGTCGCCCCACTGGAAGTGGCAGAAAGAGAGTGGATGGGCTGCGGTTCAGTGAAGGCTACGACACAAGTCTGTTGAGTTCCAAAGGCAGTAACTCAGGGAGCTCCGCACTCACTTTGACAGGAAGTTACAGCTGCGCGGACGACGAACAACTGCTGGGAAAAAGCTACTGTCTGGGCAGCGCTCTCGAGGTTAGGCGATGTCAGGTTCTACCAAAAGAAGAGAAGAACTGCTGCTTCAACCAAGATATTTTAGGAACGACAAAAATCGTCAGTGGTGGATTTGGTTTTGGCGGTTCAATCGAAGTCCCACACAAAAAAGAAGATCTGCTCATGTACAGCATGAGAGAGGTGAGCGGAGGAACTGGTAGCAGCGAGGTGCTGAACACCATCAAGACGAGTGTGGAAGTGACAAAAGCCACAGTGTCATGGAAGAGTGAAGGCAGTGAGTGCTACCTCCCTACAGCTCAGTCTGAGGCCTATCACAGCTTTTTAGGCAACATCAACGAGCAGGTCAAAGCCGAGAGCTTACAGATGGGCCAGCATGATCTGCACTGCGGCTTCCTAGAAGAGCAGAGTTCAGAGTGCTTTCTAATGTCCAGGGAGAGTGTAAACCTAGAGTCGTCAGGCCATAGACAGACATGCAGGCTGAAGGAGGACCACTGTCCGGTTAAATATGAGGTGGACATCATCCCAGTGGAAGGCGGGGAGCGCAAACAGAAGAAACGTGACCAGAACAAAACCGCTGCACACAGGTAACAATGTCTTTTTCTACAATCACTTTTTGGGTCGTTTAAGAAGAATGTAATTATATAATTAATCACTTTGTGTTATCATCCCAGGTACCGGCAGAGAAAAAGAGCAGAGCTGGATTCACTGGAGGAGCAGCTCCACTGTTTGGAGGGCAGGAACCGTGAGCTACGAGACAAGGCTGAATCTGTGGAGCGAGAAATCCAATATGTCAAAGACCTGCTCATCGAAGTTTACAAGGCCCGCAGCCAGAGGCTCAAACAGGACACTACAACCTAATGTGAAGGAGGAGTTTCAGTTTTTATGATTGTTCAGATATGAATGTTAATTTTTCCTGATGGGTGGGGTAACTGCATGCTTTACTAATATTTGTTTTTTTGTTTTTTTTGTTTTTTTTTAACAAGTCTATCCAATCGCTTCCATCACAGGTGTACTGTTCAGATTTAATCCCTTCAGTCTGCACTGTGGCATTGAAATGCTTGAAATGACAATCATTTAAAATAGATCTTATGTGATTGAAGTTGGATTATTTCTGAAAAATAATGTAACACAATACATACAGCAGGTATAGGATACTGAACCGCCTTATTAGAACTGATGTCAGCAATAGAAAATGTAATTTTAATTTTTTTCTGTAATTCACCCAGTATATTTTTTTGATAATCTAAAAAACTGCGTTCTTTGTTCTTAGTTATGGTTGTAATCACTATCTTGTCTTGGGGAGCAAATTAAGGTTAAATTAGTAATAATGTAAAACCAGTCATCATGTGAAAAATATTAGAAAAAGAAAAAAAAATCTACTTATGATTGGACATAAAATCTCTTGTAAACATATACTTTCTAAATATATAAAGAACGCTGTGGTTTATCCATTTCTTTTTTTTATTCAAAGTTTTTACATTCCTGTAGTGTTTACATTCATAACATTTACATATTTAACATTACATTTACATTTTATTGTGTTATACTATTTGAAGTTTAGTGTCCTAACAAAATTGCAATCTGATGCAAGTTTTCTATTGGCTTTTACTACTCAGGCTCAAGCAATCTTACAAATGTTTTTAAAAATGGGAAACATTTGTATAGCTAAAATATTCTTAGTGATCAAATACTGTATAGCAGGTATAAGCCACCTTCATTTGTACGTTTTTTTAATTTGCATTTTTTTTTCCATAACATTGTATTTTCTCAAGCTTGAGACTTCTCTGCACTGCTTATTTAGGCAATATGATCTAAAGGCCTGATATGGCTGATCTGCACTAACTTGTAACTACTGTTTGTTCAGGGAGTGGAATAAGTTGCTTATACTTTGGTTAAAATTATGTTACTTTTTCATGAAATATTTGGCTTCTGGAAGCGTCTGTGAACCCTCGTCCATACTGCTTTATGCAAATGTGACGTGCCATGTTCAACGCACATCAAGTAATGACAATCTGAGGAAGTCTGACTCATGGACATTTATTTGTCTCTTTTTAGTCTTTTACTCCCTGCGGTGTACTATCAGCTTTGACTGTCCAATACCAAAAATAATGCCAGGCAACCTGCTGACAGCGTGTTATGACGCTATGTTTTAGTCATGAACATGTTTATTGTGTTTGTAATAGTTTCAAAATAAAGTGTCCTCTGTCTAACTTAAATTGTGTTACAGAAGTTATTTTGAGAAAAGAAGAAGGAAAAAAAACTGTGTTCCAGTTTTCAGAAGGTAAAAAAACACGCTCAACTTTGCCGCGACATGCGGCCCACGCTTAACCAAAAATAGACTTTTTTTATTTTTATAAAATTTGTGTAAAAATAAAGCTGACGCATGACGCGCTCTATCTTGTTAGAATGAAATTGTAAATTTCCAAATGCACGCACTGATATTTGAATCTGACATGAGTTGCGCTGCAACTCTCTTCTCGTATAAAAGAAAGGACATAACACACAAGCTGAAATAGCTGCGACTAAATGTTCAGATCCAGTTAAGGACAGACCTATATGACCTTTCACAAATTTCCAATGAGCTGTTCGTAGTCGCTTTGTAGAAACGCACGTGACGCCTGCAAAAGTTTTCTTTTGGCCTCAAGGGACATCAGCATCTGAGAAAAAAAACAAACAAACACCATTTATTGAATTTATTAGTATTAGGTAGCTTACAAATAGGCTAATAGTGTGTTGTGTTATAAAAAGTGTTTTTACAAATAATAACATCTAGCCTATTGTCTAGGCTTTTACAACAATCTTTACATTTTAATAATTTCTTATAATAAATACAAAAATATATATTTTAATAATGACAATTTTAAGTGGCATCTTTAAAGATACAGGTTCCCATACCCTACCTGACGTATTGGCTCGTGCTGGCTGAACATACAGAGGGAGGATATGGCAGCTTGTCTCACTGTGTGATGTGGGTCCATACATGCAGCTCTGAGCAGTGCACTGGACACGTCCTCCTCCAGGAGCCACTGCCGAGCCTCCTCCAGCTTCACCAGGTTCCCCAGTGCCGCACAACAGTGACGGCGGATCACAGTGTCCGGGTCAGATAGAGTGGACCCCAGCAGAGCAGTGCAGCTCCTCACGGCCTCAGTCCACTTTTCCAAATCTTCTACTTCTGCCAATGTAACATAGTCTGCCTGTTGGTTTGATTTGGTTTTGCCAATTTCTTTGGTCCAAACTTGGAGGCCAAACCCCTTTGTAGCGCTGGGCTCACTACTTTTATAATCTGCCTCGGCCAGACCTCCCAACCAGCTCCCGACTGCCCTGCAGGCCATACGACGGACAGACATGCTAGAATCATGAAGGCATTGTATAAGATGTTGAAAAATGACAGATTTCATAATAGCCAGAGCATTGGTGTTGGATGTTTGTAAATTTGCCAAAAGTCTGCATGTGGCTGTCCTGATCTGTTCATGAGTGTGTGTCAGTGCTTGGCATAGGACTGAAACTTCCAGGTGAAGCTGTGGGGAACTTCGGCCAACTTGGGACAAAACCGTGAGCAGTTCCACAGCAGCCTCCCACAGGACGTCCGACTGCATCAGATCTGAGAGCAGGGACATGGCAGTTCTGTTTCTAGTATCTGTAGAGACAGAGAAATGGTTGTCCCGGCACGACATCAAGAAAGCACCAGCGCTGTCTCTGAGGCAAGAGAGTGAGCGCTCAGGGTCACACAGCAGCAGACGGCTCAGCAGCGAGAGAGGCAGCTCTAATAATGAAGGGGTAAGTGTTTGAATCACCTGCCAAAACATAAAAACATAAAACATCATCCCAACACCTGGCCCAACATCAAACAGCATAGAACAAATAACGTGCAATCTGTGCTGAAATACCAAACATATTAATGTGTACACAATGTCTTTATGCCAGTTTGTTGCAAGAGTTATCTGGGGTTGCATCAGACGAAGATGTGTTTACTACAGTAGTGAGACAGAGGTCTTTATTAAGAGTATGATGAGGTCCTCACCTGTAAAAGGCCTGCAATAACACTACTGCTGACATACAAGTCAAGAATCCTGGACATGGTGAGAGCAGGAACATCCAGAGCAAATGGAAAGCACAACAAGTGGCAGCTCAACAGAGACAAGCTGTCAGGACTCCAATCAGTCTCCAGTCTGCGTGGGCAGTCCTCCACAAACAAGCCCAGACTGAAAAAGATCACAAATATCATTGTTAGTGACAGGGTGCATTTGTCAGTAATAACAGTCGATTATGAACACACAAAAAAGGGGAAAAAAAAGGAAATGTGTGAATGAAGATATTAAAACACAAACCAATCAGGATTAAGCAGCAGACCCAGTGTGTACACGCATTTAGATGAGGTGTCGCTGAACAGAGGGATGCATGAGTTTGGATCCTGAGTGAAGATCGAAAGTGCCAAAGACAAAAAGGAGTATATGCCTGTCACAAATGTAGAATACAACAATGAGAACAGTGCCACACTTTGTAAATGTTGGGTTAGCAAACAAAAAGCAATCAAACAGACAAAAACTAAAAGACACAAAAACATACATACAACTTACAACTACCTGCATGATCAGTACACAAATGTTTACAAATCTGCATTGGTGGACTTTGCTATAGCTCAACTAAAACTGCTAGTGTACACACATCTTAACCTGAGTGCATTTTTGCATATTTACCATTGGCAGAATAGTGATCTGTGGATGGTGGGGTTCTTCCAAGTGAGCCACCAACTCTTTTCCATAAATCCAGAAACAAACCAGGGTCTAAACATGAAGAGCCGAGTCCACCATCATGCTGAAAATACAATGGGTAAAGTGTTGCGCTTTTTTTTTCACCAAACATCACACATGCCTTTGTACTGTCCTCTGACCTCTGAGAGTGTGTGAAGGAATAAAGCCAGGATTCCATCGAACATTCCCCATCCTGCCGGTAAGGGAATGCAGTCCTGACAGAAAAAAAGGACATTTTGGACAATAAAAATGAATTAACAAATCAATGAAATGTATTTGTTTTAAACATTAGGAACAAAAACAATAATGCCATGTAAAATTATGTTTGAGAAGGAGTAGAATGAAGCCAAGGGCTCATTCTGGTTCCACCCCCTATTGATAATGAAAATGTTTACAAACGAGTTAAGCAAGAAAATGTATACCTCATTAATTTCCCAAAGGTCACGCAATAATGTATTCAGAGTATCCACATCAGCATCCACAGATACATCATGTTGTATAAAGTTAGACAAGACAGCAGCTGCAAGAGGCTAATAACAAGATTTATAATAACTGAATATAACTGTATATCATATCATTTTCATATTCATACCATATATATTTTAAGTTTTTTATATAATATCATATTTTAGTTTTTAAAACTTAAATAGTTTACATATTATTTATATTTTGATTACTTACTGCCAATGTCCTAAACACTGGTTGATTAAGAACTGTGACAAACATCTTTAAGTGTTCTTCTAATTGACTGTAAAATAAATGATTATTTGAGCACCAGAAATGCACACATTCAAATACAATAATTTAAAAATAATTATTAAACCTGTATTCTTCTGCCCAATCACTGTGCCTGCCCCAAAAGATTAGGAGCAACTCAAACATTTCACCAAGTGTTGGAACACACCATGGAAGCTGGTGCAGAACAGTTCAAATTAATATTGTGTATTTATCTATTTTAGAAGTGTCATACATACTACAAATAGTTACCTTGATGATGGCCAGGTTTTCAACTATGGCATAGATTAAGTCAAAGAGTGAATAGGGCAGGTCAATTTGAAGACAGAGGTCATAGGTGTCTTCCTGGTCAGACTGGATCAGACTGCTTAATAGCTTCAGTGGCTGATGAATCTCCAATGGTTCTGTCACATTTCCACTTTTGAGCTGCAAAAATAAAACCAAAGAAACATTTAACTGACGGATTGTGCCAGTTATATTATCTTTAACACATCCATTTGATACCCGAGTTTTAAATGCAAGAAATGTTGATTTCAGCCTTGGGATAAAGCCATTATGCCTAAGCACTTTAAATCTGCCTTGGCCAACTTCTTCGAGCAGTTTTCCCCAAAGGTCTTCAGCATCTGGTTTCTAAAGAAATTAAAGTTTTTGTTGGAAAATGTCTATATACCCATTACCTATATAAACCCATATGAAATGGCAGCTCACCTTAAGCTGTGCATCCAAAGAGGGTCTCCGTTCTTCAAAGCACCTCCGAACTAACTGTGGACTGACTTCTACAGAGGGGAACTCTTGTGCATAGTCTTTGCTGATTTGACTCCTGTAAAACAAGTCAATTTAAATTTTTTATTTTATTGTTGCTTTTACACTTTTAGTGTAAGTAACTTTGTAGTAGTAACTTTGTACTAAACAAACCTGTGTTTGGATTTCTGGTAACCACCAACTTTTGAATTAGGACTGCGTGTTTTTAAAATTTCTTCTAGGGCTGGTAGTTTTGTCTGTCTAGAGGCAGGCTGCGTGGCTGCTGCCTTGGAGTGACCACAATCATTTTTTATGTCTTTCTATTAAGGTCAAAGGCACATATTAAACATGATAAACTTGACAAATAAAATAAGTAAAACATATGAAACATAGATCAACTAACTTTAGATTTCTCCTTTCCTTTTTTACAAGCTTTTTGCAACAACCTACTCTCCCCTCTAGCCTGCGGTGTCTTTGATGCAACTTGCTGAAGTTTCAGTGCCACCATATCAGGACTAGGCCTTTCTGTGAGGGGGTTGAACACTGTTGAGTCTGAAAAAACTGGTGAAATGTAGAGAAATTAATAACAGACAAAAACATATACTGTACTGTAAATATAAATGTTTAATTTTACGCCAAAATGTGTACCCTGAACACCATCTTCTACAAATGGGTGATGCAAAAGATCAGGCCATGTAAGTCGTTTCTGGGGGTCTTTTGTCAGCAATCCTTTCAGGAAACTCTAAAAAATAAAATAATAATAATTAAAAACACTGTAACACGTTATGTATTTTCTAGCACAATTTTCTTTACCGTGCAGTTGTCGCTCATTGTTGGTGGCCATTTGATTGGGTCTCTTACTATCATCTGCACCAGATTAAAGATGGAGTTAGTGTAGAATGGGGGCGCCCCCGTGTGGAGCTCATAAAGAATGCAGCCTAGGGACCAGAGATCAGCAGTGTGGTCATAGGGCTTCTCCTCCACAAGCTCTGGAGACATGTACAGTGGTGTGCCTTTGATTGAAGTCAGCACCAGTGTAGACACACTCATAGCCCTGGCAAACCTACACAGACAGAAGTTATCATCAGTCTTGAAATTAAAGGTCCCATGACATGAAATTTTCACTTTCTGA
Source organism: Paratrypauchen microcephalus (assembly GCA_036785185.1). Classification (NCBI taxonomy): domain Eukaryota; kingdom Metazoa; phylum Chordata; class Actinopteri; order Gobiiformes; family Gobiidae; genus Paratrypauchen; species Paratrypauchen microcephalus. The sequence goes on along the minus strand of JAVJIX010000034.1, from coordinate 5,426,552 downwards.
GGTTTTTGAACGTTAATGTGAGCTCCCCTACCCTGTTTGTCCCCCATGGTTAAAAGTTGCGAAATGTCTAAACTGAGCATTTGCGATCCTTTTCTGCATTACAAAAAATAGGAGCTCAAACGGGCGAGTTTGAACAAGGCACCTTATTGACGTCAGATCGAAAAAAGAAATGCAAATGCAGTTCCACCCCCGTCTGTCTGTACTCAGCATCTCTGTAAATCACGCCCAGAGAGTTTGGACTGCGAATGCGCTAGGCAATGCGAAATGCGTTTTTTTATTTGCCTGGAGGCACGTCCAAGTGTTTCTAGGCTCGGAAGTCCTTTATCTGAGCCTCTGGACCTTTGAACAGCAGTGGTTTAATTTTATTTTATGTGGAAATGTGTTTATTTTTCAATGGAACACTTCAACTCTCTCCCCCCGTGCAAAAACAAGGAAATGGATCAGAGAGCGCTCAGAGCAGAGAGCGGAGCGTTTAGCCACGCCCCCACCTTCTACTATTGGCCAGCTTTTTTCTCCTCATTTGCATTCAAGCAACAACGCCCATTATAGAGTGTTCTGAGTGAGAAAAATTACTCTTTCTCAGCTTATCTCTGTTTCTCATGCACTGAGTGTTGATTTTGAAGAAGGATTCATTTACAGTATTAGGGAACCATTAAGGAGCCATATAAAAGCATCAAGAAGTACCATGTCATGGGATCTTTAAGGACTGGCAATGTAAACACATTTCAACAAATACAATACTATACTAACCCAAAGTCACAGAGCTTCACCACTCCACTTTTCCCAAGCAGAATGTTTTGAGGTTTCATGTCACGATGAAGAATGCGATGGGAATGTAAGTAATAAAGAGCTGAAACCAACTGGCAGGCTATCTCTCTGACCTAGTGAAAACAAGAAGCTGTTATAACTGTTGTATTGACATGCTATACACCAAGAGGATCAGAAGAGAAAATGAAATACCTGACATTCTGGTAAACTGCCATCATCTTCAAGAATCTGAAACAACTGTCCCTCAGCATATTCAGTCACAACTACTACCTATTAAATTATAAATTGTCATTATTATCCACAATTTCTCTCAGTATTTAATTTTCGTTGTTGCACTTCATGGATAGTGTAAAATACCTCTGTGTCTGTCTCAAAGCTGTCAAAAAGTTGAACAATATTTGGATGTTGAAGATCACGCATGATCTCAATCTCTCTTTTTAGATTTCGAAGGTCCTTTTCAGAACGACCCACTTTTGGCATGAACTTTAGGGCCATAACCTGGTGGACACAGATGCAATGACAAAGAGAGGACAGCTAGAAGACAATAAATCAAGTAGCAGTAAACTTACAGTTAAACTCAAGACGGACTTACCTGTCCGCTGTATTTCTTTCTTCCTTTGTAAACGCGACCAAATGAACCTTTTCCGACGAGCTCCAAAACGTGGTATGAATCCATTCTGACAGGTGCTAAGTTAATTTAACGCTAGCTAGCAGGTAAAACAGTAAACGTTACGGCGCTTTACAATCAGTTATTAATAAAGTGTGGATATTACTAAGCCATCGGTGAATAGAAAACGTAAATTCAACGATTTTCTTGTTCAGGCATAAGCTATTTCGGCAGGTTAGTTTTCCACACCTCTTAGTTTTGGAGATGTTGAGGAGAGCCCGCCGAGGTCCCACCGCCTAAAGTTACAAAATTCTGTGTAGCGTTTGACTGTACACGGCTATATAGACTGTGTGTGTTATGAAAAGTTATCGGGACCATAAAACAATTCACAAACCTTATGTTCCAGTGTAATTTGTAAACTTGTTGTTTAAATTTACTCGGGCATTTTTACGGACACCTCAGAACTGGGTCCTTAGGATAGCAACCTGTGCTGCGTCCATAGCAACCAGCTGCAAACAAAAGAATCAGGCGCTGTATAATCCTTTATTAAAATAGTGTAATAGACACCGGCGTATCTTTCAGGTTGGAACGGATTCTAAACGTACGTAAACGTAACGTAACGTAAACGTACTATTGTGATAATTGTGATATTGTGATAACTAAATCTATATTCTGTACCAGTTCTGTATGTGCATAGTGATGAAGCCGGGTCCCTCTCTGGATGTAGCCCACTAAAAAAAAATATTTTTTAACGCAATGTATTTTTCTGTCCACCAGATGATGCTCAAAGGTTGAGAAAGGTAAATACAGCTAAATAGCGTTGCAATCATAGACTGGTATCATGGACTGCCATAGATAGCACTGACAATACCTTGCCATGTCCTGTCATTTAACATTGGTAGGCTATAGGCTAATGTTTTATTTAAAGGTGCACTGCGTAACATTTCTAGTGGAGTGGCCTGCCATCCGTTTCTCTCCATGAAAAGGTTATTGCTTTGTTTAGAATGTTCCGCAGTATATATGAAACCTATATCACCTGTAGACAATAGACAATTGGTTACAGCGCTACTCTACATTACAGTTCAGATCTGTGGAAAGTCACTCTTATTCACAGAAGGATCCTGGCCAAGGTAACATCTCCATGGGGCTTTAACTAACTTAACTAAACTAAATAGACTTTAACAAAAAATATTTATAGTGTTTAGAAATGTTGGGTTTAATGTTAGGCTAATATCAGCCTTGTAAATGACAAAACCCTACTAAATAAATAAATAAATAAATAAATACAAATAAAAAAATAATAAATAAATACATAAATAAATAAATAATAAAAAAGTTTTCTTGCCAGGGTTGTCTCTCTTGAGTTTTGGGTGTCTTCAGATGACTTTACATTTTTATTCAGAGACTGGGCAAGACTGCCCCTTCACAAAAAGCGCCTGAGCCTGCGCTAAGGGCTGCAGTTGCCTTAGCAGACACAGGTGGAGGAATGGGTCTTGACCAGGAGGAGTGTGCTGCAGTGAGTGGACTTGTACAAGCTGCAGTGTAGAAATGCCTATTGGATTACCCTGAAACTCTCACCGCCTCCACTCATCCTGCAGACTCTACCGGCTAATCACCACTGCATTCTGTACCGAATGCAAGCATCGTCATGTTTATCAGAATACCATTTCTCCTCTATTTGGCGCTTACTTTATCCAAACTTGTGTGTTGCATGGAAAGTGAGCTTTGCTTTCCTGTCAGGCTAAAAAACTTCAATCATGACAGAAGGACTTTTTCTGACAACGACGTGGATCTCTCTAAAGGAAAAAGTGTCATAAAAATAAGGGCATTTCATCAGGAGTTATTGCTTGATTTACGCCAGGACTCTAGCTTCATGTCATCAAGTATTTCTAACCTGGACGCACCGAAGCTTTCCAACAGCGATGTCACGCACGAGTTGCACCGGTGTTTCTACTCTGGATACGTCAACAATGACAGCAACTCCTATGCAGCGCTGAGCCTTTGTAATGGTTTACATGGTGCCTTTGGCTTCAATGGATGGGAATATTTCATTACTCCGGTCCAGAATGATAGAAGAACTACGGAAGGTCCGCACATACTCAGGCGCAGAACCAGCCGCAACTTAACGCCAAACGCCACGTCCAGATGTGCTGTGGACAGTGACATAAGTCATCAGCTTGTGCAATCACTGGAGAAATACAGACACTTTGCAGATGACAACAATGTGACCAATACGATTCAGAAATTGGGGAGATCCAAAAGGTTTGCGTCAGTCCCCAGATACGTGGAGACGCTCATAGCGGCGGACGAGTCAATGGCACAGTTTCACGGTGATGACCTAAAGCACTACATCCTTACGCTGATGTCAGTGGCTGCGCGACTATACAAGCACCCCAGTATTCTCAACTCAATCAACATCGTAGTCGTAAAGATCATTGTGATAAGTGAAGCTGACAAGGGACCCAAGGTGTCCGGGAACGCTGCAATGACTCTCAGAAACTTTTGCACTTGGCAGAAAAAGATGAACAAAAACACAGATAAGCATGCAGAGTACTGGGACACGGCAATTCTGTTTACAAGAGAGGTAATATCACATTCACATTTACTTAAAGAAGCTACATTTATGTATTTATTTATTTATTTATTTGTTTGTTTGTTTGTTTGTTCAGTTTCAGGCAAATTATGGAAAATGTAAACCAAAGCAATGGAGACCCTCTAAAGTTGTCCATATGAAGCACGTTTGACCTAATTTTCACGCGTCTGCATTTTTGTGAATGTTTAAAGCGTGATCTACTGGCACAAGCCCATTGTTTTTAATTGTACTCCTGAGAGCTTTGACACCATAGGTCAGAAGTAATTGGCGAGGAGAAAGCAAAAGCCTTGATTGCTTTCATTGCTCATGAGAGGGCAGTTTTTCCATTAAAAAGCTGCACTCCCAAATATTTGAGGCTGGGTCAACAGTGATGTCAATGATCCATAATGAACTGTTTGGCTTTAGGGAGTTTGACTTGTGTGAAAAGGGAAATTAAATGACAGTAGTTTAACACAGATGATTTACCTCTAACATTAAGAAGTGTTGCAAGTGCCTCGAGCGCTGAACTGCTGATTGAATCACTGCTCCAGCTGCATGTTCTCCACTGCATGGGCCTCTTAAACACATCCAAAAAGGAACAGATGGATACATGGATGGAGGGAAGGGGGGGGCAACTCTGCACATCTTCCAACTTTAAAACAAGCACATCAGCAGCACTCACTCCAGAGCGCACTGACACAATTATATTTCCTGTCTAGGTCATGGCATCTGCTCCATATGCTCTATAAATATGCAAGCTGAGAGCCATCCAGGTCAATGTAAAGATTTGTATACAGGGAGAGTTTATCCGGTCCAGTTTTTACAGTGTAGTGACCCTATTCAACTCAGAACACGCATACCACACCTACACACAACAATGCCACAACAACTGCCTTATAAAGAATCAAAGGCCACAGTCTCTGTTTGATTTAAAAGATGATTGAATCCATTGAAGGCCAGCAACTATTGTATAGGCTATGTATACTTTTAACACTGTTTTCAATAGCATTTATCAAACCAAGATTTGAATTAGAATATAAGTAAATCTCTCTTGGTTATAACAATGCACTGTTTTGAAAAGGTCAACGATAATGCACATTGATTTAAATTAATATTTGTTTCCAGACTTTTTGTACAATACCATAGTTGCCACGTTTATCCTTTTATGGATTACCACAACAAATATAAAAGAAGGGAAAATCAGAGTATAAAGTTTTCATCTGTAATCTACATGCAAAGAATTCGGAGTATTTGATTCATAAACAAGGTTGCATTTCCTTACAGTGCAATCAGAGCGAAATTATAACAAGCCTAGGCAAATTGTAATCAGAATCTTAATCTTTGTACATCATATTTGTACATCTTTGTAATGTGTGTTTTGTTTAAGTACACAGTTTAATGGAGTTGCTTATGATAGTTGACAGATGTGAGAAGTAGGTTGTAGCTTGGAACAAACTCTTTGACACTGCTGGTTTGTTCATCTTGTTCTTCTTGCACATTTTTATTTCTTAAATGACCCAATCTTTGGATGTCATCTCCTGCACACACAGAGGCATCTGGAAGCCATTTGAAACTGCAGCATTTGTGGTTTATGCTAGGAATGGTTTGTCATCATGGCTCTTCACTTGGCTCAGCGTTTTATGGGTATATTCATTGAACTAAAGTGCTGTACAGTTGCATTAAGTTAATCCGGCTTTGTCTTTGCCTGGAGCTGCATTTCTCAGAGCACAAATTGGTTGTATGTAATGTATATGCTTGTGCTGTTTAGAGAGCGGAGATGGGTGTTTCTGTGCAGCGGTTGTGAATGCTCGTGGCCTGTGATTAGTAGGCTTGGTCAGAAACTCTAAATATGCACTAAAACTGAGGTTGTACTACTGTGGTCAGGAAAATCGGTCATCTGGAAAGCGTACACCCACTTATAAATGTTGTGACGAGAGACATTACATTATTAGCTGATGTAGAAGATGCTCTAAACAAAGTAACCACTTAATTAAGGAGGTCTGCTAAGGCTATGGTGCACTTTATTGTCCTCTGCATTTGACACTTGTTTCAGTGCTGCTGGGGCAACCCGTCAGGAGCAGTTCTTAGCTTGGTCAGGACTACTTAAGCCACAAGATTTTCCCTATTGTGCATGCTTTGTATTTGATATCTGAGAGCAGTGCTGGTATCTCTGTGAAAGCATTGTTGCAATAAGGAAAAATCAAATAAATGGCTTTTGTGCCCTAAACATTGTCTTATATCTCTCATTGCAGGACCTGTGTGGAGCCTCCACTTGTGACACTCTGGGCATGGCGGATGTTGGCACCATGTGTGACCCAAAGAGGAGCTGCTCTGTGATTGAAGACGACGGCCTGCCCTCTGCCTTCACCACGGCTCATGAACTCGGTGAGACCTGCCAAAACCACACATCACTTAGATGACACATGTACATAATAAATTAACTGCTTACTCAAGTACAACAGGAATGACTTGGGCTTCCTCTCAACAGGGCATGTGTTCAACATGCCACACGACAATGTAAAAGCCTGTGACGACGTCTTTGGGAGACTGCAGGATAACCACATGATGTCTCCTACACTGATCCAGATCAACCGCACCAGCCCCTGGTCTCCCTGCAGCGCTGCTATCATCACAGAGTTTTTGGATGGGGGATATGGTGAGTTTGAATGGTTAGGTTTCATATACAGATCCAAACACAGGATTGGATAGAAAAATAACTAGAGATTCTGCCTTTTTCTAATTTCATATGGAGTCTCTTAGAAAAAAGTTGCCAAGGGAACAAATTTGCAAACTATTGACATTTGTTGTATAGGTGCTGTTATGCAAGAACTGCAAAACCGGCTATCTATTTTGTACATCAGAGTTACTACATAACTTCCTTCTGGTATCTTTTACTATTTGCGGTTTCAACCATTTAACCAATTGTCTGAGTTCACGTTCTAATGATTTCGACAGTTATTCTTGTCTTCAGCCCAGCACTCATAATCAAAGTGTGGGCATAATCAAATTACTAACGTGAGCCAGTGTAACATCTGCCATCACGAGAAATGCATTGGACTCCGTTTGGACTCTTTGCCAAGCCGGGCAGACCACAAAGCCCTGGAGAGGCACTCAACTCTTATTTTAAAACTAGTTGACATCTGCACTAAATTAGAGGTCTTGTTTAAAAGAGTCACTGCTGAGGTTTGGACTCGGAGGAGTATCCGCGTACCGCTTCACATGCAGAAGAACTCCAAATAGACAAACGACATGTCTCTATTTACTTTAGTACAAGCCCATGAACAAAATGCAACCCAAGAAATGCGTAAAGAAAACTTGCCTGGGAGTGATTTTTGCTAACAGTGTTGTAACTTGGCCCCTACTGGCTGACTGTCATAAATCTAGTCTTCAAAAAGTGGTGGTTCTGCTAGAACAACATGTTGCCTCACGTTACCATGCAGCACTGTGCCCCAAGTCATTTGTAATCTCATAATTTCTGTGTAAACACAACAGCATCTGTTGTTTTAAATGATGGCTCTTTGGAGAGTAGGAAGGAAGGAATGGGATTGAGCTTGTTCATTGTTGAGTGAACTGTGAACTGACATTAGCAAATAATCAAAACACTTCCCCCTACACAGAAGAGGGAGGAAGTTTGTGCATGTAATTTTAAAGTACTTGTACATTCTGAAACTGCTGTTGCTGGTGCTATTCCAAATACTACTACTGTGAATACTACCATCATCAGTTACTATCCTACCGCTGCCGCTGCTACCAAACTTAATTACTATTTTCTTTACTGCTGCTACTGTAAATGCCCAATGCTATTACTCATCATCACGTTTGTTGCAAAAATATCTTTAGTAAGAAATCTCACTTATGAATTGTTTGTGGTGAAGGGAATGATACATTACAGATAACAGATAAGATAGTTATCTCATGGTACAACTAAGTACAAAGCACACCAGAGAAGACATGATCAGTCTTTCCCATAAACTCCCACAGACCCACAGACCTTTGAATAAAGAGGGATGGAAATATGGATGAATTTACTAAATGCGTCTAGAAGCAATACTTTATATTCTCCTGTGTGAGATCAATAAAGTCTTATCTTATCTTATTTTTGTATTTTCAGGGGACTGTTTACTGGACCCACCGCAGAAGCCCCTGGTCCTCCCTGATGTGCTGCCTGGAGCGACCTACAGTTTAGACCGTCAATGTGAGCTTGCATTTGGGGAGGGGTCCAAGCCATGTACCTTTATGCAGCCTCCATGTGGTCGCTTGTGGTGCACAGGGAAGTCCAATGGTCATCCTGTGTGTATGACCAGGCACTTTCCCTGGGCCGACGGCACCCCTTGTGGTGAGGGACAGATCTGCGACCGCGGAATATGCACCAACAAGATGGCTGTGCAAACTGTGAAGGTAAAACTATGTTCTGGATCACATTACATTTTGAGATCAAACAAAACTGAAGCCCTTGTCTGTGTAAAGTATCTAAAAATGCTTTGATCCCTCAGATAAGATATTCTAGCTCTTGTAATAGATTTGTGCAATACATTCTCAGTGAATCCTGTTGCAAAACACAGATCTATATAGAATATGACATGATATGATAGATATTATAGAATCTGTATTACTATCTGGATTATGCCATCAGAAGTTACACCCTACAATGGAAAATTAGTCAAACAATACAACAATGTGTTGAGTCTGCTGATCCCATACCGATGGAATCAGCTTTGACATCCATCCAGAATCCTGCCTCTCTTTTGTTTCTCAGGCTACTTCAGTTGTTCTACCACAGTGATTTATGCTCATATTTTTTTGGTTCATCTTGTACTTTCCAGGTGGATGGTCGTTGGGGTAAGTGGGGTACTTTTGGCCCCTGCTCTCGCTCATGTGGAGGGGGTGTCCAGCTCTCCAAAAGGGACTGTAGTAACCCATTTCCATCAAATGGGGGGAAATACTGCCAAGGCATCCGGGTCAAATACCGTTCCTGCAGCTTGAACCATTGCCCTGACAACGGTACAACATGTTTGATGACACGTTCTGGCCCCGAGCGTTCAAACCTTTAACCTTTTCATCTGTCTGTTTTAAGCAGGGAAGACCTTCAGAGAAGAGCAGTGTGAGGACAGTGGACGCAATTTCAACAGCAATCGCATTGCTGCCTCTACTGTTTGGGTGCCCAAGTTTTCTGGTGTTTCTGCTAATGACAGGTGCAAACTCATCTGCAGGGCTAATGGCACCGGGTACTTCTACGTCCTTGCTCCGAAGGTAAAGCTTCTACTTTGTTTACAAAATGTATACAAATAGTTTTTAGAAAAGAACAGCTTACAGCACTATAGTTTTATTCTGTAGAAATGGTCACTGAATCAAACTAGTAGTAAGGACCGCCACAACAAACTGTTTTATGTAACATACCTGAAAGTGTGTGTACAATTTCAAACTTAAAGGTGCACTGTGTAACATGTCTGGTGGAGGGTCCATCATCTGCTTGTCTCCATGGAGATGTGCCTAGAATGTTCCACAGTATGGCCATAAACTTAAGAATCTCCATAGAGACTTGCAAGGCTAGATTTGTGGAGAGGTATCCCCACTCAGAATAATTCATGCTTTTTAAAGATATTTTGGAGCAATAAATAACATTGGTAGTTGAATAAATGCAAGACAGATTGGTTTAATGCTTTACTGTGGAGAATGGAGACAAACAGGTTGCGGACCCTCTCCAGAAAAGTTACATAGTGCACCTTTAAGACCTTTCAGTAGTGAATAGTTCCATGTTTACTTTGTGTTGTTGAAGAAATACAGCCCTCTGATTGGATTATCAGTAACAATCACAGAATGAGACCACTAGTTGACCCATTTATCAAGGATAAGTTTTAGAAAAAGTTGTTGGCTGCAGTAAATATATGGGCCAGCTGACTGTATTGTGTCTGTATATAAACACAAAGGGATGAGATAGGAGTTAGCCTATCCCAGATCGAGGAGTGTGATGAAGAGAGTAAGCAGCACATTCAAAGTTCACACGTCACTCTAACATGTGGAGGAAGAGATAGAAATACTCCCAAGACACCTAAATCACCTTGCAGCTGTATAGTCCAACGTCAGCCAAGACATTACAGTAAACCCTATGAATCTTAAAGGGCAGTTTGAGGCCAGTATTAATCCATCATAAAAAAAAATCAGGTTTACAAATCGGTTCCTTATATTTGTGCGTTTGCTAATTGCAGGTGATAGATGGCACCCCATGCTCCCCCGATACAACAGGAGTGTGTGTCCAAGGAAAGTGCATCAAAGCTGGTTGTGATGGAAGAATTGGTTCGGCTAAAAAGTTTGATAAGTGTGGAGTATGTGGAGGTGACAACAAAGGCTGCAAAAAAGTGTCAGGACTCTTCACAAGGCCAGTGTGAGTACAGATATAGTGAAATAATATGAGACCACTTTAATAATTTAGTTCTGAACTGATTTTGTGTTATATTGACAATTATACAGGCATGGATACAACTTTGTGGTCATGCTCCCAGTGGGTGCTGCCAACATTGACATCAGACAGCGAGGTTATAAGGGAATGGCAGGTGATGACAACTATCTGGCTGTAAAGAGCAGTAATGGACAGTATCTGCTGAATGGGAACTACGTTGTGTCCTCTGGGGAGCGAGACATCATTGTAAAGAACAGTCTGATGCGCTACAGTGGCACCTCTGGCTCCTCTGAGACTCTGCAAGCCGTCAAACCTTTAGGAGAAGCTTTAACCGTGGAGGTGCTGTGTGCTGGCCGGATGACTCCACCCCGAATCCGCTACTCCTTCTATCTGCCCCGACAGACCAAAGAGGACAAGGCCTCAAAGAAGGACACACGTACAAACTCCCACAATAGTGTCCTAGCAGAGGATGATAAGGACAGCCTGAAAAATGTGTATACTAAGGAGGAGATTGGTATGGGGAAGTGGCTCTCCACAAACTGGGACAAGTGCTCGGTAACCTGTGGTAATGGGCTACAGAGGAGGTTGGTCCAGTGTCTACGACCGGACGGTAAGCCTGGTTTTGATTGTGATCCTGCACAGAGACTGCCAGCCACCAGGATATGTGGAGAGCCCTGTCCCGAGTGGAGGGTGGGGAACTGGTCCCCCTGCTCCAGGACCTGTGGCAAAGGATTCAAGAGGCGCCCCCTGGACTGCAGAGCTCCCACGGGACACCTGCTGCCCCGAGAACACTGCACGGACCTGCGCAAACCACAGGAGCTGGACTTCTGTAACCTCAGCCCGTGTTAAGGACTCTCGGTCAGGAGTAGATTTTATACTTTCAGAAACTGATGGATAATAAATGTTGAGATTTAAAGGTCTCTGCAGAGATGACTATATTACACTTAAGGGTCTAATTTAAAGAAACGACACAACACATTTTAAATGTTATTTATCCCATGTCAGCAGGTTCTGAATCTCCATAAAGCCCCATCTGCCTTAGACTCAGTGTTAATGTTTGGGGCTTCTGCAATACAAGGATGAACAAACAAACAAGAGTGTTTGTGTTTATAAGCACCCTGCTGCATGTTGCTCTCCACCTGTCTCTTGTTATTTTTCAGGGAGTTTTTAGATTCTTGAAATAAGAAATAAAATGCATCACTCCAGAGTTCTTGCTGCTCAGACATAGCCAAGTTCTTTGCCACAGCTGCTACCCTGCTGCTGTATTGATTATCTAAACCAAATATTCTTAAAGCCAATTTGCTTGCAGCTGTTTAGGACACAAATGTGAACACATTCTTCACAGCCATATGTTAGAAAAGATTAGCCGTATTCAATTATTTTCTAGTGAAAAATGGAAGTGTTTCTGTGTTCAGAACAAAGCTACTATTTGTCTTAATGAGACTGATAAAGCTTTGTAGAATCTTAACTGAACTGTTCCAGGAATTTACAAGTTGCTCATTATTTTTCAGGGTTTGTTTGAGTAATAGTAATAAACAACTTGTGTGTATTGGAAAGATTTGTAAAGTCTGCTATGAGGATTTCTAAATGCTTATGCCTAAGTAAAGTTTTCCTTTCCTCCTAGAGAAGCAACATACAGTATGTGTGATTTGAAGAGAGCTGGACAGTCCAACATTCACTAGGAAAGTTTCATAGGCTTACCAACAGATTCTTATGTTCTTGACCTTCCATTGTTGCCCTGTATCCACAGTCTACATCAGGTGATGGAGTCTGTTAAATCATGTTCTTCTGGCACAGTTTACACACATCATTTATTATCAATGAAAGGCTAAACTTTAGGGAAGAAAAGCTGGCAGTGTCTTTGTTATGATTGTGTCTCTCCTCATCCAGAGCACAGCTGTCCTGTAGTCCAGTACTATCTCCACTTTCCTCAGCAGGACTCATGCAGCTTTGTCTTGTTTATGTTTTCTCTGTTAATTATACCCCAGCTTTTGCACTTTGTACAGCAAAAGTAATGACATACACAGATTGTGCTGTATACTATGTATACATTTATCCAGTTCTGTGCAAAAATTTGTAAATATTTTTCTTTTTTCTACTCAGACAATTCGAAATGTCTTTGACTTTTGTATATTTATTCCAAAATAAACCATTAAGAACCACTGAAACTCTTACTTTTGTGATGCAACTTTGAATGAATGATTTATAGCTAACAATGATTAAGTGATGAGGTTTAAACTGTGGCCATCACACCTTGTAACAGTTGCCCATAACCTAAAAACTTCACTTTACTGTGGATGAGTTCACAGTCTCTCACATATTTTCCAGTGAATTGATGGCGTAATGTGGACCCTGGATTCTGGTCTCAAGCAGCTGGGAGTGCGTGTCTGTCCTCTGGAAAATCTGAATGTATGACTGTGCATGTGCAGCAATGACTGGTACGTGTCTGAAGAAAGAGGTCAGAGGGAGCATGGGGCAGGGGCTCCTCTTTTTCATACATTTCAACTGTTTTAAATCCAAACGTTTAATCCACTGACCTACATTAAGGCAGTCTGGGATGAAGCCAGGCTAAACATCGCACTAAACTCAGTGAAGAAAATTGAGAGCTCACTCATCACTGTTAGTTCATGTTGACTTTGGCTCCACAGGGGATAGGCAGTAATTTGTTTTCCAATAAAATCCAAATTCTTTTGCTTGTTTTACACTTCCCCTGTAAATAAAGGCCCATAATTATTGGAGCAATAATTAGTGATGTACGTAAGTGGGATTATGATGCAGAATCTAAGTATGTGGGGTGTCTGTGAGCAATGTTCTAAGCCTTAATACATTTTACAACATGTGTTTTTGAGTTACTGAATGTAGAGCAAAGTATTCTTCTTGGGTTTTAGTACTTGTAACCTTTGTTGCAAAAATAGAAAGTATAGTAATGTTAACATATGTATGTGCATTTGCAGCTTTCTTTAGAATCCAGTTAGTTTTAGCTTAGTTTGTGCAGAATAAATCTATAACAACAATGCCCCTTTAATCCTTGTCAAGAGAAAACATAAAAATGATCTGTAGTTAAAAGGTTTCTGGGCCCCTCTTCTTACACTATGTCTGGTTTATAACGTCTTCATAAAGAGAAAATTTAAGACAGTTTAGATAAGATAGACACAAAACTGTCTTATGCAGGACTTGTTGTTGAGATAAGGTTTATTCCTGTAATGGTGTTTGTTTGGGAGCTGGTCTGAGTGAGTGTGGGGTCAGTGAGGATAAGCTTTTGGCCCAAGTTTACTATTTACAAGAAAGCCCTTTTTCGGGAGAGTAATGCGCTCTGTCTGAAACTCTGCATTGTAACTCTCTGCTTGGATATTCAGTGATTAATACTTTCCCTATACGCAGACAAATCATTGTGCATCTCTAAGTATGCCTGGGTTTCTGCTTCCTCTTTAAGACGACATCTTGAGGACTTTTCACCATTCAAAAGATAGGATATTTTGTTTCAAATTGTTAATTGTTATGTAAAGTGTCATAATTTCTCATCATTCAGAAACCCATGGATACCCTATTAGTTTCTATTGCTGTATTTTGAGTCCACCATGGTTTGGGCTTGGATTTCCCAGACCAGGATTAGAATAGTGATCCAATGACCATAATGTACATGTTCTGTTATGGTTGCATATATCAGAAAGTATGCATTAGTTAGTGTTGCACTCATAACCACATTTTAGAGGCTTATGTTTAAACAAAATAAACCTGAAATTGACTTTGACTTAAAAATGTTTTGGACTGAAGTTACAGTTTTATTTATTTAATTCATATTTCTTATCAAAATAAATATGACGTTTATACTTAACTGGCCCAAATCGCGCATCAAAAACCAGAGCAGAAAGGGGAGATGAAGTGGAACCATGTGTGTTGTATGAGAAGGGATATAGCTTGCCTCAAAGAGTGGTTGTTTTAATGATCTGAAAAGTATTTTTCACACCATAATTTGGATCAGAGAAGCACCCGGAGCACTGGAAAATATGGCAGTAATCATGAGTAGTGATTACAGAGCTGAACAGTGACAGATCAGCACATGCGGCTCTTTGGACGTATACAGGGCTGTTTTGGGTGGTCTTCTGGGTCTGCCAAAGTGGATATGCATGCTTATTCTGGTCAAAGTTTTGTGAATTATGGGTCCAAAAATCAAATCTAGCCACAAGGCAGTTTAAACCATTGTCCTCTGTTTAAATGCTTCAGGTAAGGCAAACCATTATGCAAAACATGGCAAACTGCATTGACCTCCAAAGGGAAAGGCATTAAATTTAGTCAAATTTGTGTCAGATTGCAAAATAACAAATAATAATCCAACATTACTCCAACTTATCCATTTGGATCAAGGTAGCTTTATGTTAAAATGTTTATTAAATATGTAGTTTTCTATGGGAACAAGGAAGGTCTTGGAAACAGCATTTTGTCTGTGTCATGCTGAAGAACAGATTCCTGGCCTAAAATTCTGATCTGCTTAGTCTCAGAACATCAGATTGAGCTTTTAGCATTGGACCAATGATCAGAGTGTGTTCTGTTTGAACTGGTTTCCTTCTAAGACTGACTCGTAGTCTCGTAGAGATGAAGTCATGTGATGATGCCATAGCACTATAAAACTGAGCATACCCTCTGTCGCTAAGACTGGGTGAACCTACAGTCGAGGTGTTCTTCAAAGAATTGTCCATTCGATTACTGAGTCTCTAATCCTTAAATGAAGAGCTGAGAGAGGCAGTTACACAATGAGATTTATGCACAAGAGCAATCAAGGCCAGGAGTGGGCTAATGCAAACCTTCTGTCAGGAAAATACCCTCTGGAAAATAGATCAGAAGTGATGTGGCTGGAAAGACCCTGAGATGGGGAACATCCATGAAGCACTTGTTCCACAGATCATGAGGCATGCAAAAAAATCAAATACAGATTATTCATCCTTCAAATGTACTATGTTTGAATGACTTTATAATCCTACAACAAAGATTTTGACTGGGCACTGCTGTTTCTGCTTCAAATTCCAATACTTTTTAACCAATAATGCATTTTCAATCTGGATATATGAAAAAAATGATTTTTTAAAACGGCTAATCTATTGTCATCTCTGCAAAAGAACGTACTAAACAGAAATGAGTGAGATTATGTAGTTTATTTTATAATCAGGATTAATAATTAAATTAAATTACAATTTGTACAACCAAGATCCTCAAGGGGCCACTTTTACGGTACAAGGAGTGCCTTAAAGAATGGCAAATCATCCAACTACGCCATAATGATCTGCACTGCCAACATCCTGACAGTTCATAGTCTTACTTCCAGGTATTGTAAAATTACAGCTCAACTTGGCAAAAGGTTTTCATACATGCCTTTTATTTGCCCTTTTATTATATTTGCTTTGTAGAATGTTTATATGTACATAAAATAAATCTTTGATCAAACACTACTGAGTAATTTTAATGACTGAATTGTGTAATCCCTTCTTGTTGTTGTGCATAATTAATCTCAATCTGTCAAGTTCCAATTGTGAAACCATGAAAGGCGATGACTCAAACTTCCTTTTTGAACCGACCCAGCCCTCTGCCATGTCACCATGCCAACAGCCTGGTGAGCCAAATAGGGGTTACCCCCCAGGGATAAAGGAACCTGAGGAGAGGTGTTTTATAACAGGGTAATAAAAACAAAGCGAACATGCAGCTGTTGAATATTTTCATATTTTTGATGTACAGTGTTTTTGTGAGAAGAGCAAAGATAAAACATACATGCATACATATAGCATACAAATAAAGTAAAATGGGCAATGAGTATATGTAGGCCTAATGCATGTATATTAGACTCCCATCTGTGTTGCTAAGGCTTCAGGTTGGAGGGAGTGGTAATCAACTGACAAAGGTGGATTACTTTTTCTGGCTGCACCAGAAGGAAGACTTTAAAGAGTATGCACTTCTTAATCCTCTTATCATTTGTACTTTATCAATCTTATGGAGTCTGAATAGAATAGGCATGTGGGTTTAAGGTTAGGCAAAATTGACATTGTTTGGTTATTGGAAAGATTAATGTCTGCACATAATTTCATGAGAACTGGTAACTGAGTCTAGGGGTGATTTTTTTTTTTTAAGTGTATGCCTGCAATTGTAACTGACTACAATTCTAGCCATGTACATTTTACTTAATTATGGTTTAAATCAGGAGGTCAAATCCCAAATGTTCCAATGCACAGCTGTCTTCTGCCCCTGCTCCTTTCTAGTCATAAGTTTCAGGCAATTGTTTCCTTCATGTTTTGAATGAGTTTGTGAGGACCTTTCTCCATTCAAAAATATAATCTCTTAATTTGAATTGCTTTATTGAAGAGGACCACCAAATCCTTCAAATCAGGAAGGAATCCTTAAAAGTGCACTGTGTAACATTTCTAGAGAGGGTCCACCACCAGATTGTCTCCATGGAAATGTTATTGCTTTGTCTAGAATGTTCCACAGATTAAACCTATCACAAGGGAGACAAACACTACACTACATTGCAGTTAATGTCATATCATGAAACATTCTAGGCAAAGCAATAACATCTCCATGGAAACAAGCACTAGTAGGTAGCAGAGCTGTGGTCAGTCAACTGTTTCTGAAAATGATGTTGGAGCCCAAAAACAACTGTTGATGTTTTACTGAAGTAGCCCTTAATGAGACTAAATGGAAACTGTACATAACTTTTGAGTGTAAATGTCACTCACAATTACCGTAACATTATTATTTCACAAAGGTTTCTCAAATATAGGCCATGTCAACCCAATGGACAGGACATAGTTAATTATGTCATTATCGAATAAGCACAGTAAATGTTTTCAGATGGGCTAGTGAGTGAAGATTTTGATTGACAACAGCATCTGGAAACTGCATATATCATTATTTTTCCTAAATTCTAAAACAACACAGATGTTAATTTTGTTTTCTTTCTCAAGGTCCAAAATGCAAGAAAATGAAATCCATATATTTAGTCTACTTTACCACTAACACAAATACAACTTACAGCACTTTCCCAATTTTTCCCACTGTAGAGCACTGTAGATCTTTTATAGAGGTCAGTGGATTTATGGACTATTTCTTGAGTCAAAATTCTAAATTTGTCCCAATTCTGTCAATAGCTGGAGTTGGTGGAAGCCAGTTTCCCACTGATTTGAGACATTGGTGGTTACAAAAGCTTAGCTAAAGGGAAACAAAAGCTTAGTTAAAGGGAAAAAAGGAAAAACCTGCACAAAACAGAACTGGTCTACATTGTGGCAGGTTTTACAGTCAGCCCAATTATCACTCCAGGCTAAATCCCTGTTTCTATGGTAACACAGGCAGAAAAAGACCAGTGTGGATTTTATGAGACAAATAAAATGGAGTGGCATGATTCACCACTCAAACAAACAAACAAACAAACAAACCTAGTGTAAAATAGTGCACCTTTGTATCCTAATCTATAATGAATGAGCCTATACTAACAGTCAACAGGCTCTTAGAGAAGATTTTGATAAGTTGATGTTTAAAATGACATATTGCAAGATACATTTGTTGCAGTATCCAGTCCGAAATCAAATGGAGAGGGATGATTTGGAAAGAGAAACTCACTGCTCACCAAGACGCTGTTCATTTGTTGTGGTGTGTTCCTTTGGTTGATGTTTTGTGGTGCCCTGGGGTCTTTGGAAGAAAACTCATTCGTACACGTCAGCAAACTTTATAAGTAAGTCATTTGGAAAACTACCTGACCCAGATCTGTGGACATTGATCTAATCCATCAGAAACTCTTTCAAGACATTTTTGGCCCGTGATGTACTTTTCACACTACAGTCCAGCACAGGAAACATATGGTCTGTAACAGAGAGCCAAGGAAAAAAATATCCACAATCCCACAGCTTATTCAGATGTTGTTTTTGTTTGGGAAATGTCTGTTTGCATGGTCTTATCAGGGTGATAAGCTTTTTATAAGCTTACTTCAGCTTATAACCACTGAGATATCTTTATGTCACTTTGCATTACAGTGGTACCTCACCTTACGAAATTAATTCGTTCCAGAAGTGGTTTCGTAATGTGAATTTTTCGTAAGTTGAGTAGCTATTTCAATGGAAAAGGCCTGATTCGTTCCAAGGTTTTTTTTTTATAGTGTAACATTTTTTTATAGTGTAACTTTGTGTTCTGCGTCCTGATTGGCTCTCGCTCTCTGGCCCCAGCGTGCGCCTAGATGGCAGAGCACGGAGCGCTTCTCCTGGTTTGCGTAACCAGACTCTGATTCAACTGTCCAAATGTGCACCCTCGTACACCCCAGGGAGGGAAACAGAGTCCAGATCACGAAGAACAGTTTATAGGCAGGGAACAGTTGAATCAGAGTCTGGTTACCCAAACCAGGAGAAGCGCTCTGTGCTCTGCAGTCTAGGCGCGCGCTGGGGCCAGAGAGCGAGAGAGAGACGCCGGTCGGGGAATGACGGCGCTACAGGCGCTCCGTCACACTGCGTGTTCGCCGCGGTTCTATGTCGTGCTCGTGGTGCTCCTGTCTCCGCGCTCCTTGCGTGTTCGGCGCTAGAGCTAAGAGGCCGAGAAAGATGCTCTTTGAGCGGGCACGACCGCGGGGTTTTCCCCGGGGCTGGCTCTGGTTCTATCCGTTTCAAGAGCCGGGGGGTTGACACTGTGAACTAACAGGCCGAGAAAGGTGCTCTTTGAGCGGGGATAACAGCGGGGCGTGCATCTGAGCGCGCATTATTCGAATTTTTGAGATTTCGTTACCTGGCCAGCCAAATGATATCTCTCTGTATTTCCTATACAACGCGATACCATTTGGACACCCTCCCTCCACTCTCGCTCCTCCGGTTAACAACGGACTCCGCGATTCTGATTCGTTCAAAGATGGCGACGTTAGTGCACCCTCCTTTGCCTGCAAAGTCACTCTTAGGCAGCGGAAGTTCCTCCTCAGTTTTGAATCAAGATGGCGCAATCTCTGATTGGTTCACTTAGCTGTCTGTCTACGCGCAACTGCAGCGCATTTTGGACCAAGCGTTACCAGACTCACTCGCTGGTACAGCGACGAGTCATGGATTCTTCCAGGCAAGAGATTTCGGGTTTCGTAACTTGAATTTTCTTTCGTATCTAGAGACCAGAAAATTTAATGTGAAGGCGTTTCGTAACTTGGATTTTTCATAGGTAGGGTCTTTCGTAAGGTGAGGTACCACTGTATCTGCATTATAGTGGGGATTTGCCTGTCTAGTTTAAAGTTGATCTAAAGAGAGGCTAATGCGGTTACAATAAGAATGGATGTTTTTCAGTGTATTTCTGAGTATAATAGAACACCTCATGGGCCAATGAATAAATGCAAAATACATCTGCCATATTATGGGACATTCTGGGCTGAGCGAGAACTGGGCAACCAGAAAATAGTGAACCTTTAAATAGGGTCACACAAGTCAATTCTGTGGACCAAGCCCTGATGAATAGAGAGCCTTATTGTAGCCTTCAGGGATAAAGATCATCATGAAACATTGAGTTCTGGACTTTTGATGTGGCCCATTATTATTTTTGCTATTTTGTTGGCAATCTCACTGTGCCTATAGCCATATTATAGCTTGGCGTTTTGAAGAACAAAGAGTGAAAAAAATCCATCGTGTTTTGAGTCAGTTACAATGTCTTTCTTTATAAGCACTGAGATGATGGATGTCCATGTATTCAGGCCAAAACCAGGAGAGCGCTCCCCATAGCCGAGGTCATGACATGATGGCCGGGAAAACTGTGTCGGGAATGAATCAGAATTCCAATAAACAACATTCCTGCTACAAGGTGTGGCTTGCCAAAAAGTCCAGTGAGCATGTCAACTCAGGAGAGGGGTTATTTAAATACAACATTAGCATTATACAAAGGGTCCGAGGGCTGGTTAAAGAATAGTGAAATTTAAGAAGGCCTTAAATACTTTTGTGCAGTTTTTTATAAACTGCTGTTTATTGAATATTTTACATCAGTGATTAATCTGAATGTCTTGAATATTATTAAATATTAGAAAACTGCATAGTTATTGGTTTAAATATATTAATTTTAATTTCAGGTCCAGTGAAAACATTGTGTTGTATTTTCTTTCCAAACAAAATAAGGTTCCTATACGATAAGGAGATGTGTTCAGACCACCTACACAGCTCACATTCCACTCTCATCCCTAATGCCACCAAGTATCAAGTCACTGTATTAATATTATGTTTTGAACACGACCAGCATTGGCCTAGTTATCAAATGAAAATCTAACATATTATATATAATATAACATGATATATTTCAATATCATATTGTTAACTTGTTTTATCCATGTATAACAAAAGAATGAAGGAAAATGTATTAGAATTATTACTGTTAAATAACATCTTCATTTACCATAAAACATATATTTTTTGGGGGGATAAAAAGTGGCTTACCAGGTGAGAGAAGGGTATTAGAGCTGCCACTGTTTACGCCAGTAAAATGTATTTCCTTTATTTTTGTCATTGATGCGATATTGGAAAGTGTAATAATGTTGTAAGACTCCTCTCAGGCTCTTGCTTAATTGTGTGGGAAGAGGTCTCTGTATGTTTTGGCCTTGTCTTATGTTCCCACTTTAGGCCCACAGTAGAAGATGAGATAAGCAACCAATATTTTTCATAACGTACCTTCCATTGCCTTCCTTCATGGACTGTTGTAGACTGTAATATAAGAAGCACATGCTAGCTCCCCACAGAACTGGCCTGGTTGCAGCACTGTGTAGGAGGAGCTCAGCCTCTGAACCACTGCCAGACGCCTCCATCCCATAGACTGGAGTTGATGTGCAGCGGATGTGGACACAGCCTTCATCTGGGACGTCCCACTCACTCCACACACATCTCTGCTTTTCCTCAGTGCAAGGAGAGGGCAGGAAGAGAGGGCAGGAGGCGGGGTCAGGAGGGGGGGCTCTCGGTTCTCGGCTCAGAGTTCATGGGCCATATACAGCACAACACAGAGCAGTAAAATCAGGTCTGCTTACGAGACACCAGGGACTCCAATCACATTTCCCTTTTCTTTGATGTTTTATGATGACTGTTCTCTTTTACTTCAACAGTTAAATTTAATAATACAGTTTATTTGACAGATATGAAACAATTCCTGACCAGAACAAATCAATATACTATAACCATGACAAGTACATAAAACAGGACTCTGCATGATGTAACCAATTTTATAAAAATTTTACTATCAACAGATAGGGCAGGATCTTATTGCATCAGATAATAGCAATTACAAGACAATGAATGAAAACGAAATGACAAGAAATATATGCAAGGAAAACAATGTCAATGCAAAAATGTTGCTATGTGACCTACACCCCTTACTTTGGAGTTTACATGAAAAATATACTTAAGAGTAATGTGTGATATAGTTTTAATTATGACGGTGCTTTTTTAGAGAGAAACACCACAGTGGTTTCAAATGGCATAAAATATGTTTTTTTTTTTCCTAGTTACAAGCCAACCTGGTTTGTGGAGGATTTCCTTCCATAGAAGTGGGTCAGCCCAGAGCAGTGACTCACAGGCCTCAGTGGGACCTCAGATGAAGTATCCAGACCACAAAAGAAACAAACCTGGGAACAGCTCCTACTGCTTTGTTTTGGCCTTGTCTCCATGGCAGTGTGTAATTATAATTGTGGAGGAAATCCTGTCTTTACTGTTTTCCTTTTCTGCTGATGAGTGCTATGAAAGGTTTTGAAAAAAGGTAAAACCATTTTAAACAGGTGTGTGCAATTTGATGCCAAACCTTCACATAGTGAGTCTTCTCCTTATTGAATTTGTCAATGCATTGTATTTACAGAGCTGACATGCTCAAAGCCGATCTCTTTGCTTTTATCTCAGTCACTCTTGGCGATTATTGATATTAATGCAGACCACTACTGTGCAATAATGCATGGAATAATAATGTTATGGCCTAATTACTTAATACAATATTATAGCCAAGCTTTAGACTTTGACTTTTCTGCACTGTTCATCCATTGTGCAATCGTGTGGAGTCCAGGAAGAATAGTTATTGCTGAGGAATCACTAATTGGGCTCCAGAATAAAGAATTGTGGCACATCCATCTGATTTGATGTTATGCAATGCACTTGTAAGAAACTGGGTAGTAACAGGTTTGAGGTCAAATATCATTGAGCCATTTTCAAACTCGATTTTGGTACTAAAGAAAAGACTTGATACTAATTTCGATACCACAATCAAAATAATATTTTTCATAAAAATATTTAGACAATAGAATTTTCAACATTAAATCAGTACTTTCTTTCATGTTCACCATGTGGCATTAAGATTAAGATTAAGCCTTTATTGGTCTCACACACAATGACACACAGTGACACACGGGAGAAATTTGACTTCTGCATTTGACCCATCCTTTTCAGGAGCAGTGAGCAGCCATCTTTTTCAGCGCCCTTATCTATATATGCAGCAGAAACAATGTTGTCAAAATGTTTCTATGACTGAACCTACCTCAGTCATTCAGGTAGCTCCCAGGTCTGTGGGTTTAAACTATTGTCTTTGTGTTACTTCTATTACAGCTCAGCTCCTGTGAATGTGACTTTTTAGTATCAATATTTGCTTTAAAAAAAAACCAATAATAAAAAGAGTATCTAGTTTTGATACTCATTTTAGTATTGATTAGTATCTGATTTTTGATACTTTTCACAAAGTGTCAAAGTGTCAAAGATCTCAGCATAACAAAAAGACTGGTCAAGAAGGGTCAGCAAATGTTTCTGAGCAGTTTGAGGAGAGGAAGAGCCAAAGTGTCAAAGTGTCTTGCAGCATCACAACAGTGTCCAGGGGAAATAGGTGAACACAACATGAAAGATTTTACTCTTACTCCGTTCTGGTGTTTCTGTTCATACTCTCAATGTGTTTCCTCTGGAAAGCCTTGGAGTATTTCCTCTGCTAGGTCTTCTGCTACATTTGTTGCCACATATAGTGTAAAAAGCCTATAGCATCTCAAATGTCTGTCTCCTTAGTAATAATATTTAATGCCGTTAGTGCCTTTCTCTTCTTAACTCATTGTAAGAGAGACATGAAGCAGCAGCGGATCTACGCTGAGTTTCATCTATGTGACCAAGATTTCTAAACACAAAATTTTTTCTCATAGGCCCCTGTCCATACACTGACCTCCACTTTCTGCATCACATATAACACTATAGTGTCAAATCACACCTACTCCATATTTCTGAGAACAGTGCATGTGACCTGTTTAACTCATTAGAAAATTGGTCTAACTTCCAAAAAGGTGAGTCACATAGAATGGAAATGCTTGGACAACAGACCAATAGGATGAGCTAATTTCCTTTATCTTATAGAGTAGCAAGTGACTTTTGATCTGGTGCTCCAATGACAACCACCGTTTTTACTCTCACTCACCAGTGTAAAACAGGCTCAGTAGAGATGCTCTAGTACATGGCTGCACAGGGCCTTTAATCATAGTGAAGGTTAAGAAGCCTTATAATTATAGTAATTACTGAAAGGGACTTTGGTCTGGGGAAGTTTTACCTTTGACATTTTAACTCCAGGTGTGGACAAATCAATGGCTTTGGTGACAGCTAGTTGCAAGATATTGATGTCGTCCTGTTGTGTAATGTGATGTTTTGATCTTGAGTGTTGATCTTCATAGTTCCCTGACATATTGACATGATACAGGACACAACTCACAAGTATTAATATTTAAAGAGGACATATTATGTAAAAATTACTTTTATGAGCTTTTAACTGTGTTAACAGTGTTCTCTCATCCTAACTTTTTCAGAATTGTATTCTGATTGAATCATGTATTTAGGCAAGACACCGGAAAGCTATGGCTACAATATTAAGATTCAAGATTTTATTGTCACTGTCATAGAAACACAACAAAATTATCTTTAGAGCATCAAACTCTACATAGTTTGATGTAAAATGCAGTACCAAAATGTGAAAGACCTGATAAACAGCTATGTTACCAAGTGTGCAGTGAATGAATAATGCATGAAATTACAAAGCGATATTGAGCATCTGGAACACTGGACCGTACACAAAATTGTTGCCTTGCCATTTTTTAAGTAAAAACATAAATTACAATCTGCTGCGTGCTGTGGGGGAAACACATAATATATCTTCTCACTACACTAATGCTATTTTAATGTTCATGTTCGGTATTTGCACATGCTGTATGTAACGATGAACAGTTAATCAAATATCAAACGCATCTGGAGAATCTCTTTCTTGCGCTTTTAAGGCTTGAACATTTGTATAATTTAATCAGTCTGTTATATGGTTCTGAAACATGTCATTGTGGATCATTTTATGGACAGTTTTATAGTCAAAGTGATTCACAATTAAGATATTTCTACCATACGTTCATTACGTTCCCTGTACTTGTGGCCTGTCTGTTCCTCGGGCTTGTTTTAATTAAAGGTACTGCGCCTTTAAGAGCATGAAAACCTCATTATGAGAAGGGGAACATTTGTGTTTAATTAGGCGAATGTTCATGGCGATGTTCAACAAGCACCAGATTTCTCTTTACTGCTGTAGAAAACAAACAGAATGCAGAAATTAAAATGAGGTGAAATTTGTTTTGGTGACAATATAACAAAATAATAATATTTAAATGATTTAATTTCACTAAAAAGAGACAAGAGACAACATACATCACAGGTGAAATGACAGATGGAAGACACTGTATTCATATGAATACAGTGTCTTCCATCTGTCATTTCACCTGTGATGTATCCAGAGGTAGCTTGTGGTCTTGCAAATAGGGGAGGCTCATCATATTTTTGGTATTTTAAATTATAAATGAATCAAATTCAAGGCCCATTGTTGCCTATAGATCTAACTTTATTTTTAATTTTAAATAATAGTTAAAAAATATATATAAAATTAGTCTTGGGCTTATAATAATAATAATAATATTATTGCTAAAAGTTGCGAAATGTCTAAACTGAGCATTTGCGGTCCTTTTCTGCGTTAGAAAAAAACACAGCTCAAACGGGCGATTCTGAACAAGGCAACTATGTGACGTCACATCGAAAAATGCAGCTCCACCCCCCGTCTGTGTCTCTACTCAGCGTCTCTGTAAATCACGCCCAGAGAGTTTGGACTGCGAAGGAGCTACGCAATGCGAAATGCGTTTTTTTATTTGCCTGGAGGCACGTGCAAGTATTTCTAGGCTTGGAAGTCCTTTATCTGAGCCTGTGGACATCTGAAACAGCAGTGGTTTAATTTTATTTTCTGTGAAAATGTGTTTTTTTCACTGAAAAGCCTCTCCTTTCTTCCTCCGCGCTTAAAACGCGGAAGTGGGGACAGAGCACAGCGCACTGCTAAAACAAGGAACCAGCGGCGTATTTGTCCCCCACCCGCTCCTCTAACCTATATGTGTCCTTCTCATTTGCATTCAAGCAACAAGGCCCATAATGAGGTGTTCAGAGAGAGACTTTCTGACTCTGACTCTGTACATGTGTCTTTCTCATGCACTGAGTCTTGATTTTGGAGCAGGATTCATTTACAGTATTAGGGAACCATTAAGGCACCATATAAAAGCATCAAGAATTACCATGTCATGGGACCTTTAAATGTTGTCCTAACTCTAACCCTATAACACGTGGAGAATGATACATTTTTAGTGCTTGATGTCTAATTGATATTAATAATATAAGATGGTGTTCTGGTAGAATTTTTTTTAATATATTTTTTTTATATTTTATTTTTTAAGCTTTAAGAAACATTTTCTAGGCTATGCAATTCCCAATTGCAAAATAAACCATATGCACAATAAAATAAAATATAATAATTGTGACGCGCACAAAATGTGCTGTCACATTTTATGTTATTTTGTAATTTGGCTATTTGTATTTTTTTTCTGAGCTCCTTGCTGATAAATGCACTGAATCATTTCTGGTTACTGTTGAGGTAATCTTGCACTTCCGGGGTGTGCCAGAAGGTGGCAGTGTAGTGAGTGAGTCGTGGGTCTCCCAGCCAGAGCCCTTCTTGAAAAGTCCAGGGCCGCTCCTCTTCATACAATGAAGCGAGGCTGCACTGAACCAAGCTCACTGCCTGTCGTGTCTTTATTTTTCCTGTTTATTCAGGTAATCTAATGTAAAACACTTACAAAATCGTTACAAGTGAACTGTATATTATTTTGGTTGTTTAGAGCCGATGATAACGTGGGTTTTATAAAGGTAGTTCACGGTAGCTGTTAAAAGTTCTACTAGTCTCCACAAGGAGAGCACGAGGTTTTGTAATGGCGGCACACCTCCACAACTTGAACTCTCATGTGTGATAAGTATGTAGCATCCCGTACTGTACTGTATTGTATTGTTTGGATATCAGTTTTTGATTCATAGTTGAGGTAAATTAGTTATGTACAAGACAGTTAATCTTATTTTTGCAAATATAAAATGTGTACATGTGCAAGCCAAACTCTACCAAAGTGAATATTATTTCAATTCATATTTAAGTAACAAACTAAGCTTGCTTATTGTATGGAAATATACAGATGTGCATGTGTTTCGGTGATTAGACGGTACATGAACTAAAACCAAATGCGATCAGATTATAGCAAAGTTGTGGTAAAATTGATTGTAATTAGTAGGCCAAAGTGAAATATTGAAATCAATTGTAAAATGTAAATTTGATTATTTTGTAATTATATACAATGAAGCGAGGCTGCACTGAACCAAGCTCACTGCCTGTTGTGTCTTTATTTTTCCTGTTTATTCAGGGTTTTCTTCTGTGCGGGTCTGCCCCCTAGACCGGACCCGTAACAGAAACGTGGGGGCTCGTCCGGGATCGATGACATCATCAGCTACCGGAGGTCGTCGATCCCGTCCTGAACCTGTGGACCAGCGTGTGCGCCTGTGTGTTGTATAACTCAAGGAAAGGGGTCAAAGCGAGTGCTACAGGACCAAGGCCTGAAGTTATAAGCAACAATGGAGGAGCACAACGAACGTAAGAAACTGGTCTGGATGGTGAAAAAGAAACTGTTTCGACTCTCAGCAGATGATTTATCCAAACTAGTCAACGAAATCCCCAGAACGTCTGATCTAGATCCAGCTCAAATAGACCAATCTGATGAAGAGAGTTGCATAAACTTTATTGTAACCTACATGAACAGTGAAAGTATGTTGGAGTCAGAAGATCAGGGTGTGTCATTTCTATTATACATTAATGACAAGATTGAGGTGATTAAAGAGGGTCCCTGCAACGTTGTAGAGACTGTGAGTGAATCCCTTAACCTCCCCCCTGCAGCTGCTGATGCCCAGCTAACGGATAATGTCCAAGATGATAGCGATCAGATTTCTCAAAATGACACTATTGAGACACAGTTGGCCAAACTTCTCTCTGGCTACGAATCTCTGACTCAAAAGCTCAAAATGAGTGGTGTACCTCCAAACTTAATAGTTGCAGGTGAAGATAACCAGTCCCAGAGCAAATACCCATCTCATTTCACTGAAAGCACGATTGCTCTGAAAGATCTGCCATTGCTCCAGAGGAAGGAATGTAAGATTCAGGGTGGGCAGATTGGTGATAACGCTTCTGACATAAGCTATGGCAGCATAAGCAAGCAAATAGACAGAGGACTGAAAGAAAACCATACTGAGAGCGAGGTGATTCAGGCTGTCCTGCGTATCATCAAAGAGATGTCTGTCACCGAGTTGAAAAGCTTTCTACAGTCACACCTGGGAGAGAAAAGCACAACTGAACTGTTCCAAGGACTCATAACAGCGAAGCAAAATGAACATGAAACTCCACAACAGTTTCTCTACCGGATGATGGGGCTCAAGCAAAAGCTACTATTCAAATCAAAACAATCAGACTGTGATATCAGGTATGAAGCTCAAACTGTCCAAAACGTGTTCCTGCATACAGTATACCAAGGGTTAAGTGAGAAACATGAGGACATTAGACGAGAGTTAAAACATTTTCTGTCTGATCCCGCAGTGACTGATGATTTGCTCTTAAAGCAAATGACAAAAACCACAAATGAAGAGAGTGAACGTAAAAGGCGTTTAGGCCGTGTCACTCGCCCCAAAACTGCCTTTGCCCACAGTAATGAGGCTCAGCCCAGTACTGGTACCAAAGTAAAGCCCAACCCAGATTCAAAAGTTAAAGATGAGCTCATCCAAAAACTCACTGCTCAAGTCCAAACATTGACTGATGTAGTAAGCTCTCTCCAAAAGCAAAAAGAGCCAGATAAGCCCAAACCAAATGCCTCCAGTTCACCTTGTGCATGTCACTGTCCTGATAGGCCCAGCAAGCAGCTGAGAAAGAGTAAATTTGGTTGCCCAGATTGTGTTGCACATCGCAGGACTAATTGCAATCATTGTTTTACTTGTGGAGAGGAAGGACACCGTGCAGTAGGATGTTTGAAAAGAACCAAATGCTACAACCCACAACCAAAACTAAAAGTAAATGACTTTCACTCAGCTGACAGTACTGCTTGCCATTCTGCTGATGCTATGTCTGCATCACAAAGAGTAGCAAAAATCCCAGGGCAGAAATGTCTCATCAAGTGCAACTTAAATGGCTATACGGCGACTGTGCTCTTGGACACTGGTGCTCAGGTCAGCATTGTTGATCGCGTGTGGAGAAAGACTTTTGCCCCACAACAAAAGGTCCGCCCTCTCAGCGAGTTGCTGGGAGACAAGCCCCTTAATGTGACTGCAGTTAATGGTGAGTTGGTCCCTTATGATGGCTGGGTCGAATTGCTGTTTAACCTACCTGACAATGATAATCCAGATCTCACTATCAGGGTCCCATTCCTGGTCAGCAGGGTCGGTCTCCCTCGTCCCATTTTAGGCTTTAACGTCATTCAAGAGCTCATTCTGGGGCAAGCGGAGGAAAAGGAAGTGGTCACCGTCATTTCTAGGCTGCTCAAGGACGCCATGCAAATTCAAGCCGATCAGGTTGAAACCATTGTTAACTTCATTCAGACTCATGAATCCAGATTTGAACATGCTCGGGTCAGAGTAGGGCGACAAGGTGCCGTCATACGTCCTGGTCAAGTCACTTACCTGAAGTGTCAGCTGTCAACTGATTTCAATGCCCCCATAGCTTTGTTTGAAGTTACTGATCCCGACGCCAAGCTGCAGCAACTTGACATTGGTGATGGACTGGTTGAAGTGCACAAAGGTAAGTGACCTTATGTTGAAATCCCAGTTGGTAATCACACACAGAATTACATTATTTTAAACCAGCAGACGTTATTAGGGAGCATTCAGTCTATTGATAAGATTCTAGAAACAGACAATGCCACAAACGACACTAGCACATCTGTCTGTATTGAAAAAGAACAGACATTCAGTGAGTCCACATCCCAGCTGTGGCACCCACCAGTTGATGTGAGTCATTTAAGCGAAGAGCAGCAAGATGTAGTGAAACAAATGCTGTATGAAGAGTCAACTGCATTCTCCCGTGATGACAATGACATTGGATGCATCCCTAGTCTCCAAATGAACATAATGCTGAAAGATGACCTTCCTGTCCAAAGAACGTACTCTGCTATCCCTAAACGCCTCTACAGGGAAGTTAAAGAATACATCCAAGACCTTCTGGCCAAACAGTGGATTGTCAAGTCCAAGTCCCCTTATGCAGCTCCAGTGGTCTGTGTACGTAAGAAAGACGGCACCCTCCGTCTTTGCATAGACTATAGGCTCCTGAATCAAAAGACGGTCCCAGACAGACACCCCCTGCCCCGCATTCAAGATCTTATTGACACGTTGGGGGGGATACAGCTGGTTCTCCATTTTAGATCAGGGGAAAGCCTATCATCAGGGCTATGTGGCTGAGGGATCACGGCACATGACAGCATTTATCACCCCGTGGGGATTGTACGAGTGGGTGCGCATTCCTTTCGGGCTGTCCAATGCGCCAGCCACTTTCCAGAGGAGCATGGAGGAGATGCTGAGCTCGCTGAGGGACGAGTGTTGCATCTCGTATTTGGATGACATCCTCTGCTATGACATTTGAAGAACATGTTGAAAGACTAAGACGTGTCCTACGAGCACTCCAACAACATGGTGTGAAGCTTAGGCCGACCAAATGTGAGCTCTTTAAAAAAAGAAGTCCGCTATGTTGGGCGCTTGGTTTCTGCTGATGGAGTTCGCATTGATCCCAAAGATCTGGAGGCTATTCAAGCCCTCAAAGACAAAGTCCCAAGCACTGTTGGAGATGTTCGTAAACTGCTTGGTTTTCTCAGCTACTACCGCACGTATGTACAAGATTTTTCAAAGATTGCACGGCCAATTTATGAACTGCTAGTAGCAAAAGATACCAGCTCCACCAGTATGACCAACCAGTTAAAGAAAACAAAACGACTGCAGATGCCATCGAAGACGCCCATATACTGGACAGAAGGACACCAGAGGGTGCTGCATCACCTCATCGAGACCCTGTCGAGCCCGCCTGTACTCGCATACCCAGACTTCAGCCTTCCCTTCGTGCTGCACACTGATGCCTCAGAGCGGGGTCTTGGCGCCGTCCTGTATCAGCGCCAAGGTGGGAAGCTGCGTGTTATTGCCTATGGGTCGAGAACACTGACACCTGCAGAACGAAATTACCACCTTCATTCAGGTAAATTAGAATTCCTGGCTTTTAAAGTGGGCCATTTGTGAAAAGTTCAGAGACTATCTTTACTATGCGCCCCACTTTACTGTTTACACGGATAATAATCCTTTAACCTACAGTATGTGATGAGTACAGCTAAGCTTAATGCCGTTGGTCATCGCTGGGTTGGTGAGCTCGCTGATTTCCGATTTGAGATTAAATACAGGCCAGGCAAAGTCAACGTAGACGCAGATACACTGTCCAGGCTGCCACTAGATATAGATGGTTATGTAGATGTCTGTACAAAAGAACTGTCTAGAGACACTATTCAGACCATTTGGGACGGTAGTTGTGCTGCAGAGGCTAAAGACGTTGCCTATGTAGCAGCTCTGTACCTAACTCAGACAAACCCGACACATGACCTACTACCAACTATTAGCCATGCTGAATTGGTGAAAGCACAACACAATGACCCTGTCATAGGCCAAGTTGTAAAGCTCAAAGGGACAGTTAAAACATTAACTAATGACATTAAGAGCCAACTTAGTGGTCCAGCCCGAAAACTGCTTTATGAGTGGGACAGATAACATCTCCAGGACAGTTTGCTTTTTAGAAAGACTAATCAGAGACACCAACTTGTCCTCCCTAAACTGTATCATGAAATGGCCCTAAAGTTGCTCCACAATGACATGAGCCATGTAGGCACTGAAAAGACGCTGACATTAGTGAGGGATCGTTTTTATTGGCCCTACATGAAAAGAGATGTAGAGACTTATGTGACAAGAAAGTGCCCCTGCATCAAAAGCAAAAAGCCTGTCTCCCACATCAGAGCACCGATGGGGAGTATTATCACTAGTCAACCCCTTGAACTTGTGTCTATTGATTACTTGCATTTGGAACCTAGTAAAGGCGGTTATTTGTATATCTTGGTTGCAGTTGACCATTTTACTAGATATGCCCAGGCATACGCCACTAGAAACAAATCGGGTAAGACAGCTGCAGAGAAACTGTTTGAACATTTCATCCCCAAGTTTGGCTATCCACACAAGCTGCACCACGACCAGGGGAGAGAATTTGAAAATGACCTCTTCAGAACCCTGAAGCAGTTAAGCAGAGTAGGACATTCACGCACAACCCCCTATCATCCCCAAAGCAACCCAGCAGAGAGATTTAACCGTACTCTTCTCCAGATGCTGAGGACCCTGGGTGAGAAAGAAAAGGAGAGGTGGAGAGATCACCTGGTACACGCAGTCCATGCCTATAACTGTACCAGGCATGAGGCCACAGGTATGTCCCCATTCTACTTGATGTTTGGAAGACACCCGAGACTGCCTGTGGACCTCTTCTTTAACCTTCACCATGAACAAGACCCCAGCACACCTCGAGGCTATGCAGAGAAGTGGGCCACGAGGATGAGGGAGGCATACAAGATCGCCACTGAGAATAGCCAACAGTCAAGTGCAAAAGGAAATAAATCATACGACAAACACAGCAAAAGTACTGTTCTTGAACCAGGTGACCGTGTGTTAGTTCGCAACCTGGGAGAGAGAGGAGGTCCTGGTAAATTGAGATCATACTGGGAGAACACCATCTATGTTGTGAAAGAGAGAGTTGCAGATGGACCCGTGTACATGGTGACACCCGAAAATGGAAGTAACAAAGTCAGGACACTTCATCGCAACCTCCTCCTCTTAGTCAATGACCTGCCAGTAGATTTACCCCCCAGTGTTTCACCTGTGAAAAACAGACAATCTTATCACACAAGGGCTCAAAGACAAACAAAACAGGACCAGAGACTCAGTGACACCAAAAGTAATGCATCATCAGATTCAGAAGATGAGCCAATTCAGTATTGGTTGAGGATTCCACAGCGTGTCACAAGAGCTCCACCTGTTGGTCATCAGAGGGAAAATGCTGTACAGGTAGTGCCCAGAATGCCAGCTCCTGAGAGAAGTATGAGGCAACAAACCTTAAGAGAACAAAACAAGACTATCCAAGACAAGCCACTGGTGAACACAGGTCAGCCAGAGCCAGATGCAGGTCATCTTGAGGCTGAGGAGGGCGCTCCTGAAATGCCTGCAGAGGATGCACAGGACGAAACGGATTATAAGATAAGATAAGATAAGATATGCCTTTATTAGTCCCTCAGTGGGGAAATTCCAGTGTTGCACAGCACAAAAAAGTAACGTCCGCCTCTGCGCGTCCTTCGTAGCAGCTCCTCCGGCGCACACAACTGCGCCGCGCAGCGCACATAGCAACGCACATAGCAACGGTGAAAAAGTCAAAATCCAGAGAAAATAGAGGTCGAAACGGAGCAGAAACATCGCGTCTCTGAAGCACTCATCCTTATACACACAATCTTCAAAGTGTGCAAACGAACAAGCAGGTAAGAGCAGAAAAAAAGTTGGAAAATAACGGAGCGCG
Organism: Paratrypauchen microcephalus; assembly: GCA_036785185.1. Classification (NCBI taxonomy): domain Eukaryota; kingdom Metazoa; phylum Chordata; class Actinopteri; order Gobiiformes; family Gobiidae; genus Paratrypauchen; species Paratrypauchen microcephalus. The sequence continues at coordinate 5,393,228 of JAVJIX010000034.1, read as the reverse complement.
TTGCAACCAGCTCCGGCTCTCGCCGCGCCAGAATATTATGAGGACAATGGTGAGCCAGCGGTCTCACACCAACCTGCACATGCCAGTAGGGGAGAAGAGGAGGAGCCACAGGTCCGGAGGTCTGCTCGTGCCCGCAGGCCACCGCAGATGTTCACCTATGATGCCCTGGGCCAGCCAACATTTCAGTCCACCCACCGGTCACCATCAGCTGTCCACACAGTAGAAGCCTTCCTGCCATCAGCTGTTCCTGTCTGGGGAATGGACTCTAACCTGGTGATATATCGTGCACCATACAGACTCATCCCACAGCATTATGCATATCCAACAGTATATCCATCTACTACTCCTGTACATCCAATGCCATTACCTGTGTATTAGAATGAGAAAGAGAGAGACACTGGTATTTAAAAGTAGTAATGGGTAGTTATAGCCATAGTGATAATATATTTGTAAATGTCCGGAGCCATTTTCTGTTGTCAGGGAGTGTGTGACGCGCACAAAATGTGCTGTCACATTTTATGTTATTTTGTAATTTGTATTTTTTTCTGAGCTCCTTGCTGATAAATGCACTGAATCATTTCTGGTTACTGTTGAGGTAATCTTGCATTTCCGGGGTGTGCCAGAAGGTGGCAGTGTAGTGAGTGAGTCGTGGGTCTCCCAGCCAGAGCCCTTCTTGAAAAGTCCAGGGCCGCTCCTCTTCATACAATGAAGCGAGGCTGCACTGAACCAAGCTCACTGCCTGTCGTGTCTTTATTTTTCCTGTTTATTCAGGTAATCTAATGTAAAACACTTACAAAATCGTTACAAGTGAACTGTATATTATTTTTGGTTGTTTAGAGCCGATGATAACGTGGGTTTTATAAAGGTAGTTCACGGTAGCTGTTAAAAGTTCTACTAGTCTCCACAAGGAGAGCACGAGGTTTTGTAATGGCGGCACACCTCCACAACTTGAACTCTCATGTGTGATAAGTATGTAGCATCCCGTACTGTACTGTATTTTATTGTTTGGATATCAGTTTTTGATTCATAGTTGAGGTAAATTAGTTATGTACAAGACAGTTAATCTTATTTTTGCAAATATAAAATGTGTACATGTGCAAGCCAAACTCTACCAAAGTGAATATTATTTCAATTCATATTTAAGTAACAAACTAAGCTTGCTTATTGTATGGAAATATACAGATGTGCATGTGTTTCGGTGATTAGACGGTACATGAACTAAAACCAAATGCGATCAGATTATAGAGGTAAAATTGATTGTAATTAGTAGGCCAAAGTGAAATATTGAAATCAATTGTAAAATGTAAATTTGATTATTTTGTAGTTATATACAATGAAGCGAGGCTGCACTGAACCAAGCTCACTGCCTGTCGTAGGGGTGGGCGGTATAAACGGTATGCGGTATAAATTTGGCCAACGGTAGAGATTTGGGTTATACCTTCCTATCGCGATAGTTCATTGCGTCACCACAACAAGGAAGGAGGAAAAATCGCTGCGAGCAGCGAGCACATGGAGGAGGAAGAGCTCGTGAAAAAGACCGGCTCAACTTCTGTAATCTGGTCATGGTTTGGATACAAGGCGTCGGATACTGAACAGGAAATTGGAAAACAATCTGCAGAATATGCTGGGCGACTGATCGCAAAACATGGCAACACAAGCAATCTGTTCTACCACCTATAAGCTAAACACGTTATCGAGTACGAAGAAAGCCAACGAATGCGCGGTGAACGTTCCCTCTAAGCTGCGCGCCTGTGCAGTTGCGCACTGCTCGCACATTCTCAGCGCACAAGAAAACCTATGCAGCGCAGGGATGAAAGAGTTCCGCTTTTTTTTCAGCCGCGGGGTCATCTGAATCGTCCCGTATTCAGAAACAAAAGTATGTGTCTCGTATTAAACTTCTACCGGTGTAAGCCACGAGCACGCGCAAGCCGCGAGCACGCGCAAGCCGCGAGCACGCGCAGCTCTTTCGCAACAGCGTGTAGCGGGGGTGCATGTCGGATGTCGCGCACAGGAGTCCAAGGAGCATTCAGGGAGTTGGTGTGTTTGCTCAGACACATAAAACATTAGGGGGAACATTGGCAGTGACACTCAAAGTCCATCTCAATATTCTTGTGTAACGACACGGTGCCTTTTCAAACCGTAGAGATAAGCGGCTTTTTAGGCATGGTGAAGACGCTGGATCAACGGTACGTGGTACCAAACCGCAAATATTTTAGCCAGGTGGAAGTCCCCAGACTGCATGATGCATGCTAGGTGCGTTGCTAGGCAATTGACAAATTCCTGCAACTTTGACCTGCTGGTGCCACTAGACGGTTGGGGCTGGGGGCCTATAAATCGCTGTGGGTAATGAGGAGACTGGCTGGAATGTGCATGCAAAATTTCGCAACTTTTTACCAGACGGTTCTAGGGGTTGCCATAGACTCCCATGGTGAAAGGAATAAAGAATAATAATAATGATGTAATCTACCATGAATGTAGTCCAAAAGGCGGTGATCGACCATAGAGACTTCATCTAAAATAAGCATTTGCAAGCTCTTCATTGTACTTCGTAAAGAATTGACTTTCTCATCGTTCAGAGGCTGATAGGGTATTTGCATATGTGTACCTATTGAGAATGTGTGGTGAATTGTTGCACCGCCGATGTTGTATGCAGCTACACTTGTGGGTGCGGTTAGAAGCACAGTGAGATCGTCCGGACTTTCAGCAATCTGTGACAACAGCTTTGTAGATTCATAATGAATGGCTTTAATCAGATGGCTTTTACCTGTTCCTGCTCCACCGGTAATGAATAATCGTAATGGTTTAGGATTTTCGTAATCGTAATGGTTTAGGCATAGAAGATAGCAGACTGTTCCTTGTTTAATGACCGTAATAAAACCAATGCATCTTGTCGAGGCATAGTCACATGATTAGTCTCCAACGAGCATGCAGTCTGTGGGTTGGCTGTCAGGTCAGGCATAAGTTCTGAACCCTCGTCATCATCTTCGTCATCTACAGCTTTGTTTTGTCTCTGCTCCAAACAACAAAGACACTCTTGCTCTGCTTGTGGAGCAATTCTGGACCAGGCACATTGTAAGTCTGGGTTGGTTTTGAGTAACTGCTTAGCTCAATCTCATCGCTCTCTTTTTCAAATCGAGCTCTGTTGTAATCCACAATTGACTTAACTGTTTGAACTTTGCCACCACATCCAACTGCTCCGTTGTTGTAAAATTCTCCATACGTTTTATACGGGGGAGGTTTAAGATGGCAGACTTCGTAGTGGGGCAAAAACAGCTGCAGTAAAGAATGGAAGTAATTTTCTGGGTCTTTGGTGGGAGAGAATCTGGGATACCGCACAACAGCAGGCTGCGTTCGAGTCCTCCGTTTCACAAACCCACAGTTATTGGTGACCTCTATTATATTGTGTGTATGTCGTTCTGCTGGAACTTCAGACTTTGAGAGAACTCTGTACTCGGAAGAAAAACTTGCTAAGCATAAATCTTCAAACTCTTCCAATCGAGGTCTGTTTTTGTATCTCTCAATACTATTGGTCATCCAAATGTTAGTATTTGGATGACCAACACACTGTTGCTGAGCTGTAGCTTGGAGCACCTGCAAAGGTAAACTCATTCTTAGAGGATTTTCGCCAACGGCAATGAACTGCACATTACGGGAGCATTCTTTCAAGTTCATATGTGTTAAGCGATAGACTGCCTCTTGAGCCGAGACCTCCCTGTTGTGTAGGTATACGCTTCCGAGCTGTTTGAACGCTGCTTTTGCATCTAGATTGCCATTCACCGCCTCGTTTTGAGCACGTTACAACAATAGACCCATTTCCTGCTCTGCCTTTGTGATGTATGACAGTATATACACAACAACAGAATATGCATCTGTGACATACTGAATGTCCATATTGCCTTGCCAAGCACGAAGCAAGTCTTTGTTGTATTGGTTCACCCACATGTCTGCAGGCCTTCGCATAAGGACAATGCTTTTCTTTGTGGAGCATATATTGTAAGCATTTTCAAACACATTTTGATCTATTCCCAGAGACTCAAATAAAGCATCAGTTGTGTTGAAATTAAAATCAGTTCTAGTTAATGCAGATTTCACTTCTTTCATGACTGCATTGGCACATTTAATTTAATCGCTGTTATTCGACTCATCTGAATTGACTCTTGTGATGAAAGTGCGGTTTGATGGTGGTCGTGGGAAATGGAACCTGCACGGGGTGTTCTTTTTGCGGCAAGTTTTGGAATGTCTCTTACTGTGCTTTTGAACTCTGTCTACAGTCTCAAAAAGTTCTTTATCAGTTTCTGGTGGAAGTTGACATGTGATGTATCGATCAATGAACTTGGTCACTTGAGCATCAGTGTCTCTGTCGATCTTTTGAGCATTTTCAACCCAGAAAAGGCAGTGGACATGTAGGAGAACCACGTTGTTGAAATTCGACACAATAGAAGTAGTCCTTTATCTTACCTATAGGTTCAGCTCGTGACAAAATTACATCTCGAAGAAATGAATGCCAGCGGTGATCAAATATCCGTGCTGCTGTAACAGGGTTTCTGCATATGAGCCCACATTTATCTGACCAGTCAAGATCACCAACAGGTGTTTGCTTTCCTTCAAGTCTTTGAATGAAGTTCAACATCTCAGGCCATCTCATATCAGCAGAACTAAACGATGCGAAGAATGTGGGTATGGAGAGTTGTCTTATGGCAAATAAATCTTTTTGTACAGACATCCAGTATGGAGGTGTGCCACGAATACTCTGTAATAACTTGTATCCTTCATTATTTAGAAATATCCGATTGAGTGAGTTAGAATTTAATAATGTCTGTTGATACATTTTGCGAGGAATCCCCTTTGCGCAACGCCACTGACACACCAGACACAACTTGATGTACCTCTGACATGTATTGGGCGTAGAAAATGAAATCTGTGTTGCGTGCAAAACGTCCATCAGCATTGAGAATGCGCGTATTCAGGTACCATGACAATGTTATTTTTGACTCTCTTTCATCATGGAATGTAGGGCCACCCAAAGGATATAGGACAGGAAAACATTTCGCCTCGTTGGTTTTATCAGACAGCAATCTCAATGGACCATTGCCTTCAGCAGGTGCTATGTTCAGTATGTGCTGAAAATTTTGATCAATAATTTCTGCACCGATATCAACAGGTTGTAATGAGGTGTCTGACACAAGCCCAGGCTGGTTTTGTATGTAGGGCAAATCATCTTCTGCTTGTTCTTCAGCATTTTCATCATCACTGTTATCAGCTGTTGCCTGTTCGGCATTGTCAACTTCATATGCGTCATTGCCATCCAGAGGGTTTAACCATTCATTATTCAAAGTAACATCAACGTACCACTTTTCTATCAAATACCTTATTACATTTCTGACATGGTCGGTGTGGACATATAGGTATTCATAGTGCGCTTTGTAAGAAAGTTTGCGTTTGAGCTTGACTTGTATCATCTTGTCATCCACTTGGTTTCTTGGAAGTATATTTGTTACAGTAGAATTAATAGGAACACTGACACATGGGCCGTGGCATGCCCTTTGAAGACCTCTTGGCAAACACAAAAGTTTCATGAAGGGAATATGACGTGCAATAAGATGTTCCAAGGAATTCAAGCATTTTAGTTCTGGTGGAATCTCATGCAAATGCATATTGTTCGTAACACTCTCTTCAGGAAGTTTACCACCAAGAATTTTTCTATTACAGGTGTAGCAAATCCAGAGTTTGCTTGAGGGACTGTCAGCCATACAACATTCCTTTTGACATTCAGAATCGCACATGTGTAAATACTGGAAAGTTATGTGTTGCGACCTAAGGATATTTTTCATAGTCTGCATTTTAGTTATTTTTTATAATAAGACACATTAATGGGGTATTATTATTTCCATATGTTTTTATTTCCTTGTACATTGTTACATTTTCTTTAAAACTGTAAAAGGTTAGAGGTTATCTGACGTCATCAGCCGGAGGAAGGAAGAAGAGAACGCGAACGTTGCGTTGAGTGGAGTTGAATTGAAGAGAAGCTAGGTTATGATAATGCATTTTTGATGTCTGCAACCCAATGAGAGAGCTCGCTTGTAAATGCGAACTGAGGCAAATAAAGTTGCCCAAAAGAAGACATGGACGTGTTCTTGTTTGTGCTGTTCAAGGGGGCAACATATGCATCTCGTAGGCCAAGGAAGCAACATCAGTTCTTTTACTGTCATAGTATTCTGGTTTACATTCAATAACCTGCTTTTTGAAGAGCAATCTATGACAGACCGAGCATACATATTCACGACCTCGGCTGACATTCTGGCGAAAATGAGCAATGGCATTATAAATGTCTTGTTGTTTTTTCTGTGCTGCGTTTCTTCTCTCCACATTACTCTGTTTAATCTTTTGTTGAAAGCATTTGTCTTTGTGGTATTTCATTTTAGAGTATTTACGGACAGCATATTGAAAGTATGCATTTCTGCGATACTTCATTTTAGAGTTTTGTCGGACATCATTCTGAAAGGGTTCATTTGTGTGATATTTCATTGTAGACTTTGTGAGACAATTTGCTCGAAAAGATATATAATTTTTATATTTCCTTTGAGAACGTGCACGCAAACGTTCGTTAAACACTGGGTTTGTACGATAATTCTTCAAGAAACGGTTGTGGGAAGCCTGACACTTTTTCTGCCTAACAGTCTTATTTTTCTGGTACCTGTCTCGAGAACGTGCATATAATCTTTGTTTGAAACTGCTGTCGTTGTCACACCGTTCTTTATATCTTTCTGCGTCTCTTCGCTTTCTTGTATTATCTGATTGTTTCAGATTTCTGTTCCGTTGTGGTCGGGAGTGCTCATTGCTCTCTGCACACATTCCAGCACAAACTCTGTTTCCTGCATTTTTGACACATATAAGATAAGATAAGATAAGATATGCGGTGAAAAAGTTAAAATCCAGAGAAAATAGAGGTTGAAATGGAGCAGAAACATCGTGTTTCTGAAGCACTTATCCTTATACACATAATCTTCAAAGTGTGCAAACGAACAAGCAGGTAAGAGCAGAAAAAAAGTTGGAAAATAACGGAGCGCGTTGCAACCAGCTCCGGCTCTCGCCGCGCCGTATATCACCACATCATAATGGTTGCTTGTGTGATTCAAGTAAATGCAACCGAGTCTGCTTGACAAGGGTTCTGAAGGCCTGTGTGCATTCCATCTGCCATTGTTGTAGGTAACGATGTCTAATTGCAAAAAGTCAGCAGCAGCAAAAATGTCAATTTCCGTGGCCCATGAGTTGCAGTAAAATATTCTTGATTTGTTGACGTAATCCTGAACAGATGTGTATTCGTCTCTCAAATACACTTCAAACTTTGAACTGTTTTTCTTTGGAGATGTTTAACAACAGCCCTTCTGATTTTTAAATGATTTCCTTCATTCTGACAAATGCTGAAAGCAAGACTACGATAGAAACAGTTGCCATCTGGCTGTATAGTCTTTGTCTTACATGGACAACCCATGTTGTTTAACTCTATTGTTGCGTGAGTGGACAACATTTCATTGGGTAGTTGAAGACGTTTGCACAAAGCTTCCTGTTCCTGGCATGTTAAAGGCAGGGCTCTCACATTCTTTATTCTTATTTATTAACCTTTATTAATAATAAACATTTCTTTACAACTTTTTACATTTTTTATATCTTGCAAGGGCTAATATAAGTGTCTATGAGTGATGTATGTTTATTCTTATTTATAAACCTTTATTATTAATAATAAACATTTCTTTACAACTTTTTACATTTTTAATATCTTGCAAGGGCTAATCTAAGTGTCTATGAGTGATGTTTTGTGTTGTAGGTGTTTGTGACAGATTTTGATGCCTTGACAATAGATGCTGGGGGCTCCCATTTAAAAAAATGAGGCTCAATGCCAGCCATTTTCACAGTCATTATTGATGAGAGGGTTCCTTCCACTGCCAAGCTGTTTCTGCTGCTGGTTTTATTCAGGCCCACCATGGAAAAAACCCTCTCTGCATCGGAGTGTGGGATGGTTAGAACTAATTTGGCAATTGCAGACAGCAAAGGGAATCTGCTCATTGCAGTCACCTTTGGGAAAAAAAACAAGGAACCCTAATTACACTCCGACATCTTCTTACACTTAATTTGCTCATGTCAGTTTGTGTGTGCTGGACATTTCTTACCGTATTCTTCAGTGTACTCATGCCTTCCCAGAAAGCCTCGATGTCAAAGTCTTCTGTCACTGGAACCTCCATTAGTTGATAGTCCTGGAACTCGTCAGCTAGTTGGTTTTGTTCCTGGGGTCCATTATATGGCAGAAGTCTGGGAAACCTAAAGAATATAATGCGTACTTAACCAGGAGGAAAAAAGGGCTTTGGTTTTTTTTTTTCACCAAATGTGATTAAACTTTGCAATAGATTTGAAATGTTACACCTTTACCTTTCCACGAAGTATGCAGCATCATTTACTTCACAGTCTGCTCTCTGCTGCACGTCCACAAACCTGGCATGTTTCAGGAGGTTCTCTTTAAGGGGCAGTTTTGCCATGGCATACTCAACTGACCTTGTCAAAAATGCCAAAACAGCCTGGTGGAACCTCTCCACCTGCTGTGGAGTAACATCCCCTGCCTCCAGGAGCCGGTTGAGGGTTGTCCTCGTTGTAAAGCCTACATTCAGCTTTTACCCTATTAGAGACATGAATAGAATAGAATAGAATAGAATCAAATCTATGCTTTCACAATGGTGACATCCTCACTGTCAAAACTGAATAAGTCAGTTGTTGTCAGAGTTTATGTATTTGCATATGAGAAGAAACTTATGGAGCATTACCAGACAGTTGGTTGGATGGGTCTGTGTAAATTATGTCCTCCACCGCTCTGCTCTGAATCGCCTGAATTTTCAGAAATTTTCCGCACAATTTACGGATGAACTTGGTCATCTAAAAAGTTGCAATTCATTACATTTAGCAGATAGTTTTATCCAAAATGAGTACACAGACATAACAAGGCTAGGCAACAGTAGATGACTGATGGCATAAACAAAGCTGAACCCCCATATATTTTACCTCCTCATAGAGAAGGAAAACCGATGCCTTCTCTCTCTGAAGGAGGAGATTAAGGGAGGTGAAGGCCGGAAACGTTGCCTGGTAGAAGAGCAGGTACACCTCTGTCATTGGGTCTGAGAAGGCACCTGCAAGCCGTCTGAATCGTGGGTGTTTCTCACCTGAAATGAAGAAAAAAAAAAACAGTATTCATTCACATGGCAAACTCTTAAAGAACCTTATATTCATGTCTGTAAAATATGCAACTTACTTGCTGACTTGAAATAGCTGCAGAGTGGCTTGTATTGCTGTAGAATGCGATTCAAGCACCGCTCCAGGCTCAGCCAACGGATGGAGATATGCATCAGTATCTCCATGTAGTCAGACTCGTGCAAGTCACAGAATTCTGTAATGTGATTTGTTATATTTCAGTGTAATGAAAGTTTCATTCCACTCACACACTATAGTAGTACAAAACACACCAACCTGTGAGGTAGCCTTTACGATTCGTGCTCCCTTTGAACCAGTGTTGCCAACTCCCCAGCATCGGAAGTAGCTATTGGCCCGCCCAGAAGTAGCTAAAAGTAGCTAGACGGGGGGGGGCACATCCTAACCTTCCTTACCACGTGACACTAACCTTTTATTGGTGGTGTTATTACATATACTTATTTGTTTTTTATTTTTTTATTTGGTTTTTATTTTTTAGATATATATATATTTTGAGCTGTAGTCCAAGATCTATAGCTTGCTTTTTTATTTTGTGTTTTTTGTGCTGTAGTTTAACTAAAGCTTTTTATTTATTTTTTTATTTTGTTGCGCTATAGTGGGCAAACTATAGCTTTTTATTTATTTATTTTTTTTTGGTGCTAAAGAACTAGCTTTTTTTAAACTTTTCTGTGCTGTACAACTAGCTTTTAAGCGGTGCTACTTGTGACTTTGTGTCGCCAAAAAGAAAACAAATGAGAGCGCATAGGCATACACTTAATGAGAATCAGAGCCTATGGCAGAGGAATGACCAGACTCCGAGGCGATCTGACGAGATGGGAGGGAGCAGAGGAGAGACTGGTGAGTGTGTGTGTCTGCCTGTGAGTGAGTGAGGAAGAAAAAACAAGGAAGCGACAGTCCACAACAGTCCACACTGTTCTCAACTCCACCCCCGCCCCTCTCTGCCTGTGTCTCTCTGTCTCTTTCTCTGAACGGGGAAAGAGAAAACGGCGCAATTATTTTTTCCCCCTCCCGCGATCTTGGAGCCTCTGATCACCAAAAAAAGTCGCTAGATTTGTCGCTAGTCGCTTTTGTCTAATTTTCTCGCTAGGGGGGGTCCAGAAAGTAGCTAAAAATAGCGACAAAGTCGCTAAGTTGGTAACACTGCTTTGAACCAGTGTCCCACATCTACAGCCAAATCTTCGGGGTCAAATCCAGTTACCTACAATTTAGATTAATGTCCATTAATGTCTAGTCCATGTTCTTTCACACACAGTTCATAGTCTTCCCACGCACAATCCATGCTCTGGCACAATTTAATAACCTGGCACAATAACCTGGCCCTAACTAGATACCTTGGCTTCGCAAAGCTCCACCAGGGAGCTTAGCTCCACACATTCTAACACCAGATATCTGAAAAAAAAATCTTTGATGAAATGAAAATGGCAATGCAGACATCAAATGTGACCACTAGACTTATGTTTGTGCTGCTTGTATTGCACGTTGTATTTTTATGTATTTGCCTGCCGAGGGACTGCGGATGAAAACTAGCTTTGTAGCTAAAATTCGCCATATTTACATTTGTTTTATACTTATGTTCATTAATGTGCATTGTCCCTATCAAATAAATAAATAAAATAAAATAAATAAATCTATTGTAAGTTGGGCACTTGCAGCCTATGAAAAAAGACAAGAAATGAAGTATCACTATTCTCACATACATACATTCTCCTCACATACACTACTCTTAGTCTTAGTTGACTTAGTCTTAGACTCTTAGTCTTAGTCTACATGGTTGATGGTTACCTGGATTCTCCCTCTCTCAAACGCCTTGGCAGCTGACCTCTGTCGTACTGCTGTTGCTGCTGTGCTGTCGGGAGCTGCCTGACTAGCCTTCTGTCGTCGTTTGGTAAGTAGCATTTCGTCATGCTGAGGTTTATGATTTATGATCAAGTGTTTAAAATTTGTGGTATTGCCACAATATCGGATCTTTTTTTGGCACACACTGCACTTCGCAACATTGTCGTCCACGGTGTGGAAGTAACTCCACACCACACTTCTCTTGCGGTCTCCCATGGCTCTCGCAGCCCTGCGCCGCTTTGACTGAAATCTCACAGCAGTGAGTCTATCGCGGGATGACGTACTACCCCACGTTTGGTGAGAACGCGGAAGGATAAGTAGTGCCTGACAACTGGCAATGGTTGAATAATGAACAAAACACATATGAATTTGAACTAAATAAACTGAAAGTTAAGTCGGTAAGAAAACATGACTTGGTATCGATATTTTAATACCAGGATCGATGCATATTCAATACCCCACCAGGATCGATACTTTGGTATCGATCCGCCCATCACTAACGAGAACTACCTCGGAGTCACAGCACATTATTTCACCCCACAGTGGGAACTTCAGTCCCGTGCTTTGACTATTATGAAGACAGAAGAGAGGCACTTCGCTGATTCTGTTGCAGAGCACTTTATGAAAGTAGCCAGAGAGTGGAACATCGACAAAAAAGTTGTATCACTGACCACAGATGGTGCACGCAATATAATGGCTGCAGCCAGAGAGCTCCCCTTTGAACACATGCCGTGCATCGCACACAGTGTGCACCGAGCAGTCACGGTTTCTCTGCACAATAGCCCATTCGACAGTGCATTGGCAAAATGCAGAAAACTTGTGGGACACTTTAATCATAGTCCGACAAATGCCCTGGAGCTCCAGCAGCAACAAATTGCACACAATCAGAAAAAAGAAGCGCTCACGCAGGAGGTAGCAACAAGATGGAATAGTTCCCTTGAAATGATTAAGCATGTGAATCGGAATGTTGAACCTCTGAGAGATGCACTGGCCTTACACTCAACCAAAGTCAACATGCCAACAGCAACTGAGCTGGAGAAAACAAAGAAGCTCAAAGCTGTGTTGGAGCATTGCAGGTAATTTTGTATATCTGATTCTTTAATAATCAAAGTAGATCGGTGAGAGAACAGAAACATTAGCGCCTGTGTCAACCTACGCTGTCAGTGCCAATTTTAATACTTAAAATCTGTTCAACTGTTACAGCACTGGGCTCGTAACTCACCCTATCACACAACGTAACATGACATCTTTTGTTCTAGATAGGCCATGTCTGTGTGTAGACTGTTTATTTGCTTCATTTTACTCAAAGCTCATGGATGTCAGTCATTTTCTGTATTTTGAAATAATCAGTGACTGTTTCAATTAGCTATTGCGCTAACGTGCCTGATGACACCCTGTGTAAACTTGGCAACAGTGAAGGCCGGGAAGCGCCCAAGAGGCTAGGTTTTCAGCACTTTCCGCGCTAAAAACGCATTTTGTGGACACAGGCCCTAATGTATGTGTGTGTGTGTGTGTGTGTGTGTGTGTATATGACCCTCCCTTCTACTCTGTGTGTGTGTGATCCCTCATATCCCCTCCTATCACTATAACTGTAGGTTATCTATCAGGTGCCTGTGTGTGTGACAGAGATGTGTGAATAATGACATTTAAGAGCTTTTGCATATTGCTGCAGATATGTGTCGGCTCTTCTGGGAGGAGAGAAGTTTGTTTCTTGCTCAGTGGTGCTACCAGCATTATGTCACCTGGCCCGAGTGATGGAAGTCACTGAGGACGACCCAGCGTACTTGATCAAGTTCAAGGAAACCTTTTCAGCGGATATGGAAGGTCGCAAGGAGAAGTTGAACATCACATGGCTCAGGGTTGCTACAGCACTCGACCCAAGGTAAGATATTCATGCTACATTCTTCTCAGTATTTTGTTTGTCTTAAGCACTGCTTTGTTTTGTGAGGTTGCTTCTCTAACATCCATTTAAAGTTTTTGGTTTTGGATCTGGAATAGACCCATGCCTTTGCTTGCATGACAATAAAGTTGATATTTTATATCATTTCATTTCAAGGTTTAAGGACCTCAAGTGTCTGAGTAAACCTGACCGGGTTGTCGTGTGGGTTTCCATCCGCGCCTTGCTCCAGCAGCAGGAGAAGGGGAGTCCAGCAGAACTGGATAACCAAAGCACGCCTGAGCCAGAGAAGAAGAAGCCAGCTCTCATGTTTGCACAAGAATCTTCCTCAGATGAAGAGCAGGACAATGTGGAGCAGTGTATTGAGCGCTACAAGGCAGAACCTATGATTGGCATTGAGGACTCTCCTCAGGAATGGTGGTCCACACATGAAGCATCACACAGTGAGATGGCCTCCCTTGCACGCAAATACTTAGCCATGCCTGCCACGTCAGTACCATGTGAACGATTGTTTTCACTGTCTGGACATGTTGTTCAGAAAAAACGAGCTTCCCTGTTGTCTGAAAATGTCAACAGGCTTGTCTGTTTGAGTAACTGGCTCAAAGACAAAAAGTAGGCCTTTAGGTTTGTTCACCTGTTACGTATTACCATTTACATTATGTTCATGTTCAGTATTCAAGAGGCTGGGTTCTTTGTTGAGTTTTTGTTGAATTTTTTAAAATTATTTATTTATTTATTTTATTTTTTTTATTTGTTTCTATGGCAGATATCAGTGGCAGGGTTGGTAAGCTTAAGCCTATGTTGACTAGCAGAGGTCGGTATGACTGTGTTGAGCCCGTGTTGAATAAGCTAACTAACTAATGATTAAACTAATATGTAACAGTAATATGCACTTTATTTTGCATTAGCCTCTTTTCAGGGGCTTTTTTGTTTTTTGTCATCTAATACGGAAGATATTCAGTCGCTGTGATGTTATGCTTTGCAATAATTAAAAAAAAATTGTACAAAGCCAGCCCATTCACTTTTCTATGCTGATAAGAGAATTACAATGGTTTTTCATGTGACAAAAATCTGCGATTAAAATGCGATTAATCGCGAGTTAACTATGAGCGTCGTGCGATTTATCGCAATTAAATATTTTAATCGCTTGTGTGTATGTACATACAAGCCCATGCATAAACCTTTACACACACACAGCTATACCCACACACGCACGCACACACGTACATGCACATATAACTTCATTCATTACAATTACCACACAGCAACATCGCGTTACACACTATTAATTCTTCTCATCTCATGCCTCTTTGGAGACCAGGATCTACTGCTCCAAGTTAGTAATCCTCTTCCTTTGCGCTGTCGTAGTTCTGATCAGAGTCTCTGCTCCGCGCAGCACGAGCATGACACGTCCCCTGCCTCGGGCAGAGCAGATCTCTGCCCCGACCCGGTGTGTCTCTGTGATCCTCTGATCCAGGATCCTGGATCTCAAGAGAGATCAGATCGCTCCATAGGCGCTGATCAACAGTCATCTGCTTTTCCGACTTCCCTTGCCTCGCCATCTTGCTCCTCTCGCCAATACACAGTACACACACTACACTCTTCCTCTCTTCCGCGTCTCTGATCGGCAGATAAGATCGCTACCTACAGGTTGGGAGGTGTGAATTACACCTTCAAAGCTGCTCCAGGTCGTATCCTAGTAACCCCCGCTGAAAAACGTCTTTGACGAATATATTCGTCACGGCACTCAACGTTTGGATTCAACATGACGAGAAATCTCGTCACCGGCACTCAATGATTCCACTGACTCATGGCAATAAAAGAGAAAGCAGTTTTACTAAAAGAAGTCCTACATTTTGGAGCGCTGCACTCTCCTCTAGAGGTCGCCCTAGTGACTCGATTTGGTTTGTCACGCTGACCTCTGAAAAAACTTCTCATAGGAGGGGCAGCAATACCATGAATAATTTTAAAAATTAGGCAGATGTTTGCGTACATTATTTGGTTATCAAAATTTTAAAAATTATATTTAGAAAGAATATGACAGTGGTGATACTGTCTAGACTTTTTGTCGTGAATCTTTTCGATTCATTTCGGGTTCGATCCCCGGGTCGCCCAGGCCTTTCTGTGTGGAGTTTGCATGTTCTCCCCGTGTCTGGGTGGGTTTCCTCCGGGCACTCCGGTTTCCCCCACCAACCCAAAAAACATGCACCATAGGTAAATCCTCCAGCTTAGGTCCTGACCAAACCGAAGCAAGAAGATCATGGAGATGGTCCCCGGGCGCAGGAATGTGTCGCCCACTGCTCCTAATATATATATATATATATAATATATATATATATATATAATTAGGGCTGGGAATATTAACGCGTCAATCGCGATTGATCGCGAACAATTTTTTTAATCGCGATCAGAGTTTGCCAGCATTTTCCGCAATTCTACCATCCATATGCAGCTCATTTGGTTGTATTAATTAAACTCATTGTCGGTTAAACGTGCTATTTTGAGTTTGCTAGTATTTTGTTGCTTCTACGCATCCGTAGGCAGCTCGAGCGGGCTTCAATCATTTATTTACAATTTCTCAAAGTAAGCACTATTACTGGTTCATTGTTACTTTTTCCTTTCTCTGCACTTTTTTGAAATAAAAAAAATGGTGAGAAATACTTTGCATTGTGAGTTTAACTTTAGATTCGAACGGTCTTACTGCAAGATATCAATTTTAAACATGCAAAATAAATCACGATTAATCACGATTAACTATGAAATTTCTGAGATAAGTTGCGATCAAGAAAATTAATCGTTTGACAGCCCTAATATATATATATAAACAGTGTAACAGGGTCTGACAGGGTCTAACGGTCTAACAGAGTCTGACAGGGTCTGTTCACAGACACATAGACAGATCAAAGGTTGTTAGGTGCGTTGCTAGGCAATTGACAAATTCCTGCAACTTTGACCTGCTGGTGCCACTAGACGGTTGGGGCTGGGGGCCTATAAATCGCTGTGGGTAATGACGAGACTGGCTGGAATGTGCATGAAAGGAAATATAAATATAAAATAGGAATATAGGTGAAAGGAATATAAAATAATAATAATAATAATTGATAGGGTCTAACAGGGTTTAACAGGGTCTGACAGGGTCTGTTCTGACAGGGTTAGACCCTGTCAGAACAGACACATCAAAGACAGATCAAAGGTTGTTAGGTGCGTTGCTAGGCAATTGACAAATTCCTGCAACATTGACCTGCTGGTGCCACTAGACGGTTGGGGCTGGGGGCCTATAAATCACTGTGGGTAATGAGGAGACTGGCTGGAATGTGCATGCAAAATTTCACAACTTTTTACCAGACGGTTCTAGGGGTTGCCATAGACTCCCATGGTGAAAGGAATAAAGAATAATAACAATCAGGAGACCAGAACATCAAAGGAAAGATCAAAGGGTTGCTAGACAACTTCGCTAGGCAACGCAAAGCAAACACTATTTTTTTTTATCTTTTATTATTACAAGGTAATAATAAAAGTGGCAGAGGACATCACTGGCAGCAGTCTCCCCTCCATCCAGGACATTTACCACAGCAGGGGTCTGCGTAAAGCACGCAGCATCACTAAGGACCATACTCATCCGGCACAAGGACTCTTCCGTCTGCTACCCTCTGGTAGACGATACAGGAGCCTGCCAGCACGCACAAAAAGACTCAAAGACAGCTATTACCCCCAAGCTGTCAGACTACTGAACTCTGGGTAATACTCTAAATAATACTGAACTCTCAATAATACTGCACTAAACTACCTTTCATTATGCATAATTATGTTTACTGCTGCTGCTCTATATGAATATATCATGTTTGTCACTACCTCACTGTAAATTACTGTTACATGTGCAATAATCAGTCCAATAACCTATGTGCAATATTTATATCATACTATGTGCAATACGAAATCCACATGCAACACCTACACCACACCATATTATGTGCAATCTGTGAAATACTTACACCTTATTTGATCTTGATTTAATCCTACCTGCACCTTGTATATTGTACCTTGTTTATTTTATTTTATTACATTTTATTACATATTTTATTATATTGTTTATTATATTGTTTATTATATTGTTTACTCCTTCCCCTGCACTTTGCAACACTTTTTTTACCATGTACTATTATTGCATGTTATTAGTACTTCTTGACTATCTTAGCGAGTCAACGGTTCTTCTGATCCTAAGCATTTCATTGCATTGTTGACCTTGTGTTGATTCTGCATATGACAAATAAACAATCTTGAATCTTGAAGGTACATATATTAACACTACAACAACATTCGCAAAGCACTCAGAAGACACATCGGGGGATGTGGGCACGGGAATAAACACCACCGGACATTAGGGCTAAGAGGAACAGGGGAAGTGTAGAGGACCAAGGGGCTTGCCCCAGATGAAGAAAGGGGCCTGGGAGAGAGGGCGATGCAGCGCCCAGGGAAGGTCCAGGTACAGCGGAGGGGGGTAGGGGTCAGAAGTCCAACCGAGGGGAACCGGCTCGGGAGATGGAGAAAGGCGTATTGTCTGGGATGAAGGTGTCACAAAACTCCGTCTCTCTTGCGTCGTGGAGATGGCGGACGTGGGCGCGAAGGAGCGCTGTGAAGAGGGGCCAGTGGTCCGCTGCGCGGCCGTCGTGGAGGCGGCGGTTCCGTGCCAGGAAGATCGAATATCTGGCCACAGACAGGACAAGGCGGGCCGCATTCCAGTTGACCATGGGAGCATCCGGCCCCCGAGGTCGCTGCTGGACAGGGCCGAAGAGGCAGAACCAGAGCCCGGGGTCATCGAGTCCATGGGCCGCCGGTGGTGGGAGTCTCAACGCCAGCCTCCGAGCGAGAAGGTCCAGTAGCCGGGTCCAGAACCGCTGCACGACAGGACACCGGGCGGCCAGATGGAGGAGGTCTTCAGGCGCCTCACCGTATACCGGACAGTCACAGCCGTACCTGTCAGGGTGTATTGCGTGCAACCTGGTGCAGGTGTAAATGATCCCGTGTCTCAACTTAAAGTCAAAATTACTGACTTGGGGCGGGGTGTATCAATTATATATGTGAGCCCTGATGGAGGTAGTGTCATGTGTGGGAAAAGTGTGTTCTGCAGAAGGGCGCCGAGCGACCCCGGCCACCAACAGCCTGTAGAAGGTGTGCACCTTCGTCTCCGTCAGCCTCAACACCCTCTCTCCCCATACAATATCAAAATCCAAAGAACACTCGCCTACTTACTCCCCATGTACCTCCCCCGGGTCCAGGGGGCCCGTCTCAAACAGGTCCCCCTACTTCATCAGGACAGAGGACCGGATCACACTTGCCTTCCCGAGGATTTCGGCTCTCCGAAACCCGGCCCCAGCCCTCATAAACCTGCCCTTGATTTCATCCACGTCAAACCTGCCTGAGGCATCTATAAGATGTCCTACCTGTTTAATCTCCACTCCCTCCAGAACCCCACTGAATATGCTCTCCCTCCTCCCTGGAGGGTCGGAGAGCATGTCAGGGTTGAAACGCAGAGGCATCTGCCCCAGTTGCCACAGGGAACGCGGTGCCGCCACAGTGCACGGCCTCAGCGCAGCCCAGGCCTCAAACACCTCCCTCTCGAAAGGGAGAAAGCGCTCAGGGGTGACTCGGCGGGGGAGCATGCACAGGTTAAATAAATCGTGCTCACCCAGCCGATCTACCTGAACCGCGAAGAAGTCCTTCCACGCGGCTGTGAAGCCGGTGTCAAGGAACTTCTTAATTACCTTGAGACGCAACGCGCGCTTCTTAACAACCAAATCAAGGAGTTTAAGTCCCCCTTGGTCGTGCCCGCCTATCATAACATTGTGTGCAATCAGCCCACGTTCTCTTCTCCAAATAAACCTATTCATCGCAATGCTAATTCTTTGTGCCTCTGCATCCAGCAAGTCGTACACGGTGAGGGCATGTACGAGCTTGGACAGGCACAAGGCATTGACGACTAAAATCTTGCCCTTGATTTTTAAATCGAGAATCCGCCATAAATTCATGCAAGCGTTAACACTATTGTACAAACCTGTCCACAAATTGTCTCTACAGGCCGCCTCATCCCTCCCCATTGGGACGCTGAGGACCCTGTAAAGGTCTGCTGCGTTCCTGAGGCCCCAGGTGTTCTGGGCGGTTGCGAGGCTTCCGCAGAAAGCCACGGAAGACTTCTCGAGATTGACTTTGGCGCCTGAAGCCAGACAGTAGACATTGAGCACGTGGAGAGCCGCGTCGAGGCTCTGCACGTCTCGAAGGACAAGATTTGTGTCGTCCGCGAATTGAAAAATCTTGTATTCCCTACCCGCGGGGCTCGTGAGTCCGCGCATGGCCCTGTCCTTCTTCAGCACAGCAGCGAGGGGTTCAGCCACTATGCTGTAGAGGAGCGCGCTTAGCGGGCACCCCTGTCTGACCGACCTCCGCAAAGGGAAGGGGTCAGAGAGGAGGCCGTTAAATTTCACGCGGCTGACTGCGTTCGAATATAATAAGCGGATCCAATTGATGAACCTATCCTTGAAGCCAAACCTCCCCAGAACGCGATAGAGGAAGCTGTGGTCCACCCTATCGAATGCCTTATTGAAATCAATAGAGACGTGGACGCCACCCGTGGCGTGCATCTCCCTCAACAGGTACTTTAAAGAAAGAATTGTGTCCGAGATGTCACGCCCCGGGATGCCGTACGCCTGCGTGTCCGTGACTATCGTGCCTATGACACGCTTTAACCTACCCGTCAGAATGCGGGACAGGATTTTGTAGTCAGTGTTGAGGAGACTTATAGGCCTGTAGTTGGCCATGCTCTCTCGGGCACCCTTTTTGAAGACCACGGTCACGATACCAAGAGTGAAGGAGTGCGAGCACCTCCCCTCCCTCTCGATGTCATGAAACAGCGTGTGGAGAATGGGTGCCAGGCGGTGGGCAAACGCCCGGTAGAACTCAGCGGTCAGACCGTCCTCCCCGGGACTCTTACACTTATTGAGCCCCTTGATGGTCGCAAAAACCTCATTTAGCGACACGGGCTCATCACACAAGTCTGCGTCACTAGTGCTAAGCCTCGCATCCAGCGCATCCAGTACCTGACCGCAACTCACCTCACTTATCCCCTCACTGTCAAATAAATCCAAATAAAACTTGCCCACAACCTCTAAAATCCCACCGGTGTCATTTACTAGCCTACCCGCATCATCCACCAGGCCGTCTATATACAAGTTGCTTTGCCTGGCCTTCAACAGACCATAGAAATAAGCGGTCGAGTGCTCCCCCTCCACCGCGTACTGAGCCTTGGCCCGGAGGATGGCACCCTTAGCTCGATTTTCTTGCAAAACGCGGAGCTCAGCCTGTAGCTCCAGATACTCTGGGTCCACGGGGCCCGCCAGAGACGCCACAGCCAGCACATGGAGGCGGTCACGCACCACGCGCTCCCGCGCAGCCTGCTCCCACCTCCTCCGCTTGCGGTGACCAATGGCCAGTCTCTTTATCCGGGCCTTCGCCCCATCCCACCAATCTATTAGAGAATCATACACTTCAATTTCAGTATCGAAACAGTCGCATAACCTCTCCATTTTCCGAATGAAGCTGGGATCGTCCAGGAGAGGGCTATTGAACACCCAGCCCCCTCCGTTCCTTTTACCACCTAAGAAGTCGAGGCCGACCGAAAGAAGGGAGTGATCGGTCCAGCCCAAGCACGTATACGTGGCCCCGCTGACAAACCTCCATATCGTAGACGAAACAAAGCACATGTCCAAACGCGACTGGCGAAGAACCCCTCTCACAACCTGGTGCCGAGAAAACCCCCTGGCTCTGTGGTGAAGGCCCCTCCAGACCTCAGACAGGTCATGATTACCGGCCAAATCAAAAAGTGCGGTTCTGCTCGCATCGCATTTAAAAACATTATTTGGTCCAAGGTCATTCTTTGAGAGGACCACGTTGAAATCCCCTATTATAATTGTGGATTCGTTTATGAAGGAGAAAATGCTGGCGAAGAACCTCTTCCTCTCCATCTCATCATTCGGCGCATGGATATTTATGAGGCGGATCTTAAGAGGGCCGTGTACTGAACTGCACTGCACTGAAATAGCTCTGAAATAGTGCAGTGCTCACTGCACTGAATAGTTCAGTGCAGTGAGCTCCTCCTAGGGCTGAATAGATATGCTAAACGAGACGCCAGAGAAATTCGAAAAACAAAAGATACAGATTAGTTGAGATAGTTTCAGAACGATTTCAGTGTAGTTAGCTCCTCCCTGCAGCTAGATATAAACAGGGTCTAACCAGCACTAGAACCAGAACTGAAGAAGCCTCTCGGATGAGCGGCGAAACGTTTTCAACCAAACAGACTTTGTCCAGTTGACAAATTTAATTTCTCCTTTTATCTCTTATTTAATTAAACCATAATCTTTTTCCCCTTTCCCCTTCTAAATTCAGTGTTATAATAATTGGAGCATGATCTCCCAAAATAATTGGTCTTATATCACACTTCTTGATTTTTGATTGATTATGTCTTCCTTAAACATAAAAAACAAAAAAATAATCCAACCTTGAATACACCTTATGTGCCTCTGAGTAAAATGTATATTTTCTTTCGTGAGGATTTAAATGTCTCCATGTATTCAAAAGACCCAACTCCTTTTCCACTTTTTTCAATAATGCTACAATTTTTTCTGCTTTATGTTTTCCTTTACTTTGGGTGCCCTTTGCACACATTGTCAAATTAAGATCTCCTCCCAAATTTATGATTCCCTTCCCCTCTGTAGTTAGTAATGAAACCATCCTCCTCATGAACTCACATGGATAGCTCTACATATTTCTCAACAAAGCTCTGGTACCTTTACACCTCAGAGGATGACTATCTCTATGAGGAGGGCTTCGACTTGCTCTGCCCCACATCAACAGGGAGCGGTCAAGAGCCACAGGAGACCCAACTGGTGTCTCCCAACATCCAGGAGCCCTCAAGCGCAGAGGACAGAAGTCTGGTCCAGGACCTTCCACCCCTAGTTCAGTATATTCCACCCCTGGAGGAGAGCGCTCTGGTCAGGGTCCTCCACAAAGAGTTGGAGCGAGCAAGGGCCAAACTTGCAGTTCAGGTTCAAATAAGCAATTCTTTGGACCTCAAGCTTTGGTCTCAGGAGAAGATTGACCAAGAAAAAGACTTGAAAAGGAGTTGAAAAAAGTCAATGATTCTCTTCAGAAGAAAGATAAATAATGGATTAATGCACATAAAGAGATTCTGTACCTGTACAACTCTACAGTACAGGAAAATGCGCAGCTCAAGCAAGAGCTTGCAAACTCTCAAAAAATCAGGAATAAGACTGATGATTTGGAGACGCAAAAACTCAAAGCTTCTTTCCAGAAGAAAGACAAAGAGCAGGAGACCCAAATGAATGCATACAGATCCAATATCTGCATAACAGTTCAGTGAGAGAAAATGATGGAGATGTGGTGTTGGTGGAGATGTAACCCACAAAGACAATGAAAAACTGTCCAGGAAGGTGCAGGAGCTGTCTTCTGAGCTCTTCTTATCATGAGAGGAGATACGTCTCCTGCAGTTTTGTTGTGAAAGTGAAAGAGCACAGCCATCCAGCTGCCCAAAAGGAGCGGCTGTTCTGAAGGAGCAGAGGAGGGTGCTCCAGCCCTACTACCAGTGCTAAAGTACCAAACATTAGCCTTTACCCTTTGCATTATGATAAATAAATCAAAAATTGTTGAGATAACAACATTATGTACTGTATACTGTACCTCAGTCATCCAGGTAGAATCCATGGCAAAAGGAGAAATTCAATTTGTCAACTGTTTATTTGGTTGAATACGTTTCACAGCTCAATTCTGTCCAACTTTCTATTCATTATAGGGGTATGTGCCAATTCAACTTTTGGCTTGTCTCATTGTTACATATGCTGAATTTTGTTTGCCTACGCCAGGGGTCGGCAACCTTTACCACTCAAAGAGCCATTTGGACCCGTTTCACACAGTAAAGAAAACACTGCGAGCCACAAAACCCTTTTGAAATTTAAAATGAAATAACACTTTTTTGCCTTTGTGCCATAGAATTACATTTTGAAAATGAACAAATAAATAAAATACATTTTAATTAAATACAGTGGTCCCTCGCTAATCGTGGTTCACTTTTCGTGGCCTCGCTGTTTCGCAGATTTTTTTTATTCCAATTTTTTTTATAGTGTATCAACGTGCAGTTCTGCGTCCTGATTGGCTAAAGGACTGTAGACCTTTGCCGATTCGTCAGTCATTCTCCTCCGTGTCTCCTGTACAGAATGCATTCAGTTTGCCAGATTTATATAAATGTTCGATCGCACTGTGACTCTGAAATGCTGTATGTTTGCAAGTTTTCTCCCCGACAAAACCCGCCACAGCGAAGCGGTCATAAGAACTGTGAAATACACACGAAATACACTTTGGTTTCGTTCTCTAATACTATGCTTTTTTGTTGAAAATCTACGAACGTTTGAGTGTTTAAACAAGAGAGAAATGTGAGAAAACGTTAATTCCAGTCTGAGAAAAGTATAGAACGTGTGTGGTGAGGCGTTCACAGCCTTAAAACATGGAGAATAATATAAAGCTGACGACTTCGCAGATTTCGCTTATCGTGGGTTATTTTTAGAACGTAACCCCCGTGATAAACGAGGGACCGCTGTACTGAGCCGCATCAGAGGGATCAAAGAGTCGCATGTGGCTCTGGACCCATTGGGGTCTGCTTCTAGGCGGTGCTGTTGAGTTGGGTCACTTTGAGCATTGTTGCGATGCCCCTTTTATCAAACTTTTCACCAGACAGGTCAATCCCACACCCAGTCTGGGGAATTTTGGTTGACGTTTCTCTCTAATAATAGAGAAGAAGAAACAGGTGAGAAGTTCTCCACCAGGGAGTGTAAACCATAAACCATGTCCAAAGAGTACTATGGAAGAAAAACTATAGGTTTAAACTGGCACTAAATCAAGATTACACCAGGTCTGCTAACTCTCCTCTGCCCCACCATCAGAATGTATATGCTCAGGTAATGCTTCTATTCACAAATATACAACCCCTGCCATTGCAACTTAAATCCGTTTACCATCAGTTGAGACTACTCGTATAGTAGCTACTGTTTTCCTTCACTTTATCCCAGCAGCAGGAGTCCTTGCGACATTTATGGGTGTTTTGTTTAAACACACAGGACTCAGTTTGTCACACATACTGTATTGAATATTTTACGTTGTGTTATGTGAAAGCCCAAGGCTTAAGTTTCCCATTATAATTTGAAAAGTCTGAATGGACAATATGGGGCTCTTAAAGATGGTTAGTGTGTGGTTGTTCATGATAAATTTTACCTGTAAAGAAGACAAAAGTTCCAAACAAGATGTCCTCATAAAACCACATAAAACCAGTTTTGGTCTTACAAAATGCATCATGGAAACGTTATCTAAGCCAGCAGGGATCTGTGAGAGCTCCAGATTAATAAAGTGCGTCCTAATGCTTTGAAAATAAAGTTCCTTTTGGACAAGACTTACACAAATACCTGGAGAGACACGAAGCACCAATGTGGAGTTAAGGCAGATCAAATCACGTGCCAAAACTCCTTAATAGTTTTCTGGAGATACGCAGTCTGAAGCAGGGGACTCATTTTCCAGGACAGCATTATAAAATTTTATTCACTGCATCAATAAAACAAACCTGTTTAAGTGGATGTGATTCTTATAATGATGTTTATAATGGTGAAGAGTCTCATGATTGGTCACGTTTTATAAATGTGTTTTGGTGAGTTATGTAAAAGATTCATAACATTGTTTTGGAACAGAGAATAGTGCCCAATTGTTATTATTATTATGAATCCACAGCTTTTTAAAATATGATAAGATTTGACACTGTGCTACAGATGTGATTTTATGAATTTAACTAGCCCCCAATTGCCACTGAGGTGAAGGCACAGTCAAACACTATAAAGTTACATAATAATAGCATTATAAAAATACTAAACAAGCTGACTAACAGCTATTAAATAAGGCTTACATAATCCTACAGAAAGTGTTTTAAAGCCATGACCAAAACACAACAGAAAATTGAACATATGAAATAGTTACTACAGTGTGTGCAATAAATTTCTTCAATATAGATATGATGTAGTTCAAATCACGGTCAAAAGATCAGTGCAGAATCTTTCTGATTATGTAAAATTATGAATTAAGTTCCACATCAGTCCATGTTCCACACAAAGATGCCAAAAGTTTGGGTGAAGTCTCGGCTTCCATTTATGGAAGCCAAGTCTTTTGAGTTAGATGACAAAATATACCTCAAGAGGGAATGAGTCTAGCAAGGAGATAATTTCATCAAGGTTAGTCACCTAATTATGTTACAAACACATATTTTTGTGTATTTTTCAAATCAAAATTAATTAATTAATGAATTAATTGTTAACACAAAAGTATAATTTTGAGTTGAGCGTTATAGAGATAAGTTATGCTATGTCCATTAGGGACCGTCTACTTGACTTGATGCTGGTGGGGCAACCTGCCAGGTGCAATGGGCACAGCAGTGCTGTACTTAATCTGACCTATTCTGCAGTCTATTTTGAATGATGTTTGCGTGAGTGCTAGTGATAGTCGGAGGGGCCAGATTGGCAGCCTTGCTGTCATCAGTCTGCAACAGAGCTTGTCTGACCAGCCGGTTGGTCCCTTCTACATTCTGATCGAATCCAGAAGGGACTGGAACCGGACCATAAAGAAAACGAGAAAACTTGAGACCATCCAACCACAGCTGCTAAATTGTAGCATGTGTCTCCCAAATACAGAAGACATCTCTCCAAAATCCTCTTATTATTCAGAGCAAAATATAGAGTAACTTCTGTTACCTGAGGTAAGTAAAAGTTTGATGCTTCGATTGTTGATTCTGTTAGAATCTGCACTGTTTCTCAGTCCTGTTTTTTTCCCCTTTTTCACATGTAAGCAGCCATGTTTTGACCAATGGACCATGTGTCTCTCTAACTGGTTAATCTACCTGTCAGTCATGTCCTCTCAAATCAGGGAGACAGGATACGACTCCAGATCCACTTGTCTTTGTAAAGTTTTTTCAAAACATGTGGTTTTGTCTGGCCAGGTAAAATGCTTACAGTTAGCAAACAGACTGTAAAGAAGTGGACTAAGCAAGTGTGACGTCACCTAGAGTGTTCGGCTCCACTCAAATGAAGCTCACGATGCTAAAGGTTACAGGGGTGAATTTGGAGCCAAGCACAATATTAGGAATATGATTTTTTAACTAACATTTTACAACTGTTTTCAGAACGAACATTACAAACATTTTAAAGCCAAGGTTAAGGCTCACTATAGCAGTTACAGAGAGATGGATGAAAATAATGTAATGTGAATTGGAGCCAAGGTCAGGAGGAGCCAGAAGCACGTCCATGCCATCTTCCTATTTGGAACCCAGCGGATAGCATGTTAGCTCTGCCCTTTTATATATACAGTCTATGGGTTAGCGTCACACATCCAGGATTGTTAATGACATCAGATGGAAAGTATCCATAATGCAATATAAAGCACTTTGGGTGTCTTGAAAGGTGCTATATAAATCTAATGCAAAACCAAAATCCAGTGCATTAAAAGCCAGCACTGACCCATCACTATAGAAAGAGTTTACCAATGTTGCTACTTCAATTATAAAGCTCAAGAGGTATAGACTCCTACAGGATTCTCATACACAGAATGACAGGAGCACATAGACCACCAACACTGAACCACAGCTTTAAGTAGAAACACCAGATGTTTCCAGTTTCCGGGATGCAAACAAGCCCACATTATAGCTGTACACTCTGGAACAGGCGGGAGGAGAGTCCATAGAGGAAGTCTGTAAACATCATGGACTGTTTAATAGCAACACTCACATTCAGAATTCACAGCTATATAAAGGCCTAAACCAGGGCTACAAGAACTATATTTGATTTTTATCTCTCTTTCAAATATTGTTAAGCCACGACGCCTCTCCACTGCCAGCAATTTGTCTTTTCATCTGCAGACACATTGGATTAATAAAAATAAGTTGTTCTGTTTGAAAACACATGAAAGAGTGATGTTTGTGCTGAACATAGATGGTTTAATTGTGGTCATCATAATACATCCTCTACATGTAATGAGCCAACATAAAAACAAACACGCTGCATGTATTTGTGTTCAACTAAATCTTTTCACAAACCCACAACCACTCTTTTTGCTGACTCATTGTTCCGTGTGGTAAAAACATTATTATTCACATTATTTATCGTTGTGTTCAATACCTCAAGGCATTTCTGTGGCTTATGCAGAACTGGCACATTTGTATGTAAAACAAGAAAAATGTGTCTTCAGTTTGAATTTTGTTTACAAGCTTAATTTTAACTGGGGGGTCATTTTAAATATCTGACAGCCTGTTTTTTGTCCTATATAATGCTTACCTGGCCAGCCAAATGATATCTCTCTGTATTTCCTATACAGCGCGATACCATTTGGACACCCTCCATCCACTCTCGCTCCTCCGGTTACAAACGGACTCCGCGATTCTGATTCATTCAAAGATGGTGACGTCAGTGCACCCGCCTTTGCCCGCAAAGTCACTCTTAGGCAGCGGAAGTTCCGCCTCAGTTTTGAATCAAGATGGCGCAATCTCTGATTGGTTCACTTAGCTGTCTGTCTACGCGCAACCGCAGCGCATTCTGTGGATCAAGCGTTACCAGACTCACTCGCTGGTACAGCGATGAGTCATGGATTCTTCCAGGCAAATATAATGCACAATTGACTCTTGGATCTGTAAGCAAAAATCAAAAACATACCTGGAAAGGTTTTGTTTGTATGGAGTTTAAAAACACAGTGGGTCACATCTTGTATTACCACATCACAAGGTGGAACAGTGTTTTCTGTTTGAGAAATGAACTTCAGGTATGTTTTTGATGAGGAAACAACATTATAAAATTGCATAATTGCATAATATGAGCCCTTTAGCATTTAGAATAGAGTAAAATTCGCTATAGCCTGGACAAATGTTAAAGAGTAAAACCTTTGAAGCATACCTCAAATATAGCAGCATCTGTCTTCTGCTGATCCATGATTTCATGAGTTCTTATAACATTTAAGTTGTCAATACTTCATAAAACAGTGTTTCAGTATTAGTGTAATGTGAGGACAAATATTAGGACATTTTAGGACATAGGCTAGTCCAGGATAATTGTACAGATGGACTACATGCATGTCAGTGGGCGTAACGCTGTTTCATCGGTATGGTGATATATTATGATAGATTGGGGTTAAGTTCTAAAATCTGTGGCTTTCATGTTTACAACCCGAGCATGAATTGGAGAAAATTTTGGCAACTAGGTAGCGATGAAGTCATATTGTAGTGTAGTGTACCTCGAATAACCCTCAACAAGCCAATTCAGAAATGTTATTATGCTAAATGTTGTAGTAGTCTTAGCTCTCAGTCAGTCACAGCCCACAGTCAACATTAAAGTCCTGGTCCATTTTACTGCTCTGGAAGCCCTGAAGTGTTGCATTTTGGGTGACCTGGGTAAAGCATTAAAATTTACTGACTCAGGCCTCCTCTGACATACTGCTATTGTTAACTGTAATCCTGGTTTAAACCAATAAAAGTGATGTTTGTTGTCAACTGAGAACATGCTGACTTGGCTCAAAGTGATCCAATTAAATTTTAGTTTTAAAAATGAATTTTGAAATCTTCTGTGTATGTTCCTTTGTGGTTTTTGGAGGAGATCCTGAGTTCATGTTTGCACTGTAACTCAGGGCCGGACTGGTAATCGGGCATACTGGGCATTTTCCTGGTGGGCCGACAGTCCTAGGGGCCGATGCTATCGTTTTTTGTTTGTTTGTTTGTTTTTTACTTAGAGACCAGCCCACAATTTAGAGGGGGCGGACCCATTGGTCCATCTTCAATATAGACAGCGGACTAAACCAATCAGGATATAGAACCTTACAAGAGCAGTCCCAGCCCTTTCTCTGCACTGATCCCCTCCAGTTTCATAGTGCTGAGTGTTAAAGCACAAGAAAGGGGGTGTGGAGAAGTTGCGAGCTAAAAGATTAAAAAGTCTCGCTAGATCTATTGTCTGGAGGGGCTGCTGGAGCCTCCACGTCCTCTGCAGCCCAGGTTTAAGGTGTACAGGGAGAGGAGCAGCCAGAGACTGTGAAAAGGGAACCCAAGGGACAGAGTGATGAAAGTGTAGCACAACAAGTAAGCAGGTAGTATTGTTAGGATAATACCGGGACTTTTAGGTGATGGACAGGCATGGACAGAAATTCGCTGTTTTGAAGCCAAAACAGGTAACCCACGTGAATCGTGTAGATTCGATGGAAAAAGCTTCATTTCTGCAGGGCGAAATCCAAATGCTAGGCGAATTTTGCCAGGGGGTGTGGTCGCGAAAACAGCAAGCATGTTGCTATCCTGTGGTAGCAAGTGGTTGCAATGCAGTAGCCTGTCAGCTAGCTCTAAAGTTTGAGAGCTCAAAATATCTGCAGTGGTGTACTTGCCCAGACTATGTTGTACATAAGCTTTACAGTGATTATTTGCCTCTACTAAGAACATAATTCATATAAACAAAAATCCGTGTTCATGATTACAACAAGGTCACCCTAAATCATTTAATCATTTAGTGTTTCCCTGATGATATTAGCCCACTTCAGCATACAGTAAATGGATTAAAGACGTAGCTAGTTAGCTAGCTAGCGGGCAGCTAGACAAAAAAAAAATGCTCAGATGGTAATCTACAGTGGTTTATTTGCCTTAATTATATTTACATCATGTCTAAACAACAATCCGTGTTGATGAACCTTATAATCATGTAAATATTTTCACACTACTAACTCCACTGTTGGTCAGACTTTTTTTTTTTTTTTTGATAAATGACAAATTCCATACACATCATACGTTGAATAGGTTGATTTAAGCTAGTGTAAGTGAGAGCATTGTTACTTCCGGTCAGGTGGTCTGGTGCAGACCACCAGAAGCTGGAAGGTGGATTGTTAGCTCTATTACATGAGATTGTTGAGCAATGAATAATGTTTTTATTTCCTGTTGCAACAGTTGCCTTAAATTGTGTTTTGTTTTCATTCAGTGGTTTTTTTTCCCTACAGTATCACTGCAGTTAGTATGAGATTTTTCTGATTATTCACTCATTCATTCATTCATTCATTCATTTTCTTCCTCTTTTTCCATTTTCTGGGTCGCGGGGGCTGGTGCATTGTGTTCTGTTCTGTTCTGATTATTATCAAAAAATAAAATTGTAACCTAAAGATACTATGTTTTGATGGTTTAGTTTTTCCAGTTTGTCCAGGTAGTTCCAAATTTTTACTTTTAATTTTGTTTTTTAGGTTTTTTTTATTTATCACTTAATAAACTGTAACAATCTGTCCCTCTCTTCCTGTATAATCAAGCCAAGCTGTTGAGGTAGCAGTTGAGGAGAGAGACGAGAGAGTAGACTACTTTTCCCGTCCAGAGTCTTCTAGAATGCAAGCATTTTTAAATCACCACCCAAAGCAAGATGCTACAAACCCTGTAGTGAAGAAGGTGTTCACCAACAAAGATGGCACAAGCAGGAAGTGGCTGACGTACTGTAATCAATGTCATGCTTTATTTTGTTTTGTATGCTTGGCCTTTAGCAAGCCAAATGATTCCAGCACATTCTTAACTGGAATGTCAGACTGGAGACATGTCCACCAGAGACCTCAAGAGCATGAAAAAAACATAGCGCATAAAGATTGTGCTGAAGCTTATTTTTTAAACTGCTCAAAAGTGGCCATAAACAGTCTACTTAGGGGAAGACAGCTAACTGTTCACAGAGAGCAGATCAACAGGAGGTGCCAGGTCTTAGATCCTGTTGTGGAAGTCATCAGAATAATAGGGAATAGAGGCCTGAGCAACAGATAGGAAGAGAATGAGGCTGCTTATACTTTGAAGAACAATAGCCTTGGCCGTGGTAATTTTTTGGAGCTGATCACTTTACTGGGAAAACATGATGTGGCCTTGAAAGAGCATTTCAGTGAAGTAATTTGCAAAAGCAAAAAACTCCATGAATTGGCATCAGGCTCAAGAGGCAGAGGTTCCCTTGTCACTCTACTGCAGGGCTCTCAAGTCTCACGCTTTGAGAGTGTGACACACGCAATTCGACTCACACGCCACACATGGTATCTCTCACGCTGAAATTTAGTTACGCAATTCAATTCAACCTTCCCCCCGCTCCTCGGAAATTACACAGTCTCACGCACGACCCCGCTCAAAACATGAGAGCCCTGCTCTACTGTCTAAATCAACTGTCAACTCAGTGACTGACACAATACAAAAGTTGATCAAAGAGAACATTGCCACAGAAGTCCTAAAAGCTGGAATGTTTTCCATCCAACTGGACACCACACAAGACATTACAGCACAAGACCAGTGCTCTGTTGTTGTCAGGTATGTGACTGATACCCAATGGTGAACGTAAAGCGGTGCGCACCGGAACGGCGCACCGGTATAAAATTCACAGCCGGTACGCAGCACCGCTAAGAGAATATGGTTAATGGCCAAAACCCACATTTGAAAAAAAAAGTAAGCTACCGGCTGGTTAGCTCAATTGGTTACAGGTTGGTTAGCTCAACTGGTGAGTCATTGATTTTTCCACCTGGGGGTTGTGAGCTCGAATCCCCCCTGGTAAGAGAGGGTTTATGCTGAGTCAGCACTGTAGTTATATTTTAAAGGTCCCATGGGATGAAATTTTCACTTTCTGAGGTTTTTGAACGTTAATGTGAGCTCCCCTACCCTGTTTAGGCCCCCCCAATGGCTAAAAATTGCGAAATGTCTAAACTGAGCATTTGCGATCCTTTTCTGCGTTTGAAAAAAACACAGCTCAAATGGGTGATTCTGGACAAGGCACCTTATTGACGTCAGATCAAAAAAAGAAATGCAAATTCAGTTCCACCACCGTCTGGATCTCCACCTCCTGTCTCTGGAAATCACGCCCAGAGAATTTGGACTGCGGAGGAGCTACGCAATGCGAAATGCGTTTTTTTATTTGCCTGGAGGCACATGCGAGTGTTTCTAGACTCGGAAGTCCTTTACCCAACCCTCTGGACCTCTGAAACAGCAGTGGTTTAATTTTATTTTCTGTGAAAATGTGTTTTTTTCATTAAAAAGGCTCTCCTTTCCTCTTTCGCGGAAGTGGGGCCAGGCACAGCGCACCGCTAAAACAAGGAACCAGCGGCCCATTTGCCCCCCCCCCCCCCCACCCGCTCCTCTAACCAATCTGTGTCCTTCTCATTTGCATTCAAGCAACAAGGCCCATAATGAGGTGTTCAGAGAGTTATTTTTTGACTCTGACTCTGTACAGGTGTCTTTCTCATGCACTAAGTGTTGATTTTGAAGAAGGATTCATTTACAGTATTAGGGAACCATTAAGGCACCATATAAAAGCATCAAGAAGTACCATGTCATGGGATCTTTAAGGTGTAAAACGTAAAAAAAAACAAAAAAAAAAAAACGGGTAAAACGGGTGTTTTTTTTGTTTTTTTTGTTTTTTTTACGGTAAAGTAATGCACTGGACATTATAGCACCTGTAAGAAATGAAAACTACTTTCACCACTGCTGATACCATAAATGAGAGGCTTGTTGCAGTGGTAAGATGCAATGCATCTACAGGAGAGTCATTTGTTCAGTTGCTGAGTGATGTTCTTGATAGTCTGAACTTGGACAAAAGCCTCTGCAATGGAAATGCCACAGATGGGGCTGCCAACATGCAAGGAAGGTACAGAGGCTTCTCTTCACTCTTAGCATCACAGTACCCTCACCATGTTCATGTGTGGTGCTATGCACACGTCCTGAATCTGTTTTTTCTGCTTAGGAAGCCCCTGTCCCTCAGGTTTTGTTGACTGTTCGTTTTCACAAAGTAAGCAATATAAGTATGAAAATTTGTAGTTATTTTTTCCCCATCAACACTCATTGTATCCTTTTCTGTTACTTACTATTTTTAAGGTTCCATTTCAGGATCCTCATCCTCATTTAGCATTGTTCATATGAACAATATGAAGATATGAACATTGTTTATATGTCTGTCATTCTTTTAGGATGCCATTTCTTTTTGGGATTATTTTGTCATAGATATTCAGGGGTCATAAATCAAGATCACCAACTAAAAGCACAATACTTTTATGTGCCTATTTAGCTGCCTTTCACATGTTTTGCCAGTTAGTAATCTTTGTAATGCTTTAATTTCACTCATCCAATATCCATAATTTCCATTTCTCTGTTTTTCTGTTTCTAAAGTTTGTTTTATGTATGTAGTAGGTAAAGGTCTTTGGTTATTTGGTTTGGTGTTCATATGTAGCATATTGACTTGCTAAATACAGGCCATAAAGCAGTTTTTATTTTCATGTTTTTATTTTTAAGGATCCTCTTACACTTTGTCGTGAAAGGTTGTCTTACTTCTTGAGTTCATTTGAAGCAAATTGAGTTGTGAGTATAATTTCCTGAATATATTATAATTTTTATGAAATCTATTCCAAGTATTTGAAGCTGTTATTTACTGGGGGCTCTCCTCTCTCCACTTACAGGTAAAGTAGACTGCCAGCCAGCGTGCTCCTGATCTTGTGTGCAAGATGCATGTTAAATAAACCACTGAATGTGTAGTTACTGTGAGTTTGTTGGTGGTTTTTGGGTGCTGGGGTTTTTCCTTTAAATGTTGCGCTCTGGTTTCCCCTCAACCAAGACGTAACAATAGTAAAATACATTGCTTTGGGGAACACATAAATTAGCCCGTTGTGCTCCACTAATTATGAGGGGCCGGTCTAAGCCAAAGCAGCTAGGGCTGTTTTTTTGTCCCAGTCCAGCCCAAACTGTACCAAACTGTTTCTAATCAAATAATGAAAGAAGTTGGTTTTGGTCAAAGGCATCATGATACCCTGTGATAAAATCTGTGCTGGAGGGTAAGAATCTGTTTCATCCAAAGAGGATAACAAGCCAGGGAGAATCCTTGGCCCAAACAACAGAATGCATTTGTGTCATGAACAGCATCTGGCATAAAACGTTTGTTAAATCATTTTGCAAGTTTGGACTGTGGACAAAGAGACAGCTGAATGGTAAGTGACTATGCCAATTTATCAAATCTTAAAAAATATTATTTGTGGTATTCTGCTCTGTATGATGTTGGCAGCAACTGAAACCCACCCTTTGTAGCCATGTTTTATAATGCAGTACTATTGCCAATAGTGTGCTCTACACTTGATCCAACTGCTAATGGAGCAAAAGACTGATGTTTTCTGTGCACTGTCTTTGTTTTCAGAAAATAAATAAATAAATAAACATCCATTCGAGAAGCATTTGCCAAAACAATGTTATAAAATAAACAAAATATAACCTGCTGGGTCTTTGATGGGAAATACATTTAGATGACACTGTACAGTCAGTATATGAATGAATGCTAAGTTGCTAATTTAGCATCTTAAAATCTCCATTAGTTTAAAAGTAGGTTAGTAAATGAAAATTCTATGAGGTGTGACAAAACAGTCCTTGGCTCCATATAAGGAGCTATTAGTCTTTATAAGTTCAAGCTGATTGGGAGTGCTTACTTTATGTTAATGTCATCTTTCACTGTCTCTGGCATCAGTGGGCACCAGCAGGGTGCCTCCAGTCTGTGCCAGCCTTACCCAGACACAGAAACACCCTCAACCACTTCCTTTGGCCATGAGGGAAAACTGGTGCCAACGTTGGTCAACCACAAACTGATCACTTAGAGCAGAACGTAAGGAGCTGCCTGCGGGCACTACCCTAACTACACATTTAGACCATAGTTTTGTTTGCAATGCCTTTAACAGGCTGTGTTTAATGAACCTAAAGCCACAGACACTTTACCAACACATTTATGTGAGTGCTAAAAGCTTTGCGACCACATCCCTTTCCTCTGGATGTGCTGTGAGCCACTGGAGTCATGGGCAACATGAGGAAGTGAGTGACTCTAAGGTGTGGACAAATGAGTACAAAGGAAAAGGATATGCCTGAGCTCATCTGCAACACTGTTACTAAATGTACAGTATTTTTCCACACAAATATAGGCCTAGTTTATGAGGTATTGTTACTACTACTACAAATGTAACTAAGACTATCAATCAATCAATCAAACATTATTTATAAAGCGTTTTCATACAAAATGTAACACAAAGTGTTCTCACGACAATTCCAAGTGCGCAGTGACTAAGTCAGCATGCTGCAACATAGAACGTTACTGAAATAAAACATTTAAAACGTATGTAAACCTGTCTAGCTACTTTCTACCATTGTTCATAATCATTTTATAGATCTCTGAATTTCTGTCAATGACTATAGCCAAAAATCTGAGCAACAAATGTTCTATAAAGATATAATCCATAAATCATTGAAACTGTTTCTGTTTTGATTTGGAGTTTTTGTTTACGAGAAACACATGCTACAACATAGAGATGAGTAGTTTCCAGTCACTTGGAAAAACAGATCTTGATCAGCTCACTAAAGCAGTCAGCCAGTACTTATAAATGTAGCAAATGTTGATGAAAACCAAGTTGTAATTTTGTGTTTTTGGTCAAACCAGCGCAGCTCATGACCATATAAGAACATCTGAGTGTGAGGCCGGATGATTGGAAGCACCTTAGCGTGAGTGCAGTGAACAGGTTGTCAAAGATGTGCCAAGTCCGAACCTCACATCCCACACACACATACTGAGTATGTAGTATACTGGGACAGAATGCAAGAAATATGCTCCTTACATTACAATACAAATGTACTTAAATCACAATTACAACTGAAGACAAGGGAGACAAGGGACATTCATCTTCAACATTTTTGGTGAATGTTTTTGGTGAATGTTTTTCTAGTAACAGGATGGGTTAAATGCAGAGAAGAATTTCTCCTGTGTGAGATCAATATAGTCACTTCTTCTTTTCATTAAAGTAAAATATATATTTTGCTGAAGGGTAATACAATACACAATCACCTTAAAGCCACCATCTACAAGTTTATGAAAAAGAAGTGACTTTATTGATCTCACACTGGAGAAATTCTTCTCTGCATTTAACCCATCCTGTTATTAGGAGCAGTGGGCAGCACATTACTGCGCCCAGGGACCATCTCCAGTGTTGTCCCTGAATGCATTCACTGAACGATAGTTCATGAACACGTTCATATTTTGGGTGAACGTGAATTGAACGTTCTGTATTACTGCCTGATGAACGAACTGTGAACGAGTTCATTCTGGTGTCTGTGAACGACACGCGCTATCTCTTTAACTTTGTTCAATAGGGTCTCAGATTTCTGATCCATCCATCTGAAATTTCTGATCCATGTGCCCCCCCCCGACCGGCACCTCTCTCCCTCTCTCCCTCTCGCGCAGCGCGTGCAGAACGCTCCACCTGGGTTGCCTCAAACCTTTTGCTGCTACTGCAGGACTGCTTACAAACTGTTTCCCTGCTATCTGGACTCTGTTCTCCTCATGCTCTCCCGACCTTCTCCTCCGTGCTGCTCTCTGGTTCAAGGGCCAAACTGCGGCACTTCCTGGTCTTGCAAGAAACAGCGCAGTGGTGCGCTAAAGGGGGCCACATTAAAGGGGGAATCACTAATGTTAATTTGTGGGTTTATTTTGTTTTCTTAAGTCTCTTAGTTAATTAAGTCATACCATATGGGGGTTATTTAAGTATTTTCTTTATTATGTTGAATTGCAGGTGTTTTATCATTATGGGGACCGTTATTTATAGTTGGATAAGGATGTGAAATTGGATATGAAGATGGAGATAACACATGAATAACACATTGTTTGATTGTTAAAACTGATATAATAATTGCTGTCTATGGTTCTATATGGGCTTTGGCAATGATATTGAAAAATAATAGCTCACAGCAATGTATTGGGAAAAAAAGAACTATGAACTAGTTCATTTTTTGGAACTATGAACGAACTACTAACTATAAACAATTATGAACTATGAACGAACTAGTTCATTTTGAAATGTGTGAACTGAACTTTGACCTAGTTCATGTAGAAAATGAACTTTCCCAACACTGACCATCTCCATGATCTTCTTGCTTCGGTTTGGTCAGGACCTAAGCTGGAGGATTTTACCTGGAGCATGTTTTGGGTTATTTGAAGCCTATTCCTCCTTCCTCTCCTCACCCGCCCCTTGTTCAGGCTCACTTGTGGTCTGTGGTCTTCTTCTGCCAGGCCAAAGCTAGCACACTGTCAGATTGCAGTAACATAGGCAGCATCTAGTGGTGATATGTGAAAATCCAACAGGGGCAGGTCAGCCACACTAATTTAAGATGGTAGCCTTGTACTATATGTCTGAGTGCCCTCATTTTGAGTTGAAAGGGACTTTTCTTATTGACGTTTCTATCTGATATCTAGCAAAGTTCTGATAACTGTAAATCTCAGGGGTAAAGCTATATATATATAGCAAAAGAAAATTCAATTCTGACAACTGGACAAAAGTAAAGATGTGTTCCATCAGAAACCTGACCAGAACTGAAGGAGCTGCCTGAGTAGCAAAACGTTCTTTTGCTAGCTATCTATGCTAAAATAACTTGAACTTGGTGTATATTTATGTAGAAGATTATTACGTGTTGATCTGAAAGGCAGAGTTATTTTATAAACCCCATGGCATAATGTGAGCTTTGTGGAGAAATTTAAATTAATACGTCACCCTTGTTCCGTTTGTCTTATTAGTACCAGGTCTCTTTCTCTGAGTGCAGTTAAAGGCTGTAGTAATGTGGAGAAGCACACAGACCACTGGAGTTCACATCACAGAGACCACTGCTCCAGATCAGCTGCTCAGCCTGGTCCAGGGACAGCCATTCAAACACTTATTATCCTCATTGTCAGTGCTTTACAAAACAACATGGCTCATCCTCATCCAACTTCCAGCAGTTTCCATCTGCTGTCAAAGAAGGACCCAGAATTAAATGCATTTCAAAAGGTTTGCAGAGATGTAAAGTAAAATTAATAGTTTTTAGGACCCAGTGATACATTATTTGTTTTTTATGAGATGATTTGAGTCCTTATAGATAATGTAAGAATTCTCTATAGAGATCAGTGAGGACTTAACTTGATTTCTTTATGATGAAAGTTCAAGGGTAGATGACCATTGAGCTAAATAACATTAAGTTCAAATCCAGACATCAATCTACTCAGAAGATAAATGGAAATGAATGAATATTAAAACAATTTCTTGATCCAGATTGCTCTCTTAGATTTCCTTCTTTTATTTATTTTTCCAATATCTTCTGAGTTTATCTTCATCGATTTGTATTACATTTTTTTGTATCTAGTGATTAGGTTTTGCAAGTATAACATCTATGCAAGTGACAAGAACCAGAACCACAGTATCTTAAGTTAGACCTGGTGCCTAAATGTTGTTTCAAGTGCAGTGGCTGTACGCAAACTTAAATCACCACTCTCTCTCTGCTTTGAAATGGGTGATTTATTGGTTGGTGATTCCATCAAAGTGAGCACTGCCACATGCAAACATTTGAGGGATCCTGATGAAAAGAACAACTTGAAGTAATATCAAATTAATACGTTGCTTCACTGTGTTTTTATTACTTCAGTCACATGATCTTTAACCTGTAATCACAAACAGACACGAGCACAGATATCAGACAGAAAGTTCAGGGTGACACTAAAGCTTTTACAGGCAGATGTGGCTTTCTTTTAGACATGCAGAAGGGCACAAGGTCAGTCCCATACTTCAATCAATCAATCAAACAATATTTATAAAGCGCTTTTCATACAAAACGTAACACAAAGCGCCTTACAGTGATTAATGATTAGGAGCCTGACTTTTATTGATCTCACACAGGAGAAATTGTTTCTACATTTGACCCTTATGGGGACCATCCCATAATTATTAGGCTTGGTCAGGACCCAAGCTGGAGGATTTTACCTATGGCGCATGTTTTGGGCTTGCCACAGTGTCTCTATATAATACAATATATAAGAATTCCATTCTTGCCTGCATGCACTTTTCTTTCTTGTTCAAACTGTCCTGGAGCTACTGTGGCAAGTAAATTTCTCCTGTGTGAGATCAATAAAGTCTTATCTTATGTCTTATCTGGTGTACAACATGTTTAAATATTTGGTCCTTGCCATTAGATTCTTGCATATTTGATTCTTTGATTCCTGATCTTTAAATCTTCCAATCTTCAAATCTTGGGATGATTTATTGCTTTCTGAGTTTTTATTTATTACCATTAGTGAAATACTGTGCATGTCTTTTATTTCATCTGTCGTGTGTCTGGCTTCACTTTAGAGATCCAGTTTTCTGATAAGGCCCAGTTTGTTTCTCAATAAAATAGATTTTCATGTCAGAGGACTGGAAAGTAAACTATGTGATGGATCTTTTATTGCAAAACAAATAACATCAAAATGTTTCACAACTTCTGCAATATAACAATATGCAATATAATATGAAATGTCATTTTAAAAGCGTTTGATATTTGCCTATATTCACTATTATGATTTTAACTTTTTTTCTTGATTAAAAATATGTTCAGCAATCATGTCTTTCTGAAGGAATACAAAGACAATATGCCGCAGGCTGTGTTTGATCCAGTTTCGACTGTTGACCTTCCAATAGTCTCTGTTGTTTGCATGATAATTGAAAGATCAACAATTGTTTGTATTTGGAAGACCATCTGTGTATGTTACTTTTCAGGGGGAGACTCTTGACTTCATAGGGATGTTAGTGCTTTGGCATTAAACCTAGCTTTGCACATATTGTATTATTAT
The DNA here is from genome assembly GCA_036785185.1 of Paratrypauchen microcephalus. NCBI lineage: Eukaryota > Metazoa > Chordata > Actinopteri > Gobiiformes > Gobiidae > Paratrypauchen > Paratrypauchen microcephalus. Next base: position 5,353,493 of record JAVJIX010000034.1, on the reverse strand, counting down.
ATAATAGGTATAATATTATAATGTATGTTTTCACTGCTAAAGAAAACATGGAATATTATTATGAGCATGCTCTCCTCTCCACAGACCTGACCTGTTAGCCTGATGGTACAACTTGTCTCTAAGGAGATACAGTGGAAGATCTACATTACTGCAGTTTAACAGTGTGCCAGCTTTATAATAATAATAATAATAATACATTTTATTTATTAGGCGCCTTTCTGGACACTCAAGTTTGCCTTACAACAAGTATAATATACATTATAGGCAGTTAAAAGCAACAAAGCTTTGGCCTGAAGAAAACCAAAGAGCATCACATCTACATGGTAAAGAAAATCACATAAACTTACAGATGGTAATTTTAAAATAGCAATCGACTGGAAAAGTTAAAAGGAAAAAGACTGAGAATACTAGTTTTAGGTATAAGCTATGATGAGCGTAACATGTTGAGATTAGACCCCTGGGATCCTCTTACTTAAACAATAGTTTTTATCAGTCACATCATGCAGTTAGTCTTTTACACAGTATTGCAGCGCAGTCATTCCCCATTTTAACAGAGATCTGAGGGGCTCAGCTAAACTGACTTTGAACCTGCGCTAACACTGATTCTTGCTGCTATTGCCTCAGAAAAGTACTGGCTGCTTCTAGACTATAAAGTAAGGAAACTCACTGAAGCTCTGAAGGATTCTGGGAGATTTAAAGCCAGTCAAAGAAGCCTGAGGAGGTGTCTTTCACTAAACGTATTTTTATATATTGATGCCTGCCCCCACTGACGAGACTGTGGTCCTTGATGTGGATAAAAGCAACACTGTGCAAACTAGTGTGGCTCTCCTCGTCCATGTGTGTGACCTCCGCGTCACTGAACATGTCCGTACGTCTGTTTTATGGACATGGCTCGGAGCTTCCCAACACCTGTACCATAAATCACCAGTGTGCTGGCTGCTGTTACATAACCACTTACTTACACCACACTGGACACACAGTGGTCTGAGGGAGGGTAGGGGGCGCTGTGGAGTTAATGGAGCTTTGAGAGAACAAAAACAACCATAAAGCATCAGAGGTGCATAAACACTCAAGTGAATGTTGATCTTCTTGTGGCATTTGACATTAGCAGTAATATTTCACTGCATTTCTAAATAAAAGATGTATTTCCTATTATTATTATATATATTTCAATAACATGTTAAACAAATACAGTAAACCATACTGCTACAGCCCAGTATCCTAATTTCTTGGTTCTTTATTTCCTATCACAAACCTGTCACTGTTAAATGATATTATAGCATATTTGAAATACAGTAAATTTGCTATAAAATATTGTGTGGCCTGCTGCCATTATAATACAGTAAATCTGCAGTGTGTTTTATGTGTTTTCAGAATACATCTGCTCCCCATTTTTTTGCACAGCGAATCTTTTGACATATTGATTGTCATAATAGTCGATTTGGAGGAAATTTCCCTTCATTAAGAGGCTATACACTCTATTCACTGAGGCATATGCTTGGACTGTGTGAAAGTCAAAATATTAAACCAATCAAAATCCCAAAAGGGAAAAATGTAGACTACAGTTTTACAAACAACCACAATGAGAATGGCTAAATAGAAAAGCAAAGCCTTGTTTTTCTGCTGGCCATGTGTGCGGATGTAAAGCGTTACCAAAACAAACAGTTGTTGGTTTCTATATGAAGCTCCTCTGAAATGAAGTGTCCCAGATATGGAAAAGGCTCACGTTTGGTGTGATTACACATCTGTGGCTCATTCAGAAGCAGCCACAGTTTCCATATGAACCAAATACAGAGCTGACACATATACAGAGGAAAAAGTGATGCAAACTTCATGTTAAATAAATAAACCATGAGACCCAAAGTGTGACTGTGAGGTGATGATATGATCTCATTAAAATAGTCATAGTCCAAGAGTCAGTGATGCCAAGTCTGCAGACCTCCACAGAGACCACAGAGAGCAACCCATAATATCAATAATGCATTAGATGTGTAATGCGTTTTGGACACTCAGAGATTCTTTAAATAGAATTAGTTATTCACTTTCAACACGTGGTGGTGATGATAAGCTTTCATCATAGTCACAGCTACCCTGAGGCTGTACCAGATGTCTCCCTGACCGCTACCTATCACAAATTCACCTATAATCTTTCACATATCAAATTCATATGCAGAAGATGGGTGAAGGGCCTAAGAGCAAAACAACATGATACACACTGGTAGGAAGGTAGGTATCAGACCACCACCCTTTCAGGTTAAAGAGGGACTGCTCCTTAAACCAAAGATGTTCATCTTGTCTTCTTATGCACTTTAACTTCTTGGATTCTTTTTTAAAGACAATACTGTAAAGTGTATTTACCTTGTTGACATGTTTCGGCTGCTAGCTGCAAGCCATCTTCAGAACTGTCACTGGTGTTGGTGGTGACGTGTCGTATATCAGCTGTTTCTATATGAAGCTCCTCTGAAATGAAGTTCTTTAAAAAAGAACCCAAGAAGTTAAAGGGATTGCTCTCTGCTAAGTCAATTCAACATTTTTACATTTATTAAAAAGCTCAAAAGTAGCAACCCAAGTGTGCAGTGCTCTGTTAAAATAAAATATTCTTCTTCTCATTGTAAGTACTTCCAGTCTTCCATCTCTGAATCATGGTAAACCACCTAAACAAGAAAGCCCCTCTGACTGGAGCCAAGTTTTAATGCAAACCTTTTGGAGCCCTGATGACTTCACTGCTCAACATCACTGCACGAGTTACATTCACAGCACTCAGCAGAACACAACTGTCTCTGCACAGCTGTACCAAGTGTCCTGTGCTGTTTCCACTGTTGACTTCCTGGTTGTGTGAGCCAATAAAATGAGGCTGACAAAGGAGAACACATGATGCAAACATTATAGAGGGAACAAAGGGCCTGTGTAATGAACAGATGTATACGCTCAAAGTAAATAGCACCGATGACAGTCACAGCTGTGGTCTATTTCATTCTACAATAAACATAGCAACAAACTCTGGCTAAATATTATAATATGTTGGAGCAATATTATACCTCTTGGTTTTTGGATCATATGTTTCATCTCATATCGCACCTCATTTCACAATGTAATGGTTACAATAACCTGCATATTTAGAAAGGGTTGTAATTTCTACATTTGGGTTGATTGATCCTTGTAATGAATGACCGTTTTCTTGTATCTTTGTCATAATAAAATGTTCAGATTCATCACTGTAAAACATGAGAACCACGCTTATTTATACAGTAAGAAAAATCCATTGTATGAAGTACAAGCAGATCTAAATAATGAGTTAAGTAAATAACTGTAAAACTGTTTCTTGCTTGCATGTTTGGTCTCATGTCTCACAGGACTATTTAATGCCTACATCCAATTACCCTCATGTTCCAAATGAGCTATAAGGCTTGAGACCTTGTTCTGCTCAGGTCACCTAACAAACCTTAGGGTATCCATATCCAGAGTAAGCGTGCACTGCAGCTGTGAGAGCCCATTCATGTCCACTGGTAATAATTGTGAATTACATGCATGTGAGTCTAAACCAGATGTTGCAACACACTCTGTGATAAACCAACATTTCCACGAAAAAACACTTAAGCTTTTATTGGCTTAAACTTCCTGTGTGGTGGATGGCAAAATGTCGTAATAAGATTTCCCATATTTTGTAATGACAGGATCATGCTTTGTATGTGTGCACAGTTTAAGGTCGTTTTCACACCTGCCTTGTTTGGTTCGTTTAAAACGAACCAGAGTTTGTTTGCTCCTTTGATTCGGACCTTTTGGGCTGGTGTGAATAAAAACCAAAAGTCTCGATCCGGAGCAAACAAGCGAACCGGTTAAATACGAACTCTGGTGCGGTTCGTTTGAGGTGAGAATGCAGACCGGACTCGATCCGACACAAGTTGGCTTTTTGTACTTAATGAGCTCCCGTCGTCTGTCGAGCATTATGGGAAACCGAGGCTGACGAAAATAAACGAAACTAAACTAAACTTATGAGGCTTACTTACGTTTTGCATGAAGAGCAAGAGTCAGAACTTGATGCGTGCACGAGCGCTGTCCTCCGTAGTCGTCTTGCCCTGTGTCTTCGTCGTTTGGAAATTGATTGTAAAATAGTGTAAACCTCACAATGCTGCTCAAACATTTGTGAGAACTGTAAAAACTGAGCAAATCATATCGCTAAGGCTAGATTGAAAACAGCACGTAACACCGTTATTCTCCTCCTTCCGGGTTTGGACACGGAGTTTTGACAGGGCTAATGTTTGTCCAATGGCTTAGCGACCTCAGGACACGTGCTTTTGTTTATAGATGTTGGTTCGCTTGGGGAAAAACTGCAGTGTGAAAGCGAACCGCACCAAAATAAAAAAAATAAAAAAATATTTGGTCCGGACCAAAGCAAGTGAACTATCGGACTTTCCTGGTGTGAAAACAACCTTAAATACATTACCGTTTGAGCTGCTTCACAAGATAATTTTCTGTTGTGTGCAAGGCTAACTGATCTACTGTATAGTTGACCTCTTACACAGATTGGACACTTTACAATAGACCACATGGTTGTGATATCCAATCTTTATTCATTCTCTCGCTGTGAGGAACATTGTGCTGAGGTGAAACACATGAAACTGTGTTTGGACACCTCTGTGTGCTTAAGCTGGAGATCAGAATAACTGCTCACAGTGAGGGGTCACCTCAATCTAAAAACACATTAGAATTACTGAAACATCAGTCACCTGAAGTCACCCCATGACCTGAAACTAATTTGTCATGTACATTTATACAACATGATCAGTTACACACTGCATCTACATTACATGTAAATAGCCTAGTATAATCCCATTAATCAGACCTTACTGCTATATTTTAAACAGAGACAACTTCACTTCCTTCTTTGCCTGTGGCTTATAGTCTCTCATTAAAATGACAGGTCATGTCACTTTTTACACGTCGTCTCTGTAACTATCTCCATGTTAGAAAGTACATCTTCAGGAGTAAAAAAAAACTTTACTAGCATGTTGCATAATGTAGGATTTTAAGAGGCGTCTATCAATGGGACCATTTCACAGGTAAAAACAGAGTTCATATGGCTGTGCCTCCTTTCATTGCCCCAGGACAGCTGCTATCCAGAACTCCCACAGAGGAGGAGGATCCTCTGTCCTATTATCAGCTGCTTCATGTGTGTCTGACTCTGTGTTCAATACATGGAACATAATAAGACACACACCAACTGCTTTAGCCCAGTGCAAAAGACAGTCAGACATGTGCTCATAGCTCCTATAGGCTTTGGTGTGCAATATAGTAAGTACATGAAGAAGAATCAAGTCTGGCACAAAGAAGACCAACTCATCTCCTTTGAGTACAACTGTGTTTTTGCTAAACTCATGATAGGCTCATACTATTGTGTCAAGTTTTTGTTTTTTTGTTTTTTCAAACTGTCACATGGACCTCTCCTTTAAATGATGATATCCTAAACAGCTTTGGGCACTCTGGTGTCAGGATGTTCAGAGTCACCCACTAACTACAGCCTGCAGTAATTACACTGGGACCTAAAAGAGAGTAATCTGTAAATGTTTCGTCCACACTAGAAAAAAAATACTATTCTGAGTGCAGTGACAGTAATTAGTGGTGAAGCCCATTTTAAGAAGGAAACATACCAAACAGTGCACCTTGACCTGAAAGAAACAGGCTTTGACCAGGACAGTGAGCTGCAGGCTCTCTCTATAACTCCACACTGAGAGAGCAGTGCCTTTCAATGTCAAAGGGCTTCTTACAATACTTAAAGGTCCTATATTGTGCAAAATTGATTCTTGTGAGCTTTCAGCTATGTTATATTGTTGGTACCTCCCCAAAAACATACCTTGAGTCATGCTTTGTTTCATTCGCACATGTTTCAGTATCCATTTTAGTCTGGCTACATCTCCAACATCTCAAAATCCTCTGTCCCACCTTGTGATGTCATATAGTGGTAAACAGCAACCTTTAACTTTTAGTTCAATATCTACTGTATACCAACCATGTTTGCACACCGTTTTTACTACTGACAGTTGCACATAAAACTAATGTTGCACATTATCTGCAAATATGTACATAGCTCCTAGCCTATATTTTTCATAGTGTATATTCTGTAAAGAGTGTTTTATTTGATTATATTTTTTTACATGCTTTTCTGTATCTTATTTATCTTTGGCATCCAGTGTGGGCAGCAAAGTAAGAATTTCATTGTACAGGGAAACGTGTTTCTTTACTGTGCATTATGACAATAAAAGCTTTAAATCTTGAATCTTGAATAGAGAATGGCAGTTCCAGGGTTTCAGCATACAATCAGCCAAATTATTCTAGTGAAGGTGTGTGGAGTTTAAAAACACAGGGGATCACTTCCTGTATTACCACATGACATCATAAGGTAGAACAGAGTGTTTTCAGTTAGACAGAAAAATTCTGAATATGGAGGGTTTGTGTGAATGAAACCAAACATGTATGTTTGTGATGAAGAAACAACTTATAGCATACAGTAGATCAGAAAACAATCTAATATGGGCTATTTAAAACATGGCTTTTTTTTTTTTTATCTAAACAAATTTCTATAGAAAGAAGAAAAGTAGGATAACTTAAACTTCTTTCACTTGTGAACCTTTTAAATTAAAAATGGCAAAAGTTAATATAAATTAACTGAATCAAATTACACACATTTCATGGTACTGAAATAAATTATAATGAATTATAATTATTTTAAAATTCTAATTTCAAGGTGCACATATGGAGACTCTACAGGCCAGGTCTGTGGAGAGGCAATTCTGCTTGTAAGCAATAAGAGCGCCTGTAACTGAATAAAAACAGAACAGATAATTTTACTGCCATACAGTTGAACATTCCACACAAAGCAATAATATGTCCATGGAGTGCAACTTTAAAGGGACAGTGTGTAAGATTTTTACCCGTTAATTACTGAAATTGAAGATACCCATTCAAAAATACATTGTTTTCCAAGCCTTTTCACTTCCATCATGAAATCAAAGTATTCTTTTGGACTTAGATATAGTCACATAAAAGGGGGATCTTCCCCATGCAGAAGCAGCCATTTTGAATGCGAGAGCCGTAGAAGGACATTTGGGCTCCGCCTTCGCCTTCGGCAAGGCTCGTGGTTTTGGGTAAACAAGACAAGCATGTTGCCGGATCAGAGGTTGTAATGGATCTAACACGTGTTTTGGACTAAATTGTTTTACTGGATTTTATTTGCTGGATCCTTACGGACAAATTGAGAGCAAGTTTATGGTGAAATACAGTTTGACCTGTGCAAAGCATTCTAAGGTCAGTTAACCTCGTTTTGTGCTTTTCCGTATAAAAGCCCCATGTGCTCGGGGAGTGATTGTTGGGCAGGGAAATGAATTGCATAGTCAAAAAGAGGAGACTGTAAGGTTTCATTTGATGTGTCATGGTACATGATCGGGAATGTGTGTTTTCATGAGAAAAGAAAAAAAATAAAATAACCGGGACCGCGTTTTATTTATACAGTAGCGGGTGACCCTCGAGGTCTGCCGTAGATAAAACAGAAAGTGCAATAGCACCAGCCACCTATGCGCCACGAATCCTACACACTGGGGCTTTAAGAAAAAGTGCTTAACTTAGTAAAAGGTTTAAAATTGCATAGTTTTGTGGTCTTCAGACACAAAGAGAATTTACCCCTCCCACATAGTATCGATGTCTCTCCCCATCTTTTCTTCTCCTAACGTGAACTGAGGCAGCCGGACAAACCAGGACGTCGCCATGGAGCTGTCCAAGAACAGAGGAGGGAGGACTGCAGAAGTTGGATGAAGCCATATTGTGTTTGAAATATGCCGATGTTTTCCAAAAAATCCAGCTCCCGTGAGTTTTTCCAGTCTGTGTGAATGGAAGTGGAGCAGTGAAGCGAGAGGAGGGCTAATTCTACCACATCTGCAGCGTGCACCCAAGGACACAAACCAGAAACAGACACACAATAATGCAAAGCTCTATAAAGGAAAACCTGGATAGGGTGCCTCTATTTAAAGAGAGCCATCCATCAAGAACTAGAGACTGCCTATTATTCTGGTATGTTTTAATTTAAATACCAAAAAGATGAATAAAACACTAGGACTTCTCATCAGCTCTCCATGTAAACAATAAAGTTAAAGGTGCTGTACCTGATTTGTGAAAAGCAATACTATTTCATTTTAAAAGCTGCAGCGATCCAAAGTTATTCCTCACTTACCCGATGCATTTCTAACATCCTCATTCGCCGTGATGAGATTATTAAAGCTTTTTACAACTTTCAGACACCACAGCGGAGTGTGTCTTCACAATAAAGCTAACAACTAGCATGCTAGTGCACATTCGGACAATAAAATGCTTTATAATTAGATGCAGACAGTACACAGTGGACTTATTTTTTTTTACCTCAAGAGTTGCTTATACAACATTTTGGGGCAAGAAAAATGTACTCAAATACATACACACAAAATAAGGTAAAAGCCCTTTAATAAAGTTACAAAGGTCAGGTGCAAAACTGCAGTTCCACCACTCTCATCATACCTATGTTTGCAACTACTTTAAGCACCCATAGTCCTAGATGCTCCCAATGGCCCAGTGTTAAAATGAGAGAGAGAGAGAGAGAGAGAGAGAGAGAGAGAGAGAGAGAGAGAGAGAGAGACCTGCGCGTGTGTGTGTTTAAGCGAGCGCTGGCCAGAGAACGCGCTCATTGGTTACACTCAGCAAAACTAGCCAGCTTTCAGTGTAGGTGGGCTTCAAATTACTTTCTCAGAAGTTATAATTTAGTGCAGCGAGATGGCAGAATCTAAAAAACGAAAATATAAAACTCATTTTACAGCAGAATATACAAAAATATATTCCTGATTATCTCTGATTAGGGTGAAAAATGATGACGCTGTGGTGAGGTGCACTGTGTGTAAAATAGGCTGGTGACAGGTGTTTTATGCAAACATGGACATATATTTGAAATGTTTAAACACAAATAACATATTTAATTTAAATTTTTAATTTAATTTTTATATTTTTATATATTTTTATATTTTTATATTTTTATATTATATATATTTTATATTTTATAATTTTAAAGTTTAATGTTTAAGAACTCAGTTAAGTTCATAAAAAGTTGTTAAATTAAGTGGCCTTCTCTATTGTGTAGGGTTAGGGTTAGGAAACATCTCCAGGGAAGTTAGGGTTAGGGTTGGGGGGCATCTCCCTGAAATGAGTTTTTGGAGCTTGGGATGTCTGATATCTGTATTAGTCTAGTAAATTTAGACACAATCACGTATGTATTTCTTTACACGTTTGTAGCTACCTTGGTAGTGGATGGTCAAACCACACACTAAATTTGAGAAAATATACCCCTTCTTCATGAACATTATGGAGTCTCCTCTAGAAACCTACAGGCCTCTTTCTGCAGGTGTTAGTTTGTTAGTTCATCCGTCTGTGTTGTGGTTTCACTGCGGTCACTGCATTGCTCTGTCCCACATTACACAGCTGTACTGAGCCAGTAGTGTATTTGTCTTATTAATAATTCCTGTAGTCTTACAGTGATTTATGTGTTCAGTGATAGGCTGGACTTCCCAGAGAGACTCATGCAGTGAGAATGCTCCTCTCAGCCCAAACACACAGCTGCTGTAGCACTGTTTTACTTCAGAGCATCAAAACCTCCTTTAAAATTTCCCATTAAAAATGCTATAACTAACTTTGCTGGAAGACCTGCTATCTGCTTGTCTCCATGGAGATAGTATTGCTTTGCCTGGAATGTATCACAGTATGGTATTATCTTGTGGAGTTTGCATGCATGGTCTGGGTTCGATCCCCGGGTCGCCTGGGCCTTTCTGTGTGGAGTTTGCATGTTCTCCCTGTGTCTGGGTGGGATTCCTCCGGTTTCCATAGGTAAAATCCTCAGAATGCTTAGGTCCTGACCAAACCGAAGAAAGAAGATCATGGAGATGGTCCCCGGGCGCAGTAATGTGTGCTGCCCACTGCTCCTAATATATATATATATATATATATATATATATATATATATATATATATATATATATATATATATATAGGATGGGTTAAAATGCAGAGAAGAATTTCTCCAGTGTGAGATCAATAAAGTCACTTCTTCTTCTTCTCATTTCCATGGAGACAAGCAAGAAACTTTACCTGGCTATGTTACAGGTAAGATCTGTGGAGAGGCAAGCCCACTCACAGTAAGAATGCATGTTTGTCAATGTATTTTTTCACAGTAAAAAACATTGGTGGCAGAACATCCATCAGAAAAGCTGTGCACCTTTAAAGCTCAAGGTGCAATGAGTCCATAGGAACATCTGCTGTGATGACGAGTCAACTCTTCTGTCTCTGAGGCAGTATCACAGATAAAATACAACACTATCATTCACAGTACATTAGCCGCTCTGGGGGTCTTCAAATGCTTTGGATTCCAGCTGCAATAATGTGCAAGTTAAATGACTCCTACACATGCTCTCATACTGAGTCAATGAACTTCAAACCACACACCTCCTCCAGCAAGGTTCTTCTAACCAAGGACCTGGCTCCAGAGCTCAGCGTCGTACAGGGACAGTAAACAATACAATATATAAAAAATAACCTTCACAAAACCAGACAAATTTTCTGTCCTTTTGTCTCATTTCTACTCTTTGTTTGAGTGGTTCTGTTTCTCATTTTAACCTAGTTGGATCATTGTGTTCCATTGGCCATTGCACCTTTAGCTTTGACACAATTCATTTTTAGATCCAAACAAATGTTTTTCAGTAAACGAGACTATTATTTACAAATAAGAAGAGATTGGAAAAAAGACAAGATGGTTTCTGTCAAATAATACTTATTTTCTTTTAGCAGAGTCATCTGTGAAGTGGGATTGGCCATTAAAACCATGATACATAAACAACAAGTTTGATGATGCTTGGTTTCTTCTTTCTTAAGTCGCAGACATTTTGTTCCTTTTTTAAGTTGCATTTATGTCAAATAAAAAGGGCTTATCTCCATAAATCATGCAGTAAAGTTTAAATGTTTCACACAGTTTCAGCACTTTACTAAAAGTGATCAAGATCAAAGAGGCTCGGTTAGACCAAGTGTCTAGACAGTCAGCAATTAAATCCCATTCTAAGTCCCAAGGAAATATTAAATGTGACTTAAATGTGTATTAAATCTGACTCTTGGAAATGTGTAGCCTAATCATTCCATCCACGTGTTTCAGATATTAAACCTTTAATATAACTATGTAGTTTTTTGGTTATACACTCAACAAAAATATAAACGCAACACTTTTGTTTTTGCTCCCATTTTTCATGAGATGGACTTAAAGATCTAAAATTCATTCCAGATACACAATATTACCATTTCTCTCAAACATTGTTCACAAATCTGTCTAAATGTGTGATAGTGAGCACTTCTGCTTTGACAATCCACCCCACCTCACAGGTGTGCCACATCAAGATGCTGATCTGACATCATGATTAGTGCACAGGTGTGCCTTAGACTGCCCACAATAAAAGGCCACTCTGAAAGGCCTTTTTTTTTTGTGCTTTATTGGGGGTCTGGGAACCAGTCAGTATTTGGTGTGACCACCATCTGCCTCATGCAGTGCAACACATCTTCTTCGCATAGAGTTTATCAGATTGTCAATTGTGGCCTGTGGAATGTTGGTCCACTCCTCTTCAATGGCTGTGCGAAGTTGCTGGATATTAGTGGGAGCTTGTACACGCTGTCGTATACGCCGGTCAAGCACATCCCAAACATGCTCAATGGGTGACATGTCCGGTGAGTATGCTGGCCATGCAAGAACTGGGACATTTTCAGCTTCCAAGAATTGTGTACAGATCCTTGCAACATGGGGCCGTGCATTATCTTGCTGAAACATGAGGTGATGTTCATGGATGTATGGCACAACAATGGGCCTCAGGATCTCATCACGGTATCTCTGCATTCAAAATGCCATTAATAAAATGCACCTGTGTTCTTTGTCCAGATAACAGATGCCTGCCAATACCATAACCCCACCACCACCATGGGCCACTCGATCCACAACATTGACATCAGCAAAGCGCTCACCCACACGACGCCACACACGCTGTCTGCCATCTGCCCTGAACAATGTAAACCGAGATTCATCCATGAAGAGAACACCTCCAACGTGCCAGACGCCATCGAATGTCAGCATTTGCCCACTCAAGTCTGTTACAACGACGATCTGGAGTCAGGTTAAGACCCCGATGAGGACGACGAGCATGCAGTTGAGCTGCCCTGAGACGGTTTCTGACAGTTTGTGCAGAAATTGTTTGGTTATGCAAACCAATTGTTTCAGCAGCTGTCCGAGTGGCTGGTCTCAGACGATCTTGGAGGTGAACCTGCTGGATGTGGAGGTCCTGGGCTGGTGTGGTTACACGTGGTCTGCGGTTGTGAGGCCGGTTGGATGTACTGCCATATTCTCTGAAACGCCTTTGGAGACGGCTTATGGTGGAGAAATGAACATTCAATTCACAAGCAACAGATCTGGTTGACATTCCTGCTGTCAGCATGCCAATTGCACACTCCCTCAATGCTTGTGACATCTGTGGCATTTTGCTGTGAGACAAAACTGCACATTTCAGAGTGGCCTTTTATTGTGGGCAGTATAAGGTACACCTGTGCACTAATCATGATGTCAGATCAGTATCTTGATGTGGCACACCTGTGAGGTGGGATGGATTATCTCAGCAAAGCAGAAGTGCTCACTATCACACATTTAGACAGATTTGTGAACAATGTTTGAGAGAAATGGTAATATTGTGTATCTGGAATGAATTTTAGATCTTTAAGTCCATCTCATGAAAAATGGGAGCAAAAACAAAAGTGTTGCGTTTATATTTTTGTTGAGTGTATATGTAGGATGAGTAGTTACCAGCCAGACTGCATCAAATATTGATTTAAAATGGGACAGGTTGTGGATTATGCTGGGACATGGTGGGATGGAAGTTTAAGCTATAGTTTCTTCATAGACTTCATGATCTTCCAAATCACAGTGAAAGTGATTGGGATATCAGGTAACACCACCATCAACCAAAAGTGGGACAGGTGGTCACCCTTTTTTCAGATTAAAGAAAGGTACTGTAAGACACCGTATGTGTGACTCGGATAAACAGAAGTCACCTTTATGTTTTTTCTGCCAAATAGTGATTTGCACCAAAAAAGTTCCGAAAGTGATTTGATGGAAGTACAGCACAATAGTAATGTGCAGTGTAAAAATGTAGGTCTTATGATTTGTGTTCTGCATGGAGGCTAATCGTACAGCAGAGGAGAAACATGTTCAAATCATAGCTTTTATGGCAGATATTTTTTAAGTGAAATAAATACAGTGTTTGAGTAGATAATGTGACTGTGGGCTGAGCTGAGTGGGTGATTTGTTCTCATAGCTGCATATCATGTCCCTTATTTCCTCTTGTATAGGCCAGTACAGACAAATATACAGTATACTACTATATACAGTACCTTGCAGTGTAGTTATAGAAGTTGTGAAGTTTCTTAAAGACAAAAAGGCCACTTAAAATGTTTACAGTACAGGAGCATGGTACAGCTGCTTCATATGTGGTGGTTATTGTCCTTTTCTGTGTCTTTTCCAAGTCTCTGTAACAGCGACATCTGAAAGGACTCATCACATGACTCAGGAATGAGCAGCTCCAGCAACAGATCACAAATGCAGTAAAGCAGATGCCTATACACAATCACAAGACAAGATTAAGTAAATATAAAACATGTAATTATGGTTAATAAATAATAATACATTAGTCTTAAATCAAGTTTTTCCAGATGCACAAAATCTCTTAACAGTTTTATGCATTGTTCATTCATTCCATACTTGGTGGTAATAAACGATTACTGTAGCCACAACTTTCCTGGGTAAAGTATGAGTACCACTAATTAGTCACTCAAACATTCATACTAGGCAAGATAGTTGAAATGTCTTGCCTAAGGACACAACAACAGTTTCCATTATAGCCACTGCTGACTCACGGTGGCACCAAGAATTCAGTGGTCTCACATTATAGTAGAAACCAGGCCCAGACTGCTTAGCTTCTGAGATCAGAAGAGACTGGACACTGACAAGGTTGTATGACCACAAAGTCACATTCCCCGGTCCCCAGGCGCAGTAATGTGCTGCTCACTGCTCCTGATAACAGGATGGGTTAAATGCAGAACTGGAATTTCCCCACTGTGGGACTAATAAAGGCATAAAGGCATAGCTTCACAATAGTTTGAAATGCTGATGTGGTGGATATTAAATGCTGGTCCTATATATGTATATTTCAGTGTTTTTTACATGTTTTCCCTATAGACATTTCCTTTCGTTGCTCCAATTTCCCCTATAAAACATATGTAAGCGGTAGTAAATCTGTGGTTTGTCTTTAACGTGTCTTTTGCACATTGACAACGCCTTCCCTTGTTCGTAACCTTTCTTACACTACTTGCACAATGTTTGTCCAATTATTAAAGTTAACAGAGAAGTTACCAGAAACAGGTGCTGAGTGGATGAATTTGCTGTTTTTCCATGGAGGAGAATGAGCTTCTTGGCAGAGTGTGAAGTGACTGTGATCAGTGTTTGGAAATATTTTGCGATGGTCAGTGAGAACAAGCCTCCACAGAAGTACAAACTGGGAAGGAGGAAGCTGTTGAGAAACCTTAAAGTGCATATGACCAGTTTTCCTGTTTTTGTAATTATCACATTGTTTGGTTGGATTGTATGTCTGATAAATATTTATCAGAGTTTTACATCAGTCAAGTGGAACAAAGCTGAAAAGAAAAGTTCACTAATACAGGAAGTAGTACTGAGTTCTAAAATGGAATACATCAGTCATCAACACCAATTACCAACCATCAGTTTAGTTTAAACATCCATTTAACAAAATGATCAAATTTAGTCTAATCAGTGTGCAATTCAGATGTTTTGACTGTTGTTAAAATTATGGTGGCTAGGAATTACCTCTACATATGTCACATCTGCAGGCCATGTCCAACCAGGAAGTAACATGGTCAACTTCACCAAAAATAACTAGACAAATCTATGTGTGACGTATTTGTTCAATATAAATATAATGATGTTAACTATGTTTTAGCAGTCTAACCTGTCATATGCACTTTAATTTGATTTCTCATGACCTCTGAGTTGATTTCTCATGACCTTTGAGTAGTAGCAGTAGTATTGTATTGTGTAGGCCAAGTGAACTCCTCATGATTGGTGTAATAGTTTAATGCTAGAGTTATTTGTGTGTTTTGAGCTGAACTGCTGAGTTTAGCATACTCAGCCTGTGTTTAGTACACGGTTTCATTGTTGACTCACTTGTTTATCTGATAGTCCTGTAAAGACTCCAGTACTGTCTCCAGACTCAGACAAAACTTCTCTGTCCCCAGCATATCACTCACCAGCTCTATGGAAGAAATAAGACCAAATACAGTGAATGAACTATGGCACAAGCTCACTAAAGAGAATAGGTTCTCTCGGAATAGCAAGCAATTCTACAGATCAAACAAGTTCATGATAAAACATTTTTCATTGTCCAGTGGCCAAAAATGAAATGCCGGATGTGAGAGGACGCTGGTGTTGTTTGTTCGCCGCTTCTCCATCTGTCTGTTTTCTTGTTTTTTTATCGTTCTACTTTTTGCCTTTTGTTCTTTTTTCACTATCTCATCCAATACCTCAAACTGCTACAACATTCATCAAACTGCCTTTAAATAACTCCATCTCCTGTTTATCTCTCTCTTTCTTTCATTTGTGTTCGTTTGTGTTTGGATCTATGTGAAGCGTCTTTGAGTGTCATGAAAAGCGCTATACAAGTACTATGTATTATTATTATTAGTGGAGAAATGACCTTTCAAGACAACCAAAAATGAACATTAAATCACTAGACAATTGACAATAAGACAATATGACATACGTGGGATGAGCTGTATGAGACATTCCAGGCATCTCTCTTTGGTCTCTTCTCTCTGAGCAGTACTACGCTCAGGACGAGGCTGAGCAGGTAATGTACCACCCGGCCACACCGCCTCCTGTAGAACTTGCAGGTAAATCACCCAGCAGGGGGCACTGGTCAGGTGGGCCACCCCCACATCCAGCCACCTGGAACACAGCAGCCAATAGTCAGAAACTCACAAAATGAAATGAGAATTCAAAGGCTCAACAGAAGGATTTCAAAATTTTCCCATGGACCACCAAAGTGTGAAACAAGGGAGGGCTTTGAGTGTGGAAATTGTGTTATGGGAAAATAGTTAACAAAAAACCCAACTGTAGGCTACCACAAACCATATTTCTTTTGTTTAAACAATACTTTTGTTCTGCCGGTGTGACACCTGACCAAATAGCTATACAAACAGTGAGAGAAGTATTTAGGCCACTATAAGCCCCTGTACCTCTCTATGAAGGTGCCAAACAGCAGTCGGATGATCTTCTGGATGTTCTCAGTGCACAGCCAGCTCCACTGGTCCTTCATCAACAGACACAGAATACTCAAGGCCACATCTGCCACAGCTGTATCTGAAGTGAGCAAAAACATCCAAGGAAAATAACCAAGATATTTGCTGCCCACAAGTGGCTGGTTCATTTTACTACAACTGCTGAGAGCAGTACAAACCTGTGCTGGATTTCCCAGAAGCCTTTGTGTTTTTGCCAAACTGTTCACTCCACAACTCCTGGGTCCCTTTCTCAGATAAATTACATATGCGCTGCTCTTGATCCTTCACAAAGTTTTCTAGGCTTGAGAGTGTCATTCCATTGAGCATCTAAAAACAGAATAAATATTTAAATACGCTTCTGACATAAACATCTTTATACAGATCTGCACTGACTTACAGCGCTGCTCGCACTGTAGCAGTATGTGACTTTTGGAGGCAGCTCAGAAATGTTCAGTGAGGTAGACATTCTATTTTGGAACAGCCTCCTGTTGTGGACAAAAAATACTGCAAAGTTAAAAGTTTTACATCATGGTCACAAAAATGTTATTTTTTATGACTAAAAAGGAAATGTAATGATCACCTGTACTTCCTAATCTCCAGCATTCTCCCGTCTGTATCTACGTCAGAGTCCTCAGTTGGACTCAGGTCTGGGTAGGGAAAGGCAGTCTTTAAAGTGTCGAGTGCATTTTCCATCATCTTTCAGTCAGAAAACACACAGACACACAAGTTACATTCAACATCAAATTTGCATTGTTAGAAAGACCATTGTAAACATTGAAAAAAGGTGTGGTTTTTTTTATCACCTTATCAATTCTTGATTTGCCGACAGGCCTCCTTCCAAAGTAAGCACAGACATCAGAGTTGAGGCCAAGGAACTCCTGCATGTCCTCACTGTTGGCTGTCTCAGGAATACTGGTCACTTGCTAGAAAACAAAATAAATCATACATCAGCAAAGACACAACCCTTTTTATTATTAGGATCTATGTTTGTACTTATGTATGTACTTTGAGGAAGGTATCAAGTTGGCATTTACGAGCTTCCACTTTCTCACTGTCTGAATTACCAAATGAAATGTCTGGGAAGATCTTTTTGGGACCCTTGATATCTGAAAAATACAAGTATATAAGAGTGAAAGTATGATTTTTCAGGCCATTACGTAAATCACATTTAGGGATTAAAATGTTTACTTTTTAGTAATTTCTTAATTTCTGGCTTCTCCTCCAGCCGTGTTTGCAAGTTGAGGAACTCGCTGTATCTGCGGTTGATTGTGTGACTGGTGATAGACTGCTGAGGCCCGCCATTTTCAGATTCATTTATTGTATCAAACTATAAAACAAAGCAAAAGTGTGTGAATTTTTAAAGGAATTCTACACATGCAAATATTCTTATTTAGACTCACCTTTATAGTATAGACAGTAAAGAGATGAGTGCTTGTGCCACGCTGCTCTTTGGCTGTAGTAGTGCCACTTATATGGACATTTTGGATATTCACAGGTGCTGGGGAGTGGTTAGGACTGTCCAATGTTAGATCAAACTTTCTCTGAGGTGACTTGTCCTGGGACATGCCTGCTGGCCACAAGGACTCCTCTGGAACAACCTGTTTAGGCCCAAGACTTTTTAGAGTTGCGAAACATCCAAATGGTTCATCTTCTTCCAAAGTAATCGCTTTGTAGAAGTTGGTAGCTGGACCGCAATCACAGAAACGCCCTTTTAAATCTGAATCTGAATCTGATGGTAAAAGGGACGTCATGGAGGGCACTTTGCATTGTGATATAGTGGAGCATTTAACTGTACTTAATGAACAGCAGGTTATATTGTATTGTGCAATTGTACGTTCTGGGTTACTGTCTGTTGTGCCACTAGACGTTATGCTAACCATGGAGCTTTGGGGTGAATCCTCAGAAGGTGTTTTAGGATTTAGCTGCTCCTCAGAATCAGACAAACTTGAAGTGACCAGTCCTGAAGGCTCTGAGGAGGACAGTGAGCGGCATGTGGTCCAGGACTCCTGCTGAATGGGACACCTGTACAATGTATCAGTCGGGAGGGGGGTCATTTCTGGGGGAGCCTTGGAGCGGGTGAAGATTTCAACTATGGTTTGGTTCAGCCAATCAGGATCGGCCACTCTGTGAAGTAGTGGCAGCAGAACATTACAGGTGATGAGCTCGGTGACCATGTAACCGCCTGTTCTAGTCTCCATCTGAGGGTACGGCACGAGAACGTGGAGCACCAGGTTCACCAGAGCTGTGGAGTAGCTCCTCTCACCTGAACATACAGCAGGATGGGGCGTTTCCACTTGACTGTAGATCTCCCATAGGCTGATATCCTTTATATGAGAAGCCTGTATTTGTTTTGCTGTCATGTAGCTTTGCAGATGACACCCATACAGCTCCAGCAATCTCTGAATCAACTCCTTTCTATCAACTCTGCGTGCACGCTCCTTCAGCTCCATCACAGACTCCAGCATCGAGTTGAGGACCGCCCTCTCAAACTCGCCCTCCACCTCCGGCAGGACAGTGCGGTACCATGATGACACAAAATCCCGGACTGCTTTATGTGCAGCGCTGTGTATTTCATGGTTTAACCTCCACTCATGTTCAGGTGAATACACAGGAGGGTTCAGTTTACCCAGTGGGAGGAAGTGCTCTAAATGTAGCAGGCTATTAGCATCCAGTAAAGCCCGACAGCCCAGCCAGCCACCCAGGACCACCAAGAAACTGGTGAAGAGGCAGAGAAGCCAAACGTTCACAAGGAGATGGAAGAGCACAAGCCAAGACAAGAGAGCCACACATCCTAACAGACGGGGTTGGCCCAGACACTCTGACAGGACAGGGAGGAGAGCCATCTGGGAGAAGCATTAGAGACGGAAGAACACTGGATTCTGGGGGACATAAAATAAATAAAATTAACTACCATATATGTCAATTTGATCATTCTTTTTTTTTCTTAGTTTACCTTAGTTTTGAATTAAATACCCATGTGAGCCAATGTTCAAGCCACACAACAGAACGACAAAGAGCTGAATTTAAAACAACAAAACTACTCTCTGGAACACTGTATGAGGACGGAGGGGATGGATTCTCGCTATCTCATGGGAAAGATAAATGGGAAGTGTATTGCAGCCTGGAAAGGTCAACATTCAGTTGTTGAGATTGACAAAGAAGAAATACGATTGGCATATCATGGTCGCCTATACAGTACATCAGCTGATAACACACAGGAAGAAGAAAATATGAGCACTGTATTGTTATTAGACATGGTCCAATCAGAGTACTGTATTCTCAAAACATAGAATTCTATACTTTTACATCGAGTTGCATTTAAATTATAGTGTAAAGACATACTATATTATTAATATATGAATACATACTATATTATACATACTATACTATTAATATATTATATTAATAACAACTTTGTATTTGTGTCACTATTTTTAAAGCATCACACTCACCACAAGAGCACAGTTGTCTATTTTTCTCACTGATTATGTGCAGTTTAAAGTTTAAATTATATGATCAAATACCGTAATGTATTCTTTTTGTTAGTAACTGTATTCTGAATACTCAACATGAGTTTTCTGAATATTCTTGGTACATGTATTTAGTTATTTCCCAACACTGGACATTGCAGTGTAAATTCAACTACTTTATAGGCGGCTAGATAAAGATGATACAGCCAATTAGACCACAAATTATTAATATTCAATCTAAGAAACATACAGTATCACTACATTCATGCTCAGTACTGTCCAGAAACATTTGTGTTAGATAAAGTTGGTTACCTTCATAGTGGAAGCCTCCAGAGTGCAGCACACAGGTGGTTGTTCTACAGTCCAGGTTTGTTGTAATCTGGATTATCCTGATCAACATGTCTTCATAGGGTCCATATGGACAGACAGAAGGGGGCGCTTGACTTGTCTTTAACCAGTGACTTCACCAACCCTGCTCATTAACCCTGCAAAAGAATTAAATATTTCAGTTTAAATGCGTTTATAATGAGGATTCATACAAGCTCAATATGACTGGAAAATGTAAAATAAAAATAATGTCTGTAAAAAGTTTTGTGTTGTTGGTTTAAGTAGTTTTTATTGTTTGTTAGAGGTCTGAACTGAAGGTCAAGTGGACTGCATGCCAATACAAAAATAAATGCACGCGACTTTATAACGTGTAAAGCCCTATTTGTATTGCCTTTTACTAACACGTAATAGCTGAAGAAGCAGCTTGGATGAGCTGCGAAACGTATTCGACCAAATAAACTTTTGTCCAGTTAACAAATTGAATTTCTCCTTTTGCCATAGATTCTATCTGGACGAATGTGGGATTCTACATACTTAAAAGCATCCAGTAAAATGAACACCGTACAATAGATTTCGATGAGGTATAACAGCCTAAAGCAGAGGTCTTCAACAGGGGGGTCGCGACCCCTAGGGGAGTCGCGGAGGTACTGCAGGGGGGTCGCAAAATCTTTTGATTTCACTTTAAAATAATATAATTTCATATTTAATAGTGTAAAATACAGTATTAACCTGTGTATTATGTCCTTGTATTGGATGTACCATAACAGAGTAGCAATGTTTATACATGACACTAAGCTCAATTTAATATAAAACACAATTCTATGCCGTATATATAGTGGGGGGTCCCTGGCCCAGTTCGCCATCTGTTTGGGGGTCCCTGGCCTGAAAAACGTTGAAGACCCCTGGCCTAAAGCTTTAGCCTATTTTGAGTGCCAGTTATCGTTCTTGAATAGGCCCATAATTGGGCCTATGTCACAAAGTCATTGTACAATTCCCACGCGTAAAAGTGATACAAAATTGTCTATGTCAGCCCAAAGACACAGGAAGACATAGGCCGACATATACTGTGCTCCACATATGTCTCTTTCCTCCCCTCTCACCCCTCCCAGAGCACACAGAAACATTACATAACATATTTACGTAAGGCTCTGCACGAGTGGTGAGAGCGCACGGTGCCACAGAGAAGCCCCATCCATCCATCCGCAGCACGAGTCCGCCATGGCTCCGGGAACAAGCGGTAAGATATGTAGAATTCAATTTAGTTAATCAGTTATTAGCTAATTGTTGTTTGTATCTTAACCTCCTCCATGTGTTAGTGTAGGAGAGATGACTATAGCCCATGGTGCGGGGCTTAATTCAAGATATGACGCTATTCCACAACATTTTATTGGCTACATAGAATTAGAGTTAAATATTCAGAAAACCGTTGTCTGTGTTGTACTGGTGGACCCATGGACGCAGTATTTTAACTGTTTGTTGCAATTCAAGCTGTCTACATTATGCATTATTTATAACCATACAAGTAAAGGCTGCAGTAGGTTAGGCTTTATTGGGGATAGGAGTGGGTGAGATCACATTAACATTACAGACTTTTTCACAGCGCAATTCAAACACTAGGCATCATAATAACAGGGCAAGAACATTTCGGAAAACAATAAATAACAATACTAATTTACTGTAATTTTGCATTAGCATCAAGGTGCTATCTGCTTTCCATATATTAGTCGCTGCTTGTGTGGTAGTACTTTAACTGACTGTAATCAATAAGTCAGTTGACCTGGCTGTTTAGACTTTACTGTCGCTGGAGTGATTGATCCTGGGTGGTTCTAAACTACATATTTGAAATCTGGTGTTGAATGTAATCTCAAACCTCATGCCCAAAGGAACTGACTTGGATTTAGCCTCTTGAGAAGTTCACATATTTTTTCTACTGCAGAAGGGCCTAATAAATGCACCACACAGAGGACAGGCCTGGAGACCATCGCCCCATTGGTCCACTCAGCTGAGGAGACCCCTGAGCCCATCTCCGCTGAGGTACAGGGCACCATCCCCACATGGATCAATGGAAAGCTGCTGCGCAATGGACCGGGAAAGTTTGAGTTTGGAAACACTCAGTGAGTCTGCTGCATTTCTAATAAACCTTTACTCTACAAAGAGTTGAAATTATACAGCACTGTGTCCTCTCTTCACAGCTATAATCACTGGTTTGATGGGATGGCAATGCTGCACCAATACAATATCCAAAAAGGTCAGGTGACCTACATGAGTCGCTTCCTCCAAAGTGACGCCTACAAGAAGAACAGCGAGAAAGACCGCATTGTGATATCTGAGTTTGGGACTCTGGCCATGCCCGACCCATGTAAAAACTTCTTCCAGAGGTTTCTTTCTCGATTTGAAATGATAGGTATTTACAATACCTTTTATTTATGTTCCACATTATACTTATTATTACTCATTAATCCTTAACCACTGTTAATCCTTAACCACTGTAAGGTGCTTTGTGCTACAATTTTGTATGAAAAGCGCTTTATAAATATTGTTTGATTGATTGATTGATATATCTGTTTAACTGCATAGTGTATTTTTACATAGCTTGAAAAGTCTCTCCAAATTGTGTACTTGCTTGTACACTGGTAGCTGGTATTAACCAGGGAAAGCAGTTACTAAATACAGATCACTGAGGTTGCATGTAAGAACTACTAAGACTATCTACTAACTACTAACATCTAAGAACTACTGTTGCACATTTATTTTTATCTTTATTTTCAATGCACATTCTATTGCACATTTTACTGCACATTTCACTGCTGCATCTTCCATTGCACATTTTGATGCACACTGGACATCTGTAAATAGGTATTTATTTTTTGCACTGCTTTTAGATTTTGTCTTAGTTTTTGTATTGTCTTTATATTGTATTTTGTACACTATCTTTTTTGCACTGCTTGGCCAGAGAGAAACGGAATTTCGATTCACTGTATGTCGAACACATATGGCAGAATTGACAATAAAGTTGACTTTGACTTTGACTTTGATGTTGTAGTGTGTGTTGACAAATAGGGAAACTAGTTAAGTAAACAGATCCAAAATATTTGGTAAAGTATCTGTATACGTGTGTCCTACAGAACCCACAGACAATGCCAGTGTGAACTTTGTCACGTACAAGGGCGATTACTATGTCAGCACAGAGACCAACTTTATGCACAGAGTCAACCCAGAAAACCTTGACACAGTGGAGAAGGTAAGAAAATTTGTAGTAGTAGTAGTATAGTCATATTGCAACTATAGTGACAGTGTGTACAAAGAATAAGGGGTATGCTTTGCATGAAGGTGGACTGGAGCAAGTTCATTGCTGTAAATGGAGCCACTGCCCACCCGCACTATGATCCAGATGGCACCGCTTATAACATGGGCAACTCCTATGGCAGTAAGGGTGAGTCTGTTTGCCCACAAAACTGCTCCTGCTTTTTGTTGTATAATAGGGCTGCCAGAAATTGATTTTTTTTAAGTATTACATAATAGGATTAATGCATATTTTGAACAACTCCAGAATCATTAACATAATGACTGAAACATGAACTGATAAACTAACTGAAAAATCATATGCATTTCAGAACATTCAGAACAAGGTCAAAATTACAGGTACATAAAGACCAGATATATATAGATATATAGATATATGTATTTTTTGCAGCTAATTTTGCATAAAAGTTTTATAATCACGTCAAACTCAAATTGTGATTTCACAGCTCTATTGTATAATAGAACAAAAATAACATTTAATTCACCACAGGAGCTTTGTACAACATCATCTGTGTACCCCCTGAGAAAAAAGATGCAACAGACACTCTGCAGGGGGCCAAAGTCCTCTGCTCCATTGTCCCTGCACACAAGGCCCATCCCTCGTACTACCACAGCTTCGGTGAGTCCCACCTGCTCAGGCCTGTGTTCTATACTGTTACGTACCAGTGATATTAAAAAAACTGCACCTGATCTTTTCTCCAGCTATGTCGGAAAACTATGTGGTTTTCATTGAACAACCGATTAAAATGGACCTACTGAAGATTGTCACATGCAAACTCAGAGGAAGGGCCCTTGGTGAAGGCATCTACTGGGATCCTAAAACGGACTGTGTGTTCCACTTAGTGAATAAGAAAACAGGCGAGGTACAGTCTGTTCCTGTGACAGAGAGGGAACACTTTTACAGGTTTTTATTTTATTGGGTCCAATATAGTGTTTATGTCCATACTGCCCCCTACAGGTGAGTCCAGTGAAGTATCACACCAAAGCCATATCCACCTTCCACCAGATCAATGCATTTGAGGAGGATGGCTTCCTGATGGTTGACCTGTGCTGTGCAGATGATGGAGATGCCATTAACAACTATCTCATCCAGAACCTGCGCAAGTCAGGAGAAGCACTAGACCAGGTTAGCATATACAGGTGCTTTAGATGTGGTTGTGTTCAAATTCTAGAGCTTGATAATGCCATAACTTCAGATGGAGGACAGGGACCTATATAACTCTAAATGAGATTCACTGTTTTGAGATAAACTGAATATACACAAATTTTGAGACACAAATTCCACAAATTATTTGAGTAAAGGCTGAGTTTAGGATTTAGCTTCCATTGGCTTAAAATTAGGCTGAGTTATGACAACCTTTTAGCAGTTTTTGGATGATGCTAACAAAAGCTTTTGTGTCTATTCTTTCAGGTGTATAATACATTGTGCAGGCCTTTCCCTCGACGCTTTGTGCTCCCTCTGAATGTGACCAATGAAACAGTGACAGACCAGAACCTCAACACCCGGCCCAACAGTGAGGCCACCTGTGTGAAAGTTAGCAAAGATAAGGTAACCACTGTTTACAAACCTACATCAGCACATCATCTACATTTAGGTAGCAGTCAAGTTGACTAATAGTACTTTGAGTCCTTTACAGTAATCCCTCGTTTATCGCAGGGGTTAGGTTCCAGAAATAACCTGCAATAAGAGAAATTCGCGAAGTAGGACAGCTTTATATTTTACAATTATTCTACATGTTTTAAGGCTGCAAATGCCTCACCACACACATGATACGCTTTTCTCAGACTGGAATTAATATTTTCTCACATTTATCTCTCGTTTAAACACTCAAACTTTAATAGATTTTCAACAAAATTTATTAATAGTGAAGCGTGGGGGGAGACACGGCTCCAGAAGTTCTGCCACGTCCCGAGACGCGACGCGCACCAACCCCTTGGCGAAGTGCGCGACACGTGCACCTCTCATCGTGGTTAAATCCGTGACAGAGCAGCGTGACCGGGGCTGCGAGCACGAGATCGAACCGCGGCGCACGGGCCATGCCTCCCCCTCAGGACCGCGTCGTTGCAGCCCAAGCCACAAACCGAACATGCACAAATGAACGCAAGAGCTGCACGAAACCAGCAAAGAGCCGCACGGAGTGATTTAATCCTGGTTTAGACCTGGTCCAGTCCTGGTTTAGTCCAGGACCAGTCCAGGTTTAGACCTGGTTTAGGCCTGGTCTAGACCTGGTTTAGTTCTGGTCTAGACCTGGTTTAGTCCACGTTTAGTCCTGGTCTAGTCTCTTAGCCAATCAGGACACAGAACACAATGTTACACTATAAAAAAAATGTTACACTATAAAAAAAATAAATAAATAAAATCTGCGAAACAGCGAGGCCGCGAACAGTGAACTGCGATAGAGCGAGGGACCACTGTAGTTGATTTAGTCAACCACATTTTTACAAGTGTTTTTTTTTTTTTTTTTTTTTTTTTTTAATTGTAAGGAAGAATGCATGGGGTAAATTGACTGGAGTTTTGGGAGTGACTGAATATTTACATTTGCCTTTTGGAGATGCAGTTTACTTATTTTTTGTATATATATTTTTTATCCTAATCATTTTGAGAGCTTTGAAAAGCTTTTAATCAATTAATTGTTTTGGCATCATCCAAAATTATTTAAAGCTGATCGTCTACAGCCAGATAGTGTGGGATCACGTGTCCAGTCCACAAACATCAATTTAACTCTACAGTCAATCAATAATAATGCTGTATGATGTCACAAACACCTAGGTGCTCCTAGCTCTGTAAATTATTTTAATGCAGCTCCTCTTTGTACAGTGAACATACCTGTCCCACATACGGAAGCCGATAGAGGCCATGTTCATAATGATTATTTCCACCTTAATAACGAGAAAATTAACTCAAGATCTCGAGAAAACGACACAATTAATTTGTGATCTCGAGAAAACAAAACTGTTATTTCGAGATCTTGAGAAAACAAAAAATTATTCCGTGATCTCGAGAAAACGACCTTAGCTGGATCACTGTATCTCTGTCAGTAAAGACGATGCCGGGCCAGTCTTCTGCGGAGGTGCCACGGACTAATCTTGAAATTATCCCAAATTAAAAGACGCAATGCAATCTCCCCCTGTGTCAACCCCTGATCAAAATATTGCCTTATCAGCTGATTGATTATTATTCCAGACATTCTAATGACCAAAAACGCGTCTATTCAGAATGAGAAATAGCCCCGAAGTCAGCCTTTCACAACGTGGTAGTAGACGTTTCAGTTGTTTTCTCGAGATCACGGAATAATTGTTTTGTTTTCTCGAGATCTCGAAATAACTATTTTGTTTTCTTGAGATCACAAATTAATTCTCTCGTTATCTCGGGATAACAAGGAAGAAAAAACATTGCTTATGAATATGGTCTCTGTCAACTTCCGTACCCCCAAAAATCACAACAATGGAGAAGAGTTTTCTCAATAGAGCGACAGTGAAACAGAAAGAGCATAATCTCTTTCAAACTGTAAATCAGGCAAGAGTTATTTGGAACCCTGCTACCAAGCCCAAAGGGATAATGGGAGGTTATCTATTACAGAAGTTTAATGCCAGAAATTGATCAGATTAGGTCCCTTCTCATAAACTCTAATTTAGATTACCTTTGCATTTCTGAAAGCTGGTTAAACGAAAACTTAACTGACATACCAGGATTCACATGCTATAGGAAAGATATAACTAAAGACAGAGGGGGTGGTGTACTAATACTAGGGCTCTAAAGTTTTGAAGTTAGGTCGGCGTGAGATTTATATTGGGGGACCGGGAGGAGGGCGATTTTCTGGGCACAGAAGCGCTGTGACCAGTGGCTAGACTTTTTTAATTGCTTAACAAAATTTCAGCGTGAGAAATACCATGTGTGAGCGTGTGAACTCGTTGAAATGCGTGTGTCACACTCTCAAAGCGTGAGACTTGAGAGCGCTGACTAATACTAATACATACGAGAGCACTACACATGTTCTAAACTTTAATTGAATGTAGACCTGGAAAGTCTTGGGTTCACTGTCATCAGTTTACAATGTCAATAGGAAATTCAATATAACTGTACTCTATAACTCCCCATTACATGATGCCAAGTTTTACGACAAACTTAAGAGTCTTTTGTCTGTTGTTGATCAATATAATGAATGTATAATATATGGTGATTTTAATATTAATTGGATGAGCAATCTTAAAAACAATTACGATAAAATATCAATACAAGCAACTTATACAAATGCCCACTCGAATTACTAGGAAATACAGTGGTACCTCACCTTACGAAATTAATTTGTTCCAGAAGTGGTTTCGTAACGTGAATTTTTCGTAAGTTGAGTAGCTATTTCAATGGAAAAAGCCTGATTCGTTCCAAGGCCCAGATCCAAGTTTTTTTTTTTTTATAGTGTAACTTTTTTTATAGTGTAACATTGTGTTCTGCGTAGAGACTGTAGACCCAGGACTAAACGTGGACTATACCAGGTCTAGACCAAGGTCTAAACCTGGACTAAACCTGGACTAAACCAGGACTAGACCAGGTGGATTAAAGCGCAGCGTGCAAGTCTATTTCCTGGTTTCGTTTCGAGTCACGGCTAAGGCGAGCAGCGAGGATGACCGAGGATGAGCGCATGAACGAGACCCGTGCTCAAACCGTGCCTCCTCTAGACCTCCTCAGGTCTAGACCATCGCGGCTCTTGCATGCGTTCGTTCATGCGCTCAGACTGCGTGCGGTCCCCCTCGCTGCTCGCCTCAGCCGTGACTCGAAACGAAACCAGGAAATAGACCCGCGCGGTGCTTTAATCCACCTGGTCTAGTCCTGGTTTAGTCCAGGTTTAGTCCTGGTTTAGTCCAGGTTTAGTCCTGGTCCAGTCCTGGTTTAGTCCAGGTCTAGACCTGCTGTCAGCTCCGCGCCGGGTCATGCTGCGCTATCACACGTGTCCGCACGCAGTTTTCTCCCCCCTCCCCCTTCCCCCCACACTTCACTATTAATAATTTTGTTGAAAATCTATGAAAGTTTGAGTGTTTAAACGAGAGACAAATGTGAGAAAAGTTTAAATTCAGTCTGAGAAAAGCGTATAATGTGTGTGGCTGAGCGTGCATTATTTGAATTTTTGAGATTTCGCGTTTCATAACTTGAATTTTCTTTCGTATCTAGAGACCAAAATTTAACGTGAAGGCGTTTCGTAACTTGAAATTTTCGTTTGTTGGGTCTTTCGTAAGGTGAGGTACCACTGTAGTAAAATTGTCATCGATCTTATATTTACAAAAAGACCTGAAAGAGTAATAAAAACATACAATTCAATTTCTAGGGAACTGTCCAAAAATGCTTTATCCACCATAACAATATGAGCGAATCAAAAATAACTACATAAATTTCAAAATCAAAACTGTATCATTTTGAACCAGAACTTAAAAACCTCAAATGGGATATAGTTACTAATTAATTTGACCTGGACCTCTGTGTAAACTGTTTCACATCACTGTTTCACACAACTTTAGGTGACTTGATGAATGAACAGAAAATTGTTGCTGATCAACTAACTACACATCTTGAAAGTAATTTACTTGTGTACTCAAAACAATTTGGTTTTAGACCTAAATATTCTACTGAACTTGCTAACTGTTATCTAAAAGTCTCTCCACCAACGTAATGTAGTTGGCACAGTCTTTCTTGACCTAAAAGAAGCCTTTGAAACAGTCAATCATATTATTTTACTGGGAAAGTTACATCAGTTCAATTTTGCAAAGGACACTCTTAAATGGTCCTCATCTTATATTAAAGGGATAACTCACTGTGTTCAGTTTAATGGGGCTACAAGCCAATCCCTTTGGAGTGCCACAGGGATCTGTACTTGCCCCTCTGCTTTTTTCCATTGTATTAATAACCTCCCTTAATGCTGTCCTACTGTTAATGTTCAAATGTGTGCTGATGATATTGTTGGGCTAGTGAACATCTGAGTCATGCTTTACAGCAGATCTCAAAATGGCTTAGATTGTCACACTTGACTTTGAATGTAAAAAAGAACAGTTTCTCTTTGTTTTTCAGTGCATACCCAAACAAAAAATGGTAACTTTGAGGTGACTATTCAAAATGAGAAAATTCAGTCAGTGAAGTCAATGAAGTTACAAAATACTTGCTCTCATTTTATATGTGAAGATATAACATCCAGACTTCAAAACTATTCATGAACCAATGATCTTATTGTATCACCTCATAGCCGCAGGCCTCCTCAACCACATTAAAACCTCTCTGCTCATTATACAATTTAACCCTTAAGACCTACACTGGCACCAGTGTCTGGGCATTTTGAAATTGTGAAATTTTAAACAAACATAAACCAATTTTAACAATCTTAAATTAAGTGTCTTAAATGACTGAATTCAGAATTTGCCAGGACCGTACACAGTACACACAGAGCCACTACAAGAGGTGCTACTAAAGTAGTAATTGTGATGTCCCAATGTACAGGGCAACTCTTAGTCAGTCCTCTTTCTCTGCCAAAGGGGCTAGACTGCAGAACTGCTTACCAGCTGATATAAAATTGGAAACCAAATTTAAAAGTAAATTAAAATAATTGTATATTTCCAACCAAAAATGCTGTAACTGAACATGTCATAATGCTGTATATATTTTATTTGTATGTAACTAATGTGTCTTTTTTATGCATGTATCTTATATTTTTTCTATGAACAGGTGTTGAAAACTAGCACTTGTGCTAAAAAACTCAAAGCAATGCATCTGGCTTGTCTAATGTGATTGTGATGTCCTTGATAAAGATAAAAAATTAAATAAAAATCACTGCATAGGGCATGTCTGAAGTCAGTAAAGAATTTCTTTAGTCAACTACAGCTCTAATGTCTACACAGAGATGCAAGCCACATACAATGTTTTCAATAATATGTTGTTTTTTTTTTACTTTCTCAGGTGTTCTGTCAACATGAGGATCTCCATGGAGACGACCTGGTGAACTACGGTGGCCTGGAATTCCCTCAGATCAATTACCGTAGATGCAACACCAAACCATACCGCTACTACTATGGCTGTGGATTCAGACATCTGGTGGGAGACTCACTCATCAAAATGGATCTGAGCAACAAAACGTTTAAGGTATTGTTCAGACATAGCTTCCCAAAGATTTAGGATTCATACATGACACTAAATAATTCAAATGTAATTAATTAATTAATTATTGATTGAATTATTGTTCATATATACTTTTAAAGGAATATGCCACCCCCAGGTCAAATTTGGGCATCTCCCCACAGTCCAGAGACTAAAATAAGTGGTGGAAAGCGTTTTCCTGTTCACCCAGCCATTGTCCGAGTCTGTCAGCACTGACCGCCGCGGGTTGCCCGAGCCTTTCTGTGTGGAGTTTGCATGTTCTCCCCGTGTCTGGGTGGGTTTCCTCCGGGCACTCCGGTTTCCCCCATCAACCCAAAACATGCACCATAGGTACCTCCAGCTTAGGTCCTGACCAAACCGAAGCCAGAAGATCATGGAGATGGTCCCCGGGCGCAGTAATGTGTGTGCTGCCCACTGCTCCTGATATATGTATATATATAGGATGGGTTAAAATGCAGAGAAGAATTTCTCCAGTGTGAGATCAATAAAGTCACTTCTTCTTCTTCTTCTTCATCTGCTGCTCCTCCGCGTTAGACTGGAGTCTAACGGCGCCAGAGAAAGATTTCGGCCAAAAGGAACAAAGCCGAATCACACAGCACGCTGCCAGGGGAATCCCAGTTACACACCAGGAAGGGAGTTCCCCTGTTGCGCAGCGTGGTGCGTGATTCGGCTTTGTTTTTCCGCACTGAAAAATAGTTCCCACCCAAAATGACCAAGGCAAGCTCTCCGTGTTGATTTGCACATTTATTTGCACTCGATATGAATGCGCACTACACAGAAAGTAATTGGGAAACGCATCGAGCAAATTAATTCCTTTTGGCTGAAATCTTTCTCTGGCGCCGTTAGACTCCAGTCTAACGCGGAGGAGCAGCAGATACCGCGGCGGTCAGTGCTGACAGACTCGGACAATGGCTGGGTGACCAGGAAAACGCTTTCCACCACTTATTTTAGTCTCTGGACTGGGGAGATGCCCAAATTTGACCTGGGGGTGGCATATCCCTTTAATATCTCACTTTATGCTCTATAATAAATTGATAAAATAAGGATAGTGATTGGGGTTGGAGAATTAAACAAATTTGAATAAAGATTGAGATGCCATGTCTAATCATCGATAATATCTTTGGGTCTTTTAATCAAGATGTCCAGAGCCAATCCTCTGTCTGTAAAAGCATATATTTTACAAAACAAAACAAAACAAAACCATTTTACTATAGACAAAGAGATGAAGAGATTTCAATATCTTACTCCAGGTGATACTTTTTATCGACATATTTGACTTGGATTTGTCCTAGGTGTGGTACCAGCAGAGCTTTTACCCATCAGAGCCAGTGTTTGTACCTGCTCCCAATGCCACGGAGGAAGACGATGGAGTAATATTATCCGTTATCCTCACCCCCACACAGGTAAGATCCATAGTTTTCAAAAATACTTTGAGTTGCTCGTGCTGTTGTAATTGATAAAAGTACTTCTCTCTCTCCATGTAGGATAAAGGGACTTTTCTCCTTGTTCTTGATGCTAAAACATTTGAGGAGCTGGGAAGAGCTAATGTTCCTGTGAACATTCCCTATGGGTTTCATGGTGCCTTCAGTGCCTCTGCACAACTCTGTTAATTTCACCACCATGTACCAGCATAAATCACTAATGCCTTATGTAACCACTACTATATCTTATTCAAAAATTTAAGCCAGTATTCTGTTATATTACAACAAAGAGCTTGTCAATAAATTAGATTCTTGTGGAAAACCATATCAATATAACAAAAGGGAAAAAGGAAAACAAGCCATAATATATAACATATGTATTCTTAGATTTTGTAAGAGCTATTTCAAGCATGTTTTTATGGGAGTTAACTTAGACTTTCACAAAATTCTACTTTATTGACAGGCGATGCCGAGTTGAAATATGTATTTACTCAAATTCAATGTAACATTCATTTACTGTATTAATGTTTGCTCACTCAGTGGCATTTAAGTTACTTACCATATGTTAATGACAACATTTTTTTTTTTTAATTCAGATTTGTATCAATGACTGTGAATGTTATTATAGCAAATTTGATATGATTTTACTCAGTTTTATATTTTTATATCCATTAAATTTCTTTTGCAAGTATTACGATTCTGTTCTTTGTTAATACACATTTACACATTTGCTTTTACAATGCCATATTTACAAGTTCATCAGTGCCTGAAACAGGGGCAAAAGACTGTTTCACATGATTATGTCAACAATGCTCTTCAAAGGTTAACAAACCTGTCTAGCAGCCAAAAGACCTCTGGTATGTAGTGAATGACAGCATGGGAACTTTGTGTTGTGCTGGGTTTCAATGTGAAAATGTATTGATAACGTATTTAACAGATTTAGAAATATCGGAGATATTAGCAAACTAGTAAACAGTCAAGAGCATTTACATCACGTTAATAGTTTTAAGGAATTGTGAATAATAAACATGCAATGCCCAAATGAAGCACTAGAGGTCAGCACTTTCAAGTTATGAGTCGACGATATTGAACTCTGGTGGAGTTTACGGCCCCAAAAACTCTTTCTTTTATTATATATATATATATATATATATATATATATATATATATATATATATATATATATATATATATATATATATATATATATATATATACACACACACACACATATATATACACACACACACGCGCACACACACACACACACACACACACACACACACTCTGGTCATACAGGCAAAGTAAGTAAAAGTATACAAATGTCTCTTTATAAACAGAAACGTAAAAGTAACCATTAACCATTACCCATTTCAGAGCCTCTTACAGTGCCCCGTTCCTTTTGCAGCGTGTGTGGTCAGACAGCAGATGCACATTCCCACAGAGCTGAACAAAGGCAGAAGAGGGGGGAAAAAATCCTGCAAATTTACCATCAGTTAAAGCAGCAACAATCAAACAAGAAGAAAAAAGTTTTAGAAAATGTTTTGGTCCCAAATGTCTAAAAATAATAATAATAATAATAATAATAATAATAATAATAATAATAATAATAATAATAATAATAATAATAATAATAATAATGCATCCGTTTTATATAGCGCTTTTGCACACTCTGGACACTCAAAGACGCTTTACAGATCATTATTCATTCACTCCACACTCAGTGATGGTAAGCTACTATTGTAGCCACAGCTGCCCTGGGGCAGACTGATGATTTAAACATCACAACACAGTTTAATCAACTTTTCCAAATGAAACTTGACGTGACACGGTGGGCAATTTTAAATGAAGGGATTTGCCGCATAATAATAATAATAAGAATAAGAATAAGAAGAATAATAAGAATAAGAATAAGAATAAGAATAAGAAGAATAAGAATAAGAAGAATAAGAATAAGAAGAAGAAGAATAAGAAGAAGAATAAGAAGAATAAGAATAAGAAGAATAAGAATAAGAATAAGAAGAATAAGAAGAATAAGAATAAGAATAAGAATAAGAAGAAGAAGAAGAAGAAGAAGAAGAAGAAGAAGAAGAAGAAGAAGAAGAAGAAGAAGAAGAAGAAGAAAGAAGAAGAAGAAGAAGAAGACACGCTTTATTCATCCCCGTAGGGAAATTATTTCTCTGCATTTGACCCATCCTTCAGGAACAAATAACTCTTGTATGTTTCACTGTAGTATGAATGCTGTGATTACTGTGGAGGTTGGATACATGAAGTGGATGCACACAGTGTCACTGTGTTTATTTTTAGTCTGTTTGATGTATTAATATCCCACAAGTGTTGCGCAAAGCTGAAAACAGAGCTGTCACAGAATGTTTCTGTAATAAGAGTAAAGTGACCAATTGAATAAAAAAATCAATACATGCTCATGTCAGTGTACAACAATATAGTCTAAAAAGATATATTTTAGAAAATGTGTATTTTATTCGTTAAAATACATCTATGTATATGCTTCAGGCAGTAATTAGTTAGGATTACTGTAATTTCATTACATGAATAGCAATGGGATTACATTTAAAACAAAAAAAAAGTATTCTTAAGTAATCTAAGTTAGAAGGAGTAATCAAAAAACAATTATCTATTTACTTTTCCAGAGTAACTTGCCCAGCACTATTTAACATCCCAAATGGGGAGAGGACAGTGTCATGTCCCTCTAGTGATGCACAAGGCAATAATGTGAATTCTATACTTCAATTAAAAGAGATAAAGCTCTTCAAAATAGATAACTGATAATAAAATAAATACAAATGTGTTCATAAAAGCATGAATGACCCTACACATTTAGTAGCTCATTTTTAGTTTCTGAGAGCTACTTTTCACTTACAGTGTATGTGCCACCTGAAACAGACATGCACTGCCCCTAATTTAGTTGAGTTTATTCTACATATTCCAGACACAACCAGATGTTCAGAGGTCTATTTTTGCCTGTCTTGAGCGTGTTCTTTGTTACAGTATGCTGTGTATGCATGTTATGTGCACATTTCCAGTCCAGGATCCAGAGCATCTTTTGACCTTCAGTGTTGAGCGCGATATGTGACTGTGGTATTTCCCGCCGGCACGCTCTCCATATAGACTTACACAAAACACTAGAGCACTGCTGCAGTCTTTTCAACGTCTGATTCAAGTTAACCCATAAAACATGTCTGACATATTAATCAGCTCTGCGTGTTGGGGTACTACTGTGGCATTGCTGCTGGGGGCAGGGCTCTTATTGGGCCATCCTAGTGGCCAATAAGAAAAGCCTGAAGCTTCTCCTATCAACACAAGCCTTTTTTGTAAAGGGTGTAGCAGCAAACTAACATCCATAATTTGACAAAATGAATCATGGTAAGTTAAAGCTCCACAGCAGAAACACAAGTTTGTCCGTAGTGCAGTTCCTTAAACATCTCCTCTCTTGCTCCCCATCTGTCTCTGAGCAAGGCAACTCCTGTCTTACCATCTTAAAGGAACAGGCTGCATATTTAAGTTTTTTCATTGTCCCAAGGCATTGTGGGAAATGGACTGTACTTGTTGACCTCTCAGTACTGAATGGTGGGGCCTCTTTGAGGAGGCAGCAGGAATACCTTGGCAAACGGCTATCATTTTCCTAAGACACTACCAACCTCTTAGTCCAACCGCACTTTCTCTGCAGATGTGGCTGTGGAGGATTGGACACTGTAAAAAGGTTAGAATAAATGCATTAGCTCCTGAAACTGATCAGAGATACAGACCTTATTTATTGAGCCTCAAAACAGTAAACTACTGAATTGTTGTTTATGTGTCCTGGCTCATGTACAGCACCTGTTGCCAGGCTACAGCAGTGCATGTGAACATGGCGGATCACCTCTGACCCCGGGTGCATTCCTCTCATTGCTCCTCTGGGAGTTGGAGAGAGCACATGTCACATGCACCACACTGGCCTCAGATAAATATGTTCAATCTGGGCCAGTAACTGGCCCATCCATCCAGGCCCAGCTGTGAGCTACAGTCTGCAGTGGAATTTCTCTGATAAAAAATACTTTATGGTATAACCTGTGTGTTACTTTTTATGGAGGTGTGTCTACTAAAGTAAGGCAGAAGAGGTTATCTTGTAGACCTTGTCCTAATTAACATAAAAATCAGACGGCTCAGGTGAGAGACTGACCTTACAAATGTGGGACCAGCTCTAAAAAGTTTAGAGCTTCTGCTGATTTTGGGTCAATCAGGGTGGCATGAAGAAACGGTCTAGTTGGTCAGAAACCATATAATTAACTTATTTGACCTCTGTCATTTTTGGCATCTTCCATCCTGTCTCTTAATTGTCTAACATCAGGAACAAAAGCTCTCTTGAGCTCATTTAGCCCTGTTACAATGAGGGGAGACAAGGTAAAAAGCCCGCCCTTTGAAGTGTGCGCCCTCCGTGCGGCCACAGCCCCTCCCCCCTGTATCCTGAGTCAGACCGTTACAGTAAAGTGCCTCTGCCCAGCTCCCCTGTTCAACCTTAGGTGACCCACGTGGACACACCCACCTCCCTTCCTCTGCAGGAATGTTGTGGATGAGTTTTTAATTTTGCCCCTCTGTCCGTCCGGTCCCTATGTGCCCTCAAATGTGTCCGTGCAGCATTAACACAGACTGACACCTCAGATTAGCCACAGACATCAGGAATGCTGCAGCCTTTTGGTGCCACGTGGACCTGGGCCAAAAGCGCCCTTGCCAAGCCCATGTGTGAAAAACAGGGCCATAGGGCAGGACAGGAAGGGGGACAGTTACTGGAGGTCTGATTCATTATTGGTGACACATGCATTTTAGGGCTATTAACATGGAGAGTATAAAGGTTTTTTTTAATTCCGTCACTTATGTTTAGATTTAGTATGAAATAATAAAGATGGGTTGTTATAGTTATATCAGATAGGCATTGAGTAAAATAATGAGGAATTTACAATTCAACCACAGATGCTAAAATGGAATTCCAAAATTGTTAATAAAAGTGTGTGTGTGTATATATATATATATATATATATATATAT
The DNA here is from genome assembly GCA_036785185.1 of Paratrypauchen microcephalus. Classification (NCBI taxonomy): domain Eukaryota; kingdom Metazoa; phylum Chordata; class Actinopteri; order Gobiiformes; family Gobiidae; genus Paratrypauchen; species Paratrypauchen microcephalus. The sequence goes on along the minus strand of JAVJIX010000034.1, from coordinate 5,316,358 downwards.
ATATATATATATATATATATATATACACGTTAAATTTTTGTCTCTAGATACGAAAGAAAATTCAAGTTACGAAACGCGAAATCTCAAAAATTCAAATAATGCGCGCTCAGCCACACACATTATACGCTTTTCTCAGACTGAATTTAAACTTTTCTCACATTTGTCTCTCGTTTAAACACTCAAACTTTCATAGATTTTCAACAAAATTATTAATAGTGAAGTGTGGGGGGAAGGGGGAGGGGGAGAAAACTGCGCGCGGACACGTGTGATAGCGCAGCATGACCCGGCGCGGGGCTGCCAGCAGGTCTAGACCTGGACTAAACCAGGACTGGACCAGGACTAAACCTGGACTAAACCAGGACTAAACCTGGACTAAACCAGGACTAGACCAGGTGGATTAAAGTGCCGCATGCGGGTCTATTTCGTTTCGTTTCGAGTCACGGCTGAGGCGAGCAGCGAGGGGGACCGCACGCAGTCTGAGCGCATGAACGAACGCATGCAAGAGCTGCGGTGGTCTAGACCTGGTCTAGACCAGGTCTAGACCATATATTGACTTGGTCTAGACCAGGTCTAGAGGAGGTCTAGAGGAGGCACGGTTTGAGCACGGGTCTCGTTCATGCGCTCAGACTGCGTGCGGTCCCCCTCGCTGCTCGCCTCAGCCGTGACTCGAAATGAAACCAGGAAATAGACCCGCGCGCGGCGCTTTAATCCACCTGGTCTAGTCCAGGTTTAGTCCAGGTTTAGTCCAGGTTTAGACCTTGGTCTAGACCTGGTATAGTCCACGTTTAGTCCTGGGTCTACAGTCTCTACGCAGAACACATTGTTACACTATAAAAAAAGTTACACTATAAAAAAAAAAACTTGGATGAGGCTTTGGAACGAATCAGGCTTTTTCCATTGAAATAGCTACTCAACTTACGAAAAATTCACGTTACATAACCACTTCTGGAACGAATTAATTTCGTAAGGTGAGGTACACACACACACACAAGGTATTAAGGTGTCTTTCTACATAGGACAGATGAACAATATTAAATACATACTAAACTAATGTTCCCTCTAAAAGTACAAACAGTCATTGCACTATTTATTTATGGTGACTCGTGTTTATCATGTTTTATCATGCAACTTTATGTCACTGAAACAATAGCCCTACTACTATTTCAGTGACATAAAGTTGTCTTCAGCATTATAGTTTATTTGAATATACTGCACTTTTTTGTTTGTATTTGTTTATCCAACACTTACTGAGGTGGTCAAGGTCACTGCTGGTGTTTTCCTGGAAAAGAAGTTGAAGTGCAGAACCCACAGCTGTGCACGTCTGTGGAGACCCTAAAATACAAAGCTCGCCGCTGTCACAACTCTGTTTAAGCGCCTTTGCAATTCAATGAGCTTTATCCAAGTCTTCCAAATACATAACTTTGTAAGCTTAGCCTAATCGTATCAAAGGATTTAATATTGGTTAATTGTTGGAATAATAATAGCAAAATCCAACCAGTGTGAGAATCATATTAATAAATAATATTCAGAAACAAAGCTGTATATAAAATGCTGTTATTTGGACAAGGTAAAAATCAATGCCCAGAGGGCAATTGATTTAAAGACAGTATTATTATTATTCTGTGTTTCATATGTTGAATAATATTATGTTTATGAAATGTAAATGGAAAGGGAGTACAATGTATAGGACTGCACAATAGTGTTTATTATGTTCATTAGATATGTGGTGTTTCTATCATTGCATCATGTGAAAACAAACAAGCTGTAGGAACAAAGAGATGATACAGAATATGACTATTTTAATATTTTTTTAAAAAAGTCTATTTTTGGCAACTTTTTCACTTAAAACAAACCAAGTACTCCAAGTATAGTTTAAAATTTTAAATGACTAATTTTGAGTAGTCTCAAATGTAGTTATACATTTGTGTGTAGTAATTAATATCTGGGCATAGCTGGACTCCTAAAATGCAGGAAAGTGTATTATTTGCATTCAAAGACAAAAGATTAAATCAACAACAATTACTCCTAATCTTAATTATTGAGATGCAGTTAATCATGACGTTTTAAATGACCCCCAAAGAAACTACCGCATTTAACACTATAATTATTACTCTGTACATGTGTCACTATGACTAAACCTTGAATTAAAAATCTGATAAAGAACCCACATATTAGACTGTACAAAAACACCACAGCAGCTCAGACAAATTATGCATCATAGTTTAGTTTTACAAAACACCTAAACTTGATTCAGATGATCAATATTACAATATTTACTTCTTTACACACCTGTGATAGCTGTATACTTCATACTTCGTTTTTCCTCCATTTTATCCAACACAAATGCTTTCGACCTAATCTGTGTTTAATAAAATACCCCTTTTAGTTCCACAAACTTAATTTACTTCATGGGTTCATTGGGTTGAAACTTTTCCCTGTGAGAGTCTTGTGTCATCGGTGAAAAAAGGAAAGCACATCATATACTGGAGCTCTGTCTGATTTCTATGGCAACCTGAAGGCTATTATAGTACCTTGCCATTCATTATGAAAGGAGCTTGGCTGGTCGGGGAGGGAACAGCGTGAGGACAGTGGACTGCTTTCTCTCTGCTCACAGCTGGGAAACACAAGAGGAAAAGGAGTGAAGGAGTGAAGAGAAAGTGCAATGTGTTTTATTTCATTCATGTTTACACATACAGTAGCAGTGGGGTCTGGAGACACAAGTGACAAAAATGAACCACTCATACAGCGCAACAGAGGTTAAAGAGGCTGAATGTAACTGAGCCTGACATCAAGTACCAATCATTGCCACCAGGGGGAGCACCAAAATGATTGACACAAAAATTACATTCTGTATCATCTATTTAACTCGATACTATATGATAAAGATCAAGTAAATGTAAATCTTTTGTCGGATGATTGACGTGTCTGTCAGTATTAGAGAATATAGAGGTAAACTTTTGCAATGCCCAGAAAATGTCTTTTTTTTTTTTTTTGCTAGATCAAATATATCTGGTTGAACATATGAAATTATGTTATAAGACTATTAACTGGTCTTAGTCGTCCCAGAAACCTGTTTTGTAGTTACTTAAGAGATAAATAACAGCTTCATAACACATTTGGGTCTGCTTTTTGGACTTTCATATCATGATTCAGTGCTTCTCTGTTTAAATGCAGCTTTATTTTCACTCAAACTCTTTTTCCCGCCCACTCCTCCTATTGGTCAGCCTCTGTCAGCTCTGAGTAAGTAGCAGGTGGATTTAATCTTAAATCCAATCTTGTATGAACTGTGATCAAATTGAATCTAGGCTGTAAGAAATCTGCTACATCATCTATCTTGTTTTCTCCTAAAATACAACATGGTGAGAACAAACTGACTAAATCATCATCAGCTTTTTAAAATGCAACTCCACGTACAACCCAGTGTAAATCGCACTTGTCTAATCCAACAGATAAGGTCATGTAGTTGAGTGATTGCCTGAGTTAGCCGAGGTGCTGCTATAGTGTGACAGTCAGTGCATTAGCAGCCACAGTCCATTCTGCGTGTCCCCAGAGAGAGCAGAGGCCCGTATTAACATTCCCCTCAGAACTGCCACAGGATCTGCCTTCAATGCCGTCTGACTCCAAACAAAAGCCAGTGTGTGTGCGCGGGACATGCACACAGCGCCAGGAGATGTGTGCTGGCCCATGTAAGATGAGGAGAGCAGGGGGAAAGGAGCTACAGTACTGGGTGGGTGATCATTGTGTATGCTAAGGCTTCTTCAACACTTATAGATCCAAAAAGCACTCCAGGCTAACAGTAAAGCAAGAGAAAATATTATGTTGGACCCACTTGACAAGAGAATTCATGCAGGTTCAGTTTTGTTTAGGTCTGTGCAAGTTAAAGGATGTTCAGTATGGTAAACTGAGTCTTTTCTACTTTCATTATCAAAACATATCTGGACTCTATGGACACTATGTTTGTATACTCTATGCTATGTTCAGACAATGTAAGCGTGTAAAGGTCCCATACAAAGCTCCTCCATGTTTTTACAGACCATGCAACTTCACCATACTAAACAATCAATATAGCTTTATTTATTTTCAGGGGGCAATTTAAGCACATGGAGTAGTTAAAATACAAGAATAACTCAAATAAAGGTCTCAGTGCAGTTCATTTAGAGCTTCATATAAACAACTTTTCAATGTGCCAGCAGATGCATGCCAAGAGCTCTCTTTTGGGATTTATTTTATTAACTAATTTCATGTCATCTAAGATTGAGGCCAATTATTTTGAGTTATACAACAGGAAATACAAAGGCCGAGGTGTAGTTTGAAAACGGATATCGTAAAGATCATAAATAAATACAGTACATTTATGTAAATTGAAATGTTTATATATAAAAAAGGTTTTACAGATATAGTATTTCAAGCTTAATACGTTACCTGAGATTGTATTTACACTTCGCTGACTTCTGAAAGCTACTTCCCAAACGCAGCACGTACATGTACTGTTTGAGTAAATGTTACATTCTCCGAGAGTCTCCCATAATGTGATTATACAGTAGATAGGAGCCGACTGGTGCCGGGCTGCATCACTGTCATTCTCCACAGCAGCTACAGACAATCCACTTCCTATGCATAACTCCAACATCTGGCCTTCATCACGAGCACCCAAAATCTTTCTACATTCCATGCACAAACTACACCATGTCATGCAATCTCTGTCTGCCACAGCTAGAACATAACTCACTGCACTGTGGTTTAGTGACAGAACAGCAACACCACGTTGATACAGTTAGCATATAGCAATTTGCCTTTTAGCACACAAGAATCTTTTTTAAGGAATAAAAAAGATCTGTACTCATGCTATATATATCGATTTTAAAATAACTTCCACTTCTTCTGTGAGAGTTTGTCATGATTTCATGCTTATCTCAGACCATACATTGTGATATTGACATTGATATTGACAAAAATATGTGCGCATTAGACCACACATTGTGAGTGTCTGAATGAATAGTTTGATATTATATTATTATAGTATTGTCTCATCCACTTAGTCACACGTGCAAAGGAATGTTGTGTTGATGTAATTTGGAGCTTTATGAAATTAATTGGACTTTACATTATTATAACATTATTTATTCCAGAGCATTAACATTCATAATTCACTTGAGGTAGACAGTTATTATACTCTGTTACAGGCCTGTTGATGTGTGAATTTCTACACATCCACATAGATTAGCATAGTTTTACATAGTTTTAAACAGCCAGTAACAAGTGACCCAGTGCACTTGAAATCATTATGGCAGACAAAAATGTAAATGTGAAGCTTCGATGTATAGCTATGTTTTTATTCCCAGGAGAGGATTTGTTTTCTTTGCGTTCCCTTGGATTTCATTAGTCCAGTTGGATCTTGGCAAACTGTCTGTGTAGACTGAGGCCTGCCTGAACTCCGAACTCCTCCCACACTTCCATGTTTTATACAAAGCAGTGTACAAAGGTTCATCATTATTTTGTCATGTTGAAACATATTTTTTCAATGTATATTATAGGCACATATGTAAATAAGCACGTATACAGTAGAGACGTGTATATAAATAAATAAATGTGATGGAGAGATAAAAATCATACATTTGAAACTAACAAGGCACATGTGTTCTTTACTACACTGCATTTTCAAGGCTGCACATTACATCAAAATAAAATCAAAATTTGAACTGGCACAATAAAACAAATAGTGATGGCTGTTATTATTTAGGTAATAGAAATGTCTTTAAACAATGAAATATACTTTATATAGTTTGTATATCGTTTACCCTGTTGTTTGGACCATCAGAAACATGTTCTGAAGTACAGTGGATTCTTGTGTTAGTTTTGCAATTCATATCTGTCTTTCTTCAAATGCACCTTGGCAGGACGAAACTGCACTGTGAACTTAATCTTGAGCTCTTAATGTAATCAAAATTGCAATTCTTGAAAAAAAAAAAAGAAGAAGGAGAAGAAGAAAAGAAAAAACCTGTTCAGCCTTCATATGACCTTTAAGAAAAAAATCTATCAAACAAGAAGCCAAAACATTTTAAAGAGGTATGTCACCACACCTTTCCCTAAGAAAGAACGTGCCATGGTTTGAGAAAACTGTGACTGAATTGACTGAATTCGCAGACAAGTTAGAAAACCTGATTTCTGGTATTGTTACACATCAGAATTGAGACACAAACAAAACTCAAATCCTGATGATTTGCTCTAAGCGGTACAAAAACAAAACTAATATAGAACACTGACAAAGCTACAACACAGGATAAAGTCTGGCAGATGCTTGGGGCAGGGTTTGACTATTTTAGACGCAGCGATCCTAACAGCACAAGCAGGAACAAGATGGCGGCGGTCTGCAGCAGACACTGAGCTGTGCCCAGGGAGAAACTTAGAGCCACATGCATAACCTGCTTCTGAGAGCCCCGGTGCCAAGTATCACAGTGATATGTAGCCCCTGTTGATCGGAGCGGGGTGGGCAGAGCAGCACCAGTGCCCACCGGAGTGCCACTAGGTACCCGGATCAGAAGAACAATGGAATGGCTGCCTGTAGACAGAGTTGCCATAATGCAGTGATAAGGGAAGAGGAAGGAGGGGCCGACACACCTGCCTCTGCTGCTGCTGCTGAGCTAAAGACTAGAATGAGTTTAGTCTTAAATCCTGGAACCAAAGGACACACGGGACACAGAGAGGGAGCAGGAAGTGACAGCCAAAACCCCACCAATGACAACTCTACAATACGAGACTTATGCTCGCAAGTCACATGATCCGACAGGCCAATTCAACATTCAAAACAAGACCAGGCCATGAATATAAGTGCAATACTCAGTCGTAGTACTCAAATCTAATTAATCGCCAACGCTATCTCCAAACAGTGCCCACAAGTTTAATTAGATAAAGTAATGTAATATTTGAATGGTTGGAGACTGATGCAACAATATTTCTTGGCATTACACTGTCAGTGGTTGGCCATGTTGCACACTGAATGAGCAGAAGCTGGGGGTATAGCTGTGGTGGGTCCTGCTTCATCAATCATGCGCACACAAAGACAGTAGAGCAGCAAGAACTACCTGATGGATCTTTAACAGCACTCAGTATGCAGAAAATATAGGGAAAACTTGGATTTTTACTTACTACGAGCAAAACATATTGTCACTACAAACTAAAACTTTAAAGGTCCCATGGCATGAAATTTTCACTTTCTGAGGTTTTTGAACGTTAATGTGAGCTCCCCTACCCTGTTTAGCCCCCCATGGTTAAAAGTTGCGAAATGTCTAAACTGAGCATTTGCGATCCTTTTCTGCGTTACAAAAAATCGGAGCTCAAACGGGCGATTTTGAACAAGGCACCTGATTGACGTCAGATCGAAAAAAGAAATGCAAATGCAGTTCCACCCCCGTCTGTCTGTACTCAGCGTCTCTGTAAATCACGCCCAGAGAGTTTGGACTGCGAATGCGCTAGGCAATGCGAAATGCATTTTTTTATTTGCCTGGAGGCACGTCCGAGTGTTTCTAGGCTCTGAAGTCCTTTATCTGAGCCTCTGGACCTTTGAACAGCAGTGGTTTGATTTTATTTTCTGTGGAAATGTGTTTATTTTTCAATGGAACGCTTCAAATCTCTCCCCCGTGCAAAAACACGGAAATGGATCAGCTGACAGCTCTGAGCAGAGAGCGGAGAGTTTGGCCCCGCCCCCACCCTCTACTATTGGCCATCTTTTTTCTCCTCATTTGCATTCAAGCAACAACGCCCAGAATAAAGAGTTTGAGAGAGATATTTATGACTCTTTCTCATCTTATCTCTGTTTCTCATGCACTGAGTGTTGATTTTGAAGAAGGATTCATTTACAGTATTAGGGAACCATTAAGGACCCATATAAAAGCATCAAGAAGTACCATGTCATAGGATCTTTAACAGAAACTTCAATATAATCATAATATGACTTAATAGAAAGAACTGGCCTATGTTTTTGTTTGTCATAGTTGAATTTTTTTTCTGATCAGCCTTAACCACAGAATCACGACAGTAAAAAACCCCTCCAAACTCACACAAAGGAGACGAGAGACATTCACACACCCACTCTCATGTAGTATGAATAATAAATAAATGTGGTTGCTATTTATTCCCCCACACCTACTCGATAACAGCTATAATATTGATCCCAGCATTAAAAAATAGTGGTAATATCTAAGGTGTGAATATCATTAGACCTTAATTGAAATCTGTGATGTAAAAATAGACTAATCTTATAGAATAATAATAGAATAATCTTTACTAATCTTCACAGAACAATATCCATGTGTTAACAATGTCTAATTGATCCGTGCTGATTGCTTTGACACAGCTAAAAATGCTTCAAATCATGGCCAAAAATAGAATTCAAAGAGCTACCTGTACTCCAGCCTCATCACTGCAGCTCCACCCTAACGCCAAACTAATGAAAGAATGGGGACAAAACATCAAACATTATTCAAATGGTTGTGCAGTGCCTAGAGAGGAAGGATATATGTAAGAGGTTAAGAAGAGTGGGAGAACATTGCAAAGCGGTACAACAAAAATACAGTTGAACAGTGTTGTGTAGGGAAATGTTTCATATGTTAGCATCAGTATCGGCATGCTAGCAAGATATGGCTGGAAGATATGGCAAAAAGAATCCAATTGTGAGCTGATCCTTGTGACAGTCTGCTTGTGATTGTAATTCTGCAGCTCTTTGCTCAAACATACTTCCCCACCCACTCCTCCTATTGGTCAGCCTCTGTAATGTTCTGAGTGAGTGACAGGTGGGTTTAAGCAATCACTGGGGAGTATAAAACATTTAAACATACTAACTGCATCAACTGGTATAAGTCAAAATGGATCTAGAAAATTAAGATATGATTTTGTAACACCAGCCATTGCAGTCTTTGTATCCCAGGTGGTGATTAAAACGAAGAGTATTTCCATGAGGTCAAACACAAGTGTACTGAGCTGTCAGTGTCACGCTCTCACCAGTACGTTGTGCCGCTCTCAAAATGAGGCCTGAAGAAAAGAAGAGCTTTTGTCATCAGTTTTCTTCGTATTATTACAGTATATAACATTTATGGTCTATGTTGCCTGTTTGAGGTTAACTGTGACGATCCTTCACTCCACTGTACAAATGGGCCCTTTCATGTTTGTTATAAGTCACTTTTGATGAGTTCTTAGTCACACATTCCTAATTCATTCATAATATGTGTCCAAATGGTTGATAGTGTAAGCGTGACTGTGTGTTTCCCGTGCGCCTGAGCTCGTCTGGATATCCCATCCTGGTCACATGCGCTTCATAACCACATTCCTCCATCCATTTCCCTCGCCTGCCGCTCCACGTGTTGTTCTATCCCTTGGACTCATTTCTGAATGGAACCTAATATTCTTCTGTTACATGCTGCACTATTTGTGTTTTCACCAAACTGTCGGATCGAATCGAGGCTCCCTGTTGCCTTCCTGAGCTTTTAAAAGTCTTCGTCTCTTCTACGTTGTGATGCTTTGTGTAGATCCGCCATGTTTCTCGTTTTCGTTATAGCTTAAAAAGATGTGAGAGTGCCCCTCGCAGCTCCCAAGAACCCAACCCGTGCACATGACAGCAAAACGTCACAAGTTAGGGTCTCAGGGAATGAGAGAGGTACAGAAAGAGCTACTTTCTCTGGCTCCTTTACCTATGCGACATACAGTAGAGCCCATCAGCTGCACGCTTTGCTATGGCACTGACAGGAGCAGACAATGGCAGCTTCCTCTCTCACTGTATGCATGCTGTGCTGTAGCCTCAGTTTCACAAGACAGAATGATCAGTTTGGTCACAACATCCACGCACATGCACCCGCTCGGCTCATGTGTAATGCTTTAACTCAATATATATGTAAATCTCGATGTAAGATGCTGATACATGCCATGCAGAAAATAAGCAGGGCTGGCCAAAAACACAAACTCCATGCAAGTCCATGCAGCAAACAGAGAGCCACAGTAAAACAATGAAAGGGTATGCACATTCACAGCACTTATAATCACATGATCTTCACAGGAGAGGCTTTTTGGCATCACTGTCCCAAGTGAAGGATTGATATAAAAACATCTTGTGAGGCTGTAAATGCTACAACATACGGCCTGTACAAGCATGCTCACCATCGCAATGACAAGAATGGTAGTAAAGCGCAGCCCCATTACAGACTACTGTGGCTGTGCTTTAGTGAAAAACAGAGCAAATAAAAGCTTGGAACTACTTATGAATAACTATGTGGCATCTGTACTCTGCACACATGCCAAAGCAGGTTAGCCCTCAGCTGTCAATCCCTTAATGCATGAATTAGTGTCCCAGAGGTGAACAGTATGGGATAATAATGACAAAGAAGAGGAATAGGAGGCTTAGGAAAGGAAGGATAACTCACCCGACTGTCCATGGAGTAGCGATAGGCTGCCGCAGTACCCTCTCATTATGCACTGGTCAGACTAGCATCAGAGGCAGGCACAGGAGAGGCAACGGTGCTGGGTAAAATGGCAGAAAAACACATTATCGTATCGGGAATGAAGCTGCAGAGATAGACAGTGGAGATAGGTTTTTGTAGTGCTAGCATAAAGGTTTGTGCTGAGTGGATGCCTTGGATTCGCACATGAGGAGGCAGCAGCAGCTTGGTGGTGTCTAGCCGTCTGCTGCTCAGACATGCAAGACTTTACCATGTGCCGGCGGACAGAGGGAGACAGATACACACAGCAGATGAGAGGCAGGGCAGGTAAGCTGGATGCTAAGAGTGAGTCGTCAAAATGAGCGAGCCGAGACATGCAACAAAATCAAACACTAATAGATTCAAATAAGAAAGTAGTGCAGAGCGTTGTGGTAAGAATGCATGTGGACAAAAGAAAGCACAATGCTAACAGAGAAATGCACGTAAATGAGAGCATGCTAAAACTGCTAAAAACACTATGTTAAAAGGTAGCTTGAATAATTATACCAATGTAGACAGAACAAAAGCCCAACACACGTGCTACTGTTGCACTACTATGTGAGATCAAACATGCACAGTGCACCGCCATCCCAAATCCTGGCATCCCCTAAAGTTTTCCACACTCTGCGAAAACAATAATATGACAAATGTTATTGTATTTTATCAGATGATTTAACGCATGGAAACAGTGTCCTAAAGGTAAACATTCCCAGCAGTGTTTGGTGGAAAAATCCTATCCCGCCTGTTGCTCTCCTCCGATGACATCACTACAGTTTCCAATATCTTCATCTAACATAACAGACTGCTATGGTTAGCCCCTATTATGCATTATTGTCTATGGTGCTTTCTCTGCTTGGCTGCCTGCTAGTATGCTTCACAGCTCATAGGGTCTGTAGTCCCAAGAGCAGAGGGTCCACTACCTCTGTCTCCACACATGGCATCGCTAAGCAATCGAAAATATCCATTCATTACCTTCAGTAGCTCAAGTCACATATATGCAAAATGCCTAGATAAGAAATGTAGCAGGAAAAGTGTTACAAGTAAAAGAGATAAACTACGCAGGGAAAGATAAGATAAGGCATTTTATCTCACAATCTCGTTGCAAGCTCCAAAAATGTAAATCCTTGAAGAGTTGGAAAGTCCGGTATTCAGTTGGTGCCTCCCTCTCCCTGTGTGTGTAAGAGAGAGTGGCTGAGTGAGCATGGAGGAATCAGAGGGTGGGACGAACAGTGAAAGAAAACGGTGGGGGTGAGTGAGGGAAAAGGCAACAAGTTCAAGTGAAAATGTTACTGGAATCCTGGTGCTGCAGCCGACTTATATTTGACCAGTCCGAAATTGTAAATCCCTCAGAAACAGTTTTGGGAGGAAAGGAATAGACGAGAAAAAGACAAGGTGGTTGAAATGACGAGGGAAGGGTTCTACAGGGATTTTGCGACAGTCAACATGTGGAGAGCTTAGATCAGGGACAGCAGAGAGGAGATCTCTGTGGTCCTCTCTTGCCCACCATCCATCTTAGTCTGAATAGCGCCTCTTTCTGTACACTTCACTGGAGCACTAGATTTACTTGATCATGAACTGCTTTGTGAAAGTACAGCTTAACAGCAGTCTCTCTGGGTTACAGATAGGGGTGCCCTATATAACATTGCAATATATTGTGTTATATATGGGGATTATATGAAATTTGTATATCGTGAAATAATAAATGATTGTAAAGGGAAAGTGTAAATTGTAAGGTGAGGCTGATAGATATTGTGGCTAACTGCTAAAGCTAAACCTAGAGTGACTTAAACGGCAACTGTGGAGGCACTGCAGAGGCAAAAACTACAATAAGGAAAATGATAAGGCATCAGGTGGAAGCAGAATTTATAGATGTAACTTAAATTGCCTGAAAAAAGTAAGTACAAATACAAATTTTTTGCACCGGCTGGTTAGCTCAACTGGTAAGTCACTGACTTTCCCCCGGGCCATCACGGTACTGCCCCCGGGCGCCGAAAGATGGCTGCCCACTGCTCCTGAAAAGGATGGGTCAAATGCAGAAGTCAAATTTCTCCCGTGTGTCACTGTGTGTGAGACCAAATAAAGTCTTAATCTTAATCTTATAAAATCCACCACCAAGCAGCCTCAGGTATATCGTCAACTATATTGTTATTGCAAATTTAGTCTTCTCTATTGTAATCATTTTTTTTTAGCCATATCACTGTGCCCTAGTTATAGACATCACATGCTAACTGTCTCATCACACATCACATGCACTAAGAGAGAGAAGGGTTCTTCTTGTAATCGCAATAATGCACAGAGGCTTTCTTCACTCCCACTTCCTCAGAAACTCGGCCACACAGTGAACTACTAACATTAGAACTGAAGCTAAACTGCACTATTTATAGAAAATGTCAATGAAGACAAAAAGCTACACTTAGATTCCACAAAGAGGTGGTGTGTGCGTTTGGGGGGTTAGAGGATGAACAGAGCTCCTCGCTGCCTCCTGCTGTACAGTGTACTGTAACACATTATCCCTTTGGCAACAACTTGAAATTAAGTTAATAAAAAGGTACAAAATGAACAAAGTACATATTAAGGAAAAAGTGAAGTAGACAGCTCCCAGTGTCCCGCTGTAGCTGCCCCATACCAAAGCCCCCTGGAATGAGTGCCTTACCCCACCTCTATTGAACCCGTTGGCCTTAGGACTCAGAGAAAAGTGTAAGTGGAAACAGTCTTTCATCATAGTACTTCCTGCAGCTCAGGTCTCTGTACAATACCAGCTCCTTCTGACAAGACTGAATGATGACACACACTGTACCAGGCCACATACAAACAGCATTAGAGCCTTTCATTATATGGCTCAACAAAATGCAACGTACAATGTGAATGCCAAATACGCGCAACATAGGTACTATCCAAATCAAATATTCAAAACCTTTCAAAGCATGAATATATTACACATATATTGTGCAACTCTCAACAAAATAGCACACTGACAGAAAATTATTTAATATACTTGAATATAAGCCATGGAAATGCCCCAGACAAACATATGCTTAACTTAACCAAACCTTTCAGGCCAGGACCCCCGAAATATGGATGCATCCATCCAAGGATCCTCGCCGCAAACTGACGTCAGTAATAATTTCAATTTGCAAAGCATATAAAATCTGGTTTAATTAAATTTCTTTCTATATTTGACTCACTTTTATTTGATTCACTAAAATATACTATTATCCAGTAAAAAGGAGATTTGATACAGTGTACACAGTGCCTCGTAACCTCGACTTTGGGAACCACAGTTATGAAGGTTTCTGCAATGTTTCTCATGGTCAAAACTATTAACAAAGCTATATCTGGGCAATCATTGGTGTGTTTTTTGTTTTTTATCAGAGCAGTGCCTAACGCACATAGAAAATAGCATTTTGGTTAAGTGAAACTGAACTTTGGACATTGGCCGCTGTGACTGACTTCTTCCCTTGTAGCTGTATGGCGTTTCCCTGCTGTGGCATCTCTTTCATTAGTGTCTGCCCACAAATGGTTTGTTGTTCTTTTTTCATTCTGAATGATTACTCATATAATAATATTTTCTAACCATGTCATTGAAATATGCTTTCGGCTGTACAACATTATGTCTCTTATGGGGGTTGGAGGTATATTTAAAATGTTATATTATCACAGTTTTGAAGATATGTAAACTTAGAAGTGCGATAATGTTGCCTATAATTAAAGCGATTAAGAATGTAATCTCAAACGAGGATTTGAAATTATATTTTTACCTTTTTATGGTGCAGTCACATTTTGTGCTAGAACTGAAACACAACCAAGACATTTATGGGCACATTCCTGTTAAATTATAACCTGAATATAGATAATGCAAAAAATATATTAAAAAATTAAATAAAATAATAGCTATACAAGCTATACAACTCTGGAAAAAAGAGACCACTGCAAAATTAAAAGTTTTTCTGATTTTACTACTACTACTGGGCAAAAGGAACATTTTTGTTTGAGTCTATAAACTACTGACAACATTTCCCCTAAATTCCAAATAAAAATATTATCGTTTAGAGCATTTATTTGCAGAAAATGACAAATGGTCAAAATAACAAAAAGATACATGTTTTCACACCTCAAACAATGCAAAGAAACAAGATCAAATTCATTTTAAAACAACATAATACTAATGTTTACACTTAAGAAGACTTCAGAAATCAATATTTGGTGCAATAACCCTTATTTTTAATCACAGCTTTCATGCGTCTTGGCATGCTCTCCACAAGTCTTGCACATTGTTCTTGGGTGACTTTATTCCACTCCTGGTGCAAGAACTGAAGTAGCTCAGCTTTGTGTTTGTGTTGGAATTCAACAAACGCGAGAGATGTGTTGTTGTTTTTTTGTCAATATCGCCCACCCCCTTTCTGTTACTACTGGATAGATAAAAGCCTGCTGACATGTTTATTATTATTATTATTTTAAATTATTGTTTTGTATGATCATGTTTTGCCCATTTAATTCCAAGGTAAGAGATGTGCGTATTTCTCAGGGAAAGCTAGGAGGCTGTACAGTTATCTCCTTTGATATCACTCTGAACTATACAACCTACTACCTCAGCCTGTGAAACACCTGCAAACAGAAAACATCTAGACTGTATTCAAATATAACACAAGTATATACTTAGAGAATATCTAATAAGGTCACATTGAGCAATGTCTGCTTGGACTCATTTGTAGTTTGTTATGATTTTTTTTTTTTCACTTCAGAGTCCATGTTAGATGAACAGAAGTTTTACATCACAAAAGTTAGAAGTCTCTTATTGGCACAGACTGGCCCCACCCTCCTGTTTTGGGAGGAGTCCTGCATCATAATGACGAGGAGGATCCTGATGACTTACACAGAACATTCCACTGAAATGTAATGATTCAAGGAAAACCCAGATAAGGCCTGCTCCTATTCAAACCAGAGTGACAGGTGTTAAACTACAGTGACAGGTGTTGTGTTCACCAGGGAGACACATACCTATAGACACGAGCTTGTGCAGCCAGTCACCACAAGTTCGGATCTACGGGTTTGCGGCAGCTGGCTCTTAGCATCACTCACAGTGGCAGTTAGACTACTCTTTCTTTATAAACTATAGTAGGAATTAATCGTAAGCAACTGAGACACAAACATCATTTTGGAAAGGTTATAAAGATAAGAATAAAAAAAATGTGTGAAATTGAAAAAGAACAAAACATTTTTGAATAACCTACTTACATAAATTCAAGGTCAAAGTGTATTTCCAAATAATGAAAAAACACACAAAAAATTAGATTCACTTAAACAGATTTACTTAAATGAGGCAAAATGTAAATAATATTCATGTAAATGAATCGATAAACGCTCAAAACACCAACTATGAAGTGCACGTCTGTTTGTCCCAAAGCAAAAAAGACAAAAATGCGTCATGAAAAATGCAAATTTTTACCAATAGTACAATCATATTAGAACATGTGTTCCAAAAAAAACAGCGAAAACCGCAAAATTGGAAAAAAAATCTTTAGCTAATATATAAACTACATAAAAAACACAATATGCAATGGGAAAAACAAATTCTTGCTTTAAGATGGTAAATGTTTCACATACCTCTGGCGCACGTTGAGGGTCTTGTGGCATCAGCCTGTAGCTGGAGCAGGACAGTAGGCCAGCGCACACCTAGAACAACAACACAAACTGTAAGAACGGACGCAGAGAGAGGCGGCGTACGCACAACAAGCACGTGGCACAACCAGAGTACTACAGTCTGATGAGAAAATATAACAAATTTACAATATCGCTAAATGACATAAAATAACGCTAAAATTACAATGTCCAGTCGTTTTGCTTCTGTTTCTAACCCAGTCTTCGCTTCCTTTTTCCATGATGAAAAAAAAACAAAAAAGGTTTTTTTTTTAAAAACAGTACAGAAGGCAGACATGGCAAAAGGTTGAATGCGGTGAGATGTGGATGAGGAGGAGTGGCGGTGCAGGGCTGGCCACTGAGAAAGTGGAATTTGTGACCAAGCAAAGGAAGGCTGTTCTCTTTTTTTCAGCGCTTCATTCGGCGTGGCTTTTTTGGATCCCAGCAGGATCCTTGGCTGCAGCCCTGTCTCTTCTTAATGCTGCCAATGTCTGGGCATATTCCATTTTTCCTTTACCGATTGCATACAATTAAACTGAGAAATCAGAAAAATGTGACTTCAAAAGACACACTGGGAATGGACCAATCAGAGCAAGAACCTTCTTCTCTGATTTGAAGCAGAGCGCAGCGTGAACAAAAATACAGACCAGAGACGCTCACCAGAGGCGCGAGTCCAACCAAACTTCATTTAAAAAGTCAGGACTGGGGTTTGTTACGTTACAAGTTTTACCTTCAAACATATCTCCAAAGAAGAGACGCATCCTCTCAGATGCACAATCACTAATGCTTTTACACAGGCGACACTTCTTCCTCTCACCAAAATGGCTGAGGGCCGGCAGAGGCAGCAGTGCTGCCCGTCCTGCTCAAGGGTGGGCTGGCCAATCTATCAGCATCTCTGCCCTTTGTCCTGAGCCGCTCTCAGCAGAGCAGGGACACAGCTGTGTCAGTGCAACTCTCCTGCAAACCCACAACATCAGCCTCACATGCAACAAGTTTTACTATTTGTGTTTATACTTTTCCTTGTCCGTATAGAGCAGTATATTACAATACCAAGATTACCAAGAAATCATTGTTTGTTTTTCTCTTAAAAGAAATCCAAATTTTGTACATATCAGCTTAATGCATTTATTAGCTTGACAACACGATAACAAGTTCCCTGGATCCTGGTCTTCCTCTGTATGCCAACAGTCTGCAGTCTTGTCCACGAACAGGGCTTGAATCTAAATGAACACATTTGACTTGTGAGTTAGTGCCAAGAGCTGTGTGAGCGTGTTACACTGAAAAAACCTCCATAAAAACAGACGCTGATGTGAGCAGAGGCCAACACAACCATAACCCCAACCTCTGACAAGGTAACCCTCTGCTTCTCTGGCCTGGGAAACACAGACCTGCCAGCACATGGTACAGCATCCAGATGAACCGAAGAGAATACAGCCAAAGTAACGCAAATGAGACAGCTTGTGACCATAGCAATTTGAATAAAAACAAAGTAAAGTACTTTTAAACATATTTCTTATAGAAATATAACATTCAAATACAATTTGTAATATTCTATGTCACAGGTACAACAGGATATTGATATTGCCAAAAAGAGAGTCTTGAATACATGGTAATACAAATTTGGAATGTACTTGTGTAATATTGTACAAGTGATTTGTTTTCAGGGATTCCATTTAAAAGAAAATGTCTGCCCTATGAAGGTAACTACGAACCTATTGTGCATCGCAGGGGGCAGTGTTACAGAAATCATCCCCTAATGTTCAGTCAAATTTGCCTTTGAGGCCAGTCTGTTTTATTGTGGAGCTTGTGATCCAAAATGCCTCTTGCTGACCTGGGAGACAAATGCTCATCATATTTGAATTGATATCATCATATTTTAATATTTTTTGAAAACTGCCAAAACCTAATGTATTATAATTGTGATTGTCTAGATTAAACAAAGGTCAGATCTTCCATCTGTCCACACTGTGCATTCAGGGGTTTCAGGTATAACTATTCCTTTAAAAGAATTTTGTTTGGTCCTTTCCCCATTCCAAAGACAGAATATTTGAATTCAGATTGTCCTTGAGGACATTACCATGCCAAATCCTTCAACTCAGGAAGGAATACTTATGCTTGAAACCCACAAATATAAGTATAACTGAAACAGCAAATGGACTAATATTAGATGAATTAAATCATTACTTTTTGAAAAGAATTATTCTGGAATTATTCTGATAAGTAGACAGATAGATTTAGACTTTATTGGAAGGTATTAATGTTAAGCAAAGTTTCTGCATCATGTCATTTGTACAGGAAGGGCATGCTGCATGAGCACAAACTCTCCCAAACAATGAAAGAACACATTTTGTATTCATGCAGTAGCTCCTTCCTGTTTTCACTAACTACCATGTCTAGAACCACACCAGCAACAACCTGGACGGTAGAAAAACAACCCTGGACCCAGGTTAATTCATTCAGCAGAGTCTGATATAGGCATTGCAGACATTTTGCCTAACTATATGAAAAATAGTACAGTTCTTAACCACATTAAACATATTCAAATAGCAAACAAAAACTGACTCAATTAGGATTCAAATCAAACTTTGAGGTAATAGAGTAATTTTACATGAAGACAATAAGGTACAAAAGGTTTGTGCTCTAAGGCTGCACCATTCTTTGGAATACAGTTACACAGACAAACACTAAAATGAATGCAGAGATACGTCTCATAAACAGTCCAAACAAATAATTTAGGCCCTATACTATTACATTTTCACCTGTCTTTTGCATGTGCCTGTCCCTTACTGTTCCTGCCTCCAATTCCCTGACTCTGGGCACATCAAATATTCTGCTCACGCACAACTGCGGCACCTTCTCCAGTGCTCCCATTAATCCACAGCACACAGACATGTCGCCCACTGTCTGGACTCTAAGGCTGGGCTCTCTGCAGCGCTCTGTGCACGGCCCATGAAGCCATTTTAATGCATATATCACACAGCACCTCAGGCTCACTTAACGCTGAGGTCATTTCAGGACATGGCCAGGCCCAACACAGACAGAGGCTACAGTAAAATACTATGCACCAAAGAAGCCATAGAGATCTGAGCAAAGTCATTTACTACACGATTAACAGCTACAGAAATGGGTTTTATTTCCCTTGGGCAAATCATTAAACTTTTCTGAATCCGTTTTAGCAACTTACAAGATGACTTTATGCAACAAACTTTACTTGGTAAAGGAAAGACAAGTCTGGGACCAATATGTTAACAATATAATAAAAATACTGTGCAGAATGATGAAAACAGTTTAGAAAAGCTGTCAAATCAGTAAATGATTTGGTACATCATATTTAGTGGAGCACACAAAGGGTGACAGACGCATACAAAAAACACAAAACAATAATAAGGCACTGGAAGACAGATCTCTGGATGGATGACCTGTTTGTACATCTGTGGCATTAAAAACCATGTTGTTGACAATGCAGCACATTTTCTAAATTGCTAGTGGAGCTGAAGTCAGGGATACTTGATTGCAGTTGCAGACATTATACAGAGTAAACATGGCGGTTGGGTTGATCCATTCTCAAATCTACAGCAGGCTCTGATGTTGCTGGGAGCCTCATCACACTCCTACTTCTGCTGTTTTCTCTTTTTCTTCTCATCCTCCACTTCTCCATTTTCAGACCCTTACCCTGCTCCCTCTCCGACCCCCCTCCCTAGCACTCATTCATTCAGTTTAATTTTGAACTCACTGCTGCAGACAGGCACACCGGGTACAGCTCCATGGTTACCTGGCACCAGGCCATCTCATTACACTGCCAATTGATTCTGGCCTGACGCCATGTCCGCTGCCCACCACCTCCCCCCCAAATCCCCTCACTCCATTACCCCCCCAGCTCTGCACCCCAGACTGTCTGCAGCAAACAGCGATTTAGAGCACACAGGAAGGAGCCAGGCAAACAGCTTCACTTTCAGGCAAGTGTAGCCAAGGAAAACCGCACTACCGTGAATATATGAAAGCATTATCTTACCATTGAACATGTGGTTTTCAACACTAATGAATGATGTGTTTCTTGTTTTGCCTAGCATCATACACTTGAAATGAAGAATGCCGAATGATGATGCTGTTTTTTTGGTATGGGATAATTGCTTCATATTACAGCTCTGGAAAAAAATAAGAGACCGCTGCTAAATTAACAGTTTTTTCTGATTTTACTACTTATAGGTAATTGTTTGGGCAAAAGGAACATTTTTGTTTGAGTTTATAAACTACTGACAACATTTCCCCCAACTTCCAAATAATTTTTTTTTTTTTTTTTTATTTGCAGAAAATGACAAATGGTCAAAATAACAAAAAGATACATGTTTTCAGACCTCAAAAAATGCAAAGAAACAAGATCATATTCATTTTAAAACAACATAATACTAATGTTTACACTTAAAGGGATATGCCACCCCCAGGTCAAATTTGGGCATCTCCCCACAGTCCAGAGACTAAAATAAGTGGTGGAAAGCGTTTTCCTGCTCACCCAGCCATTGTCCGAGTCTGTCGCCACTGACCGCCGCGGTATCTGCAGCTACTCCGCGTTAGACTGGAGTCTAACGGCGCCAGAGAAAGATTTCGGCCAAAAGGAATTAATTTGCTCGATGCGTTTCCCAATTACTTTCTGTGTAGTGCGCATTCATATCGAGTGCAAATAAATGTACAAATCAACACGGAGAGCTTGACTTGGTCATTTTTCAGTGCGGAAAAAGAAAGCCGAAGCACGCACCACACTGAAAAATATTTCCCACCCAAAATGACCAAGTCAAGCTCTCCGTGTTGATTTGTACATTTATTTGCACTCGATATGAATGCGCACTACACAGAAAGTAATTGGGAAACGCATCGAGCAAATTGATTCCTTTTGGCCGAAATCTTTCTCTGGCGCCGTTAGACTCCAGTCTAACGCGAAGGAGCTGCAGATAACGCGGCGGTCAGTGCTGACAGACTCGGACAATGGCTGGGTGACCAGGAAAACGCTTTCCACCACTTATTTTAGTCTCTGGACTGTGGGGAGATGCCCAAGTTTGACCTGGGGGTGGCATATCCCTTTAAGAAGAGTTCAAAAATCAATATTTGCTGCAATAACCCTTATTTTTAATCACAGCTTTCATGCGTCTTGGCATGCTCTCCACAAGTCTTTCACATTGTTCTTGGGTGACTTTATTCCACTCCTGGTTTAAGAAAGTAGCTCAGCTTTGTGTTTGTGTTGGAATTCAACAGACGCTGGAATGGAATGGCTGTAATACATGTAGAGATGCTGATTTAAGGGGGAAAAAAATGCAGTGCTCTTATTTTTTTCCCCAGAGCTGTATATCAATATTTCACTAATCGAGGCAACATATAGGAATGTATATTACCTTAAAAAAAGGCAACATCACAAGGTGCAGTTCACTGCCCAGTAGACTTTCTTGGAAATGAGACAACACATCTCAAGAGGCCAACTTGTGTAAATAAAAGAGTAAAACAAAAGTCACCCATAATATTAAATTATTAGATGAGCTAACTTGCTGCTCTGCTTTCATATGATTAAAAAAATGTCTGCGTTGTACCAATATGGTTCTCTGAACCATATTGGTACAACTGAGGGAATTTCTGTTCATCTGTGAACAAACTTATTTTGAACAAAATTAATTTGAATTTGTTAAAATGTGCATATAGTTCCTTCAGATTTTGAATCCTGCTCTTATTAATTTAAAGCTAAATTAAAATAATATTATCAAAGACAAAAGCATGATTTCCTTCTTGTTGCCAGAGCCTGAACTGGAGGTTCAGAAATGTGTCTCAATCATATGGTCTGGTCATTTGGACTTAGTGACAGTCTGTTTTGTGTGTGTGCATGTGCGTGCGTGTGTGTGTGCGTGGGTGTGTGTGTGCGCGTGCGTGTGTGTGTGTGCGTGTGTGCGTGGGTGTGTGTGTGAGTGTGTGTCTGCAACTAGGGCGGGGCATCTGAGCATCTGTCTGAGGGTGACTCACACAGATGCCAAGGTGCAGACCCAGAGGTCTACAGTATCACAATGTCAAGGTGCGATTCATCAATCAATGCAGGACATTATATATGCACATTGGATATGGAGAACAAGAAAAAATGTTGAGTAACAATAAAAATACAACAATTATTTCTTTTAAAAAATGCTAATAAAAAAAATATACAGGACATAATGCTCGTTATGGATGTTAGAGAGTGAGTAAAATGATTGTTTTTGAGTACAGATGCAAAGAATGCCCTTTTGCTCACCAGGGGGATTTAGTATTACTTTGATAAAGATAAAATGGATCGACTCACAGCTCAGTTCTAAAAAAGGAGAGCACATTTTCCACAGTGAGTTTGTCACTGAAAGTATGGCGCAGAGATGGGCCTCCCCTCTTTGGGGCCTCTTTCCTGTACATGCGCATGGGTTGTTTAAGGACACAGTGAACCACACTACCCGATCTAGAAGGGGCCAGGCAGGGGGAGCTGTGACAGTATGGCCAAGAGGAAGAAATGCCTGTGGAATCCTAAGAGCTCAGCGGCTTAAAGAGAGAGCAATATGAGCGTTCGATCTGATTGGCCGATGTAAAAAGAGGAGGCAGGGCCTGTTCTCCCAGAGACAGTGATTTATGAACTCTGCTTCAGTCGAGAAAACTAATGATAAAGGGGCATGTAGTGAGGAGGTGCAAAACTGCACTGGGTGGGTGCTGACTGCAAGCAAAATGAGAAATTCACTTTAGTCCAGACACATTTGTTTGGGACTGGCAGAGATGTGTCCAGTGTCCAAACACACCTGTGTAATAGTGTAACAGTGTGAGTGAGCGCCCCCCTCTGGTGTCTTCCTTCTGCTGCTCTTTTCTGAGGAGCGGTCTGGCTCAGGCTGCAGTGCTTTGTCTGTGAACAGTGGAGCTGTTTGGACCCGAGGAGACGCGGACATGAATGTCCACAGTGTGAGAGAGGTTCTTTCACTTCACACACTCTGCTCCGAGATGCCTGAGCGGTGAGGTAAGGACGCGCACGCCCGCACACACAGGCGCAGTCGTCATGGTACCATGAAAAGCCAGTGTTTTGTGTGTGAACCCTGTCACCCTGCACCAACATCCTGAGAACCTTTCTCCTGCAGTGGCCCCTGCCAAGTGGCCCTCTAATTAAAGACCCTTCCCCAGCCTCGCTGCTCCACAACACAACGCTGCCAGAGGAATGTGGACCACTGTGTGATTAACTGCTGCTCAGGGTTTAATTCCACTGAACGGTGGGCTCGGACGCAGGATCACACCTCAAAGAGAGAACAGACCTAAGCTTCAATCAATTTCAACCAGAGCATTCGAAATATTACATATACACAGTGACTAAATCAAATATGTAGCACTGTTTTAATGTTACTCAAAGAAACCCATTCAGTGCGATTGGGAAATGAAAGTCAGCAACATATTCTATTATCCAAAAATATAGTGAACATTTGCAAAAACACCTTCTGTAATTAATCTCTTTGAAATTAATATACAATCAACCAAAGCAGTATGTAGCTAGAGCCATGTGCTGCTCCTAATTCATACATCACTGTGATTGGTGAACTACACCTGTCAGAGTAGGGAGGAAAAAGGTCTTATGGCCATGTTGCCTAGCCTTACCACCACTATCTCCGAGCCATCACTTTCAAGTACATGATGTATTTATCAGGGAAAGATCTGCAAAAATTGATTTTAATTTACATGTACTACAAAAATGCATATATATTAAAAGTGGTAACGTCAATGTTTATCAAATAAATCTCAGTGTGTGGTTTCTGGCTACTACTATATGGCATTTTCTGACTAAGGTGCAAGAATTCCCCTTACTGAAATCAGCTGTTGTGCATTGTGTTAGTGATGGGGCGTGTGTTGACCGAGCTGTGGTTTCCTTTATATTGTAACTGTATTGTGGTGACTCAGTTGCACTTTCTCTTGTGGTGAGCAATAGATGAAACAAACTGCCCATTCAAAGTCAGACAGAGTTCAGAGTGAATCACATCCTCTGTCCGACCACACACACACACACACACACACACACACACACACACACACACACACACACACACACACACGAAATGATCATTTCTGTCTCATCACCAGGCTCAGAGAGCAAGACACTCCTCTTACACTTCAGTCTGAGTCAGAACCAGAGGATGTCAAGGAGCAGCCTTAAATATCTGGCAACAAGCAACAGATAAGAGTATCAAGCATCTAATGTTCTTTTTCTCAGGGGATATGAAAAGACTGTAATTTTTCATAACAGGTTCAGCAAACAGGCTTTATTTGCCAATGCCACTGTACCTTATAGTTGAGGGGTAAGCATATGATCACATTATTTATTGAAAAGGGCATTTTGAAAATGGCAATTATGTTTCAAGCTATCTAAACTCTATCAATATTGATATTGCATGTTTTCCAAAATAATGTTTGATGTGTAGTATGCATCAAATACAAAATTGTATTAAGCATCTTTACTGCCTTTTTGTTTGTTTTTATACAAATTAAAATATTAGAAATACTGGGATGAAGTATCAGGTATTTGAGATATGCAATTCAATCACAGTAGCAGTTGCCTCTTAGGGCTTAACAAGATCGTTGTTTTAACCAACAGTGCCTTATGTCTACAAGTTTTGTTCATCCCAAGGTAACAATTCCAAAGGATATTCCATAATGAAGAAATTCCGTAAACACGCTGCATAAAAAGCAATAAAGTGCTTTCCAACTTCAGGGCCATTTTAACCTCCTCTAAAAGTGCAAAATCTGCTTCAAATGTAACACTGTACTGCCACTGTATCTCCACGTCAATTAATAAGCCCTAAGCTATTTGTGATCACTGATCTATGTCAGCTACAATGATTTTTGCTATTATTATTATTTATTTATGTATTTATTTATTTATTTATTTAAATTAATGATTATGGATCACCATGCATTTGTGGTCTTCTGTCACCCACCACACTTATAAATAGCCTGGACACATGCAATAAGAACAACAGGATTCACAAGGACCACCTGTAAAACATGCCAGTGGAGTTTGCGATCAAATGGTGAATTTGTGTGCATTCTTCTACAGTGCTGTTACAAAGTCAGTACAGAGGCCAGCAGTGGATGTGACCTCCACCTGCAGGTCAGCCCAGGAAGTGAAGGCTCAACATAGTGCTGTACAGTGAACCCTCGCTGTATCGCGGTTCACTGTTCGCGGCCTCGCTGTTTCGCGGATTTTTTTTTCCAATTTTTTTTTTTTTTTTTATAGTGTAACTTTTTTTTACAGTGTAACATTGGCCGTTTCCCAATTCACCGACGGCACGCTTGTTAGCGTCCTTGGAACGGGATATGCGTCATATCCGGCGCGACAAGGGCCGTTCCATTCGTTTTTTTCCACCTGCACCGTCAAGACGAGCTCTGAACGGCGCCGTCGTTTCCATGGAAATCGGGGCGTGGACCAAGTGTGCAAACATGCACGCTCCGCACACTTAAAAGCCCCAGCATGCACAGCGCGGGACTACAAAGACCGACTCGCCAGCGACATCCACAAGTGAGAGTTGCGACGTCACTATAAAATATATGTACTGGTTCACCTCACCTACAACTATGCTACATGAAACTCTTCATAAACTACACTAAACATGTGTGACGGTAGCCGTAACGGCATAGATCACGGCACCTGTATTACCGTTCACATGCTTTTCCCCTTACACTTCTATATTTCCTTTGCTGTTGTAATGCTGGATATTCTACAGTGTCGCCATGTCCAGCGTTTACTCTAAGCTGCGCACTGTTCGCACATTCTCAGCGCACAAGAAAACGTGTGCAGCGCCCTGTAAATCAGGGATGAAAGAGCTTTTTATTCAGCCGCGGGGGCATTTTTTTTTATATCTGCAAAGTGCGAGCCGCGCGGGGGGGGGGGTTCATTTCGGATGTGGAGTTATTGTGTGTTTGCTCAGACACATTAAAAATTAGGGGGAACATTGGCCATGTCCCAATTCCAAGTATTACTAGTCGCAATAGTATAATATTTTTGTCTTTAGGGAACAAGGAGCAGACCACCCGGCTCATTGAGCTGAGGCGGGACCTGTTCAATTTCGCAGGCGGCCATGTGAGAAACGTAGTGCACTAAGGACAGAGCGAGTATGCGCCGTCTCGACGACAGACCGACGGCACACTCACAAGCGTGCCGTCACTGAATTGGGAAACGGCCATTCTGTCCTGCGCCCTGATTAGCTAAGAGACTAGACCAGGACTAAACCAGGTCTAAAGCAGGTCTAAACCAGGACTAAACCAGGTCTAAACCAGGACTAAACCAGGTCTAGACCAGGGATGGTCACGCAGGGTGGTAGGGACAGAGTCTCAGATGTCCTTCACGAGAGCGCCTGGGTGACAGGAGGTGTGGCCTTTGTTTACTTGCACGAGCCATGGAAGAGACTGAGTGCGAGCCGGACCATGGAAGAGCCAAGAATCAACATGGACGGGCCTGGCGCCTGGCCGCGCGGCGTCCGGGGGAGCCGCAGCGGGGAGAGCCGCATTCGAGGGAGCCCGCAGCGGGGGGAGGACACTCGCGCGCACAGAGGAGACAGTGGCTCTTCCCCGTCACGCCGAGAGGACGAACCCGACCCCGTCCTAGAGAGCTGTGGAGTATTGGCGACGCATTGATAGCGGTCTGATTTTGGAGCCGGGGTGAAATGCAACCAACTCTTGTGAGCGCAGGTTGGTCTTACCTGGTCTTGTGGTGAGGACTGGTGCTCAGAGGCGTCTGTTAGCGGTTCGGCACTGTTAGCATTGGCTTGAGTCTTGCCCAAAATGATATCCAGGTCACTTTCCACTCGACTTTCGCACATGGCATGGATATGTGGTACCAAAACAAACACACGTGTCCGCGCGCACGTGTCCGCGCGCACGTGTCCGCGTGTCACGTGCCCCCCCCACTATTAATATATTTTAATGAAAATCTACAAAAGTTTGAGTGTTTAAACAAGAGAAAAATGTTAATACCAGTCTCAGAAAGGTGTATAATGTGTCTGGTGAAGCGTTTTCAGCCTTAAAACATGTAGAATAATTGTAAAATATAAAATTGTCCTACTTCGCGGATTTCACTGAATTATTTCTGGCTATTTCTGGAACCTAACCCCCGCGATAAACGAGGGTTCACTGTATCTCTACAGGGAGCAGCTTTCATTTTTCCCCAACTTCTCAGAAGTTTAAAGAGCTGCTAAACACCTGTGCTAGAGTTAACTCGGCCCACAGTGAAAATCTGAAAAATCCAACAAAGTGGGCGGTACTGGGCGGGTTGGGGAGTGCGGGTGGGGTGATGGTGTGGGGCGGGGCTTGACCTTTGAGTGACAGGTGGGTGACAGCACCAATCAGTGAGAACTAGCGATAGCATACTGCCAGTTGAGAGTGACAGCAACGAGAGCACAGCTAGGTATAGGCGGGGGTAAGAGGGGCTCCTCACGAACCGCCCATAGACCGTGAGCTGACCGTGAGTGGCTGTGTTTGTCACCTAATAACCCTGTATCTGACGCATTGGCGGCTGTTTGTCCAACCTACAAATTCAAATGTAGTGGCTGTAGTCGATCCTAAAGAGTCCGGTATAGACACGGCTTTTGTCCCAAAAGTCAGATTTTTAACAAATATGACCTAAAACGCCCAAAAATAAGGCCAGGGACAGGTATACACTTCTATTTTAGACACATTTACACAGTTAATCAGTATATAAAAAAGTGTTGGTGTTTAGTGGCTCTTTAAAGGGCTATTTCAAACAAATGCTGAATGTATTTATTTAGAAAATAAGAACTGTACATAATAATACTTAATATTTTAATATTAAGTATTTTCCCTTACTTGAAAATGATTTAGCCATAGGCCAAGCTGTTAGACGGGTTGAATAAAAACACCCATCTGAATAAGAGCGAGGCTGTTATAGATTTAGGTCAGGATTTGTCTCAGCAAGTTATGTAATTGGGTACATGGGCCAGAATAACAGTATTATATGTGAAACTGCAGTTCAATGTGGAGTCACTGAGTGCAGAGCAGCTCATACCTGACAGAAGAAGAAGACTCTAAAACTATCCTAGACACATACTCTTATTTTAGACCACCAGTACTTTACAGTTCTCTAATGTCAACACACAGGGCTTCCACTTCTTCGTCTAGTTTCATTTTGACAGACACAGCCACAGATTGTCTGCTAGTCTCTTACTAGAATCTGATTAGCTTCTTGTCAATCTGTCACTTCACTTTCCCCCTCTTCTGCTCTAAAGGGTGGGATATCCACATCCGTTGCTATGGCACCAGACAGCTCCTTGTTTCTTCAGACAAGGGCTAACTGTATGTCTGTGCATGTGTGCTCTTATATGTGAGTTCACATGCATGCTCATGCACACTCTCACAACTGTGAGGAGCAGAGCCCACATGTGCCAAGCCCCCCACGTTTAATATGACAAGGAGCGTTTACAAGTGATAACCACCAGTGTCTGACGGCAGCGCAGCATCTTCAGCTATAAATAACAAATTCTGATTAGGAGTAGTGACAGTAACCAGACTTAAATTTATAGATATATTGATGTAACGCATGAATAGTACTCAATGCTCAATATTTAAGAAAAGAGAGCCTTTCACAGCACTATGTTTTGTCTCCAGCAGAGGGCAGCGTCTACCAGGCACCATACATTGCCTCAACCAGCACACCTTAAGAAGTTAGTTTATTCAAAGAACTTTTGTTTCTTCACAGAATGAAATTAGATTATATATATTACAGCACTGATACTAAACCAACCCAAACTATTTGTGGATTCACATTATGTTGCGCTCTAAACCTGAGGCTCAATGACAATTTTAAAAAGGACAGTGGAATGCTCACTGTAAAAAATCTATAAGTGGGCAGATGGTGAGGAGTTGTCTGTCTGCTCATACACTCTGTGTGTGTGTGTGTGTGTGTGTGTGTGTGTGTGTGTGTGTGTGTGTGTGTGTGTGTGTGTGTGTGTGTGTGTGTGTGTGTGTGTGTGAGAAGGAGGTTATGGAGCCCGGTGAGGTGAAAGAGGTGTGTTTTTTCCACCCTGAGGGGCCTCAGGCTGGGGTAGGGCGAGGCGGGACTTGAGAGAGGCACAGCATGGGGCGTGTGTTTGAGCTGAACCCAGTGCACTGTAACAGCACTTGGGGCGAGAGGTCATAGAGTCCAGCATTCCTCTAAAGCACTGTCTGTTTACACGACTGCTGCTGGGGAGGGGGAGCTCAGCATAACTGCACCATCAGATAACACTCATGGTTTGCATATATGTTCATCATCCACTGTACAGATAACAGTTTTATTCAATGTTGCACATGTTGAAAAGTTGTGAGTTTGCTTGATTTCCTCCAGTTCCTCACTGCAGCAGACACCCTCTAATACCTGGTAAATATTACTGACACCATTCCTTCTTTGTGTGTCACGCAGATTAGTCACCAAATACTTTAAAACAACAAATACTAAAGGGAAAACAAAACTCAACACAGGGAGTTCTAGTCAGTGCATTCCCGGCTTGGGACAAAGCCTGGACCTCATCCTCTGCTGTGAACTGTGACTGTCTCTGAAGTGCAGCTTAACTGTGTGTGTGCTCGGAGCCAGCTGGTCAACTCCAGGAGGACAACAGGGCCGGCAGCGACACCCGCCCCACAGACAGTGCTCTGACTGTACTGGGGCCAGTGAGGGGGGTCAGTGCTGTCAAAGAGACCATTGTTTGACGGGCAGCTTGCTTTCACGTGTAGTGCATGATTCTGGCTTCAGGTCCTCAGCCTGGCCTGACCCTCACTGTCCAGAGGATGCGGCATGGCCTTCTGAGCAGGTTAAAGTATAACCTGTGTTTTCTCAGGAGGAGTGTTTGTCTAACAATCCACACCAAGCCCTTTGTTTAACCTCAAAGTGAAACTCACAGAGGCACAGGAACCAGGCGGACCACAGCTGTCCCGCTCAATGCTCCCATGTGTTTGTATCTATGTGTCACACACACATGCGTTACAAAACTAGGAGATGGCACACAAGTGCAAGAGGAGATCTGTATTTTTCTAAGCAATATTCAAAGGCTCAGAGAGGTAGTGCAGTAAGTGATGCCGCTGTGAGGAGCAGAGCTGCTGCAGATGATTAAAAGATAATAGTACTAAAATGATGCATGGCTATGGGCAGTGGGCACTCATAAATGTGATGCAGGTTTGAAGGACAGTAGAACCTCAGACTTCACAAATGTATATGTTGTGTTGTAAATTTATGAAATGTTTAAACAAGAAGCAAGGTCTTGATGTCCCAAAACTGGGCTGTGAGGTAAACACCTTCAGACAAACGAATTATTATTCTATACAGAGAACAATATATTATTCAACGGAGGGTTGAATAAAAATGTAAACATCAAGATACGTCTTCTGAAGATTGTCATAATATTATACAAGATACATAATGTAAGTGTTATACAGCATGTCCTTTTTGATATCAGACAAGACAAAAGCACAGACCAGCCATTACCTGAGGAGGAGCAGGAACCACATCTGGATATGTTCTGAAGGATGTAATTTTAGAGCTTCTCCATCACTCTTAATCCCGTCACAGTATGTTGTTTATATTGGTCTCCTATTCTGGTCAGGATCAAGTGTTTCTTATAAGCAACCGCCAAATAACTATAAAGACATCGAAAACGCTAGAGGAGCAAAACACACAAAAAAGCGAAAAGATTTGTCTTTGTCTCTGAGATTGGTGGAAATGGCACAAGAATCAAGGACTGTATGTCTGTACGGTGGACCAATCTGAAGCAATCCAGTATTATAATAATATTCATAAAGATTTGTAATAACTATCAATATAGACAGAATAAGGTCAGATTATTGGGAAGAGATGGGATAAGGAGGCTAAAGGGAATAAGGAGAGAATAAGGAATCAGAGTGGTTGTGTTTTACAAGCAGTCAGAAGGCGTGTGGTCCGGCAGATGCACCAACAGTTAGTTTATTAGACTTTGTTTTACAAGAGACTGCTCCAGCTCTTATCACTAACCACAACCTGCAGCTTCACAAGCAGGTGTGAGCCCAAACTCAGAGTATACACTAGGAAATGACTTGACGATTATCAGTGTTTTGAGGGGGGTTGCTCATTTAAACACCCCACATATAAATTTAAAATATATCAATTATTAGATTAAACAAAATCATCAGATTACACAAAAACTAATCAAAACGGGAAGGTGTAAGTACAGACACATAATGGAACCCAGCTACTCCTCATACTTTTAACAATTAATAATACTAATTGTTAAAGAAATTCCATTTCTGTGCTGCATCGAGGGCACTTGCTCAGTGCCAACTCAGTGCCTGTTATTTTGGCCTATGTCATCAGAAGTATAATACTGTACTCTGAAAAACAGAAGTTGACTGGCCAGCTAGTCCCTTCTACATTCTGATCAAATGCAGAAGGATCTGGAACCAGACAACGGAGGGTGAAAATCCTTCATCCTAACTTGAGACGATCCAACCACAGCTGCTAATTTGTAATATGTGTCTCGCAAATGTGGTAGCCATCTCCTCTCATTCAGAACAAAATATTTAATTTATTTTATCTGAGATAAATAATAGTTTTGTGCTTCAATTGCTGATTTTGTACAAATCTGTGCTGTTTATCAGTCCTTTGTTGTTCTTCCCCTTTATTTGTGTAAACTGCCATGTTTCTTTTTGATGCGAACAAAGCATGCATCTCTCTGATTGGTTAATCTGCTTGTCAGTTATGCCCTCTGGAACCGGAGAGACAAAATACAGCTCCAAATTCACTCATCTTTGTAAAGTTCTGTCAAAGCGTGCGGTTCTGGCTGGTCGGGTAACAACGGAAGCATAGCCAGGCTGCACTGCAATAGAGTGGAATGAGGAACACTGATGTTAGAACTCCAACGTCTTGCCTCCTCTGTTTAACTCTCTGGCAATTACAATGTGTATACAGCTCTAATAATTGGAGTATTCAAGGACCCTTTACATTGCTTTATTCATTAATTCCACATCTGGTGATGGTAGTCACAACTGCCTTGAGGTTGACGAAGAAGGTTTATGAATATGCAACATCAGCTCTAACCGCCACTAGTTAGAGAGCGACAGATATTGATACCGATATTTCAAAATTCAGAGGGCGATAATCTCTGCCGATATATAGGACAGATTTTTCAGATCATTTTTAACTAAAATACATGATTTGAAATTATTATAAACTTAGTTTCTGCCTATACTGTGAAGAATTCTGCATCATAAAAGTCAAATAAGGAAAAATAATATAACCTATAATGGGGCAGTGTAATCACAGTTTGTACACTGGCTCTTATGGTGTTAAAATTAAAGGGACAGTGTGTTTTACCCGTTAATTACTGAAATTGAAGATACCCATTCAAAAATACAGTGTTTTCCAAGCCTTTTCACTTCCATCATGAAATCAAAGTATTCTTTTGGACTTAGATATAGTCACATAAAAGGGAGATCTTCCCCATGCAGAGGCAGCCATTTTGAATACGAGAGCCGCAGAAGGACATTTGGGCTCTGCCTTCGCCTTCGGCAAGGCTCGTGGTTTTGGGTAAACAACACAAGCATGCTGCTGGATCAGACGTCGTAATGGATCTAACACGTGTTTTGGACTAAATTGTTTTACTGGATTTTATTCGCTGGATCCTTACGGACAAATTGAGAGCAAGTTTATGGTGAAATACAGAGTTTGACCTGTGCAAAGCATTCTAAGGTAAGCTAACCTCGTTTTGTGCTTTTCCGTATAAAAGCCCCATGTGCTCGGGGAGTGATTGTTTGCTGGGAAATGAATTGCACAGTCAAAAAGAGGAGACTGTAAGGTTTCATTTGATGTGTAGAGTGTCATGGTACATGATCGGGAATGTGTGTTTTCATGAGAAAACAAAAACGGGACCGCGTTTTATTTATACAGTAGCGGCGCGCGGACCTCGAGGTCTGCCATAGCTAAAACAGAAAGTGCAATAGCACCATTCACCTATGCGCCACGAATTCTACACACTGGGGCTTTAAGCTTTATGCCTGGCAGGCCTAAACAAATGATCGGTCTCTGCTGGAGAATTCATTTTGAATCTTGGCCTGATACGGTTTTAAGTTTTAATAGATTTAAGCAGAAAAAATATTAAAGATAAAAACATGAATTAACAAAAGTGTTTACATAAAAATAATGCAAATTTGATGTTAGGTCAAATAACCACTTGTGTAATTATTTTTCAATAAATCTCTGTTTGATTGTGACTCGGAGTGACCTTCGAGCACACTTGTTGTTTTCCACAGGGGTCAGCTGCTAAGAGTCAAACATGTGAGATGTCAAACATGCTCAGGATGAAATTAGACTTTCTTTTACAAACAACTCCCACATATTATTGTAATAATTTGGCCTAATACAGACGGATTTTTACATTAGATTTAACATTCATTGAAAATAGAATGAGATCAGCCTGCCACGTCATATGCTCATAACTAACAAAACAGTTTGATATTTGAACTTTTAGAGGAAAAAATCTGGGGGAAAAAATGGGACCAAAATGACACCAGTCAGTCTTAATCACCAGAGACCTGCAAAAATAGGAACGCTATTTTAAAGCTATTTGAATCTGTTTCCCTGCAGGATATCCTGAGACAGCACACAGGCCTTCAACTAGCTCAACCTACCTGCCATCAAATTGGGGAAAAAGTGTTTCTCGGTAATAAAGAATAACATAAGTATGATTATTATGTTTGCTATGTGTTATTGTGCCAGCCCAATTACCTACATTTGATGACATAGGCCAGGGGTCGGCAACCTTTACCACTCAAAGAGCCATTTGCACCCGTTTCACACAGTAAAGAAAACACTGGGAGCCGCAAAACCCTTTTGAAATTTAAAATGAAATAACACTGCATATAATGGCTTTTTTTTTAACCTTTGTGACATAGAATTACATTTTGAATATGAACGAACTAAAATAAAATACATTTTAATTAAATACAGTGGTCCCTCGCTGTTTCGCTGATTTTTTTATAGTGTATCAACACGTATTGTGTTCTGCATCCTGATTGGCTAAAGGACTGTAGACCTTTGTCTTTGTCAGTCATTCTCCTCCGTGTCTGCTGTACAGAATGTGTTCAGTTTGCCAAGATGCGTGAAGAGTCCCTCAGTCGTCCAGTTTGCCAAATTTATTTAAATGTTCGATCACGAGCAGTGTGACTCTGAAGACTGAGCGGTCTTGCATTTGGGCACATGCCAGAAGGGCCGAGGCCGTGCTCTATTACGGATTTGACCGCGCGCACACTTCTCCGGGTGGTCAATGCGCATCGGGAAGTAGCAGCAATGTTTGCGCATAACGAACTGGTGGAACCTGGAGTCCAGGCGGCGGAACCAGTCCTGAGAGCGCACGGATGCGTTCTCACTACAGTTCTGTGTTTGGTGCAGAGCTGTAAAACCCCTCCCCCCCGTTCCACAGACTATGGGGCCGCTTGTAGGTGTAAATTGCCAGGGCCGATGATCCCAGTCCGTCACTGCTCTGAAGTGCTGTATGTTTACAAGTTTTCTCCCCAACAAAACCCGCAACAGCGCAGCGGCGCCAGGCGCCTCGGTCAGAGGAACTGTGAAATACACACATATTTATACACGCAATATAAAGCTGACTACTTCACGGATTTAGTCTATCGTGGGTTATTTCTACAACGTAACCCCCATGATAAACGAGGGACCACTGTACTGAGCCGCATCAGAGGGATCAATGAGCCGCATGCGGCTCCGGAGCCGCGGGTTGCCGACCCCTGATATAGGCATTTGTTATATAGTGGTCTACTTCTATTATAGTGGTCTCTATTACTTTCTTTATTCTGATTTTATAACCACTTGTCGTTTGACCACAACCATGAGGTCTTGAGTTTCTACAGATCACAGTGCACTTGACATTTGGCTTTGACCTCTGACCTGAAACACCAGACTTTCAGTTTCTCAAAGTGCAGTTTTATGTGGGCCACTAAAGTAATGTCTAGATAGAATATATTATACCTGTGAACTGAGTATAACTTATTTAAAGTAAATGGAAATATAAGGTCACCTGTATTGTTGCGCAAATGTTGTTTATTAGCTCTATAATGACTCTGGTGTACAGGCTTTTCCTAACCACTAGGGCACTGAGGTTCTTCTGACACACTTTCGAATCAGGAAAATTACACACAACTGTTGGAATTTTGTTTTCATTGCTTCAATCTACATGATTCTGCCATAACCCCACATGCACGTAATCTCTTTTTTCATTGTCACTGCAACTTGAGGCATATTTTGAGGATTTGCTTCAGACATTTAGAAGTCTTGCTCTAGGTCTGTCTCCCTAACTCAAAACTGAAAATAAAGTTCACTGCCAATCCAAACGGTTTTTAGCAGTCATCTTAAAATGACACAGCAGATGTATTTTTAGAACTATTAAGTAGTTTTTAGTATTAAATAGTATACAGTTCCATAATGAATTTATAGTGAATTTCCGGCGAGATTAATAAAGTATTTATCTGTCTATCTTTCTAAAAGTGTAATTACAGCATTCCTTCTAATATATGGTTGCGTCAGCACTATCTGACAGATGACACACAAAAACAAAAATCTTCCCAGCTGCAACTGCAAGTTTAAACTAAAACCAGTGCATAAAACAAGTTAGCACATAAACAAAGAATATACAAGTAGACAGCGCAGTTACTTTGAGTGAATGATCTGTCTGCATTTGTGACCATAAACAAGATACTTTGAAACAAACTAACACAAAACACTAATAAGCTAATTATGTTACATTGTATAATTTGCATCACACACAGATTATCTTTCTCTTATAGAGCGCACAAACAAAAATAAACACTGCAGCACCACAACGCTCTTCAAACTTGAGCCAAACACCAAACAAAAGTCAGCTGTTGTATGGAACTTACCCATTTCCTCCCACTCCTGAGTCCACTTGGAAGAGCTGGTTCCTGGTTTCTTTCCTCTGTGGACAAAAGCAGACACTCTCTCTTCTTTAACCCTCCAACAGCTCCAGTTGTTGTGTGCTTGCCTTGCTTTAGAGCTGCTCCAGGCTGCACACATGACAGCGACAATAAACAGCAGATTAGCCTACGAGGGGTCAGTGAGAGCCTCTTCTGACACACACAGGTGCACTCCGCTCACTCCTAACCTAAAAACACACAAAGTAACACAGTAACACAGTCTGAAGCGGCTTCTTTTCCAGTGGCTCCAACCTTACTCCACCCCTCCCCCTCCACCCCCCTCCAAAAGAACTCCAAGACAAAACTCAAGAGAAACTGTAAACTGTATCATAAAAGAAAAATTAATGCTAATACATCCTAATAATTCATTCTTAAGATAAAATATTCAGTATTAATTTAATGTATTAATGGTACTAATTAATAAAAGTAATATTTTATATTTATGTTTGTCCAAGTAATTTCCTTTATGGATCAATAATATATATCAATTGTATAATTTAGGGATCAATAAAGTTTGTTTAAGTCTAACAAGTCTAAAACATTCAATAAGTCAGCTAAATAAACCATTTCATTTTAAATCACGTACAGTGTATCACTCACTGTTATTTACTGCCTCATAATAATGTGCACCAAGGCTAAAAAGTCAGTACAGCAGAGAAGACAATGCTGAAATGTGTTTTATCAAAAGAGACAGTGGGAGGACTCATACATCTGAAACATCTCACTCGGGTGAAAGTTGATTGTGCAATACTAGATCTCACTTACCATGTTTAAGAAAAAGACATTTTTGCTTAAACACAAACAATATGATAAGGCCTACATGTATGGTGATCAGCTGAATGGTGTACTTTGTAGCAGAGATGACAGCGACTTGTCGACACTGCAGTGCTTCTTTCCAGCTGGCGTCTAAATTTGTTACACTACTTTGACTTGCTCATGCGCTCTGAGCTAGTTTGTCCCATCTTGAGAATATGAAATGGCCTCACTAACTCATGACAGCTGTGTCAAACCTTATTAGCAAGCACAGTGACTAGCTCTGTTGTTCAAAGGTTGAAGACTAAACATTAACGTTTTGTCTTGAAACTGTTTTAGGTGAAGGAATAATTTATAAATGAAAAAAATTAGAACCACATTTTTGAGTTGACACACCATGTAATATTTTGCACATTTCTCTGCCTTACAGAATTAAAGAACAAAATGTAGACACCAAAGCAATAATACTATCACTAATTAAAGATATCAATCTATTCAAATTACATAGCTCTAATGTGCATCATTGTACATAGTTGTAGATCTTCTCTGTAAACTTGTTGCTGCAGAAACCCAGGCAGACACTGTTATTACAAGACTTTAAGAGGCAAAAGAAGAAATTCAATTTGTCACCTGGACAAAAGTTTATTTGGTCGAATATGTTTCGCAGCTCATCCAAATTGCTTCTTCAGTTCTGGTCAGACGCTGGTGGACACTGCCTTATATCTCCCTGAAGGGAGGAGCTAACTACAATGAAATTACTTTGAAACTACCACTTGTTTTCTTTAAGAATTAATTGTCGAGGAAGTCCAGGATTAACAAAAAACACAAACAGGTAGTCTTAATTTAAAAAATCTCAGTTTAGTGTCTCTTTTTATCTTACTCCTATACAAGTAGGACTAAGAACTGCTGTATTGAGGATGACATTATTTTGTAACTTGAAAAGGGCATCTGAATGCTGGGGGTTTGTGCTGTCCTTTAGCGTCATCTAGTGTCGAGTCTCTGGTATTGAACATTTACAGAGTAGGCTTTATGTGGATGCATCATATATTTAGCCACCGACTCAATGTGTGGCTTTAATTTCTTTCGACATTCTTCAAGTCTACACATGAAAAGCCTTAGTTTAGGGGAAAAGCATAATGATCAAAACGAGAGAATCAGCATTCTTGAAAACTTTAAACTTAACAAATGTACATGTTTTTACTTAGAATGTAGTTCTAGAGTTTTTGTACAAACCAGCGCAAAACTGCTCACCAAAAGATTCTGCAAATTTATATCCTACTGAGCGTCGATGAAATATTTTAGCCACAGGTTAAAAAATGTAAATAAATACATATATAAATAAATGGTACCCATATGTAGGCTAATTGCCTGTAGCTCAGTGCCAACTTGCTCCATTTTGTTCGCTTCTTCTTTGGTTTAAGCAGTGTTCACGGAAAAATAATGAAGCAAAGTAGCAATTGTATGAATATCTAGGTATTGCATATTTTACTTTTTCTAAAAAGAATAAAAAGCAAGCCAATAAACATTTCACCTGGCATTGAGCGGAAAGTTGCGCGTAGTGTCCTTTGGTCAGGACCATGGATGTGTCCACGGCGCGTGCACGAGGTCCACGGCGCAAAGCGCGTCACAGGCCCACAGCCACGGGCTTAAAACGCGGTGGAAAAGAGGCTGGAGAGGCTATATTGCCCGGTCAAAAAAGACAACTCATTTATCATTCAAATGAAGCGTTATTTATTTTCTTGTAAAACAAACATTAACTAGTTCTGATATGTTTGTATTTATCCTATATTTCTTACAATATTTGCTGTTAAAATCATAAATACAATGTTCATTTTGGAATTGCCATAACTAAACATGTACAAAATATAATGCACTCAAAATCATAACATGTGATTATGTCTTAGGACTTCCATGTTTTATAGTGACAATAGAATAATGGATATAAATAAATGTGTCAAAAAAAAGAGTAGTTTTTATGTTGATATGGCATTTACATAACTATTTTATTGGAAACAATGAAGGTTGGTCCTCCTATAGATTGTCCTACATGCCGACTACTGGATTGTCAATATTTTGTGCCATTTTCCAACGGGAATGTAGCTGTTAATATGGTTTCCAATTTTCACTTGTCACAGTGCGAGGCAGGGCAACAGAAAATAACAGACTTTATTGTGTAAAAAAACAATCCAAATATCATAGATAAATACCCTGTTTGTAAAATACTTTTTGGAGTCATGCACTCTAAAG
The DNA here is from genome assembly GCA_036785185.1 of Paratrypauchen microcephalus. Lineage (NCBI taxonomy): Eukaryota > Metazoa > Chordata > Actinopteri > Gobiiformes > Gobiidae > Paratrypauchen > Paratrypauchen microcephalus. The sequence continues at coordinate 5,277,278 of JAVJIX010000034.1, read as the reverse complement.
GAAATAAAAACGTCCACTAACTCTGTATAGTCCTTGCTACTTGCTCCACTTAGCTAAACAACATTGTTCCTGAGCAGTGTCTTCATTCAGTTGCCACGGTTGCTTGGAGTCTTTTTGTCTCTCTTGTTTTTGGTAGTCCAACAAGCGTTATAGGAGTTTGTGTTGTATTGTCAGCAATTAATCCAACTGGTAAAACCCTCACTCCTGCATCAGCGTTTCCCTCCAGTTGAAGCTGTGATTAGGTCCGTGTGTCAGAGGCAAAATGGGTGGGTCCACCAGCTGCCACACACCCGTATCTCCCAACTCTTCACAAGCACAAAAGCCCAAGTAAGGAATCTGCACAGAGACAAGAAGGAAACAGATGTGATAATGCATAACAGATATAGAGATATAAGCAGGGGATAAAGGCAAGAGGATTTGAATCACCATAGATAAGAAGGCGCACAGACCTTTCGAACAACTTGAACAAAATCTTTGGAGTTCTGAGGGCTTAGTCCTTGCATCTGACGAGTGCAAGCCTCAAGGGATGAAGCATGGGCAACAATCAGGACTGTGTTCCCTGTGTAAGAGATGCGTGGAGATTAGTGTGTTATCATAGGCGCATTTCACTAAATAGTCAATATATTGTATGGTGTCTTGAATATCTATAACATGACCTTACCAATGTTTTTGCACTCAGACAGTATCTCACGGGTAACTTGGAAGCTCCGGTTGATGTACGTGTCATAGGATTCCAGTGCTGTCAATTTGCTAACTGGAAAATGAGGTCTAAGAACAGAAGAATTGTTTAGGAGGATTAGTGTCATATAAAACATTAATAATCAAAGTAGGGCACATAATGTTGACAAATTCAAGTCTACTCTCGTTAAATAGATTTTTTAAAGATTTGACTAAAGCTTTTGGGTGAGAAATGTCAAAACTGTGCCTATATGGCCAACTTTGAAATTGTATGTTATTGTTTAGTTTGCCTGAATGCCTTATAATTTGTTATATTTTATCTCACAGATACTTGTGTAATAAGTATCTGTAATAAGTACAGTTGGTGGCAATTGTGTATACCTGTATGTTGTATCCAAACTGACATTAGCAGCAGCCAGTTCAGATGGAGAGATCCAGGAGGGTAAACATGTGCCTGAAACCCACTTGGTCCATTCAAACAATCCTGGCTCCACTCGAATTTTGATCTTCCCATCCTGTTGGACACCTTCCATTTAAAAAAGGAAATAACAGCAAGAAACAAATTACATTACACATGTTTGTCTAAACTGCACCATTTTACACAAGATTCTCTGCATGATTTAACCATCTTTTGTTTATCCAAGATTGTTACTAGTATATTTTCTTTATATTTATAATGTGATTCTTTTTTATGACACTGTGTTAAGGGTTCGTGGTTTGAGCAAAAGAATGCCGCAGTTAAATGCATTACCCTTTAGAATGTGCTGAGCAGTCTGAATGCAGCGCAGAGAAGGGGAGCTGTAAACAAAGTCTATGACTGTGTTGCTTTCTAATAGGGCTTCACCTGAAAACAGCAAATACACAGAATTAGTTTATTTTTTTCAACAAATTTTACATTATATTCATTTTATTCAGATGAAATACTGTTCCTTATAACGTACCCACAAGTCGAGCCTGAGTTGAGCCAAACACAGTGATTGGACAATCTTTGTCATAGTCTTTGTGACCTCCACTTCGGGATGGCAAACTGGGCGGCATGTTGAGATTTGAACGAATATAACGACCTATAGGAAAACAGTTATGTTAAGTGAAAGTATAACATTGGCTTATCAATTTCTTACCTTTAGAGTCAAAACACTGTGTAATCCAGTGCTTTCCAAACACCACGTCCATCCTCTCACCATGACGACACACAAACAACCTCCTCTTTGACGGGCAAGACTGTAGGGTCGACCTTGACACCTGAGATATAGTCCCATATAGTTGAAATGATTACGTTGTTTTGATGCAGCATTGATGCACGCAGAATTCACCACAAATGAGTTACATACAGTGTGTGTGTGTGTGTGTGCGTGTGTTGCTGTACCTGCATTGGAGGACAGAGGCCAGATAGGCTGGGAGTATCAATGATGCTGTCTAGCAGACTGTCATTAAGCTGTCCATCAAATAATAATCCTCCCACATTCCTACCAGAGGTCAGCGGAGAGGCACAGTTGTGGATGGAGTGAGAACTGTCAATCAGAACCAGCAAATTTTAGTCAGACTGGGAACTGTGATAAGACAGTCATAATTTAAGCACAAAAAGTGAATTCCTGTTAAACTGTTGGAGAAATAGATGGAAATGTGCATAACTGTAGTCAGTGCTATTGACTTTTTCATGAAGACATATTGGTTATGTGTACTTGGAAACAATGTTTTATAAGCAATTTACCATTTTGAGGACAGTTGACCATTCAAAAGATATTCTATTTAGTTTAGAACTGTCTATGACAAATTGCTATGACAAATTCTCATCATTTTGAAAACCATGGATAAGGGTGCTTTTTGATTATTTTACTTACCCATGGACAACCCAGGTGTCAGACTCATCTGCGCGGCTCACATAGTTTTCAGGCAGGAGACCGGACAGCCCCGTGCCCAGGGATGTGCCATAGACCCAGCCTTCACTGGCAGTGCTCTGCTCGACTGGGGACATGAAGATGAAGTCTCCAGGCGCTAGCTCCAACTCATCGTCATTCTGAGGCATGTAGGGGTACATGACCTGAAGGGTCTACAAGAGGACAACTTGAGACACATTTGAATACTTGAAAACCCAATGAACGTTTAAATAAATAGTTGGTATACCTCATGATTCGCAAACCGAATGTCCCTGGAGAAGAGGACCGCTAACCAGTCACAACCTGAAGATGCATCAATCTCTTTGGCTAGCTTCTCTAAGACTGGCAGGTGGTTTGTTTGGAAGTGATAGGCCAATGTGACATGAAGTTGTTTTTTATGTGGTTCAATATGAACATCTGAAAAAAGGCACCAGGTTTTGCACTTTAGACAAAGAAAACGCAAATTAAGTTTGAATTAAAATTAACACTATGATGGAGCAAACCTGCTTTGGCTGCTGCTTCTGTCGCAAAATCAGCTGCAAAGCTTTTCAGTACCTCTGCCACTTGCTCCTCCACAAACAGGCCAATAAAAGTAGAGGAGGTGTAGAGCTCGAGAGGAAGAGGCACAGGGACACGCCCCTTCCATTTCGTCACAGTGCTCTGCAGGGCATCTACCAGGGCCTCCACCTTTGCATCTGGGCACTAGTTTGCAGAAAAGCAGTCAAAGGGGAGCTTTAAATGCACTTTTAAGAAAGCTTTGTGTCCAATAATAAACAATATTCACATTTATTTGACCATGTTATAAATAAAACACATGACTACATATTCAATAGCACATAAATGGGCAGGTAATATGCCCTTGCATGTGTTCACACACACTGACCATAAAGAACTGGCAGAGGGTAATGTGGGGGAAAATGTTGTGAGCCTTATTCTTTCCACAGGTCACTCGTGACTGCTGCCAGAACTGAGAGAGTTGCTGCAGCAGAGGCCCGCTCGGCCGGAGGTACAGCACATACTCTCGGGGCAGAGGGTCATCCAGGAAGGGGTCATCTACATGAGAAAAGAGCCTGGACAAAAACAAGACTACAGTGATGAGATCAGACTTCACTGGTGCTGCAACATACTAAAAATGAACACTAATCTCACCAGTCACAAGCGGCCTGGACATTTTTGCCTCCTGTTGAGACCAAGGCTTTTAATCTGCAATAAAAATAAGAGTGAAAGAAGAAAATGGAAGTTGAGGTAAAAAAAAATCAATAGTTTAATTTATGAATGTTTTTTGTGGTGTAGTAACAATTTCCTGTAACAAATCAGGGAAACAAGGTACTGTAAATGCTCTCAGAAATAACTATTTTGTTTAATATTTGAATCGCTATCCATACTATCGGGTACTGTAGCAAAGCTCATTTCACGGCTCATTGCAAGTTCAATTAGCTTTTTTTCCTTCACACTGCTATATTATAGGTTGCCCCTGTAGAGAAGTCTGAATATCTAGATGGGGTCACTCCAAATGTAATGCAATATAAAGATATTGCAGAGAGAATATTGTCCACAAACAACCATCTTCTTTCTTTGGACTTGAGCTGAAACATTAAACTGTGTCTCCCTTTGTCTCCATGAGAACAACAGAAACAAAGCCTTCATTTCACTTCCTTATTCTGTTTGTTTAACAAGTCACTCTTTCTTGATGACTGTTTTTTTTTGTCACTGCTGAGAAAAGACTTTTTTTTAATCGCCCCATTTGTGCTACAAACTTACTGACTGCCAACACTCATGCATTCACATTCTGGGGGCTATATTTACATTTGTCCCACTGACAGAGACCTAGATTTGCTGGAGTCCCTGAGCCCTGAGGCAGTGTGGCCTGACCAAACCAAGCAGACAGGGAACAGCACCCAGGCAGCAGATGGATCACACACAGAGCCACAGACAACCAATGTAAGAGACAATGAATTGTATTCAACTTTAACAGCAATACAACTGTTCTATTTATAAAACAAAGAGAGTCCTGCATGCTTTGAAAGTGGTTGGCTGTACATGTTTGTGAACGTCATCTCAAAGTGTAGAAGAGAAAAGGAGATTTTCTTCATGAAGGCATGATGGGATTACAGACAGATGTAAGATCCACATCAGATAGCTTGCTCCTTATGCTCATATGGGGCCTAATGTACTGCTATTCTGAATTATATAGTCTAGGTGATAGAATAACATAAAATTATTCAAATAAATAATAGCTGTTGGTAATACGTTTTAACCTTAATATCAAATTTTACATTCCAAGCTTCTGAATAAGTTATAAGTTACATTGTCTAAAGTTGTGTGTGTGACCCACAGGGCTTCCCTTTGCTCTGAGCAAAACCCAGAGTTATTTATAAACAGAGTTTCCTGTTCACAGCTTGGTGTAGATGAAAAGGAACTGTGAAGGCAGACTCTCGAGAGCGCATTAGGTATGGAGGCAAAGCACACACGTTTGTATAAAGGCGGAAGACCCAACAGTGTGATTTTCATATGAACCACTGCCACATGCACTATTGGAAACAGGGTTTTCATTTCCACCACATGTGGCACAAGTGTATATTCAGGCCTCCAAAAGTGGCTCTAGACTGGATGTTTTGACAGCAGTGCTTTTGGGTTTCATGTGTAAATATTCTCCATGCTCTCTGATGTTTTCTGATGTTCTTTTAGCTTGCTCTGCTTTGCTTTAATGTGACTTCATCTTATTTCCTGCTGAGTTTAAGTAATGGAGGCAAAAGATGAAACTTTAAAAAGAATTAAAAAGTGACCTGTGTCACCCCACACACACTGATGTCCACTAACTCCCCAGGGCCACTCTTAGTCAGCTCTCTGGCCAATTCAACATTTCCTGTTTACAGGCAGCCTGTGAACACACTCATTTCTAAGCACTCGTCGCACTAAGAACTCAGACTGCACCCTAAGGTGCTCCCCATCAGCAGAGGAAGTACATAGAAAAGTTAAACCACTGAGTCAGTCCTAAACTACACAGAAAGCGATTCATATAGTACCTGCCATTTGTCTATTCAAACTCACTAAGTGATCAAAAAGAGATGCTCTCAAGGTTCAGACAAAGGACTATTTATCATGAGGTTTATACACACACAAGTGGTGTGAGTATTTATCTTAGTTACACTGTCACTGTTAAACATGACCAAAAGACCAAAGAATCACTGAAGGCTAGTACTGGCTCAAAGAGTTCAGACTTGGTAAGTGCTGTATGCTAGGATTTGAAATGGTAACATTTCAGGGGTCTTGCACCTTATGGAAAAAGACCAATTCTTTAAAAAAAAAGTGAACTCCTGTCTCAGCAATCCTCTATCCACCATTTCAGCACTCTAAATGTCACAAGCTAAACTTCAGGAAATGGGTGACTTCCTCCGGATCGTCTCAAATGCATGGCTTGTTCTTGTGAGCTGCACTGCCAGACACAACAGGGTCACGTGAACACATGTGAAGCTTTTGTGGTTGTACTTTCTTATTACTCTAGCTTTAGTAGTTTAGGCTCAGGTAGCGAGACATATTTTTAACCACAATCCACACAACTATAAGTTTTGGATACAATGTTACGGGCTGCACATGAGCCAGAATGTTTTCATTTTTTCTTCCTAAATCCACTAAAGCAAGTTCACCAAATTTGAGGATATCTTTGGTTAATAATTGAAAGAACTAATATTTTTGGTTGTAGATGTGTTATTAAATAAAAGAAGAGCAAAAAAAGAAATCGTATGGTTGAAAATATCACATGATATAGTTGGGTTGCATTATGGATCTCTGATCTTTGGGTCACAGGCTTTGTTTTGAATCCTTCTTATGGACATAGATCTGATCATAAAGACTGTGCTAATATATAATTTAAATAATTATTACAGACGGAGAAATGTTAGCAAATTTAAGATTGAATAAATATTTAAATATTTTTTATTTTTTACATGAAATGGAGGGAAACGTAACATTACATTAGAATGTTAATCCTCAAATGCCTCACTACATACAAACACAAATATTTTAAAACGGCTGAATTGAGTGGAAATAACTTTATCACACATTTTTAACGGTTTTGCTAGGGTATAGATTCTGAATACATTTTTTATGGAGTACATAAGTAGTGGAGTATGGTGGTTTGTGATACAATTAAAGAAACTGAAAGATTTGTTATTTTTTTTATATTTCTTATAAACTTAACTGTGTCTCCAGATACGGGGGAAACATTTTATCAAATCATATACTGATAACAATTACTAGTATAATGCTGATTTATTCTTAATTACAAAAACATTGGATGCAACATCCCATGTAGTATGTATGTTAGAATTTGATGCTTTGGTTCTCAAGAAGATTATCCAATCAGAAAGCAGAAAGAGCCTCCCATAAGCCTCTCATTTGGGTTGCCAGTTTCCATGCTGATATCCAGCTGGTTTAAACCTAAAAGGTCTGAATCCTCACTACCTAAACTCCAGCACCTGCACTCTGGCCTGCCCATATACTGAGAATGAAAAAAAGATGCATGTATCATGAAAGTGCGCTGGCTATAGTTCTTTTAATAAAGAAGTGTGTACATTTTCACACAACATATCACATATCTGCCACAAGCAAACAAATATTCACATTCTGTCTCCAGACATAGTTCAACAACCACACAGTGTCATCCGATTACCAGCATGCTCTCTTCTTTACACTAAATTTGTCCTCATGATGGCTCTGCTCAATAATGGCAAAAATCATAATAATTATTTTGCTTATAATTAAAATTATGATTATTTCAAACTATTATTTCTAGACTGTCAATTAACCCTCTGGAGAAATATAGATGTAATACAATTGTGTTTTAAAAGCGTATGTAAATTTCGAAAGGTGGCTTTGCTCCTGGTTTTGAGGAGCAGAACAAACATACACATCATTCTGAATTAATTTGACAGTAATAATTTAAATCACAATTTTAAATTTGGTCAATTGCACTGCCCTACCTCACACGACCAATGACTTGCGTCTGAAGCAAAATGCTTGCACTGAGGTGACTTCTACACTGTTTTTAAAGTTATCTGTATCCTCTATGTGCACACAGAGACACACAATGATTCTAGTCACAGCAGCGTGTCCTGGGGCGGCAGGGGAGCATGCTTCTCAGGTGAGAGCATGGCCGTCTCAGCTGAATGAGAAAGACAGCGAGGAAGATTTCGATCAGCCAAACCGTAATAAACAAAAAGATTAATTTAACAGTTGAAAGTATACACCAGGAAGTTTCAGTACTTGGTAACTTGGTAAGAGTTTCCTGCTTGTAAAAGGGCAAAAGTCAATTTTAAAGTGTTCAGCGAATTCCCATTGTTTGCCCTGTAAAACATGAAAAAAATATTTTACTTTCAGTAGTACTTTGATTCTAGTCTATTGACATACACTGCCCTATTAAACTGCAATATCACAGCGGCTGTGTAAAAAACACTGTCAAACAGAAAAATCTGGAGGAAGTGAAACGATCTCACAGCAGGATCAGTTTCAGACGCTGCTTCCGGCCATCATTCCCTGTCAGCAGAGACCACTGTCCTCCTGCTCCCATCTCTCATTATGCTGTCCACCTCTGGGTGACTCAGCACGAAATCCACATTAAAACACAAAAGTCTGATTTTGATCATTAATCCAGACACTATGAATACAGGCCCTATTCCCTGCAGCTATTAAGATATTTTAAAATCTTGCATTTTCTGGAATAAAGTCTAATGGCCAAAAGTGAAATGGCACTGGCGTGTGGTGTCACTCTGCCCCGGCAGACGTAATGATAAATTACTATGCTTCATTATGCTTTTACACACTCAATAAAGCTGCAATGTAAAAGTCTTGCATTAATTATAAATGTTAGAAAATAAACAGTGCCTGTGAAGTTATCCGCCGAGTTCAGAGGTTCAAAGGCAATGCTGTATTCAGGAGATTAAAGAACAGATGATATGAGCTACAGACAACTGAAGAAAAGAGGCAGATGTGTGATGTTCCTGTTTGAAAAGTTATTTTTTAATCTATTTTAATTTGGCAGACATGAGGAAACGAAAACTATCTAAGACAGAGATCTAAGACTTTAGTTTAACCTTAGCTCTCTGTCTTAGATAGTTTTTGTTGTGTTTTGTCTTTATATTGTATTTTGTACACAGTCTTTTTGCACTACTTGGCCAGAGAGAAACGAAATTTCGATTCACTGTATGTTGAACACATATGGCAGAATTGACAATAAAGCCGACTTTGATCTTTGATCTTTGATCTTTTGAAACTGAAATGTCCTCCAATTGAGCAACAGGCAAAAAGTAGTAATTATAAAAGATCTATGACCTGGTAATAATGAACAATTTAAAAAATTATAAAACATATGATCATAGTTCTTGTTTGGGTGAGAAGACAGGGCTCAGTATAAAACAAAAAAAACTCTCAGATGATGCATAATTGTTACAAATTTAGACAAAGGAGGATAGGGAGCCGTTATTTGAGTAATGGGCTCAAAACTTTACTCCAGTCATGTACGCCTACATTTAAGAACACCACATTTACATGTCCTCTAACATAATCCACTATAGTCTCTGGGTGTGCTGCAACATCTTTTCTCAGATGAATGGAAACAAGTGTTTAGGTAGGTCTGAAAGCACAGAACATGTAGGCCTAACTGCTGAAAGGGCTTCAATAGCTTCACAATCTAATGCAAAATGCAAATGTTAAATACAGGTCTTCTGTTTGCTTGCAATTACCAACTCATTGTTCCTACGAAAAAGCTTAGATGGCAAATTCATCTATTTTAAGTCTTAAAATAGTGCGCACTTTTTAACGTGATATTAAGATGTCAGATATGTTCATGTGGGCAGGGTCGTTACAGACAGACCGTGATCTAATCTCACTCATGATTTGTGGCAGAGCGGTGTACTCACGCCCGGGTCCTGGGGAAACCCATGGACAGCAGCACGTCCAAAGTAGAGCCGTGTTTGATAGTGCTCGGCCGGGTCTGGCGCTGCCTCCTGGGGGTCACTTTGGCATACAGGTCTTCTTCTTTGGCTGCCATAACTCACAGCTCCATCGGTATGTCCTCCTCGGCTGCTCTACTGTGCGCTCATTTAGTGAAAATGCATGTAAGCGGAAGCTGGTTATCCACAGTGAGTCGTGTTAGGCGGAAGAGCAAAGAAACAGCAAACCCAGCTTTGCCCCGATACTTGGAGAGATCTACCTCCAGAGGGTCAGCCATGGGCAGTCTCCGTCCGGTCAGCCCCCTGTCGAGGTGCACATGCTGAGGTCCTGCTCGGCTCTGACAGCCGCTGTGAGCGGAGATGTGCTTGTCATTCCCTTGTACGTGTTGTCTTATTTATGAATGGAGTCGAGTCTGTCAGGCGCAGCTTCAGCCTGAAAAAGGCTTCAGCTCCAGCGCTGTGCCCTCCTTCTTTAAAGGGACCGCACACCGTCCAGGCAACACTTTTATTCAGCAGATAAACGTAAACAAGCTGTTCCCACGAAAGAAAGGGCAGTCGACTTTATGGTCGACCCTCTAAAGTTAATGGAGGGTCCGCCACCTGGTTGTTACCATGGAGATGGTATTAATAGCTGTAATGTTCCCGCATTAAATAACTCCAGGAAGACGAGCAGGAGGCCAAGTAAGCTGAAAAGTACCTTTAAAAGGATGCCATAAAAACCGGGTGAAATGATGTGATGGCAAACAACGTAAATTATTGTGCACCACTTACTCATTCTATTACCTCATTTGACACCTCAGTAACAGCATAATCTTATAACAAGGCAATTTTATTGTTCAGTAAGATGACTTGGTATCTTTACAAGTAAACTTAAAGATCAAAACAAAGAAAAAAGCTTTTCCTGATTCATTAGTTACATATTAATGCACAAGTTTATGTAGGTTACTTTAAATAGGCTATAGACTTTATTTCATGTGGCTAGGACAACTACAGCATAGAATAGAAATTTGCTTTTCCTAAGGCAATAACCTGACAGGAAGTTAGAAGTTCAATCTGTATATTCTCAGAGATAAACCATGTACGTCTTTGTGGCTAGAGTCCAAAATTTACAAACAATAGTTATAAAAGAAATAACTACAAACATCAAAAGGATGATTCAGGCTATACAAAAATATTTGCAGAAATATGTAAAACAGCATGGGATATTCAATTTATTCTCAAGCACCATTCACGTCTTCTAGTTCATAATGTCATAAATAAAAACAAGAGGAATCTTAGTCAAAGATAAAAGCCAAACCAGTCAACTTATACAAGCATTAAAAAACACATAAAATACTTACATATTACAGCAGAAAAAAAAACAAAAAAAATTTGGGCTAAACAACAAACGATGACTTCTGTTTAAATTCCCCCTGTAAAATATGAAGATAAGCATGTTATCTTTTTTCACTATATTTTAAAGCTGTTGTTAATTCATATTAAACTTACATCATCTTCCTCCTCCCCTCCATACACCGACTGTGGCTGGTATACAACATTTGGCTTTTGTCTATGGGAAATATGCATGTAGAAATATGTAAGTAAGCTGCCAAAATTGCAAACATGTCATTTTTATAAATAGAAAAAACAAGAACTCACTTGTCGGTCTTCTCTTTAGAGGCAAAAAAAAAAAGGTTTAAGTGTTAGTGTAGTGACAATCGTACAGGGATTGGTGATATAACAAAACACATATCCTGTATATTTTTTTATATTTTATGTTTTTCACATTATTTTATTTTATTTCTATTATTTATTCATGGTATTCCCTTGGTTTTACTTGAATTATTGTTATGAGCTCTGGTAGAACAATTGTTTTGTTTAGTAAATGATGCTTCGGAAACATTTAGGTTTATAAAATGTGCAGTATTAATGGGGTTTAGCTTCTTGTTTATAGGTGACATTTTGACGACTTTTGACTCTTCAAAGATATATTTTGTGCTAAACTGTTAAATGCTACAGCAACAGTGCTACATCACACTAAAACCCTTGGATACAAGGTACAGTAGATTGGACTGTACACAATTGATGACATAAGGATAGAACAACCAGAAAAATAAGCTTACTTGGTATGTAACCTTTCTTGTAAGCATACCAGATGCCAACTCCAAGTAAGGCCAACAGAAGCAGAAAGATGATGACTCCAGCTACAATCCCTCCAGTGTTTAAGTCACCTGGAATGCAGAAGCTTATCATTGAATATTAATATATTGATCAGGTAACGATTATATTTCTAAAGGGCAGCTTTTGTGTACTATTTCCCATTTGCAGTTCTAAGTATAAGCAGTTAGCATATTAGGGCTGCATGTTCTGGTCTGATACATAACATTATGAGAGCCAATAAGGCAGGTGATCATATTATAAGGCTGTCTTTGCTCGTAACAGTGTAACAGATTTCCTTTTCTACAAAACACAGTTAACAAAATATCCCATGAGCTACTTACGGACTTCCATTCTGGTTGCTTTACACTGCTGAGGAGGACCTGAACCATTTTCAGCCACACAGTAGTAAGAAGCTGTATTCCCCTTTGATGTACGACTGAACTCCTAAAGAAAGAAAAAGCATGTTTACAAGAGCAGAGTTGAAGTTTGTTATTTGGTATGATAAAGTGTACGAACCAGATTGCCATTTTCCGGGTTTAGTTTGTAGGTTTCATTTTGGAAGCCAGACACCATTTTAGGGTTTGGTGGAAGAAGGACATCATCTTTGAACCACTTATAGGTTGGAGGAGGAGAGCCAACATTATCCCGACATGAGAGTAGAGCTGCATTTCCTGATGTTACTGATGCGGGCACCCTGCACACTGGAACGCCTGGTCCCACTAGAAAACCCATCATTATTAGTACATCATTTTAACAGCTTTTCATTCTGTAATTAACTTAACAAACCTACTGACCCAAAACTGTTAGCTTCACTCGGACCTCACCAAACTGTTCTTTTCCAGAGACCACGCAGTCGTACACACCGGTATCTTTGCTAGTAACTGAAGTAAATCTCAGATTGCTGCCGTACTTTGTCACTCTGCTAGCATAAGATACTGCAAAAAAATTAACTCTACATCAAGGGTTCATTTGTAATATATATTTATAAAACAGAAATATTTACCTGTTGGTTTTCCATCAAAAATCACGTATCCTTGTGAGCCTTTGAGATCATTAAATTTCCATTCTACTCTTGCATCACTACCAAAGTCAGCAGAGTACTGGCACGAAAGGTCAACTCCTGATGATTTAGAACAAAATTTGAGTCAATAATAATAATAATAATAATAATAATAATAATAATAATAATAATAATAATAATAATAATAATAATAATAATAATAATAATAATAATAATAATAATAATAATAATAATAATAATAATAATGTACTCTTATACAGCCATTTTCCAGACACTCACAAGTCGCTTTAAAATTGAATGCATTATTCATTCACTCCACACTCAGTGGTAAACTACCATTGTAGGGGTAGACTGCCAGTAGCAAGGCTGCCAATCTGCACCATCAGCCCTTTCAACCAACACTCATGCACACACCACTTTCATACTAGGCAATGCGAGTAAGTGTGGATTGCCTAAGGACACAACAACTGGCACCCCACTGTGGCTCCTGGAATTCCCAGTGGTTTCCCATCCAAGTACTAACCAACCCCTGCCTTGCTTAGCTTCTGAGATCTGACAAGATCAGACTTTGATAAGGAGGTTTGGGCCACACAAGAATGTTTGTAATAGGGATTTTGTTTAAAGCACTTTACAGCAGCCATTTCTTTATAGTCATGAACTTACCTTCATTTTCTTTGACACGCACATCAGGATTATTGGTAGTCACTGAAAACCCAGAAACACCTGAAAAAAAAGGAAGTTGTTTACTTTTTTCATTAACAACACTACTAGCTTGAGTTGAACAGGCTGTGATGTCAACGACAGTCTTGACATTACACCCCAGAAAAGTGTAGTCTTTTGTAAACTTAACAATATTAATGCGCTTTTACGATGCTACTATAAAACAAAGAATAAGGAGCTGCTGCATGGTTAGAGGAAATGTTGCACACAGCCAAGCACAACTATGTTTTTGGTAATTGAGCACAACTTCTCTTTATTGTTTCTGTAACATTATTGTGTCTCAAAGGGGGTTTCAACTTCAAACCACTGCAGGACTACATCAATCATTAACTCTTCGGCAGTCACAAACCATTTCCCTCAGACTGAAAACATGTTCATATTAAGGGCATTAACATGAACCTATAGAAAGACAAGTTAGTCGTTAGTTTAGTGCAGGCATTTCTTTCAGGTGGTTTCTGTTGGGATGAATACACATTGTTATTAAAGCAGTGTAAAATGAAACCAAGGCTCCATGGCTTCCTTGTTTGCATACTGTGAGAGTTTCAGGCATGCACCAATAAACGCATTCTAGGCAAGAGCCATGCCACTGAGTCACACACTGAAACCACAACACTTTCTGAGACCTAATGACTGAATTTACAGCCATTGAAACCAAGGACACAAGAATGCAGTGACGCAATGTTGAGTAAAATCATGTTCTGTATTTGTTCTGTATTTGTATGTAACAATAAATATGCTACTGGGTTACAAGACAACAAACAGTCATGAAGATTCTTATCGACCTAGCTATAAAGGCACTCAGCAGTAAGACCTGTTGTAGCTACAGGTGGCGCTTATGGCCTATCGCACAAGGAGGCTATTTACTAATGGGCCTTTAAGCCTTAAAGCCCTCAATAAAAAGAGAACTTAAGAAATATTTGGCCTTTTAATTGAAGTTACAGCATACTGTATTAATCTATTCCTCTATTTTAAATCAAAATTACAGAGCATTTTTACAGTGACTCACCAGTCGTAGCGTAACAGAAGAAGAAAGTGAACGAAACCAGTCTCCACACAATCATGTCGACGGGTTTGGAGCGCTCTAAAATAAGGATCTGCTGGTTTATCCTTTTAAAATGTATCTGAACAAACTAGAATTGCTCTCCGCGTCGAGAATGTGCCCAAGTATTTGGCTTAGGTTAAACTTGTACGTTTGAATCCTTCGAGGCAGTAACAGGCGTCCGCTTCACCTGTGAGGAGCCGTAAAGCGACAACAGGGCGGTGACTTCCGGTAACAGGAGCAGGTGAGTCCTGGAGTGGAAAAACCGGCCAAACGGCGCAATCCTCTACCGAAGAAGCACATGACACCCCAACAGCGACCAAGCGAAATGGAGAAAACAAATGGATTGTCAGCTTTACTTCCAGTCCATGCTGTTTTCACTTCCTTATCTAAAATCAGCTTGGCCATACTGACAAGGTCACTTGCTAGGCCCGTGTACAATAAATAAAACAACAATTTGGACTGAGCTGGTGTTACATTTAATGTGAGAGTTTTTATTTAAAAGAAAATTAAAACAGAGTGTTCAATGCAGTTTATGTTTTCTTAACATAGTACAGTACATTATAAGCAGTGCAAGTAAATGATTGTGCTTTGGCTACTTCCTATTCAACTATAAATAGTATAAATTCTTTATATCAGTGGAAAAAAACAGTAGCATGACACTTTGTACAGTCTGCATCTATGGTTAAGACTGTGGTATGGCTCAGGCACAGTAACAGTAACGTTAGAGGTGTTAGGGTCTTTTTTGCAGTAGTACAGGAACATATGCAGCATCCTCTTTGTGGAGAACTTTATTGCTTATGCATGCAGTTAAATTTCTGTTGTATTGTTCTTTTAGATGTAAGATGTGTCCCTGGTCAGACAGAGTGTGGCATAAGACTGCCTCCTCATTATTTGGCACACTACAGGAGACGCAGGGGACACTTTAAATGGTGATGAAACCTAATGAATCACAGATAGTTGTGCTAGGCTGCACCATTTTTGTGCTGACAAATCATTAACTGTAAAGCTGGTACATTTTTCAAAGAAAGTGTTTTGCTATTAATTAATTAAACCTGAATCCCTCCTGTCTGTAATGTAACAAGCATCATCCTATTGCAGAACCAGGATTAGCGTATGGCATGCGTTTGGACAAACCAGGTCATATCTGTTGGAGTTGTCCCATACACAACTCACTGGTAAATATCTACATACAGTAGTAGTACATACTATACATGTGCTTATTATTCAGTGCATATAACTGAGTATACAGGTCTATGACATACCAAATATACAGTATTGTGCCGTCACCCAGTTAAACTCATTGTGCAAAAACACATCTCCAGAAGTGTCCAAAAGGCGTTGCTGGATATTGGCTGTAGTTTTCACATATGCAGTAGTTTGGCCCTTTGTTTACAGCCAGTTAATTCCTAGGAGCATAGGTAAAGTCATCAAGGTCAACTGTAGACCACTGCAGCTCTGTAACACAACACTCCAGGCAGAGCAGGGCAGAAGGAGTTCTGCAAAAAATATCACAAGATTCAGACACATGTTTGTTTTATATAAAATGTAATGAGTGTATGTAATCTAGAATTGCATTTACTTTTTTCCACCACTGATGTCTTGGATACCATGTTGGACTCGGGTGTCTTGATGTTGCATGTGAAGTTGGACTTTCCGTTGGGCAGACTTTTAAAGAGAAATCTGCAGATGTTGCCTGGAAACAAGCGCACTTTGGCGCGGGTCCTCCATGGTGCGTGCTGCTCCTCATCAGGAAAAGTTGTGTCGAAAAGCCTCTCACCCTGAGTGTACTTGCAGTATACTTCTGACGACTCAGCGGGAACGCTGTATTTGCAGTCCATCCTAAGGTTGTGCTCATCTATTGAGCAGTAGGTCAACTGTATCACCTTCTGGGCTGAGGCAACTCCTGTACAGGGTTAGACACAAATCATCAGCCACTGGTCAGTCCTTAACATGATAAGGTTCTGTATGACAAAATAACTCTGATAAATGAGATAATGGTCTTACCAAAGAGCAAGACTGTCACCAGAAGGATCATTCTCAGAAAATATCCTTTAAAATAGGCAACAAATTCATGTTAGACATTTACACATCTGTTATATGTTGTCTTCACAGACTGATGCTGCTTTAAGAGCATATTGTATTTCAGAAACATGAGAGGGTGGGTGTGCAGGTCTGAAGCAAATCTTACTTTAAAGTCTCTAACCCATTCTGAACAATAAATAACATCTGTTTATCACAACCTTTGCTCACTAATAAAAAAAATCAGGGACAATGCAACATTTTCTTTGAACCCAAACCCTGTGTCGTCTTCACTCAAATATTTGCTTCAGCGCTGACTCCAGTGTTTTAGCCCAGCACTCTACAGGAGTACTAGACCATCCTGGACCTGTATGCCTGTAGCAGAAATCACCACTCAACAACTAGCACAGTCTCCTGTTCAGCCCCAGCAATGAAAGGATACTCACCTTGGCAGATGCAGTTTGAGCATTCCTCGGTGTCTGCAGTGTGATGCCAGGGCTGGATACAGTAGAGGTCGGCTTATAGAAAAGGGAGCAGAGAGAGGGAGGGGGACAGAGCAGTAGGAGGGAGCAGTGCAGCGTCACTGGACTTTGGGGACATTTCTCACTATTGTATAAGGGATATATATTGATTTGAAGCCTGTGTTTTACCAGAGGAGAGAAGATAACATGTCTTTACACAAATCTTGGATAGAATGTAGTGAACAAAGTGAAATTTAATGACAGAGAAGAACATATTTTTTGGTAGTTTTATTTTTTGGTTTTAGAAACAAAGTCAACACTAAAACAGCAGTTAAGTCAGCATGTTAGATACTTTGCAGTATCTGAAGATGGAAAATATCTCACTTTCATTCACGGTTCATTCCTTCTTCTGATCAGATCATGGGAACTTTGATTCAGGAAAGTATACTTTACAAAACATAACAAAACTAAACAAAACTTAACAAAACAATCCTTTAGCTTTAGTGTAAGGCAATCCATAAATTACTTTCATTACTCTCGTCTACTTTAAGAGCTACACTACTAAAACACAAAGGAGATGTTACCTTTAAAATAATAAAAGGAAGTCACATACTGAAACCAAAAAGGATGAATAATGATGGCTTTAGAATGAAGAGAGAAGTTGCATAATTGTTTTACTACAGTACATGATAATGTCCATACTGTATTTTACTGTATTCTCTTATCCCCAGAGCTCATTTATTTTCTCAAGGTCCTTTCCGAACAGCTGCTGAAGTACAGGAGGAGTCTCAGGGGACTAACACACTGCAGGATGGCACTATAGAAACTGCACTTTAAATATACATCATCAATCAACTGTTTAAATCAAATTTAATCAAATTTAAAATGTTTATGGATATCACTATGACAGGATCAATGATCAGTGCCAAAATCAGCTCTGCATCCTGCTGCTGCTCTGCTGGAGGCTGCTGCTGATCCACTGCAGAGCAGCCACAGCGACCCCCTTCACTCTAGACCACCACTGCTCTGTGCTGCCTGCTGCTACAGTCTGTGAAGGTCATATGCTCTCTATACGGAGAGCTGCTTTTTCAAGAGCATTGTTATTAGAGTATTTGGCTTTAATAGTATCTTTTCAGGTGCACAAGTATGAGATGAATCAAGCAGTCTAATAAATTAAGTAAATGCAGGGAGTTTCATTGTGTTGAGCCAACATAAGCGTCAGAACTGCTGTACACTGCAAACAGCCACCCTTCCTCCAAGCGCCTCTGCATTGGTCCTGACATGTCACCAAAAGCATTGATTTCTTCATTTGGGGAGTTTGTGTGCGATGTAGTTCTTGATTTTGCCCTCTAGAAGGGGCTCTTGCTCTTCTCCAAAGGAAAGTTCATTTGATTTCCCAAATCCTTGAGAAGTCTGTAGTTTAGAGCTATTAGTGATTAGTGGCCTTATTCGGAGTAAACACATTCTTAAAAGTAGGCCTGTTCTTAGTCTTCAATCAGGCTAATTCAATCAATCAGGCTATTTCAACAAATGAAGACTGCCCAAAATTAAGCGGGGAGTTGACTTTAGCTGAATTTCGGCATGTCTTTAGAAACTAAAATTTTGACAAAGTAGAAAATTACGGCTTTGTGAGCGGCGTTTTGGGGGGAGTTGCAGCCTACAGCTGCTCTGCGCGGAACTACATTGGAGGGGCTCTGCTCCAATCCGCGCATTAACTAACAGGACTGGGCTTTATAACAGGTAAGACATGCTTGACCGCAGGATGTAGCCTATTGTCAGACATTTAAACTTTTATGTAGACAGAGGAGGCCCCCAGACCCATCACTGTCATCTGCACTAAATGCGCACATGTGTCTAAGTCGTCAGTTACCGCAGTGCAAAGTCACTGCAGGGGCGTAGTCATCCGCAGGCTGCAGCAGACTGGACCACACATCCAGGCCCGGTACTGCACAGTTTTCTATCGCTGTATGTTGCATGGTGTGCAGGTTTCATGTTTGCACGCGCTGATTGCTGTCGGTGGTGGAGTGGTAACTTGCTGTCCCGTGGTGAACTCCGTTAGGTCGAAGCGGGCGCCTCTGATCCGGTGATGCTCGTCGCCATGGAGCTGCACCTATTCTCCGCAGCCTGCCTCCTTTTGGGGAGCGTCCATATCACACATCAGACCCAGACCCACAGTATGTATCTCTCAATTTAGCCTATATAATCTCCTCAACAGTGCGCACAGTGTTAGGGTGCTGTTGTATGGTGACATAGAGCTGGGCTTACATTCTGTCTCTGTGATTTGACATGATTCATTCTTATATTTTTCATAATGCAGATGTGGATTATGATGTAGCCATAGCTAATAACCATGGGTTCGTCTGTTCTGTGTTGACAGTGAGCTCAGTGTCCACATTCCTGTTCTCCCCCCGTGGTCCTCAGATGTTCCCCTGTTTGACATATTTGGAGCGTAATGTGAGAGTGGACTGTGAGTTTCCTCCCACCTATCAGATCCCTGGCCCCTACTGTGAGTACAGACAGGACAGTCGGCTAGTGGGCACCACTGTCCCAAATCAGGTAATTTATGTGAATGTAGAGGACCGCAGGAGGAGCAACGTGAGCCTAGTCTACCCCAACCTGTGCCGCCTTACCTGGGCCCCAATGGCAGACGAGACCCCTAAGACTTACACCTGCAGGGTGTACCAGGGCAACAGCTGGAAGGAGAACAGCATGGCCGTGCATCACAGTGAGTACATACCACAGCCAAAAGACCTTATCATGCCCAACACTACTATTATGCACTAATATTATACTCTTTATTTACAGGAATTCTTCCAATCTGCTCTGCATTGAGTGTAAAATCTGCTCCATTGTTAATATTTCTAGTATTGTTGCTTCCTTTGCTTTTACTCCCTTTGGATCAGTGAAGTTAATTAGACATTTTTCAGTGGATACATTTGGGGAATTGACTTCTGTTTTGGTATTCTAAGATAATGACCAAAATCCAAATAATGTCCAAACCTGCAACAGGAATTCTAAATCAGAATACAAAGGTCAAATCAAGAATTATAATTAAAAAAAAACAACAACTTGCATTTATGATAGCCTTTTCATCAAGGTTCAATGCCCATACATGTACCACTGTAGACTGTGACATTCAGGTGGGTGCTAAAGCTTATAACAGACAATAACTGCTATAACACTGCCTTTGAATATGGGCCTATATGTTGCATTTATTTTCAGTACCATATACATGAGAGTAAAATACAGTCTTATCCAGTGAAGAAGAATGTTTTGTTGTACTTTTTAGTTCTAAAAACACTAATCAGATGAAAGCCCATGTAACTGAGCAGTTAATTTTTTTGTGTTATCAAATGATACAAAATCAATGTGCTTCAGCTCAGCTGGTGTGATAGGGAATGAATTTACACACGTCTTGTATGGAAATGCACTTGAACCCAATTTCTAGAATTATTATAAAATAGACATGCTTCTAATCCTTTAAACATATTGCGTTGCTTTTGTTTAAATTGTATGTAACCAGAAACGTTCCACTGAGATTCAGAATCTCAGATGAGACCATTTTACATGTTTTTTGTGTGGAGGAGTTGAAGCACTCAGAGGAAATCCATGCAGACACAGTGAGAACAGTCAAACTTCACTTCTTCTATTTGGGTAATTCAACCTGAAACTGTCTTGCTTTGCCAGTGGATCATCCATTATGTCAATGTTTATGTTCTATGCTGCTCTGCACTTTATAGTTTGCACTGTAACCTGCAATAAAGTCTATATTTGAAATGTGTTTGTAAAATATGTTAAAAAAAAAAGATAAACTGTGTTCTAAATGCTATAGCCTCCAAACTATAGGATTAAAATAAATAGTTGCTCATGCAATTAATGATCCCGTTTGTCATTTGTAAAAGGCAAACATTACCATTTTTGTCCAGGAGATAGAGCTCTTGTTCTGAGAAGCTAATAGAGTGGCCAAATAGAAATCTGTATGACTCAACAACTGTTGGAATATGAAAAACTAAAAAGGCACTAGTTTACCGATAAACCCATGTGCATAATCTGACTGGCAGCCTTGTTTTAATATTGAAGTATTTACAAATCACAATTTACACAACATTTATCATGAACTAAACATATACAGAAACATAAACAATTATATGATGATGTTACAATACTGTGTACACATTAAATCCATCATGGCTGAACAATCCCTATCCCTCTCAGCATTTCAGAGGTATGACATTGAGGTATGTGTTTAAATATTTATAGGCACTTTGAACAAACTTATGTAAACAATTCATTATGGCAAAAGCACACAATACAATACAGAAATCCAAAATGCTTGCTCTAACAAACTTTCATATACAAAAGATTGATAAAAAGGTATTTACAATTCATATAACTGTACACACACTTATTCTACAAATATTGAAGAGGGTTTGACTTTGGTAAAACCTTAACTAGTAATTCCATGTATAAAGACTGTGGACATGTCATATCAGATCATATTATTATATTTAAACTAAAATTTCATTAACTTGAACTTGTCGTATTGTCTTTCCATATATGGATAAATGGTGGAGGATGATGCATATAAAACATTAAAACTATCTTTAGAATATAGGAAGGGAATATGCTGCTGGATATAGCGGTGGTTCTCTATACTTTCTCATTGGAAATTATAAGACACTATCTCACAGTAAGTCTTAGCTGGACACCCAGCTATGTGAGGTGCTTTTCCCTCTGGGCGGAAAGACCTGTGCTGCTGCTGGTTCAAAGTTAAAATCCAGTGCTCCCCCATCCATCAGCGTATCATGTAGTACTGACTCCATATCGCACTCAAACTTCTCTATGGACATGTTATCAAGGTCACTGGGCAGCCTCTCCTGGTGATATCCACGAGGATGCACTAAAGTTAGCTCAGTGTATCCATTACTATTACTAGAAACCATAAAATGATTGCTGTGTGTTATGTGGGACAGTCGAGGAGGGGCCCCTGGGCGACTAGTCAAACTCGTGAGTGGTATCATGTTGCAGCTATTCAATTCTCGTGAGGGCAGAGGGCTTTGGTGAGACTGTGGAATTGGCACTTTAACCTCATTGCTTGGACTTAAATGACTTTGGTTATTGTAGGGGGGCAATAAGCAGCCAGTCCTCATCAGAGAGCCCCTTGTGGCTTTTCCATCTGATACTAGTAGGTCTTTAGGGATAGGGGAGCAGTTATAGCTGTTCTCATAAAGCCCAAAACTGACCTTTGTCGCCTGCACAGGGAGCAGTGGGGTCATCTTCACCTGGTTGTACATGCTCTTATGGTGGGAGGAAGTGAATGGGCTATTCTGATGCATGGCACCATTTGAAGTATGTGTTGTGTTAGATGCCAGTTGGGAATTTTGGGTTGACATGAGGTTGAGGTTGTCCAGGAGATTGTCCATGGTATTTTCTGATCCTCTTTGAGCTATGGACCCTGTCACCTCAGACAGTCTGGGTAGAGGGGAGGTTAACTTGGGCCCCACAGAGTATCCCATGTGTATGTCTGGCTCACCCACCTCGTCCTGCTCAGAGGGGAAAGGAGACCTGTGGCCGCTCAGGGTACTGGCGTCAGAGCTGGTTCGGGTCCTAAAGGTGCTCCAGGAGTCCAGGTCTTCATTGCTTTGAGAGTGTGGGCTTCCAAGCCAGTGTGAGTACTGAGGAGATTGGCTATGGGAACTGCTGTCAACCAAGTCAGCTACTGCCATCTGAAAGGCACAACCATGTCAAATAGAAATATCTATGAGAAAATTACTTTTTAATGAACAACTATTTTATATCATTAGTATACAATTCAAAAGCAGATTACTTAAGCAGAAGTAAGCTGTTTAACATCTTTTTTTGGTACATATTTAGAATTTTATATTTAGAATTAGCATTCATATTTTTTACTCTTTGTTATTATAATACAGTGGTACCTCACCTTACGAATGACCCAACAAACGAAAATTTCAAGTTACGAAACGCCTTCACGTCAAATTTTGGTCTCTAGATACGAATGAAATTTCAAGTTACGAAACGCGAAATCTCCAATCCAATCCAACTTTATTTATAAAGCACTTTAAAAACAACAAATCTCAAAAATTCAATTAATGCGCGCTCAGATGCACATCCCAAAACGTAAATACACTTTATCAACACACACGGGGTTAGGTTCCAGAGGTGGCCCGCGGTGGGAGAGGTCCACGAGGTAGGACAACTTTGTATTTGGCAATTGTTCTACATGTTTTAGGGCTGTAAATGCCTCACCACACACATTCTCACTTTTTTTCTTGCATTTCTCTCTCGTTTAAACACTCGAACTTTCATCGATTTTCAATGGAATATGTTGGGGGGGACACGGCTCAATATAGCGCCGCCGAACGTGCGATGGGAGCGGAGACACAACAACACAGTATGGTAAAACTCACCTGTCTCACGACGGTCTAAACCCCGCTCACGTTCCCTTAGTAAGTGAACAATCCAACGCTTGGTGATTTCTGCTTCACAATGATAGGAAGAGCCGACATCAAAGGATCAAAACGTCCATACGGCGCAAGGCCGCGCTACACCGGGGCTGCGGGATTGAGGAGGCACCCGCCGTGTGCCTCCTCCTCGGGGCCAAGCCCGCACGGCTCGGCCCGCCCGCGCGGCTCACAGCTCACAGTGTGAGCCGCACTCTGGAAGTCAGATAGAACCAGAGCCCACCCTGAGCGAGACCCCGCGGTCTTGCCTGCCGATAGAGCGGCCTGTTAGCTCACAGTGTCAGCCCCCCGGCTCTGTAGGTCAGATAGAAGCAGAGCCCGCCCCGCCCCGCTCTTATTCCTGCTGAAAGAGCGTCTTTCTCGGCCTCTTAAAGGAGCGCAGACACGAGCAACGCGCTCCTCCAACGGCACTGCCATGTTATAATAATAACAGGTCCAATCCAGGTTTAGTTCTGGCCAGACCTGGTTTATTCCACGTTCTTTTAGTCCTGGTCTAGTCTCTTAGCCCGTCAGGAACACAACGTTACACTATAAAAAAAAAAAAGTTACACTATAAAAAAACAACAACCTTGGAACGGATCAGGCTTTTTCCATTGAAATAGCTACTCAACTTACGAATTTTTCACGTTACGAAACCACTTCTGGAACGAATTAATTTCGTAAGGTGAGGTACCACTGTATATTGTGATGTGTGAGCTACTGTGTTCAAATAATTTCCTTTGCAGATCAATAAAGTTTGTCTAAGTCTTACACAAACCAATAATATCATCTTAAGAACTACAACTATACTACTCTATGATTACTATTGTCCCTCCTCAAGAAGACACTCTGAGAGAGCAGTCTACATTGACATATCAATCAATCAATCAAACATTATTTATAAAGCGCTTTTCATACAAAATGTAACACAAAGCGCCTTAATACATAATATTAAGGTTATTAAATGAGTGTAGGTAACACCTTCTTCTTGGTG
Source organism: Paratrypauchen microcephalus (assembly GCA_036785185.1). NCBI lineage: Eukaryota > Metazoa > Chordata > Actinopteri > Gobiiformes > Gobiidae > Paratrypauchen > Paratrypauchen microcephalus. The sequence continues at coordinate 5,252,916 of JAVJIX010000034.1, read as the reverse complement.
GCACGTCCCCGGCTCTTGGAGAACTTGCTGTTGTTGTCCATGGAGGTGGCTCTGCGTCGCGGTGACTTCCCGTTCTTTCCTCCTTCAGGATTCAGCATCCACCAGGAGCTTTTCCCTGTGCCCTCGTTCTGGATACGCACAAAGCGACTATGCAGGGACAGGTTGTGTCTGATGGAGTTCTGCCAAGCAAAATTTTTAAAAAATGATTTAGCGAGCAAATAAATTATTGTTTAGGAGCTATTGATGTTGACTAGGACAGTATAATTTTGAGTTTTTTTGTGTTAAATGGAAATAATTAAGTCTGCACTGTTAATGTTCAAGTTTCTTTTTGTTTTTTGAAAACCATTTATATTTGTTTTGTCTCATATCATTGCACATTTTCAGATTAAAGGCCCATCTACACATGTGACACCTTCTATTTTTACAAGCTTGAATAATACTTCTGTGTTGAAAGAAACTACCATGTTATCTGTATGATTAGTATACTTAAAGAGGTCATTTTTGACATTGTATTAGCGAGTGAAGGCAACAGATGAACAGGATGTCTGCGCATGTCGATATCCTCCTCTCATAATATTTTGTCTAGCAAAGCTTTTCCACTCCCCCTCTGCGCTCACCATTGACGCAGGTTGGACTGAGCCGATATATGAGATCGGAGGTGTCATTTGCACTAAATAAATATTAGTGAAACGATAAGCCCATGTGAGCCAACCAAAGTTAAGGTAAAACATCTAGATAAAAACAAATCCCTAACATCAATAGTCATGTGCCGTACTCTAACAATTTGACTAGAAAATGGGTTCAATCTGTTCAATAAAGAGACCCCAAAACAAGAAGCCATTTTTCAGTATGGCCCCTGACCTAATACAGCAAATATGAATATGGTGAGACATAAAGGGATGGACTCAGCAAATTTAAGCTCATAAATAATAACTGCAATTAACATCATAGGATTTTTAGAGTACGGAATGATGCCAACATCACAAACCTGAGAGTCAGTATATTCTCTATTTATATGTGAGGATAAAATGATCACGTTATTTATGTAAATCTTACTTTTTATAATTCATATGGAGGTTTGTGTTACTTATGTATTAATAATGATTAGAAGACAGGTGGCGCTAACTAGGGCTTCTATTGTGATTTTGTTGATATCATGTTCATACACCTAGCCCCTTTGCTTGCATTAAAACTGGACTGAATATTTTTGTTAACCCCTAAAAGGTAAATGTTTGTATTGGTCTAAACTAACAACTGCACAACTCAGTCTGTATTCAGTCCATTTTTCCTATGCCATGTTTCCAATCTAAAATGGACACGGGGGCGCCTGCTGTGTTAGAATTCACAGGAAGAAAAACACATATTGGTTGAGAGGTGAAGAAAGACACTCTTACAGCACATACATACCCCTTGGCCATAATCAGACAAGTGCATGCTGGATACGATCAGACCACAAGATACAGTATACTGGTGTCGTGGAAATCCCCTTCAAGAGCCCATAGTTAGTGAAGCCAGATGTCCCTAACCACACAATCAGTCGGGAATAGGGACGCTCCTTTTTAAAAACATCACATAATAGGCGTGTTCATATTCTAGTAGTTTTTAGTGTTCTTAACTTGAAGGTGCACTGTTACTTCTTCCTTGTCCCCATGGATATTATTTCTTTGCCTAGAACCAACTTCAACAATAAGAATGCATGCTATAAAATACTCGTTAATATTTTTGTTTGTTTGTTTTTTTAATGTTTGGTGCAATAAAGGTATAGCTACAGTCATACACATTCTCTAAAGCTCCTCATTTACTATTCATAATATTCGCCATAAGCTCACACAAAAATGCTTGTATAAATCAGTTATCCATTTGAAACACAGGCTTGGATTGAAGACCATTTATCCATGAATAAATCTGCCTTCATTTGTAAACTTTTATTTGCTCCATATGATCTTTCATTGTTATTGTGTAATTGTGAGTGGCAGCGGCCTGAGCCACGAGATCCTTATCATGTTTTTATTTTCGCACTGCACCTCTTTCCAAAAAAAAAAAAAAAAAAAGGCAGTTTAGGGCAGTCATCCATCAACATCCATCCAGGGTCCCACCAAATTTAGATGTAATAAAGGGAATGTATCCTCTTTAATATGCAGTGTGTTGTTTGTAGTAGTCTCTTTCTCTTGGTATTTGGTAGTAATTGATATTTTGATCACAGATATGGGAAAAAAAAGTTCTATATTTGAAAGTAGAACTTGCAAAGCACTCAAATCTATATTTTTACTTAGATAAATCTCAATTGTCATTATAGTTTCTGAAAAGACATGAGGCTTCCATCCTCAAACAGAATTATGATTGATTCATATTAATCTGAGTTGGGAAGGTTCTTTCTGACATCTGACCATCCAGACAGAGTATTTTTCACCAGTTCATTTGTATTTTTTTCCTGACTGTGCATCCTGATTTTAAAATTAGAAGGTATCTAGAAAAATATCTAAACAGTCACCTTGTTCCATAATATATTTGTTTCTTCTTCTTGGATGTCCATATAATAGATTCTCAGATTTGGTACATTCAAACCTCCTAATTCTTTACAAGTTTAATCCTTGGACATTAGTTAATTCTGAGAGCCATTTATTAAGAGCTATAAATGGAGATGATAAATAAATTATATTATTACAGGTAATGAAACAAAAAGAGCAACCTTGGTAATACATTAATTCATTAGGTAATATGTCTAATGGCATACTGTGGAAACATTCCAGACAAATCAATTACATCTCCATGGAGTCTAGTAAAAAAGACCCTCACTAGAAAAGTTACATATTGCACCTTTAATATTCACAGCATCTTCATCATTTATTCCTCTAAAATAAAAAAAAATGCTTTGAAGATATTTTTGTCTGGAAACCCCTCCTGAAGTAACCTCGCGTTTTGACTTCTGCTGCTCTGTGTATACATCAGGAGTAAAATCAAAAGGCACCATTTCTTTTTCTAAAATGATCGTATTCATTTGTATACAGATGAAATGATGTTATTACAACTCACTAAACTTTACAACATACATACATACATACATACATACATACATACATACATACATACATACATACATACATGCGTGAACGATTAGCACTCCTCATTGTGTTGAGCGCAGACAGTGAAGCCTGATCTTCAGAGAGCATGCAGACGTCTGTGTATGTATGAGAACAGGGGGAGGTTACAGGGTTCGACACATGCATAGGCAGGGCCACAGTAAAGAGGGTTAATGAGTTCACGACATGGAGAATACTCACTTTGTGTTCAGAAACCTACACACGTATAATAGGGTAGAAATGGCTGACAAGTATAGGATTATGTGCTACCTCAGAAGCTTCAATAATCAGAGGATATCCTGCACATGAGTTTTGACAAGCAGAAAAATGCCAAATATTTTAAATGTTCTTTTGAATTCTTTTGAATGTTAATAACCACTGGGTGACTTGTGGAGAAAAATCTGAAATTCAAACATGAGCTTTATTATAATGAGATTTAAAATATGCAAATATATATAGCCTTTGATTATGGACCACAATAGATCAGCAGCCTGGGACTGGCCTGGGATAATCCTTGTCTGAGACAGACCACACCTCAGGCCAAAGGGAACAAAAGGCACCCGGCCTCAGTAATGCAGGAGGTGCCCCTTGCACACATCGCTACTTCAGACACAGCAAGGCTTTAATAAAGTCTCTCAATGAAGCTCAACTTCCCAAACGCATTGTGGTGACGGTGAGTGGTGCCACCTCCAAAGGAAAACAGGAGGGCCACTGAAGGTTTTCACAGTTACAGTAACTCTGTAAAGTACACTTCATTTGCCTTTATTGATCTGAAAAATTCTCACAACTTTCCGTAAGAGCTGTAGGAAGATTTTCGATCTGCAAAGTAGGGCCCCAAATAATTATTTTAACAGTCGACTAGCAGTCAGCGAATCTTTTTCTTGACTAGTCAAATGTCTTTTTTCTATTGTACAATGAGATCTCTCTTTTTTTCTTTTTTAAAAACTGAACGTTTCTAGATATGATGAAATCAATTGATGAAAATCCCAAATTGCTTTGATATTGATACTTTTGGTATTCTGCCTTATGTCTTTTGGCCTGTATCATCTGTATAGTCAAGACAATGATTATGATTATCAAAATATGATTATGAATATATTTAATAGACGACTAGTCACAATTATTATGATTAATTGCTGCAATCCTACTGCAAAGAGACACTATCAAACTCCTCCTCCTCCCAAATTACAAAACAATCAGAGTGCTACAGCTGCTGGTTAGTGAAGCATGAGGCTGGCTGTAACGGTCACAGAGTAAGTAAACAAACAAGGGCCAGAGGAGGGAACAGGTGCATCCAACAGAGAAAGTGGTCCATAACAATTTGTACATGGTCCAATGGTACGAAACACAAACACCAAACGGTACTGTCCCCCTGAGACACAGTGTAAAGCAGCTGCCATTTAAACCAGCAAAGACAAAGACCTAGAAAAATACATTGAACTGCTTCTAGCTTCCACATCACTTCTAATGTCAAAGTGATGCCAAGTAGAACAATTGGTCATCCGTCAAATGGGCCATGGTATAAAATAAGGAAGTATGCTTATCTCTTGCACTGTAAGCGACTTCTTCGAGGTCAGCTCTGTGTTGTGCTTATTGGATGGCTATTTCATGTAGTACTTGGTCAAAGGATGTTTTTAACAATGCCACAGAAAAACAGAACGGCCTACTGTACAATGTCAAACAGTGGTTCCCAAACATTTAGCCAAAGTTGTGTACCTTCAGACATTGATGACAAGTTGCAATTCCCTCTGGCGCACTTGAAGAATGTCTGTGGATGCTGCACACATAATACATTAAAGCATCATTTAAACCTTTTAAACAGGTCTGGGAGATCATAATAAGAAATTTTTCCTTGGGTACCCCTTATGTCATTCTGTGTACCAATGGGAGTACCCCTACCACAGTTTGGGAACCACTGATGTAAAACATAGTTCTTATATAGTGATTCATTTGTAACTTGTATGAATGTTAGTCAAAATTATTAATAAAAGAAAATCATCAAAATAAATACATCTAAAAATCTACACAGGACTTCATAATATAGATGGATGAACTTTGTTGTGTCTGTGAACTTGGTTGTGTCTCTGTAATCTCTCAGTGGTCCAGTTAGGATCCAAAAGAAATAGAAATTTTCACTTCTCTCAGCTAGACAAAAGTGTTTGCTGTAAGTGCAGATATGCTGTTATATAGTGTACTACATATGAGCCTGCTGAGATTACAGTAAAAGGACAAGCCACTTCCTGCCAGTGTCTTCCTGCGTGCGTCCGCCTCCTGCATCAGACCCAGGACGTGTGAGATCTGAGGCACTAAATGACAAGATCTATTGAGTGGATTTGAATTAACACACAGCCTCTGAGTGGTGGTGATCTACTTCTATAATGGACCATGATGAAGACCAGTGTTGGGGTGTTTTCAGATACATTCATTTGCATTTGGGAGGAATAGGTGGCATTTTGCACTGAAATTACATTGACTTACATTAATGGAGACTGGAGACTAATTCTAACCTTAACTATAATCTCAAACAGATCAAACTATATTGAATTTCATGTTTAACACAGACCAGGACTGTCACTCATGATAATTACTACCTTATCGTTCAAAAAATTAAAGCTGGAACAATAATTTTGGGGGCCTAATATTTATCATGTGTCTATATTCTCCGCACTAAGATAGAATATTTTGTTATTTTTTGTAGCACGATAAGATTTGAAATGTAGAAGGCAGAATAAGTAATTAATATAGATCATTATCATCATTATAGATTCTCTAGTATTAACTTAAGTTTTACATTTGGCTTTGTATTTGTTGTAGCAGTTGGTGTTTTTAACATCATTGTACATTTAGAAAAGAGTCATTGTATCAGTGGCAAAGAGTGGTTTCTTTATATTGGTAGCAATATATCACATTTTGTTATTCACAAAATTCATTACCTAACTCTGATGTTTTGTATAATTGTTTTGAGGTCTGCCTGATCATGTCTTTGTGAACACTCATGGGGGGTTATTACTACAGTACTGAGTCTGGAGAACAATACATTGGGCCACATGCCACAGATTCCAGTGGCTCACACATGTATGCAGACTGTACACAGCCTGTCCGCCGGTCAGCTGACTATGCCCCTGCTCCCCTCGGGACATGCTCTGTTCAGAAAGCCCCTGCCCAGAGCCTCCCTTTCTTCATGGGGTTACTTCAAGCTCCCATGGGCCTCTTAAGTTCAGGCCTCCCTCTTTAACCTTGTGATCCCCAGACAAATAGCTGTCAGTTATCCGTTCCTTTCTTCTTTCTTTCTTTAAGTACATCATCTTTTATAGGCCAGTGTCCCCAAACAGAGTTCACAGAGGTATTACATAGACAGAACTTGTACTCAAGCATAAACCTTAAAAATATATTTCAAGGTTTAAATAAAATACAAATAAAACACGGAAATCATCATTAGACTCAATATAGTAGTACAATTAGGCTAGCAGCTGTGACAATAACACTTTTTAAGATGAAATATATTTCAGCAGAAACTACACAATGCCACAGATACAATAACCCTGAAAAACAGATGATCCCAGTAAACTTTATTTTTATTTGTTTATTTTTATGACATGTTTTTTTTAAATAAACCATGTCATAAAACATGAGCTCCAAAGAATAAATAGCAGAATGAAACTTAATGTTAATGATTACATAAACATTACATGAAATATACATATGCTGAGTACATACTGTATAGCATGAGCTCATTGCTCATGGTGACATTTGCAAATATTGTGTATTCATGTGATTGTTTAACTGGACCTGTTGAGCAACAAAAAAATGTTATTTTTCTATCGAAGTAACATAAGAGCATTTTCTAATGCAATGCATTGAGCATGCCATTGCTTCACTATGGAAAGTGTCCAAAAAAACTCTAAATTGGCTATTTTAACATTATCCATTGGATGCGTGAAAAGTCCCTCAGTCGTCCAGGTAGAATCCATGATAAAAGGAGAAGTTCAATTTGTCAACTGGACAAAGTTTTGTCCAGTTGACAAATTGAACTTCTCATTTTATCATTATCCATTGGAGTATTATTTTCCTTGTACAGTTAACCACTAACAGAACATCAGTTCCTTGGGGAACTGCTCCTCCCATTGGGACAGGTCCCTTAAGCCAACACTTCTAAGATGTCTTATGCTAAACTTTCAAAAACATCCTAAAGAACTTTTCTCATGCCATGGAGTGACAGACACAGGAAAAGTGCCCTGGATCCACCCTTCGCCCACTGCCAGTTTCTAAGGTGGAGTTTGTAATCACAAATGTTCAAAGTCATCTATTTCCTCCCAACATCAGGCCCTCGCTCTCAGTGCGCTCTGTCAAGTCAACTAAGGATGTGGCACCTTAAACATAATACAGTATAAATTCTATTAAGCAATATTTACCCAAGCACTGTGGGTATAAAACAATCATTGGGACAAAACATTCTTTTGCCTGTTGGTTCTCCGAGGCTGACCCTGGTGAGGAGAGGGTGGAGTGTGTTAACTCATGGCACTGTTTTCCATCCACAGAGCAGGAAATGCATCATAGTTCATTGTGGAGCGACTGTGATGTTTTTTAACAGGAAAGGGTAAAAATAACTTTAAGAGGGTTCAAAAGACCATGGAGCATGCCAGCACTGATAAAAACATCACTTCATTTGATGTTTGCTCATTAAGTTCAGATAAAAAAGATTTGTCATCTAACCAATGACTAAATTTTCCTTTATAATGTGGTATGTATTCATATTCAAAACAATAGACTTACATAAAGAATACATGGTCCACTAAGCCAAACATTTTACTTGAGATCCCTTAGAACTTGTGTAAAGGGATTTTTTTCTTGGACAAAGCCCTGCAGAAAAGGCCTGAAGGGTCAAAGAGGAAGTGATGGGACTCAAGAGCAGATTCCTGACTGTGGCATCCGTAGAGGAAACTGAAGACAGGGACAAAGATATGAGCACACGGCTCAGGAATGAAGGATGTTTGACGTTATGCTCTGTGCTCACTGACAATGAGGAGGGAATGGCTGATCTAAAGCTTACTCTGTATGTTATGTCTTATGTGTGAGCATTATAGGAAATGCAATAATTCAACAAAGCAGAATAGTGAGGAGCATTTCCTGAGAATAGAAAAACAGGCAGGAGGCAAGTAATGTGTGAACTTTACATTAGAAACTGCATGGTGCATTCACCATTACTACAACTAGGATATGAAAACACATTTAGCCTATGTGTGATTTATAATAGGCCTATAAATGGAGGGTATTGATAAAAACATTCTCTGCTAAATATTAGCACACAAAATACTCTGAGCCAAACTCAGTTAAATTCTTTCAGCAATAGTGTGTTATTGGACTGGGGCGTGTGCACTCACCTTCCAACCTGCTGAGCTGTTGCTGTCCCCTTTGTCATTGAAGTAAGGCACACTTTTGACCATCCAGTCGTAAATCTGCGACAGCGTCAGTCTCTTCTCAGGTGAGCTCTCTATGGCCTTGGTGATGAGGTCAGCGTAGGACATATTGCCCCAGGCATTACGTCGGGACGAACTACCTTTCCTCTGGCTAATGCTGCAGGGGCCACCCTGAGGAGCTCCTGGAGCAGGCACCTGTTGCTGTGCCGGGACGTGCGGGCCCAATAGCTGCTGCTGTGGAGGCGGAGGATGGTGGTGATGATGAAGGATGCGACTCCCCTGGTATTCACTGCAGGGCACAGGTGATTTCTGCTCAGTGTATTCCCCATAGTCTTCTTCTAATAAAGCGAGGTTACTGATGTACTCGCCGTTTCCCGCCGGCTCCGGGTGCAGAGATGGCCCCGGGGAAGACGTATTGGAGTTCCCAGGGTCGAGTTGCTCCGGTCTGCGCAATGGCCAGGTGCAAGACCGAGGGCGAGGAAGAGGCTCGAAGTCTGCGTCTATTTCTACAGAGTGAGAGGGTCCTGGTGGTCCTTCAGCCATTTCAACACATATTAAAGAAAAACTAAACTGTTGGTATTATTAAACACTGAATAAACAGTGATGAGTCCAGTCCTGCTCTACACTGAACTAAAAAGCAGTCATGCAACGCCGACTCTGAACTCTATCACAAGTTCACCCCATCCTTCAACTCCAGCGCTTTGTCAGAGTCTGTGGTGCATTCACTGTCTGATTACTGAGTACGACTTCTGAGTACACAACTGTTCAATTAGGCACATTGTCATTTTCCCATGAAATAATGTATTTTACCTGAGAAAAAGAATGTGGTGTTTGTTTGTTTGTATGTTTGAATGGCTTTAATTGAACTGCTGACAGTAATTGGCAATTTAGGCTAGATTTTCTTTTATGCACTATTTCCCTGTTAATTCAGTTAAACCACAAATTATTTGTTAAAATATTACTTCACATAAGTTGAATCTTGTATCTCTTCAAACAGACAAAAGAAAAGAAGCAACAACACCAAATTCTATAATTTCATTCTAAAATTTTGGTCACTTAATGGACCATGAACGTCCCACCAAATCTTAACTGCTGATTCTTCCCCTAGTGGTACAAATTGCAATGTACATGTAATTGGTCAATAAATAAATAAATAATACACACACACACACATATATATATATATATATAAATAAATAATACATATATATATACGTATATATATAAATAAATAATATATATATGTATATATATAAGTATATATATAAATATAAATATATATATATATATATATATATATATATACACACACACACATATATACATATACATATATATATATATTTTTTTTAATTCAACAGTACAGTGCTTTTGTGGTTTTAGTTTTTTATTTTTTAAACATCCTCCACTTTTAATTTAGATAAACATCATCCTCCTTGAGTACTTCTTCTTTTTGACTGAAATAATCTCGAAACCAGAAGATGTGCTCCCTCTTCTGTTGGACAGTCAGGTGTGGGTTTCTGGACAAACCAGTAATCACGAGCTCCATGAAGTGACGAACAGGCCCCTGACGTGGAAAGCCCTCTTCTAAGTGTTTCTCCAAAAATATATGCTCATGAAATGGTACACTAGCTTCCTCTTCCAAGTCTATGGGTTAAAAAAAAGTTAAGTACAACCATTATCAACATGTAATAAAATTAATCAAAATGATTTCATACCAGTGTCATTGTCTATAGGATACTGCCACATTTTCCCTTGTTGGGTCCACTGGATCATTTCCTCAAAACCATTACGAGGCATATGATTGGTAACTGTAGATAATTTGTCTGAATAATCCATATCCCATAAAGTCATCCGTGCTAAGTTATAACAGTTTGTTATTAAAAATGAAATCAAATTTACTGAATTATTACATTGAGTCAGTTGTCAATTGGACATTACCAACTGTAGGCAAAGCAGTAACTTCTGGAGAGAAAATGTTCAATCTCTTCACTGTAAATAGGTTTCGCCTAATAAAATAGGACATGAAAAATTAGAGATGTCTTTTACAAAAAAATTACAACATTTTAAATGATACCTTTTTCGAACACTATCCAGTTCCCCAGTGATTCCTCTTTCATGTGTGTAACCTCGGCCATCATCATCAAACCTAATCTGATTAGCTGGCCGAGCATTCAGTCGATTTGGATTCTTTCCTATTTTCATTTCTGCTATGATTACCCTGTAAATGTAAATTAAATTATGTTTAATTAGTTATTTACCAAACTACATTTGTATGTTATTTTTATGAGTATTCAAAAATTGAATTGGGTTCATAAGTAATATGTGAACCATCTTAACTCAACGAACCCAATATTGTTCCCATGTCCTTTCTTTTGTGCCTCAGTTTCATGCTGGCGCAGTTGCTGAAGAAGCTCGGACTCTGCCTGACTGGGATTAGGGAGAGTGGAAGCTGCAGCTGATGCAGCAGCAACGAGGTCCGGCGCCAGAGTTTCACTAAAAAAATAAAATATAGAATAATGGAGAAAGGTGGCACTGAATTGACTACATCTCTCTTCTTCTTACCTTTGTTGTGAATTTTGTACTGTAGCATTCTGAAACATACTAATAGTGCTCTCCAAGGAGTTGGGTCTTGGTTTTGGTGTGGAAGAAATTTCTTGTCTTCCCTTCAGTCCTTTTAGCTTCCTTTTGTTGGTTACATCTATTTTCATTGAACCAAGTAGGTTCAGAAGACCCTCCTTCCCACTCCTGGCCTTCTCTGTTACGGGTGTTGTTGCATATGGTTCACTTGTAGTTTGGGACTGTGTGGCACTTTCATCTTCTGGTATCAATGTTGTGGACTTTACTTCCAATTGAGGTTTTTCATTAACTGGCTCTATAGCTGGATTTCTTTCAACGTCCACGTCAGGTGTATTGTCTGAAGATTTACACTTAATTGGTGAATTTGAAGGAGCTTCAGTCTTCTCACTAAATTGAGCGGAACATGTTCTGAGTCCTTTAGCGCCAGCTGTGTTTGTCAATCTGAAATAAAACACTAGTTAATTTTAAAACACATCACAAAAAATCCTACATACACAAACACTACATATCGTGGGATACATATAAGATAAGATAAGACTTTATTGATCTCACACAGGAGAAATTTACTTGTCACAGTAGCTCCAGGTAGGGACAGTTTGAACAAGAAGACAAGTGCATGCAGGCAAAAAAAGGCATAAAGATAGGTGGTAATAATAATTTAAAAAAATAAGTAATAAATCGAATAATAATATAGGTTTTACATATCAATAATCATTCATCAAATACAACAATAACAACAAAGCCATATTACTTTATAGATTAAATTAAATAAAACAACCGCAACCACATATGTAACATCATGTTATGAGAATAACCTAAGTAGGACGAGCCGCTTCATTTGAATAAAATCTCACCTAAAATGTGCCGCTGAAGATTTGTCACATTTAAATACCAAAGCAAAAACATCAGAGAATTTGCCCGGGATGTTTGGACCTGAGAACAAATTCCGCAGGTTTATACAGCTTTTATACATGTTCACGTCTTGAAATGCCCTTCCACGACAAGGTACAGTTTCCTACTGCATAAAGTTACCGGGGAGATATTAATTCTATCGTTAGTTCCGGCCACAAAATCAACAAAGTAAGCAAAAAAAGCGTTTATAGCATATAGCATCTATATTGATGTCAGACCCCAAATTATACATATTGGCTGGCATTTTATTTTTATTTTTCTCTTATGTAAATTGTAAATTGTTTTTTGCATGTCTCCCCGTTCTCTGTGTTTTCCTCGCGATGTTTCAACCGGAACTCAAAATGGCGACGCATCACAGGCGCTGATTCAGAACAGAGCTAACCTCTGTGTATGACAATTTCTTTAGTCTTAATGACACGCGATTGAAGTTTATTGTCCTTTTTTGGCTCGGCAAAATAAACATATTATGACATCTTAACAGCAATAGTTTAAATTTGATCGTGTTACCGATTAAAAGCGAACAAAGCGCAACTTGAACAGGTAAGTGTAATGGGAAGCCTTTAGCTTTCTAGCAATTAAGCTAACTTGCTTTTAAAATTTTAGTACTAAACTATTTGAACTTAAAATGCGTTTTATGCAGTAGTACGTTTAAAGTTAAAATCAAATGTTGTAAGGCCGGTTTTGTTGTTGCTGTTCTTGTTGTAGCCTCTTGCTCCTTCAGACTGACAAGCCCGCTCTTACTGCATGGGTTTGTTTATGTAGCGGAAACAGATGAAAGCAGATTTTCTACATGTTTTACATTTTGCTTTGTTTGGAAGCAAAATAGTTATTTAGGTAATTGCATTATATGAACCAATGGCCATAACATGTGATTTCTTTTGTTATTAATAATGATTAATACCTATTTTAGTCTCTCCAATACATGCACATTGTGATTTGTGTCCACTGTATAAGCCAGTTTGTGATTGCATTGTGAAGATACTAATTGTTGCTTTATTTCTCTGGCAGTGGAAATGGCAGAGGAACGGCGTCAGAAGCAATGTTCAGTCAGTCTTCCCACAGAGTCCATGAAAGCCATGGCAGAGTCTGTTGGTGTGGGACAGCTCCAGGAGGATAGCTGTGTTGCCCTAAGTGAAGAAGTCAGCTATAGGATAAAAGAGATTGCGCAGGTAATTTACATGTCACATGATTCTATGATGTGTTTAATTGTACAAATGTACAATTTTTATAGGATGCGCTCAAGTTTATGCATCATGGAAAAAGACGGAAATTAACCACAAGTGATCTAGATAATGCCCTAAAGCTCAAGAATGTTGAGGTAAGTAAAAACGTATTGTTTAACATTTTTGATACTTCAGATGTGCTTTGCTTATTAATTTTATTTTGTGAAATTCCATAGCCCCTATATGGGTTTCAGTCCCAAGAGTTTATTCCTTTTCGTTTTGCAAGTGGTGGTGGAAGGGAACTGCATTTTTATGAAGAAAAAGAAGTTGATCTCAGCGATATAATCAACACACCACTCCCCAGAGTCCCACTTGATGTCTCCTTAAAAGGTAACTCTTAAACACAACATACTAAAGTGAGGCAAGTTTTACAATGTTCATAATGGCTAACATATGTTATTATTTTCTCCAGCTCACTGGTTAAGTATTGAAGGGATGCAGCCATCAATTCCAGAAAATCCACCACCTGGTTAGTCCTGATAACAGTGCCACGTGTTTTGACTCCTAAATCACTGTTGTTAATACAACATTCATATTAATGTTATTAGCATCAAAAGAGCAACAAAAGACTGAATCAACAGAACCTCTCAAAGTTGTTAAGCCTGGTCAGGAAGAGGATGGCTCTATTCAGGGAAAAGGTCAAGTCGGAACAACTGCAGATGGCAAAGGTCAGTCTGTAACTATTCAATTGATTGAAATTTGCTATCTGGTGTTAGATCTAAATTTTCAAATATTGCATATATTTTTCTATCAATTTTAAGGAAAAGAGAAGGGACTGATCAGGCTGAAGCCACGCAGCACTCACGAGCTTTCAGTGGAGCAGCAGCTCTACTACAAGGAAATTACAGAAGCATGTGTTGGCTCCTGTGAAGCAAAGAGGGCTGTAAGTTGCATATTGTTTTTTTGTATACCATATTGTTTTGTTGTATACCATTTCCTGGATATGAAATACATGTACTATTGTATCTTTGTCCAGGAGGCATTGCAGAGTATTGCAACTGATCCAGGCTTGTATCAGATGCTTCCAAGATTCAGCACATTTATTTCTGAAGGGGTAAGATCTTGTTTGCATTTTTTTTTCTTTTTGTTGGAAGAACGTTTCCTTGAGAATGTCTTACTTCTCAATGTGTTAAAGGTTCGTGTAAATGTGGTACAAAACAACCTGGCTCTACTAATTTATCTGATGAGAATGGTTAAAGCTCTAATGGACAACCCTACCCTGTACTTGGAGAAATATGTAAGTAAAGCAACATGCACGAAATATTAAATCGTTTTACCTTACTATGGAAATATTTCCTAATATTATCTTTGTGCTTGTAGTTGCATGAGCTCATACCAGCTGCTGTTACCTGTATTGTAAGTAAGCAGCTGTGTTTGAGACCTGATGTTGACAACCACTGGGCCTTACGAGACTTTGCTGCTCGACTAATGGCCCAGAGCTGTAAAACTTTCAGTACAACAACAAACAACATCCAGTCTCGAATCACAAAGACATTTACAATGGTGAGAAAATAGAACTTCATGTGGAAATTATACACATTTAGTACATAGGCATATATGTGGTTGAAGTTATGTTTTTATTGCGTAAAAAACACTTTTTCTGGATGGTAAATTCCAGAGTTTGCTAGACGATCAAACCCAGTGGACGACACGATATGGCTGCATTGCTGGACTTGCGGAATTGGGTCCTGATGTGAGTTTTTTTGTTTGTTTGTTTGTTTTTGCAGCTCTATTGACTAAAGTCTCCTATTTTGTCTTTGCAGGTGATAAAAACACTTATTCTTCCTCGGCTTGCTGTAGAGGGTGCTCGCATCAAAGCAGTGATGGAAGGGCCGGTGATTTCCAATATTGATAAAATAGGAGCCGACCATGTTCAAAGCCTTTTACTGGTAATGTATCACTTATCTTTAAATGACAGTTGCATCATCTTCATTAATCTAACATTGTGATTTTCTTTTAAGAAACACTGTGCCAGCGTTATTGCAAAGATCCGTCCTCAACCTGATAATGTAGAACAATACCGTGTGGACTATGGTTATCTTGGACCAATGCTTTGCTCTCATGTAGTGAAAGCTAGAAACCAGGCAGCACTCCAGGCACAGCAAGTTAACAGAACTACGTTAACAATCACACAAGTTAGTACGAATTCTTACATTTGCATGTCTATAAAATAAATTATACAATAATGTGTTACGGTGTTATGTTCCATCCATCCATTTTCTTCCGCTTATCCGGGGCCAAGTCACGGGGGCAACAGTCTAAGCAGGGACTTCCAGCTCCTCCGGGGGGACCCTAAGGCGTTCCCAGGCCAGCCGGGAGACATAGTCCCTTTAGCGTGTCCTGAGTCTTCCCCGGGGCCCCCTCCCGGTGGGACATGCCCGGAACACCTCCCGAGGGAGGCGACCAGGAGGCATCCGGAACAGGTGCCTGAGCCACCTCAGCTGGCTCCTCTCAACGTGGAGAAGCAGCGCCTCTACTCCGAGCCCCTCCCTTGTGACTGAGCCCTGATAGGGTGTTTCCTCCACTCTGCAGAGGAAACTCATTTCGGCCGCTTGTATCCGCAATCTTGTCCTTTCGGTCATTACCCAGAGCTCATGACCATAGGTGAGGGTAGGAACGTAGATTGACTGGTAAATTGAGAGCTTCGCCTATTGGCTCAGCTCCCTCTTCACCACAACGGTCTGATACAACGACCGCATCACTGCCGACGCTGCACCGATCCGCCTGTCAATCTCACGCTCCATCCTCCCCTCACTCGTGAACAAGACCCCGAGATATTTGAACTCCTCCACTTGAGGCAAGGATTCCCCACCCACCCGGAGAGGGCAAGCCACCTTTTTCCAGTCGAGAACCATGGTCTCAGATTTGGAAGAGCTGATCCTCATCCCAGCCGCTTCACACTTGGCTGCAAACCGCCCCAGTGCACATTGGAGGTCCCGGTTCGATGAAGCCATCAGGACATCATCATCCGCAAACAGCAGAGATGAGATCCTGTGGTTCCCAAACCGTATCCCCTCCAGCCCCTGACTGCGCCTAGAAATTCTGTCCATAAATATAATGAACAGAACCGGTGACAAAGGGCAGCCCTGGCAGAGTCCCAACATGCACCGGAGACAGGTCAGACTTACTACTGACAATGCGAACACAGCTCCTGCTCCGGTCATACAGGGACCGAACAGCCCTTAGCAAAGGGCCCCGGACCCCATACTCCCAGAGCACTCTCCACAGGACCCTACGAGGGACACCGTCGAATGCCTTCTCCAGGTCCACAAAACACATGTGGACTGGTTGGACAAACTCCCAAGCACCCTTGAGCACCCGATGGAGAGTATAGAGCTGGTCCAGTGTTCCCCGGCTGGGACGAAAACCACACTGCTCCTCCTGAATCCGAGGTTCGACTATCGGTCGAATTCTCCTCTCCTGAGGCTGAGGAGTGTGATTTCCCGATAGTTGGAACACATCCTTAGGTCCCCCTTCTTAAACAGAGGGACCACCCTGGTCTGCCAGTCTAGAGGCACTGTCCCCGACCGCCACGCGATGTTGCAGAGACGTGTCAGCCAAAACAGCCCTACAACATCCAGAGACTTAAGATACTCAGGGTGGATCTCATCAACTCCCGGGGCCGTGCCACTGAGGAGCTTTCCAACCACCTCAGTAACTTGAGCCAGGGTGATGAATGAGTCTGCCTCCGAGTCCCCAGCCTCTGCTTCCTCCTCGGAAGACGTGACGGCGGGATTGAGGAGATCCTCAAAGTATTCCTTCCACCGTCCGATAACATCCCCAGTCGAGGTCAACAGCTTCCCACCCGCACTGTAAACAGTGTTGGTGAAGCACTGCTTCCCCCTCCTGAGGCACCGGAAGGTTTGCCAGAATTTCTTTGAGGCCGTCCGATAGTTCTCCTCCTTGGCCTCTCCGAACTCCTCCCAACCCCGAGTTTTTGCCTCTTCAACTGCCCAAGCTGCAGCACGCTTGGCCCGCCGGTACACATTGGCTGCCTCAGGAGTCCCACGAGCCAACAAGGCCTGATAACACTCCTTCATCAGCCTGACGGCATCCCTTACTTCCAGTGTCCACCATTGAGTTCGGGAATTGCCACCGTGACAGGCACCACAGACCTTATGACCACAGCTACGGACGGCCGCATCGACAATAGAGGCCGAGAACAAAGCCCATTCGGACTCTATGTCCCCAGCCTCCCCCGGAATCCGGGAGAAGCTCTCCCGGAGTTGCAAGTTGAAGGTGCCCCTGACAGAGGGCTCTGCCAGATGTTCCCAACAGACCTTCACTACGCGCTTGGGCCTGCCAGGTCTTTCCAGCTTCCTCCCCCGCCAGCGGACCCAACTCACAACCAGGTGGTGATCAGTTGACAGCTCTGCCCCTCTCTTCACCTGAGTGTCCAAGACACGTGGCTGGAGGTCAGATGACACGACAACAAAGTCGATCATCAACCTCCGTCCTAGGGTGTCCTGGTGCCACGTGCACTGGTGGACACCCTTGTGCTCGAACATGGTGTTTGTTATGGACAAAATGTGGCTAGCACAGAAGTCCAATAACCGAACACTGCTCGGGTTCAGATCAGGCAGGCCGTTCCTCCCAATCACCCCTCTCCAGGTGTCACTGTCATTGCCCACGTGGGTGTTGAAGTCCCCCAGGAGAACAACAGAGTCCCTGGCCGGTGCACTGTCAGTACCCCTCCCAGGCACTCCAAGAAGGCCGTGTACTCTGCGCTGCTGTTCGGCCCGTAGGCCGACACAACAGTGAGAGACCTGTCCCCGACCCGAAGGCGCAAGGACGCAACCCTCTCATTCACCGGGGTGAACTCACAACACACAGCGTCCCCCAGGACCTGTTTGCCTTGGGTGACCCTACCAGGGACATAAAGCCCCCGACAACATGGCTCCCGGGATCATTCGGGCACTCAAACCCCTCCACCACGTTAAGGTGGCGGCTCAAGGAGGGGTGTTATGTTATTTGTAATACTTGTCTTACAGCCGCGGCCAACCCTCTCAGTATCTCAAACCGGGTTAAGTGGATCTACAGGACCTCGAACTCCCAGCATCATCAAGGTCCCAAGTTCCCTAACACTGATGTCGCCTCGTCCAGGGACGCCTTCTCAGCCTTCTCCACCTGCCACCAAATACATTGTGATGGGCACTAGTGCAGGGGCTGCTTCTACTCAGCAGGTATAAAGGTTTGATCATTAAACTGTTAAATGCTCATGCTCTCTTTACACTTCAGTTAGATGATAAATGAGACAGCTTTGCAAATCAAGCACTAAAAGTCTTTTTTTTTTCTTTTAGGTGATCACCCTCAGCTCTTCTCAAACAGCCTCGTCAGTCACCAGCACGGTTCCCAGCGCCTCATCTACTTTGCAGCCTTTAGTAAAACTAGAGTCTGGAAGTGGGTCTGCATTGACTGCATCTAGGCCTCTGCAGAAATACATTGTTGTGTCATTACCGACATCTGCCCCTTCTTCACTGGAGACTAAAAGCTCAGTGCTTTCAACCTCAATTTCCTCATCTTTAGATCCGGGGATCAACCGGTCTGACTCTCCTGGAGCAAACACACAGTCGCCACACTGACACTTTTTTATTATTTTAAGACACTGGTGCAGCTGGACACACAAAACTATCTCAAAATTCTGGATGGACACCATCTGAACTGTGTTACAGAGCAGAATTATGACAAAATTGTAAATATAATAATGCCCAGTAGAAACTGTCATCTACATGGTCTCTTAGTATATTATTATTATAGATTTACTGTTCATTTTTTTACTCCAGCACAAATCTGTTTTGTATAAGTGACACATTTTTGACTGTTGTGCATCTTTTATTTGTATGTCAGTGTCATGCCCAAGCAGCGATTTACATTGTGACTGACTAAATATCTTATGCAAAAATAAAATATTTTTTTCTATTTCTGGTGAAACAACACAACAGTTACGCTTGTGTATTCCCTAGACATCATCTAACACAGACAGTGTATATAAAAGTGGATTAGTATTTTTAAGAGAAGACTCATTTACTGCAACTCTCAGACTTACTTGCAGGAAAAACAAATCTATGCCAGACGTCCATTTATTCATTAGTCAGGTGTGAAATTATATCAAAAAGTTTAGACTTTGGGAAGTAGCGGCACGGTGGCTGAGTGGCTAGCACTCATGCTTCACAGCAAGAAGGTTCCGGGTTCGATCCCCGGGTCACCCAGGCCTTTCTATGTGTGTTCTGTGTGGAGTTTGCATGCATGGTCTGGGTTCGATCCCCCGGTCGCCTGGGCCTTTCTGTGTGGAGTTTGCATGTTGTCCCCGTGTCTGGGTGGGTTTCCTCCGGGCACTCCGGTTTCCCCCATCAACCCAAAAAAACATGCATGATAGGTATCCTCCAGCTTAGGTCCTGACAAAGCCAAAGCAAGAAGATCATGGAGATGGTCCCCGGGCGCAGTAATGTAATGTGCTGCCCACTGCTCCTAATAACAGGATGGGTTCAATGCAAAGATGAATTTCCCCAGTGTGAGATCAATAAAGTTGCTTCTTAGTGCTGATTTGATTCAAGTTTTCCATTCAAACAGAATCACATTTATACGACTCAGGTGAAATTTACACCAAAGAAATATATTTTGTTTGTTTAAATAACTGGGTATGATTTTTAGCTAAATATAGTCTAATCTGAGAAGGCCGTCTCCACAACATAATTACTACAACTCCCAGAATTACTTGCGTGTAAAAAAATATATACATATTTATACCCCGGATGTTCTGGCTGGATCGCCAGATAGTTTAGAAGATAAAACGCTATAAGAAAGCTAGTGAACAAATATGAATTATAAAATACGAGATGCAAGAAAAGAAGACTGCAAAGACATTGCACGAATGATTATGGTAAGTGGTAAATTATTGCATTACAACAAATCTCTTCCAAGAAAATGTGTTTGTATTTTCCAGGAGTTGGCCGTTTTTGAAAAAATGGCAGACCAAGTGAAGATTTCTTACCAAGGTAACGTGACGATGTCGCGCCTGCTCCAAAAAATAGACTAAAGACAGAAATACACTTGCAGTTGCTGTTTGCAACAAATAAATAACTAATTTGACATGTTCATTAATAATAGGCTACCTGCTATGGTTAATCTCAGATTTCCACACCCACTGGGGCAATTTATCACACTTATCTTTATCACTGTCTTTTTTAAACTAAAATGAATGTTACTATTTAAGATGATTTGTATTTTTTTGTTCAGCTTTGGTATATGTAGTAATTGTTTATACAAACAAGTTTCATTTAAGTAATGAGGGCATCTGAAGTTCTGACCTCTGATTACGGTCAGAGCGATTCATTCTGACCGTACTCTGTAAACTGTGTTGTATTGCTCACATTGTTGTCAAATTAATTGGGGCCCGAGCACTGAAGGTGCGTAGGACCCTATTGTTGTTGCTCCGTTTCCGTATTATTCTTGTTCACACACACTCGGGCAATTTTGAGCATGTTCCCATGCTTCAAAACGAATGTAACTTTGCACGGGCATCACAAAGTGCGGCCAGTACGACCACAAAAAGACCCGGGGAGCTCGCTAGCGCCCCCTAACGCAATTTAAGCCGGGGCTGGCATACCATTTAAGATAGCCGCACGAAATTTGGTATGGATATGTATCCCAGTAAGACGAACAAAAAAGTCCATACAAAGGTAGGGCCACGCCCAACAGGAAGTGAGATAATTGGGCTTTTGTGTGATTTGACATACAATGAAATTTGAAATACTCCTGAACCGTAACTCAGATGGGCGTAATTTTTGGTGTACATGAACTCAAGACCATGGAGATGTTAAATTGCGGACGAATTTCAAATGTGATGTAATATGATGACACGGCGGATTCATAAATTTAGGTATTTGATTAAATGTACCCAAATAAACAGGAAATGGGTCACAAATCCATTTTGCCGTAGTTCTCTGGACTAAAGCTTCAAAGGGTAATGTATATGAGGCACCACGTTGTGCAACATTTCCCGGTGCGTAACTGGCATTCTGACATAGCGCTCCCATGTGATTCGCAAGTGAACTGTCACTGGAAAATGTTCCCACCCAAAATGACCACTTTAACACAAAGAGGATCTGTGGGTTGCATTTACACATTTCAGCCAAACACACGAAAGTCGATATGAATGTGTATCTCACTAAGATTAACAAAATTGTAATTGGGAAACGCATCGAGCAAATTAATTCCTTTTGGCCGAAATCTTTCTCTGGCGACGTTAGACTCCAGTCTAAGGCGGAGGAGCACCAGATACCGCGGGGGTCAGTGGCGACAGACTCGGACAATGGCTGGGTGAGCAGGAACGCTTTCCACCACTTATTTTAGTCTCTGGACTGTGGGGAGATGCCCAAATTTGCCCTGGGGGTGGCATATCCCTTTAAATGTACCCAAATAAACAGGAAATGGGTCACAAATCCATTTTGCCGTAGTTCTCTGGACTAAAGCTTCAAAGGGTAATGTATATGAGGACTACCAACATTTTTATGTAAAATAACGAATTCCTCTGGCGTCTAGTATTAGCATATCTAGGAATTCGTAAAACAAAAGAGAGTAGCTGGGATAGGTTCAGAGCTTTGTTCAGGGTAGTTAGCTCCTCCCTTGCAGCTAGATATAAACAGGGTCTAACCAGCATGAGGGCCAGAGCTGACGAAGCCTCTCAGATGAGCGGCGAAACGTTTTCAACCAAACAAACTTTGTCCAGTTGACAAATTGAACTTCTCCTTTTATCATGGATTCTACCTGGACGACTGAGGGACTTTTCACGCATCTTAGGAAAATTGTAATTGCAATGTCATGGCCACGCCCAACAGGAAGTGAGATAAGAAGACTTGTATTGCGATTTTGTGTGATATGACATACAATGGATTTTAAAACACTCCTCCTACACCGTACATCAGATGGGCGTAAATTTTGGTGTACATGAGCTCAAGACATTGGAGATGTTAAATTGCGAAGGGATTTTTGATATCTTGTAAGATGACAAAATGGCGGCCTGATGAATTTTGCTACCATTTGAAAGTGCCAAATTCAATAGGAGGTGTGTCACCACTTCATTTAGCAGGGGTTTAAAAGCCTGGAACCCCATAGGCTTATGTATATTGTGACTATGAACATTTTCAAGCAAATTAAATGGTAGTTTGGCATAGCGCCACCATATGGTAGGCAAGTGAACTGCAAGAAAATACAGTAGCTTAGCCCCCTAAATGCAAAGTGGGTCACGGTGAGCATACCACTTGAGCCAACCACACGAAATTTGGTATAGCCTTGTATATGATGAAGAGAAACATTTTTATGCAAATGAACTGCCCATCTGTCATAGCGCCACCATGTGGTAGACAAGGGAACTGTAAAAAAAATGCACTGAAGCTGCTACTGTGCTTTAGATTGACATGACATCTTGTGCGGCTGAAAATACTTTGTATTGCTGGCATGGAGCATGCCCCCCCCACCCCCGTAGGCCGCAAGTGCGAGGGCCCGATAACGCCGCTTGCGGCTTTATTCCCTATTGAAATGTGAACATTATCCATTCATTTGGGTGATGTTTTGTTTTTAAAGGGGGTTTAACTATAGGATAAATTAATAGTGAAATTAGAAATCTCATTATATACAATTTTATGGTCAGATAAAAGTGTAGGCAGATTTTTAGGTTTCAGTTTTGAAAGTATTCATATGTTTATTACTACTTAACATTTTAGCCAGTCAATCTTGTAATTATTATGTTTCAGATCTGGAACGTGATGGCTTCTGTCAAATTCCTTTTTTTGAATGTCTGATCGCTGAGGTGTCCGATGAGCACATATCCAAATGTGGTATGATATATAGGATTTCATTAAAAACTATTCCTACTTAAAAATGAAAGTAGAGTATAGACCTGTGTGTATTTGAATTACAGGTCACACAATAGTTGGATATGCACTTTACTATTACACTTACAGTACATGGAAGGGAAGAACAGTGTACATGGAAGACCTCTATGTGATGCCTGAATTCAGAGGTGAAAATGGAGGCGAGGATCACAATAATTACCATAGCAATAATGCATTCAAGTTATTTGATATTTGTTGTTAAAGGTAATGGCATTGGCAAAAGCCTGATGAGCAAAGTAGCAAAGGTAAACTGTTTTTAACTAGACTCAATCATTCATTTTCCTTGTGAAGTGGTTCTTTGTAACAACAAATTGTTCATGTATTTTTTCAGATTGCAGTAGAGAAGCAATGTGTGCGTCTGCAGCTATCTGTTTTAGACTGGAATTCTCCAGCCCGAGATTTCTACGCCACTAAAGGGGCTCAGGACCTCACTGATAGCGAAGGATGGCACTTTATACGATTTGATGGTTTAAGTCTTGATAACTTGGTGAAGGACGCTCCTCAAGATTAAGCTGGTCTAGGTCTGGCTTTTTGCCACATTTCTTAAGACATGAAAGTCTGTTTTTCTTTTATAATAAATACAAAATTGTAATATATGTGGTATAACCCTGTTCATTTATCCCTCACAAACAAAGAACACATAATCATAATAAACATCACCATCATGTGTAGTCTTTGTTGTCCAATTGAATTAAATTTGGTGAAGCAATATGGATGGTCTTGCCTCTGGGGGGTTGCTTTAGCTACTCAAAATATGCTGTACAAATTGCACTCAAAAGAAGTATCTATGTTTATTGTTATTTTATTTATGTATAAAAACAACACAATGCACACAAAATCTAAAAGTTATAAACCTGTTTCTTGGCTGTAACTTAAATGTAGAATTCTAATGGTTTGGATTGTCATTAACTCCAGTAACTGTTTATGGTAAGCTTACACAAAGTGAAATTGTACAAAAGGAAATATAAAACAACAAAGTATAACATAACACATATATAACAAAAAAGTACAGGTTTGAGACAAGACATGAATACACAGTACTATACATCAAAATTATAGTTTCTACAGAATCTGATTTTTATTTTATTGGTTTGTGTGTGTGTGTGTTTTCTGCTTCATTTAAATCAAACTTCACCTCTATATATTACGTAAATTAAAAACAACAGCAAGTGTAGTGTTTGTTTAACCTTTTAAACATAAGCATTTCTTCCATAGTTGCTGGGCACAGACTGAGATGGTGCCATAACTGAAAAGACATGGCCTCTGGAGGATGGTTGGTACGGATAGGACCTGTAATCCAAGATAACAAAATATAACTTGTTTTTTTGTTTTTTTGTATTATAATACTTTATTAGTAGATCACTTACACTTTTTCATCTGTTGTCTTTCCTTTGCATGCAAACAGCAGACATGCCCCTCCACAAATGGCCAGTGTTGCTGAAGACCAACCAATGTATAGTCCCTCTCCAATCTCATACCTAGCCAATGGGGTTTAGAATGTAATTTAGTGATTTTATGATTATATGATTATAATGTATAGTATGATTTGACGTACTTTGTCCCTGGATAGAACTGGTCAAAAAACTGCTGCGTGATATTGGCTGCATACCAGGACACAGCAATCATGGTGCAAATTCCTAAAACACAACAAAGAATACTCCATAAACAGTTGGCAAAAATGGCTGATTGATTTGATTTATTGTCACTAAATTAAAACAAACAATAAAATTACAATTAGTAACTCACTCTGACACAAATAAGAAAACATGGTGAAGCCAATGGTGACCCGTGGTTCATTCTCCTAGCACTAAGACAGCTTTCTTCAATCTTGTCTATAATACTTGTATTAATATGAAATGTTTTTATTTATTTATTTATTTGATAGGGACAATGCACATTAATGAACATAAGTATAAAACAAATGTAAATATGCTGAATTTTAGCTAGAAAGCTAGTTTTCATCCGTAGTCCCTAGGCAGGCAAATACATAAAAATACAACATACAATACAAGCAGCACAAACAAAAGTCTAGTGATCGCATGACTGGTTGGTTTTCAGCCATAGTTTCAGTTACTATTACTAATGAACTTATATTTAAGTTCATTAGTAACTGTTTTTTCCATTCAAACTACTCATCATAGATGTATGTGTAGATGTAGTTTAAATTCAAATAGACCAATGTAAACATGGGTCAGTGCAGGCTTTTGTGTCACAGCTCAGCTGATAACCCTATGAACATGTGACTCATTCAGGGATATCTTTTGTAAACAGTTTCAGATCTGAGTGTTTTTACACAGACCAACACTGCAGTGAAATAGAGAAATATTTTTTTTAAGTAAAAGTGAGACTTTACTATGTGCCCAACCAAATGTTAAGATATTGTTGTATTGACCTTGCAATAGAAAGAACGCTCCTCCTATGGCAGCAATCCTTCCTTTTAGGATGTAATTTTCTCCTCCGATTTTTGAGCACTGCATTCCAACCAGAGTCGCCACAAGACCAAATGTGCCAAAGACGATGGATGCAATCATGAGAGCCCGTGAGGCCTGGATGTACCCTGCGCACAGACACAACAGGAACATGTAAAGGTTAGGGTTAGGTTTAACTTACCCATTTCAATACCATTGTAGCACATAACAGTATCTCTCAAGAATACATTTGGTATAAAGCTGTGTACATGATGGCTACTTGGACCTTTTCAAAAACATAACCCTTGTATTATACAATCAAATAAAAATATAATAACTGTTGATAAGCGAGGAGTTCTTAAGTAATCATCTTACAAGAGACCTAGGTCTCATTGTTATAACTCTTACTCTAACAGTCTTATCAGCTGTTATCTACTTATTATTACTTATTATGACTATTATAGTCTATTATGAATCAGACAGTGCAGTATCCCAGTTTAAACCCAAATATCTAAAATAATCATCAAACAAACAGATATAAGGCAATGTCCATCTGACCAAACTGAACAAGCAGCTTGGAGGAGTGGCGAAACATCTTCACTCTAAAACATTTGTCCAGTTGACAGAATAAGATTAGAAAAAAAAGAAAAAAACAAGTTAATGTTATCTTTTCCACCTTGTTGTCAACAACAGCATTATTCCACAGTGGCCTGTTTACCACCACACTCTTGGTTTGGAGCCTGATTAGTAGCTATTAATAAATAAAGCCACATATCACTATATCACTGAAGCACATACCACTCAGTGCCAGTAATGATGGAAAATCACGGCAGTTGTGGACTCCTGTCGAGTCTGTGGCACAGGACATCCAGAGGTTCTCATAGATGGTGGATGTGGTGATAACATTACCATCCACTGTGGACACCTTCCAGTTTCGATTAGGCAGAGCAATCCCAACCATCAGCCAGCTCAGAAAACCAAGAAAGAACGCAAACGCCTCCACTATGGCATTCATTTTTGCCTAATTTTACAATCCAGAGTACAAAGAAAGTTTTACAGACTCAAACTGCCCTTCTGTGTGAATTCAGTCTCTGACCTATTTGTTTGGCAGTGCAGTGTCGGAGTGCTTCTCCCATCCCCAGCAACAGTCCACTGAAACCTGAGATCAATGATTAATGCCAACTTATAATTTCCTCATTATTCTCCTCTTTATTCAGCCTCTTTCAAGACTAAACGAATGTTTGCTTAACTTGAGAAACAACAGAAAAGTCCAACCTTTGCACTGTCGTCTATATACCCAAAGTCATTAGTCACATCCTGACACCTGCTTTGAACAGTCTGTCAAGATTATCAAACTCTTATTGATGAGATGCAGGTCTCGTGCTCCTCATTGAGCAGGGGGCTGATGGGAAACATCTAGAGGGTGTGAGGCTGCATAGTGGGTGACCTGCAGATGACCAGCTTCACTGATAAAACTATTTGCCTCTCACAGCCATGCCTTAACAGCAACTATCACTGTACCTTTACTCAATAAAGCCATGAGAAAATCCTTAATCAAAAATACTTAAAGTAATGAGCATATGATGTGTCACAGTCCTTAACAGCATGTCCTTAACAGTATTTAGTTAGTGCAAGTTGCAATAAAGCATTATTTTTAAATTGTATTTAGAAATTGTATTCTTTACATCATTTTGTTATTAAATTACCAATGATATTTCTAATGTTGCCTTTATTTATCTCAAGGAAGATGCACTTATAACAATGATAACACTCTGGTGTTCCTCAGTATTAATGATCTGTGCAATTGCTTTAATAAATCTATTTGGAAAGAATGCTCTGAAAATGTAGTTAGTTACAGAATACTGAATACCTGCATTAAAATGTATTTTGTAATGTATTCTGATACATGTTTCAATCAGAGTACTGTATTCAGAATATTTTTACATCAAGTTTCATTGAAATTATAGTGTAAACATACAGCATAAAAACAGCTTTATATTTGTTTTGCATTTTCCATCACTAATTGCAAAAGGAAAACTCTCATGCATACACCACAAGAGAAGTATTTTCTTTTTTTTCATTAACATCTAAAGCCTAATTTGTGTGATCAAGTACTGCAATGTGTTTGAAAAGGAAATTAATTGTCATACTGAAGATATTCTAAATATTTTTGGTAATATATATTTTAGTAGATGCATTCAGTTCAGTCTTATGTTGTTCAGTTTTGAAGAAAACATATCTCAACTGTATCAAGTATCAACTGTGCTCATCCAGAGAATCTTATTTCTTTTATACTGTATACAAAACATCATTCGCTGACTTTAATGTGATAATATATATATACTATACATATGATAGAATGGGCAGTAAGTGATCTGGACTTTGGATCTGGATCTGTTTTATATATGCTATAAGACACAAATAGGCAATATAACGCTGCACCTTTGACAATATGTTTTTCCCTGTCTTTTTTGTTTTGTTTTTGTTTAAAACAAAAAACAAAATTTTCAAATTTCAAGAACTAATCTTCCATCAGTTTGTGTTGCCTTATCTTGATTTGTCTTTACTAGAGAGAATATGCACACTCAGCATTTACAGGTGATTCTCCAACTATCAAATAATTAGTGTCCCAGGCAGAAATAAGAAAAACAAAAACACGTTTGTAATTTTTTTATTCATGCTGCACTTACTAGATATAAAGACAAAGTTACAAAAATGTATGATAGATAAATTATTATAATATTATAATAATTATTTTTATCAATATCTTCATCAACATTTATTTATCAACATCTGAATGATGAATAGGTAAGCAAAGCTTTAACATTTTAAACAGCTCATTCTGCCAACTTATTTCAAATAGACTTTCACATTTTGGCTTATACTGTATACATTTTAGTCTTCTCTGTCTTTAGTCTTCTCTGACAATAGAAACTCAATATACAGAAACATAAAGAAGACATGTATGTTTCTTACCTGGCAGAGCAAAAAGTGAAGGAAAATCCCTGCAGTTGTACAGCCCGGTGGAGTCACTTGCACAAGACATCCACAGGTTCTCATAGATTGTAGACGTTACAATGACACTGCCATCTTGAGTGGACTCTCTCCAATACTGATCCTCTAATGAAACAAAAATTAAAATCCAGCTAACAAAGCCTAGAAAAAGTGCTACAGTCTCAACAATATCTCTCATGTTAAAAGATAGTTGATAAATATTTTACAAAAAAATTCAAATAAATATGATAATTCAAGTGCCTTGAGCTCTATTGGCCACTAGTGAATCTGATATACATTTTGGGAGAGTGAGAACTGACTCAGGATTTTTTTCTCATGCTCCCAGACTAATTTGAACATTGATTTGCCAGCTGTACCTTGATTATAAGACCGCTATTCCCGCCCAAAATTGATGACATTTCACTCAGTCAGTTAGTTGCCATAGAAATGTAAGTATGCATTCAGTTTAATTGCTTCAGTTCATAGATATGATAAGGCGCCACTTACAGCCTTAATACGCATGTTTTAAAGGGCTATAAGAAGTTAAAGGGATCATTTTAACAAATATTTTTTGTCTAAAATTGTTGGGAAAAAATGTTTTATGTATATTTTGTAGTTCTAATGAACAATATTACCTTGCAAATTTGACACTGCCAAGTATAGTAAGTAGTATTTTTACTTTCTATGTCCATAGTACTAATAACTCTCCTGCCTTAGGCATTGTCTTGTCTTTTGAGGAATTGGTAGCTTGTGAGTTTAGTAAGGTTATTCTCGTCCTCTTGCTTAGCAAATACTATAATCAGTGTAGACAATGGAATGATTTACTTAAGTGTGAAGTAAAAGTATATTTTAATATTGGTTAAGCATTAACAGATGGGCACACAGTTACATCTATTGAAAATGCTGTGTATTAATCTTTTGAAATGCAGTATTGACATAGTACAGAGAAGTTTAAAAGGAAAATGGAGAGAGGTCAGGCAGCAGGACACACCCCTATTCAGTAATTTGCTGTACATTACGGCTATATATAATTCAAATAGCATTATTGCTTTGGCATCTCTCATTTGTCAAAGTGCATTTAAAGGTAATGTTTGGCATCTGACATTTATAACTGGTAAAATTGCTTTCATCTGTGTTCATAGAAACAGTATCTTATCACAATCCTTCAGCAGCCAATGATCAGGAACAAAGTACTGCCATATACCGTGCTAAAAGGATACACACATTGCAGCACTGAATCATAAATCATTATGTTAATGTTTTATTTCTTGGCCCTTCCCTCTATGACCTGAAGTATTTGATTGAATCACTTGTGTCCGCATTGACCCCCTCTGTTTCAAGGAGGGTTCAATAATTTTTATTTTCAGTAATTTGACTTCTGACTTTGAGAGGAATTTAAGAGGAAGTGAAGTAAAATAATGACTTACAATATTTGATAAATTAGTGACTGAAAGAAAAGTGTCATGTGACTAATCCTTTCCTCAACTGGCTGTGTATTATGATGGTTTAAAATGGGCTTACTGTAAACCACTGTTTTAACAATGCCACGTTTAGTGTTTGGGTTTTAGCAGCCATTGCATGTATCATGGTTTCGATGTAGTTACAAGATTTGCACATATCTGTCCATCATATGAACCGACATTCACAACTTCCAAGTAACTTCTATGACTATATTTAGGCTATCGATTTTGAAGATACTTTTACTCACAGTGCACTTGCCATTTATCTGACCAAAACAATGCACTTAGTTATTATCTTCAATGTAATTTTCCCTCAAAAATAAAATATAAAGTTGATTTGATTGTTTAACTGGGGATTTCAAATTGTTCCAATTAAAAAATAAACCCACAGTCATGAACTAGTAATGCAAAAATTATTTGTACTATTTATCTGCATATGTGACACAGTTATACAGGGATATATTCTGATAATTTACTTAATTTACTACTTTTTTTTTTTATTTCTATCATTCTAAATGAAAAGAAAAACTTTAAAGACAGTTGCATACATTTATTAAACACTCACTTACCACTCTGATAATAATACATTATGAGCATTTACAAATTAATGTATCAAGCACTGTTTTACACAGATACAATAGCTATATACAAAATAAATAGGATATACTGGTTCAAAAATATTTACAATGTCTCCATTTTCACTGTGGAATCATATTTACATTTATCAGATGTTTGTATGTTTGTTTTTTACATTTTGTACTTATACATTAATTCATATCAATCAACTAAAGTTACAAATTAGTGAATATATAATATAAATAATTAGAGTAACACTCTGTAAATCTTCATTATAAAACTGTGTTAGCTAATCATATTATACATTCTTTTAAAATAAGTAAAGCTTTTACTTTCAACAGTTACCTTCTTGTTGTTATCTCTCAGAACATTACACACCCGCCTCCTTTTGCTTCTACATAGTTTGGGTCGAGGTCATTGGGCAATTTACCGTTCTCTCCCCATATGTTCAGCTCTCCAAACACACCCGTCTCAATCATCTCCTCCTGCCAGGGGATGGGGATGTTCCCTGAAGCAAATTCAGTGAAAAAGTCGTTGTCCTTGTTATCCATAACGATGCCTTTGATGGAGCTGAAGGCCCCCACATCATCAATATTTTTGGCATAAACCATTTTCGGATCAGGAACAAATGGTGGAGGAACCATGCCTGTTTAGAACAATGGATATGTGTTGATACAGCTCATAATTCTCCACACACGTTGTTAATGACTCATACCTGCTTCCAGACGACCCCAGTTTATGTCCTTAAAGAAGGGCTGACTTTTGAGCTCAGCACACTCATTATTTTTGAAACCGAGTCGTTTTGCTGCATCTTTCATCATTAAACCTTCACAAAGGTCTTTACAATCTTTGCTGAAAGCTGGAGTGTAATTGACAGGATCATTAATGATTCTGCGAGCCACTTCTTCATTTTCAACCTAGGAAGAAAAAGCACGTGTTTTGGTCCAATAACAAGATCCTAGAGGTTTATTTCATTTAAAGTACCTTTTCTCCTCTTATTCTGAAGGGCCCTTTGGCAGCGATCATTTCGTACAGAGTGACTCCCAGAGTGAAGTAGTCCACGCAGTAGTCATACTGCTTCTTCTGGAGCAGCTCTGGAGCCATAAAGCCTAGACCACGACAAATAAAATCATGGGGCACAGTTCATTGCTTTACACAATGATCAATTTCAGCTTTGTTACCGGGGGTTCCTGCGTATCCACTGGTCGTGTCTTTTCCTGGAGGAAGTTCAACAGCCAGACCCAAATCAGACAGACGCACGTGTCCTAAAAATAAAGAATTACAATTGCTACAGTGTACTTCAATTCCCATTTCTTTTATTTTGAGCTCCCTGTCTTGTCATTTTCTTTCATGTATTTTCTGGTATGATTACTTCTGTACATGCAGGAACTTAAGTGCTGCGGAGATGACTTGACCCTGACCTGCATCGTCGAGCAAAACGTTTTCGGGCTTGAGGTCTCTGTAGATGATGCGGTGTTGGTGCAGGTGCTCCAGTCCACAGATGATCTGACAGGTGTAGTAACAGGCCCTCTTTTCATTGAAGCCAGGGTTTTTCTCATCAACATTGTACATGTGATATCTGTGAGGAGACATTACAGAGAAGCACTGGTTTAACAATAAAACAACATAGAGACATTTAAATGTGTTGGCTTGTATTGATCTTTATCAGTCAGATCTTTAACATCCCTAAAGTCTGCTGTGTTGCTGCTCCCTTATTGATCAGATGATCCTACAGGGCTCCCTTAATTATAATTTTTATATTTACATATAAAAATACAAAAACTAATGACTAGAGGCTTAATGCTGATTTGAAGTAGTAAATTCAAGCAAATATTATTGTTTTTAAGATATTTTTCTTTTATGTATTTATGTTTCTTTTGTGCTTGTTGTATTGGGCAACACTGATTTATATAAATGCACAGTAAGAGCCCACACTGTACACTGACTGTGAGCTTTATCTCTCATAGGCTGATTAGTGAAGGTGAGTGTAAGCAAGCATGCTGCTGTCTGTCATTAATTTGCTTGTGTCAGTATATTTACAGTATATACAAACATAATGTATATTATGTACCTGAGATCACCTCCATTCATGATGGTCATGACTAAGCAGAGCTCAGACTTGGTCTGGAAGGCATAAGCCAGAGTCACAATGAAGCGGCTGTGAACTTTAGCAAGGATCCTCTTCTCCACCATCGCACCCTAAATTTAAAACAAAATGTGGACAAAATTAGTGTAACAGCCGTAGACTGGGAAAATGTACCCATTGAACCTTTCTTGTTGGTATTTAGAAATGTACTTGTCGAAATATATTTGTTGATATTGGAAATGTATTTATTTTTATTCAAGTGTTAATTTGCTGTTAGTTTTAAAGATACAAGATATAGGTATAGCTTTTGCCGCCATATCAGAGGTTTATGCCTTGTGTCTGTGTACAGGGTTGAGAAGCTTTGTGGGGTCTTAAAGACGGCCACAAGCCTCTTTGAACTGAGCTGTTGAGCTCATAATACTGGTTCACCATCTTTGCTGTTACCCACACACTGTGCATTGTTATGACTCTAGGTGTGGGTTACATGAAACATCTAGTTACTATTATGTATAGAATATGTTTTTCTTATAGGCAATGTCTTACATCATAGCCCTTGCGCTTCTTCAGGCGCTTTTTGTCCAGCTTTTTGTTTGCATACATCTTGCCTGTTGCTTTTGCTTGACAGGCAAACACCTCTCCGAATCCTCCTTTTCCCAGGACTCTGAAGTCCATGAACCACTCCTCATTGACAGGCTGGCCTTCTAGCCACTTGAACTGAACATAACGCAGGAAGTACATGCTGTTCTTGAATCCTGCCAAAGCATTCTTCTCCAGATGTTTGAGCAGCTGCTGCTGGCTCTCTTTAAACAGGTCTCCGTGCAGGTTCTTGTGATCTTCTTTCACTCGAGTCACAGCCTTCTCCTCCAGAAAACTGCAAAAGGTCTTGGATTTGGACTCATAATATTTATTAACAATTTTCTGGGCCTTCTGCAGTCTGTCCTTTTCCTGACAAACCACATAGTCTTCAATGTCTTTCCACAACTGTCCAGCGTTCTTGTGTGTGGCATCGGTGTCCAAATACTGCTGAAACAGGCGTTTGCCTATTGGCTGTTTGACACACATGCTGTCAAAAGTGCTGTCTACTTTGGTTTTCATGTGTTCACATTCTCTGATGTGGGGGAGTTTGAGCCTGGCACGCATCTTCTTGTCTCTCATGGTGGCTGCAGCTGCCCCATCCACGCTGCCACGGGCTGAGACATAAGCCGAATTGGCCACCACCGTCTCCAAGCCTCCAATATCCATGGTTCCAACTGGAAAAACGCAAATAAATGTTAAGTCTCCAGGCAACGCATGGTACAAGTGTGCAAGTTGCTGAAAGCAACACAAAGACACAATCTTATCTTACAGTGTACTGCGCCCTGCTGTTCAATTTGGAGTATAACTGCAAAAATGGTGAATTCTAGTAATTGTCCATGCACTCACCAAAATTGAATTCTCTATGAATCAGTACTGTTATATACCTTATATTTCATCATCAGATGAATTATCCTTAAACTTACATTGTAAGTAAGATGGGGGATGATATCACACAGAAAAATACATAATTTTGTGCAGAGAATAATATTCTCTAGGCCAAGAAACACCAAGTATAGATCACTACTCCCAGCCTTAAGCCATCTGGGTGTATATTTCATGTGAATAAGCTGCTCTGTCTTGACCTGGTACACCTAGTCCAAATACTGTCTGCCAAATTGGTTCTTTTCCTAACTTAACATAATCCAATTAACAGTGACTCTTGATTCCAGAGACTTACTTATTGATGATTAACCTGCTTGGATAAACCTAAATCTACTCTTGTTTGAATATGGCTGTGTGTATCAACTAATGAGCTCATCACACAAATAAAATACTGCATGTACATTTAAGTGTATTTGAAGACCAAGTGTAATAGAAATGCAGCTCATTATTCTCACATTATGAATATTTTGGGTCATTGTTCACAATAAAATGTAGCATATAAATCTACAATATATAAAACTAGTATATACATCTGATATATACATCTATTTTATTTATTTGACAGGGACACAATACACATTGCACAGATCAGAGACAGCTGCAAGTTAATTTGCATTTGTACTCCTTGGTAGAAGCAAAGCAATAGCAGTTTAACAATAACATAGCATCAACATTAACATTTAAATACATCTTAACTATATGCAGCAATGTAAGTACTCACCTTTTTTCTTGCTCAAGACAGCTATCAAAAATGTTTACTCCAGACTGAATTCATGCAAATTTAATTATTTTTTATCCCGTTTGTAACAGTTTTTCCATCAAACTGAAATAAACGTCTGCATGGATCCTGGAGACCTCCTCCTGCCCTGTCTTCTCGCCCTGTGACACCTATAGCAGGGTGAGAAAGATTGGGGCTTCCGGGCGAGGTTTACTCTGCACGTGAAATCCCACTTGATAGTTCATTAGCTGGGGGGGGGGATTACATCTTGACATTAGTGAAGGGAGGGACTTGGATACAAGGTGTTAATGCAATTCAGCAGTAGCCATGTTTACAGATGAAGGTTTTTTTTTAATCTAACCATACAGTTTGCCATAAGCTAAAAAAAAAGTATCTCTGGAGCAACTTACATATCAAATTGGATTAGCGACTGTAGGTGTCTAAGAGCACAGTGCCGTGTCACCCACATTTACATATAGCATCATTTAAATAATTATAGCACACAATAATACACTTTTGTATCACATTTTAATTACTGTCAACAAAAACAGACTTCAAGCACCAAGGAAAGACAGATAAATAAAATGGCATTCATCTGAGAGGATTTAGCCACAGAGTCAGGAAACTGAGAGGAGGGATTTACATCATGCAGCTAAAGAGGAAAGAAACTATGTCAGACTGAACACCTTGACTCAGTTTGTTTATTTTGTTTGTTTATTTACGGATCCCCATTAGTCTCTACAAACATAGAGACTAGTCTTCCTGGGGTCCAATTTAAAATACAATACACTTCAATACATCCAAGCACCATAACAACAGACCAATCAACAGTGAGATTAAGTTACATTATCCAAAACACATACTAAACACTAAAATATGTTACATTCAAAACAGTGAGATTAAGTTACATTATCCAAAACACATACTAAACACTTAAAATATGTTACATTCAACTTTATTCAGCATTATAAAATAGTAATTTCTTAAGACATTTTTTAAAAACAGCATGATTTTGTATGACCATTATGTGTTGTGGCAGCACATTCCAGTGAGAAATGGCTCTATAGAGAAACGTTGCTTTTAGTGCATTAGTTCTTGGTTTTGGTAAAGTGAAAACTGTGGTTGAGGCTCGTCTTGTATTAAACCTGTGTCTGCTACCGGTAAGCTGTAACTGTGAGACCATGTGTAAAGGTCTGTGTGTTGTCCACACTTTATGCAAGGATACAACTAAATTACAGGCCAGTCTGTCCTTGACTTTCAGCCACGAAAGTTCCTTATGCATAGTACTGATATTAGTCCTAAAAGAGCAGTTTAAAGCAAGATGTGCCGCTCGATTCTGAACTATCTGGAGCTTTTCCAAGTCTTTGTTTGCAGCACTAGACCAAACATTAGGACAATAGTCCAGCTGAGATAAAACAAGAGAGGAAATTACAAGTTTTCTTGTTTCCGTTGGCATAAAATAAGCATTGCTTCTAATTATTGCAATATTCCTACTCATTTTAGTAACAATATTATTTATATGAGTTGACCATGTCATAGTTTGGTCTAATGTGACACCTAAAAGTTTAATTTCCGTGAGTTGTTCCAATAATTGTTTATCGAGAGATATGTTAAGCTTAAGATTTTTTCGGACAAAATACTTTGATCCCAATAGCATACACTTTGTTTTTGTAATATTCAATTTTAAACGGTTCTCCAGAACCCATTTTTGAACAGACATTAGCTCCTGTTGTAAAATGTCATTGACCTGATCCAAGTCAGCTGAGGAGACATGTATGGTGGTATCATCTGCATATACAGTCATACAGGCCTTATCTAGTGCATATGGCATATCATTAATGAAAATACTATAAAGCAAAGGGCCTAGGCAGCTTCCTTGTGGGATTCCACATGAGAGTGTT
Source organism: Paratrypauchen microcephalus (assembly GCA_036785185.1). Taxonomy (NCBI): domain Eukaryota; kingdom Metazoa; phylum Chordata; class Actinopteri; order Gobiiformes; family Gobiidae; genus Paratrypauchen; species Paratrypauchen microcephalus. Next base: position 5,216,210 of record JAVJIX010000034.1, on the reverse strand, counting down.
ACGTTATTTGAAAGTGAACCATTAAATGTTACGCATTGTTTCCTATCAGTTAAATAACTGCACATAAACTGTAAAGCTGCAGTATTAAAACCATAAGCAGATAATTTCATTTGTAAAAGGCTGTGATCAACAAGGTCAAAGGCTGCACTAAAATCAAGAAACACAGCTCCTATCAATTGTTTACAGTCAATTTGATGCAACCATTGGTCAGTGAGCTCTGTGAGTGCTGTATTGGTAGAATAACCTTCCTTATAAGCATGTTGGACATCCGATAAAATACAATTCTCATTAAAATAATTTTGAATCTGTTTGCACATAACTCCCTCCATCAGTTTGCTCAGAACAGGCAAGATGCTTATGGGTCTACTGTTTTGTCCAGTTAATTGTTGTCTAGAATTTTTGTCAACACTGATTATGTTTGAACAATGATGTAAAAAAGTATTCTATGTATTTATGCTCTGTAATTGTACACACAGGTGCATAATTTTGACATAAATAAAATGTGTATCAAAGACAACAATAATAACAATTTGATATTACTACTCCTCAAGATTCAAGATTCAAGATTGTTTATTTGTCATATGCAGGATCAAAATGCTTAGGATCAGAAGAACCGTTGACTCATTAAGATAGTCAAGAAGTACTAATAGCATGCAATAATAGTATGCTATTATTGCAATAAAAGCAAATAAAAGTAAGAAATACATGTACAAATAATTAAAATAATTTTAACAAAACACAGAAGTCTGGAGAGGTAGAGATGACCTCACAACTGGACTTTTTTTTTCATTGTGCCAAATCCATAGTAGCTAGTTTATATTCACTATCCAAATGTATACATTTTAGGGTTTTAGGTGTGTTTTATGTTCTTCTCTGATCATAAAGTGAATATCTTTATACAAAATACACTTCAAATTTTAATATTACCAATTCTCTTTGTTATTCGAATATACTGTGATGAGTGAGCAACTGTCTCTATGTAATTTCCATTGTGGAGCAGTAAAGTTTGTCTAAGTCTTGCAGCTGTCCAAAATGTCAAACTATATCACGGTACTTCACACACTGTCCTATTTTCACTAAGTTAAGTCCATTTCATTTCCTGTATGAGGCTATGGCTAGTTTGACAAACCCTGAACACAAATCCTATTTGAAGAGGTTAGACAGATTTTACCCTGGCCTTATAATCCTGCTAATGAAGGAGAAACCTAGTACCACAAAGAGACAGCAGTGAGTCTCACAGTGGACAGGTGACCCACCCACTGTCCACTACACACTTCTGAGAGGATGAAAGTAGAGCTGTAATGGAGGGGAGATGTGCAGAGGAGCTGAGATGTGCAGAGGAGCAGACGAGCTGAGAGGAGATGAGCTGAGAGGAGCAGAGGAGCTGAGAGGAGCAGATGAGCTGAGAGGAGCAGAGGAGCTGAGAGGAGCAGAGGCAGAGGAGCTGAGAGGTGCAGAGGAGCTGAGAGGAGCAGAGGAGTTGAGAGGTGCAGAGGAGCTGAGAGGAGCTGAGAGGTGCAGAGGAGCTGAGAGGAGCAGAGGAGTTGAGAGGAGCAGAGGAGTTGAGAGGTGCAGAGGAGCTGAGAGGTGCAGAGGAGCTGAGAGGTGCAGAGGAGCTGAGAGGAGCTGAGGAGTTGAGAGGTGCAGAGGAGCTGAGAGGAGCAGAGGAGCTGAGAGGAGCAGAGGAGGTGCAGAGGAGCTGAGAGGTGCAGAGGAGCTGAGAGGAGATGAGGAGCTGAGAGGAGCTGAGAGGAGCAGAGGAGCTGAGAGGAGCAGAGGAGCTGAGAGGTGCAGAGGAGCTGAGAGGAGCAGAGGAGCTGAGAGGAGCAGAGGAGCTGAGAGGTGCAGAGGAGCTGAGAGGAGCAGAGGAGGTGCAGAGGAGCTGAGAGGTGCAGAGGAGCTGAGAAGAGCAGAGGAGGTGCAGAGGCAGAGGAGAGGCAGAGGAGAGGCAGAGGAGATGGGCAAGGGAACTCAGAGTATGTGCAGATAGAGAGAGGTCAGGTACTAAGAGAGTAGGCTAGTATTTGTAGAGAGGCTCTTTTAGTTCAGCCACATATATTGGGTATATTGGGGCCTAAACACTGATAGTACTGAACTGGCATTATAGTATTTCGCTCAAATTCAGGCGTTTATATATAACCCTTAGTATATTTTTTGCAGAATACGTTTCTCCAGGTTGGGGGTGGGGGTTTTTAATCACCAAAAGGTTGAGAAGGGCTGATCCTAAAAAGAATACAGTAGTCATTGTAGTATACAGTAGTCATACAGTAGTTCGTGTCATTGCCAAAAATGGGCGTGCAGTTTAATAAACGTAACTGTCACAAATGACACGTTCACGGGACTACAGGAATTGAATGTAACCAGTCAAACGCTTACTAGATTTAACACTTTCACCACAACCACAAAAATCTCCAAAAATGTATTTAAAAAGCACTCCACAAGTGGCCTTTATACACGGGAGACCGCACTACTTCGTTTGAACCATAACCAGTACAATTACAGTATGCAGTCGGTGACGCTTACTATCCGAGGATACATCAGGTCCATGAACGCCTGTCATGTCGGCGCCCTGGACGGGCCCACGGCGCTCACAGGAGGCGGCGAGCTGCGCGTGGTGTGGGTTTGAGGAGGAGGGTATGGAGCAGAGCTGGGTTCTGTAAGGGCCCATGGGCTTCAGGCCTGAGCACAGCCCACCTTTCCTCTCTCCGACTCCGACATGGATTTCCTTCTGAGCGGAGCGGCCGCCTGCGGAGCATGCCTCTTCACCAACCCGCTGGAAGTGGTCAAAACGCGCATGCAGCTCCAAGGAGAGCTACGCAGCCGCGGGACGTACCAAGTCTATTATAGAAACGTTTTCCATGCTTTTTACACTATCGGGAAAGTAGACGGCCTGTCCGGTTTACAGAAAGGACTTGCGCCGGGCCTTGTGTACCAGTTTTTTATGAATGGAGTTAGACTGGGATCGTACGCGATCATTGAGTCTTCAGGTTACATCCACAATAGCGATGGGAAGGTCAGCGCTGCCAGGACCACTGTGGCAGGGGCGGTGTCAGGGGTGGTGGGCGCCGTCATGGGCAGTCCCGTTTATTTAGTGAGCATCATCATTAAAAGACTGCCACGGTGAATTGGAGTTGAGGCAACGCTAAAAGCTGTTTTTTTTCACAGGTCAAGACTCATTTGCAAAGTCAGTCTACCTCGTCCATTGCAGTGGGACACCAGTACAAACACCAGGTAGCCCATCTAACAGTATACGTATGATTTCTGATGTTATGGCTAACGCCCCATGACGGTATCTTCCAGGGCATGCTACACGCCCTCAGAGCCATCTATAAGGAGCACGGGGTCCTTGGGCTATGGAGGGGCTCCAGTGCAGCTGTACCCAGAGTCAGTGTGGGGTCTGCAGCTCAACTCTCCACTTTCTCCTCCTCAAAAGAACTGGTGCTTGAACTGCAGGTTGGAAGATGTCACATGCCTTCACTTATAGTGCCATTGGCATCTCTAGAGTCGTTAGAGCATGAATGCTTTGAGCTTTTACATGCTGGGCATGTGTGTGGTTAAAGGAAGTCTCGCTTTTCTAATTAAGCAATTGTTCAATAATATCAAGTGAGCATGTTTTACTTGACAGCAGCAAAGCTGTTGCGTTTCATTCCTTTCTCAGGAATGAAACTTAAAAAAATAAATCCTAGTATCAGAGTAATGCTATCTCAGTCCTGTGCACCCATTACAAAATCATTCATTCTCAACTGTCTGGAGGTAGAGTTACAGAAGTCTAACATGACCTGTGCATGAAGCAATACTGATTTTGTCATTATGAATGAATACTTGAGAAAGGACAGCTTGTTGCCCTACTTTGTAGTCAGACTCAGGAGTTGTGCTTTTGTTGCATTTACAAAGCACTGGGGCTACTTCTTTGGAACTGAAACCCGAATCCACTGCAGTGCCCCTGCTAAAAAACACAAGAGTTACATAACATATGTGCATGTCAAAGTTTAGATGCTTCTGACATCTCTAAGATGCCTTCACATACACTTACCACCGTTGTGTTAGTTATATATTTAACAACAATGTATCTATGTTAACGTTCTGCAAACTTCGCTCCACTCCTTTAAAAAGTACTTTATATTTATCCTTTAATCATAACAAAATTGTGACTTGACTGGTACTAGACCAAGAAATAAATCTGCACTGGATCACACCTAAACCAGGACTAGAACAGGACCAACCCAAATCTAGATGAGGACTCAAACTGGGCCCAAACAAAACCAAACCCAAAAGTGTAAAAGTGCCCTTAATTATATAGTACTAACATTCCCAAGTCAAACACATTCTGAAAGCTAGTTGCTGTTCTGTTTTTTAACCAATAGTGACAATTAAACATGTACATTTCCAATGCTTACTTTGATTAAAAAGAAAATACTTTGCTTTATTTAGGTATTTCCCAAAAACAGCTGGCTGGTTGCCCTGAGCGCCGGTATGATTAGCAGTGTGGTGGTGGTTTTGGCCATGACGCCCTTTGACGTTGTGAGCACACGACTTTACAACCAACCAGTGGACCATCTGGGCAAGGTAAGGCCTGTATACACAGTGTACTACTTTTTTTATTTAGCAAGTTCTTAACACATTTAGGCTCTGGTAGTTTATACGCTATGAACAACAAAATCTTTGATCAAAATCTGATCATTATCTGATTTCTGAAGTTATCAGATTATTGAAATGTCATGTAAACACATTTGAAAGTGATGCAAGCCTGGCAACTGTAAAGACCATGTTTTTCAGTGTAATAAAAACAACCAAAAAAAACAAACATGCTTATATTTTATTCTTTTTTGCTATAAAGTTACATTCTGAGTCTTTAACTGATACATGTCAGATTTTATCGGGTTATCTGATTTTTCAAGTTATTGGATTTCTACTGACACAGTTTTAATTGTTCATTCATCAAGATCAGACAAAAAACATTGCAAGAGGCTAGAAGATATGAAAAATTCAAACTTTTCTTGTGTTTGTCACCCAGGGGCAGCTTTATAAAGGATTTGCTGACTGCTTTTCTAAGACGTTAAAGAAGGAAAGCTTGACGGGACTGTACAAGGGCCTGGGAGCTTCATACTTCCGACTGGGTCCACACACCATTCTGTCTTTGTTCTTTTGGGATGAACTGCGCAAGTGTTACTGGGGCTTTAGATAGCTCAGGGACAGGGAAACTCAAAAAAGATAACTCATTAAGCTCACAGTGCAAAGGTTTCATTTAATGGCGTCTTTATGTGGCACAATGAAATACAGAAGGTCAATCATTTTACAAAGTGAAACATGTAGATTTGTAAATCAAATAAAAAGGCAGTTATGTCTGCCTTATAATTGGATGCCTATGCTGAATATGCACAGATTATTTAATATTTCTGTTAGAATATTGACAAATGTGCCGTTCAGTATAATGCGAGCGCACAGTGTGGACCCTTGCCGTATGCTCTTGAAGACGTAATGAATTAACCAAACAAAGGTCATATCAAAGCTTTGCTATAGTAAGTGAGGTACACATTTATGAAAAGCCTTTAACAAATTTTGAGTAAATTGACATTTTTATTCTTTATTGTTTAGAATCAAAATAATTTACAATGAATTTTATACCTTTACCTACCTCTACCTATTCATCTGAGAGCACTCCACACCTGTATGCATAATATTTTATAAATATTATAAAAATACTGACTTAAATGGGAAATTTACATTTATTCTTTGAAACTTGATGACATTTTATGACGTGTGCTACTGAAGCGTATGTTTTATTAGTGGTTATGTAATTGCCTTTTTAATTTAACCAACATTTATTTTGTGCCATGTTTTACTTTTTCCAACCTTGTATACAGAATCAGGCTTTTAATTCAAATCATTGTCTTATTGTATTATCTGATAACAGGAACTCGCTGTTAAACATCTTACTACACTTTTTTTACTACATCTTGCAATTGTCATTTTGTTATTTTTGCATAATCTTAGGTAATTGTGCTCAATGGTACTTTGTATTGGCAAAAAATATGATTTCAGCAGAATAAAATAATAGGATTTCTAATAGATTTCCTCTCTAACTGTTGTTTTTGTAATGATTGGTTCACCTGTTGGAACAAGATAGTGTTCTAGTGTTTTGTTTTGTTTTGTTTTCTGCAGTTGTTATGGAGGCAAATATAAATACAGGCTCTAATACAACACACACCATAGATATTAATTTCATTTCAAGATTTGGAAAGACAGAAGGAGAATGTGGTACTTGACCCTTGTAGCCAGGGGGCAGTGTTGTATAAAGTACTGGAAAATCAAACTCAAGTAAAAGTATAGGTACCCCTCCCAAAAATGACTTTGGTAAAAGTCGAAGTCACTGACTGAAATGTTACTTGAGTAAAAGTCTTAAAGTATCTGGAACTTCCTGTACTTAAGTACGACAAGTAATGTAAAAATAAATGTACTCAAGTAATGTAATTAAAAGTACAAGTAAAAGTATCAAGCAAAGGCAGTCTTGAATTTAATATTTTTTAATGTTCCCCCCCAAACCTTTTTTTTTTTTTTTAATAACAGTGCTGAAAATAAGGCATACATAAAACCATTGAAGGAGTTTTTTTGGAGGAAGAGGGTTTTTTGCAATTGGGCCCTTAATTCTACTGTGAAACACCATGTTCGGCTCACCCATGGTAGTTTTGTGTCATATGGAGCACTGTCGAAGATATTGGGTTTGGTGATGTCCATGAAACGCCTTTCTCATTCGTTACACTTAGCCTACAGCTATGCCTTCCCTTGAGCCGAAAAAGCTAGGTAGCCTGTTAGCTCCAACATCGTCAAATACGCTTTGTGTAACTGAAACAATGTCACACAAAGTTAATTTCTATGCTATGTTATGCAGTCAGTAGAGGTTTTTTTTGTAACGAGTAACTAAACGGCGCATTGAAAATGTAGTGGAGTAAAAGTATGCAATATCATTCGGAAATGTAGTGAAGTAAAAGTAAAAGTTGTAATTTTTTTAAAAACTCAAGTAAAGTACAAAGTCTCCCAAAATGTACTTAAGTACAGTAGTGAAGTATTATTACTTCGTTACTATACAACACTGCCAGGGGGGCATATGGTTTAGGTACACATTGGTACTCATAATATTAAACAAGCTTTTCCAGATACTTGCTTTTTGTTATTCATGCCTGAAGTGATACAGCGGGAAACACTGGGGAAAATGGGATTGTAGGTACACAACACATAGTTTTATAACCATAATTACACTTAACAGTTTAGTTTATAAAATCTCACATGACTTTTTTGCTTTCCAAAAATGGTTCAGTTATTCATGGTGATATTTCATAGATATTCCATAGATCATTTTAACAAGAAAAAGTAATAGTAGTTTTGTTTTGTTTTGTTTTTGCCTGTTTGTAAACAACATGCATATGTGAAGTAAGCCACAAGCCATCATTAACTCTATGCAAGCCTTTTAGCAGCACTGGCAAAAAGAGCTTAATCCTTAGATATTAGATATCTTTTATTTAAACATGAGGACAACTCCTAGTACATCCAACACAAACCAGAAACAGGACATAATATAACAAATTAGCACATTATATTGTCACCACTTGATATTATACAAAATATAAAATATAACCACCTATACAAAAATGTAAAACAGTCACGACTGTATTGTGGTTTGTAACATTTGGCAAAAATAGGAATGAAATATTTTTAGGTAAACTTCACTGACAATATCACAGCAAAAGTCTTGTAAACTTTACTCGTTCTTATCCTTTTTGGTCCCGCTTTGCCTCCTGTAGTAAAACATCTGGACCACAAGTACAAAACTGAGGCAGGCTGACACTGTGTGGAACAGGCTCTCAACAATAATGTAAGAATCCTAAAGAAAGAGAAAACATTTTCAGAAAATTGTTATATGAAATAAGTGGTGGTTTTCCTCTTTATACCTACCCAATAATTTAAAGTTTTTCCTAGTGTGCCACCTAGAGATAATATCAGAGATGGCCTGGACAGCTCGCCTGTGTTTCCATTACAGTAATTAGCCCTGGCCTGGATGAGCTGTAAATTCATGAAGAAGAAAAACTCCAGTTCGATTTTAGATTTAAAATAAACAGAATGTAAAAAAAAAAGCCAGTACCTTACTTAAAATTATAGCTGGCAAAATTGTATCTTGCATTTTTGAAATGAGTGAGGAAGCAGGGTATGTTACCAGCAGGAAGATCAGAGCACAGTATGACAAAAGGATTTGTACTCCTACAACAGAAAAACAGGACGATTTGGTGATTGCATTTTCTGGCCAGTCAGAATTATGTAATGTTTTAGATCTTTGTTGTAGATCCTATACTAAGCAACATTACAGCCTTTAACACAGTGCTTCTCAATTATATTCTGTGATGCCCCGTCTAGGAAGAAGAAAAAATTTCACGCCCCCCTTCCTGCGCGCGACTATAAATAGTATTATTTGTCTAGAAAATTGTTATTAGAACACCATTGTATCCTTTTATTAACATTATAAACAAAAAAACAACAAAGACAAGAAAACAAGAAACTTACAACAAAGACTGCACTGAGGACTCAAATATTAATGTGTTTTTAATGCAGCTTTGCGCACATTTGTTTACGTTTTACAGAAATGAAACTTAAAACCACCTCATTTGCATAAGCTAAAAGCACTGAAAAAAAAACCCGCTCTCTCCTTGTGCCACTGATGCGTCAGCTTCTGTCGGACTAAAGGACACGACTCAGTGGAATATACGTGTTTTTTCTGTGACAGAGGATGTTCTGTTAATGGTGAGACTGTGCGTAAATCGCATGTGAGAACGCCACTGCCAACTACTGTTGTTGATGTGCAATTACACTTAGTTCTAGTACAGTACAGCAAAAAAACATGTTTCCCAGGGTCATACGGGCCCCCCCCGGCATCACGCCACGCCCCCCCAGGGGGGCCCGCCCCACTATTTGAGAAGCACTGCTTTAACATAAGATCTATATTTACTTTTTACACCCTCAACATACCTGATGGGAAATACTAGTCTATACTACTAGATGGCGCTGTGAACACATGCATAAATTACAAGTGCATGTCATAGATCCATGGTGTGTGTCCAAATTTTATTTTTTTGTAATTCCATATTTTATTTTATTAAATTACACCTTCGACCTATATAACCCCAAATATAAAAGGTTTTACATTTCTCAAATGGATGGTATAAAAGAATGAGAACTTCGCACATCAGTTTCTTGAGACGGATGCGTTGGAGGAGAGGGAGTAGCCCAAGAACGTAGAGAAAAATCACACACACTGTCTTACTTGTAGAATGTGAGATTTATTAGGACATACAACATACCTTCATCAGGCCAAAACGTTGTATGGCCTAATAAATCTCCTCACATTTTGCAAGTAAGACAGTGTGTGGGATTTTTCTCTATGTTCAAATGGATGGTATAGAAGATATTAGATGTACACTCTTATACTGACTTTCTAATGGGACAATTGGCAAAAAAAAAATAAATCAAAACATACAGTAGGCCTAAACATAAACTTTTCAGTTGTTTCAATTGATATCAATATAATCAATATCTAATTTCTAATATGAAAATGTATATTTTATACAAAAAAGAAGTCTGTAAAACGTAAACAAATGTGCGCAAAGCTGCATGAAAAACACATTAATATTTGAGTCCTCAGTGCAAAAACACAGAGTGCAGTCTTTGTTGGAAGTTTCTTTCCTTCTTTTTGTTTTTAATGTTAATAAAGGATACAATGTTATGTAGAAGTGTACTAATAACAATTTTCTAGACAAATAATACTATTTATAGTCTCGTGCAGGGAGGGGGGCGTGAAATTTTTTCTTCTTCCTAGGATGGGTGTCACAGAAAATAATTGAGAAGGACTGGCCTACACCAATATTATGATTCCTCAGAAGAAGTCAGGTTTACAGATTAACCAGAAAGTCAATTTAGATGCATTTACTCACCACGTAGAGTATCACCCTGATAACGAAGCATGAGAAGAAAAATGGCCACTGTCTGTATCAGAAGGAACAGTCTCTCAGCCCAGGCCCTGCATAGAAATTAAGAAATAACTACTGAGTCTGGGTGGATTGCATTAAACTAATCATAGGGTTGGGCAGTTGATTGAATTTTAATCTCAGTTGATATTTTGGTCCAGTAAAGCATGTGGTTTGGAACAGTTAGGACTGGATGGATCAATATGAGGGTAAAATGTGATTCATGTTTTGTCATATCGCCCAGCCAGAATTAATTGTATTATTGAATTAAGTAGGCTACTTTAAAACGTGCACTATGTAATGTTTTGGTTGGGGGTTTGTCACCTGCTTGTTTCTGTGGATATGTCATTTCTCTGCCTGGAATATTGTACAGTATGACATTAAACAGTTCTACCTTACATTTATTCAATTACAATTGGTTTTATAGCTAAAAAAAATACGTAGAAAAACAGCATTCAACCCCACTCATATTCTGACTGTGAGTGGGGTTGCCTCTCCACAAATCTGACCTGTATCTTGTCTGGTTTGGTCTCCATGTACATGGGTTAGAGTTAGGGTTATTAAATATTTAATACCATACTGTGAAACACTGATTTCCACCAGAAAAGTTACACAGTGCACCTTTAAACATCATTGTCAGTACTCTCTTAAGATCAGCATTTTAAGTTTTCTTGTTTATATAGTCTGTGTGTACCCATGAGCTTACTCGAGGGGGAAGTTGTGTCTCACTGCAAACACAACAGGACAGGAGAAGGCATAAAGCTGCAGCAGAACAGATGTCAGACTCAGCCCATCTGCACGGCCTCTCCACAGAACGGTCAACAACTGTAGTAGCTGCGCTGTAGGTACACACAAGGTAAATTAAAGCATTTTTCTATATACTTTACCCTTTAGGCCGGCCTATATATAACTATGTAAAGAGTACAAAATGACATCAGGGCGTGTATGTTAACTTCAAGCTCCAAGAGGGCAAGTCACGACATGTCAGATATTATAGTGCTCTGATCATTTTAGCACATTAAAAACGAATTATTTTGACAGTAGGCTCACTGATGCATGTCTTCACAGTGCAATGAGTAAACACAGAGTGAAAGGCAGGCCTGTCACAATAATACATTTTGAAGCATGAAACAAATATTGCAATAAACTATTGAAACTATTTTATGCCACTGAGATAATAACACGAAAGCAGGATAATTCCAGTAAACCATTTTTGTTGAATACATGCAGCTCAAATCTTTTCATATTATATTAAAATAACAAAAAAATGGCACATTAATGCAAAGAAACTGTACAAACGATAAATATTGAGCCCCAACATCAAATGTTCCAGGTTTCATGTATTAAAATGATAAGTTGATATAGTAATTATCTTGACAGGCCTAGAATGAGGCTACTGTCAGCATCACTCACTCTGCTAAGCCAAATGTAAGATCAGTTTACACCATCTTTTCTTTGAAATGAAAAGAGTTTCTCTCAAGAAATGCAATCATAAAAATACACCTACTTAAAATAGTGGTGTTCCAGTTTATTAAAATAGTGTAATATTCATTTTAAAGGTGCATTATGTAACTTTTCTGATGGAGGGTTTGTCACCTGCTTGTCTCTGTGGAGGTGTTCTTGCTTTACCAGTAATGTTCCACAGTATTAAACTTGTCTACCGTCACGAAGACTCCAGGTGACTCCACCAGATGCAAAGTTACAGGTCAGACCTAAGAAATAAGCCCACAGCTAGAGTATTTGCTTTTTAAAACTATGAATAAATGCAAGATAGACATTTTTGCCATACCCTGGAACTTTTAAGGTAAAGCATGACACCTCAATGGAGGCATGCGGTGTACCCCCACCACAAAGTTAAGACTAAAGCACAATAGTCATACCTTTTTTATATCAGGCAATGCTTCTGAACACACAGTAAACTTTGACCACTCTCTGTCTTACCCAGCAGCACCTCAAAGAGAATCCAAAATCCAGCGACTTTGCTCAATACCATCTTCAGACATGACACTGCAACAAAAACACGCGCTATTTACATAATTATCACTTATTCATTAATTAGCCTACTACTACTCTTAAATCCCCCAACAGTCACGTGACCGCACATCTGCCCTCAGGCCACCACACCTTTTACAGCTGGATCTGCGTAAGACTCACCGTGGACACGAAAGTTGACGTAAAAGTCCTCGTAACATTTTTCTGACATGAAAAAGGTAACCAAAACGTCTTTCACACTTGGCATGGTCATTTTGAGCTAGCTGCTTGGTTTTGGGAAACTCTGTTGCAAAAGTCCAAAGTTCTGCCCGACGTTGCCAAAACGCAGCAGACGCAGTGCGGGGGGCGCAGCCCCAAACTCGAGGGTCGAGTGCGAGGGCCGGTTTTGATTGGCTTTTGCACCGAAATCGTCATCCAGTCAAAACCACACCTTTATGCCCCATTGGTATGAATTCAGCTTTGTAATATTTTTATAATATATCCATGTCAGGTGTTTTTGCAAGGCTACATGAGGACATGACATGACATGTCTTGTATTTTAAAGGTGCACTTATGTAACTTTTTCTAGAAATTCTGGATGTTAATTTTCCCCTTTTTTTGTTTCATTGCCTGTAGGCAGTGGTGAAAGTAAGCCGGTGCGCACCGGAACGGCGTATCGGTATAACATTCTCAGCCGGTGCGCAGCAACGCTAAAAGAATTGAAACTGAAAAGAATTGAGAACTGAAAGCTACCCGAGTTTCGGGCCGAAACTGCAGAGATATCCGCAGTCTGTTACACAAGGATTGTCAAACTTATTTGACTGTAGCCAGAAAAATAGTCTAGATGGCGCGGTGGTTGAGTGACTATCGCAATAGTTTTATAGCAAGAAGGTTCTGGGTTCGATCCCCGGATGACCTACGTTTTTTTTTGTTTTTTTTAACGGTAGTGATGCACTGGACAGTATAGCACCTGTGAGAAATGAAAACTACTTTCACCACTGCCTGTAGGCTATATAATGCTCAGACAAAAAACAGTAAGAGAATTGGGGTGATGACCTCTCTACATTTTAGACCTGTAACTTGGCTTGGAGATGGATCATTTTAATTCCTCACTATGGAACTTTTCCAGGAAAAACACACAACATCTGCATCGGGACAGGCAAGCAGGTGGCAGACCCTCCACCAGAAAAGTTAGCCTACATTGTACACCCAACATTAGCATAAGGCCTAAAAAAATACATTGCCTTTTTGTATTGCGTGTGTCACTAACTATTAACTACTAACTAGTTATTGATTGATTGATTTATTTTTCCTCAGTCATGACAATGCAATGCAATTACCTTCTGGTGCTATAGTGATAGGTAAATATTTCCACTCTGACATAATTTATGCCTCATATTTACGGAATAGCTTCACATTACGTAATTGCTAAAACAAAATGTCATTCACCTCATTTGCTGCAGACCAAAGTCCACGTGCACATTTGGTTTATGTTAGTAAAAGAATATTTTATACTGAATCTTTCAAGTGTAACACATGTAAAATATTTAACAACAAAGTACTTAAAAACATTATAAATACTACTGTACACTGAGCCACACACCTTTTCCCACAGAACAGACTGTCTTTGTGAAGAGGAATCACCTTAACATGAGTCACATTCTTTGCTGTGACCGATCCCAAGCAGTATTTGCTCATGTTATCTTTGTCATTTCATCGCCCACACCCC